>OW052239.1:14857711-16127211 GCA_932527175.1 Operophtera brumata | reverse complement strand
CGTATTTCTGCACGAACTGGTCGCACTCGCCACGTACCGACTTCGGCATGTGCTTGCAAATGTTGTGGACTGCGTTCATGATCTCGTCCTAGAAGAGAATATCACACTAATATTATGAATGCGAATGTTTGTGTGTATGTGTGTGTTGGTGTGTTTGTTACTTCTTCATGCTGAAACGGCTGGACGGATTTGCATGAAATTTGGAATGGAGATAACTGGACAACCGTAATAATACATAGGCACATATTTATCCCGATATTCGCACGGGATCGAGACTTACGCGGGTAACACCGCGGGGCGCAGCTAGTGATACAATATACTGAATTCACGCTTGGAAACAACAGATAAATTCTACAGTAAGGACAAGTTTATAATTCACGCTTTGAAACTACTGGGAATTTAGGAGGCTGTCAAGAGTCAAATAGGCTTTTTTATACGTATTTTTAGCAAAATCTACCCAGTTTAAGACATATATATATATATATATATATGTTAACCTTCATCATATTTCCAAGGGAATGATAGAGCCCAAAACAACATTTCGACAAAAAAAAACGATAAAAAATCGTGAACCCCTCTATGATGAGCTTAATTATAACGTAAATATCTCTATTTCCTATCAGCGTACATTGATAAAATTAATAAGAGTAACAAATAATATTATTTTAGAGGGCATGGTGGATTTATATTTTCGATTACGCAGCAAATATTTGTTTAAATACCGTTTTTCGTGATTTTCGTTCACATTTCGTAGCGCGAGCGCTGTTCTGTCACTTTCTAACTTACCTGAACTTTAATGAGTTAGATCAGCGGTCGTCACACTTTACTGGCCATGACACATGACCATGTGAGTGCCTGCGCCGGGGCGCAGAGTATGTGAAGGCGCTCCAAGTTACGAATTATGGTGTTGAACTGCGGCAGACTATCATATCGTCAGTCACCGTCGCCGGATTCGAACGCAGTCGGTTATTGATTATATTTATGACATGTAGGTATAGTTGACTATTGAAATAATTTGTCGCGGGCCGCACAAATAACCGCCGCAATTTGACGACCACGGAGTTAAGATAGTGACGGAATTTAGCTGTTGTTTGCCTCTTAAATTTGCCATTGCATGCGGCCGTAGCAGAAATGGTTGGATTATTACTTAAATCGTTGTGTTTGTCCTTGATCTGTTCGTCGAGCTCCTTCATCACAAACTCGCACACGACGCACACAGTCTTGGGGGGCGCGCGCGGCGCGCTCACGGGGTGACCGTTCACAGTATTGTCGGGGATTTATTACATGAGAGGTTACTTACATAGTTGTGTTTGTCCTTGATCTGTGCGTCGAGCTCCTTCATCACGAACTCGCACACGACACACACAGTCTTGGGGGGCGCGCGCGGCGCGCTCACGGGGTGACCGTTCACAGTATTGTCGGGGATTTATTACATGAGAGGTTACTTACATAGTTGTGTTTGTCCTTGATCTGTTCGTCGAGCTCCTTCATCACGAACTCGCACACGACGCACACGGTCTTGGGGGGCGCGCGCGGCGCGCTCACGGGGTGACCGTTCACAGTGTTGTCGGGGATTTATTACATGAGAGGTTACTTAGATCGTTGTGTTTGTCCTTGATCTGTTCGTCGAGCTCCTTCATCACGAACTCGCACACGACGCACACAGTCTTGGGGGGCGTGCGCGGCGCACTCACGGGGTGACCGTTCACAGTGTTGTCGGGGATTTATTACATGAGAGGTTACTTACATCGTTGTGTTTGTCCTTGATCTGTTCGTCAAGCTCCTTCATCACGAACTCGCACACGACGCACACCGTCTTGGGGGGCGCGCGCGGCGCGCTCACGGGGTGACCGTTCACAGTGTTGTCGGGGATTTATTACATGAGAGGTTACTTACGTCGTTGTATTTGTCCTTGATCTGTTCGTCGAGCTCCTTCATCACGAACTCGCACACGACGCACACAGTCTTGGGGGGCGTGCGCGGCGCGCTCACGGGGTGACCGTTCACAGTGTTGTCGGGGATTTATTACATGAGAGGCAACTTACATCGTTGTGTTTGTCCTTGATCTGTTCGTCGAGCTCCTTCATCACGAACTCGCACACGACGCACACAGTCTTGGGGGGCGTGCGCGGCGCGCTCACGGGGTGACCGTTCACAGTGTTGTCGGGGATTTCGTTTGTTTCTACAATCAAAAATAACAAACTAGTACCACTGTATACATGTGCAACGCGGTGTTTTCCCTAGAACTATGTATGATGGTGTGGTGTACAGTACTTACAGAGTTTAAAAAATAAAAGTCAATTTTTTTATGAACGACTTTTTTACATCGACTCAATTGATGACCGTATGCCAGCCGGTAACCGGTTTATCGGTTCAGTCAAAATGCAACGTTTTTTGTACGACAAACATAACAAGTTCCTACTTAAATTACCTAACTGTGAAGAGGATACTGAATTACAGAGTAAGATTATGTATTTATACCTAAGGAGGTTTGTATACACTCTGAACAAACCCATAAGGGTCTTTTGAGTGTATAATACTTTGTTTGTGTTAATTTTTTAAGATATAATAAAAAATAAAAAATAAAAAAAACATTTTCATTTCGACATCTTTTTTTTGAACTGTTTTAATGACGGAACATGCGGATGGGCCACCTGATGTGAAGCGGTAACCTCTGCCTTTAACAATGCATTGCCTTATAAGTCACTTCCACGTAGGACGCACCCTATGTGGCATTGCACTGCGCCCGCCACTCTGAGACATAAAGATGAAAGTCTCATGTGCCTGTAATTTCACTAGCACCCATACCCTTCAAAACGGAATACAGCAATGCGAGCAGTACTGCTTTGCGGCAGAAAGTATGGTGGTAGTACATCCCCGGACGAACTCTTTCACAAAAAAGCTCTACTACTAACAAAATAAGTAGTTCCAGGGTTTAGACGATATTAATGTATCGAGCGAACGAAATCGCGGGCACATCTACTAGTAAATAAGTTCACAGCATGTTTATAATGAGCTCTAGAATTTTTTTAAGTTTTTTTATAAGAGTTCTTACAGTTTCCAAGATGAAAAAAATATATGATATTTTTAAGCTTTTTACCTAGTGAAATCATCAATTAAATACAACAATATTTGAATTACTTCACTCGATAAAAAAAAATATAAAAAGTTATCTTTTTTTAAATTTAAATAACATTTTAGACTGAATTCTTACACGTTTTAATTTTTGAAACATTTGGCAACTTATTAATTATTATTTGAGTTAGAGAAGTCATAAACAAAATTAAAAAAAAAAAGTTTAAATTCCTTTCTTTTTTTGCTTTCCTCGCCCTACACAAAAAAAAAATTCGTTGAGACTGGTTGAACCTATAGCGCGTAAAATGCTTACCAATATCAAACTGTTTTGTGAGCATGGAGTGTCCTCGGAAGTTGTTCCTGTCACCTCTCAGCTGAGGCTTCTCGAAGAACTTGTCAATGTTGTTGTGGGTGAGTTTCAATGGGTCATGCACTTCGTCCTGCAACCACATACATCATTTTATAGCGAAACGTGTGCATATGAGGCCTCTGCGAGGGGCCTCTGAGGGGGTATCCTTCCACCACACTGGTTCTACATCTACACTAATATTATAAAGAGGAAAGATTTGTATTTTTGTGTGTTTGTAATGAATAAACTCAAAAAGTACTGTGCCGATTTCAAAAATTCTATCACCATTGGAAAGCTACATTCGCCCTGAGTGACATAGGCTACCAGGGGAGGGGGGGCATAGGAGGGGGGGGGGGGGGGGCGTTTTTCGTCCTGAAACTACCCGTGTGAAGCTAGCGTGGGCACATTGGGCAAGTCATTAGGTGTGCCATGGTGGTTCTATTGGTTCTATGGTGGTAAATCATGTGTGGTGTGTTCTATGTTTATACATGAGTAGGTAAGTCGATAGACCGTGGCGAAAGCGGTGGTAGAAGGCGGTTCAAGATCGTATACCGTGGGGAGACCTATGTCCAGCAGTGAACTTCGCCGGCTGATGACGTAATAATATTCCCGTGCAAAGCTTTCGATACATGCATATTTCGAAGGGTCAAGGTCGGCGGACCGCATCTCGGCCAGTTGCTGCGTTTACTCGTACGAATCCACAGAACACGCAGTTGGTCTAGATATGAGTTTCAAGGCTATGTTGCATAGTACTCAGTATATTATGGTGCACAGCTTCAGATAGACGCATATCTCCTGAGGGTCAAGGTCGGCGGACCGCCTCCGGACCACTTGCTGCGTGTACGAGCCCATGAAGTTCACACAGCTGGTCTAGATATAAGTGCGGAGGCTATATTGTAGAGTAACTCAGTATATCAGGGTGCGAAGCGTCGGCGATCCCACGTGTGTTAGATTAAGTTATAAATAAAGCGTTTTTATATGTATGTTAGTTTCTAAGGTATTTATGTTGATATGGGCTTATTGTTTAGGTTTAGTGCATTTCTCAATAAGACTGAAATAAAGATTTTCAATTTGAATTTGAGTATATTACCGTGCACAGCTTCAGATAGACGCATATCTCCTGAGGGTCAAGGTCGGCAGACAACATCTCGACCAGTTGTTGCGAGTACGAGTCCACGAAGTTAACACAGCTGGTCTGCAGTTTCGTCGAGAGGTGCGTGCAGAGACTATCCAACGCTTTACGGATGCTCTCCTGAAAAACACATGTACTCAGGTTATATTACTGTTTTTAAAACTATTGTGGAACTGTTTTTATACAGAGTGAACTAGTTGAATTAGCATTTATATTTATACACGGCATTGTAGCGTCGTGAGTTCAAATCCAATTAGAGCATTAAGAGTCTTTAGAGACTTCAGACTCATAACATAATACCCAACAGTCACATACATAGTCCTGATCCCACACTAGGATCCCCTGTGTCGTGGGTATCAGGAACTACGAGTACAATTGTACCATAATACCCAGACCCCGAACAAATATTTGTCTCGAAGCGGGAATCGAACCCGCAACCTCTCGCATTTGAGCCAGCTTGTCGCCCGCCGCGCCAGAGGTCGTCACTCAATATGACTTGCATATGGCAATACAATCTGACGTGGTGCTATGATGTGGCCGTGACGAGTCCGGCCTAGGAATATACCCCTCCATCTCGTCCCATGGATGTCGTAGAAGTCGACTAAGGGATTAGACCAGGGGATCGGCAGCAGCATCCAGCTGAGTATTCAATACCAATATTGCGATCACCAATCCGCCTGCCAAGCGGCGATTATGGTAAATCTCACCATTGTATTCCATGGGGAGGTCTCGTCCAGCAGTGGACGTCTAATGACTGGTGATGATGAATTATGATGACTTAGGTTCCCTCTTTTTAACCCCCGACGCAAAAAGAGGGGTGTTATAAGTTTGACCGCTATGGGAATATTTTTTCCTGTCTGTTACACCGTAGCTCTTAATCAGGTGAACAGATTTGAATGTGTTTTTTTTTATTTGAAAGCAGGTTTTCTAGCGATCCTTCCTAGACAGTTTTATTAAAATCGGTTAAGCTGTTTCATTGCGTTGAACGTTTTTAAATTTAAAAATTTCTTTTTTTTAGTCTGCATTTGATGTTCATTTGCTACTCAATCATGACGTAATGGCATAACCAATTTTTATGAAATTTGGTGCAGTTCTAAACGGTAATCAGCCGGTCTAGCCAATTGGCATTCGCTTCAAAGCGATTCCATTTCTACAGTCGTAATACAATACAATTAGACTACGTGATAATTCGATAGCTTACGTCAATGTCATACAGTTTTACCCAAAATATAAGCCCGATCGACTGTTTTCGTTTGCGCAGAAAAGTAGACTGATATCCGACAGTAGCCGAACGTATAGTATAGCTCTGTCCCGCTGTATAGCTCTATCACGCTTACATCTAAGAGTCGACTGATGAACAAGATGGCGTACGACCGGCCGCGATTTTGCCGCGAAATAAATAACCCATAAACAGCGTAAGATTTTAGCGCGCGATTGGTATTGGTAGAAAGAAGGTTCCCACGCTATAGAAATTGGTCTACGGCGCAGGTACATCGGGCGGCTTATATTGGGATATTTTGGGTAAAACTGTACGTTGTTAGCTTTTCTACAAGCGACATCGCTATTAGAATGTTACTTTGCCTGTTTTTTGCCTCTGGATAGACAAGTAGGTACTACACGAGCGAAGCCGCGGAAGGATTGTAGTGCATAAGTCTCACCTCGCTACGATCGTCCTTTAACATGGCCTTCAGTTGTTCCACGGCGAACAGACACAGCGGACATCTGGACGTGTCAGAGTTGTGGGCAGCCAGACGCACTTCAGACTCCTGAGGACACAGGCCGAGAGCTGGGCACACCTGAGACAAACAATATAAATAATTTTAACTTTATATAAAATAAAGCAGTCATGCGTAGCTCCTCTCGAGCCACGGATAATGTAGGAAATGCTATTATAACATTAAAGATTAAGTAGGCACGTATAAGAAAATAAATATAAATCAACTGACACGAAAACTTATAAAATAAATAAATAATCAGCTGACATCAATAATACTGATAAACTACTTGATAAAAATAATAATACTTACCTACGAAAGAGGCCGAGAACCACGGTCTACCTCTCCATTGATATGCCCTCACAGGGTTATAGATAGATTAACACTTTATTGATTACCACACAGAAATAATACAAAAAATAATAATAATAACATTAAAAAAAACAGGCAAAACAATGGGCGGCCTTATAGCTGAGTCTCTTCCAGGCAACCTTTGGATGGAACGAACTGAGCATAATGGACGGCGGTGTACCTACAAAGCTATTCAAAAAGTAAAAAAGAGATAAAAGATCTAAAATCTAAAAACTTACATACCTATTATGTAAATAGTTGTGGTTATGTGCGAGTCTACCTAAGTATATGTAACCACTAATAAGTAACCATGTGAAAGCAATAAATATATTGAGTATTGAGGTTTCCAAAATTTACTAAAGTCAAAACTAGATGTCTCCACAAGTAGAACAGAAAGCGCCGTCTGTGTCATTCCATGGTTGGAGAGCTCCTTGTACATTTGCTTTGGAGGTGGTCCCTTATCACCAAGTCAGGATCTGATGACGGAATGTCAGAGAAATGAAGGGAAGTCCTCAAAAATTAATGGCACGTACAGTGTGTACAATTTTTAATTACTTGGTATATGGGTGTATGCGTCTGGGAAAGCTGACGATGAAAGCCGCGCACTCCTTATCGATTAGATAATACTGAATTTCAGACTTAATTAAACAGACAAAAAAGCGCATAAGATTGCCTGTTTAATTAAGTCTGCAATTCAGTATTACCTCCTAACTCCTAATCGCTTTCATCATCTTATTGAAAACTATGAAGTTGATTGTCTTTTAAAAATTTATACTTTAAATTTAGCCAAGCTTGTAGTTCAACATAAAACTTTTTTTTTATCTATTTGTATGGCTAACTAACTACAATCCTGGGACAACGAGAAAACTGCTATGAATTGTCCCGTGATATTGTAAGATTGTCAATAATAACGTGCAATTATAATATACGTAGGACACGTATAACTTACACTGGCGGGGTCTATCTCCTGCACGAGCAAGGCGACGACCGACGGCCCGTACTCGTCGACGAACTGTTTGCATTCAGCGTTCACGGAGCTCGGCAGCTTGTCGCACGCAGTGTCCACGGCCGCGGTCACTCGCTCCTGTAAACGGAAAATGACGAGCGCGTCTTAACGATGATGACTACAATGTATGACAATCATCCGGGTCTTGGTAACACGGAAAATGACGAGCGCGTCTTAACGATGATGACTACAATGTATGACAATCATCGGGGTCTTGGTAACAATCATTTCGGTGATATGTTAAAATTTCTGAGGTCGCTGCGTTACATGCTCATTCGTGAAACTTTCCTCGATAGGTTTATTTTTTGTTATTGGCCCTCGTAAAACACGTTTTACGTCCACTGTGTTCCGGTTTCCCGTCCTACCCATGGTACCATCTTTACCTCATTAGTATGCCCTCTATTCGTACTAAACGTTTCAGATCTACCTTTATAATGCGAACTGCTAAGGAGTGGAATACACGCCGTCGTCTGTCTTTCCTGAAAACTATAATCTGGGTCTTTTCAAGGCTAGAGTGAATAGGTGCCTTATAGACCATTGTGCTTCACCTTCGGCCTTATCGTCATTCAATAACGTGGCCAAACAAAGGCCTAGAAAAGTTTTAAAATTCCCATTAAAAAATAACATTTATGGTGGACTCATGATCGTTTTCACGATAAAAGTGCGCTCGGCCAGTGTACTCGTACGAGTAGGCTTGCATCATAGTGCACTCGGAATGGTTGCGCCGCGTCTAATATTATGTTTATCTCACTCCCTCATGTAAAGTGTGATGCAATTCGAGTCCGCTCGTAAAAATAGAACACTGATCGGATGCCAGCGTTCAGAGTAGCGAGACACGAGTAGCGTCCAAGCGTGCTCATATCGTCAAAAACCGGCTTTCGACTACGGCCTCTGAGCACGCGACTGCGACGTAGCAATATCAACTCTCGATCGCCGGGAGTAAGGTTTACTAACGATTGTGTTGGTGTCGCTAAGCTCGACCTGCAGGTAATGCAGGAAGTACTCGCAGAAGGAGCAGGCGACCTTGTTCTGCGGATGAGCCACGAATATGCGCTCTATGGGTAGCACGCGACTGCGACGTAGCAATATCAACTCTCGCTCTCCAGTAATAAGGTTCACTTACGATGGTGTTGGTGTCGCTGAGCTCGACCTGCAGGTAATGCAGGAAGTACTCGCAGAAGGAGCAGGCGACCTTGTTCTGCGGATGAGCCACGAATATGCGCTCTATGGGTAGCACGCGACTGCGACGTAGCAATATCAACTCTCGCTCTCCAGTAATAAGGTTCACTAACGATGGTGTTGGTGTCGCTGAGCTCGACCTGCAGGTAATGCAGGAAGTACTCGCAGAAGGAGCAGGCGACCTTGTTCTGCGGATGAGCCACGAATATGCGCTCTATGGGTAGCACGCGACTGCGACGTAGCAATATCAACTCTCGCTCTCCAGTAATAAGGTTCACTTACGATGGTGTTGGTGTCGCTGAGCTCGACCTGCAGGTAATGCAGGAAGTACTCGCAGAAGGAGCAGACGGCCTTGTTCTGCGGCTGAGCGACGAACATGCGCTCTATGGGCAGTACGCCAGCGACGTCACTCGGCGGCGTGGGCGCGATCACGCGCACGGAAGGCGTCTTCGAGACAGGGACACGACCAAGCTGGAAAAAAAATCTTTTCTTAACTTTTGTGTTACAGATCCACCAACTTATCTGTAAAATGAAATGTATGTAGTTTTCTGTCATCTACATACATTTAATTCTACAGATAAGTTGGTGGATCTGTAAGACTTAAGAGGCCCGCGCGGCAGACCACCACAGAGATGGCGTGGCGAGTTGGATGTGCACCTACCAGACTGGCCTACTGCAGCAAGGAACAGAGAGAATGGGAAAAAAAGGGAGGAAGGCCTTTGCCCTGCAGTGGGGCAATTTGGGCTGAAAATAATAAATAAACAAATAACTTTTGTGTCAGGCAAATAATAGAGCCCTCCGTCTCCTCCTGTGGATGTCTTAAAAGCCGACTAAGAGATTACCAGAACTTGTTTGTAAGATTCGTTGGTATAAGATTTGTCCTGGCTGCTAGCTTATTTAAGGAATGTGCTGGAAGAAAGCGTTAGCAGAGTCAGTCGTGGGAAGCAATGGTGGCGATGACTCACCATTTGTCACGTCTATTTCCCACCATGGTGCACCCCACAGTAAAAAGAGGCCCATCGCTCTGCCTACCCTTTCGGGGAAAAAGGCGTTTGTCTATGTATGTATTTAAAATATTTTTAATTTCCTAACCTTAGTGGTAGACGAAGTGGTGTAGCTGTTCCGTTCATCGTTGCCAATGAGCTGGC
The DNA here is from genome assembly GCA_932527175.1 of Operophtera brumata. Taxonomy (NCBI): domain Eukaryota; kingdom Metazoa; phylum Arthropoda; class Insecta; order Lepidoptera; family Geometridae; genus Operophtera; species Operophtera brumata. The sequence continues at coordinate 16,117,256 of OW052239.1, read as the reverse complement.
CCTTCAGTTTATCTTGTAGCTCTTGCGGCAGCAGCGTGATGGTGGTCTCCGAGGACACGGAGCAGAGCCCCATCAGCCCGCACACCTCGGCGGGGTTCAGTCCCTTGGTCAGGAACTCGTAGATGAGCGGGTAGTACTGTTCAGCGAGGTGGAGACACTCGTCCTTGAATTTGCCGGTTTGTTTGCACACACCTGTAGATGTATAGCGTGATATCATACTAATATTACAAATTATTTTGTTAGTAGTAGAGCTTTTTTGTGAAAGAGTTCGTCCTGGGAAGTACTACCACCATCTATTTCTGCTGCACAGCAGTAGTGCTCGCATTACTGTGTTAGGATTGAATAGAATTATTTTTATTTGTAACAACACATATAAACACAAGTAATTTGTGTAAAAAATAAAAAAAACCCTTAACGCAATGAAACGGCTGAACCGATTTTGATCAAACATAGCTAAGAACACTCCCGACAAATTCACAATTCAAACAAAAAAAAAACTAAATCTGTTCATCCGTTCGGAAGCTACGATGCCACAGATACACACAAACACACATACACACACACACACACATATACACACACACACACACACGCAGAGACACGTCAAACTTATAACACCCCGTCGTTTTTGCGTCGGGGGTTAATAATAAAACATGAAAATACACAAAATGATAGTTAGATTTACTGTTACAAAAAGGTCTCTTACTCAGCATATGCAGGTTGTAAACAACCTGCGCTGTTCTAGTTTGAAGGATATGGGTGCCGGTGAAATTACAGGCACATGAGACTGTCCATCTTTATGTGTCAGGGTGACGGACGGGCGCAGAACAATGCCACATAGGGCGCGTACTTGGTGGACGTGACCTATGAGATAATGAGTTCATAGGCAGAGGGTACCGCTTAGCAACAGGTGGGCCACCTGCTTGTTCCTTCAACTCAAGTTGTATAAAAAAAATCAAAATTAAATAGAAAGTTTGGATGTTTGTTTCGTCCCATCACGCTGTAGCGGCAAATCCTAGAATAAACGGCATGCGTAATCAAGGTTCTAGACTACTGCGCCTAAGACAAACGACTGCGCTTGCCACCCTGAGACATAGACATGAAAGTCTCATGTGCCTGTAATTTCACCGACACCCATACATACCCTTCAAACCGGAACACAGCAATGCGAGCACTATACTGCTTTGCGGCAAAAATAGGTATGGAGGTAGTACTTCCCCGGACGAACTCTTTCACAAAAAAGCTTTTCTACTACTAAATAAACAAAATGATGAGTTATTTACCTTGCAACACTTTGTAGAATTCAATCTCAGTGGTGTTAGCGATGAGCGTGTCGCGCATGTGCTGCACCAGCTGTTCGCACAGCTCGCACGGGACGCTGCAACAACACAAAATTCAATTAACACATCATACTAGAGTACGCGTCACGTAAAAAGAACGCTGGAACGCCTGAAGATGTATGACCGCGTTCTTCTTACATGACGCGCATTATAACACACACTGTTCACTGCGATGATCACTGGTGCCTCTCGGTGGTTAGAACTTATTGTCTTCTAAAAATACGAGTACTTCTTTTAGACAAAGTATTTTACATTATAAATTCCTATGCTATTAAACGAGCAATATTTGTATGTATATATTTGTATATTAAAATTTGTAATCACGTTCTCAGGTTCAAAATATTTAGATGAAATTTGCTATATGGGTATTTTTGGGGGCGACAAAGCGATCTAGCTAGGATCATCTCATATCTAAGAAAACACGTATATCCACTAAAAAAAAACGGTGTCGGTCACACACGGTGTCTGTGTCAGTCACAGAATATTGAATAGTTCGTATACCTCGGCGGAGACAATTAATTCGAATCTCCCACGTTCCTCAGCGGGTGTCGGTTCTCCGAGCATCGAGTGGGGGACTGTCCTACACTGCGTCCACCTGTTCCTGGCCTACATTAAGAGAACCTACGTTCCTCAGCGGATGTCGGTTCTCCCTGCAACATATTACAGCTGTAAAATTTGTAAATACTCACTCAGCGCTCGCCATGACTGCAGTGTCCTCGGGGAAGTCGTATTCGTCGTGTTGATGGTACTTGTAGGCGCACTGCCCGGTCACGTGGCACACGGAGTCAGGAGTGAGGTCCTTCTTAGCAGCCTCCACGATGTTCTCGTAGTATTGGAACACCAGCATTGAACACGAGTCGGACAAAGAACTCATTCCACGGCACACCTTGAACAAAGAAAAACAAATTTATGTTATAAATGGAAAGAAGTACTACCACCATACCTATTTCTGCCGCAAACATGTAGTGCTCGCATTGCTTTGTTCCGGTTTGAAGGGTATGGGTGCCGGTGAAATTACAGACACATGAGACTTTTCATAGATAGATAGATAGAAAATTCTTTATTGCACATAAAACAAAGAAGTGCAAAGGCGAACTTCATCTTCATCTTTATGTCTCAGGGTGGCCGGCGCAGTACAATGCCACATAGGGCGCGTCCTAGGTGGACGTGACCTATGTGATAATGCACTGTTCATAGGCAAAGGGTATCCCTTATCATCAGGTGGGCCATCAGCTTGTTCCGACATTCTAAGTAGTATTAAAAAAAACATTTAAATAAAATGTATACAGAAAGACGCTAGCAAATTCTTCACCAATTAATAATTCATCATCATCATTGGCAGCTCAAATAATAAGCCCACTGCTGGGTATAAGCGTCCTCCCCCAAACGCCACTCCAAACGGTTCTATGCGATTCGCATCCAGGTCTTTCCCTCTACGGCCTCTATATCATCCGCCCACCTGGCTAATGGTCTGCTACTGCCTATAGTGCTCCCTCTCGGCCACCACTCGGACAGGGCCTTACACCACCTGCCGTCACCAAATCTGGCCAAGTGTCCTTCCCAGCGCCACTTTAGTCTCGCAATTAAAGACAGCAAACGCTGTGGTTACCTCCACACTGACAGTGTGTCAGTGATGGCAAAGTACGGCCTACGGGCCAACTCCGGCCCTTAAACTGTTTTTATCCAGCCGGGCAACATCCAATTGTAGATACCTGTCGCCTAGTATAGAAAATAAAATTAAAAACCTGTGTTTGTGTTTAAATTACAACTAAAAACGAAAAATTGACGCCGAGTGTCGAATATTAAGTTGGGTATCCATTCGAGGCAGCCTCGGGCCGAGCGGCTGCCTCAACCCGAAGCAGATCTAGTGGAGATCGTGCCGCGAGTCGAGGCTTGCCGCAACTTGGAGCAAACGAGGCAGCCGCGCAGCGAGCTAAATTATGTCGGTCAATAGCCATGCTCAAAGATGCCTCAGTGTGAGCCGTACGTTGAGTGGAAACATTTGTACGTGTGCTCGGTAGCCTCGGTAAGCGGCAGAATGGATAAAGATAAATGTATTGACTTAATTATACTGATCCATCGACGCCACCGACCGTTACACCATCGATGTTTTCGTTTCTGGCGTTGCTTCCTTTTGTAGGGACTAACGGGGAGACACACTGCTTATTTATCACGCTAGGTGGCGCATAATCACTGGTGTCGTTTCGTAGCCAAACTAAGGTCTATCAATGTTAAAAAAAACTGTCAAAAGTGGACAGTTTTACTTATGTCAAAAATGGATAATTTGATTATGAGATAAATCACCAGCGATGGTGGCGCCATCTGAGATTAGTTTTGCCTGTGGCTCCCCATCACTACTAATGCTGCAGCGACTTTACGTGCGTGTGGTTAATAAGAGATTAAGAAAATCGTGGCTCGGGGTGAGGCTTGCCACTCGATGCAAATACATCGATTTCGTCATGTTGTACGTTTCCATTCGTACGATGGTACGGAACCATTCGTGTGCGAGTCCGACTCGCACATGGCGGTTTTTTCTTCTTTTACTTGTATTGTTATTTCTGTAAATAAAGTTTATAACAGTTTGGGATGTATACCTGCAGCAGTCTAACGAGGAAGTCTTCATAGGAGGTGGCGTCGAATCTCTTCCTCAGTGCGCCGACGGTTCGTGAGCAGTTGTTGCAACCTTCGCGCAACGCCAGCTGAGCATTCTGGAACCACAATCAATCAATCAATAAAACTTTGTTTTATCTCCAAATTACAAACACACTCATGTATGATTCAATACCACTTTCAATTCAAAGTGCCACTCGAATGATTAAGGATTAAATAACACAAAAGTCAAAGCCTAAACAGGTTATGCCATAGAGATAGGTAAGTGGAGAGCATTTTAAAACAGAGATTGCGAAATATTCAAAGAAATCATGGCGGGAATTTTAGAGTTGTTTGTAACTCGTTGCCGACGCTGTGGCGCGGTCGGTAAGTAGCCGGCTGAGTTGCGAGAGGTTGCGGGTTCAATTCCCGCTGCGCGACAATTGTTTGCATGATCTGAAAATATTTATTCCGGGTCTGGGTGTTGTGGTACTCGTAGTTTCTGATACACAGGGGATTCTAGACTATGTATGTGACTGTTGGTTGTTTATGGTGCGTGGGTGCACCTCATAACGTGCGTCCTAGGTGGATGTGACCTATGAGGTAATGCACTGTTCATAGGCAGAGGGTACCGCTTAACATGAGATGGGCAATCTGCTTGATCCATCATACCAATAAAAAAATTATACGTCAAATAAAATGTCCTCGTATATCGGTCATTATTAGGAAATACCAACAGCACAAATATTTTTTTTTGTTTCTGTTTTTTTGTGGAATATTGTATGTTGCCCCATGTTGTTGACACAAATAAATGTTTTTTTCTTTCTTCTTTCTTTCTTTATTTGTAAAACCTTAATATTTTGCAACGTTCCGACCGCAATAAGTGTCAATAAACATTGAAAATGGCATGATTCGAGGTCGTCGCGCGGCAACTTTACCGCGGGCGAACGATAACCCGCGCTCTATAGATTACAGACCATTGTTTTGAAAGTTCATGCAATAAAAACCGTATTCAAATCAATTCATCTGTTCTATTATGACGCCACAGAGACAAACACAAACAGATAGGTTAACCAACTATTGTTAATTTGTGTTACTTTAAGTAAATTATTTGACTAATAGGAAACTACTATTGTTAAAACTTTTGAAACTATCATGGTTATGTACATAATTTTCACTAGAAACGGGATATATACCCTGATTTAAAAAAATGAAATATCGGGAAGATTTAAAACTCAAAAATCATGGTAAATATCCCGTTTCTAGTGAAAATTACTATTGTTAATTTGTGTTTGAAATTATTTTACTAATAGGAAACTACCACAGACCAATTAACAAGAATCTACATTATCCCACAGTGTTTTATTAGTGCTATTTTTGATTCTGATGCGCACTAGTTCGAAATAAGTTATCAGAATTCCAAAATACTGGGCGGCCACCTCAGGAATGTGACGTCTAGAAAGAAGCCTTTGCTCAGCAGTGAGATGGGACACAAATGACTAGAAATATAATGAAATCCAAAATAAAAGAGATGAGATGGTAAATTTGTTATACATAATATAAACCCTGGTCTAAAAATTTAAATAAAAATAGTTCTTTAATAAAATGCAAACTAACGGGCTCAGTTTTCTACTACTCAATTGTATGTTACCCGTCAAATTATCACTGAAACACAATGCGATATCCTATGTTATTCACTACATCCTGCTTAGTTATTTACAGGTCTAGTTTATCAAATAAAGTCTCTAATAAGTGTATTATTGGATTATTGTAGTATTATTGCAGTAAGTAATCAATGTAGCCAGTTAGCATCTGGTCGATCTTTGCGGGAAGAGTGGTCCCTCGAGGGGCTGTTAAGGAGAGGGAGGGGGTCTATTCTAGGCTGGAAACATCACGGCTTGTATCACACTTACGTAGCCAATCAGCATCAGGGCGATCTTGGCGGGAAGTGTGGCCCCCCAGAGGGGCTGCTGAGGAGAGGGAGGGGTCTATTCTAGGCTGGAAACACCACGGCTTGCATCAACACTTACGTAGCCAATCAGCATCTGGTCGATCTTGGCAGGACGTGCTGCCCCTCAAGGGGCTGCTGAGGACAGCGAGGGGTCAATTCTAGGCTGGAAACACCACGACTTGCATCAACACTCACGTAGCCAATCAGCATCTGGTCGATCTTGGCGTTGTTGCAGAGTCCTGCGACGGAGCACACGGCCTGAGGGTTCATCTCGGAGGACAGGGTCTCCACCAGCTCGGGCACGAAGTCATCGACCAGCTTGATGCATTCCGAGCGCACGATCTTCAGAGGGATGAGCTGGCACGAGCCTTCGAACACTTGCTTCAATTCGTCCTGTTCAAAAACAAAATTTCTGTCATCTTCATGTATGACACACTCAACTCTGTGTCGCGGCCGGCGAGAAGTCGACTCAGATGCGGAACAAATGTTTGTATGATCTGCAAATATTTGTTCCCGGTCTTGGTGTTGTGGAACCACAGTACTTGTAGTTCCTGATACCCACGACGCAGGGGATCCCAGTGTGGGATCAGGACTATGTAGGTGACCGTTGGGTGTTATGTATGTATGTAATGTATGTTATTGTACAAGTCGAATTCAACATCGTCTTCAACTTTGATACCTACATTAAATTTTATTACACCTGACGACCAAGACTTTTTATTGACTCTACGATGGACTTATCATTCCATACACTACCAAAGCCAAAATATAACAACTTTGAAAGTTCAATACACTGCCGGTTCACGCTCTAGTCCTTCTAATGTGTTCAATAATCAAGCAGCAATAGACGGATATAACTTGACAGAATTGTTTGGATGGCTAGCCCAATGTTTTTTACCGGCCTTTCTTACATCTTTTTCCATTGAAATTGACTCTCACCTCGCAGACAGTGCTGCTTAATGGTGAGGTTATAATTGTTACAGTCGGCCACCACGGCAGACCACGCCAGAGATGGCTCTATGAAATGGACACTTTTAACAAAGATTGCCAAGCAATAACACAGGATCGTAGTGCCTGGAGGAAATGGGTGGAGTCCTTTGCCCAACAATGGGATGATTCAGGCTAACAGCATCAGTATCATTGTTAACCACCAAATATATCAATCGGGTCATTAGCAGCTCTTTCTTGTGCTCCGGGAAAGGGCCTCTAGCTCTACCAAATAAAGACATCATGCGTCAGTATGTCATCATTTGAAAACCTATTTGTTGTGAGTAATATTGTTCAAGAATACTATCAGGAACAAAGGTTAGCTCGGTCTATAACAAATGTTATCGGTGTTGGATGCACTGTTTGCACTCTAATGGAACTTAACTACTAATGATAACTGCTTACAGTATTTCTCTGATGGCATTCAATTGATGATTCAAATATTAACTGCAGGCTTACGCTAAACTAGCGACTCGTCCCGGATTAGCACGGCTATTGCCGGGATGAAAGCAGTCTCTCCCAAACCCTACTTACCCCTTATAATTGAAGCGTTAACTTTGAACATAATATTATTATATGAGATATCTTTAGATCCTTTGCATTCTTTAGATAGCTTAACCTTTTGTTTTGAATCTTTTAAATACTTGTATTAGTTGTATTTTATTTTATTTTATTTTATTTTTTATTTTTACAATTTTAGAGAAACTAACAGCTAAACACAAACTATGGTATTTATATATAAAATAACATGTATAAACATGTTAAAAACCAGAAGGCTAATTATAAGTTTCTACAAATAAAACTTATTAATAAAATATTATTCTTTCTATCAATAAAGATTTTCATATATTGATTAAATTTAAAATTAAATTTGAGTTGGTATTTCGGCATCTTCGGCCTCATCGTCGCTTACGAACAGGTGAGATCGTGGACAAACAAAGGTCTCTCATAGTTAAAAAAAAAACATTAGATGCCACTATCGGTCGTTGACTTAGGGCTCGTTTGACAACAGAGTTCATAGTTTGTTTATTTTAACTGATAACAATGAGGGAGATGAGACTTTAAATATACGTTTATAGAGGTCATAGAGAGATTACATTATTTTTAGAGCAACGTACTTAGCAAACGTACACCCTATTTTGAAAGCAAGGCGCTAATGGCAAAATTGCTTTTCATAATCATAAATATCAGTTAGATTGGGACTTAAGAGATTAAGGCTGAGATAAATAGATGTTACTTAGCACTTAGAGTAGGTAAGCGTTTTTGTATTTTGTTATTGTTGACATGTGTAAGTATTCCTAAAGTGTGAGTTTAATTAATTGTTTGTGTTTAATTAATTAATAATCTTATAATCAATAATGTGTTTGTAACCTGTAATTTGCTTAACCTAGAATGGTGAAATAGAATGGTGCTGTGTATAACTGTTAAGAACCTCTTCAACCCTATTTAGCAAATAAAATATTTGATTTGATACATACTAATGCTTAGCATTGTCTCTGTCCCTCTCTAGCAAGCGTGATTTGACATGTATGTGAAAGTGACAGTGATAATGCTAAGCATTAGTACGTTCTAAGTACGACCTATTTATCTCGGCCTAAGAGTTCTTGACAAGGCTTATTACTGCCATTTCATTATAATGATTATTATTATGTACGCACTGTATTCACGTTGTACGTTTTTTGTAACTTTTTTAAACTTTTACTTATTTGATATAACGTTTGTACCATCACCATATATGGTACAAAGTGTTTTTTTTAATAATATAATATACCTGACTAAGCCCTATACAGCTGCAACTAAACATGTACCTTGTATAGGTTTAGTTCAGCCATTTTGGATGCGGAATGTTTATTGTAACTAACTATTGGGTTTATTCTAACTAACTAGTACAAATATAAAGCAATATTGATATATTTAAAACTAAAATAGATTTGTCAAAATCATTTTAAAAGTCTTTGGTCTATTGAGCGCCCTTCTTCCACTACGTCATCCATTTTGTGGTCACAACTCGAGAACCTTATTATTTCCCAACAGTTGTCAGTTCTGCAAGGGCCCAGTTGCCTTCCGTTTCATATATTTTATTAGTTATATTGGGTTATCGGCCATACACGGGACAAGCAGTGATGCAACATCTTGCATTCTAGACTCTACAGCCTGCGTGATAAGGTTCACCTGTGTCTCGTTGCTCAGAAGCTGGTCCCTGGCCTGTGTGACCATGTCGGTACAGATCTTGCAAATGCTGTCGTTGTCTTGAGGGTAGGATTGCTTCGGCCAAAATCTCGACACGCAGTGAGTCGTCGCTTTGCATTCGTGGCTTGTGCTATACAGAAAAAATATAAAAACTAGGTAAAGGTGAATGCTCACGCTTGTGGCGCGAGATTCAATTTTTTTGTGTTTTTTGCCCATTACAGCTCTACAACACTTCTTCAGATAGCGAAAGTTGAGTTCGCAAGAACTAGGAGACTTAACACACATGATTTAATTAATAGAATCTCATAAATATCACCAGCTCAACGATAACAAAAAAACAACAACAAAAAAAAACACTGAAAGAATGTGTTTTTACAGGTGTTTTAGGGGTATCATAGCTGAACTGATGATATTTATGAGATACTATGAATTAAAACATGTGTGTTAAGTATCCTAGTTCTCGCGAACTCAACTTTCGCTATCTGAAGAAGTGTAGATAAGCTGTAATGGGCAAAAAACACCAAAAAATAATAATTTCGCGCCGCAAGCGTGAGCATCCACCTTAAAATACTTTGAGGGTATTCACATGGTGCAAGGCGACCATGGAATTTGCCAACAGGTCATATGATATCTTCGGTAGAGCGATGAGTATAAATAACCCCGCACACTAGACCACTGGAATCAGCCACAGCTCAGCGACTAGACGCGACCACAAACTGCGGCCAAGATTATCATCATTGGTAACTCAAATAATGTCCCACTGCTGAGCATAATGCCTCCTCCCTCCTGCCCTTATTCCAATTAAGTGGGATCGGCACAACAGGTTATTTTCTTCCATTCTCCCCTATCTCTCGTCATTAACACCTTTCCTACACATGTCATTTTCCACACCGCTATCTACCTCTTTTGGACCTGCCTCTACTCTTGTATCCATTCATAGTCATCATACTTCTTGTAACATGCCCATACCACCTATTACACCTCATCCTTTCTGTTACTTTTTGTGTAATTTATGACATCGACACTAGGTCGGGGCATGATCCCCCGTACTTCTGTTCATTTAATGTTGGCATACTGTTTTGAACAAGAAGTCGCACCACCTAATTCACGCTTCATCGACCCCATGTCATAACAGCCCGAGCTAAGTATCAATGTCGGTAACAGGCCATTTATATAACAGACTGGTGGAAATGATTAGGTACGCATTACGATTTATGCTATTAGATAATTGGCCATCTTTTCGACATTACTTCGTAGAGAACGTAGTTGAGGGAGAGGTAGAAAGGAGACGAGGCGAGGAAGATAAAGAAGGTCGCTGTCATAACATACAAGGAGGTGAACAGACTCTTACCACCTTTTTTTTCTTCGAAAAGGGATTTCCCGACGTCTTATAATTTCATTTTCTATTGTTTTCCATTTTAGATTATTTGAAAAGTACAAGAATAAAAGAACCAGGGGGATCAAATGGGTGGAAATTGTCCAGCAAAGTTTTATACCACTTTACTTAAGCATGACTTGACTAAGACTTTCGATGACTCGGATCCTTTCGATGACTCGGATTCTTTCGATAACTCAGATCCATTCGATGACTCGGATCTTTCAGAGTCGTCAAACAAACACCAACGTGTAAAGCAGACGCCATGAAACCTGCGAGCGTTTCGACACGAAATTCAAGGAAAGTTTAAAAATTCAAACTTTTGCAATTAAATGCTAGTTTTAAACAGAAATAAGAGGATTTTTGGCAACAGTAAAATCATAAGTAGTAAGTACATTATAGAATAGTTTTTCAAAATCAGTCATGATGCCTTTTGCATAATTAGCATAAAGGCTAATCCAGCACTGTTATACTGCGTGTGTGAATTAACACCTTGACCAAGTTACGCGCTATGTGGTCATTGTTCGTTATTGTTTCCATAACATCGAGTATAATTGTTGGATACAAACAACATTATACTTAGAAATAGCATTGCTAGGTAATATCATGAAATTAGTAACTAATCGGAACCATGAGCGGCAAAATGAGCCCAATCTAACCACCACGAGGATTTCCGTTGTCCATATTCCGTATACTACCACCATGCCTATTTCTGCCGCAAAGCAGTAGTGCTTGCATTGCTGTGTTCCGGTTTGAAGGGTATGGGTGCCGGTGAAATTACAGGCACATGAGACTTTTCATCTTTGTTTCATGGTGGCGGGCGCAGTGCAATACCACATAGGGCGCGTCCTAGGTGGACGTGACCTATGTGAGAATGCACTGTTCATAGGCAGAGGTCACCGCTTAACATCAGGTGGGCCATCTGCTTGTTCAGTCATTCAAGTAGTATAAAAAATAAAAAAAACTCCGTATATTCCGTATACGTGCATTAGTATGCTCGTAGTAGTATACTAATGCATATCATAAAGATAAATTTAGATAAATTCTAGCAACTTGTGAACTATGATTGCCACACATAATTTAGTTCGTAATGTGAAAAAAAGACAAAACTCTAATTAAAAAAAACTGTTTTTTGAAAAGTAATTGTAATAATCACACTATTGTTTTCTTTAAAATTGAGACCGTGGTTCCTTTCACAGGTTTTCTCTATAACTTATAATTAAAAATGCCCCAATACTGGCTAGAAAAAAAAAACATATGAACAGTATGAAAAATTCCAACACGATCGGATAACGGGAAATCGGGAAACCCGGCTTGCAGATTTCAACGACACACAATCACAAACAGAAAAGGCAAGTAAAATAAAAGTAGGAAAAATAGTATACCTGAAGTTGCTACACCAGTAACTTGGTCCCCAAGTACAACGACTGCTTCCCAGCAAATCATCTGAAAACAAAGTAGTTCCGTCATTCAGGCAGTTCAAAAAACACAAAATGGTATGTATGGATTTTCATACTAGTTAACATCATATCATAACATAATAAGAATATCGTATCATGAAAATATATCTTTCTCTAACATTTCCCGATAACCTTTTCTGAGATTAAGCGACCTTGCCTAGATATATTGCTAGGATATTCATATGCCAGCAATATTAGTATGAAAATCTATATTTGTCGTGTTATCACAAAAATAAATTCACTATGATAATCGACAAATCATGAAGCTGAAGGTAAAAGAAAGCTGGCATGATGCATGTTTGAGAAAACTTATACCGCAACAAGGCGTAGACTTGCCGGCCGAGGCAGTAATATTAATTGACCCGGTAAGAAATATCTAGTGTTCAAAAGAAAGTGTAAAATATAGGAACTAAAGTTGACTTTATTTCTTGGAAAACTGTAAACAATCGAATTGTAGTCGGATGACACATTGTTTACAGAAATATGACTGTTTTGCTTGATTAGCAACACACAATTTAAAGTATATGAACAGGAGTTCAAAAATTTGGAATACAATGGATTATGGTGGTTGCTGTCGCTTATGATGATATTTATGTGATACTATAAATTAAAACTTGTGTGTTAGGTCATATGATTACCGGCAACATAGTTTTCGCTATCTGAAGTAGTGTTGATGAGCTGAGATGAGCAAAAAACACGAAAAAAAATTAATTTCGCGCCACAAGCGAAAGGAACCACCTTAACGGCGCTAGGCAAGGCCTCCCCCATACAATGCAATGGAGGGTTTTGCCATTATCTCCACGCTTGGCAGGATCGGTGATCGCAGTATAGGTGCTAGTACTCCGGTGGATGCTGCTGCCCATCCCCTGGGTGTAACCCCTTAGTCGGCTTCTACGGCATATAGGGGAAGACGGAGGAGTCCATTCTTAGGCCACAAGTAAATCAAAGTCAAAAAGTATTTATTCATTGTAATCACAAGGACCATTTTGAATCATCTTATAAAATAAATTTACTCCTGTTCCAATGCGACAACTGTTCTAAACCAAGAAGAATCAGGCAACAAACACGGCTCGGCTTTATTTGATAATCCTTCTTACTACCAGATGGGGAGCGCCTGTGTGATGCCTCGGGAACAAGTGGAAGCTGATTCAAAGAAAAAAGAAAACCAAAAGCCTTAGGTAGGCAGTCAAAAGTAAGATGCTAGAGAGAATCAGCAAAATTTCATAAAACAGCACACGCTACGCTTGATATTCTCATAAATAATACATCAATAATAAATTATATGTAGGTGCACACATTTCAAATTGACAAATTAGCTGTCGAGGGGCAGAACGTATTCATGTAAGAATAGTAAAAAGATAAAATATAACTTACTCTTCTTAGGAGTTTCAGCATCCTTCTTCGCAATCTCTTTGTTCTGCAAAAATATATAAAAACTCGAATAGAATGAACAACTGTCAATATCTGGCTATGAGTGAATCGTAGTTGGCTCTTATTTGACACTCTGAAATCATGTTGGTACAATCTAGCAACTAATGTCTCATAAATAATGACGACCTCTGTGGCGCGGCGGGCGGGCGCCGGCTTAGATGCGAGAGGTTGCGGGTTCCATTCCCGCCGCGGAACAAATAAATTCTTGAAAAGCATTCTTGCAGCTAGAAACTGAGCTCAAAACTTTAATTTTTCACGACTTCAGTTTCCATGGTTTGATGACCATCACACGATAATTAGGATCTACGGAGCAACGGGTGCTCCGATTTCAATGCGATTTTGTTTGTATGAAAACTGGTGTTGGAACACTGCAAATAGTTTTTTTTTATACAACTTGGTATGACGGATCAAGCAGATGGCCACCTGATGTTAAGCGGTACCCTCTGCCTATGAACAATGCATTACCACATAGGTCACGTCCACCTAGGACGCATCCTATGTGGCATTGCACTGCGCCCGCCACCCTGAGACAGATAAAGATGAAAGTCTCATATGCCTGTAATTTTACCGGCAACCATACCCTTCAAACCGGAACACAGCAATGCGAGCACTACTGCTTAGCTGCAGAAATAGGTATGGTGGTAGTACTTCCCCGGACGAACTCTTTTACAGAAAAGCTCTACTACTACTAAAGTATGGGTTTCTTATTTTTATAAAACCAGAGACCAGTAAATTTGACTTTTTTTTTTTTTTTTTTTTTCTATTATAGGCTTGCGTTTGTCTACATCTCACCTGATGGGCGACGATGAAGCCTATTTAAGCACGCTCGCCTAGAAGATGCCTAGGAAACTAACTTCTATAGGAGAGTAACTTACGTGTGTAGCTTGTAGATTGTCTAGTTTGTCGTTGTTGCACATGCCGATGATGGCGCACATCGTCTGCGCCGACGCCTTCGACTTGAGGACATGTTGCACGTACTGCTGGAGGCCGGCCGTGTTGTCCTTGCACTGCTTGGCGATGGGCGCGAAGGGCACGTCGTGGCAGGCAGATTCGATGCGCGCGCCCAGATACTCCTACGAAGTAAACAAAACTTAAAACTTCAATTTATATTCTTTACGGAAAATATGGAGGACATTAGGTTTCTGATTAGAGTCAGCTTTCGGAATTATAACATCATAGAGTCCATGCACTGTTATGTGTTCAGCCTAAGAATAGGCCCCTCCGTCTGGTCCCGTGGATGTCATTAAAACAATCCGCCTGCCAAGCGTGGTGATTAGGGCAAATCCCCATTGCATTCTACCGGGGAAACAAAGTCCAGCAGTGGACGTCTAAAAGCTGTTAAGTAATGATAATGATGATGATCGTGTGTTATATGTGTACCTAATTACGAGTAATTATGCAGATGTGGAAAAATAAGAGGAGTATACCGCTAGGGCGCCTGATAACACATTACATAATAAGAATATGAGTAACAAACATACAAACCAGTTTTGCTTTGATTTTGGGTATTATCTTATCAATCTATGATCAATACACTAATATGTGCAATACACCGGTGGTTTGTTAATTTCTTATAAAATTGTATGGTTTCCAAAACACACTGACTTTTATTGTAATCTTATAGCCCATGCTGGTTTGGTTCTATACAATTTAATAGAAAGCTGACAAACCTCTGGTTTAAATATTACTGTATAGATCATATTTTAATAAGATAATATACAAAATAGGCGCAAACTTCGTTTGTTTGTGGTGTTCGGGTGTTATGTTTTTTTTTTAACTACTTAATTGACGGAACAAGCCGATGGGCCCACCTGATGTTAAGCGGTAACCTCTGCCTTTAAACATGCATTACCTCATACATAGGTCACGTCCACCTAGGATGCGCCCTATGTGGCATTGCACTGCGCCCGCCACCCTGAGACATAAAGATGAAAATTCTCATGTTCCTGTAATTTTACCGGCACCCATACCCTTCAAACCGGAACACAGCAATGCGAGCACTACTGCCTTGCGGCAGAAATAGGTATGGCGGTAGAACTTCCCCGGACGAACTATTTCACTAAAAAGCTCTACTACTACTACATATAATTAATACCTAGATTGTGTGTACAAAATGTAATTGACTTGAATTAATGAATTTCTAAATGAGGATAAAAGACTACTATTATTTATTCTGAGATCAAGCGTCGTTTTGTATGGAGCGGGCGGTATAAATGTTTTAATACATAAATTATTATTCTGCAGTTTCTGAACAAATACGCTAAGTATTTAGAACGACGCCATTAGCACAATAGTCACCTTGATCAAAACATCTGTTCATTGTCTACACAAGTCATTTCGTTTACCTCATTGATCATATCCTTGACGTCCTTCAGCTCCCCGAAGAGTCGTATGAACTTGTCCGATACATCGTTGTGGTTGATCACCTGCTGTTCCCTCGTCTCCCATACCGTGCTGGAGCAGTGGGCCACAGCACCGCAGTCAGCCGCGATCCTGGTGACAGAACACTCTGTTAAGTGCGTGATCGATGTACGAGCCAATACTGCGGTTTTAAAGAACGTCGGTTTTACTCGCGGCTTGTTGGTGCTGATCGACAGTCGTGTGACAGCGGTCGGTTCGACCACTAGCCATATGTCGTGTTCAAAGTATGAAGTTTTGTGTCACCTCGCTATAGCATACAACGTGTTGGTGACCAAACTTCCGCACCAACCTTCCAGCCTCCTTCAAAACTTAAGAGAGGCTGGCTGGTTACAAATGTAGAATAATATATTTTAAATATGGTCTTTTGTGATGTTTGAAGAATCGTCGTCGTTTCGTATGAGGTAGTGCTGGCCTCTGGTGTCAGAGTTTGTCAAGCCGCCCGAGGGCCTCTGACATGGCTTATCGACTGCTATTAATCAATAACAGCCGGGACCGACAGTTTAACGTGCCCTCCGAAGCACAGAGCGATAGAAATCCGCACATAACTTAGAAAAGTAATTGGTGCGGAGCTTAGGATCGAACCCGGTATCATTGGATTCTGAGTTGCACTATTGAACCGTTAGGCTACCATCGCTCGTTTGAAGAATGATTTTGTTTTTCAGTTTGGTCTTTTATAAATTTTGAGAGAGAATGGTAATGCGGTTTTATTTGGTCCGCACACTACGAAATCAGAAAAAATAAGCGTATAGACGCCCTAGACTTTCCATTCGGGAAGCTGAAAACTGACGAGGCACGAGCCAGGCTCGGCAACTCACAAAACCGCGATATTGCAATGATACACCGGCGAGCTTTACCGACGAGCCATTAGACCGCAGTTTTACTCGCTCGTCGATCAGGGCCTTTATTAGAGAAGCACGTCACTATTTGAGTACGTCAAAATAAAATACTCCTTATTCCGTATGCACGAGGATCATTTTGACACGTCAAGCTCGTGTCAAGTACATACATATACATATATTCATAGACACACGCCTTTTCCGAAAGGGTAGGCAGAGCCTATTGAGGCTCTGCCCATTGGGGCCTCTTTTCAAAATGGGTGCACCATCGTGGATATAATTATGTTGGACAAGCAGCGCCCCGCGGTTTTACCCGCGTAAGTCTCGATCCCGTGGGAATATCGGGATATAAATGTGCCTATGTGTTATTCCGGGAGTCCAGTTATCTCCATTTCAAATTTCAACCAAATCCATCGAGTAGTTTTTGCGTGAAAGAGTAACAAACATCCATCCATCCATCCATACAAACTTTCGCGTTTATAATATTAGTAGGATAGGATATATCCCGGATATTCATAATATAATTAATACCGGATAGCAGTCGCACCCCATTTCACTCCTTTTAAGAATTGTTTTTGACGCAGTTGATCGTGGAATATAGACGTAACAAGTGGTGAGCTCATCGCCGCCATTGCCTCCCACGACTGACTCGGCTAACGCTTTCTTCCAGTTATAACACATTTCATAACAAGCAAATCTTATACTGACGAATCTTATCAACAAGTCCGGGGAATCCCTTAGTCGGACTTTACGACATCCACAGGAGGAGACGGAGGGATCTATTGTCAGGCCGGACATAACACAGCACTATGTAAGTATAGATGTCCAATAGTTGGTTTCAAGTGGCATGTAAAAACATAACACAGCACTATGTAAGTATAGATGTCCAATAGTTGGTTTCAAGTGGCATGTAAAAACATAACACAGCACTATGTAAGTATAGATGTCCAATAGTTGGTTTCAAGTGGCATGTAAAAACATAACACAGCACTATGTAAGTATAGATGTCCAATAGTTGGTTTCAAGTGGCATGTAAAAACATAACAAAGCACTATGTAAGTATAGATGTCCAATAGTTGGTTTCAAGTGGCATGTAAAAACATAACACAGCACTATGTAAGTATAGATGTCCAATAGTTGGTTTCAAGTGGCATGTAAAAACATAACAAAGCACTATGTAAGTATAGATGTCCAATAGTTGGTTTCAAGTGGCATGTAAAAACATAACACAGCACTATGTAAGTATAGATGTCCAATAGTTGGTTTCAAGTGGCATGTAAAAACGGCGAAAGAGCGTTCAGTTTTAGATTCGTTTATCTCTACTAAAGGAAACCGTGTCTTCTCGTTACAGATACCGCATAGCCTCAAGACGAGGGTCTACAATCAGTGCTTGTGATAAAATACGGCACTGAGTCGTGGTCACATGCTCATGGTCGCGCAACGGGGTATGTACAGAGCTATGCTGTGCGTTTTACCACGTGATGAAATCCGCACATTGAATTAGCAAGCTGAGGCCGCAGGCAAGCAATTGAAATGGTTTATGGATTTTTGTATGTAAATTGAGGTTTATAAAGTGCCTGCTAGGGGACTCATCAGTGTCTCCATACAAGATCCATGTTACATTACACTACACCATACATTTATTTGTGTTAATTGTTGTTTAAAAACTGACAACTCTGAGTACATTTTGAAGAGGTAGTTTCGGACAGCTGAGCTTGGCTTGATAGCATCTCTATAAACATACTAATCCTAAATTAACCTAGAGATCCGAGGACGCTCCATAAATCAGCCCAGTATGTGCCCCCCCCCCCCCCCCCCCTTAATTATATTGTTCTAGAAAGGACAGGGTTACAAAAACGAGCAATATTATCGCCGTCCTTTTCTAATAGACTGAAACAAAAGGGAATTTTCTCGGTTATGCTTGGGAATGCAATAATCGTCAGTAAACCGGACATACGAGTAGCGCGCGACGCCGCATTTGTGGAGGGGTTCACGAGGTGGCACTGCGCTGATAAACTGGCAATTATTATATATTGTAAAATTGATGTATGAATTACTGATAAACGTGCGAGTTTTGAATCATTTCGGTAAACTGTCCTACCTTAGTAGGGTAGGGTATAACGCAAAATTACCAATCTTAGATTTGATTTTTTAACTGACTAAATCGAGCAGTGTCCTGCAAGCCTGTTTGACATTTGTTCCTACATACAAAGTTTTTGGATATTATCTCATGAAACTTCATTAATTTTTGTTAAAATGATGAATACGCTAATATCTAGACTTTGTCAGTTTCTTATAAAATTATATGGTTTCAAAATCACACTGACTTGCATGGAATTTTTAACCCATGCTGGTTGGTTTCTATATAAATTAATGTGAAAATGACAAACCACAGGCCAAGATATTAGTCTCTAGAATTCAAGTTAAGTGACTGGACTGGATTGAGAACAAAATTACATTGACTTGAATTCATTAATATCCAAATTAGGTGCAAACTTCAGTCTGGTTGTTTCCTCATCGGTCACAAGGCTATTTTCAGGGCCACCATGTCACAGTAGCTGGTGTCAGACATAAAGCAGGGTGACCAAGAAAGAACCGATCACTTGAAGAAGAAGAATACTTAAATCACACTAACATTATAAATGCGAAAGTTAGTGAGTGTGTTTGTTACTTCTTCACGCTGAAACGGGTGGACGGATTTGGATCAAATTTGGAATAGAGATAGCTGGACTCCTGGAATAACACATACGCTATGTTTTATCCCGATATTCTCACGGGTTCGAGACTTATGCGGGTAACACCGCGCGGCGCAGCTAGTGAATCATAATGTTGAACATGATTCACAATGCTGACACAAATTAAGTACCTATAGCTATCCTTGGCTAATCTATGACTAACAAAAGATTTAAACTTGAATAATGTTATTGCAATAGTAAATACATAATATTATCAATTAATTACCTACAGGTTTATAATAAGGTATAATGAACATCATTATCCCTTTGTGTGATTACAATAATAGTTTTTATAACATTTACATTGAATAAGTATTGTATTTATTATTGCGTAAATCTACTAAGCATGAATTTTGGGGAATGCTCGCAGGAGCTTCATGATCTGATCCCACCACCTCCTTTTCACCATAGAACGAGCAGACGCACGACTCGATACCATCCTTACCTCATTAGTATACCCTCTATTCGTACTAAACGTTTCAGTTCTACCTTTATAATGCGAACTGCTAAGGAGTGGAATACACTACCGTCGTCAGTCTTTCTCGAAAACTATAATATGGGTCTCATCAAGGCTAGAGTGAATAGGTGCCTTCTAGACCTTTGTGCTCCATTTTCGGCCACATCGTCACTTACCAACAGGTGAGATCGTGGTAAACAAAGGTTATCAAAGATAAAAAAAAAACATTTTTGTAGTTCAATTTAGAGTGCTGATATACATACATCTATCTACACATCGAGCTACTATACATTTTTTTTGTGTCAGCATTTGTTCCAATACTTTTGTTCTATACGTACAAAGTAAGATGAATTATAACCTACCTCAAACTTTGGCACCAATATGTTGGTCCCTTGCTGCATTCTTTTGGCAATTGCCGAGCAAATGACAGATCTGTAATGAAATAAACATGTGTTATTACTAATTTATAATCACATACTCTCAAACAAACATGACAAAAATAAACTGAGCATAGGTTGAGAGAGGTCAAGCCAGCTTATCAATATTGCTAGAGCCATAACACTATTAAAAGTACGACATTTGTACTATAATCTAGAAATGTTGACAGCTTCGAGTATATTCAAGTTAATACCTAGTTATGTACCTATTGCTCTACCTATATTTGACTTGAAAATATGGAAATTTTACTGAACTTTTTTTTAAGCTTTATTGCTGTAAATAGCTGTTTTCAGTTTAAGTGCTTTTCCTTAACCCCATAGTTTATATTTTTATAGGATTTGATACACTCAGGCGATGACAAATGAGGTAAACACTACCTACTTTGATGATAGAAAACTACCCAGAGTAAATGTTTGTGTTTGTTTGTTACGCAATAATGCATTAATGGCTAAATCGCTTTCAAACAAATATGCTGATTTCAGCTACAGCAACTGTTATCTGGACAGAGGCATTAGACAAAGTACCTACATTCTATTAGCGATGACGCTAGTGGAAATGTCCAACAATATATGAGGTCGTCGTAAACTATTGAAATTTCATATATAAAGTAAGAAAGTAATAAATATATTTATTTGTATACATGAGCTACACAGCAGAAACACATAATAAACTTAGACTAAGAAGAAACAGATATGAAGGTAGGTATGAGGTGTAACTCAAGTAACAAAATGGATCTGCCTCAGCATGAGTAGGTTCACTAGCAAGCTAGCAACCAACGATCAACCAATATGGTCTATTTTATTGCATTACGAACAACTGAAGACAATATAGGTGCAAATCAAATAGGTACTGTATTTCCAGGCCGACAGGTAACTTTGACTCTAAAACTAGCATGTGAGGAAATAATACTTAATATTTTATAGGCCATATATATGTAAAATAGGTATGACTGAAGCCACACATATACAGATATTAGAATATCATAAAAACAGTAAAAATTTACTGTGAAAACTACATGTATGAATAACTAAAAAATAATGCAGCATTATCAAAACAATTGGTAATTCAATCCTGCTACCTCAGTTTATGAGAAACCAGGAAACATGATCACAGCCAGTCAAACTTGTACAACAGAGTAGGTTAATAATGATTCATGCTACTTGCTACTTAACATAATAAATAACCTTTATATGGATTATGGGTCTAACTTTGCTACTGCATTCCACCATCTTTCTGTTCAAAATAAATCCAAATACCCACTTTTCACTAGAAACGGGATATTTATAAATCTAAATGTATGGAATGATAGCAAAAAGAATGCTACTCCACACAATGTAGCTGTAGGGCTGTAAAACTTCAGATTAATGCATCTCCGAGCTCCACGATCATATAATTGCAGGTAGGATGTGATGTACGCACAATCCATCTGATCAAAATGTGTAGTTTTCTGAGTTTTGTCTTAGAAATTTCAGTTAGACAAGACATTTTTACGTAGATATGTACTTACAGGCCTATTTCTATACTAAGTATAATAAACATAGGTGTAGAAAATATTTTAAGTAAATACGTAATTAGCAAATGAAGAATTCCAGTAACTAGTATAATTATGGCTAATCGTGTTTAGCGAGCGTTGATAACGGTTTTAATTACCGTTGTAAGCAAATTAAAGGACATTGAGTGTAGCATAATCAACTGGTTTAGGCTGCCTTCTGGTGAGACATACCTACTGTTATTGTGTACAGAATAATAGTGAAACGAAGGCAGATATCAAACTGATTACAAGGCTGAAATCGAAAACAACTTACTTGCACAACAAAGGACGGCGAGGAGACAAACACCGAGCGTGTTTGCCATTGTTCTAATTTGCGATAAAACTCGTGTGTTCCAGTTTTGTCTCTTGAAGTATCAAACTAATTAAAACTAACACCCTATTCCGTAATTTCACTTTGTTTGGAATTAATTGCGTTGCGTTGCGTGCGTAAAGATCGAGAGATCAGAGAATAAACAAAACGTCAAGTCACTTCGCCTGACAACTGACAAGTGACAACCAACCACCAATGCCAACAGACAAGACAGACAGATGATACAGATAACTTCAGTCAGTCAGGCAGAGGTTTAGAGTAGGATGTGTGTTCAATAGGTACACTCCGGACATAGGGTTTGATAGCTGTCTGTCGCGGCAGAGCAAGGTGGTTGTTCTGTTCAGAGGCATTGTTAACGTGACCATAATCGAACGGATGTGCTTAATGTTGCCTTAAATCCATTTCAAATATTTTCATTTCAGGTAAAAGGCAAGGTTCACATGGTTAAATTTTAATTTAAAAAAAAATGTAGGTCAGTTCTCTCAACATTATCTAGCCCAAATCTAAGCCGAGCTTGTGTTATGGGTACTAGATAACTGATATACTTAAAACAATACATTATATAGATAGATATATTTTATTATACATAGAAAATACCCAGAACACCCTGAACATAATATCTGCAGATCGTACAAATATTTTGTACGATCGTGCCGTTGAATCCCCTCATTAATTTGAGTAACTAAGTAGGTACCATTAGGTAGTAGATACGCATTGTATGTGTTTTTTTGTTGTAGTAGTAAGTAGAGCTTTTTTGTGTAAGAGTTCGATCTGTAAAAGATTGTTCCGGTTCTGGGTGTTGTGATCGGTACCAAGTTAGCCCGATAATCCATTATCCGAATAGCCTGATGATAATCCTCGACACCTAGTTTGGGATTGGTACTACCTAGGTATCTGAATGTTGTGTGTTTTGTTATGTTATTGACAGTTGTTATCACTTAAGTGGGCCACCTGCTTATTCAGTCATTCATTCAAATAAAATATATTTATTTATGTTCTGTATAGCAAATATATTTAAAAACTTAAAATTACGCTCTCAGAGCCTGTTTCATTAAAAACAATTACAACAACAGAGTGTAGGTACCCATTGAACGCACCCCCGTATAGGATATTCAGAGTTGCCAACTGCTTTCCAAAAAAACACGCAAAGCCGCTTCGACCCATGGACTTAGTTTATGCTTCGACCAAAGTACTAGTATAGTACCATTATTTTATCTGTGAACAAAGGAAAAAGTATGTAATAGAAGCTAATAAGCTATTACAAGCTGACCGTGAAACTCACTAAACCATGGACTTTATACTAAACTAAGCACCACAGACAACCAGTAAACAGTGTAGTCTAAGCACTACTAGTAGAGCGAGATAATACGTGCAAAAATACTTCTACGTGAAGAAAACGTTGACCCGTTGAAAATATTGTTTTTGTGTCAGTGGCAGGCAAGGGACAGTGGTTGATAAGCGGAGATGAAGGGACGATCCACGACGCGACACAAAAATTGCCGGAGTGGTGTTGCCACTAGTTCGCCAATGTCACGTAGTAGGTAAGGCTTGCTCCTTTTTGGACGACCGCAATGATTCTGTTGAGAGTCGAAACCACAGACTGCACCTATACGTGGCGAGGACTAGTATTTACCTACTCATTACTCAACGCTAGATGGCGATAGCTGGCAGCATTTCATGTCTTACCTCAATCCGGCTAGTCGATAACAGATGGCATTACGAGAACTAACCTGCTTACATGTTATACATTTAAAAAAATCGTGCTTTTCTCCTAAGTTTACGCTAGTATTATTAGGTATATGTTACTACCCCCGAGTATAAACAATAAGTTTAATAGTTGGACTCTTCCCGCCATTTTCGAAAAGAGACGTTGTCTACTTTTATTTTATTTCTTTTCCTAGTGTTTTCTTGAGTTATTTTGTGTTATTTTGGTGGCATTTTAACTAATGTAGGTCGTTTAATAAGCACAAGTGTAGTGAAATGAAATGGAAGTGAATTGCGTGACTTTTGAAATTGGTGGAAATTGTCTATCAAAGTTTTAGTAAAATTGGCCACCGTTTTACTAAAACATGACTTGACTGTGACTTTGACGACTTGGAAGGAGTGTAACGTTGCAAAATATATTGAAAATACAGATACTTGAAAATGGCAAATGCACAAGCCGTGCGGCGCCAAATATAAAGAAAAAAAAAAGAAAGAAGTTTAATAGTGATTACCTCGATGTCTCCCGGGAGGTGTTCTGGAAGGAAATGGGACAGACCTTACCTGAGAGAAAATATATACCTAGGTAGGTAGGTACCTACTTAGGCTTTGAATATTCTAAGGTTGTAGGTTATTAGGTAAATACATTATGCCTATATGTGTACTAACTATGTCTAATTATGCCCCCAAGAATCCAATCCAATGTGAAAATCTTAATGCGGTTCACAGAATACATCTACTTACCAAGTTTCAAGAGCATAGCTTTTCGGAAAAAAGTGGCTGTGACATACACGGACAGACAGACAGACAGACAGACAGACATGACGAATCCATAAGGGTTCCTTAATTTTGTTACGGAACCCTAAAAATGAATGTACGTTTATACTTCGAAACCTTTAGCTCCCGTGCTAGTTATAAACTGTTACGGCTAGTATAGTATTATGTTATGGCCTGGTTACGGCCAGATAAAAAGCCGGGTCTGTCATGAAACGGACTCTAGATAGTAGACCTATTGTTCCATGTCCTAGGTTTGGTCGTTCCTTCGACATCAGCAAGTGACCAAATATACCTACATACGTATGCACCTACCTACCTATTACCTTACGTATTCTATTAGTTAACCTATAACCTATTTACTTAAAGTTTTACAACCGAAGTCATGATTATTATCGTATTGAAGTTAAATAAATTACCAACTGTTTATTAAGTGAAAATTGGATCTGAAGTGAATTTATTTTACACTCATCTTTGCTCCGAGTAAGTACCTACTCCAAAGTTAGGAGTACCTATCTAGGTAATTGACAAACAAACATTTAATAAATTTCCAGAGGTCATTTATTTATTTCCAATCATTTTCCAATAAGTACCTAGGTACGTATGTATCGGTAGAGCTGAAGCGAAACGAAATTGGTATTTCCATCCAGGTTGGTTTTCCTGAGACACAATTAGGACATTTTCCTCTGGGAACGGGCTGGGTCGTAATAAAATTAAGGAGACGGCGCTGGCCGGAGTTGCTGTCTTCCGTGGGCATAAAACAAATCCGCCCGAGCCGGCCCGAGGTCTGGACAGGAGAAACGTGGAGACGACAGATGCATTATATAATCATTTTTTTTGTTTTTAGACTATGGGAAGGTGACAGCTATTCTAAAATTAAAGAAATTAAAGCTGGGGTACCACAAGGAAGCATATTGGGTCTGGTCCTTTACCTTCTGTATACTTGTGATATAACTGAACAAGAAAGTAATACTATCGCTTTAGTGGCTGTTGGAAGCAGTTGGCTGTTGGCTGTTGGTGGCGGGAAATAAAATCATGGCCGGACGAAAAAATGGTGGCAAAATTTAACAGGTCCGTGTTCCGGTATTTATAAACAGTAAGCTCATACTTTATGAAAATACAGCAAAGAATCTGGGATGTTTTCCAGCGTATGTCAAGAAGAAAATAAGGGCTGCGTTCATATAGCCTGGATTGTAGAACGTGTTTGTGAGCAAAACGTCTGGTTGGAAATAGTATCTCTATATAAAACGTCTCAGTGGTAAACGGTCTTATTTTTAAAATGCCAATGGTTGTAAAATATAAATATAATTCTTCCCCCTTCTATTCACGGTCAGTATTATAATTTTTGGACGTTTTTGAAATAAACATTACTTTTGGAGTATTTCTTTTTCCATCTTGTAGCCAACCATTATTGACCTCTGTGGCGCGGTGTGTGAGATGCGAGAAGTTGCGGGTTCAACAATAACAGAAATTATTTATTTTTTCAAAATGTTCTTGTCTATCTGATTATTTATTTTTACCTAAAATGTACACATATTTCAATATCTTGATGTTGATACATGTTCATGTCTCATACTTTTTTTTTAGTCAGTTATTTTTGTATATTTGGTAGCCACCCTATGGCACTGTCCGGTTCAAAAAAAACTAATTATAGGTTAGGTTTTAGGTTTAAATAATTTATTCTCAAGAAGACAAATGTCACTTATATGAGAACAATATAAACTTATAATAATCTAAATGTAGGTCGTTCTTGTTTTAGATTTAGTTTTAGTTTTGCTCAATTAACGTATGTCCAAAAGTGAATGATTACATACTTAGAATATGATCAGCTAGTTTATGTTTAAATACGCTAAATGAGCTCACACTTTTTATATTTGAGGGTAGTCTATTAAAAAGCTGTGCCCCTTCGCATACTATCGTTTTTTTCCCATAATTTGTACGAGTCTTGGGGAGTACAATAAAACTGGCTCGGCGAGTGCTCCGTTTTGTGATTTGCTTGACTGTCGTAAAGGCTAGGTTAGTATGGATAGATTTGTTCAGAATTTTTCGTATGAGGATGCATGTATTATATATGTATAGCTGTTTTATGTTCATTAATTTCGTTTCTTTGTAAATTATTTTTGTCGGTGTTAAGTAGGGATAGTTAAAAAGTAATTTAATGATTTTATTTTGAACAGTTTGTAGTTCAGCTAGCCTCGTTTTAACGGCGCTGCCCCAAATTTCAACCAAGTATGACAAGTGCGGCTTAACAAGAGAATTATAAATAGTATAGCGTGTTGGGCGTGGGATACAATGCACAATGTTACGTAGTGATCCAGTAAGTGAGGACAGTTTTGCTTTAATATGTTCTATATGTGTGTTCCATGTCAATAACCTATCAATTTGTAAACCGAGATATTTTTCACAAGCTTTCACTTGCAGAAGCACATTGTCAATCATTAGTGGAGTAAAAGGAGCGATCCGTTTATTTTTAGCTTTGTAGATGGTGTAACAAGTTTTAGCAGCATTAATTGTTAATAAGTTAAATTGGAACCAAGTGGACAGATTGTTTAAATCTTGTTGAGCATGTGGTAGCATGTCAAGTATTGAGGCTCCAAAGTAAAAAAGACATGTGTCATCCGCGTACAAGGTTATGTGACCGTGTAGACCTATCTCATTTATATTGTTAATGTATATCAGGAACAGTAATGGACCTAATATTGATCCTTGCGGGACACCATAAGTTACTGGTGCTGATTTGCTTTGAACTCCATCTATTTTGACCACCTGTGTTCTGCTTGATAGGTATGACTTGAACATCTTAAGGGCAGTGCCGTTAATACCTATGCATTTTAGTTTTTTTAAGAGCAACTTGTGACTTACTGTGTCAAAGGCTTTTTTTAAATCAATGAATATGCCTAGGACGATATTTTTCTTATCTATATTCGACTTGATTTTAGTTACTAAGTCAATTGTAGCTGCTAGAGTGTTACTTTTGGGTCTGAAACCATATTGTTCTTTATAGATGAAGTCAATTGAGTTAAGGTAATTATCAAGTCTTCTATATATAATCTTTTCTAGAATTTTTGATAGTATCGGCAGGACTGAAATAGGTCGGTAATTTCCTGGGTTTGTTCTAGGCCCTGATTTGTAGATAGGGGACACTTTTGCAATTTTTAGCGTATCAGGGAACTCACCATCCACTAACAATTTGTTAAAACAGTTTGTTAGATTTGTTAATATAAGGTTTCTCAAACATTTGATTACTTTGGTATTTACTCCATCTAGACCTGCGCTACTATTTACATCGAGGTTGCTTATGATTTTGTCAATTTCCTCTGGTGTACATGGGTCAAGTGTAGAAAGTTCGCCTTTTATGGTGTTATTTGGCAGGGCCTGTGTGAAATTATTGTGAAAGTATTTAGGTATTTGTTCTGCCAAAAGGGAGCCAATTGTTGAAAAGTACTGATTAAATACTTCGCAAATTTCGCTTGTACTTGTGATTATTTTAGAATCTATTGAAAGTTTCGGAGGGGCACAGCTTTGTTTAATTTTATTACTAGCCAAATCGTTTATTAGTTTCCACATTTTCTTGGGTTTATATGTGCATTTCATGAATTCGCTGTAGTGATAGTTATTCTTCGTATTCTGAATAAGTTTTGCCGTATAGTCTCTTTTCGATTTGAAGTCTGCTTTAAGGCTATCATTATTAGGATCTCTTTTTAGTTCTATCCATAGATGATTCCTTAGGTTTAGTTCAGATAGTATATCATTGTTTATCCATTCTTTTTGTGGTAGGTTAAGAATTTTTGTCCTTGAAGTTTTACTTTTATTTATGTATTGTTTTATCGTACATTCGAGTAGCGTGTAGTCACTGTGTAGGTCGTCCAGTCCAGCACCTTGGATCAGCTGGTATAGTTTTGTATAGTCAATAGCTTCGTAATTTGTTCGTATCTTCGGTACTGGTTTAAATTTTTTCATCTGCAAGTGTATTTGTTTGTGGTCAGACATAGCCGAGTCAATAAGTGCCATGTGAAAGTCGTTATTTTCCAAATTCGTACTGACGTGGTCCAAGATAGACTTTTTTGTCGAAGAATCTCTGGTGGTGTAGTTTCTGTTGACTTTATTCAGTATTTTATATCCGGCTTCCTTTGTAGTGTATATGTACTGTTTGGTATTTTTATCTTTTGTTAATAGGTCAATGTTAAAGTCTCCAAAAACGATGGCTCTTTGCCTCTGCTGAAGTTGTAAATCATAGACTTCTAGGAAATTTTTGAAGTTTGTGTCACCTGGTTTGTAGATTACTCCCACTTGTAATGCATACTTTTCTAATTGTATCCAAAGGTAATTGTTTCCTCCTGTATAGTTGGATTCTGACAAGCTATGTTTTAGGTTATTGTGAACGTAAGCCGATACTCCGCCTCCTCTCATATCTGATCGGTAATTATAGTAATGTGTGTAATTGGGGAGACATAATTGTAGCGCTTGTATTTCATTCCTAATCCATGTTTCACTTAGTAGTATTACGTGCACCGTTGTTGAAATTGATTCTAGAATGCATTTCAGTTCATCAAATTTCCCCTGTTTACATATACTACGAGCGTTTAAATAAAAGAACGTTAAGCTCGATTTGCTTATTGTAAGATCTTGATAGTTAGTGCACATTTGATGAGTAGTTGTTTTGATAGGCGGGTGGCAGGTGGTATTTATAGTACGTAGTTTTTTGATGTGTTCGCCTTTACAATGCTGGGTATACCATTAATATATTTAATGGTGAGATCACTTTCCCCATTTCCTTGGCGGCAGGCCAACTCTTCTTTTAGGCCCTGCAGAAATTTTTGCTGAGCTGGAGTTTGATCGGAGAAAATTTTTACATGCCCCGGTAGTTTATCCTTGCTTCGCAAAAGCTGTTTGGCTGGCCCTGGTGTATTAAAACAAACTTTAACTCTGCGATTCCTTCCCGGGGTGAACTTGCCGACACGGACTACCTTTATTGGCTTTGGGATATCTTTATCAACGGCACATGTAATACTCATAACAGCAGCTTCATCGTTGGATATTCTTTCTTCTGTGGTGGAAGAAGTCTGTTCTGGTAGGCCAACAATAATAATATTTTTCTCACGGTTGTTGCGTTCTTTAAACTCCCTAAGCATTTGTTCGCTAAGACATGCCTGATTGACGAACTGGGGCGTTGAGGGTTTGACTTCAAGTGATTTTAGTCGGTTTTCACCCGAAGCGATTTTGTTTTCCATTAGGGTCACCTGAGTTTTAATTTTGTTCTGCTCACTCGTTATTATTAATGATGTTGATTTTATGTCATCAATTTGAGTTTTGATCTCATTAATATTTGCATGGAACATACTAGCGGTTTGCTCATTGGTAGACTTCATTTCAGTAATGTCGGTTTTCACTTCATTGATACTCATTTGGAGTTTATTCATCATCTGCTGGTTTGATTCAACATATTTTTCTAATATTGAAGTCATCCGAGAAAGCTCGCTTTTAATTTCTGTAATATCATGTGAGCAATCGCAATCTTTCTCCGGAAGTGGATGTTTTCGTTTGCGAAATGTGATTAGAGAGTCCGTCTCCATACTAGACAGCCTGGATAGGTCGGGCTGCGAGCCGCCACCGGTCTTAGTAGGTGAATGGTGAACGTTCATAGTAAAAAAAATTGTGCTTTGTACTCACTTGGAACGTTCTTAGCTTGAGTTATGTACACTGCAGTTGTAGACGGGAAATAGTTGCGTGTCGTGAGGTAAAGTGCAGCAGTGTATTCAAAACAGTGTGTAGTACGCGCAAAGGCCTCCGATGAGTGACGTAGCAGAGTTGGCGCGAGTGGTACGAAAAATAGCAGTTGTCCTGTTTCTCCGAGGGGGTGAGGTGAGGGGTGCTGTTTGGTGTACAGCGTAGCCACTAGTCACGAAATGATCTAACCACATTCACAATTTTTGTTGTTTGGGTTCTTTAACATAATGCATTAATGCTTTGTTTTGAATGGCACTGATTATTCGAATTTAAATAAAAATTAGCACACGTCCTCCTTATAAGGTGTCCGAACGACAATAACCTTATACCTTTTGAATCAAAATACCTCAAGCCGTTTGGATGCAACGCGGTAATAAAGCTACACAGGAGAACAAGGAAGTCTCCACACCTTCGGCCACGTGCGTCATGTTCACATATTCTGAATAACACTTCAATGGCGTCCCCTAACGCACTGGACACTGGACTGGCTGCTCATAGCCTCACGTGACGAGACTGCGTACTACCACTCATACGTAGCTTCTTCGTATGAACATCCTGAGAGGGTTATGAATATTTTCTCTGCTTTAGATACTTAAACGACTGGTTGTAGTTATGTACCTAGGTATGGTTTTGCACGCGTAGAGCTGCTACGAATGTCGTAGACATTGGTTACTATTGTTACCAATCACTACGACAAGAGATTAAAATGTGCGAACGACAATGTAGTGACGAAAGGAAACCCATTAAAATAAAATTTTCATAATAAGCTTCCTTAAATTCTGGGCCATATTTGCCATAGTGAGTAATAGAAGTACGTACCTACCTAAGTTGGTATCCCTTTTGAACGAGTTATCAAAAGGGCGAGATGCCAATGAGTGCATTATACCTAAACATAACATAACATACCTAAACTAACACCAATTTTAAAACACTTCGGACCACAAAATGTGAATACTAGCATTTTAAAGTTAATTCCCCAAAGCCATGCGGTAACACAGTGCATTCCACTATTCGGGCACTTTATCCCGTTTGGTCTGTACAAAGCACCTGTACCTACTCGGCGAAATATACGAGTGGCCGGCTAGAGTCGCGAAGTTCGCCGCAGTTAGGGAAGATTTGTCGCGCGCCCGGTCTAATGCTCTCTTCTCTTGCCTCTTGTAAGTAAAAATTATGATTATCGCCCACCGAGAGCTGAGCCCTTGATCCCCAACTAACGGCGAGCCGCCGGAGACGTGAGACTTTCCTTTTCTTCTCAACTATAACTCTTTTTTATTGCCTAGCCAGTTGCAACCACTGGATTACGGACTGACCTAACTGATAGCTCAAGTAAGGACTCTTGAAGGTGGTTTATTTACGAAATCGGGAGGATTTGTTTTTTGTAAAATGAGTTTGACCCGGTTCCTCGTAAAAGGAAGGGACAATTCGCCCGTGGAAGCTCACGATTACTTTTGTGACGTCGTAAAAGTCACCTTTACGTAGGTATACCTACCCAAGTTCGGAATTTAATGAGTTGGTTAAATGGGTAAAATAAACTTGCTTGTTTTTATTTGGTGATAATATACCTATACTATAAACCTACAAATAATTTGTTTATTTAATGCTATACTCAACCTATAGTTTTAACTTTCTTTTCCATGTTATAAAAAAACATCTGTTATCTATAATTATTATTATTAAGAGCCTGTGGTGTCCGACTGCTGGGCAAAGGCCTCCCTTCCTTCTCTCCGTCCTCTCTAGTTTGGGCCACTGTGGACCAATCCTTATTTAGGTCAAAAAAATAAGAAATCATGTTTTACTCACTTTAAATCAATGGCCAATTTTGTCACTGATATGTATCCGAATATGTATATACGTCGAGAAGTTAATTAATCGTAGATTTAAACTAAAAAAAAAAGGTTCTGTCAGGGCGGAAACAAAACGTTACATAATTTGAAAGTTATGATTCGCCCAATGATGATACATTGTACTTATTTATGATGGGCTGCAATTTTATTGAAAAAACAAACAACATACATATAACTATTAAAAAACCTTAAGTAAATCTTTAATTAAACTAAAAACCTTTTTGAATGAAAGTTTGTGCAGCCAAAGTCCCGGTTCCCACTCAAAGACGGTAAGAAGTCGAGCACGCTCCGCTGAAAATAATATTACATATAAATTTTACACAAAATAATAATCACAAATTGTAGTTTTCCACACTTAAGGTCCGCCGTTAAGGCAAGCCGCAAAAATCCTAATCTTAGATTTGATTTTTAATAGTCTAAATCAAGTACAATATTCAAATTAATATGCATGGGTACTAACTACATTATAATTCTGAGGGATCACTGTACCAGAAACACGATAGGACAATATTTTCTTAGAAAAATGTTACGTTTATTTTTTGCCAAGATTCGATTGTTTATTAAATTGGTGCATATTATTGGGTAAAAAATAAAATCAATAAAACAAAGCTGAGGGTTTACTGTAAAATTATCTAGGTATATTTCAGGGACACGAGGTGTTTTTTTTGTATCAAGATTTCTGCCTGGTGTTGGCACAGTCTTAAGAAAGATAGATAAAATAAAAACAAAAAAATAAAAAATGCTGGACTGTTTACACAATATTATCTAGCCCCAAGCTAAGCAGATCTTGTGTTATGGGTACTAGATAACTGATATACGTAATATAATACATTACATAAATAGATATTTTTACTATACTTAGAAAATACCCAGAACACCCTAAACAAATATTTGCAGATTGTACAAATATTTGTTCCGAGGCGGGAATCGAACCCGCAACCTCCTGCATCGCAGGCGAACCTTCACCCGTCGCGCCACAGAGGTCGTCAAATGTTAAAGTTCTCGAAGAGCGACCTAACTCTCTCAACCTACACCTACTCTAAATATAACCGAACAGAGAATTGCATCTATTGAGGTAAATCAGAGTCTAGCATTAGGTTTAGGATTACGACTAGGATCAAAGTGTTCATAATAACTGGAATAATAAATCGTGGAACTACGGAAGGAATCCACGAAACTAGTAGATACGAATGTAGCAAATTTCCAGAGTAAACTTGTGTAACCTCGATGCAGTAAGCTGCCCATTTATTAAATGCAGAAGGTAGGCATGATTGGTGTATGGAATCTTTGGGCTATTCCCAGTAGTTTTACCGAGTAGTCTTACCAGTTGAACTACTGGTAATTTTCTTCCCCACAGACTTACTAGTAAGACCACTGGGAACATTGTACCCAGTATACTTTCCTGTAAAACAAAACCCCCAATAGTCCTACTCTTGATTTATATTGGAATCTGTATTTTATTTTCAGAACACAATGTTCACATTATATCCCGTTTAAGTTTTCTTGAATGGTGATCAGTGGTTCAATTTTAAATATAGAGTTCCCTGAAGATAGAGCTCTCTCTGTAGTTCTATGTATGAGTATCAACTACCTACTTACCACCCACTATTTATTTCTAACACTAAAAGGTGTGTAAGATTAAATAATAATAATAGGCGTCATCCCGAAAACACTGCACACCAGCCTAAAAACTCTCGACATTCATCCATCCACATACACTCTTCTACAAAAGGCAGTCATACTCAACACATGCAGAATAGTAAGGAAATTCTTAAACATAAATTAACTTTTAATTAACTAGCACTTGGCTCAGGCCCGTGCAAAAAACACCTCTTCGGAGAGCTAAAAGAATATAAAAGACATAATAATAATAATAATAAAGAGAGTATTTATTTCTAAAAAGGTTTACAATGTTTACATTTTGATGTTTACATCAACCACAATAATTTGATGGTTGATGGATCAATCGAACTCGCATCTCAGTCTACACGCCCACCGCGCCACAGAGCTCGACGTATTATTGAACGAACGGAGCGAGTTCTCTGAGTCAACTGGGAAGAATCAAAATTGGACTAGGTATATAGTTTTTGAGATTTAGAGAAAATAAAAAATAAAAATAAAACCTCGGTACTTCCAGCTATCCCACAATGCTGAAATTTGGTATGCTTGTAGCTTTTGTGACCATATACAGGGAAAAGTCTAAAATTTAAGAATTTAGAAACTTGTACCCTATAAAACTTTAACCAATATTAGATCCATTGTTGACCTCACATTTCAAGGAATTTGATCGACGGTGTAGTTCTTATTTTTCGATAACGATACAACGATGCATAAAATATGGTTTTCTTGCAATACTGCCATCTTGACATACTAGCTTGATTATTTTGAGAAGATAACACAACAAAAAGAGGTTAACAATTAATTATTCAGCTACTTATACTACTTATAGCTATGTTTGCGCCCCGTCTGTTCATCATATTTAAAGGTTCTTTCGATGATGTGTAGGAACTTGTCCTTATTTATATCAGTAAATATTTTTAGAAGTCTGTTAGAAAGGTAAATAAAGTAGGTAATCTACTTAGATCGCGTGTATTCGCGAGGTCTCAGTTCCGGGCGAACCACTAGTTATGTATTAGATAATATAGATTACATTATAGACTGTATCGATGATTGTATCTATAGGTAGGCATCTATTTCCACTAACTATTCTACCTATGTTTGATATAATTTCATAATATGACATGTATGGAAGTACAATACATGACGACCTCTGTGGCGCGGCGGGCGAACGTTCGCCTGCGACGCAGGAGGTTGCGGGTTCGATTCCCGCCTCGGAACAAATATTTATGCGATCTGCAGATATTTTTTCAGGGTGTTCTGGGTATTTTCTATGTATAATAAAAAATATCTATCTATGTAATATTATATTGTATTAAGTATATCAGTTGTCTAGTACCCATAACACAAGCTCTGCTTAGCTTGGGGCTATAATGTTGTGTGAACTGTCCAGCATTATTTATTTATTTACAATGGACAACCTTATCACTGAGAGTGATCTCTTCCTTCGCTACGTTTTTTCACCGTACAAAGGCACTAACACTTTCTAAGGTCGTTGCTAGTTTATATATTCAGCTGTTGTAGATCGTAATAGATCTCTAGTAGGTAAACAAAACTCTGCGTGTGTTTCAATATAATATTGTTTTAAATACATTAAATACTTATTTGTTTTATCTTCACCAACTTTCATACAGAAGTTATCTACAAACAAAACCTACCATAAATCCACAGCACCAGTACTATAAAACATAAGATCTCACAAGTGCAATACAATACAATACATAAATGAGAGTCGACCCCAGGCGCGGAGGCTGCGACGGTCGATTAAGGAAGCGAGTGCACCGTTGCCTTGACAACGCCGCCATCTTGACACCCCAAACACCCCCAGACACCCCCAGGGCCCCTTCAGCCCCCACTGTAAACAACCGCCTGTATCGTTGCACTGAAACACTCGATATATTTAAAAGGCTGCCCAAGTCTCTCGGAGCTCGTCGGATGAAATTGACAATTTATTGAGGATCAAAAAAATATAATTGCACGGAGACTGCGACTTTTGACGGCATAGCTTGCGTATTTTTTTAATTGTTACATCTTTTCTTATGTAGTTATAAGCCAATGTACTCCTAAAATTTTTAAATCATTCAAAATTACATCAACCACATTGTAGGCTTACTTTTCTATATATTTTGTAAGGAATTAAGAATACAACATTCGCTTTAATCTTTCAGTAAATTGAATATCATTGTAACAAATTGACGCTTCCTTCTGGCAATGATTTAGATCAGTTGAGCTATCTTAAGATAGTTTGCAACGATTTTTAGGTACCTCAAATGTTTCATTTGTATTAAAAAAAGTGTAAAAGCCTTTTTTAATTTACATCATCGCTCTTGATTAAACAATGTTTAAATTAACTGTTTCAAATTCATCAAAAGTACTGTAGAGTAAACACGTGACTACCATTCAAAATGTTGGAGTTTTTTAGCGAATTACGAAAAAGATTTTCTCTTTCGCAAAAAAGATATAACATTTTGTAGCTCTTGCCATTTTATGTATTAAAACACTATAACCATAACTT
The DNA here is from genome assembly GCA_932527175.1 of Operophtera brumata. NCBI lineage: Eukaryota > Metazoa > Arthropoda > Insecta > Lepidoptera > Geometridae > Operophtera > Operophtera brumata. Next base: position 16,081,006 of record OW052239.1, on the reverse strand, counting down.
TAAAAAAAAACACTCTTTTACTGCGCCCCCTAAGCAGCATCGATGTAAAAAACATATTTAATGATAAAACATTCGTAGACACGAGCTCGCGAGTGTATAGAAGGAATTTACAAACTGACAAAAACCCAAATGCTAAAATTTCAGGGATATAAATGGTGACCGTCCAATTACAGCACGTGGTCGGACCTGAAGACAAATAGCAGCCATTATTCAAGATTAGGCACATAGCTTCCTTCAGCTGTGACGTCCACAGAATTAAATCATTTTTATTGCCACGTCTATTGGCATAGCACTTTTGTTTGCATTACTCAATTAAAAGTGGGCATGCCTCAAAATACAAATTAATAAGTCAAGTACAAAATTCAGATTAAAAATATGCGTGGATACTACATTATAATTGATGGATCAAAAAAAAAACAATAGGACAGCTTTCATTTCAACATTTTCTCTATAGAAGAAAAAAGTAGAAATCACAAAGTTACCTTTAACTTTTGGCTAGATTTGATTGTTTCTCAACATATAGGGCAGATAACTGGGTCAATTTTTTTATAAATAAAATCAAGACTTGCCTACAATGATACCGAGCACGCGAACATAGCCGGTGCAAGACTTTTTTTTTTGTATGAAGATTTCTGTTTAGGGTTCAGTATTAATTTAGAAAAGTTATTGATAGCGAAACTTAATAAATTATCTGAATGATTTAACCGGTTTAACTTCCGTGAATTTTTCCATGTAGAACCAGGGGACATTAGAAACTGTCGTGTGTAAGTATGCTATTATCACGGTGCGCCGCGGAGAGCACTCCAAATACCTTGAATTAGGCAGATTGTAATAGCGGGAATAAACCAGGGAATCGGGAACAGACTCCACCTGGACCAGTCCAGATATCTTCATACAAAAAAGTGGCCAAGTGCGAGTCGGACTCGCCCATGAAGGGTTCCGTAGCGGCAAGTAACATAATATAAAAGTTCTTCATGGTTTACGATTTACGACGTATTCAAAAAAAATTACTTACTAGATCTCGTTCAAACCTAATTCGGTGATTTTTAATGATTTTCGGTGGAAGTTTACATAATAAAATAAATAAATAATAATAAATAATGCTGGACAGTTCACACAACATTATCTAGCCCCAAGCTAAGCAGAGCTTGTGTTATGTGTACTAGATAACTGATATACTTAATACAATATATTACATAGATAGATATTTTTGATTATGCATAGTAAATACCCATTAACCCTGAACAAATATCTGCGATCGCACAAATATTTATTCCGAGGCGGGAATCGAACTCACAACCTCCTGCGTCGCAGGCCAATCTTCGCCCGCCGCGCCACAGAGGTCGTCACATGGTAATGTACACCTTATATTTTTTTTAGTTTTATTAATCTCTTATTTTAGAAATTACGGAGGGCATCACACATTTTACAACTATGGAAGTAACAAGTAAGCGATTGATAAAAAAAAAAATTGAGTTTCAGTTCTTAGTATCTTAGTATCTTGGGAACCCTAAAATTTATTGTTTTTTTTTCGAAGTTTGTGTGAAAATCTTAATGCGGTGCACAAAACACATCTACTTACCAAGTTTCAACAGCATAGCTATTATAGTTTCGGAAAAAAGTGGCTGTGACATACGGACGGACAGACAGACGGACATGATGAATCCATAAGGGTTCCATGATTTTGATACGGAACCCTAAAAAGGGAACTCGTATAGCGGGTTGTCTTGTCTTGAAAGGTACAAGGTACAAGGTACAAGATATTTATTTGCATAAATAAGTGTTACAATTTGGTCTTATAAAATAGTGAGCACTTATGACTTATTTGCCCTCTGCAGGCATCGCAATGAAACCGATGCCGCCGTGTTTTTCCCCACTACCTTTTACAATTATAAACATAAACACTTGAATTATTTTACTTACGTGTGTTATGTCATTCAATGTGTCTTGTATGACTTGGATTTTTGCAAGGTATCATGGCAATAAAACCGAACAAATTGTGGCACAAAGCTGTTCTTCCCCAGTCTTAGCTGTTTTCTACACGTTGAATAAAAGAAGTGGAAAATAACTGAAAAAAACACCAAATTTTACAATCAAGTTTTGTGTTTAATATAATGATTGAACGTCGTAAACTCTTGTCGATAAACGCACTAGACCGTGAGTCAAAGAGTTTGAGCAATATGCTCATACTCTGGCGACACGCGGCACGACTCCTTGCCAATTATCTTTATTTCAGATTTCTATGGTTACCTACAAGATGGTGCTGTATAGATACTTAGGTAAGTCAACAGTTCGAAAATCAGTATTTGCATATAAAATAAGCTCAGCATCGTATCAAATAAGTACTTAACAAAATATTCACATGCCTTTAGTTCGAAGCGTTCTCCTTATTAAGGCAAAGGCAATCTGTACACCGTTTTAATGTATTATGTAGAATTATAAAGGCGTCGAGCCCCGCTTACTTCTTATGATTTATTCATGAGCACCGTTAAATTTGAACATGCCTGCTTGTACACAGTTTTAGAGAAAATTTTGAGTGGTTTATTAAGTAATTTGTTCTTAGTAATTAATTATTTATTGGAAATTTGCTTTGTTTGTACGAAACTCGTTTAGTAGGCATCTATGTCTAGGTGTGTTTGACCTACATATTTTGAATACAGGTTACCTTCAGGAAATATTAACTAATTTAAATTTGAAAAATTGTTGGTTTTTGGTACTTTTAGACATTTATATATATATTTGCCTTTATTAACAAAAAACACCATAGGTACCTATAGATGACGGTTTAGCGCTTAAGACTGCGATAGATGCTGAGAAGAAAAGTCTCCCCTTGTGGTGTGTCTGGCCTAAGAATAGACCCCTCCGTCTCCTCCCGTGAATGTCGTAAAAGCTGACTAAGGGATTACCCAGATTACCGAGTTAGTCGTGGTTAGCAATGACGGCGATGATGTTACCACTTGTCACGTCTATATACCATGATGGTGGTGCAACCCACTGTGAAAAGAGCCCATTTAGGCTCTGCCTACCCCTTCGGCGAAAAAGCGAGTGTCTATGCTATGCTATGTCTTTCTCAAATGACAGCATGAACGACAGTGCTTATCAAAGCTGTTCTGTGCTTATAAATAAGAGATCGTGTACCAAAGTTGAGTCCACCCTATGTTTTAAAGGTTGATGTAGAGTGATGAAAAAACTTATTTTTACAAATTTACAATCACTACTAACAGTGGCCTGTCGTATCTCTCTATGTTGATTGATTGATTGATGCCATGTCGCAGGCAGGTTTATAAAGTATCATAGATTTGCAAAACTTTCAATACAATTTATATTTTATTCATCGTTTAGCAAAATAGAGTGGAAGTTGGTAGATAATGCATTTTGTTAACGTACAAAAATGGCGACCACCAGCGGCGTGCAATACACCACGACAAAACTTTGTTCAGCTTCCAGCACTCCAACCATTTTATACACATAATATTTCTAAACGAAAACTTCTTTGAAGTCGGCAACAAAGCCAATCCACCGCGGTTATCCGTGATATTTACAAAGTCGTACCTTATTCGCAAACATCGAATGTATACAATACAGTGCGAAACGAAATTCGAAGGATAGATAATTTCGAGAAAGAAATAAGGCGAAAGGGAAAAAAATATAAATTGAATAGTCGAATACACGCATCCCGGCATTACCATAAAGGCAACAGGGATCAAGAGGGATTCCTCTACGAACTTTTTTATTTTCCTTCCACCTCTAAATCTCCCAGGAAAAGCTTCGCGAATCTGCAAATGTTGATTTGATGATGTCGTGTCGCGTCGCGTTGCGTTATAGCTGACCTGGCTTTATTGGTGTGTGTCGCAAGCGTCGCCAGATCTAACGACGTTGGGTTTGATTACTTGCACTTTTATCTAGCGCCTTCAAATTTTAACATAAAACAGATACATAACCCCCAATGGAAAGCCAAAGATGATATTATGAAAAGTAATGACATCATCAGTTAGGTAGGTATTCCTTAACTTAATGTCGACAATGAGTAGAAAACAATGGAAAGCCAAAGATGATATTATGAAAAGTAATGACATTATCAGTTAGGTAGGTATTCCTTAACTTAATCTCGACAAAAAATAGAAAGGTCTAGTTAAAAAAAAATGCTATGGGTTACGGGTTGGGATTTCATCTGTTAAGTTGTAACTTGTATTAACCTGTATTAGAGCAGTCCCCAGTCTATATCTAATTATTACTTTTGTAGTAAAAATACTTAGAAAGAAAAGTAGAAAGTTATTATTGCCGTATTTAACACAGAGCTTTTTCAACAAATGTGGCAAAAACAATTGACTCCATTCTAGAGATATATGAGAGTATACATTAGGTAAAGTGTAGAGGAAAGGTTGCGGGCGTGAGCTGGAGGGCGGATTAGGGCGGCCATCCATTGCGGTCATTAAGACACATTACCCCCCTTCCCCCTACAAACAAACCCGCTTTTTAATTCAACTTTCCTCCTTCAATTTGCATGATTACTTTCGTTTTTATTATGCCTCTTCCTTGACTCTATTACGTTAAAGTATTGGTTATTCGTATAAGTCGTAGTTTAAATACTGGAAAAAACCTTTACATTTTCTTGAGGAAAATGCGTTAAAGACGCTGATGGAATAATTTCTTGTCTTCACGATTTTCAGGAAGTTATACTGTTGACGCAGAATATTTTCTACCTTAGTGCTTACAATTATATAAAATACTTAACTATTTATTAATATTTATTTTATTGTTATGTACTTCTTTTTGATTGAAAATAACATTTATTTACAGAAAGAATAATACTGTACTTCTGGCTACGTATCTGTTTTGATGCCATACATTTTATATAATAAGTTAAGTAATTAAAACTATGTATGTATGTGTTTAAAAAAAAACTCTCAGCCTTGTAATGTAAGTAACTACTATTGTAATAATATGTATAAAATCGTTGCGTGACAACCTTACGTCAAAGAAACCTGAAAGGTGCACTGGAATTTACAAAATCCACCTCCTCATATTCTCTTCCTATTCTTTCTCTCTCATTCCTTTTGGTGCAGCGGGGAAAAACTCCACGCTGACGAAGTCGCGGGTATTCTACTAGTGAGTAGGTGCGAGTATGTAGGTAGGTATATAGGTAGATAGGTAGGTAGGTACTTAACGAAACTGACTATTGCGGGCCATTACTTCCGCCAGAACACATTCCAACTATCCCCGGCTGCAATTTTGAAACAATTACCTCCAGCTCAATATCGTAAGATTAAGAAAGTCCACGGTCGGAATTAGGATTTGGGCGAATGAGGGCGAACCGTCTTAACAGCCCGACTCCACAAATTGCGGACCTTAACGAGGGCATAAAACTCGAGTCGCACTCCCGAGACGCCGCAGATTGCGCTCAGTCTTAGTTCAGGATTAATGGTGTGGAAAACAGATTATCATTCGCTGGATTTCCATTAGTAGTACAGTACAGACCCCTGCCATCGGCGCGTGAAAACTCCTCAGATAACAGCCACTCCGTGTTATTATTTTCCACATAACGGAGCAGCGCTTCTCCCAATTTAATTCTATTACGTTCTGTCGCCTTTGAACGACAGGACAATAAAGTTGTTTGAGTCGCGACGACGCGCGGCACCGTCAATAGTACGTCCCTGGAAAACTACAACTATAGTAGCGCAACTCAGAATCAGTGAGTTAAAAACTACAACTATAGTAGCGCAACTCAGAATCAGTGAGTTAAAAAGAATAGATTAATAATTAAATTTCTAGTCATTGTCTCATAATGTCTCGATCCTAAAGATTTTGTGCATAATTTTGAAACTGGATAATATTTCCATTTACCTACCAATTAGGCAAGCAGCACTGAAGATTTGTTTCACGTATAGCACGTATAGTTTCATGACGTCACACATAAACATTGCCAGTTCGAGAAAGCGATAGGCAGAACCATTGAATTAGTTATCAGATCTTAATATTTATTTAATTGAGTGATTGACGGAACAAGCACATGATCGACCTGATTGTTTCAACCTAACATTCGCTGCAACAAGAAGACACTTTCCGCTCGGTGCAACAATCTACTATAACTTAAAGTTTTTTCCTATAAGTACCTACTTAATTCAACGTGTAAAATTTCATTTCGTTTCATAGTCTCTATTGGATTCAATCAGAAACATCATCAGATTTTTAGAAGAATGTAATAATGCAAAGTAGATAGTTAACGGTCTATCAAAGTTCCTATAAAATAATAACAGTAGCAAATTGGAACAGGAAACAGGAACAGGCGTAAATTTATATTATACAAGCGACTCGTCCCGGCTTCGCACGGGTAGTTACAGGATGAAAAACAGCCCCCCTCTCCTATCCCCTCCCCTATGTCATTCAGGGTGAATGTAGCTTTCCAATGGTGAAATAATTTTTGAAATCGGAACAGTAGTTTTTGACTTTATTCATTACAAACATACACTCACACACACAAAATACAAATCAAAATCATTCCTCTTTTTAATATTAGTGTAGATAGTGTAGAAGTGTAGTAGACGATTCAAAATGATCCTTGTGATTTTAGAAATTTACACCATGTATAAATACACCACGTACTTCTATTCTCCTGCTGACGTAATTTATAATCGTTATTTTTCTTTTTTAGATACCAAGCTACGGTAATTTCAATTCTATGATCCCTGTGATTTCAATGTTTTTTTTTTTTTTATTTGTCTATGTAACCAAGAAAAGCCACCATACGCATGCTAAAGTTGCGTTACTCGGTTCTAGCGTTACTATACCATGGTAAAGCTACTGTGCTCGTGCCAATATAGTTGGGAGCTCGCAATGAAGGCAGAGCCGATAGCGGCTTCACGCCTTTATTGAATACGCTGATTTGATTTGGGTGATGTTTTGTTTTGAATTTGGTATGAACTTTCTCAGAATAGAACTAAAGTGAATGAATCACGCTTCCACTATTGATACGTGGAAATTGACAAATCAATTGGTTTGTTGTTTGCGTAGGAAATGTTTCTGGGAATAATAAAAGTAGAGTATGAAGAAAGAGTTGGCTTAAGGTGGTTGCTTTTTCATACAAACGTATTTTTTCATGGGCGAAAAGAGTACAGTTTTACACTGAAATGACTTGTTGGTTTTTATATTGGTCATTATTTGCGGTAAATCTTATTTGGTTAATGAAAACATTTAATTCCATACATCAATATATATAAAATCGTTGCGTGACTGACTGACTTACTATCAATGCACAGCCTAAACCGTAGGCCCTAGAGACCTGAAATTTAGAGGGTACGTTCCTTTTCTAGTCTAGGGGTGCACTAAGAAAGGAATTCCAGAAATTCAACCCCTAAGGGGGTGCAGCGGGGTGTTTAAGTTTGTATGAAAAAGTACACGCGGACGAAGTCGCGGGTATTCCACTAGTATGTACATATAGACACACGCCTTTTTCCCCGAAAGGGTAGGCAGAGCCTCGATGGACTTCTTTTCACTGTGGGTTGACCATCGTAGGAATATAGACGTGACAAGTGGTGAGCTTATCGCCACAATTGCTACCCACGACTGATTCGGCTAACGCTTTCTTCCAGTAATAACACATTCCTTAATAAGCTAGCAGCCAGAACAAATCTTATACCAACGAATCTTACTAAGTTCAGATAATTAATAGCGAAAAATTTGGAGGAAATGAAAATAGTATCGAAAACTATCAAAACTAGTACTAAGGCCTGTGACAACTAAAACTTTACTCTCTAAATTTCCAAAACTGTGAAACAAAGCATCATTTAAAATGCTGTTGTACTGTTTAAAAACATAACACGTACATTGCTGTTGTTATAATGAATACAAATTACATTTGCAAATGTGCCTAATCCACAAATTAGTTACGGGTTCCGTCCCCCGCTTGCAGCGCTCCCCGGGTACTGCCTACCCTAGCGATAACTAAATACCAACAGTGTTTGCATGAAAAGTAAAGATTATAAAAAAAAATGTGTATACGAGAAATGTTCATATTCATATTAGACACTAGCAACTCGCCTATTGGGCATTGTCGGAATTTCCCCCAATGATAATCAAGGCAAGGGCAAGGGTATCAATACCCTTCTCCCAGGGAACCCATCGTCACGTAGCAGACCATTCAGTTCTAGAATCACTGGAATTTTGACGCTGGTAAAGGCCCGGCGAATGATATAATATCATTAAGGCTAGCGTGGCGGGAAATCCTACCGGCGCCGGCGGCCCTGGTGCACGATAATCCGTGGTGACCGAGCTGATCAACCGCCGTACAGGCAGTACAAGAGGCACAGCACATTGTAACCAACCGTATAAAGTTGTAATATCGTAAGAAACTAAGTTTCATGTAACCAATAATTGTACCCCTTTCAAATCTCTACGAATTGGTAAAAAAAGTAGAGCTTTTTCATTTTGACTTAACGAAAACACCCCTCCCGTACCGCTCCCATACCTCAGGGACTGACTTAGTTAAGCGCTAGACCTGTAGTTATATCACTTGACATTGGCGAAATTATTTGGAGCACTTCTCAAAAGCCATTATAAGCAGAGAAGAAAAATAACTATACATACCAACATACCTACGCATACAGGCCGTTCACCGTAAGATGTCCCCTGCCTTATGAATAGTGACAACCAAGGCATCTTACTCATACTTTTTACTTTACAAACATACTTTTTAAATATTTCAAGCAAAAATTTGGTAGGTATTATCCAATATAAAGGCAGTGAAGCATAAAATCTAACAAATATATCGTTATACAGCAGGTTTATAGGTATAATAACGGGAATTGGGCTTCTTTACGCCTCATCTAGCGCTCGTTATGCCGGCCTCGTAAATCTTCATTCGGGGAGGCTCATGGCGCACCCCCTTGATTCGGGCGCTACTCGAATGGATATCACATATCATAATGATAGTGTTGACGTGGGAAATAATGGAGAGAAAATTTCAGTAGGAATATTACGATTTGATGTAACTAAAAGTGGAATAGATTTTGAAAGAAGTGTTTTCCCATTCGAATTTACCAGACTGTTGAGCCTATTTATGAATTTCTAGACGATAAAAATGTGTACTTAAGTAAGTGAATATAATACCATTGTGATAATCGCAAAAAGTATTTGAAATTTGAATAATTCGACCATCTGAAACAATTTGCAACATTTACTGAAGTTTATGCAATTTTCTCCAATCCATTTATAACAAAATCAGAAAATCACATTTGTACATAATCTTGGGACCTTCAAAAAGCGTTACACAAAACGTATCTGCATGAGTCTAGGCAATAAATTGCCGTCGTAGTGTATTTATTTACTCCGCCCGCCCAGCTCCAAGTACGCCCACGTACGTTGAATACTATGACTTGAAAGGTTATTAAATGTTGCCGTCTTTTCTATCACTATTTTTATTGCTATATATAGAAGAGTTAGTATTCAGGTTATTTCAAAGCTAAATACTGGTAGAAGTCTCGATTTGGATTTGAATTCCAATTTCCATTTTTATCATCAGCACCTTAGATATCGACTGCTAAACGAGGCATCCCTATAGAGGAGGCCTCGTTTTTTTCATTCTATAGGAATGCAATGGGGGATTGATATAGTCACCACGCTTGGAAGGCGCATTAGTGATCGCAGTATAGCAGTGTTGAGTACTGGTGGTTGCTTGGAAAACCGACTAAGGGTCTAGACCAGGGGATTAGCAGGGGCTGGTATAATTCCTTAATCGGCTTTTACGACATCCACGGGAGTAGACGGAGAGAGAGGTATGTTCTAAGGCCAGACAGACCACAGCACCCATAGTTACCAAACGTAATTTGTTATGTGATGTATGATCGAAGTAAATACTCTGATGTGTAAGTTAGGTAGTTAGGTACTGAAAACTAAGGTAGGTAGGAGGTAGGTTGTAGGTTTATATTTTTGTACCTTACTTTTTGCCGTGAAGATTATCAAATACTATCTGAAATACATTACTCTCAAGTCAAAACACACGCCTTTTTCCCTGAAAATATAGGCAAAGTCTCAATGGGCCTCTTTTCACCTTGGGTTGCACAAACGTGGGAATATAGACGTTATAAGTGGTGAGCTCATCGCCACCATTGCTTCCCACGATTGACTCCGCTAACGCTTTCTTCCAGTAATAACGCATTCCTTAATAGCTGTTAGCTAGCAGCTAGGACAAATCTTATACCAACGAATCTTAACTAACATGTACGGGTAATCAATCATCCTTAGTTGGCTTTTACGACATCCCCGGGAGGTGACGGAGGGCGTTATTCTTAGGCCGGACACGCAAAAGCGTCGACAAAGTCTAAAAATTATTAAAAACTCTTCTTTTGATCAAATAGGTACTGTCTGATATAAATTTGTGTCGTAGTCAAAATTGTTTACTTTTTTGTCTAAGAATTACTTCTAGACAAATAAAAGGACATGTAGCATGCACAAGCAATGCACGCTTCATACGTTCGTACAGAGCGCGCGCACGAACGATATTATTCTGTAGTCAGGCGGCTTCAGGCACGGAACACAATTAACTTGTAAGATTGTCTGCGGAGGCTGCACTCGCCCTCACCCTCCTCATCCATCTACCCTCCCTTCCAAACAAAACATCAATAAACCCACCCTAACAACTGAAAACCAACCTTAAATGTGAGTCTACAGAGTTCCAGTTTGCATGTAATGTAATAAGTTTTATGTGCCGCATTTATTTCGTGTAGGTATAGTCAGTCCAGTTACCCTTGATTGGTTGTCGTTCCTCTAATCCCCTTTTGATCCCTTTCCACCCAAAACCTAGCCCTCTTCGGTCCTGAATTAACTATTGACATGTACCTGTAGGTGTGTATACGCTTTAATTTATCTACATACGTGGGGTTGGGAGATGTGTTTTATGCAGAATTTTTGTATGTTGTCACGTCGTTATAGCATTGTCAATTTTGGTTAGATAAATGGAGAACAATTTTGAATGAGGATTAGCTTTAAACTTTTGTAACGCTTTGAGTAACACAAGAAGGTAATCTACGTAATGAGAAATAGATACGTAGATGGCTCAGCTTGATGTCAGAATTTAAGATTGAATTAATAATTTGGTGAAAAATAAAGGATCTTGTCTAGGGCCCGTACCAATTGCATCAAAACCAAGTATTTGATAAAATTACCCATATTTTTTAAATTGCATTAATATTTTCTATCCCAAATGCGTGATCTTAGAATCAAGTTTAAAAGTATTTCGGATTTTTTATTTCCACCACACGGCGCGGGTGACAGCGCCAATGCTTTGGCAAATTTAAATTATCTTTGTTGCTTGGCAATGTCCCTGACAAACAGAAATTACTGTACTGTATGCTCACAAATTACATAACAGTTATATGATCGATAACGGCTTTTTAAAAAGTAGTTTAATTTCAAATACAACAATCCAATAAAATCTCCGTCTAGATGGAGTCCATTTCACAACTTCTAGTAAAATGAAATTTAGACCTCTTTGTTAAAAAAACCGTTATGTTCCTTGTTGTAGACGATGTGACAGATCAATGATAGATAATTACCTTTTCATCCCATCTATTCGAAAAGGACGACTGGGTTCGCCTTTAAGTGCACCCAACGGTGGTGTTTTCTATGAGAAACTTTTAGCGGGCAGTAATGAGTTTTCCGGCGCACTTATTAAGTTCCTAATTCAAAAAGTGCGCGGCAAAGATAATTGCGGCGCACTTATTGAATTTGGAACCAGCGCCAAATAATTCGAATGCAAATATTGTTTGAATAAATACTGGCTGGTACGACGGCCCAAAACCCAAAACAAAAAAACCCAAAACACACAAAAAACACAAAACACAAAAAAAACACAAAAACACAAAAAAAAACACAAAAAACACAAAACACAAAAACACAAAACACAAAAAAACACAAAACACAAAAAAACACAAAAAACACAAAACACAAAAAAAAACCACAAAAACACAAAAAAACACAAAAAACACAACACAAAAAAAAATACAAAAAAAAACACAAAAAAGCACAATACACACAAAAAACACAAAACAAAAAAAACCCAAAAAACCCAAAAAAGCACAAAAAACAAAAACACAAAACACAAAAAATCACAAAACACAAAAAAAACACAAAAAACACAAAACACAAAAAAAACACAAAAAACACAACACAAAAAAAACACAAAACAAAAAAAAAACACAAAAAAACAACCATTTGTTTTATTAAATAATAATATTACAATAACATATGAGGCGCCTTTTATTTTCTCATAGTGGGTGATGAAAAGCAGAGTGTATCACACGGGCGCAACATATATTTTTGGCTCGGGCGACGTACTTTGAATCCCTCGCTACGTTCAGGATTCTACTAAAGAATTCCTCGCTACGCTCGGGATTCTACTCTAGAATCTCCCTCACTTCGCTCTGGATTCAAAAAAGCGCCCTCGCCGTAAAAATATTATGTTGCTCCCTTATGATACAATCTACTATTCTCGTCACGATCATTAAATTATCTTGGATCAAGATGATGATATTTCTTGCTGTAGAGAATCCTGCTCATCATGCCTGGCGTCGCCAATGTTGTAACTGTTCGTTCTCAGTGCCGCAAAACATACACACACATGCCCTTGAAGATGCATCTAAGTATTAAGATCGTGGATTGTACTGTGGTGGTTGTAAGTATTGTTGTTTACATGTGCATCTTCATTTAAATAAAATAAGAACATTATCAGCCGGAAGACTCTGCCAGAAGTCTTCTAGACATAGGCCTCCACCATAGACGCCTCCACATTGATGTTTATATTACTAAGTAGTTTAACTCAAACGAACATTCAAATTCAAATTCAAATTCAAAATCTTTATTTCAGGCTTACTGAGAAATGCACTAAACCTAAACAGTAAGCCCATATCAACATAAATACCTTAGAAACTAACATACACATAAAAAACACTTTATTTATAACTTAATCTAACACACAAATGACTGAATGGATGTCTTAATGTCTTAATGACATCGGTATCATACATAATTCCAAAAAATATGAATTGCGGGTATGAATCTGAAAAAGATTTGATGGTAAACAAAAAAAAAAGCGGCCAAGTGCGAGTCGGACTCGCCCATGAAGGGTTCCGTAGCAGCAAGTAACATAATATAAAAGTTCTTGGATGGATTACGATTTATGACGTATTAAAAAAAACTACTTACTAGATCTCGTTCAAACCAATTTTCGTTGGAAGTTTACATGGTAATGTACATCATATATTTTTTAGTTTTATCGTTCTCTTATTTTAGAAGTTACGGTGGGGGGGGGGGGGGGGGTACACACTTTTTACCACTTTGGAAGTATCCCTCGCGCAAATTATTCAGTTTAGAAAAAAATTATATTAAAAACCTCAATATCATTTTTGAAGGCCTATCCATAGATACCCCACACGTAGGTATGATAAAAAAAAGTTTTTGAGTTTCAGTTCTAAGTATGGGGAACCCCAAAAATTTATTGTAATTTTTCTATTTTTGTTTTAAAATCTTATTGCGGTTCACAGAATACATATACTTACCAAGTTTCAACAGCATAGCTCTTATTGTTTCGGAATAAAGTGGCACGGACAGACAGACAGACATGTGAATCCATAAGGGTTCCGTAATGTTTGTTACGGAACCCTAAAAAGGTATTATCCTTTCATTTCATTTCATTTTCATTTCATTTATTTATTTATTATCTTTCAAGCACACAAGTTACAAATAATTTAACAATCAAAGGGTTTTAAAAATACATATTGACTTGGTTTACATTAAAATATTCTATACAGCACCTACATACACTAAGTCGTAAAGACTTGTGTTGTAGGTGCTGATATCCTTCTAGGTATTAAAAACAAGCGTCGCCATACGAGTATCATCACCATCGTACAAATTTCTGGTAAGTGTGCACATTAATTTCCCTCTACTATACAATATTCTTTTTAAATTATTTTAATTTCATAGGTAATAACATCAATTCATAGTTAAATAAATAAATTAAACACTGACACACTCGGTATTATTTTGACGCAATTAATTTTGATGTGGTGCGGGTGCGAGTTGCTATAAGTTGAGACGGCAAGATCCTTTCAATTAAATATTTTTTATACTAGAGATATTTTCCACTACCTTAGTGATAACGCCTGACTTTTGAAACTATTGTGTATTTTATATTACGTCGTCATTACATGTGTTTGCTGGTAAATATTATTTAGGGGTGTAGATAACAGACCCCAGACCTCGGTGACTAACACTATCCTTGATAAAATAAAAAACTCAGCTTGATGTTTGCCACCATAAAGATAAGTGATGACGCGCACCGCTGCATAGCGGCCACCGCACACGTGCCCGTACCTCGGAACCGAATGCAAATACAACATACCTTAATTAAACAGCATAATAAAAAGTCGACATTGACTCTGCGATAATGACGACATGTATATTATGTTTTCACAGACTAAAAGCCGACCTTTGACGTCAGTGAATTTATATTTGTTATTAAATCTGCTTATATTTGTCCACCAAGCAGAAATTCTGGGACAGAACGCAATGCTAGGCAAAATAAGTAGGTCTTTTTTCAAGTTAAATAAATAAATAATACTGGGCAGCTAACACAACATTATCTAGCCCCAAGCTAAGCAGAGCTTCTGTTATGGGTACTAGATAACTGATATACTTAATACAATACATTACATAGCTACACATTTTTTATTACTTATACATAGAAAAAAACCAGAACACCCTGAACAAATATCTGCAGATCGCACAAGTATTTGTTCCGAGGCGGGAATCGAACCCGCAACCTCCTGCGTCGCAGGCGAACCTAAGCCCGCCAAATAAAGTTTTAAAAAAAAAGTTGGAATTTTTAATAAAGTTGAACGGCACAGTGTACCTACTTCATACTAAGTAATATGCTTATGTTACTGCGCCCATTCAGACACCTTTTTTCAAGTGCTATTGAAGTTGTGTTGTGCGAGGATACAAGGACACCACTCTTAAAATCAGTTTGTCCGTTTGCCACTCCTTCAGTTAATGTCATAAAATATAGCCCGATTACAATGAAATCCAAACGTTGTGCGCTAGTCCGCGAAAGCTCCCACCAAAAAGAGCAAAGAATCGGAAAGCGATATGGCTAATCCCACTAATCGGGGAGCAATTGAAAAATAAAAATGTAGATGGCGGAATGATTCCATTTAGAGCCAAAACGATGCGACAAAATAATAAAAAAGGTGCGGGTGGAACGGAACGGAATGGCCCTGCCGGCCGGAGGCTAATATTGAAAGCAAATCCTCGGCTAAATCCTTAAAGCGCCTGGATTGAAGCACCTGGAGAACTGTGTGTTTGCGCGCCCGCGCCGCTCCTGATAATCATTCCCGGATTATTGTATACTTTCCGCCTAATGTCGCACGATTTGCGTGAGTCAATTGTTTGCTGCTTATTAGCTTAACAGAGATTTGATTTTTTATTTTTGGTTATTGGGATTATCGCGCTTTCATCAGTACTTTTATGGAGGGAATGACTTCTTTTTAGTTTTGTGGCAACGAGATACGCACATAAAACGTGAAGATAGTATACGTTTGAGAATGAACATAAATAAACTACACGCTTAATAACACTTTGCTACGCAGCCGCTACGACTGTGTAGCAAGTTTCTCGTAGTTACTCGCTACGATTATTACAATTCTATTTCATGTTTTTTTTTAATTCTTTTCATTTCATTTCATTTAGTTATTCACAAACAATTAAAAAATCGTGTTTGAAAATAGCACAACTTAAAAAAAAATACACGAGAAAAAAAAAACACTTTTACAAAAATTAATAATGTCAGCTGAAATAAAATTATATAATATACCCTCTTCGACCAAAGTTACTTTGGTCGAAGTATACCCTATTTAAAATTATCACATGTCAAGAAGTCATCAACAGTGTAGAAACACCCTTTCAACAGTAGCTTTGATACGACATTGTTTAATTAAATCACTATTTCATGTATATAGTGGCAGTCTCTGAGTAACGGACGGAAATACAGACAAAACAAATGTATAAGTACTAAAAAGTAACTAGAATAATAATTTTATCATCGGTCCTTGAAACTTCAATTGGTCAATTTGAAATTGCTTACCTTTCAAAGCTCTTATGAAAACAGTTTCAGGCGCCGGCTGTCGGGCAACTGATATGCAAACAGCTTATACTAACGCGATATTTATTTCCATTTCAATATTGCACATCTCTCACAACAAACAGCTGAATATTTTAGGGAAATTCATATTTTGTTGTCTTTGTGGATTTGAGAGACATGGCTGTTTTTAAGAAAAGAAGGAGGTTGAGTGAGTTGTTTTTTTAAAATTATTTGTTACTTTAAGTCCCCGTCATTTATAAACCAATTTGAAAAATTTATTTTATTTGAAATTATATAATTTCAGATTGGTCCCATTTTTATCAAAATCTGGTTCAGATGATGGGATCTACGAGGAATTGAGGGAACTCCTCAAATATAGCAACATATAGCTATTCTGGTATTTTCAGCAACAAGTCAAGCATGTGCATTTAGAAAGTATAATTCAGTGAAGTGAAACTGATGAAGACCACAGATGGCCACCGGAACTCCTCAATGCTCCTCTTCCGTATTTTACGGGTGGCGATATTTTGGCGGGATAGTTAAGCGACTATGACATGGTTCTAGATGAAAATGGAACAATCGAACTAATCTGATGTTGAAACTAGTAGGAACCAGAACTCCGTCATTAAGAATGTATCCTAGCCCTGTTTGGGCTTATTGTAATTGTAATGTGATGTGCTCTGGCTATAAATGATTTGCGAGTTCAAATTGCGCTACTTGAGTCGTATGTTTTGTGTGGCCTTGATTGTCAGAAGACAGATTTCGCGCTTCGTATGTTACGCGATATCTTCGCCGATTGTGAACCGATTTCTATATGTAATTCTTTTTTTACTGTTTAGAATAATCTAGAGGAGGTCTCGGGGGCTCAATTTAAATTTGAAAACAATATTCCAAAATACTAGGAAAATTAGGAAATAAATCCTAGCTTTGAAGTCGTTTATTTTTGTAATGAATGAGTTAGTACCTACGTTTTATAGTACGTTATTTAGGGTATCCGTAACAAAATTACGGAACCTGTCAGTCTGTCCGTGTATGTCACAGCCACTTTTTTCCGAAACTATAAGAGCTATGTTGTTGAAACTTGGTAAGTAGATGTATTCTGTGAACCGCATTAAGATTTTCACACTAAATAGAAAAAAAAACAAGAATTTGTTTGGGGTTAGCCCCATACTTAGAACTGAAACTCAAAAAATTGTTTTTCATCAAACCCATACGTGTTGGGTACCTCTCTAAGGATAGGTCTTCAAAAATGATATTGTGGTTTCTATTATATATTTTTTCTAAACTGAATAGTTTGCGCGAGAGACACTTCCAAAGTGGTAAAATGTGTGTGAGTGTCCCCCTCCCCCCGTAACTTCTAAAATAAGAGAAAGATAAAACTAAAAAAAAATATATGATGTACCATGTAAACTTCCAACGAAAATTGGTTTGAACGAGATCTAGTAAGTAGGTTTTTTTTAAGACCTCGTAAATCGTAAACCATCCAAGAACTTTTGTATTATGTTACTTGCTGCTACGGAACCCTTCATGGGCGAGTCCGACTCACACCTGGCCGCTTTTTTTTTACTGCGTGAATGATGGAACTAGCAGTGGTAACCTCTGCCTTTAGCAATGCATTACCTCAAAAGTCCCTTCAACTTACAGCGCACCCTGTGTGGCATTGCACTGCGTTCGCTACCCTGAGGCATAAAGATGGAAAGTCTCATGTGCCTCGCCTGTAATTTCACCGGCACGCATAAAGAATCATAGCAATGCAAGCACTAGAGCTTGCGACAGAAATAGGTATGGTGATGGTTCGTCCCCGGATGAACTCTTTCACAAAAAAAAGCTCTACTGCTGAGGTGTAGGAAGTTTAAATAAAACGGTATAAATCTCAGTGATACTTTTATTATGACTAGAGGTTTTAATTACAAAACAACCGGTATTTCCATAAGGATTCACAAAATATTTTATGAACAAACGATTCGCAGATATTTGTTTTGATATGTATAAAATGAAAACCTCGTTTTATTTCACATTTTTGATTAATTAGGATATTCCCAACCTTATAAGAAATATGTACAATTTTTAACAATTTGATAATTCTTTCACTGATAAGTAGGCACGCGGAAAGGTATTCTAATTCATGGATTTAACTAAAATTAAGTCTATGAATATTTAAATGCTAAATAGTTATCTACAGTAAAGTTTCGGTGTAACTTTTTAAATATTTTAATAAATTATTGAGATCCAGGTTGCTCTAATCTCATTTGTAGGCGGCTATTTTGAAGTTAACATGCATCGTTGGATATGTTTATTCTTTCAAATATGTTTTGCGAATAATAACATTTCAAATTGATACAGATATGCCTTTTATATGAAAACGAATCTATGTTGTTGCTTATTTAAAAATGGATTCTCTTGAAAAGTGTTTTTTTTAGAATATCATTTTATTCATAGGAAATTAAGGTTAAAAAAATCTTGTTGTGCCTAGATTTCTTTTACAATTCAACAGCAAAATTAAGTTATACCACATTATTCAAATCGTATTGTTGTAATAGATATTGTACAAGAATACAATACGATCATTGCATAGTAGTATGGTATTTCAAACCATAATACAATACGATCATTGCATGGTAGTATGGTATTTCAAACCATAACACAATACGATCATTGCATGGTAGTATGGTATTTCAAACCATAATACAATACGATCATTGCATGGTAGTATGGTATTTCAAACTATAATAAGTACATAGATACCTCAAAATGCTCGCTCTATTTAATATATTTTTAATACTAGTATTTACAATAATCGGAATATTTCTAAAACTTACAGTTAAATAAGTAAATCTAGTACATAAGCTTGTAAAAATTGCACACTTCGCTTTGGTATACGTACACGTAACTACATATATACAATTATAAAAAAAAACTTGTGTTTTATTGCCTCGAGTTTTGTTTTTCTTTGCCAAAATAACTTTGAATATAATTTAACAAGATATTTTTTAAGATTACACAAGTCTCTTATAACGGAGTTATTGGCATTCACTTTATATAGTTATGCGGAAAAATTGATGTCGATTTTAAGATCTTGAATAAACATTGCAAATCAGATAAATAGTATTATACTGCTGGGGTCTACAAGTCAGGCGATGATGGTCGAACGTGAGAATATGGCATACCCGAGTACATAATCACCTAGATGTGGACAAAGCTCGTATAGGTTTTTTCTCAAACATTCATCATGCCTGCTTTCTGCCACCATCAACATCATCTTGATTTGATGATTTTCTTCGTGAAATTCCGTTTGAGATAACATGACAGATATGGATTTTCATACTGCCGATACCGGCCTAGACCGGCAAGGTCTAGGCCGGTTGACGTCTAGACTGTCTCGAAGAAGGTTATCGAAAAAATGTATGAACATCCAAACATGTGAAAAAAAACATCTCTTAAAATTTACGAAACAGTGAAATAGAAAGGTTGTTAGTCATATAAACTTATATTCCTACTAACAGACGCTAGAGCGAGACGATACTAAATGTCAATTATTAAATTAAGTCAGCAATCAAATTTTTAAGATTTCTAGTCATCCCGATGTTATTGGCCAATATTTGACTTTGACTATCGTCCGCTAGCGTTAATAATTTGTGCTTAACCCACTGATTTCAACAAAATTGTTCTACAATTCGTCGCTACCGTATTTTCCTGAAGTACTCATTTAAGTATATGAACACAAAAAACAACAACAATATAAATACCTAAATGGGTTGAACGTTGTTGGGTTTAAACAAGAAGCACTCAAATTTATGATTTGACTTTCAGAACCTTAGGAAGAAACTATTTAATGGCATCTCCGTGTTTTATTTGCCTCACATTGTATAATTTTAGCTACAACACAAATACAAAAAACTCAGCGCACAGCGGTAAGTATCAGCTGTCGCGCTCAATCGCACTTCACTCCAATCAATTTCCCATGATAGGTACAGAAAGCTTTAAAATATTAACGTTTTCTAATAACCAGCCGTGTCATGATCAACCAGCCGGGTCATAACCAACCAGCCGGGTAATAATCAACCAGCCTGATCACGATCATCAAATGGTACGATCACTATTAAAATTCACAATTATTGCATTGTTTCACTTGTCTTGTTAATACTGCCACTTTAGTTCTAACGCACGTACACATCATTCGAACCATTCCCATAGGTTGCAGGGCAGGTGGTGTGTGCGCGCGGCGGGCGGCTAGGACACGCGCGCGGCGAGCGCCGGCGGAGAACGTGCCGTCTCACCGCGCGCCGCCTCTCAGAGCCGGTCGGACACGCCGCCCGCGTACTGGCACGCCGACAGCGGGGCTGAGCCCGCGCGCGACACTGGCGACACAGATCCGTAGCTACCAACGAAGCCGGAGTGCTGCTTAGCTTTGAGTCGCAGAGAAGCTATGGAGGAGGACATGGCAGGGCAGGGCTCGGCGCGGTACATGCTGTAAGGGTTGGGAGGCGTGGTGTAGGGACAGGGCGCCACACCACCACCGTGCCCAGCCGAACCCGCCACGGCCATGCCACCGCCGCCACCCACACCCATAGACGTCGCCGTGTTGAAGCAGTTCACTGAGCCTGTAGAAGATACAAAGAATTACTAAGGGATTGCTTCACAGCAACCTGAGTACGAGTAGGTACTTAACACCAAACTGCGATCACCAATCCGCCTGCCAAGCGTGGTGATTATGCCAAATACCCCCATTGTATCCAATGGGGGAGGCCTCGTTCAGCAGTGGACATATACAGGCTGGCGATGACGGCGATGATGATGTAGTTTGTAGACCCATTGTCACAAATCAGTCAATACGAAACAGATAAGTTGCATGAATGTTGGCTCACCTTGGTGATGGCTCGCAGGCACAACCGACCCCAGTGGGTTCACCGGCCACGGGAAGCTCTTGGTCCCTAGTGGGCTTGGTACTTTGGTAGCCCAATTATTGTACGGGTATGAGGAGTAGAGATCTGTGTCCGGGAACGGCTGCATGAGCCCGTTGAACTGCGTGCTGAAGCCGTTCTTGAAGTCTGCTGCGGCTGCGGCGGCCGCGTTCATGGCGTTGCGTTCACGTTTCCGCCATTTCGCTCTCCGGTTCTTGAACCACACCTGCGAAAACAAAAATAGCTCAGCTTAGGATGCAACGGTACATATAATCAGTGAGATCCTTTCAAGAGATTAATTTTCATAATAACCTCTAAAATCCTTCGAATAAACCTATATACCGTTAAAATTTACAGATTCACAGAAAGCACAACTTTGATGGGATCTTTGTAGACACAGTACCCTGTAGTAGTAATGCTTTGTAGTAATGCTATTATGTTAGTTTAATAAAAAACCTCAGACTATTTTCAGTTTTCATACAAATAAAACCGCATTGAAAACCGCAGAGGGTCCGCTCCGGAGCAACGTTGTAACAAAGAAACATGCATATACCTTTTTGTAAATCACTCAAATGAACTTGACTAAAATTATATTTCACTGAACTAGTCTAGTGAAATGGCCGTTTCCCTAGGCAAATAGAAACCGAAAATCTACCAATGTTTTGTTTTGTACAAACGAATTGAAAACACGATGCTCGAGAAAACAGTACTAGGGAAATGGCCAACTCTCTTGATTTGACTAGGCACATACATTCCAACACACTCTATGGCCTCAATCGCATTACATCCCTCTTTTTAGTCGGGGGTTAAAAATAGCTTAGCTTAGGATGTAATGGTAGATATGACTGAGAAGGATCTTTTCAAGAGATGCATATGAGAAAAATCACCATTTCATGTAAGTAAATCCACAATAAGGTCCAATATACCGTTTCAACTTTTCAGTTTCAGAGAAAACACAACTGTGGTAGTACCTATTTAGAACAAAAAACAATTTAGTATTACAATTTCTGATCAGTACTTAAGTAGGTATTTAAAGTCTAATACTGTTTTTGTCAAAGAAAGCAAATTCCCCTACAAGTTTTAACGAGATTCAACATCAGAACGCGACCCGCGTTGCGTAGTTAGTTATTAACTTTGCTCATTACAAAGTTGACAGTGAGACGGCACGGCCGTATTCTAGCCACGTAGCGGAGGCCGCAACCATCCACCCGTCTAATTGCGACCGCGAAATGAAGATAAACGAGCGTCGCGATTGGGCGGGACGGGTCGCTACCACTCGCCGGCCCGCAATAAATGAGCGGGCCGTCCGATCGATGTTGTTATTTAGCCGGAGCGGACGGCGGCCTCAGTGCAGGTCAGCACGATGTCGATAAGTCGCCGTGAGCGCAGATAACGCGCGCGCTGATATATGGCCACGTCCATCACGCGGCGATCGATCGCACGACGACACCTCGCGATAAATTGCGCAATCCAGCGCCTGCAATAAATATCTCGCTAGCGGTATTTGTCTCACTCACTGTGGCGGGTTCACCCAGCCGAAACGGTAAATAATACCCTCTTTCCTCGGTTAAGTGAACATAAACGGTCGTTTCCACCCCATATACGATCGTTTATTTTTCGAAACATAAATTTCACAAATTCGCATGAGTGCTTGTTTTGTACACGTTGACACAGGTAACCACGGGTCGTGACGACAAATCACAGTCCAGTTAATGTCACTTTTTGTAACTTTTTCCCTCAACTAATCCCCCCGTCTCTAGGTGGAAACCTTTAAACGGTACTTAGTAGACTACCTAGAACAACTTTACCGTAGCAAACAATGCAACTTTCGGTAGTGCAAAGTTTCACTAACTTCACACCCGAACCGCGAACCACGAATAAGCGGGCGAAAATAACTCCACAGCGGGGTTCAATAATGACGGCGAAATTATATTTATTTAGGTGCACATATGTGGAAATGATATGGTACAGACTTACAAAAGGTAGAGCCGGCATGATTTTGACAAATATTGAACAAGGGAAGTCATCTACAAGTTTCAGTGAAAACCACGCATGAACATAAATATATATACTAGTGACCGCCTGGCTTCGCTCGTGTTATACCGAATTAAAAACTAGCCTATTTGTCTGTCCATGTCATAGTATATCTGTGAAGTGGGTAATATATACCTTCCATCAAAATTGGTTCAGTCCTTGTTGTCATCACAGTTTGCGGGTGTGATAAGCAATCTTCCAAACTTTTGTATTTATAATATTAGCCGAATTAGTGTGATACTAGTATCTGATTGTGGCTTCGCTCGCGTGGCAACGAAAAAAAAAGTCATAATCTCGCCACAAAATTTAATCGAAATCGATTTTCTGCTAAGTCGTGATTGAGTAAAAAATATATTTTTCAAAGCAAGTTTTTTGATATTTATCGAATCGGTGTGCTGATCAAAATTAACCCAAATACTGCCAGTCTACTATTATCCATCAAGGACTGCCGTTGTCCACCATCATCAGATCAGGTCGCTATTACCAACGCTATTTCGGCTCAGTTGAACACATGGAAGTGGGTCTAATTTAACTTGTTAGAATTAACCGGGATAGGTGAAACTAAATTAAACCTTGTAAAAAGATTATCTTATAGTTTTATTCTGAGGCTTGATTTAAAATACATTCAACGCACCTCTAGCTTTGGCAATAACCTCTACCGACTAGAATATTATTTGGACGGCAAGAGGGGTCGCGTTATTGCGAGCGAGCTAATCCTTTAAATATATTATTGGATGGGACCAACTCGCCCTCACAAGACCCCGCTTTTTAATGCCACCGAAATCGATACTAATACGTGTTTTTGAATAATTCAATGTGCTGGTTGCTTATCGCATAAAGATTATTGGGGGTTTAACAGAGCGCTTAGGTTTCATATAGTAAGAGCAATATTTGTTCTTTATTCTACTAGCTGAATAGCCGTGCGCCTCACCGTAGCTGAATAGATAGGTCCTTTCACCATTGATCGCTAGGACAGCTAGGGATCCTCATCTGGGCACTATAGGTGGTCACCGACCTAACGGTGACCAAGAAAGAACCGGTGGTACGTAGTTGTAGTAGTGAAACATCTACTTGTGTAACCGCCTTTCTTCAACGTATGTACTTTCATTACTCGTCACTTGCACAAGTAAATGCCATAATTATATTGCCAGTATCTGGTGCGACCAAGTTACGCTAGAATTTTAGAAATAAAAAAAAACTACGCGTAGAAATTGGCAAATTCCAGGGACATTAAACTTTTCATTTTTATGTCTCAGGGTGGCGGGCGCATAGCAATGCCACATAGGATGCGTCCTAAGTGGTCCTGACCTATGAGGTAGTGCATTGTTAAAGGCAGAGGTTACTGCTTAACATCAGTTGGGCCGTCTGTTTGTACCGCCATAAACATAGTTTTAAAAAAAGTGGTCACCTATCCAAAAACTGACCTCGCAGATAATTGCTTAAACTAAATTTGGAAAAACGCGTTTTCCTTGAAAAAGCACTTTTCCTAGAGATGAGACCAAGCTGGATCGATTATGCGTCCCAAAAACCTCCGTATAGCAAATTTAATGGAATCGTTGTTTTCGAGAACGTGATTACAAATGTAATCTGGCAACAATCTTAATATACATGAGATGAAACCTAGCTGGATCGAATATTGCTCGTTTAATAGTACAGGATATTGTTACTATACCTTCGAACAATCATCGCATTGTATCACAGGTAATCCATATTAGGATTACCACGTCCATAGAACCACACGCCTGAGGACTCTTGATCTCCAGATTTGCTAACAGCTAATCAAAGCCTGAAGGTATGAGCTAATGAAGAGGACTATAACGTAGACATTACTGAACATGATATTAGTCAGTCTATGATTAATTACGTACGTAAGCTCCACTCCCGAAAATCGATGATAATCTGGCCCTTCATCATCATCACGCTGGATTGCAATCCAGCAACGTTTTCAATCCAGCTGGATTTTTGCTTTACCTTATATCATTTTCATTAAAAGTTATTGAGTGTTTGTAAAAATAACCACGTTCAGATTGGTTAAGGGGTGGATATGTGAGATGCGGTGCATTGAAACCCTTTTTTTCTCCACGATCTTTATAGAAAAATTCTACAAAAAAACAGATCCATTATTTTAGATGTGTCCACAGATAAAATAATAGTATACTAGTAGTCAATCTAAATCATATAAAGAACGTCATCTAGGTTTCATTTTTTATTTTAAATTACTTAAAATGTTAGAAATAAATTTGCAAAGAAGCCTCTGTTTTATTTTATTTTATTTTATTTTATTTTTAAAGTTTTAGGAAGTTTTTTTCGTAGTTTTAACCATTTGTCTCCTAAACCATCAATCATAAGATGTTTTTATTGTCTTCAGTATACGAGTATTAAATAGCACCATGCCGCATTACCTTACCAATTACCAATTAAAATCTTTTTATTTTTGAAAATAAATTTCTTAATGATTTTCATGTAAATAAAAACTTGATTATTGCTCAATTTTCGTTTCGCCAGCGCTATTCTTTCACTTACTAACTTATCTGAACTTTAATAAATAAATAAATAAATAAATAAATATGCTGGATAGTTCACACAACATTATCTAGCCCCAAGCTAAGCAGAGCTTGTGTTATGGGTACTAGATAACTGATATACTTAATACAATATATTACATAGATAGATATTTTTTATTATACATAGAAAATACCCAGAACACCCTGAACAAATATCTGCGATCGCACAAATATTTGTTCCGAGGCGGGAATCGAACCCGCAACCTCCTGCGTTGCAGGCCAACCTTCGCCCGCCGCGCCACAGAGGTTGTCATTGTCATGAGGTTGTAATGAGTTAGATAATGACAGAATTAGACGTCTATAGTCATTCTGTATTATCTTAAGTCATTTTGTAGCTAGGTAGGTAATACAGGACATACAAATAACCTTAAACTTATACATCCTGTTTCGCAGTGCGTAAAAAGCTCTTAACCACTTGATTTTTTCCTAGTAATAAGTTTCCATTACTACAATCGCTATCAATCTCTAAATTTTCATCCTATCTCCGATATTAGCATCAAACTCTGCACTTCCCTTATTGGATAGTTGTGATGGATGACCCCCCAGCTTCCGTAATGAAGCCATTTTACGGTCAGAAGGACCACGGGGTAAATTCCCTTAAATTTAAATTAAACTGGAATCACAGTTTTATTAGCACCATCAATCAAACAACGAACGTATAAACGGGTATCGTTACTCAGGGTTACGGGATTATGGATCTTATTTGTATAGCGGGTAGAGCTATGTAATTAGATTGAGTTAAACTATTCCGAAGTCAAATAAACACGCGCTCGTATATATGGATAGAGAATATAAACTCGGAAATTGACACGTGTCTAAGCCAGGGTTGGCAGCCTCGCAAGGACTCACTAGCTTCTTTACTATACCATGATTTCTGTAATGCCATGAACCGTAGACAAGTTAATTCAAAGTAGGTTTCTTATACAGATCTCGGAATAGCAGGGCACCAATCGCTCCAATTCTGAACGTATTTACCAAAGTTCAAACGTTGGAACGTTCGAAATTTACTGCGTCTGGATTGGTCAAGCCGCCAAACTTGACCAATCCAGACGCAGTAAAGTTAGCGCAGAATCAGCGCGATTGGGGCCCTATCGGCCTAGCCAAACGGCACTCGCTAAGGTTACGTTCGGGGCGAACTACTTGTACTTGGTATATGCAGAAAACCGGCCAAGTGCAAGTAGGACTCGCATACGAAGGTTTCCGTACCATCGTAAAAGATTTAACTTGAATTTAATTAATTACTACTCAAATGGTAAAATTAATTGTGTTCAAAAATTTGTATGCCTTGACAAGGCGAAACTTGGTGATACTTTCTCTTTTATAACATCTGTATGTAAACCTGTGTTTTGGACAAATAAATGATCTTATCATATCTTATCTTATCTTATCTTATCTTAACACTATGCACCTTTTTATTATTAAACATTATAGGGAGTTCCCCTTAAAGTTCTATAGATACTATATTAATTAACGCTACGTAGTCTTGACGTGAATAAAGCTAGCGGTCCTGATGGTATCTCGGCCGTAGTGTTAAAAACCTGTGCCCCTGAGTTGTCTCCAATATTAACGCGACTTTTCCGCCTCTCTTTGAAAACTGGTGTAGTCCTCAAGTCTTGGAAGCTCGCTAACGTGCAACCTGTGCCCAAGAAAGGCAGTCGTGCTGACCCTTCGAACTACCGCCCTATCTCGGTCACCTCCCTACTATGTAAATGTATGGAGCGTGTACTGAATAGGAAACTCCTTGCATACCTCGAAGGTAACGATCTCCTCAGTGATCGTCAATACGGATTTCGCCGTAATCGGTCTACTGGGGACCTTCTTGTGTATGCCACGCACATTTGGAGTGAGGCCATCGAGAAATATGGTGAAGCGCTGGCTGTTTCATTAGACGTCTCGAAGGCCTTTGACAGGGTTTGGCACGCTAGCCTTATTGGCAAGCTTCCTGCTTACGGACTGCCAGTTCAATTCTGTTCCTGGCTCGCAGACTTTCTGAGGGAAAGATCCATTCGAGTAGTTGTTGATGGCTGCTCGTCGGATCAAATGGCTATAAATGCCGGGGTACCTCAGGGGTCAGTGCTATCTGCCACACTGTTTCTGCTGCATATTAATGATCTGCTAATGCCCGGTATCATTGGGTACGCAGACGACAGCACAGTTGTGGAGAGATACGTTTCCACTGCGCGTGCTAGGCAGAATGAAATTCTGGAGTTAAGAGATGAGATGCTGCAGCGTCTGAATTTGACTCTAAAGGCTGTATCCGATTGGGGCGATGCCAACCTAGTCAAGTTCAACGCCTCGAAAACACAGGCTTGTCTCTTCTCGGCGAAAAAAAGTCAGTTTCTCCAATTTCCTGTCTTTCGGGATGTACCTGTAGCTATAGGAGATCACCTCGAGCTCTTAGGCGTTTCACTCACGCCTACTCTCAACTTTGGCTCCTACATCGAGTCTAAGGCAAAAACTGCTTCCATGAAGCTGGGTATCCTGAATAAGGTAAAGCGTTACTTCACACCAGGACAGCTTTTAAGTCTGTACAAAGCACAAGTCCGGGCTGGTATGGAGTACTGCTGCCACGTTTGGGATGGCTCGGCCAAACACCAGCTTGCTGCCTTGGACTCGATCGAACGCAGAGCTTTCAGGCTTATTGGTGAGCAACATATGGCGGAGACTAAGATCCAGAGTCTCAAGCACCGCCGTAAGGTAGCGTGCCTTTCGATCTTCTATAGGTTACATTTCGGGGAATGCTCCCAGGAACTTCATGATCTGATCCCACCATCTCCTTTTCATCATAGGACGAGCAGGCGCACGGCTCGGTACCACCCTTACCTCATTAGTATACCCTCTATTCGTACTAAACGTTTCAGTTCTACCTTTATAATGAGAACTGCTAAGGAGTGGAATACACTACCGTCGTCTGTCTTTCCTGAAAACTATAATCTGGGTCTCTTCAAGGCTAGAGTGAATAGGTGCCTTCTAGACCTTTGTGCTCCATCTTCGGCCGCATCGTCACTTACCAACAGGTGAGATCGTGGTCAAACAAAGGTCTATCTATGTTAAAAAAAAAAAAAAAAAAAAAATACTAACTATGGGAAAATATCAAATAGTCTGCAAAAATGTAAGTAGGTATATATATATATATATATTTTCTTTCTTTTTTTCCATTATATGGTCATAGAACTCGCTTTTTGAAAATTTCACATCATCATCAACTTCAGTTTAGTTGGATATAATCTAGGAGTGGAGACAGCCCTAGTGAGGGTAGATTATTAAATGCGCCCTGCCGAGAGGACGGCGCGCGGACTCGGTTACCTAATGATAGGAGACCGCAAATTTTCCGCCGGACAAAACTATTGTGGCTGTTTCGTTTTGGGGTTTATTTGCAAAATTGTGTTACCATTACATACTTAGCTAAAAGTCATAATAGTTTAACTGATAACTAGGGTCCGCCCGCAGCTTCACTCGCGTTTAACCAAGACAATTCAAAGTAGCATATAGCTCAATCCATCTGGGTACTAAATTTCACCGAAATTGGTTCAACCGTTTCGGCGTGATTGATTAACAATCATACAAACATCCGATCACCCTAACTTTGACATATATGATACTAGTACCGTGGCTACGCTCGGATTTTACCAGGATAAAATTTAGTCAAACCAATAAAATGTGAGTATGGGTGTTACTCTATTTCAACCAGGGTTACTATATTTCCACGCGACCAAATCTAGAGGAATCAAGAAGCAAACACAGCTTAGTTGTTTTGATGATCCTTTATAGTAACTACTAGAAAGCACCAGTGTAGTGCCATCGAACAAGAGTGAGTAAGACCTCATGTGGATGGAGGTGGCTCAAAAAATAACCCCATCTCCTTCTGAGAATATCAAAAAAACTGACTACACCAGGTGATGAGTAGCGGCATCCACCGGTGTACTCAACACCAGAAAAGTGTGGTGTTTGTGACAAATCCCCCCATTATATGAGATGGGGGGAGGCCCTGTTCAGCAGTGGATGCGTAAAGATGTTGCTGATGATGACTTACCAACAAACATGAATAAAATTAGGAAACAATAATATTTAAAAACAAGTGTTGATACATTTTATACGACCTGTTTACTGCTATTTGAACAAATATTTGCTTTTTTTTTGTGCCACCGCTTCGGATCAAATATTTGTGCGATCTGCAGATATTTGTTCAGGGTGTTCTGGGTATTTACTATGTATAATAAAAAAAAACCATCTGTGTAATGTATTGTATTAAGTATATCAGTTATCTAGCACCCATAACACAAGCTCTGCTTAGCTTGGGGCTACATAATGTTGTGTGAACTGTCCAACATTATTATTTATTTATTTAGTTTTCCATCATTGATGTAGATTCTCGACGAGTCTGCATAGCTCCAGACATCAAATATATCAAAATACAGTAGGTAGAATTAGCATTTCTGTATTCTATTTAACCTCGATACTCAATAGTAAACCCTACAGCTATATTTACAAAGTTTATATCAAAGAAACTTTTTAAATATAGCTGTAGAGTTTATTATTTAGGTATTAACGAGTTTAAATAATAATAATAAAATAAACATTTATTTTCTCTAACAAAAAGGTCTTTGAAACAATAAATTATAACTCGGTAGGGTACACAGACTGTAGACCTGTTTTGTAAGAGACTGGTGCCTGAGATAGGTTTGTGAAACCTGTATACAGGTCACCAGGTGCTCTCACTCCACGGAATGTATAAGTCACCATGCCTTGTTCAACCTATATCATCTGATATACATAGAGAGAGACTATACCATACTATATATATAATATATAAAATAAAATTACTGAAAAATTTAAAATGCAACTAAACTTATGTATGACAGACATTGGCTAACAGATAGAGTGCTATTGTGAGTATGTGAGTGTGTGTGTGTTGTGTGTGTGTGTGGGTGTGTTTGAGTGTGTCTGTGCGTGTTGTGTGAGGATCTGGGAGGGTGTAAGCACGTGTGGGCGGAAATAGACAGTAGGTTTATTGTTATTTAGTTTTCAATCATTGATGTAAATTATCAACACCATTCGTAGAGCTCTTCAAAACACAGTAAGTACGATTGACATCTGCCTAGAGCTATGAGAAATGAGAACAAAGTTTATTTCCCTTGAAATAAACTTTTGTAGAGCGAAAACAAATAAGTACCTAATTGAAGTCGTAATATGATTTCGTCTTGTTAGCTGAAACAAAATTGTCTAGCTACATTATTTGTTAATGCTGGGGCTAAGCCAATTTTAATTGAAATACGACAGTGTTATGTAATAATTCACGTCTATTGATTATTTAAGCTGTGATTGCTTTGAGATATTTCCTGGATTAACTGAATTATGTTTGATTTGAAGCATGTGAATGCGTCTTATCATGTTTTACTTTATGACATCTTTAGAAAGTGTAATCTCTATCGCAATACATTCTATTTCGCAGTTCTATTCTATTCTAATCACTGGCAAAGATTTGGTAAATAGTGAAACTGTGTTGTGTCCTGCCCAAGAATAGACCCCACCATCTCCTCCCGTGGATGTCGTAAAAGCCGACTAAGGGATTACCCGGACTTGTTTGTAAGATTCGTTGGTATAAGATTTGTCCTTGCAGCTAGCTTATAAGGAATGTGTAATCTGGAAGAAAGCATTAGCCCGAGTAATTCGTTGGAAGCAATGGCGGCGATGAGTTCACCACTTATTACGTCTATATTCCACGATGGATCAACCCACTGTGAAAAAGGCTCATTGAGGCTCTGCTTACCCCTTCGGGGAAAAAGGCGTGTCTATTATGTATGTATATATGTATGTATGTATGTTTTTTAATAATTTTAAATTATATTTGTGTTTTTTTAATGTTGTATAATACAACTTATATAGGAATTATGTCCTATATATTATAAATAAGGTTTTGTAAATAGAATTTGTCACAATCACGCACGCTTTTTTGGTATTGAGTACTCCGATGGATGCCGCTACTCATCACCTGGTGTAATCCTTTAGTCGGTCATACAACAAAAATGCTTTAAAAAAACACTACGTCATCGCAGACGAACTACCCAATCGCGCCCACCGATAGACATTTTCCTTTGTCCGTATCTATTTCAATAGCATGGATTTGCGCGCGCTGTAAAACAAGGGAAAGCTCACTAAACTGTTTGCACGAAACGAGACAGTGGACGGCACGGGTGTGCTCTAAAAGCATTGCAAAAAAGGCCGGTAGCCGGACGGTAGGTTTACGTAAAATAAATAATGGGCCATGCCCGGCGGCTGTCGACGAGATTAATACACGTATTTTTTGTAAAAAAGATTATACCTACTTTTTATGCGTAAAAACTAAAACGTTTATATACATTTGCAATGTCGCAATGTGAACATCAAACTGCCGCATATATCTTCAAGAATAAGCATTTAGTCTGTGGAATTCGGAAGTTTTGGAAATAAGATATTTTTAGATTCAGTTCTAATGTTCTGCAGGCGTGATGAGATGTCGGATATTGAGATTGTGAAATTGAAACATTTGTGAGTGATATTTTTACAAACAAAACATTGAATTCCTGCAATTTTGTATTATTTTTGCAATCAAAACACCTAATTATTCGCTCCGTTCACTAGGATCCACAATCAAGCGCAACATGTTGATCCGTGGATACATTTTCCGCCTCTTCGATCCACATGTAGCCACTAGAAAACCTTTATTCCCTAGTGATTGAGCTATAATGGCCTCAACTTGCTAAGTTCTAAGAGCTACGACGGTAACCTAAGTTGAATTTAGTACCTAGAAGTAGAGCTTTTTTGTGAAAGAGCTCGTCCGGGGAATTACTACCACCATACCTACTTCTGCCGCGAAGCAGTAGTGCTCGCAATGATGTGTTCCGATTTAAAGCGTAAGAGTGCCGGTGAAATTACAGGCACATGAGACTTTTTATCTTTACGTCTCAGGGTGGCGGGCGCAGTGCAATGCCATGCACATAGGGTGCGTCCTAGGTGGACGTGACCTGTGAGGTAATGCACTGTTCATAGGCATAGGCATAGAGGGTACCAGTTAACATCAGGTGGGCCATATGCATGACCCGTAAATCCAGGTAGTATAAAAAAAACCTGGATCTATTGTTTAGTAATCTTTTGAAGACATAAAGAGCAAGGCAATAATACTCTGTGGTTTACTGTATTGGTTTTTTATATATTATTCTAATATTTCCCTATTTCCAAATCTTTGCAAAGCTTAGAAAGTAAATGAAATAACAAATAAAAGTTTTAGAGCGTTTGTACGCCCTCAGTTTTAGAAGTTATGTTTTTAGACTTTCATACTAACATATCACAGACACGATACTTGATAGCGAAATTATCTGTTTGTATCGAATAGATCGATGGTCTAATTCCGGGGGTGCCCTATTCAGTGAGCGATCAGTGGCAAATGAAATGTGTCAAGAGCTGTTTCACGGACGATTGCCGACGATATGCCGACGGTACCGTTCTGAGAAGATGCGGTTCGCTTGACAAATTAGGTGGGGACAAAAAACTTCCTACACTTGCTGGGTGATTTAAACTCATGTTGGAACGTTTTTATAGGTGGGAGCTTAGCACAACAATTTAAATATAATAGGATAATTTAAAACATTTATTTACAGAAAGAATAATACAAGGTATGTACAAAATATATATGAAACAGTTGTGCTAGCGTAGCACAACTGTTTCATATATATTTTGTACATACCTGCTACCTGAAGACCGCTGCTAACGGATAATTGGTGCTACGACTTGAACTGAACATGTATTCTCAATACGACAGGTCACTACCATCAGCGTTTACGCACGATCGTTGACGATAGATCTTCATTTTCAGCATAACCTGATAAATAAGTTTGCATGTTTCTACATGCAAACTTATTGTTATTGCTAAGGTTAAGGGCCGTAGGGAAGCCAGAGATTTAGGGTTCAGGCTGTTGGTTCAAAAGCTTATATTGCATGTGCAGTTGGGGTGCCAAGGATAGACTTTCCTGACTGTACATTTGGTATCTATCCTTGAGAGACCAGGATGTTCAAAGCATCCAAACAACTGCATACAAACAGGAAAATTAAATGTATAGGTACACACTGGATTCAGCAGCATTTGGAGTTGCCCCAATTTCATGTACTCTCTCTTTGCATAAATTCCATTGCTTACAGTTAGCTTATAATCAGTAATAGAAGAGGTATATTTCGGTAAATACAATTATTTATCTACAATAACAGAGTAAGCGTTCAACTTCTAGTAAAACAGAGAACATCAAAACATTGAAACGTCTGCCACATGTAAAATGTGGTTTGATTTGACACGTATAATTTGCATGAAATACTCTAAAGAAAACATTCAGATTAGCGTCTCATATTTTACGCGTTGTAATTGAGTCAATAAGCAGGCAATGACCCTAATGAGTTGGTAACAAAAATAATGTTTGAGGATTTATCGCTGCGCGCGCGCACAGATTTATTCGACGCGAGCGATGTGCCGGCGCGTTGGACGAGCTCGCGCTAATCCCTTACACAGGGTTGACACTAAAATAATCGTTAAATTTTTACTTATGTTCCTAAATAGATGAATGAAGTAGTATCGTGCGATATTTGAAGTACTAAATACCAGTCTCTCTTTTCATGTGACTGGTTCTTTCTAAGAAGAAATTCTAAAAGAAGAATTCTGCTGAGATGACGGTGGTATAAAAATGAACCTTATTTCCCTGTACAGTTAAATCGGTTTCATTTTCAATCAATAAAATTTTCAAATTAATTCATCTAGTTCAACCCTACAAACAAGAATGTTTAGAAGAACACACGCATTCGTTCTACTCGCTCGAGTACCGTACCGATACAATCGATACCCAAAACAGTACTAACTATTCAGTTATCTGCGCCTAAACTAACACTTGAACTCCGTATTTAGCGCAGAATATCGATTTCATACTCTTATGATGTATCATCTGCCTAAACTTGAATGAAGGTTCTTTTAGGTCGGGTCATTTGCCTACAAGAGCTATCTAATTAGCAGGAAAGTAGGTAAAAACTAAGTAGCTAGAGTCAGTCAATATTAATTGGACGTGCTGATAGGAAGATGTAATGGGTCTCAATTGGGATTGAACGCCTCTGAAATTTGAAATGCGGGAGGAGCGTGTGTGATCACAACTGAAGTGAAATTGGTAAAGTTACAATGCAAATCCATTGGCTGGTAGAAAATGCTGTTAGCATTAAGCCCACCATTTTGTAACATTATTTTATGTGCAATTAAGTATAAATAATAATAATAATAATAAATCGAGTCCCCATTTCTACTTCTTTCTTGCAGTCAATTATTTCCAAAAGAAATCTAACTGTAAACGCAATGATTGTTCAAACCCTTCAAGAAACACTCATCACTCACGCTTTTCTTCACTTTAGGTACAGATAAAATAATACTATACAATTTAGGTGAGTTTAGGACGGAATCAATGGAGACGAGTGATATTTCGAAAGAAAAATAAAACTCTTTTAATATGCTCTAATTGAGTATGTTATTGTCGGTACTGATTAAGATAACCGAAATCAGGAGCAATATGTCACTATATCAGTCTGAAGATGCATTGCGAAAAATGTACTTTAAGTGCTTAAAGTTAAGGTGATGAAGAGATAACAGGTATGTATGTCTTTATCCCACACCAGAATTCCCTGTGAAGAGGGCAGATTATACAAACATATGTCCCGCAGCGGGAATCGAACCCACAATCTCTCTCATCTATAGCCAGCTACTCACCTGCCACGCCACAGAAGTTATGTGACAAGATGAGATCCACTGCTGGAAAAGGCCAATGGAATGCAAGCGTGGTGATAGGTGCAAAGGTTGCCATAATCACCACGCTTGGTAGGTGGATTGGTGATCTCAGTATTAGTGGTACTCAAGTGCATGCTGCTACTATCTCCTAGTGTAATTCTGTGAGACAGGTGTGTCTATCTTATTAAGCAAAAAACACAAAATATCCACCATAAAAATGGCACTCATGACGTTTGTCTCTACGGCAGTGCACTTTCTGATTTATGGATTCAAATGAGTGTTTTTTTAACTTCTTTAATCACAGAATAAGCAGATGGCCAATACTTGATGTTTAGCGGTAACCTCTGCCTATAACAATGCATTACCTCATAGGTCAAGTCCACCTAGTACGCACTCTATGCGGCATTGCACTGCGCCCGTTACCCTGAGACATAAAGAGAAAAATCGCATGTGCCAGTAGTTTCACAGAAATCCACAACCTCAAAACTGGAACACAGCAATGCGAGCACTCCTGCTTTGCAGCAGAAAAAGGTACGTTGGTAGTACTTCCCCGGACGAACTCTTTCACAAACAAGCTCTACTACTACTAATCGTACTTCAAACGATGCGTCGTTAGGTTCGTTAGGTCTCACTCCACATTAGTGGTATTTAAAATATAGGCTTTCAAAACATTCCAATTCTCACTGTACGCCGCGGAGTAAATTACCTCCCGTATTCCAGAACTAAACTTTTTCCAATTTTTATGACGAGTTTCCATTAGTTCTGGAATGCGAGGCCAACAAGATTTTCAATTTATTACCTAGTACAAACTTCTTCCTGTTTCAATCTATGATTCTTTCAATAAAAAACCTAAAATAAACACAAGAATTGTCAAGCTAACAAAAAACCAAACCCACACAAAACAAAGTTAACATCCACCTAATACACATGTCCAAAGCTTACCCAAAACATTCGCGGCGAATACCGAAGAAACCAAAAATTCGATGAATTCAAACTAAACAGTACAAATAGGTTCGGGAGTTTCGGAACCGCAGAATCTAACGGGGCCCTTCCAAAACTATTGACAGTGAGTGTGGATGCGATCAGACTTAAGCCTGGGATTATGAAGAGACCGAAATAGACGCATCAAATCCTGTAGGATTAAGGGATTCTGTGTTCCGTCGGACGGCTCGGCACAAAAATACGATGCGCGCCGGATGCGACGATTAGCCTAAACATCTAGATCGTTAATATTGTAATGCACTTTTTCTACTGTCTTCGATAAAAAAAAAACAGTTTATCAAAGTCAATTGCAGCTGGCTTTGTTAGGTTTAAATGTCCGTTTCAGAGATCGATGATTGCACAGTTGCAGAGTTCATCACAACTCTCATCACGGATCTGCTGCAAATCATGATTATTCTGATAAAATTAAATGGAGTAAAAGAATAAGGTAAACAATTCAAAACCAAGCTAATTCTAAATTGTTGTTAATTAGGTTAACCTACTAAAAGTCAAACTGAACAACTCGAAAAATGAAAATCTCGTTGTCAATTTTTTTTTTTCAAACTTTAAATTGTTGATGTAATTTAGTAGTGTTCTAAGCCCTGTTCATATTATGCTGGTCATTATTAGAACTTGGATTCTGAATTCTTGCATAATGTCGCCGTAAATTAACATTTCATGCTCAAACTGCTCAAGCTCAAAATACTCATACAAAAAAATCCTCATTGAATCTCCCGTTTCGGCCAAAGACATTTTCACAAACAGATGAACACACTATGGCTTCAAAATTAAAAAAACCTCCCTTTTAAGTCGGGGGGTTAAAGATAACAAAGTTAATACACGTTTGAACTTTGACGTATTCCTGGATGTCTGTTTCTCGCGAACTTCAGCTGGCTAATACAGTACAGTACCCCAAGTCCGAGTATTGCAGCAACAATCGTAACGATGATCGTAACGACGATCGTCCATGTATTACGTAGTGACTAGCCAGTAATCAGTGCCGTTTCTGCTACAGATTAATGGCTAGTTACACGTAATCACGGACGATCGTCGTCACTATCACAGTTACGATGGTGTTTGCAAAACTCAGACTTCTGCCTCAGGATAGGTTATCTGACGACTTTACCGCTTGTTCTCCTCATTCTCATATCATGCTAGACATCAAATGGCCAACTTACCCTGACTCTCGCTTCAGTAAGGTTAGTCCACATTGCAATCTCCTCACGAGTCGACATGTCTGGGTAGCGGTTCCGCGCAAACGTCGCTTCTAACTCCTGAAGCTGTTGACTGGTGAAGTGAGTCCTCTGACGTCTTTGCCTCTTGTTCTTCTTATCTCCTTTATCATCCATAGACTGGTCATCAGGGCCCACTCCAGGTGTTGTGGACTCCGTTTTGATTGTAGGTCCATCGTTAAGAGGACGACCTGGGGACAGATAGAAATAACCTAGTTTCTGTTATGTTGTAATTAGTTAAGTTCAACCGGAAGTAAAAGTTGGCATAATAAACTGTTTGTGGCATAGAATTTTAATAAGTTTTTTTTTGTTGAAATAAATTTTACAAAACAGGCTTTTCTGAAGTTTAGTTAGATCAAAATAAGCCCAAGCAGTGCCAAGCTACTATAATTTTTACTATTTTACTATTCTATTGTCCACCATCAGATCAGCTCTCTGAGACCATAATTTGTATTGTCATCGGAACTTGACATATTTGCCAATTCCAACTCAATCGGATATCAGGAAGAGGTCGAAAATTTGATCTCCATATTTTTCCTAACTTATAATTTGATTGTTAACTCTTTATGTTGTAACCAGGGCGGCATCATCGCTTATGCGAAAAAGCCCTTTTCCTTATATATGATTTAAAAAAATTTAAAAAAACCTGTACAGACAGATGGTTCCGTTGTTTACCTTCCAAACTGCAGCCAAATTCAGCTCAATCAGTGAAACTGGTTTAAAATTCAGTTGCAAGATTTGTCACCCACTGACTGGAGAGCAAGTTAATTATAAGCTGTAAAATTGCTGTCATCGTCTTTATTTAAATTATAATTTCAATATTGATCGTTGTTTGGATGTTTGTTTGTTATTCAATCATGCCGTAACAATGGAAAAGAGTTCAATAAATTTTTATAATGACCTTTGATTGAGACGTAGACTATTTTTTTTCCAGTACCTACCACGGAAGCCAAGCTGCAGGCGAACCATAACATACTTATCATAACATCCAACAGCCACACTAGGATTCCCTGTATCAGGACTACGAGTAACATGGTACCACACATTGGATATTGCCATTATAAATCTGACGGTATTATCGATCTAGCAACAGACCATGTTTGTAATAACCGCAAAATCCTGAACCATTTTGCAACATTATTTTTATTAAAAAAACTCTAATCTATCCAAAAATCCGCCATGTTCTCCACAAGTTCAATCCGAATCAGGGCCACGGTCCCCAAGTACCGGTAGCAAGCCCATAATACCGCCGGCTTAGCGCAGGCGCGGCTAAATACTTTTACAACTGCTGTAACATCGTTCACTGATCGACGTCACTCCGCATTATTTATACCACCTGTAAAATCTATTTTGGCTGTATATTTTGTGGGAAATTGTTAAGTACGTCACATTTTATCTATTATTAAGTTTTGGGTACCTAACACCTAATATTAAATAAGATTTTAGGAGATTGTGAATGCTAGACGCCAAGTTAGGTATACATTTATTACAATCAAGATAGAAAGTTGTATGACAAAAATCGATTCAATTAGAATATTACAAAGCAACAGTTTTATTGTAATAATATCACCGAGAACAAAGTTTCTACTACTCAAGAACCTACCTACTCGCAGATAATATCATGGAAACCACAATAAAAGCTTGTTGGAATATATTTCAACCCCTACACATTGGGTTGTATTCGCACGTAATGCGAAGCTTGGAAAGCTGTACTAAGATAATAATTTTGCTAAAACGTTCTCGTTCCGACAGAGCTTTGGGAAAGAAAATGATCGTATTTTCATGAGATTTCAGGCTACAATCAGTTGTGTACGAACATTGTGCTTAGAACGAAGAGTGGTTTGCAAATAACTACAATATATTGACGATTGTGTGGGTGTTGTAGGGACACGGTACTCTTAGTTCATACCCCCGCACAGGGGATCCTAGAGTGGCATCAGGACTACGTGTGTGATGTGTCGGATTTTATGTTAAAGAAAGAAGAAAGATAATATTTTATTTTTACTCTATCAAAAACTAAAACATGTTACATGTTTACAAGATACAAGCTTGCCCTTTCTTAAACCTGTACATGCCGTAATAAGCATTACAATAACACCTACTGGTACAGATAATAACTTTCCTATTTCTATACACTTTTCAAATTATTCTCCTAAATTAGGTAATTTACCATTTTTCTAGTGCATCTATTCATGGCACTTGAAACAAAATAAACTAGCAAACGTGTATGGGGGAGAATGCATAATGTAGTGTTCCGTTTCGAAGTCCCAGTTTTCACTAAGTTTCATCACAGGATATTTTTATTATTCGCTTTGAATTCATGCAACAAACAATCTATTAAATTTTCAACTGGCTTCCTCTTACGGGGCTTGTACACGCTGGCTCAACAAGCTAGGCCAGCTACTAGCTGTCTAGGTGACCGAGCGAGCACAGCGAGTGAGACTT
This sequence comes from Operophtera brumata, assembly GCA_932527175.1. NCBI lineage: Eukaryota > Metazoa > Arthropoda > Insecta > Lepidoptera > Geometridae > Operophtera > Operophtera brumata. Next base: position 16,040,930 of record OW052239.1, on the reverse strand, counting down.
TTCAACTGGCTAAATTAGCTTTCATCTGTCCAGATGTATGTATGTATGTTGGTACTCGCGTACAGGTCATATTTTTCACCTAATTTTGACTAACTTGCTTGGTTCTACAATTTCATATTTTTTTATTTTGTCGTCTGTGATTTTTGATGCAACGGTATTTTCCCTAAAGATGGGGCGGATGTTTGCTGCGGCGCCATTTACTGAACACTTTTGATAATATTTGGCAGAAATATTCGATAATCAATTCTAAACAAGAACTTCAAATATGAGCAAAATCGGTTAAGACGTTTCTAGATATAGATTAAGGATCGAAATGGTGCATAGTTTTATACAAGTTGGTGCTCGCGAGCTGTTCGCAGAACTACTAATTAACGTATTTCTACTATGTGTAGAAATTTTCGTCAATTTCAGGCTCGGTAAACCTGACCCGATTTCAGATATTGAAACAATTCATTATTAACAACGTGGGTGACATCGGTATCTGCGAGGGGCGATACGGTGTTATTACATCAATTCGTTACTGATAACGCCTGCGGTGCAATCAAGTCCCGTATATTGGCTTTATGGAAATCCCTGCGTCAATTGTTGGCTGTATATACATTTTTTGGTTGGTTTGTAGTGAAAAAGGATGTCAGGTCTAATTATCCAAACATAAATAAAATTAAAATAATACAACAGAAAATCATGTTGAGTTATAATTACAGAATTTTCTTTAATACTGAATCTAGTCTAGTCTAATGTGGACTCTTATAAGGGTTCCATAGCCAAATGGAAAAAAACCGAACCTTTATAATTTCTTCCTGTCCGTCTGTCCGTCCATTCGTATATCCGTATTTTACACCCATTTTACTTGTATACCATTGACGCTTAATTGGTGATATTTGGAAGGTATTATATACAGCAATGCGGCCGCCGTACCAGAGTATGAACAAGTAAACAAAGATGTAGTAAAATAAAAAAATAAAAATGGGTGGCTCTCCATAATTAACTAATGATTAAATAATTAAATTAAAATCCAGTGCACCTTGGTCTTTAAAAATTATATGAAGATTTCTAAACGTTTGTTAGATCATTTGGGTGAGCAATCCTTTTCTAAGTTCGTAAAAAGTGTGTCTAACTTTTTAAAATATATGAGATTAGTTCTGAAAAAATTATAAGTAGTAGAACATGAAAAAAACTTTCATCAAATTTTTTATTTAAATGATGTGTTGTTTTCGAGATATTTGATATTTTCGGCTATATTATTAACCCTATTATTAACTTTGAACTTTAACCGTGAACGTTCAACCTGACACCGGAACCCAGGAAATGTGAGTCTGATACGAACTTGCCCACTTTTTTAATTTACTAGTTAGGTAAGTAGTCATTATTAAACCCGCAGCACAATTCTTAGTAATTTTTTAAAATATGTTTTTATAACTTATAATAAATAAATATGTACCTACGTCGCATCAGTGAAAACTAAAATTAATTTTAGATACCAATCTCTACTTAATCCTATATTATATTGGAAAATCCACAAAAACATAAATACCTATGGATGGTTATTTTGAAATTGATTAAATAATCGTTATCAATAAAACTGTTTTAATTTGTTATTTATTATACATCGGATTAGTGGTAATGATTTTATTGTAGTTACTTATCTTGATTAAACATTATCAAATCATTATCTAAGAACCGTATATCAATCTGTAGGTAGATAATATTTCACAGAGCACAATAGCCACTTCATGTGATATACCAAAATTACCAATCTTTGATTTGACATTTAACTGAGTTAATCAAGAAAAAAAAAAATATGCGTAGATACTTCAATGCCTGGATAATTCCGAAGGATCACTGTACAGGAAACACGATAAGACAATATTTTCTCCATACAAAAAAAAACAAGGTAACATCTATTTTTTGCCTAGATTCGAATGTTTAAATTGTGCATATTATTAGGTAAAAAATATGCACCAAATATGTTTTTTAGAACGGCGCGAGGCGTTTTTTTTTAATGAAGATTCCTGTCTGGGGTTGGCGTAGTCTGAAGAAAAATTTACAGAAGTGGGTACTACATAAAGAGTCCGATATCTAACTGCAACTATTTCGTGTCACTGGTTCCTTCCTGGTCTGCGTTAGGATAAAGAACAGCTCGAGGCATCTCTGGCCCAGATAAGAGCTTAGTGGCCAATGAACGATAAACAAAACAGTGTGGTGAACGGATTTTATGCGTTTCGGGCTCCTTTCATGCACATGTTACATATCTTCGAATTTTCGTTTCTATGACATGTTGGTTTCCACACGATGTTTTCCTCTGCCGTTTGAGAACATCGAGTGTAAAAGTTCATTGACACACGATCGAGATTTGAACCTACGACCTTAGGATTGGAAGATCAGTAGCCTTTAGACGTCCACTGCTGCCGGCTCCATAGAATGCAATGTGGGGATTTGCCATAACCACCACGCTTGGTAGGTGGATTGGTAATCACAGTATTGGTGTTAAGTACTCAGGTGGATGCTACTGCCCATCCCCTGATGTAATCCTTCAGTGCGGATTTTACTACATCCATTGGAAGAGACGGTGGGATCTATTTTTAGGCCAGATTCACTGGGGCCGGTTTTCTTATTACCGCTTCTATAACCTTAGATTTAATATACATACAATAGTATCTTAAGACTTTTTATTGAAGCTGTTTATTGTCCTAGAATAAATAAATAAAATAAAATATCTCCAACAATTGTACACCGATTTTAATAACAACTTTTTTATTTTACGGGGTAGTGCTCCAGATTATTCGAATATGAATGTTGTGAGTACTTTTTTTGTAAAAAAAGCCTAGTAATTTTAAACTGTTCTCGATTTAAATAAATTGAATAAATACCAATGAACGGACCACACAAAGTGTCAGTAACTGAGAGCAAACTCAGTAAACCGTCAGGAAATCTACGGCAAATACAACGCGCCATTCTAATGCCTTCACAAACAGTACCGACTGGTTGCCTAACGGCGATAATGGCCGCGTGTAGCGTGGCCCTAAGCTGTGCTACACTTTGTTGTTTCAGTGTCGTATCTATTTACGAATCTAAAATAGGTATTCTAATTGTAAGTGGGCGTTTTAAGAACTGCACTAACGTACCGCTGTCGGGGTGTATTGCGAATTAAAAACACCTAGAGATCAAATATTGCAGGAGATTTTTATTTTATAACTCCTTTTACAAGCTTTTGTTTAGTTTCTGGCAGTGTTTGGGCTCAATTTAGATCAACACACAAAAAAACACGTTTTTCTTAAATTGGTAATTACAAATTTAAGAAAAGCTTGTTTATTTTTTGTTTATATCTTATCAGATTGTGTCAACTTAGTAGTAGTAGAGCTTTTTTGTGAAAGAGTTCGTCCGGGGATGTACTAGTTACTATTTCTGCTGCAAAACAGTAGTGCTCGCATTGCTGTGCTCTGGTTTGAAGGGTGCCGGTGAAAAAACAGGCACATGAGACTTTTCATCTTTGTCTCAGGGTGACGCGCGCAGTGCAATGGGTGCGTCCTAGGTTAACGTGACCTATGAGGTGATGCATTGTTAAAGGCAGTGGTTATAGCTTAAGATCAGGTGGGCCATCTACTTGTTCCGTCATTCAAGTAGTTAAAAAAAACTAAAATGCTAAAAATGCTAATAACTAAAAACTAAAAAAATAAAAAAAATAAAAAAAAAAAATAAGGCAACCCTCTACTGCGTTTACGCAGTGTGCTCAATGCCTAATTACGCAACAGAGGGGTGTGGTTCGTCTTTTTAGTTTAGATGATCTTTACGTATTGCGACTAGATTTAAGTGTTTGGACATCTCCGATTATAGTATGGTGTAAGTGCCTGAGCTGTTTCATCATCATCAACAGCTTTTAGACGTCCTCGTCCTGTTTTAGAGGCCTCCCCATAGAACGGTGTGATTTGCCATAATCAAAGCTTGGCGGGCGGATTGGTGATCGCAGTATAGGTGTTGATTACTCAGGTGGATGCTGCTACCCATCCTCTGGTGATTATCACTTGGTCGGCTTTTACGACATCTATGGGAAGAGATGGAGGGGTGTATTCTTAGGCCGGACACACCACAGCACTGTGTTTGTTGTTGTACATAGGTATATAAATTATTTTGAGAGTACTGGTATAAACAGACATATAACATGGCATATAACACTGTTTTTGCCCCTGTCTGCCATTTTAGAAAGAAGGTTAAAGATAGCGCTATTATATACAGAAGGTATTCTGTGCTTATTAATAAAGCATAACTGTCTTTCCTGAAAACTATAATATGGGCAAGAGTGAATAGGCGCCTTCTAGACCTTTGTGCCCCAACGCCGGCCGCATCGTCAATTAACAACAGGTGAGATTGCGGTCAGTCAAGGTTCAACCAGAGATAAAAGAAAGCATAAGCAGGTATAACATTTCATAATTCCATATTTAATGTCCATTGGTTTTGTATACGCGTTTCAACAGTGGCGATGATAGTCTAATGTGGTACTGTCCTAATCTTTTGGTACTTCATATAAACATGCCTGTGATATTTAATTTATCTAAATTTATTTCACAATACTCCAAAAAAAGATACCTAATAGATAAAGTATTTAATATTTTATACCCTTGTTAGATAGTACTACAGTTTACCTAACAAACCTACGCCGTACAAATCTTTGTTTTATGATGTATTTTTTTTTATCTATTGATTGTAGAAAATAGATTAGAAATTCGAGTTCCTTACCTAAGTACTAAGTGCTTACTTAAAATCAAGTTATTTAACGCTTGCATTAACCCTACCGCACAGAGATTATAAACCGTAAAAATACAATAACCTCAGTCATAAAAATCGTGACTATCAACATGTTGTATGGCAGATAAGTACCATATTAGAACATTCTTATGAAAACGCATTAAAAGGAAAAGCAACGCTATCAATAGAGTGTTGTGAAGTGGCAGACATGTTAGATATCAGTAACACATGTAAAGTATTTACTTAGAGTGGCGGTACAACCAAAGGTGTAGATACCGTAGATTATCAAAGGCTAGTTCGGTGATGGATGGGGCGGCGAGTCAAAGCGTGTCGTGATAGCGATAGTCATATCGATATCGACTGGTAGGGTTGCCGTTTACGATAACTAGTATTTCTGGCTAAGAAATTAAGAAGAAAAAGAAGTCCCTTCCATGTTAAACACCAGAGTTCGGGCTGGTCTGGCTAAGAAATGAAAAAGAAAAAAGTATCTTCCAGATCTGGACATGGCAACCCTAGATTGTTTAACGTCTAAGTAACTTTAGCCACAAAATAGTTTTATTCGTTTATCTGATTACCTACGTAAGGTGTATCAACACCCAAAAGCGAAATGTGGGTGAAATTGACGAAAATAATTCTGGTCAGAAGCCAACATATATTTTGGTAACCATTTGTTTGGACTATTTTTAAGAATTAAGGCCAGTTTCTCAAAAAAGACAATAATTACCAGTTAAATTACTCTCAAGCTGGAAATCTTTGATCGGTAAACAAACCAATAAAAACTTGGTAAAAATATTATTATAAGTAACTATAAAATTTCGATTTGAAGACGTGAACTACAGAAACTGGGAGTATCAATTTTAATGACATATATACAATAAAGCTAAGGCCAAACCAACGCGTTCAGCCCGCGTCCTCAGTTGCGTGCACGGTGGCGATCAATGGTAAGACTATGGATCGCCACCGTGGACGCGGGCTGAACGCGTCGGTCTGACCTTGGCTTTACAGCTACCTACCTATTTCAGGCAAAGTTGCCTTTGCACACTCAGACCTACTATAGCGCTACAGTCTCAGTTTGTATCAATACAGTGCATTTTATCATTCTTTAGTTCGAATGATGTTCGTGATACAGTTAGTATCATTAACGATTTTGCGATGCTAACAGATGTTCAAGTGTTAGTAAGGAAACAGCGAGAAGTTGCTACGTACTAACTATCATGTATCTAACAGACAGTTTTCATAGATAATATTCTTCCTTTAGATTATTTGTTGTTGGTATAAACTTATTTTAAAATCCAGGCAGCCCTACGATCTATCGTGAAATTGTAATCGTTGCGGCGAGCGGTAGCGTTGGCTAAACTTTGAGACCGTAATCCCGCCTTGTTCATTATACACCAATGAGATTGCGCACTGAACAGATTGATGGATTTAATAAACGCGTCTAAGTTATCACGCATTTGTAGTCAAAAACTGTGCAAATTATGGCCGCGGCCCGACTGACCACGGACCGACAGGACAGGCTCGAATCAATTTAATTATACCTAACGGAAAGGCCCGACTGGCCAGGCATCCTTTTCTTGGACTGTTATAGCGAAAAGTGCTCAGCTGTTTTGATTTTATTTTACAGTATTATTTAACTTTCACAATACCTGAAATCATTAGATAATATAGAGCAACATTTCCGTTAACAATAACTGAAAAAAAAGTATCTATTAGATGGCCCACATTATAACCTAGGTTCAGGACGTTCACCTAAGACGCGCCCTATCACAGATTACTTAATCAAATCAAATCAAATCAAATCAAATATATTTATTTCAGGCTTATTGGAAAATGTACAAAAACCTAAACAATAGCCTTCGTAAGCCCTATGCGGCATTGCACTACGCCCGCCACCCTGAGACATTGAAGATGAAAAGTCTCATGTGCCTGTAATTTAGCTGTCTTTGGTGTACATTGTAATCATTTATTGACTTTGTTTGTTTGTTTGCCTGGAATACAATCTGGAGAAGCTCTATTTGAGACACTTTGTCGATAAACAATTCTGAAACTTTGCATATACCGGTTTTGGATGACAATACAATATTCTAAGGCGAGGCTGAAAAACAGCGTGGCTGAGCCCTCGACCTTTTCTCTTACACTAGACTAAATATGTTATTTTTAAACCTATATCCTTTGTTATATATTATTTTTGAGTATAGTGCCCTTCAAAATAAAATAAATGCCCTTTTTTAATTTATTTTTTATTATGGTGACAGCGAGCTGATCTGCTGGGCTACCATGAGCTCTTATAGCTATTCAGTTCAAAAAATATTCAGTACTTAATATCGGTTCCGTGATGCCCGCAGCTATATTTAAAGGCACAGTCGCAGAGGGTATATAGACTTCTGCGTTTCAAGTTATTCAACCATGAAGAAAGTCAACGACGAACCGATATTTTTTCTTGAATATTTTTTTAACTGAATGGCTAAAAGAGCTCATGGTAACCCCCCTTGGTGTTGGAGACAACGGAACTAGTCGATAGCAGGCCGTATTTGTGCTGAGTAATCACTGTTGTCGGTGTGTTTCCGATCGCGGTGCGGTCGCGGGGGCGCGTACAGCGACTGCTCCACGCTGGAGCCACCGGACCAACGGAACTCGTCGATAGCTGGCCGTGTTTGTGCTGAGTACTCACTGTTGTCGGTGTGTTTTCGATCGCAGCGCGGTCGCGGGGGCGCGTACAGCGACTGCTCCACGTCGGAGCCGCCGGTCCAATGGAACTGGCCGATAGCTAGCCGTGTTTGTGCTGAGGACTCACTGTCGTCGGTGTGTTTGCGATTGCGGCGCGGTCGCGGGGGCGCGTACAGCGACTGCTCCATGCCGGAGCCGCTGGTCCAATGGAACTGGTCGATAGCTGGCCATGTTTGTGCTGAGGACTCACTATCATCGGTGTACCTCCGATTGCAGCGTGGTTATGGGGACGCGTTCAGCGACTGCTTTACGTCGGAGCCGCCGGTCTAATGGAACTGGTCCATAGCTGGCCGTGTTTGTGCTGAGGACTCACTGTCGTCGGTGCGTTTCCGATCGCAGCGCGGTCATGGGGGCGCGTTCAGCAACTGCTTTACGTCGAAGCCGCTGGTCCAATGGAACTGGTCGATAGCTGACCGTGTTTGTGCTGAAGACTCACTGTTGTCGGTGTGTCGATCGCAGCGCGGTCGTGGGGACGCGTTCAGCGGCTGCTTTACGTCGGAGCCGCCGGCGCCGGTCCAATGGAACTCGTCCATAGCTGGTCGTGTTTGTGCTGAGTACTCACTATCGTCGGTGTGTTTCCGATCGCGGCGCGGTCGCGGGGGCGCGTACAGCGACTGCTCCACGCCAGAGCCACCGGATGCGAGCGAAGAGTGCCCGCTGTCCCGAAACTCGCCCGTCTCTGCCCATACTGTAGACAAAAAATCTATTTCAATTCAGTGGAACAATTTACTAAGAAATGTCATGGTTATTTGAAGCAAATGCCAGAAAAAAAAACAAATTGATATTCACTATATACCCTATTATGACATTATTTATACCGTGAAACCTTTCGGGAAACCCACGACTATAGTTTCACAGTGTGTACGTCACAGCCAACTGGTAGAACTCAGCCGTTTAATTGGACGGCTAGCCATTTCATTGAACAACGCCATTCACTACATAAAAATCCTGGGACCTAGAGAACATAGCTATAATATTATCATCGTCAGATTTTAGTCATCAGGTGCACATTCCCCGATGTGGCCTATAGAACATCGAAAGGCATGCAACTTTATGGCGGTGTTCGAGACTCTGGATCTTAGTCTCCGCCATATATTGCTCACCTATTAGCCTAAAAGCTCTGCGTTCGATCGAGTTTAAGGCAGCGAGCTGCCTGAAAACTTTCCCCTACAAAATAAATCAACGGAAGGATAACGCTCCCATAAATTGAATTAACGATACAAATATGCTCATTATTTACAAGATCACTACAAAGTAATGTGTTCGCTGAACAGCGGTGACGTCCCGTCGCTTAATTAAGTGTCCCTGAACACTTGTTAACGAATTAGTCACTTGAGAATGAGACGGTGTGCGCCCACCCTTATTTATGATAGCATCGCATACGCACGTTTTTTAGAGTTAGGTAATTGACAAACTTCACATTTGTTTAGAAATAAGTTTCTAATAAGCAGCTAAAAAAATTCTCAATTTTTTCATCTATTTTTATCTTGTCTCATTTCAAATCATTTGTAATGTAAGCATTAATGTTCCAAATACAAAACACAAAAACACAATGCTGCAAACATAGTGACCTCTGTGGCGCGGCGGGCGACGGTTGGCCTGCGACGCAGGAGGTTGCGGGTTCGATTCCCGCCTAGGAACAAATATTTGAACGATCGCAGATATTTGTTCAGGGTGTTCTAGGTATTTTCTATGTATAATAAAAAATATCTATCTTGGATCTTGATCACTGGATCTACAGAGAGTAAACGTATTTAATGTATTGTATTAAGTATATCAGTTATCTAGTACCCATAACACAAGCTCTGCTTAGCTTGGGGCTAGATAATGTTGTGTGAACTGTCCAGCATTATTTATTTATTTTATTTATAGTACAAAATATTCAGAGATTTGCCTCCTGTGTGAACTTTGACATTGTAATTTTTAATCTATTTTGACGTGTTTATAATAGGTACTACTAGCGACTCGCCCCGGCTTCGCACGGGTAGCTCCCGGTGACCCCCCCCCCCCCTCATACCCCTCCCCATGTCAATCTCCTGGTTCTAAGCTTCCCACCAATTTTCAGCCAAGTCGGTCCACCCGTTCTTGAGTTATAAGTGGTGTAACTAACACGACTTTGTTTTATATATATAGATTTTGATTTTTGAATCTTTTATACAGGTCGTTCTTGGTTGGGTGCCATCCAAGGCAGATGCTATCTTACGGTGAACGGTCTGTAGACTTGCACTGAGACGTGGCCGGGTACTATTGTATGCATAGGAAAGAAGGCATGCTAGGTACTCCGAGATCCGATGGTCACGTGGTTTAATAGCAGACGACGTCATGACCAATGAGGATTGAGACAGCCCGTCTCAGTGCTACCAGTAGAGTATCTATCCCTGACCTCCTTATATTACCACCTGTCCGACCAGATAAGGTGTGTATAAAAAAATTACGTCCAATCACTAACTTGATTGTTTCATTTGATTAGAAACATGTCAATATATTTTTAACAGAATTATCTTCGACCAAAGTTAAATAAAAGAATTATCACAGAATTGTTTCCGTAATTCTGATTTTGTTTCATTAAACTGGTAACTAGATAATGACGTCACGAATGAATGAATGAATGAATGAAAATACTTTATTGCACACCTTACAAACTAGTTAAAATAACATAACAATTAAACAAAAACTAAATGTACAATGGGCTGTCTTATCGCTAAGAAGCGATCTCTTCCGGACAAACTTTGGATGGAAAGGAGCCAAACTTATGATAGCGTCATGTTAGTCATGTGATCTCGGAGTAGCAGATCCTTGTCTTCTTGGATCATGACTTGTAGACTAGTCAAAAATTCTAAAAAACTGCTTCGTTTTCGTTTCAACGGCATTTTGTGAGCCATTTTGGCAACATGACTTTTCCGATTTAAAAAAACCTGATGAATTCGGTTCTGAATGTTGCCAAGCTGTATTTTGGCTCCCCTCCCCCTATGCCCCTTTTTTCCTCTAAATATGTATCTGACCGAGGTTTTTACGATTTTAACCAAAAAGTATTGCTGTTAGAAAAAAAGTGTCAAGGACAGGAAGGATCTCTATAAAATTTTCTATAACATGGTGCATAAACTTTTTAGGTAAGGCTTATGGTTTGTGAGCAATATCTTCCGGAACTTCATATTTTTTATATAATTTTCATAAACAAAAACATTTTCAAATTCAACGGCATTTTGTGGGCCACTTTGGCAACGTGACTTTTCCGATGTAAAAAAGCCTGCTTAATTCGATTCTGAATGTTGACAATCCCAATTTCGGCTCCTTTGCTCAAAATTCAAGATGTAGGCCAAAATGGAACCCTTGCTTAATAGCCATATTATAACTCGATTCTAGTCGTGTGAGGTGTTTTGGAATAGGCTTTGGGGTTCGCTGAACTCAATTTTGATAACCGGAAGTCCGTCCGGGTACCGGAAGTGGACAAAAACAAGATGGCGCCAATTTAAGAAATTTAAATAATTTTCTTTTACTACTGAATTCCATGGAGTCGTGTCAACTCCAATCGACACCGGAAGTACCTCCGAATCGGTAGCTTCACTTACGGTTAAAGTGAAGTCTGTAACGTGTATGGTTTGTGAGCAATATGTTCCCGAACTTGTTTTTCTTTTATTATTTTGGTAAAAGTCAAGAGAGAGTTTAAAAAAACACATGGAACCTAAAGTCATCATTTTGTAACATTAAACATTAATAAATTAATGATGAATTAAAGATTTGGGAATTAGAGATAAATATTCCAAGCAACTTAAATATCCGCCTACAAATAAATACCTATCATGTTAGCGAACTAATATTTCTCTCCCGATTTATTTACGTTCCGCTTTATTTGCATCAAACAATACGTTTTCTTTGTTACAACAGAATTGTAAAATAAAACAACAGAATTTTATTGATGTTTATTTAAATTCGTATCTACATTGTGACATCGTAGATCCCATTGTTTTCGGTAAAGTCACGAACTCGCAATTGATGGCTCTATGTAAGTAGATAGGTAATTACAATTAAAAAAAACAGTATGCGGTAAGAATCTTGTGGTCTATTTATATTTTTATATGCTCTTTTTAATTGCCAGGAAATGCTTTGGATTTGATTAAATTACTGTTGACCAGTTTCGTAGTTCTTTTTTATCACTTTTGAGTCGAGACACAGACGTGTGTGTGAGCCGCACTGTAGACAGAAGTGGACTCTACTAAATTTTTATTCGTCTTGTCTAAAAGTGCGTTTTAAGTCTAATAATGCAAATTAGATTTAAAATATAATCTTATCTTCACAAATACTAAGAAAAGTTCAACATACACACAGTTATGTAATAAACTGGCCAAGTGCGCATCAGACTCGCGTGGTTCCGTACGTCTTTTTCTCTTTCGCATTTTTATATCTTTTCTTTTTCTTTGCTGTCGTATCGATCATGATCTCAAATGAAAGAGGAAAAAATTCTGAGTAATTTGAGATTGTATTAAAAAAAACACTAAAACGTATTACTTGTTGAGAGTAGCTGAGGTTAATTATATTTTCATACAGAATATTAGGTGTTTTAAACCTGTAAAGACTATGCCTGTAACCATGTCACGTTATCATTAGAACAAACGTCGGTCCTACAAACGTGCGTAGTTCACAAATACGTGGTGTTTGGTTTGATAGCGATGATAACCGCCTTTATTGTTTTATTGCCGGTTTTAAACTGTGTCTCTTGGTGACGGTCTTTTTGTACAGTCGTGTTGAAAAGTTATTTTAACAACTGAAAATATTGGGAAGCAACTAAATTTGTAAAAATATTTTATTTAGTGAAATCACTAGGATCATGTTGAATCGTCTTATAAACTAAATCTTCCAACGCAACCAAACCTAGAAGAATCAGGCAACAAACACGGCTTAACTAACTAGCTTGAACCATTCTAACTAATCTCTTCCTTGGTTTTTTAAGTTAGGCCTTAAAATTAATGAAATATAAATAAAGAATTACAAAAGCAATAATTAAACTTTTTTTGCTATTTTTAAGAACCAATTATTTTAACTATTATTATTAATTATTTTTTATATGCAAGTGTTTCAAGTCTTATTTACTTATTTATATTTAATTAATAAATGAATTCTCAAATATCATAAACAAATATAATCCTCAAAGCACCCTCATTTCTCCTTAAAATGTCATTATTCATAATTTTATTCTTTAATGTTCTTGCAATGTGTAATGTTTAATGTTCTTTTATTTACTTCAGGTATTTGCTTGCTTGCCATTGAAATAATTAGGGACATGGCTAACACTCAACATTTTTCTGAACACCCATGTTCGCGACTGTACTCCTGGCATACTTATTGTACACCCTTCATTACACGATGCATCATAATTTTTATGGCGCCATATGAACGATACTATTTTTAACGATTTTATTGGAAGTCTAACATCGTTTGAATAAAATAACAGCTAATATTTAATATTTGGCTTCTTTTAGAAGGTTATTGAAGCAACAATGACAATAGACCACACGCTTAGGTACTCTCGAACCAAGCCTGTTGTAAGGTCCAAAGTTGAATCAAGTCAAAACAAGATGTCGCTACTAGTAGGATAGAACGCGCTATCGGTGTACTTCCTTAGTAAAAGAACTATTAGCACCAGGAACCTTTTTACTTTTGACTACCTTCTTCGTTTTAAAGTTTGTTCTCTTTCGTTTTTTATTCAGCTTTTCCTTGTTGTCGAGGCACCACACAGGCGCTTCCCAACTAGTGAAGAAGAAAGTAAGAAGGATCATCAAATAAAGCGTGCGCTGTGTTTGTTGCCTGATTATTCTAGGATTGTTCCCGTTGGAACAGGAGTAAATTTAGTTTATAAGACGGTGCAATATGTTCCTTGTGATTTCAATTAATAAAATATTTTTGACTAGACTTTTGTTGTTTTTGCATTATTATTTTTTGTATGCCTAAACAACACATAGATAATCTGTGTACATTTAAACTGGCTACCTCTTACGGCTGCTGAGGTATAATCCTTTAAGACAATACAGACGTACGGACGGCGTAAGCGTAGGCGTAAGCTAATATACCAAAACAAAACCACAACCAAAACCGTCAAGTTGTGCACATTTTGTATCGCTTTGAACGTCAACTTTTTAGCTTTGTTTGAAGATACGTAGGTGTGACGATTGATCGAGCTTTTCACTACATATAAAATAGCGCGATACCATTTCTTACATCAGGTAAACCAAGTGTAAACTAAAAACAGAAACGTTACGTTTGAATGTTGTTACAGGGTAGGTAACAGGGTCCCGTTTGGTTCTCTTTTGTCTTTGAATCAGCTTCTCCTTGTTCTCGAGGCACGACACAGGCGCTCCCCACCTAGTAGTAAGAAGGATCATCAAATAAAGCGTGCGCTGTGTTTGTTGCCTGATTCTTTTTCACGTTGGAACAGGAGTAAATTTAGTTTATAAGACGGTTCAATATGTTCAATATGACGACCTCTGTGGCGTGGCGGGTGAAGATTGGCCTGCGACGCAGGAGGTTGCGGGTACGATTCCCGCCTCGGAACAAACGTTTGTGCGATCGCAGATATTTTTTCAGTGGGTTCTGGGTATTTTCTATGTATAATAAAAAATATCTATTTATGTAATATATTGTATTAAGTATATCAGTTATCTAGTACCCATACCACAAGGTCTATTTAGCTTGGGGTTAGATAATGTTGTGTGAACTGTCCAGCATTATTTATATTTATACGAAACGGGGAATCGAAACCGCAACCTCCTGCGTCGCAGTTTACGATAGTTACGAAATAAAAAACTCATGCTTTCCAGGACATCTCCATCGTCTATGATCAATGATCATGAGCATGAAAGGAGCCTCTACGTTCCTAGTCCTTTCACCACACTGGGTCTTTCAGCATCAGTCACTAGGCCCTTTTCAGGGACACCATCACTGACCTAATGGAGGGTGACCAAGAAAGTACCAGTGACCCGAAGTAAGTAGTAGTAGTAGTAGTGATCATCTCGTTGTAAGAACTAATAAACTTATTTTAACCGACTTTAGAAAAGAAGGAGGTTCTATGTGTAAGTATGTATATTTTTTATGTATGTTCACCGATATCTCCGTCAATGACCGTCAATCAATTTGAGGAAAACTTTTTTGTTTCAATAGGTCTTAAGGTATACTCCTGAGGTGATCTCTGATGACGGATACTCAGAGAAATCAAGGGAAATCATCAAATACTAATGGCAAGTACAATGTGTTTGTTAATTTATCATAACTTATTCAGGTTTGCGTCTGGGACTCATCATCTTAAGCTTGTGAACAGATGATGAAAACCACAGCACTCCTCGATAGGTTAGGAGTTAGGATATATATCGACGAATGCGGGCGAATGTTCGCCTGACACGCAGGAGGGTGCGGGTTCGATTCCCGCCTCGGAAAAAATATTTGTGCGATCTGCAGATATTTGTTCAGGGTGTTCTGGGTATTTTCTATGTATAATAAAAAATATCTATCTATGTAATGTATTGTATTAAGTTTAACAGTTATCTAGTACCCATAACACAAGCTCTGCTAAGCTTGGGGCTAGATAATGTTGTGTGGACTGTCCACTATTATTTGTTTTATTTATACATATACTGAATTTCACGCGTATAAGACTTTTCATTGAAAGCTTAGAAGTCGTTTTTTTTACTGTATAGTTACTTGTTGGAAGGCCCATTAGAACTTATTCCTTGCTGCTCCACAATTTTGATCACAGTTTTAAATATAGAACAATAATAAGTAGAGACGTAAAACATTTAAAAAAATTAATTGACTATTAAAATCATATATTCCCTCAAAACTAGTCATATATCGTAGAAGGCTGTTAAAAATATTCAAAAATATAAACAGAGTTTTGTATTTGCGTTTAAAGAGATAGTGGGTTTGTAGACGCAAATATAACAGATAACTTATAATTTACGACTCCACGAGCACGATGCAATGTGGATAACGACGAGGATTTTATAGACTTCGGACGTAAACTCGGAAATCAAAGTTTAAAACATTATTTTGTGGGATAGCGTATCCTAGAGTTTAGGTTTATACCAAACTCTATATTGCCGGTGCTCTATATTAGGTGCCGGTGAAATTACAGGCAGATGTTATTTTTCATCTTTATGTCTCAGGGTGGCGGGCGCAGTGCAATGCCACATAGGGTGCGCCCTAGGTGGACGTGACCTGTGAGGTAATGCATTGTTAAAGGCAGAGGTTACCGCTTAACATCAGGTGGGCCATCTGCTTGTTCTGTCATTCAAGAAGCTAATTAAAAAAAACTAATGCCGAAATTAATAGACGTAACTTAGCACGTACGTTACATTAGTACACGTAGCTTATATCTAGCAGGCTTGATTTGACATGTGTGTGAAAGTGAAAGGGATAAAGCTAAGTTAGTACGTGCTGAGTAAGATCTATTTATCTCACCCTAAGTATTTCACTCAACATAAATCAATTGGGCAGCAAACTACGCCATAAGTATCTTCTTGTCTCAGATACCACAGAGCCTTAAAAGTCTATACCTAATCAGTGCGTGACCTTCCGATAGCCTTGTTGAGGTATGTCTATTGACGTATGATAGCCTTTCCTACCGCCGCTTTCCTCTTGCCGTGGTTGGCACTATTCCCAAGGCAGGGTACATCTTACGGTGAACGGTCTGTACCTATCCCACTAATATGATATGATAAATGACAAAGTTTTGATGTTTGTCACTCTATCACGCCGAAACAACTGAACCGATTTCAGTGAAATTTTGGTATACAGATAGATGACCTGGATGAATCAGATGGATGTGCATAGCTCAATAGCTATGGCTACTGTTTATCCTGATGAAATACGAGCGACGCCGCGGGCGCAAAGAACATTATTTGTCAATGCTTATGGCACTCTATTAGGATTACCTACCACAGATAAAATAATACTATACAGTACACAAGATCAAAGTCGCGCAGCGGGCTATGGTGAGAACTATGCTCTTAGTTTCACTACGTGATAGAATGAGGAGATCCGTAGAAGAACCAAAATCTCTGACATATCCCTCAGAAATAGCATGTTAAAGTAGTACATTTTTCAGCTGAATGAAACTACTTACTGAAAACTCAATATATTTATTGCTTTCACATGGTTACTTATTAGTTGTTACATATACTTACGTAGACTCGCACATAACCCTGTGTTTAGGGCATAGCAATGGAGAGGTAGACAGAGGTTTTTGGGCCCCTTTCGTAGGTAAGTATTATTATTTTTATCAAGTAGTTTAGGTATTAGTATTATTGATGTCAGCTGATTATTTATTTATGTTATAAGTTTTAATGTCAGTTGCTTTATATTTATTTACATATAAGTGCGTAATTATTACTTACCTGGTATCTTCGAGTCTGATTATCAATGACTGGTACTTAAAGAATCACAAGTTAATCTCGTCCACAATTATCAGACCACCATGCACCGAGCTAGGCTGCTTAATAACATAATCCTGATAACACTCGGAGGAAGTGACGGCCGAGTGCGTGTTTCCGGTATGTGACTGTACTGCCACCTGCAGTTTTGAGATGGGCATTTTGCTTTTAAATTACTCACTGATATACTGTGTGTAACTTTGACTAACTAGTTTGTTAGAAGTTAAGGGTTTTTGAGAAAGAGCTTGTCCGCGGAAGTACCACGACCATATCTATTTCATATATATCGTTGTTTCTGATACCCGCGACACAGAGATCCTGTGTGGGATCAGTAGGTACTATGTATGTGACTGTTGAGTGTTTGTTTGTTTGTGTTGTGTGTATTTCCGCCCCAAGCAGTAAGTAGTTTTCGCATTGCTGTGTTCCGGTTTGAAAGGTATGGGTGCCGGTGAATTATAGGTACATGAAACTTCATCTTTATGTCTCAGGGCGCAGTGCAATGCTTCGCAGGTCACGTACTAGGTGGATTTGACCTGTGGGGGGGTAATGCATTGTTATAGGCGAGGTTAAGCTTAACATCAGGAGGATTACCTGCTTGTTGCGTTGTACATTCAAATAAAAATATAAACTGTCGTAAATATAACAGTTTTATTTATTACAAGCTTTTATTTTTCACCTGTCTCGGTGTTTTAAATCAAAGTTTTACCCACTTCCCGGTGTTCGATTGAGCTAAAATTTTACATGCCTGTCGAATTTTGATGACAATACAATATTATGGAGGTAACAAGCTGATCTTATGATGGAGATGGAAGGTGGACAACGGCACTGCTCGATGGATAATAGTAGACTGGCAGTGTTTGTGCTCATTTTGATCAGCACACCAGTCCGATCACTAATTTCAGAAAAGCTATTTGAGAAAGATGTTTTTCAACAAAACACTTGTTTAAACAATATTTAAATTACTCCAACTTTAATTTCATTTTTTTTGTCCTCAATTCAATGCACTATGCAAAACAGGCTAATAATAATTAATTAATAATAAAAACACGATAACGTATTGAGTTGAGATGAAACATATATACACCATTTTTTTTTTAAATAATCTATGAATTCAAGCGGAAAATAACTTAATATATAACAAGTGTCATACAAACGCCAATTCTTCCAAGTTGATTCAGAGAACTCGCTTCGCTCGTTCAATAAAGTATCGTGGCGTAAGTCTGTAAAGTTAATAAAATGATTTTGTGTTTTGTGGCGGTTTTGTGGTGTTGAAAACATATTAACTCCAATATTTTGGACGATGTAGTTTTATGATTGATGAACTGGACTGTACGTTATAACAGTGTACGTTAAGTAGGTATGTACAAAGAAGTAACAAGTGTTACGGCACGAGCGCAGACACTCGAGATTAGGACCACAGGGGAGGATGGCGCACGGATGAGTTTACGTCATAGACTCATTGGTGAGTTCATTCAAACAAATGACCTAGTTGTTCATACTTAATAATACTTCAGACTTTAAAATTGTTGTACTTGGACTTTCAAATGTATCTTTAGACTTTAAAATTAGGTCGTGATTTGAACTGGTTGACCTATCTTTAGATCGTTTGCATCGGTCATTAGATACTCAAATGTATCTTTTACGAATACCTATTATAAAATGGTTGCGTGTTTGACTGACTATCAACGCACTGCCGACTTCTGAATGAGTATATTCCTTTTGTGGTTTAGGGGTGCACAAAGAAAATTATTACCGAAATTCACTCCCTAAAGGGGTCCCTAAAGGGGTGCATTGGGGTGTTGAATACTCGAAAGCTATCCGCTGTTCCCAAGCGACAAAAAAAGAATACTGAAGTGTAAAATACTAACCAAATCATCAGGTGTGGTGGTTCTTATTAGTAAGAGAAAACAACTACTAAATTCATAATACATTATACCAATCAATCTAGCACAGGAAATGAGAAATGCAAGTATTAAATTCGATGTAGTTGATTAGATAGCCTGCCACCTGATAAACGTTGTTGGAGGCTCACCGGTCGCTACTGTGCACCTATCAATAAGTATGGTACCTACCGAATAATATCTACAACCAATCGCATCGCTATTCATGAATTATCGCTCAAATTAATGGCGTGTAAGTTATAAATGGCCGCCGGATTAGGACCCATCCATTTTATTCCTATTTTACCTACCATAAAGAACCTTCATTGAAAACGTACACAAATTCACGGGAGCATCCACTAATTTTCCCCCGACTCTATCCTCCTCGCACTTGTGGGGAAAACCTATACCCGTCTCGTTTTTACGACCCTATCCTCCGACACGATTCATCATCGTTTCGCGGTTTACTGATTTTCCATTCAGGTTGAGGATTGGCCGCTCTCAAAGCTTTTCGGTTAAAGCAATTACGTGCAATTTATGTTCGTACAGAAAACATTTTCCTAAGAAAATCGTCTAAGTAGTAGGTTTTATGATATTGTACGGTACAGTCGAGTATCTTAAAAAGAAAGGAAACGACATTCGAAGAACCTACGACCCCAATTAGTATTCCAAATAGCCGCCGACATATTGTACACGTACATAAAGCTGCATAAAGTGTAAGAGTGGACCGCTTCGCAGGCACGAACGTCGCATAACTTTCGCGCGGATGATTCGTTTACTCCCAACTTCAGTCTTAAAATAACAGGGGTAAGTGCTGAAGTTGTCCGCAAGTATTCTGAGACTTGGCCCCAGACGCCGTTTTTACTCCACCCAAGCAATAACCGTCTTACGATCCTCGCGAGTAGGTTCAAAATGATGAAGTCTCTGGCGACGGCGTCGAGTGCGGGACTTTGAGGCTTATGGTAATTGTAATAAAGCGGAGTGCAGCAGTTATGGGACGTGAGAGGTTCTAGACCAAATCCCGAGTAAGCTGTAACTTCCTTTTGGATTTTCGGAAGCCATTTATCAGTCTGATGTGGGCGTCTGGAAATTTTTCATGTTTCGTTATTGTAGAAGAGACATGACACGTACGCGCTGAGCATTCCTCGTTTGTTTATGGCCACGTGTCTATCGGTCTCAAGGTCGTTTCAAGATTTCATGTTCTAGGGGTCAGATGCGCAGCTGAGCCTTTTTTACGTAAACGCTACGAGATGTGCCGCCTTATGATTAAGATGTCAGTTTTGCAAACTCATTCTCATTACACAAAACTTGTTTTTTAGTTTCTACAAATCAAGAACACCATAAACAAAATGTGGTCATTAAATCACAGTAAATTTGTTACTGCGCAACTAATAATTTGGTACCTACTGTGCAACTAATTTGCGGTCTATGAATTAGTGTTTAGAGATGCAGTAGTGTTTCCCCAGACGTGCATAACAAGCGAGATAAATCAAGTAACCCTTCCGTGCGGAGGCGAATTACCGGCCACCTGAGACTTGTAAAAATACCCCGCAAATTAGAGTTGTGGCTAGCTGAAACTTAGGGGAGAAAGGAATATTTAATTTTGTTACGTTAGAATAAAAATGAGAAATGCTTTGTTTTTAAAGATTTATTTTCTTGCCTACTCTTTTTTGGTGCTTTATTACTTTTGAAGATAAATTGGTATACAAATATTGCTTTCTTCACAATTGTATTTAGCTTAATGTATTTTTTGTTTGTCTGGCCTAAGAATATACCTCTCCGTCTCCTCCCGTGGATTTCATAAAAGCCTACTAAGGGATGCGGATGGTCAACAGCATCCACCTGAGTATTCAGCACCAATACTGCTATCACCAATCTGACTGTCAAGGGTGATGATTATGGCAAATCCCGCCATTGCATTCTATTGGGAAGGCCTCGTCCAGCAGTGGACGTCTATAGGCTGATGATGATAAAGATAGAATTGAAAATATCGTGGTTGGGAATTATTTTAAAATAAAAACGGCTAATTAACACTATTTTTCGTCAGACTGAGTTCAGATGCTTCTAAACTCAGTCTCAAAAACGTCAGCAAAGTGACGAAAAATAGTGGTAATTAGCCGTTTTTCTTTTTTTTCGTCACTTTTCTAACGTTTCGAAACTGAGTTCAGAGGCTCTCAAAACGTCAGCAAAGTGACGAAAAATAGTGGTAATTAGCTGTTTTTCTTTTAAAATGATATAGATAGTTTGTTTATAGATTTTATGTAAGAATACTGTTGCTATTGCCCATTTTTCTACGAAAACATCTCTTTATTTTCACACCAAAAATATCTAACTCTATTCACGGTATAACACAAATGACATCTACTTAACCCTAACAAAACCGCAATGTTTGTGCCATACCGCAATATTAAAAGGTCCAAGGAGTTGAGGGGTCGGAAAATTGGCCACCAAAATACTATCTGGTCGAGGGTAAAAGTGTTCAGAAGGCAATCACAGCTCCCATATGGACACAAATTACTTTTCCTATTCGGTCCGCAGACACACGGCGATGACAATGCGAATAGGGTGTTGTGATTATTTCTACAGTGATAGGGTTAAAATATGTATATGGGCTTAATAGATATTGAGCAACAACTTGACTGTCTTGTTTTATGGTCAATAATGCTTTTTAACTTAATCATTATTTATTGATTACTAGGGCCCGGCCGCGGCTTCGCTTGCGATTTATCAGGGTTAAAAGTAGTCCATAGCTCATTCCGGGTCATATTATTATTTATTATTATGTACCAAATTGTATCGAAATCTGTTCAGCTGTTTTGGCGTGATTGAGTAACAAACATACAAACATCCAGACATCGCAACTTTGACATTTATTAGTTCTTGATATTCGTGTAGACAGTCTTAAAAAACATTTCTACAAAAATAAAAAACATACATACATACATAGGCACACGTCCTTTTCCCGAAGGGGGGTAGGCAGTACCTCAATGGGCCTCTTTTCACAGTGGATTGCACCATCGTGGAATATAGACATGAGAAGTGGTGAGCTCGTCGCCGACATTGCTTCCCACGACTGACTCGGCTAACGCTTTCTTCCAATAATAACACTTTCCATAATAAACCTGCCAAAACAAATCCAGGACAAATCTTATACTCGTACCAACGAATCTTATCAACAAGTCCGGGTAATCCCTTAGTCGGCTTTTAAGACATCCACGGGAGGAGACAGAGGGGTCTATTCCAAGGCCGGACACACCACAACACAAAAAAAAACGCCGCTATTTCTAGTCATTGTTCTAGCACCGTAAGTATTTGTCAAAAATAATATACCAAGCGCTAATAAAAATGATTCATTGTTATAGAGACGAAAAGATCAGTTCAGAACCTACTGGCATATGTTGGCTCGGTCTCCGCTGTACCGGGATTAGGGTAGCGTAAGCGATGCCATTCTGTACGTTTTCAATTTGCATAAATATTAGTGTAGCTATAATGCTATAAATATATTAGTGCGGTGATACAGATTTTATGGTGATTACAAAATTATTGTCGCGATCGGTTCGCGAGGGTTACACCCTGGTCTTTGCACCGGCTTTACTAAATGACGTTTGGTTGTAACGTAAGATAAATGTTATTAGATTTAGAAAATAGTAAGAAAATTCTAGTATAAAATATAAGGGGTGCGAGAGTAATAAGGTTTTATGCGTAAAATGTGCCAATAAATAGCTACCTCAGAGGGTTTGAGCTACGCAGAGATATTCTGGGGAATAATGTGAAGTCATAATATTATAATTATGAGGCAGGGTCCCATAGACTGACGTGTCTCATAAAGCGACGTCATTCGCTATTGTTAGAATTTTCGCGTCATATATCACATGATGTGTCAACGTATTTTACACAAATGCCTCATCAGTTTGAACATAAAATTCAAACATGGGGCCATATTATTGTTTTATCTCTATAAATACAACTCAATGACAATTCGGTAGCGTCTTTCTGGAGCGATAAATGTTTTATTGCGCCCAGATTTCTTACACCGTTTCTTTTAGCAAATAATGGCATTGTATTTTTTGTAATTTTAACTGCCCTAAACGCGATAAATTATTTGGACGATGCATTATTTTGTGTACTTTGTGACCAATATTACGGTAGGGCGTTATTGTATTTGTGTTTACAAATGATTCATGTTGTGATGTCGGCATTAGGCCATCATAGACCATTATGTCATTATTTGTTCTAGATCCTTTGTTGCAGCGTGAGGGTAACTGAGCATCAGACAACAATTTGTCATAAAATAAAAAGATTTATTGCCGAAGTATCCGATGTGTGTGCAATGCGCGCCACTCTTTTAACAACCGTTATTTCTTTTATAGCGTCAAATAAAATGAAAATAAACGAAAAGTAATAGTAAGCAAAAAGATGAGGGTATTATTTTAGAAATATATTACCTGTGCGTTGTAAAATTCGCGTATTTACAGGGGCATTACTTTTGATAAGTCATAAAATGCGTACCTATCTGGTGGGGACGTTGTCTTTCTCGGTTTCGCACAACACCTACGTCATACATAAATTATGGAGTCTGTTTGCACACAAATCATTTCCCGCAATGAGTTTTTGGTTGTGAAAGTGTAGAAAAAGGGTGTTGGTCTAACTGACCATTACAACGGGTCCGGGTGACAGATGGCCCGTCGCCAGCGCAAGGGTTATCCGGGTCCATCTGTCAGGCACTATCAATCACTGGCGTTGTAAATATTGTTCATCCATTGACTTATTGTTGATACATCAGTTGGTTTCATGCTGTGATGTGTCGTTAACTTCACTTTGGTAATAGCGAAAGAGAAATTGATTTTGTTCTATAAACTTATTTGTCAAAATTTAATCGACGATTAATTGATGGCATGGTTCATGCCAAGTCTAGGTGCTGGTGAACATTTATGATTTGGGATTTATGTTAAACTTTATTATATTAAGATCGACGTTCAGATATAAAGTATACACGCTTAAGAAGAATGTATTTTTTAATTTATTTATGTAACAAGTAATTAATTTTGTAAAAATTAAAAAAACCCTCTACGCAATGAAACAGCTGATCCGATTTTGATCAAACACAGCTAAGAACACTCCCGACTAATTCACCTTTCAAACAAAAAACAAAATCAAAATCGGTTCATCCAATCGGGAGCTACGATGCCACAGACAGACACACACGCACATACACACACACACAGACACGTCAAACTTATAACACCCCGTCGTTTTTGCGTCGGGAGTTAAAAAGGCAAACCGTCAAAATTATGTAATTTTTTTTGAATGGGAAATTAATCCTTACCTTTTATTTTATTTTTGGTCTCTTTATTTTCAAAATAAACAATAACATAATTTATATTGAGTCATTTTTGGAAATATAATTTAAATTATTCAAAAACATTTACACAGTAGTTGGCCCCGACCGTGACGTCATGACAATGCGATGTAAAATTTGCAGTCTATTTTATCTTTAAAATAATATATAGAACTCCCTAGTAACGACACCTATTTTGGTGGACCTATGGGACCCCAAAACCCCTGAACCGATCAAGCTAATGTTCGAACTTCAAAATTATATTCACATAACCTACTACCATACTAATGCAGCCAGCATCTTAGGGACGCTTCCGTCTGGTAGTGATTTGGATCAGTTGAGCTACCTTTAGATCGCTTGCAGCGGTCTTCAGGTGGCACAACTGTTTCATATGTATTTTGTACATACCTTGTATTATTCTTTCTGTAAATAAACCTACTACCTAATTCTCATTAAGATTAGATCAATGAATCTGCTTATCTTTGGATAAACACACATTATGTATTTACAAACATGCATACAAACGTCGCATCCTACAATTAGATGAGACCTTTCATTGATCAGTCTATAAGTGTCACGAAAAAATATAGAGTAGATAACTACGTCCTAGGTGCTGTTAAAATGTAGGTTTCGAGTAAAGCGAAAGCTTATTCGACCATTTCTATCGAAGAAGCCGACGAGAAAAAATAATTCAATGTAATTTCGTAAATTCATGAGTTTCGCGTATTGCGTGGGGCGTGACCACGTTTTCTGCGCGACAGATGTCGCAGTGCATCCGCCCTCAGGTTGCCTCCAAAAAACGCGTCTAGAAGGCGTGGTAGCAATAAATTTTGTCAAAATATGCTCGACACAAACACTTCCCATAGCTCGCCCTATTAGAATAACAGAACAAATCGTTTTAATTTGTTAACAGGCGTTCAGAATGGGTGTCACATGTCTCGGTCGGCGCGAGGTATGCTCCACAATTTATTTAGTTCGACATCTCTAATTGCCGTTGACAAAGTTTAATAGCTCGTGCATATGTTAATAGGCGATGAAAAAAAGTCAAAATTTGAGGGATCATAACGAATTTCGTAGCAGTAAAAGTTCTTGTCGTTCGGTTGGTCCAGTTATGAATGAGTTAATATTTTCTTTCTTATTTTGCATCAATCAAATTCAAATTCAATTAATTTCCAATTACAAAAGAAACACTGTGTGTGGAAAGTGAATAACTTATATATATAAATAGTTATAACATAAAAGAAATGGGCTCACTGGGTCTCTATATTTTCTTATAAATGTTATAATAATAATTTTAAAAAAAATCTTAGGCATAATCATCATGTGTCCCGATAATCTCCAAATAATCTTCAAAAACGGTGTTTTAAATTTTTAAAGGGCTGGCAACGCGCGTTTGATGCCCTGGTATTGCAGGCTGTTATATGATTGTTGGTTAAATGTTACCACATACTTTTAGAAATACAGTAGGTATGTTTTAGGAAAATATTTAGGTTCATATGCTATTGAGCATTGGCATGCAGGTGCCTGTTCTGGTTAGCTGCGGGCCCTTCCTGGCCACGCTCGCCTTCTTCTCGCTTGTAGCTCACGTGATGATCTGTTATCTAGTATTATATAATTATAGTTATACCGTTATATTATTTCATTACATAGTACTCATTTTTTTTTTTTAATATAACCTGCAGTGTGTTAAAATACTTTTTGAAAAAAAAAAACAATAAGGTACCTAGATAATAAGTTTGATGTTGTGTGATACCAGGAACTAGCCTTAGTAAGAAACTACAAGGTATTTAATTAAAACTACAAAAAATAAGAGTAGCATGAAAATCTTCCCGTTTTATGACAGCAAATCTCATAATTTTAATGTAAACTACACACATTACAAACATAAAAATAGCAAAGGTAAAAAAATATTTACGATTGGGGACATCAAAGCAGCGACTACACTCCCCGTGGGCACATCAGGGGGGCTGCAATTTTTTCATTTAAAAAAAAACTTGCGATCCCTCACCTCTAGGGTGCAGTCAGACAGTGTGGCACCACGTTTTTGTTTAATAGTTTTTACGTTAATAAATCACACGTCCCTGGGCGCTTTCACATTAGCCGATAACGACACGACATGATAAGGATCTTGACGATACTAGAAGCGAAACAATGCATCACACACACCACACAAACGATCGCAGCACTTCAACGCAGAAAAAAAAGTGCAGCACACTGGCTATGTGGTGCTGCGGCGTTCCACCCGCCCGCTACACTCCATCACCCCGCATCGACAAACCGTGCACCGTGTATGTGCTAAACACATTTACACTGTCAATATTTTCACGATATCGACGACGACACGGTGCGGGATGAAGGGAAGTAGCGGGCGGGGTGTCGCGTCGCGTCGCAGCACACACCACATCTATGTCTGTGCGCCGCACTTTGCTGTATTTACCTGAAGTTCTGCGGTCGTGTGTGTGGTGTGGTGCATCGTTTCACCCCTGGTATCGTCGACGATATCGTCACGTTATTGTGTCGTATCGTGATCGTCTAATGTGGAAGCGCCCAATATCGGCGGTGTTTTATATCAAAGGTTCGGTTCGTGTCAAACCTACGCTGAGATAGACATGTTTTTTGTGATGGTAATTGGGATGTTCCTGAGCTTTCTTGTAACTAAGACAACTTACATGATTCAACAAAAACAAAAACTGAGATTACCATGCTAGCTTTAGACTTTAGAGCCCAAATTTTTAAACTACCTACCTACTGACGTTTATAAGAATTGATGAAATAAGAATCTCCCACAAACTAAGTGACACATATCTTGGTGCAGAATATTTAATCAGTTAATAAGACGAATTTATTTATCTAAATATAATTAAATTAATAATCTAATCAGTCTATTTTTCTTTTAATTCATTAACTGTAATAATCAATTTCATGTTTTGGTTTTTATTTAGGTGTTTTTTTTATACTACTTGGATTACGGATCAAGCAAGAGGCCCACCTGATGTTAAGCGGTAACCTCTGCCTATGAACAGTGCATTACCTCATAGATCACGTCCACCTAGGACGCAACCTATGTGGCATTGCACTACGCCCGCCACCCTGAGACATAAAGATGAAAAGTCTCATGTGCCTGTAATTGTGTAATTGTGGCTTAATTTAATTACAAATTTTACTTGTTATGCATGATAATACAAATAAAGTGATTCCAAGGAAGGGCACTAATTGCCAAAATACAAGTTTTTTTATAATCTTAGTTTGGCAAATAGGGCAACATAAAATGTAACCCACGTGGCCTGGTTTCGCTCTATGATTATTAGGTTGTTACTTTAAGTTATATCGAGCTGTCTCATGAACTTTTTCTAGTTCTCTTTACATCATACTTTTGACTACCTTCTTGGTTTTAAAGTTGGTCCTCTTTTTAGGGTTCCGTACTTGAAGAGGAAAAACGGAAACATTATAGGATCACTTTGTTGTCCGTCTTTCTGTCTGTCAAGATCGTTTTGCTCAGGAACGCGTGGAGGTATCAAGCTGAAATTCATATCAAATAATCATGTCTACTGTCCCTTGGAACTGTACTTTAGTTTATAAGACGATTCAATATGATCCTTGTGATTACAATGAATAAAATACTTTTGACTTTGACTTTGACTTTAAGTACAAAAAAGTAATAAATGATTTGATTTTAAATTAGTTTTGATTTTGATTATTCAACTAAACAAGAATCAACAAGATAAGTACCTAAATCTAATAGACAATATAACAAGAAGAATAATAAACAAGAGCATATCTGAAGCAATTTATTACAAAAATACATACATAGCCTTTTCCCCGAAAGGGTAGGCAGAGCCTCAATGGGCCTCTTTTTACCGTGGGTTGCACTTGTAGTGTGTGGGAATTCAAAGTGACAAGTGATGAGCTCATCGTAGCCATTGCTTCGGAACGACTGACTCGGCTAACGCTTTCTTCCAGTAATAATAAATAAATAAAATAAATAAATAAATAATACATTCCATAGCATATTAGCATACCTAAGCATTTCATTAATCCGGAATGTTATAACATTTTACGATGAATCAGTAAACCGTCAAGATCCGACAAACTAAACAGCACAGTTGCGCATGCGCCGGTCAGATTTGGGCTCATTTGAGTACACTCAGATAAAGTAATCTCTTAGACACGACAAATATTTGTGCGGTCCCGGCCTCACACCTATGCACCTTAACTTTGTATAGCAGCTATTGTAGGATCGTTGCCCGAAAACGAGTGATAAGAGGAATATCTCGACGTGAGGAGAATAATCTGACAACTATTCTTAACGATGAAGCCGAACGAACAATTTAAAAACATTAGAGTTTTCTGGAAGTTATTACTTCTTGCCTTCGATAAATTATACAGGACCTTCAGGCAATAGAGCTCGAGTGTAATGCATTCTGTACCGACCCCATCATGTACTGTGCTATGTATGTTTATTGATCCTACCATCTCCTTTTTACCATAGGACGAGCAGACGCACGGCTCGATACCATCCTTACCTTTCAGTTCTACCTTTATAATGCGAACTGCTAAGAAGTGGAAATACACTACCGTCGTCTGTCTTTCCTGAAAACTATAATCTGGGTATCTTCAAGGCTAGAGTGAATAAGTGCCTTCTAGACCTTTGTGCTCCATCTACAGCCAGCACATCGTCACTTACCAACAGGTGAGATCGTGGTCAAACAAAGGTCCATGTTAAAAAAAACCTGCCTTTCACTACCAGACTTTCTATTGACTTCCATCCGAGGGCCACGTTGAGCTGCTACGCTTTGCGCAGCAAGCGTCAGCGTCGAGCGTCAATAACAAATGTAGTGTGCAACCTTTTACAAGGCCACGAAACAGCACTACAAATTGAAGCGATTTGCCTCGTTTTTGGAATTGACGCTTCAAGCATGGGGATATTTCTATGGCCCAGGCATAAGAATAGGTTACTTTGAGAGCGCGTCAACAAATCACGTCTTTCGTGACTCTAGTTCTATTTGTACCTTGATCTTCAGGACCAGGTATTGCTAGATGACCTACAAAAGCCTGTACCTACACCTGACTAACCTTAATACGACTTCGAAACTGAGTCGCAACTTGTAATCCAACACGTCGCAAATGGTCGATTATGTAAGACTGAAAGCCGTGTTCCAACATTCTTTGTCAAACTTCTCCAAGTTCAGATGTTTGCTTATTGAAGACGTAAATGTTTCAATGATGAAGACGCCGTGTGAATTTAATTGATAAAGAATTATGATTTAAAATATTTTAAAATTTCTGAAGCAAACACTAATTATCTGTAGTTTGAAAAGTGGTACAGATATTTACGAGTAAATCCGTTTGGCAGTTTTTTTTTTTTTTTAACATTGATATACCTTTGTTTGCCCACGATCTCACCTGTTGGTAAGTGACGATGTGGCCGAAGATGGAGCACAAAGGTCTAGAAGGCACCTATTCACTCTAGACTTGAAGATACCCATATTATAGTTTTCAGGAAAGACAGACGACGGTAGTGTATTCCACTCCTTAGCAGTTCGCATTCGGTAGAACCGAAACGTTTTGTGCGAATAGAAGGTATACTAATGAGGTAAGGATGGTACTGAGCCGTACGCCTGCTCGTCCTATGATGAAGATGGTGGGATCAGATCGTGCAGTTCCTGGGAGCATTCCCCGAAATGTAACCTATAGAAGATCGAAAGGCATGCAACCTTACGGCGGTGCTCGAGACTCTGGTTCTTAGTCTCCGCCATATGTTGCTCACCTATAAGCCTGAAAGCTCTACGTTCGATCGAGTCCAAGGCAGCAAGCTGGTATTTGGCCAAACCATCCCAAACATGGCAGCAGTACTCCATACCAGCCCGGACTTATGCTTTATATAAACTGAGAAGCTGTCCTGGTGTGAAGTAACGCTTTACCTTATTCAGGATGCCTAGCTTCATGGCAGCTGTTTTTGCCTTAGACTCGATGTAAGAGCCAAAGTTGTGAGTAGGCGTGAGCGAAACACCTAAGAGCTCGAGGTGATCTCCTATAGCCACAGGTACATCACGGAATACAGGAACTTGGAGAAACGGACTTTTTTTCGCCGAGAAGAGGCAAGCCTGCGTTTTAGAAGCATTGAACTTGACTAGATTGGCATCACCCCAGTCGGATACAGCCTTGAGAGTCAAATTCAGACGCTGCAGTATCTCATCTCTTAACTCCTGAATTTCATTCTGCCTAGCTCGCGCAGTGGAAACATATCTCTCCACAACTGTGCTGTCGTCTGCATACCCAATGATACTAGGCATTAGCAGATCGTTAATTTGCAGCAGAAACAGTGTGGCAGATAGCACTGACCCCTGAGGTACCCCGGCGTTAATAGCCAATTGATCCGACGAGCAGCCGTCAATAACTACTCGAATGGATCTTCCCCTGAGAAAGTCTGCGAGCCAGGAGCAGAATTGAACTGGCAGTCCGTAGGCAGGAAGCTTGCCAATAAGGCTAGCGTGCCAAACCCTATCAAAGGCCTTCGAGACGTCTAATGAAACAGCCAGTGCTTCACCATATTTCTCGATGGCCTCGCTCCAAATATGCGTGGCATACACAAGGAGGTGCCCAGTAGACCGGTTTCGGCGAAATCCGTATTGGCAATCACTGAGGAGGTCGTTACCTTCGAGGTATGCAAGGAGCTTACTATTCAGTACACGCTCCATACATTTACAAAGTAGGGAGGTGACCGAAATAGGGCGGTAGTTTGAAGGGTCAGCACGACTGCCTTTCTTAGGTACAGGCTGCACGTTAGCGAGCTTCCAAGATTTAGGGACTTCACCAGTTTTCAAAGAGAGGCGGAAAAGTCGCGTTAATACTGGAGACAACTCAGGGTCACAGGTGTTCAACACTATAGCCGAGATACCATCCGGACCGCTAGCTTTATTCACGTCGAGACTACGTAGCGTTTTGAGCACTTCCTTTTGCTGGATGCGAATTTCCTGCATTGAAGCTACGCACCGAGGAAGGCTGGGTGGAGTTTCGCCAGAGGTGTCAAGACGCGAAGCCTCCGAAAATTGAATAGCAAATAAATTTGCTTTCTCAACAGCAGCGTGAGCTAGGGACCCGTCCGGTTTCAGTAGTGGAGGGAGTGAAGGGCGACTGAAGTTCGCTTCCACCGACTTAGCCAGAGACCAGAAAGCTTTACTTCCCGCAGGGTATACGGCAAGCTTAGCCCACAGACGACCAATCCGATCGAAGCGAGCCTTCCGTATCACCTTCTTGCAAGACTTGGCGGCTTTGTTAAAGGCTTTCTTCTTAATCCGTGCATCCGAGGTTTTACCGTTTCTTGCGTCGACCCAGGTAGGTAAGCCACATGTTTTAGCGTTTCTGCACTAGCACACTTGGGACTGAACCATGGGCGAGCATTGCCTGAAGGTGAAGCATCGGAGAATGGAATAAAATACTCCATTGCTCTTTTGATCACCTCCGAAACGGCATCAGCACAGGCCGTCGGGCCACAAGAAGAAAAGCAGGTTTGCCGCCAAGGATAAGAAGAGAAGAAATGTTGCATCTCATCCCTATCTGCCGACTTATAACGCCACACTCGCCTACTTCCTCTGGGTGAGGGATTGGGTGGCGAGTATGACGATACAGACCTCACCACACAGTGATCTGATGTACCCAAAGGAGGCAACACTGATACTGAGTGGTGATCCGGCTCGTTCGTCAGCAGAAGGTCCAAGCAGTTGGCTGTGTGGTCCACAACGTCTGGAATTCTGGTTGCCTCATTGACCAGCTGAGTGAGATTTAGCAAGATTGCACGCCTCTCTCCCAGCATGGTCGGTGAACTGGTATGGGAACAGCCACTGTTGGTGGTGGGCGTTAAAGTCCCCCAGAATCGCCAGTTGGGCACCAGGATAACGTTGTTGGGCCACATCCGCCGCTTCACAGATGTAGTTGAACAACCTGGTTGTCTCGTAGTCTCCAGAGTGAGACCGATATAAACCAGCATAGATAATTTTATCTACGCCGGTGTCCACCAAAGTCCATAAAACGGAAAAATCGGGTTCTTCAAGGTCACGAAGACGCAGACAGAAAATGTCCTCCCGGACAAATAGACAAATAGCAGCATAGTTTAATAGGTTTAAAGTTGTACTCCAGAGCATAGCGTGGGTATGTGAGGTATGCTGTATCGGCAGGACATAGAATCTGCGGAATATAGGAATAATAAGTGTGGCTTGGCGGTCTCAAGGTGGTGGTGGTGGACCGGATCGAGATTGGAGTGCAGCCCTCGAATATTCAAGAGGTGCACTTGAAGCGAGTGTGTGAGCTGTGTTGTGTTTGTCATAGTGCATAGTGGGCTTAAGCTAAGGAGCAATAGTCCCGACAGTGAGGCGGTCCGGGTCACTAGTGCTTGTGTTCCTTAGAGCAAGACGGCTTCCGTATTTTATGCTGTGTTCACATCAGTTTTTGGCAGAGAGTACCAGCAAAGTGGTACAAAACTAAGCGCAAAGAAAGAAAACAAAATGCCAAAAAAGAGAGGTGTTTTTTTTTTTTTTTTTTTTAACATTGATAGACCTTTGTTTGACCACGATCTCACCTGTTGGTAAGTGACGATGTGGCCGAAGATGGAGCACAAAGGTCTAGAAGGCACCTATTCACTCTAGACTTGAAGTTCGTGAGATGTAACTGTATAGTTAGGGTAATCTATAGCACCATCAACAAACATCTTAATAGTTTCATATAATTGAATACATAACATAACATAACACACAGTTACATACATACGATAGAAGGACGGGAAGTAGACCGGCCCAAAAAAACACACGTATAAAAAAACTTGTTCAAAGCATACCTACGCTCAACACCCCGCCCGGTTCTGATGATATGCAAAGCAAAGAAAAAATAATTTTAAATCTAATGAAAAATCTGATAAGGCCGTATGAAAATGGGATCCTAAAACTAAGCCCCACATAATTAATTTCCCATATTTTTTCGCGAAATAATGAGAGGTAAAGGTAAAAAAGGCGACGACAAACGAAGGCTTACCAAGATTTTTGCAGACTCTGATCAATTTAAAATTAAAGCCACGAAACGTGTTTTTTATAAAAGTGTCGGATATGAGAACAATCTTCGACGGATAAGCTCGGCATACGCAGATTTAGATGAGATTTCTTCTGAATATCATCACCTACCAAAAGAATTACTACACGCGAATTTTCGTATTACATTTTTACAACTTCCCAAAAAGAATATGGGCAAAAATAATATTTGACTTTATTGAATGAAAGAAAAAAGAAAAGAAAGAAAAAACATTTATTTGTGTCAACAACATGAGTCAACAATCAATATTCCACACTAAAAGACATACACACAAACACACAGAAACAAAGAAAAATAAAACTAATTTGTCTTTCTTAGTACCAGCCATGCATCACTACATTACATTATTCTACTCATTTTTCATAGACATTTGTTGTATGACATCTAGGAAGATGTACTACATACATTCATGTATGACATTCATTAGTACCTTAAAGGGTGTTATATGACAGAGCTCCAGAAAACTGACACAGGTATAGGGCCGTATGCTCAGAATAAAGAATAACACTTATTCTGAGGCTGATAATAATTATTAGACTCTAAAACATAAAATCTATATTGAATACAATCGAACCCTGCATACGAAAAATATCTATTGACACTTACCATTATTCAAAAGCACAATACCCGAATGACGACAGCAATCGCGTAATGAACTTAGCACAATAGCTTTAATAAATAAAATGCGCATTTTAATCCCCCATTTAAATTCAATGGCAAGCAAGTGCAAGCCTAATCATCGCAATATAATGCCTCACCGAGCCAGGGGGTGTTTTTTAACGTGCAAAAGAGATGGCTAGTTGGAAACTGCTGAAGGGTAAAAGAGAAAGATGCTCGGTTCATCCGAATTGACTTTAAATGATTGCCTCTGTTGTCCTTTTTGTACGTGGGTGATGGATTGCAAATCGTTGCGTTTACGCCAGACTCACTTCCAATCCAACAATGGTAGGGAAGCGTGCTTTTTTTACAACTAAAAATTATGTTTTGTTTTTGCTAAGATTACAGTTAGCCTGCTGTTTCCCACTGCTGGGAAAAGCCTTTGATTCTGCACGAGTACCCTTCTCCCTTAATTTTTTCTTAATTAGGTACAATAATCTTTTTAATTTTAGATGCTGGTATGTGACTTTTGTGTGCTATATATTAAACATAAACTCACAAACTTTCTCGTTTATAATTTAGTAGGAAGAATAGACCCTCTTCTCCCGTATAGTTTTCGAAAAGACGACTATGTTATTACACCAGGGGATGGGCAGCAGCATCGACCTGAGTAATAGTTGACACCAATAATGTGATCATCAATACGCCAGTCGTAGTGATTATGGCAAATTCCATTCTATGGGGGAGGCCTCGTCCATCAGTGCACGTCTACTGATGATGATGATGATGATGATGAAGGTAGTAACATAGCATTACACGCAACATTCACATTCATAATCCTGATCCCACACTATTAGGATCCCCTGTGCCGTCAGTATCAGGAACTACAAGTACCATGTTAACACAACACCCGATCCGGAACGAATATTTGCAGATGATCCAAACATTTGTCCCGCAGCGGGAATCGAACTCGCAACCTCTCGCATCTCAGCCGGCAACTCGCCCGCCGTGAAACAGAGGACGTCAGTCAGAGGTTTAGTATTATGTTATCTGTGGTCGGAGTAAGGTTGTCAATTTCAATGTTTTATTTAGTAGAGCATCATTCATATACCCCGAGCCCCATAAGCATGACTAATTGCGTAACTAAACATCGAGGGGTGTAATCCGACACTGATGTGTTTGTAAAAACTATCAGATTAGCTTCGCTCTTACAAGTGATGGTGTTATGTTTGTATTGAATTTGTCTATAACAGGTAGATAGTTTAAACAAGTTCATTATATAAAAAATTAAAAACTATCAACTATTTTCAGTGTTCTAGTAAAATTAGGAAAACGGAACATGGAAGCACTTCGGTGTCTAGTACGTATGATGTAGGACCCGAAGCAAATTACTCAAATCACAACCAGATGTCGCCACAGGAAAAAATAGATAGCGCTATCATCTCTCATAACAACCAAATGCCTAAGTTCCTTCAATAAAAAAATTGCGACTCTGAAAACAGTAGCACCAATTCCACCAAACATTACTAACAACACTCTCATTCATGGGCTTCATGGCACCTTAAAACGAAAAAACTAGATCAAAATTACCCTTTCGGGAAAAAAGGCGTGTGTCTATGTATGTATGTAAAATTAGTTCTTCCGTTTGGGAACTTATGCCACAGACAGACACACACACACACACACACACACACACACACACACACACACACACACACACACACACACACACACACACACACATCACACGTCAAACTTGTAACAACCCCCTTTTTGGTCGGCGGTTAAATAAGAAAAGAGCTGTCTCCTAGTCGTATATTTTTCGATTCAAACGTTATTGCCTATCCTTTGCATTAAAAATGTTACCAGGCCAACATTTTTACTAGGTCTACCAACCCGGTATTACTTAGCACGTTTCAAAAGTCAAAAAACAGTTCTTGTTAGCATGGTTTGGTTCATAATTTACCGTAATTGTTCATTGTTTTCGGTAATCTCAGCTGAACTGGACCTGCAGTTGGAACGTCGCAATCTCTGCGAAATATGTGTATAGTGAAATAAATAAACAGAGATGGAAAATTGAGCATCACTAAGATATGAGGGCTCTTACCAACTAATACACTATCTATAGGGACCTATAGTAACTGTCTCGATAGCTGTGGGTTTGTTGAATAATCCCTAATTTTGTATGAAGCCCACATCTCGTCACGGTCCTCGTATGATTACGTTGACGGTCTCATCGTCCAAATGAACTTGTCGAATTTTTAGCACGTGCATCGTTTTTGCATTTTTTTTTATTGCGTGTCGATGATAAATATTATTTTTGATAGGAAATTACGCCATTGAATGAATTCAACCCATATAAATAAAAATGAAATGCTGTTCGTCGATCGCATCAGTTGACAACGACTGGATCGATATGTTTTTTTTTAATTGTTTGTAATAGCCCGAATGTGGACCTTAGACAAAAAAACAAGTGTTTTTTCTGTGGGATTTTGTATGAATTCAAGACCCCTGGACAGGACAATGTCTGATGGGTCAACGGTTGTGCGGACTATGTTGATATTTGATGTGTGGGTGGATGCTGGGGGAGAGAGGAGGGGACTGCTTTTTATCCCAACAGAATGCGTGCAAAGCCGGGGGCATAATCTAGTATATTCATCAAAATAATAGTGGCAGTTTATAGGTTAGGTCACCTGATAAGGAGTTACACATACATAGACACACGCCTTTTTCCTCGAAAGGGTAGGCAGAGCCTCTTGGGCCTCTTTTCACTGTGGATTGTACAATCATGGGAAATAGAAGATACAAGTGGTGAGCTCATCGCCGCCATTGCTTGTGGTGGCCATATAATTAAGAACGCTGATATAAAGGGAAGATTTTTTCCAACTAAGATGCAAAACTAATTGTATGCATTTGTTTTTATTTCTCTCGGTATCGTAAAACATTTCCATATTACCGCTGTATTCATTGATACACATGATTGGCTAAAAATCAATAGGCAAACTTTTTACACTACTTTTAAACAAAGTAGGTATTCCTTATTACTGGCTGGTCACGTAATTAAGAACGCTAAGTAGTTTATACCTTCATTCAAATTTAAATAGAGAACACTCAGTCGATTTGTTACTGTCTGTATAATTTTGGCGCCATTACGTGCTGTAAAAGATTAAAGGTGATTGCTTCTTTAGAAAAAACAATGGGAAAAAATAAAAGTTGTGATAAATAAGTAATATTAAAACTTCGCCGGAAGAATTGGTCTTATAAAAAGATAGCCGACCATCTGCAATGTTCAAAAACGATGGTTTTCCACGCTGTAAAGCATTTTGCTACGTATCAAACTACTTCGAATGTTCCACGTGTACCTAAACAGAGAAAAACAACTCCTCGAGATGACCGAAACATCGTTCGTATGGCAAAACAAAATCCTTTTAAAGGGTCCAATGAGCTTAGAAAAGAATATTTTGGTGAAAACAACCCTTCAGCAATCTCAGCACGCACTATTCGAAGACGTTTGGTAGAAGAAAAATTGCACGGTAGGATAGCAAGAAAGGTACCCATGTAAACTTTGCCACAGGCAAGCCCGGCTTGCATTTGCGAGAAAGTATGAAAACTGGACTGTGCAACAGTGGAAAAATGTACTTTTTTCTGACGAGACGAAAGTAAACAGAGTATTTTCTGATGGAAAACGATATGTACGACGTCCCCCGAATACAGCATTCGACCCAAAGTACACGAAAGTTACATTAAAGCACGGTGGTGGAAATGTGAAAATTTGGGGTTGCTTTTCTGGACATGGTGTAGGACCTGTAAAGTTGATAGAAGGTAACATGGATCAGTTCCAATACAAAAATATACTGGAAGAAACAATGTTACCATACGCTGAAGACGTTCTACCGGTCATTTGGA
Source organism: Operophtera brumata (assembly GCA_932527175.1). Classification (NCBI taxonomy): domain Eukaryota; kingdom Metazoa; phylum Arthropoda; class Insecta; order Lepidoptera; family Geometridae; genus Operophtera; species Operophtera brumata. Next base: position 16,003,242 of record OW052239.1, on the reverse strand, counting down.
CATTCCAGCATGACAATGATCCAAAGCACACTGCACGCACCGTAAAGGAATTTCTTACAGCGCAATTAGTTTCTGTCTTAGACTGGCCTGCTAACAGTCCAGATCTAAACCCAATAGAGAATCTGTGGTTTGAAGTAAAGAAAAAGGTTTCAAATACAAAGTGTGGAAATTTAAGAGAGCTGTATGACGTTTTTTTAGAAGAATGGAACTCTATTTCTCTTGCGAAATGTCAAAAATTAATAGAGTCAATGCCTCGCCGGTGTAAAGCCGTAATTAAAAGCCGTGGATATGCTATTAACTATTAATTTTAGTTAAATATTTTTTAAATTTCTTTTTATGTTTCCGGTGCTACATAATATTGTTATTTTTTAAATCTAAGTATCATACAAAACAATTCCCGGCGAGCAGTTAAATAAATCGTTCTTAATTATTTGTCCAGTTTCAGTACTATTTGAATGTGTTACTTTGATAAAATCAATAAAATGTGCAAAAAATAGTTAGCGATTTCATACTTTATTCTTAAGTCAGGTTGCTCTATTAATGTGACTATTATATAACATAACTAGTTGCTTCTCAGAAGGTACACATCTCTGTGTATGATACGATTTATATAAAAAACTTCTAGAACTTCAAATCGTTCTTAATTATATGACCACAACTGTATGTAACACTAGTGTCCGCCCGCAGCAATGCTTGCGTTTTACCAAGAGTAGAATAGAATAGAATAGAATAGAATAGAAATAGTTTATTCTGAATAGCAAATTCACACACAATAATGGAATACAATACAATAATAACACAAACAGAACACGTAATATAAACAGACAAATTACAGAGTAATTATAGTAGTAGTTAGTAATAGTAGCTCAATCCATGTCATAATCTATCAGTATGCAAAAATTTCATCGAAAACGGTTCAGCCGTTTTGGCGTGATTGAGTAACAAACATCCAAACATCGTGACTGACATTTATGATATTAGTGGGATATCCGGACAAAAATTAAATTTTATTTTTCGTGGGTTTACACAACGGTTGGGTGTAATACGGCCTACATTTTGGTCAGAATCCGGAAATAAATATTCGTGGGATGTATCCATGGGATCAATACGGATGTACCCGATAATAAACGGTCGTAGAACTTCACTTATAAGGAACTAGATGACCCGCGCGCGACTTCGTCCGCGCGTGGTTTGAAAACATCCCCGAAGCAGCATGCAGACAACAACTTAAACATCAACAACCACCCCGTGAAACGACTTTTGAAACAACACCACACTCAAGTTTTTCAATTTAGGGGTCCCATTTAACCTTGAGGTCCTGAAAATATTTGAATCTCAACAACGACACCGTGAAACGACCTTTGAAACGACAACATATCCAAGTTTTTCAATTTAGGGGTCCCATTTGAGCCTTGAGGTCCTGTAAATATTTTGATCTCAATGACTACACTGTGAAACTAACTTTTAAATCGTCAAAATACGCTGAAAGCTGGCTAAAACATAAAGTGTTTTTATTTACAAAGAAAACGTACCCGTGCCTTTTTTCAGCAAAATTTCAGGTCAAAATACGCTGAAAGCTGGCTAAAACATAAAGTGTTTTTATTTACAAAGAAATCGTACCCGTGCCTTTTTTCAGCAAAATTTCAGGTACTGCTGAAACATATTTTTGCTATTTTTATATAAGGAATCTACCTAAAAAAATCAAGTATGTACTACCAACGGTTTCCAAAATACGAAGCATTTTAGTCTTACATTAAAAGCCGTTCTGGACCCCTTACAGGGTGAATTTTCCAAAATCCTTCCTCAGTACACCCCTACACCCAAAAAGGAATAACTCCTCCAAATCGCTGAAACACATGTTTGTTAATTTTATTTGAGGAATCTCCTTATAAAATTTCATGATTCTACTACTAACGGTTTACGAAATACAGAGCATTTTTGTTTTACGTTAGAACCCCAGTTTGAACCCCTTACCATGCGAATTTTCAAAATTTCTTTCTTAGTACAACTCTACGCATCGAGACAAACACACCCTCCAAATTTCAAGTCTCTACGACCAGCGGCTTAGGCTGTGCGTTGGACCTCGGTCAGTCAGTCAGTCAGTCAGTCAGTCAGTCAGTCAGGACATTGCCTTTTATATATTAGATGTATGATAGTAGTTCCAACGCTGCTGGAACAAATAAATAGAGATTCAAAGCAAATTGAAAGAACTCCGTATATATTGAACTGGATCAACATCCTATCCGCATCAGCATCGAACAGCGAGCCACCAACATATCTTCATAAAACAAAACGGGCGAAGAAACGACTCAATCGAGGGCCCCGATGAAATGAAAGTCCCTTATTTTATTTACTACGCCGCGTTTAAAACAGGATTTATGCGATATAAAAGATTTCGAAACACATTGAGAAATACGAAATACTGAAGGAAAACGTGTAGAAAAAACTATAAATACATTCTAAATTACGCGGCATTTGAACCATTATGTTGACATAGATTTACATTCAACTATTTGATTTTGACTTCAATTGCATTGTAAAAATTAAATGTTGGTGTTCATAAACTCGTAGAGATAAAACTGATGGTGATGATAGGATATTCAATAAATATGTCTTAAAGTAATAAATATCATTTTTTTCGTGTTTTTTTTATCTTCACTACTTCGCCCGCCGAGTCACAACTCATCAACACTTTTACAATACAACAAAAACTGATTTCGCAGTAAGATTTTCCGGGGGGAATAGAGGAATAAGCCAATAAGAGACTTAACACACATATTTCAATTGATAGTATCTCATATAGGTAATATAATTAGTTTAGCTACGAATATCCTTCATTGAGTTTTATAGTGTTTTTATGGTTCCGTCTCATATATGTAAAACGGGACCCTATTACTAAGACTTTGCTGTTCGTCCGTTTGTCTATCCGTCTGTCACCAGGCTGTATCTCATGATGGAACCGTGATAGTTAGACGTTTGAAATGTTCACAGATGATGCACTATAACAACAAACTAAAAAACAGAATAAAATAAATATTCAGGAGCTCCCATACAAAAAAAAAGATTTTTATGCCATTTTTATAGATAATGGTACGGAACCCTTCGTGCGCGAGGCCGACTCGGACTTGGCCGGTCTTTTGTTTCTTCCATCAATTAAAATAGGTCTCAATTTTTTTGCAAAATCAGTTCAAAAATGAAAAAACATGAAAAAATAATAATTTTGCGCCACAAGCGAATCGAACCCTTTAAGACAACAATAGTTTCATAGCAAAATGTGTTTATCTACCAATTTATTGAAGAGTTTATTAATTAAGGTACTTACATTTGAGCTTTTCAAGCGGCTCATGGTGCAATGGCGGCGCGTGGTGCAGGGGCGCGTGCTGAGGCTCGTGGTGCAGCGGCGCCATCAGGCTCGATATCGCCGAGCCCACCGACGCGGCCACAGACTCGTGCAGGTGTGCCCCTCCGTGGAGGTCCAGCTCTGACAGACACAGTCCGTTCTCGCTTAGCGGCTCCATTCCGGCCGCCAGCGCTTCCTTGTACACCCGGAGATGAATGATGAGGCTTTTGGGGCGGGGAGCGAGTAGCCGCGGGCTTAGGCGACCATCGCCAGCTGAAATGAAAATGAAGGTGAGTAATCTTATTAACTGACTTAAAAAAATAGGAGGAGGTTCTCAAATAGGTTGTTTTTTAGAGTTAAAGGTTACGTACTCAAAGGGTAAAATGGGACCCTATTACTAAGACTCCGCTCTCCGTCTGTCCGTCTGTCACCAGGCTTTATCTCATGAACCGTGATAGTTAGACAGTTGAAATTTTCACAGATGATGTATTTCTGTAGCCGCTGTAACAAAAAATAAATAAAATAGAATTAAATAAATATTTGAAGGGGCTCCCATACAACAAATGTATTTTTTTGCCGTTTTTATTGATCATGGTACGGAACCATTAGTGCGTGAGTCCGACTCGCACTTGGCTGTTTTTTTTATATATGTTACATTTTGTATACGTAAGTAGGCAGAGCCTTAATGGACCTCTTTTCACTGTGGGTTGCACCATCGTGGGAATATAGACGTGACAAGTGGTGAGCTCATCGCCGCAATTGCTTCCCACGACTGACTCAACTAACGCTTTCCTCCAGTAATAACACATCAGCCAGGACAAATCTTATACCAACGAATCTTACTAACAGTCCGGGTAATCCCTTAGTGTTCTTAGTGGACTTTTACGACATCTACGGGAGGAGCCGGAGGGGTCTATTCTTTGGCCGGACACACCATGGCACATTTTTTATTTGAAAGTTCTTTTTATATTTCATTTTGACTTCCTGTTTGTCCCATTTTTCTCTAAATCTAGTTCTGATGATGGGATCCATGAAGAATTGAGGGAACTCCTCAAATATTACAGGCATACATATAGCGATTTTGGTATTTTCATCAACAAGTCAAGAATTTGCAATCAGAAAGTATTATTTGGTGAAGTGGAACTGATGTAGAAGACCACAGATGGCCACCAGAACTCATCAATGAGATTCAAGGGTGGCGATAAGATACGAATATGACGAAGCAGATTCAAATAAATGGTTCTGATGTAATGTTACCATCGAACTGATCTGATGATGAAACTGGCAGGTGATGATTATGAATCTGTGGACCAAATTTAATTAAATTAAATGAACCTTTACCAAATTTAGTATTAGTAGAGCTTTTTGTGAAATAGTTCGTCCGGGGAAGTACTACCACCATACCTATTTCTGCCGCAAAGCAGTAGTGCTCGCATTGCCGTGTTCCGGTTTGAAGGTGAAATTACAGGCACATGAGACTTTTCATCTTTATATCTCAGGGTGGTGGGCCCAGTGCAATGCCACATAGGGTGCGTCCTAGGTGGACGTGACCTATGTGATAATGTACTGTTCATAGACAAAGGTTACCACTTAACATCAGGTGGGCCATATGCTTGATCCGTCATTCCAAGTTGTATAAAAAAAAAGAGAAAAGTACTCTGCTTACCAGAAACGTTTTTGAAATAATAAATTACTTATTTTGAACGAACTTCTACCGCAAACAAGAAACTTCCGTATCAAGAAAGTTCCTAAAGAGGGAATAAATCAAATCCATTAAAATATCAGCCTGATTTAAAGCGAGTAAACACTACGCTGTTTGAGCAGTTCAAAAATAAGCGCCATAAAAAAACTGTGCGATGGAGATATACGGCTATACAACTTTCATAACTCAAATAGCCGTCAGTGACTGGGCGGTGTAGAACGGGAGCTAGTGGGTATTGTCTGAGATCATAGATAGACACTATGCACGTGAAAAATCTGGCTGGAGGAATTTAATCGGCTAGACCAAAGTGATAATTTGCCCTGTTTATTTTCTACAGTACATTTAAGTTCAAAAATATACCAAAGGATTTCTTATTGAAAAGGTGCTACTACAGTTTGGACTATTTCTGCACAGAAAAATCTTGATGTAAGGAGGAACTGCTAAGTTTTTGACATATGAATTTACGACATTTTTTCCTATGTTTATATATAAGTATTTCAATATTGAAAAGTGAATATGAAATGTTTACAAATGTTTCCGTCCCAACACAATGTTTGTTTGTGAATTAAATAAACGAAAATGAAGGCTCATTGATGCTGATGTAGCGCTTTAGATGATGATAACAGATAGATCTGAAGCATTCACCATTGCTGAACAATGTTGACCATTTGACTCTGGAAGATGATTTACCGTCCGGTATGTTATTGAGCTATTTACAGGTCTGTGAGATGTCTGATTCATTGGATGTCATATTTAGTCATATCGTTTATTCACCTTAGAACACAGGGAATATATCTCTGATAGACGATTTTTGTAAATAATTTAATAACTTTGTTGATTTGGATTTTCAAACATTGCGAAAACTAAAAAGTATTTTTTTAACTTCATGTATTACGGAATAAGCAGATGGCCCCACCTGATATTAAGCGGTAACCTATGCCTTTAACAATGCATTATAAATATGAAAGTCTCATGTGTCTGTAATTTCACCGGCACCCAATTGCTGTGTTCAAACCGGAACATAGCAATGCGAGCACTATTGCTCTGCGGCAGAAATAGGTATGTTGGTAGTACATACCCGGACGAACTCATTCACAAAAAACTCTACTACCTACTACTAAACAAAAAGAAGCTAGTTATCAGCAAAATACTATAGTTTTTTTTTATTCCAACTGCATCACTATGAAGTATTATAATTGATAGTAGCTCCCTGAATATTCCAGTGTGCCCATAAAGCCTTAATAGGTAAGAGGAAAAAGTAGAATATGTGAGTTATAGGTTTAATTGCCTTTTACAGGGTTGTGAGTTTCCACAGAGAATTAATTTGCAAGCTATAGAGCTCGTACAAAATAACCTTGTGGCATGTTCAAGGTTTTCCCTAGAATTTTCTCTATATATTGTGCGCTATGATTTCTCTATCCGTTATTAACAAGTAGACAAAGTAACTTGTACCCACGTAGATAGATAGAAAATACTTTATTACACCAAATTTTTTTTTTTTTCAAATATTAAAAATAAAACTAACTATGTCGTACAATGGGCGGTCTTATCGCTTAGTAGCGATTTCTATCAGACAACCTTTGGATGGATAGGACTATAAAATAAACAAGGGGTATCAATGATCTACTAATTAAAATATAAATACGTTGATGTGCCACGTAGCTGTCTGGAAACCCTTAGTCATATTTTTTTGCGTTTCATTTTTTTTTGACCAGCTAGCCTCCACCGCGGATTAATCAGTCACTACATCGAGTTCCTTCAGGGTGTTCATATTGTGACCTTAGCCATAGTGGATGGCACAAACAAATTAGTGACAATTATAATGAAAGATAATGTGTGTGAATGCAATACCCATCAGTGCTTTGCCCATTTTAATACGTAGTTCATACTTTCATAGAGTGTTTCCCTTACCACTCACGTCTCTGCTGGTATTCAATATTCAGCAAAAAGAGTAAAAAGGTGTCGAAGCGCGAGCACTCGTTATTGTTCGTCCACTTCGCTTTTATATCGACATGACTGTAAAGTTCTATCCACACCATAGACGAAGCCTAGTTTTCCTTTTTTACATGACCAGCCAGTTCGCAGGCTCTGACATACAATGTATGGCCATGCATTAATATTTCGTTTTACCATTTTTTTCATGGAACAAATAAGCAAACTAGCATACGGCCCACCTGATGTAAAGTGGTCACCGTCGCTTATAGACACCGGCAATACCAGGGGCATTGTCAATGCGCTGCCTACCCTGAAGGAATTTATGAACATTTTTCTTGAAGCGACACATGTCGTAATCAAGCGGGAAAACCTCAGATGGAAGGTCATTCCATATTTTGTAGGTATGGGGAAACCCAGGGCTACTATGGTACTATGAAAGACATGGTATGGTATGGTTCTATTCGGGAAAAAACCTACGCAAAATAAAGAAACCTGCGTTACAAACTATACAAAATAGTGATCTTAAAAAGCGTACAAAATACAACTGAACCAGCAAATGATCGATATCAGTCGGTGGGTGGTCGCTCGTTCATAGTAGAGTTTTTTTTTTGCTACCGATGTGAATGACGGAACAAGCAGATGGCCCTTCTGATGTTAAGCGGTAACCTCTGCCTTTAACAACGCATTACCACATAGGTCACGTCTCCTAGGACGCACCCTATGTGGCATTGTACTGCGCCCGCCACCCTGAGACATAAAGATGGAAAGTCTCACTGTTTTTTAAAGTTTAATGACTTATGATGCCCAGCAGTGGACGTGGATGGTGATGATAAAAACTATAGTCTATTCTTTATTCACAAAAAGAGAAGAAATCAACTTACATAGAGGACATGTACAAAAGCGAGCTTAACCCTAAAATAATTTACCGTGTCCGGGTTTTTTAGAGTCCACCTACTCTACTCCAGTTCCAATCTATTCAAATACGAAAGCTCGAAAATCAAAGGTCGACAACACAAATCCGTAGATCCAGTGCTCTCGTCACAGCCGCAAATTGTTCCTAATACAAAGAGATACTAATCTTGGCCCGAAGAGTAATTGGGCAAGCCGAAGGCAGCAATCGGCGAGCTCTGTTATCCCTTTAAACCAACGGAAAGCCTTTTTTAAGCCGAAAGCTTTAAGTTGGCGAAAGTGCGCTTCGCTCTATTAAAACACCATCTCATTGGAATTTCACTTCGATCGCTTCCTGAAACTGGAGTATCGTTTAGCATACTTTTCAGTTTTTTTATGGAAAATATACCGGTTTCCTTTTTGTTTCCTGGTTGTTCGACGCTTTTTAGGGTTCCGTACCCAAAGGGTAAAACGGGACCCTATTACTAAGACTCCGTTGTCTGCCTGTCCGTCTGTCACCAGGCTGTATCTTGTGACTTATACTTAGTTAGACAGTTGAAATTTTCACAGATGATGTATTTCTATTGCCACTATAACAACAAACACTAAAAAACAGAATAAAATAAATATATAAGGGGGCTTCCATACAAAAAACGTGTTTTTTTTGCCGTTTTTATTGATAATGGTACGGAGCCCTTCGTGCGCAAGTCCGACTAGAACTTGGCCGGCTTTTTCATTTGTTGTCTCATTCTGTATTTTTTTTATGGAGTTTACCCCCGTGTTACACAAACAGAGACAGTAAAATCGTAAAATCGTTATCAAAAAGTGAAGTCCGTTATGTTTTCCCTCTGCTTAACATATTCGCATACTGAACTGGACTGGAGTAAACTCCCACACGTCAGAGCTGAAACACACCTTTTTTACGCTTCTAGGTTCTAAATACTTTTATCTTCAATGTCTTTATATCAATCTTTTCTGTACTCTACACACCATCTTACATCAAACATTTATCAATGACACTATCTTCCAATACTTTGAACGGACCGCTCTACATATCAATTCACTCAATCGTCAAATTATATCTGTAGTGTTACATCAGTAAATGCATGTACAACATGTGTAACTGCATGTCGTCTGTGTAAATATTTAGCTTTATTTGTACCTTTCCTATATCTAGCTGATAAGGATAGCGGTTGTGGCGCTCAGTGATCTAACGCTATCAGTTCACATTCGAGGGCATTCAAACGATACTCAGATCTATGGTAGGCTGGATAAAGTTGGTATTAATTAAAGCGCGGTCTGTATATTTTTGTTAACATGAAATGTTAAGGTAATTAGTAACCAAAAGTAGTCGTTTTTTTAATTTAAATCTAACCTAAAAATTTCGTTCTAGTGGGACTCGGTAGTAGTTTTTTGTCGTAAATACAGATTTTAATTATAAAGAAAAACCTTGTGGTTCAGGATATTATCTAATGCTTGTAAGAGCCTTAAACACGATTCATATTATTTCGCTCAATCGAAAAATCTTAAACTTGTCATTTTGTGGGTCATACTGATTTTATTTTAATAAAATGCGATTTGAAAAAAATACTTAAAATAATCGGTAACTCCCATTTGTTCTATAGGACTGTTACGTCATAGAACATGTTATTGGCACCTACAGTGAATCAAGGTGCGATATTTTAATTTTTGTAACTTGTAAGCTTCGGTCAACAATGTTGTATTTCTGATCGAAGCTTGGAAGCGAAATAAAAATAAAAACCAAAAAAAAACTGAAATCAGGTTGTGTGTCTTTGTCGTAACCGCCACACTGAAGTTCAAACTGAATTAATCTTTAAACCTTCGTGTTAAGATCGATGTTTCTTTCAAAACGCATTGACCTGCTGATTTTGTGTTACCTATATGGCATATAATATGTGTCAGTATAAAACATGTCGATATTACTTACTGCATATCTAACGATACGGCACGTGTCGGTCGGGCTAGGCCAACGGACACGAAACGAATTGGTTCGGCTAAACAGTGATCTCTGTGGTCTAACCACCGCGGATGCGATAATATTTATCATATCATCGAATTATATCGTCGATTGCTAGGAAAAGTCGCTCTTACAAAACAACAACTTTACAGGCGAGATTTTCTTCTGATTATTACGATTGTTTTCAAACTTATTGAATATAAAAGTTTCCAATTTAGTAAAATAGCGTTCTAGTTTCGTAAAGTTTTTTTAAACTTTCCAATTCGTTTTCCGTTAGTGTTGTTCCTTAGAAACTTATTCCGTGGACTAATTATCGGTTGGCTCTAAAACAAACTCCTTAGAGACCTTTTTCCACTAAATTTCGGGATAACGACGATGGCTGACTGATCACAAGTACCTACTAGTTATTAAATCCTGTTCGCCGGAGTGTGCGGGATGATGACAAAACAATGTTTGAAGTCTTTGAAATCTTGATTTTGTCTTTGTCAAAGCAAATTAGTAGTAGTAGAGCTTTTTTGTGAAAGAGTTCATCCGGGGAAGTACTACCACCATACCTATTTCTGCTGCAAAGCAGTAGTGCTCGCATTGCTGTGTTCCGGTTTGAAGGGTAAGGGTGCCGGTGAAATTAGAGGCACATAAGACTTTTCATCTTTATGTCTCAGGGTGGCGGGCGCGGTGCAATGCCACATAGGGTGCGTCCTAGGTGGACGTGTCCTATGAGGTAATGCACTGTTCACCAGCTTTTTCCGTCATTCAAAAGTATTAAAAAAAAAAAAGGATGTGTGCCTTATGTTAAAGTTGTATTATTTTATCTGTCAGTATTTAATGGTTGTAACTTCTTTTCTACTTATGATGACTTTTGAGGAGTTCTACAAACAATTTCGCCAATGTCAAGTGATATAATTATATTTTTTTATAGTCGAGTCGTCAAGGGTCTCCGTCAACTCATAACCCAGTTTAAATGGCAGAAAAACCTAGTTTTTTAATGAACAAAACCCACTATTTCGATAAAACACGGCAATACATTGAAATTTAACTACTTCACACATGTGCTATGTATTTATACAAGTTACACCGGTTAAAATGCCACCAAAATTACACCAAATAACTCGAAAAAACCCATTAACATGTAATTCAATAAAAATGAAGACGTTTCTTCCAAATATGGCAGATTGAATCCTGGTTGTAACTTATACACGACGCGGGTTACATGCGCGGGCGACATGCGTGGATTACTCGCTCGTTTTGTTATGATGGCTGCGTATACCTGCGCAAGCTACTCGCACGGGCCATCTGCTTGTTTTATCTCTTTCCCCAGTAGTACAAATAACCTTGAGTTTTGTTACGTAGAAATCGCTAAAAGGAAGAGGATTATATAAAACCAGTTACATAAAAATTAAAAATACCTGATCAAGTAGCCCGCGAGGGTATTCCGCGCCTAGTAGTAGGGCGCGCGGGTTACATGCTCACTCGGTAGTTTACACGATGCATGTAACCTGAGCAAGTGCCTAAAGATGAGCATATTACCGCGCCGTGTACAAGCACCGTAAGCAGGTATTTGCCTTCCGATTTGAGTAAATTTAGCACACAATACAGACTGATGAGAAATAAACCACCTGATGCATTTTTCACAAAGTATCATTCATGATCTACAGATAAACCTCGATGTCGCGTTGTAATGAAACTCGACGTATATTTCAATTTATCTACGCACACAGAGGTATGCGTTATCAAGTCAGCACGATAAAATTATCATTGAGAGATAGCGTGCCACACAAACACAAAACCAACATTTTTGTGCGGCGTTTGTACCTAGTTTTAGGTTTTATTTCAATAATTTCGCTCCTAAATATCGTTGTAGGCATATGGGAGTGTACCGCTAATAGTCGCTCCAGTAAAACGAAGTTGATCCTAATTAGGATTTAATTAATTCAAGTCATTAAATTGATTTGGAAACTATCTAAAGACTAGACCTACATCTAGACTCGTTTGTTAGATTCCTATAGCTATTCCTATTGCCATTTCCAATTTAATTTGACACATGATTTGATTGAAGCTATGAATGTCATTCAATGATTTTTAAAGTTATTGTTTGGTTTATTGACATTTATAGCTAAACTAATGATATTTATGAAACACTTTCAATCAAAGCATGCGTCTTATAGGTCTCCAGTTTCAGTAAAATCAGGTTTCGCTAACCTCAAGATGTGTTGATGAGCTGTGATTAGCAAAAAACATAAAATATTTTTAATTTCGCGCCGTAAGTGAAACTTTTCGCCTTTGCCCATAACTTTTGGACTGAAATTTAACCAGGCATCGTATTTGTAAAGGCACGTTTCTAATCTAAGCTCGTGCCTAACAAATTAGTATTTAACGTACTTAGTATTCAGGGTGAATAGGACGAGGAAATTCTGTTTTTGCCTCTCAAATGAAGCCGCAAAAGCTAGGTTACCTAGCATTAATTTTGTTATGATTTTCGCCACGTTTCGAGAGCAGGCTTTTTTCCACGGCAAATATTTTAAATCTGTATTACACACGGGAATTAATTTACACGATGAATTAAATTATTAAAAATGCCGTGTTAAAAATTCCTACTCAGGAAACGTAGTCAAAATCATAGCACTTGGTGAATTATAACTAGTGTCTGCCAGTGAATTCGCTCACGTTATAGTGGTAAAAAGTAGCCTCTCAAATGTATGGCTATATTATATTAATGCTACAAAATAAATGTATTAGTTTATTTTATATTTTAGGCAGTAATTTAAGCATTCATTATTATTATTTTTTGTTAATTTTCTTAAACTTTTTTACTATTTCCCTTCATGTGCACTACCGATACATCTTTTTTTCCGCAATACACCAATGTTATCTGGAAGAGAACGCTTTCTAGCTTTAAGTTCGCCTGTGTACTCCTTTCTTATGTGCAATAAAGATTTTTCTGTCTTTCTACCTATCTATGTCTTAATCTTGTCATTAGTAGTACCTACATAATATATATACATTCATGCATGTGTAATGAAATTAAATGAAATTTAATAAGCACAATCTAGAGACTAATTATCTAGAACTGTGGTTTGTTAGTTTTCCGTTAAATTGCATAGAATTGAACTAGCATGGGTTGTATGAGTTCCATACAGTCACGTCAGTAATTTCAAGTTAGCCTGATTTGGAAGCCATATAATTTTATAAAAACTGACAATACACTGGTGTATATAATAGTGTACAAACTGATAATGTATACAAAAAGTTTGATGAGGTTATTTCCAAAATAGGAGCAGACTTTGTTTGTATGCCCTAGCGGTACACTCCTCTTAAATGTTAAGGGTACTTGATAGCATAAATGAATTTGATTATTGGTTTAATTTACATAAAAACAAACTGTAGGCTTTCCATAGAAACAAATTTAATCCAAACCCCTAGAAACATATATAAAAGTGGTAGATGTTAGCATTTTAATAGGTAGAGATTTTTTATGAAAGAGTTCTTCCGGGGAAGTGCTACAGTGCTATTACAGCTACTACTACTAGGTACTACTGTAATATTTCTGGCGCAAAGCAGTAGTGCTCGCATTGCTGTGTTATGGTTTGAAGGGTAATGGATGGGTGCCGGTGAAATTACAGGCACATTAGACTTTCATCTTTATGTCTGAGGGTGGCGGGTATATTGCAATGCCGCATAGGGCGCGTCCTAGGTGGACGTGACCTACGTGTTATGCAATGTTATAAGGCATTGTTAAAGGGAGAGGTTACCGCTTATTTTTAGGTGGGTCATCTGCTTGTTCCGTCCTTATTGCAGTTAAAAAAATCAGCCAAGTGCGAGTCAGACTCGCACACGAAGGGTTCCATTCCATACAATTATCTATAAAAAATGTAAAAAAAACAAGTTTGTTATATGGGACCCTCTTAAATATTTATTTTATTCTGTTTTTTTATATTTGGTGTTATAGCCGCAACAGAAATACATCACCTGTGAAAATGTCAATTGTGTAACTATCACGGTTCATGAGATACAGCCTGGTGACAGACGGACAGCGGAGTCTTAGTAATAGGGTTTACCCTTACTCTTTGGGTACGGAACCCTAAAAAGGTTCCTAGGTGAAGGTATCTATTGAACAGAGTTGCAATTTGCTAGCCGCTTAGCGTGTCACCGGTTGGAGTAAGCCAACTCAACAAATTTAAATGCGTGCCTACATACTCTTTTATTTTCATAAATTCAGAGCAGTAAGTAGTAAGATAGTATTTTTTTATGTAACAAATAGACAAAATAGCTTATGGCCTACCGGATGCAAAGTGGTCACCGCCTATACAGCTCGTTCACCGTAAGATGGCACCTGCCTTGGTTGGCTGCGTTGTCTACCCGGAAGAAATTTATATTTTTTTTCGAAGCTGCTCATTTCTTAACTAAGCTGGACGATCAATGGTAACTCAATACCTTGCAAGAATGAAAAAATTAAAAAAAAATCTTGAGAAACACAGGGTTCCATGATGTGTGGAAGGAATGAGATTTGTCACAAAAAATGAGTGACCTTCCTGAGTGACTTATTAAAAAAAAATATAAAGTTTTTTTTTTTATACTACTTGGATGACGGTACAAGCAAGAGGCCCACCTGATGTTAAGCGGTAACCTCTGCCTATGAACAGTGCATTACCTCATAGGTCACGTCCACCTAGGACGTACCCTATGTGGCATTGCACTGCGCCCGCCACCCTGAGACATAGATGAAAAGTCTCATGTGCCTGTAATTTTACCGGCACCCTTACCCTTCAAACCGGAACACAGCAATACGAGTACTACTGCTTTGCGGCAGAAATAGGTATGGTGGTAGTACTTCCCCGGACGAACTCTTTCACAAAAAAGCTCTACTACTACTAAAACAAGTAAGTAAGTAAGTAAGAATCAAAGTAAGATCTCTAAGTATCATAAAACCGATTTATGACTTCGAATTTGTCTATACGGATGACGTTTTTATTATAGAAAATAATTTGCTAAGCTTTACAACAAAACTTTAACATCTTTAATTGCCTGGGCTACTTGTGATTTGATTTTGGTCGAAGCGAGGATAACTCTATTTTTGTTAAGAAATAGGAATACCCTCAATTTGTTTATTTATATTTTTCTCTCTTTATTTAGTTTTTTAATAGTTTGTGTGTTTTTTAAGTTTATAAATGTCCCTACACTTTACACTGTATGCTATAAAACTATGTTTAATATCATTATGTATGTTCTCATGTAAGTGAATTTATAATTCTTAATGAGAATAAACAATCGAACAAAAATCCGAACATTCAAAACACAGACTTTCTTGATACTCTGCCATTTACATTTTCTACGTAACAATTTACAAACCATTAAAAACAAACAAATCAACACCACGTAATCGGTTAAAAAATATTATCATAAATGTACATTATAGCTGAAGTCAATTGATAATCTCCTCATTTATTTAATAAAATAATTTTTCGGCGGTAGAGCAGCACAAATATATGAGAATACAATGAGAATAATTGATGACTGTTGAATAATGTTGAAAATATTGCAATTAACACATTTTCTTTGGACGCTAGCCAGGCTTCTTCGTAACTAATATGCATTTGTGAAATTCTAACAATAATGCACGTGGATTTAAATGATAATAAAACAACTTAAAATATTTATATTAAATTGCCCGTCATCCAATCCAAGTGTCATGTTTGGAGCCTACTATAATGTGTTCGGTGTCTTGAATACATGAAATAGGTATATGTTGTACTGTGACTGTGACTGACTATATTTTCGTTTAGATATTGTGAAGATTCAAGATGGGTATTTGTTGTGATAATCCAACACCATAAAACGGTGGTAAATGGCAGGTACTCAGTAACTACAGTAGGTACTCAGTTTCCATTATACCTACCTAATCTTGATTCAAAATCACATTCACATAACAAAATCAAATACTCACTGTTGATAACAGATTAAAGTTGATTCCAGGTATTAGTCAAGTTGATGATTCCTCGGTAAGCTTGTTTCACAGTACACGAAATCCGATGATATCCGTTATAATCTGGTACAAGCCGCGGGATTACGCGCGTCCACCGGTGGCGGTCACCACTAACGTAAACACCAGAAAACAAACCGAAACGTATCCGATACCGATAAATCAAAGCACACGACGACGTCGTCGCTTATCCGCTAAATCCTGTCAGGATCGCGTAAAAAATACTAGTATTAAAAACAGTCTTAAAGGCTTACGTACGCGGCGCGGTGCGGCCCGCGCTGACTCTAATCTCGGCCACTTCCCGGAGCAATTTGAACCTAACTCCACCACTCTATACATCATCCGGCGCCCGCCCATCGCGCCGGTCCGCGGCCCGCGCCGGCCCCTGTCTCCGTCCTCCTCGCACCTACCAGCCCCGCCCGCTACCATCTCGCTTCCCCTGAAATCTCGCCACACTGAAAATTCTGTCCATACCGTCGTAGTCGCGGGGCGCGGGGTGCAGTCAGCTGGCCGAACTTGTGCGAATAAAATCGACTTTTTATCGGCTCGATGACGCTCCGTGACGTCACTGTTTACTTCTGGCCGCGAGTGTGGACACTAGATCTTGACGGACCACGGTGACGTAACCCTGTTACGGTATAGATTGTGTCATATCGCCCCGTGTGAGATGTGATTGAGTCAACGCCTGCTACCAATAAGAGTGCGTATAGTAAACTGTAGAGTCATTCCCAAAAAGTTGAATAGGAGTATCCCAGAGCACCTCATAACAAAAGATTCACGAGCATCATCTATCTAAATTTAACAAATTATCCTGGAAAAACTCATTTAAATGGTGCAATATGTTTTCCTTATAGCGTAAAATAATTGCAGTTTAAATCGCGCCGTGCAGCGAGTCGCCCGCAATAAATAAGCTCTCACAACGTAAACAGATCGGGCGCATTAACCACGCGTCGGCGTACATAAAGAGAACGGTATAAATATAAAGTTCCCACTCGCCGCGGCGCAAACTTAGCTAAACAACGCCATAATTGCCTTCATTACTTAAATTACTGAAATTATTTATTCAAAAAGCTGGCAACATTGAGGAGAACTATGTCCCGCCCCCTTTGCTACACCCGTCCAATGGTGAGCGACGGCGGTGCGGGGGGCGGGGCGCCGGGCAATATGGCGGCATCGGCTCCGTAGCGTCGCTCCGTCGGTGGCACCGGCATGCTGTTTCAGTTTGTTTCTCACGCGTCTACTTTCACGTGTTTTCAAGTGGTTAATTGGTTTAGGTATAATTGTTAATGAGTGCTAAGGTGGCGGTGGTGCTACAGATGCTACGCGTGTGCTACGAGGTCTACGGGACGCTACGAGCTACACGGCGGCCACCCGCCGCGGTGCCGACGGTTATCGACCGCCGCCGACGGAACCTTTGTGTTAGTCTAAATTCCAGTTAGGATGTACTGAAAGTACCCTGAAAACAAAAAATCAGAATGCTTGATGATTTTTTAAAGTCATTGTAGTATTATGTGCTTTAGAAGAACATTTTATTACGTAACGAATGTCCATTTTTCTAAAATGCTCATAAGATTTCTTTAAAGCTACGTTTAAAACAATGTATAAAAAAATAGATGTCCAGTATTTACATAGTAAAATACCAATAAACCTGATAAAATCAATTAAATTACGTAGTTGGTAAGTTACATACTAGATAAATGAATGTACTTTATTGATACCTACATAAGACCTACATGATAATTAATGTCATGATAAAATGAATATAGTATGTACAAAATAGAAAGTATAAACTTGAAATCATTTTCAATAATCTACAGTGCTCAAAAAAAATCAACTAATTCCTACCTGCTCAACTTTTTAGTTTGTGTATTTTTAAAGAAAATTATAAAAAAAAACGTTATGTTAATTAAATGTTACCAAATAAAAATGTTACTAAATAGTTAGAAGAGTTAAAATATTGTAGAAAATTACTAATAAACCATATTAACCAAATTGAAAGTCGGTCAGTATCTCATCGCGCAAATTTATAATGACACTACCAACACCTATGAAAACTAAGTTGGCTATACTCTCCATAGCCCAAGCTTAGTTTAACTTTAACGGTTGTCTGGAAGAAACAATGCCTGCGATAGGAGCGCTGAGTGTAATATTTAAGTATTTATGTGAATGACTCTTGTTCCGTGGGAGAAAGGCAGGCCTTTGGTGTGGGAAGCTACATGCGTTGATACCCTTGTGCCATCTCATCTGTCCGGGACATCAGTTAGGTCCGGTGCCGCGGCAGATTCCGCTGAGGACCTCAAAAGACGCAAATATGCATCTCTCGATAGAGCTTACTTATTTGAGCCTTTCGGGGTCGAGACTCTGGGTCCGTGGGGTACCGAGGCCCTTCGCGTTTACAAAATTATTTCAGGGCATCTAGTCGAAGCGACGCATGACCCGAGAGCTGGCTCTTATCTGGCTCAACGCATTAGTATTGCCATACAGCGTGGCAATGCAGCCAGCATCTTAGGGACGCATCCGTCTGGTAGTGATTTGGAACAGTTGAGCTACCTTTAGATCGCTAGCAGCGGTCTTCAGGTAGCACAACTGTTTCATATGTATTTTGTATATACCTTGTCTTAGTTGTATTATTATTTCTGTATAAATAAATGTATTTAGATGAATATCTTAACATTGTGTTCTCAATAAATCGCGTTTTGTTAGAGTTTATTATTAAATGATAATTACATAAAAACTTGTACATCATCATTATCATCATCATCAGCCCACAGAAGTCCACTGCTGGACATAAGCCTCCCCAAAGAATGTCACGACGAACGCTCTTGAGCTCTTGTTCTCGTAATTTATGTTACAGTAACTATTTATTACTAGTTCCAAATATATCTGTCAATTAATAATTACAGGTCTAGCGCTTAACTGAGTCAGTCCCTGAGGTATGGGAGCGGTACGGGAGGGGTGTTTTCGTCTCTCAAATTATCAGATGGCATGTGACATAATGTAAACGAAAACAACCCCGTACCGCTCCCATACCTCAGGCACTGACTCAGTTATGCGCTAGAGCTGTAATTGTCTGTCTAGAAAACTTTAGCCTTCTGTAATTAAAAATTAAAAAGAAAAAAAACTTAAGTGAATCCTTGCCCAGCCTATTATACAAAATAATAATATGGTGTGTTTTTACTGATTAGCCACTTTTCAGTACTCTGGATTTGTTGTTTGTATTTTGTCTAAATCTGTACAGCAATTTTGTTCATAAATTATTATAATAAAAGTTGGTCTTTGTTTAATTTGTTTGTCTTGTTCCATAAAATGGAATTCTTCCTACACTCACACATTGAAAAAAATTACTACCTCATAGCTCATCCGAATCATCCCCATAGGGGATAGTTAGAAGTAGCATTGTTTCTGCGCTCTGACCTTATACAAATAATAGCATTACTCCTTAACTATTTGGGAGAAATTCAGATGTTCCATGAGGTTTCCTAGCCCGCTGCTACCCATGGTCAACCCCTCTTACACCCTGTAATCCTAATTAGGTCCATGTCTTAAAGGAAAACTAGTCGATCAAGTGACACTAATCAACCACAGACATATCCAATAAAAAAGCAACTACAAAAAGGTACTAAATTAAGATTGCTATTCCTATGTCGGATTATTTTTACAAAACATATTTTGTAACGCGTCAAGACACAGATGTTTCTTCTAAAAATAAATCCCTATTTTAGGGTCAATAAATAACTATAATCGAGAATGTTTTGAAGGGTAGCCCAGGGGTAGCCCAGGGGTAGCACAGGGTAACGTTCACCGTAATCCGTTTAGTAATGGATAGTGATTATGCTCTTTTTACACTATTAGCATAAACTTTTAATTTGTTTTGCAATAGGCGAATATTTGAATCGACATACACATAATGGGATTATTTATTACAAATTGTGCTTGTAATAAATCCAGAATTTGCAAGCAGTGGCTATCAAACCAGAAGACTCGGTAAAGTTAGTTAGAAAGTTACTTTATTCAAGGGACGTACCTAATTATAAAAAATACTTTATAATAAATGGTAAATTACTTGTCCGAAGAAGTATATAAGTATCCTGGTACATGTTTATGTAATGTCTACCAATTTTATATAATAATTTAATTTAGGTAATTATATCCTTGGTAGATTTTGTCATGGCATAATATGGGGGATGCCTACATTAATAATAAAGCCACGTGGCCTGTTGTCGCTCTGTCCCTCGACAGCTAACATGTCACGACACGAGGTGTCCTCACCTTTTTTTTAATACGATTTCGACGGCAATCATTAGATATTTGTTGGTTGCTTTAGTTACAAACACAGCAGAAAACTTCTGTTTTGTACAAAGTTTACGAAGTTTTTTGACGACCTCGGTGGCGCGGCGGGCGAAGGTTCGCCTGCGATGCAGGAGGTTGCGGGTTCGATTCCCGCCTCGAAACAAATACTTGTGCGATCTGCAGATATTTGACCAGGGTTTTCTGGGTATTTTCTATGTATAATAAAAAAATATCTATCTATGTAATGTATTGTATTAAGTATATCAGTTAACTAGTACCCATAGCACAAGCTCTGCTTAGATTGGGGCTAGATAATGTTGTGTGAACTGTCCAGCATTATTTATTGTTATTTGTTTTTATTAGCAATATACCTACATAATGTTAGTTTTAGTTCTGTGAAGTTAGACCTCACGAGCACATACTTGGACAAAAATGCATCATGTCTAAGTCCATGATTATATCTCTATGATCTATATCTAGACAACCTCTTGACCAATTTTACTCAAATTCGTAATTCTTGTTTAGAATTATTATCAGAATCAGCAGTTAAATGGCGCTGCAGCAAAACTCCCAAAATAGTAGTTCCAAAGGTATCACTCGCTTCATTCGCTCGGTCAATAGGGTTGTAAGTTGTATAGGGCCTACCAAGCGTAGCGTGTTGTCCTGATTGTCTTTACATCTAACGGCTGAAAAGGGCTGTGGCAGTAACCATGGTTATTATTTCAGTTGCTGGGCTTAAGAATAGACCTCTCCGTCTCCTCCCGTGGATACAGTAAAGCCGACTTAGGGATTACACCAGGGGGGCATCCACCTGAGTACTCAACACCTACTCACCAATCCGCCTGCAAAGCGTGATTATGGTAAAACCCCTCATACATTCATTGGTGGCCTCACCCAGCAGTGGACTTCTAAAGGCCACTGAAGAATGGAATGGGCTGAAATACGGAACTCTCCTCAAAGAGTTACTCCCGCAAAAAATATTCACACATAATAGAATAATAGGTTTTAAAATAGTAGTAGGTAAGGTACCTTCATGGGGCCGCTAATCTTCACAGGTCCACGTTGACGTAAATAGCGTGAACGAGCTACCGGCCGAAGATTACAGCTAGATTAGCTGTAAGAACATAATCCTGGCATCAGCGAGTGAACTTGACCGAGCGTTGCAGCTAAGTACCAAAATAGAATGTTGTATATACCTAAAGTCTGCCTAAATGGCAGTAAACTTACAAGTTACGTAAAAAATTCCGTGTGGGTTAACAATATAGAAAGTGGCTAAGCCGGCGATTACCATAAATAAATAAATAAAAAAAAAAATATAACATGAATAATAAAAAAATTAAAAAAAGGACGTAAATTAAAAAACTACGGATCTTTTTTAAACATAGAAATCATAATAATTGAACCATTCAATAGTTATTTATGCACATATAAGTTTTAAAAAAAAGTTACGGCGTTGTTAAACGCGCGTGCATCTGAGAATGTTATTTTTTTTAATTCATTAAAATACCACTAATTGAGTAGTCAGAATGTGGCTGTTTGATGAGAGTACAAGGAAGGGATTGAAAAAGGAAAGGAGTTGCATAATGAAATTAAAACACTCGTTTGGATGATATTATGGTTACTAATAATACTGGTTGTTTTAATGTTGGCAATAAGCTAACTGTTTCAGAAACTTTTATAGAGGTATTATAGCATGGGTATTGCTACATACATACATTTACATTGTTACTGGTCACACATGCCCATATTACAAAAATAGTTTTAAAGATAGCTTAAGGCTCAATAGGTTCACAGTATGTCTATAATGAGCTCTAGAACTTTTAAGTTTTTGATAAAAGATCTTAAGCTTTCAAGAAAAAAAAATGTTATATGGTATTCTTTGGCTTTTTATCTAGTGAAATCATAAATTCAATACAATATTTGAATTACTTCACTCGTTTTTTTTTAAATTAAATATGCCACCTTTTAAAAATTGAAATACCATTTTAGACATACTTTTACACGTTATAATTTTTGAAACATTTGGTAACTTATTAATTATTAGTAAAGTCATCAATAAAATTTAACACAAGCATATAATTTTGTAAAAATTATAAAAACCCTCAACGCTATGAAACGGCTGAAACGATTTTGTTCAAACATAGCTAAGAACACTCCCAACAAATTCACCTTTCAAACAAAAAAAAAATCGAAATCCGTTCATCCGTTCGGGAGCTACGATGCCACAGACATGTCAAACCTATAACACCCCGTCGTTTTTGCGTCGGGGGTTAAAAATTGTATAGGGCATTTTTATATTTAAAAAAATTTATAATACAAAAACACGGTATCAGAGCGTGCGCTCGCATTCTTCGCCTCATACAAATTTTTTCGTTGAAACTATGTTCGTCTAATTAACGTCGTTTAGATAACGGAGCTGGTTTGCAAAAAAGCTGATTATATGATCCAACTACGACATATACATACATACAACTCATATAATAATACAAGACACTGCCTGTAAACAAAGACTTCATAATTTTCGCAGCAATTTGTTTAGACGCCTTTGTTTGGCGTCGCTTTACTTAATTTATTCCCTTTGAATATTCAAACCCTTAGCTCCTTCAATACTCGTCTAAATCAGGAATAGGAACTTGTGAGATAATATTTTGCTGGAATCACGAAATTTTGAAACCATTGTCTTTGAGTAGGGTGGCCAAGTTTACTGAAATAAAAACGAAAAATAAGATATACTATATATTTATAACGAATACTTTCATAGAAAGAAGCATAGGTTGCCAGATTAGCTAATTCTTACACCACAACGCAAACAAACTCGCATTGGCATTACCTATTGTCTACGTCATAATAATAACAATTCCACACTGTGTGAATGTAGACGTAGTAGCGAAAGCTACTCGTCTATAAATAAATAAATAAATTGAATCGCAGAAATGTAGGGACAATTTTTTTTAATAAAAATGGTTGTAGGCATTTTACTTCCTTTTGAGTTTACATTTAATTAGAATCCCACTAATACCATAAATGTCAAAGTTACGATGTTTGGATGTTTGTTACTCAATCACGCCGAAACGAATTTGGCAAACAGATCTAAATCAGGCTATGACCCGGATTAAACTATAAGCTACTTTTTATTCCGATAAAACGTGAGCGACGCCGCGGGCGGACAATAACTTATAATTTCAAGTCACTTATATTATATAGTACCTCACAACTTTTAATGTCGCCAGCCAGCCAATCAGCAACAACTAAATTAAGAAATTATATATATTATATACTGAAATATGGTCACATGAAAACGTCTTGTAGGCTCAGAAATCCCCATATTAATCATTTGATTGTTTTAATTAATGTAAATTATGCAGATTCGGCACCGGTGTCACAATGGAACAATCTTTGCGTCGGATATGAAGGCTTTTATATAATTCGGTATGCAGCTTGAAATAGCACTTTCAAGCTGAGCAAGCGTCTTGAGCGTAGCGAGAGTTTTAAAGATATGAGATGCAGCATAACTTTGCTGCCGAGCAAAACACACAATTTTTCCCCTCACTACAGCGACGAAAATGATAGATACAAGAAAAACAGCTTAAATAATTTAGTAAATTAGTGGTTCTTAATATTAAAAACCGGCCAATTGCGAGTCGGGCTCGCGCACAAATGGTTCCGTACCATTATCAATAAAAACGGCAAAAAAAAACACGTTTGTAAAAAAAAATTGTTGTATATTGTATATTTGTTATAGCGGCAACAGAAATACATCATCTGTGAAAATTTCAATTTGCGCTGAGAAATGGTCTGTTTGAGCAGCGAGTAAAAACTTTACTGAAACACGAATTATCCTTTTTCACAGATAAAATAATACTATCCTTTGTACAGTTCAAATTCAAATTCAATTCAAATTCATTTATTTTATAATTATAACATAACAGCGTTATGCACAGCACCAAAGCGTTATAAATATTTGTCATATTAATAATTAAATATTAGTCAGATGAACCTAATAATAAAAATGATTAGGTACTTATAATAAATTATCATGAGAATTTTGATTACACAAGTTACACCGTGTTTTGTCTCTTTCGATCTAATTTGAAACTGCATGTCAATGCAAAAAGACAAAACCCTGTATAGGACTGACTCTTCCCGCCATTTTCGAAATAAGACTTCATCTATTTTTATTTTATTTCTTTTCCTAGTTGTTTTTTTAGTTATTTTGGGTTTTTTTGGTGGCACTTTAACGAATGTAGCTCGTTTAAAGAGCATACGTGTAGTGAAATGAAATGGAAGTGAATTGCGTGACTTTTCAAATTGGTGGATATTATCAACCAAAGTTTTAGTAAAACGGTCACCGTTCTACTAAAACATAACTTGGCTTTGACTTTGTGACTTGGAAGTTTAGAATAACTTGACTTGAAAATGGCAAATGCACAAGCCCTGCGGCGCCAATTATAAACAATACAAATATTAAGGCATTTAAACACTGAGTAACTGTTTCAAGGTTTATTAGATTTTTATATTAGCACGATAAAACTTTAAAGTAGATGACACTTTTGTCCAAGTAAAAACGTCGTAGAGGGTCTACGAAATTTACATCGCATCACATTCCCGGGTGGGTAACGGGTAAAGCCTCCAGTACGGAGGCCGCAATGCTCTGAGGGTAAAGCCAAGAAAACTACAAGTTACAACTACAAACACTAAAAGAACTACAGCCACCTAAATTAATTTACTTGGAACGCTCCCGGCAGATGTCACTAACTTCGCAAATTGAGATCTTATCTTTTAATACGATTTCGACGGCAATCATTAGATATTTGTTGGTTGCTTTAGTTACAAACACACCAGAAAACTTCTGTTTTGTACAAAGTTTACGAAGTTTTTTGACGACCTCTGTGGCGCGGCGGGCGAAGGTTGGCCTGCAATGCAGGAGGTTGCGGGTTCGATTCCCGCCTCGGAACAAATATTTTTGTATATTTGTTCAGGGTGTTCTGGGTATTTTCTATGTATACTCAATAAAAAAAACTATCTATGTTATATATTGTATTAAGTATATCAGTTATTAGTACCCATAACACAAGCTCTGCTTAGCTTGGGGCTAGATAATGTTGTCTGAACTGTCCAGCATTATTTATTAATTTATTTATACTTACATTGATGGAAGCCTTCACCCAGCAGTTGATAAAGGCTGATGAAGAACATTAGGTAGATATTGTATTATACATGAGAGCAATGAATGAAATATGAAAACATCTCAGTCGTTTCACTTTGCCGGTTGAATTCCTACGACTCAAACTATAAACTGAAATCAATTAAACTAAAGTCGTATAATTAAAGCGTATCAATAAAGCAGGGAACTTCCAGTTAATAGAATAGTTAGAGTCAATCACACGCCTCGTAAAGCCATCGCACTCTTAGTAACTGTGAGACAGTGGTACTCAACACCAGGCTCCAGTTAGGTGACATATATACCAGAGTACTAATCGAACTAATCCAATGAAACTTCAATCGGGCTTTTAAGTAAAAGGGTCTTCATAATCTGATTTCGCTTACACTGCTATTTTTAAATTCATACCAAAAAAAAACATGAACATACAAATTCACTAGGTACAAAATTACTACGATAACTTTATCTTATTGACTGTTTTTCTCAGATTCTCAGTTTAGGACTTGTTTTACAAAAAATTACGAAGCCATCTCCTACCTGGAACAGCCCAAACTTGGTATTTTTTGTAAATATTTCTTGGATTTTTATAAAACAGCTGGCTGAAAGGTGTTTGCGTAATATATTTTTAGAACTGGATTATAAAGCCCTTTCATTTGAAACCACACACGATAGGATTCTGATAAATAAAAACAATTCCTGTACAAAAAAAATATGACGTGAATACTGCCCCCCATGGGAATATTATTAAGAACTACCGCTCAAAATTATTGTTTTCTATCAATATTTGCTTTGTACACCGTCCACTAGATTGTTAGTTTCCTGTTCATTATTCTCAAGTCAACTCAATATTCAAAAGTTTGAGCACCACTCGCCATTAGTTCTAAGGGTAGTTACTTCCACTACATATAATTACAATTGAATTTATGTCGCGCACCGCGCGGGTAAACTATTCCCGTTAGACGTTCAGGAGGCAGATATATTGCCGTCTAGTCTCTATCATAGTTAAACTTAATTAATTATGACGTATTTACAACATACGTACATAATTAATTCTGATCGAAATGATTTGTATGTGATTTTCTGAGGGGTTTTCACGGCCGTTTCACATAATGCTTAAAGCCTTGAAAATAGATGGCGCCAGCTCTGTACTTAACTGTCAAAATAAAGTGAAATGTCAAAGTCAACGACGTAGTGATATATTTTCGTGGTATTTTGTTACTATCACACAGAATAATAATAAATAATAAATAAATAATGCTGGACAAGTTCACACAACATTATCTAGCCCCAAGCCAGAGCTTGTGTTATGGGTACTAGGTAACTGATATACATAATACAATACATTAAATAGATAGATATTTTTTTATTAGACATAGACAACACCCAGAAGAAGACAATGCATTTGTTAATTTTGACAACCATATTTGAGTCAGCGCTATCTATCGAGCCAAATCGGACTACTTTTTATTATTCGAAAATGAAATGCCCTCATTGGCTTGGCTTTGTTATAATGTATCTTTTTTTTTCTTCTTTTTTTTCTTCTTTTTTTCAATGATGGAACTAGCAGTTGGCCCACCAGCGGTAACATCTGCCTATAACAATGCATTACCTCATAGGTCACGTCAACCTAGGACGCGCCCTATGTGGCATTGCACTGCGCCCGCCACCCTGAGATGTAAACATGAAAAGTTTCATGTGCCTGAAATTTCACCGGCTCTCAAACCCTTCAAACCGGAACACAGCTTTTCGGCAGAAATAGGTATGGTGCTACTTCCCCAGACGAACTCTTTCATAAAAACTCTCCATACCACATCGGTTGAGATGCGAGAGGTTCGAATCCTGCTGCGGGACAAATGTTTGTAGTATAATCTGCGAATATTGGTTCCGGGTCTGGGTGTTTTGTTACCATGGTACTCGTAGTTCCTGATACCCACGACACAGGGGATCCTAGTGTGGGATCAGGACTATGTATCTATGTGACTGTTGGGTGTTCTATGTTTATGGTATGTTTTAGTTGACTACCTATGTTCAGGACAAGATGGACAAATAATTTACATGCCTCAAGTAAAAAGATCTTAAAGTGAATAAAAGTGGTTGAATAATTCAAAGTTATGTATTCTAGCCATCAAAACCTAGTCATTATCAAGCCACTACAGCAATACACGAACCTGCCTCATAACTACTCAAGAGGCCTTTATCTGCGATTCCGGTACTGCACCAAAAAGAGTAAACCACTAAATTAAACCTTGACCAAACAAATCCATTAATAACGTAATCCAATTCCACGCAGAATCAATCTATTCCCGTAATGTGACAAAATTAGCGTGTAATATTTCCTATTCGAATTATAAATGCCCTCTTTTCCCGCCAAAATATTGTGCGCACGGATGTGAGATAAAGGCGCCCTCACACTTGCGCGTCCAACACGCGGCCCACACGCGGCCGACACGCGACTTCGTGAAATTTCCGCACCCTCTCCCAGTATTTATTCTACAACTATCCTCTCATTTAAAACTCGTGTCATCCGACCGACAGACGCAACGCCCCGTGTAAATTCAGTTTAGATTTCATCGGATCACCCCCGCTCGTTCACAAAGCAAACATTGTCCAATCTTGCATTATTTAATTGTTTCGAGTGTAATTTCTTTTGTGGGCCTTTTCAAGTCCTGTGCGTTGTGCGAAGAGCAAAACAATAGTACACGAAGGATATAATTTAATCACGAGCGTAGCGAGTGATCCTAGGTAGTACAAAAATGAAATCGCGTAAGTAAGATTTTAATTAGTTCCGGTAATTCGATTTGAGTAAGTAGATTTCGAGGTAAGTAGATTTAATTATTATCGAATTAAAACTATCGTGTTGTGTATTATTTGCCTCATCAAGCTGGTAATCGCTTTTGATTACCTACAAGTTTTTTTCAAACAAAAGCTTTTTGTTAAAAAGATAATTCGTTGGTATAAAGAAAGAATAAGACATTTATGACGATTTAAGTATGGTATCTACCTCAACTATATAAAGATTAGACCATTTGTTTAATTATAAATTTTTAATATTTTAGATGCCAACCCTAATTTGTAGGGGCATATAGAGCATGAATAAAACTATCGTTTACCGAATCAAATTAAAGTTATCGCACAATTTAAAGAAATAAAGATATTTTATATCATTACCCTCTAAAAAGCTTATTTTATTCACTGAAAACAGTGAATTACGAAGTTGTACGAACTCAGTTTAGTGGTACATGGTGGTACCTAATAGTTCGGTGGTGGTAATAATCGATTGAAAATGTATTCAACTGATGAAGTAGAGTCTATTTTCGATTAAATCTTTCTTTTTCTCTTAGTCAAAAAAAAAGTCATCGTCATACCAACGACGTCAATGGGTCGTTTTATACCAATAAAGTAAAGTATGCACCTCTTGAATAAAACGGATTTATATCGAGGGCCATGAATCACTCGCGTCGCTCAGTATTCTAACACTTGAATCATGAATCGCTCCCTACGGTCGTGATTCAGTCGTTAGAATCCTTCACTTGCTCGTGATTCATCTATGGCCCTCGCTTTAAATCCGTCTTTTATTCACTAATTGCATAATATACTATTATTATACAACAAACACAAACTGTACCTACATTTATCGAAAATACTGAACGATTACTAGTTTGCAGTACATTGCTCTGACTTAGAATATTTAAATTCTTATAAAGAAGCTAAAACACGCGGCAAGCTGGTAATCGAAAGCGATTACCAGCTTGATTGGCAAATAACATAACACACAACACGATAGTTTAATTCGATAATAGATATATCTATTTGTTTTAACATCACAAGCGGATATAAAAACTGTTTAATTTCCATCAAACGTTCATTACGCTTCGACCACGCGAGTACTCGTAAGCAAAGCGCTGGCCATACATCAACCGCCTCCATTCTAATGGTAATGTGGGATATCCCGCTCGCCGATATTGTGCCCGTCCCTTGCCATAACAAATGTTTATTTTATACACAACGCCACTAACAATAGTGTGCAAATACCTAAACACCGTAAATGGTGGCGCGATGCGATTTAGATGATAATGCCCGGCCAGAAATAATAACGACGTCGCTTTGTAATTTCGCCTTGTTTATTCTAAGCGCTGTGTATAAGCTCCCTATTGTTTTTGCGCGATTGGATTAGCATTTTACGTGTAAGATGTTTATTTTTTACTGTGAGCGTTTTTTACGCACTGTAATTTCCAGTAGACTATTTCGATTATATTGAATAAAACTGAAAATATCTTTCGAAGCTCAGTTTTCAACCTCTGGCGCGGCGTTCAAGTAGCTCATTGGACGTGAGAGGTTGCGGGTTCGATTTCCGCTGCGGGACAAAATAAATATAAGTATGATTTGCAATAAATGTTAGTCTAGGTGTTGTGGTAGCATACTCGTAGTGATACCCAAGACAGGGAATCCTAGTGTGGGATCAGGGCTATGTAGGTATATCACTGCTGGGTGTTATGTTATTACTAAGCCTACGCTATCGGTCCGTCTGTCCGTTCATCCATCCTTATAGGCGTAATGAGGCAGCCAGTTAAAATGTAAATACGCAGGGAAATTGAAAAAAAAAATAGTTGTTTTTTTGTTGTTGTAGTGTTTCCGGCCTTATATATAGACTCCTCCGTGTAAGTGTATATCGTACAAGCCGACTAAGAGATAACTCCAGGGGATGGGCAGCAGCATCCACCTGAGCTCAACTCATATAATTGCGATCACCAATCCTTCTGCCAAGCGTGGTGAATATGTCAAATCCCCCACATTGCATTTTATGGGGGAGGTCTGGTCCAGCAGTGGACGGCTAAACGTGGATGATGATGAAGATTTGTTGGCATGACCGTAAGCAAATTTTGACAACCTCTATGACGCGGCAGGCAAAGCTTCGCCTACGACGCAGGAGGTTCGATTCCCGCCTCGGAATATATATTTGTACGATCTGCAGATAATTGTTCAGTTTGTTGTTTGTAATTGTTCAATTGTTCATAATTCTGGGTAATTGCTATGTATAATCAAAAATATCTATCTATGTAATGTTTTGTATTATTAAGTGTATCAGTTATCAGTACCCATAACACAAGCTCTGGTTATCTTGGGGCTAGATAATCTTGTGTGAACTGTCCAGCATTATATCAAAAAAACTGACCTTAAATGAAAATTTTTGAGTTACATTGTAAGCAGGTACTGTTGGAACGTACATACGTAGTACCTACTATGAGCATCCCCCATACGCATTTCGTCGGTTATTGATTCCACTAAGATTTACCCACCAACTACTTACTTACTACTAGTGAGAAGAACTATTTATTAGTGTACCTATTTTTTCGTTGGTATAATGCAATAATCATAATATTGTATTAAAAACTGTATTTTTTTTCTAATAACATCAATGAATAGGTATTTTTAAAGACTACGCCCTTGCGGAAACCCCTTCAAGAAACAACATAAGCTATCAACGCATCAAAATCAAGGATGAACAGTTCATGTTTTATGTATACCATGCAGGTATGAGAATATGTTTAATTTGGTATTTAAGGTGCCTTCGAGGCCGTGGCTGACAGCCCTAACTCTCATACATATTCATGGAGCGTGATTAATCATGCTATATACCTCCCTTTGTCGAAAATACCTAAGAGATACCTACACATCATACTACGTAGGTACGACCGCATGTACGCTATTTAGTACAGTCGACATTAGAAGTAGCTTGGCAACTCATATGTCCAATTCTTCCTCTTAGTTGTACACTCTAGACAGAGTGGTCGTGGTTATTCAGAGTGGTTCAAGTGGGTCGTGGTTATTCAGGCTGTATTCAATACTGCGAGAATATTCGGTCAGAGTTATAAGAATAATAAGAATATAAAGTTTATTTACATAGCATATATTTATATAGAACGAACAACAACTAATTAAGTTTTTTGTGAAAAATGTATCTTTAACCCCTTACGCAAAAGGGACGGGGTTTTATATGTTTGACGTGTCTTTGTGCGTGTCTGTGGGTGTGTGTGTGTGTGGCATCGTAGCTCCCAAACGGATGAACCGTTTTTTTTTTTTTTTTTTTTTGTTTGAAATGGTTATTTTTCGGTAGTGTTCTTAGTTATGTTTGATCAAAATCGGTTCAGCCGTTTCATTGCGTTGAGGGATTTTTTATTACAAAATTAAATACTTGTGCAATAAAAGTTTAAAAAAATGTACATCTGACTGATTATGATGATGAAATTAGTAAGCAGAACCGTAAGTTAATCGAAATGAGCCCAAACACGGCTAGTCTGCTATTAACTATCGGAGTTCCACGGGAGGAGTCGAAAAGGTCAATTCTAATGCCAGAAACACCACGACACAGCGGGACACACCACGTCACGTAGCGTAGATTGCGTAGGTGTACATGGAACTATGGACTTAGACATAACAGTCACATACATAGTCCTGATCCCACACTAGGATCCCCTGTGTCGTGGGTATCAGGAACTACGAGTACCATGTTACCGCAACACCCAGACCCGGAAAAAATGTTTGCAGATCATACAAACATTAGTCCCGCAGCGGGGGGATCGAACCTCTCGCATCTCAGCCGGCTACTCGCCCGCCGCGCGACAGCGGTCGTCAACTAAGAAACACAGAGATACTTCGAGGCGACTGTACATTTTACTACGAACGAGCGTACCTATACGTATGAGTGTAGTGGGTAGGTACGTATCTACGTTAGTACTAGCTACGATGTTTATTATAATGTGTTGGTAATACGCCCGCTGTGAAGTTCAAATTGTGAATTATATGCGAAAATAAACGAGATGAATTATGTAGTTGTAAGGTAATTTGTTGCAACTCATTTAATTTATTATGGGTAGGACCTATTAATAAAAGTTTTTAAATACTATTCCGTTAAGAGCAAAATACGTTACATAGATTTTACATACATGTATTTTGCTAATAGTAGGTACCCATAGCTTTTTTGTGAAAGAGTTCGCCCGAAGAAGTAGTAGACGTAACCAGTGGTGAGTTCAGCGCCGCCATTGTTCTCCCACGACCATGGCAGGTGGATTGGTGATTGCAGTATTCGTGCTGAGTACTCAGTCGGATGCTGCTGCCCATCCCCTGGTGTAATCTCTTAGTTGGCTTTTACGACATCCATAGGAGGAGATGGAGGGGTCTATTATTAGGTTGGACATACCACGGTAAATTACAAAATAACTAACGGTACAATAACTTTGATTCACAATCATAATCTGATCGTAGCATTCTCGTAGCATGCTCGTAGAACATCATGTAGAGGTTTTCAAGTTCAACAAAAAATAATAATGTGGGTCGGTAAAAAAACTTTAAAAAAAAATGTACCTAAAGTTTTTTAATTCCTTAATTAAAAAACTTTAGGTACAAAACAGTTAAACCAACCCTTATATTTAAACAAATTAAACAGTAAAAAAATGATTTATTAAACTATACCCAGAGCTTACGCTACGCGTGCCCACATTTTTTTATTCTTTGTCAAAAAATTGTTTACAATGTCATTACTAGTTGATGAAAGAAATATTAGCATACGGAACCCATATTAAAAACCTACATCTGTCGGTGGGCGGTTAACACGCGGATTTTATGATAATTTACTCGCTTTATAAGATTAACGAATGTTATTTTATAGATTAATAGACGTATGTTTAGAATGATGTGTCTGAAACTAAGGATTACATTTGAGCTGCTCTACAAGTGGAATCTCACCAAAACCATATTTATTATGTGCCAAAACGAGCTCACTGGCGACTTCTGTGAACTCCTGGTAGAGTCACTGTCTTTATGGTTATTTACTGAAAGGGTGCCAACGGATTATTAAGCCTATTACTTAGCCTACGCTGTCCGTCTTTTTATACTATACTATTTGGATGACGGAACAAGCAGATGGCCCACCTGATGTTTATTTATTCGTATGGCCTTGTACAATCGCACAAGAGACTATAAACCTTCTTTATCTCTTGTGTACGATTGAGGTGCTGTGAGGTTAAAGTAACAGGTACAGCAGCCAAAAGGTTGTTGCGGTTAAGCGGTAACCTCTGCCTATGAACAGTGCATTACCACATAGGTCACGTCCACCTAGGACGCACCCTATGTGGCATTGCACGGCGCCCGCCACTCTGAGACATAAAGATGAAAAGTCTCATGTGCCTGTAATTTCACCGGCACCCTTACCCTTCAAACCGGAACACAGCAATGCAAGCACTACTGCTTTGCGGCAGAAATAGGTACAGTGGTGCGTCTCTCCGTTCGTCCGTCAGCAGGCTGTATCTTCTTCTTCTTCTCTTCTTATAATGGCTTCTGAGGAGTGCTCCAATTTTCATTTTTAATATTTTTTATAGTCAAGTTGCCAAGAGTCTCCGTCAAGTCATAACCCAGTTTAAATGGTGGTTGAAAAACGAGAAAACAGGAAAAAAACCGCCATTTCGAAAAGACACGCAATACACTTAAATTTAACACATGTGCTATTTATCCAAGTTACACCGGTTAAAATGCCACCAAAATTACAACAAAATAACTCTAAAAAACACATTCAAACGTAATTCAAAAAAAAGGTGACTTTTTTTCAAAAATGCCAGATTGAATCTCCGGGCTGTATCTTATCACATCACACTAATCACACTAAAGGCGAAAGTTAGTGTGTGTGTGTGTAGTGTGCTTGTTACTTCTTCACGCTGAAACGGCTGGACGGATTTACATGAAATTTGGAATGGAGAACCGGACTCCCGGAATACAAAGGCACATTTTCATCCCGATATTCCCACGGGATCGAGACTTACGCGGGTGAAACCGCGGGGCGCTGCTAATGAAACATAACAGACAGTTGAAATTTTCACAAAGTGTTTTTTTCTATTGCCGCTATAAACAAAATATAATAAAAATAAAAATAAATTGAAAATTATAGGGGACATACACAACAAGACACACACATACACTCATACATACAAGAGCGCAATGTTGTGTTTCGTATATGGTCTTTCATTTAACACTAAGAATGCTGCGCTCCATCGCCCGCTATAGCAAACCTCGAGTTAAGGCGTCGATGGACGCCAAATTCTAACACTATCTAACTCATTAAAGTTCAGGTAAGTTAAAAAGTGACAAAATAGCACACGCGAAACGATAAGTGAGCGAAAATCATGTTTTTTTTCATTAAAAAATCATTAGGAAATAAATTTTCACAAGTAAAAACAAAATCCTATCGGCGTTGTGTTATTTAATTACTGAAGACAATACAATCGTGAATCAATAAAAGTGATATCGGAAGACGGCTGTTCATGAGATCCTTCATGGACTAATTGCTTCTCCAGGCGTCTTCTGTCCGTCTAGGGACTTCTTGCTCTTATCTGTCTGGAAGCAGACTGCTCAAGTAAAGATAATCATCGACAATAGTATAGAGCAAACTAGACGCCGTGTACAGACCGTTCACCGTAAGTTGGCACCTGCCATGGAGTATTTACAGGTGCCATCTTACGGTAAACGAGCCGGACCGTTCGTCGTAAGTTGGCACCTGCCATGGAGTATTTACAGGTGCCATCTTACGGTGAACGAGCCGGACCGTTTACTGTAAGTTGGCACCTGCCATGGAGTATTTACAGGTGCCATCTTATGGTGAACGAGCTGTAAGACGAATATGGTGGCAATTTCATAAACAAACGGATACTCTACGATGAAATTTCGAATTATGGAGTAAAGTCTAACTGGTCTGAAAGCTTCAAAATTGTATGCCCTTGTAATTTATGCAACGCAATTTTCTACTGACACACACATAGTACGAGCGCAGACCGTAGTCAACCTTACCTCATGGAGTAACAAGATGGGACCACTTTGAGGGGGTCCAGCTTAAAAAAAGCGGCCAAGTGCGAGTCGGACTCGCCCATGAAGGGTTCCGTAGCAGCAAGTAACATAATATAAAGGTTCTAGGAAGGTTTACGACTTATGACGTATTAAAAAAAACTACTTACTGGATCTCGTTCAAACCAATTTTCGTTGGAAGTTTACATGGTAATGTATATCATAAATTTTTTGTAGTTTTATCATTCTCTTATTTTAGAAGTTACGGGGGGGGGACTTTTTACCACTTTGGAAGTGTCTCTCGCGCAAACTATTCAGTTTAGAAAAAAAATATTAGAAACCTCAATATGATTTTTGAAGACCTATCCATAAATACCCCACACGTATGGGTTTTATGAAAAAAAAAACAGTTTAAGTTCTATGTTTGGGGATCCCCAAAAATAATTGTTTTTTTTTCTATTTTTGTGTGAAAATCATAATGCGGTTTACAGAATACATCTACCTACCAAGCTTCATCAGTATAGCTCTTATAGTTTCGGAGAAAAGTGGCTGTGACATACACGGACAGACAGACAGACATGACGAATCCATAAGGGTTCCTTGTCTTTGACTACGGAACCCTAAAAACAAAACGGAACAACAAACAACCTTACCTCATCGAGTACAACAAGATGGGACCACTTTGAGGTGGTCCAACTTAAAAAACATACCTACTCTAAAAAAAACAGGGTTGCCTGAGCCAAACCTGGAGCGTTTTGTGTAGTGGGTAATTTACTATGTTTATTTGATTACGAGCTTTTATTTAACTTGCAATGTTTGTATAGAAGTTATGTATATTCGGGTCAAATCTTGCAACTGAATTTTAAAGCAGCCTCAACCGATTGAGATTAAATTTGGCATCATACCCGTCAAGTTCCGATGACAATACAATATTATGGTGACGAGCTGATCTAATGGAGACCACGGAACTCCTAGATTGATAGTTAGTAGACTGGCCGTGGTTAGGCTTATTTTGATCAGCACAACGGTTCCGATCACTAATTTATAAAAGTTTGTATTTAAAAAGGTTTTTAGGAGGAATATGTCCATAATGAGCCTAATTTCCAAAATTGTTTGAAAATATAAATAACTTTATTGCAACTGGTGCTTTATATTTTTAACCCCCGACGCAAAAACGACGGGGTTTTATAAGTTTAACGTGTGTGTGTGTGTGTGTGTGTGTCTGTAGCTCCCGAACGGATGAACCGATTTCGTTTTTTGTTTTGTTTGAAAGGTGAATTTGTCGGGAGTGTTCTTAGCTATGTTTGATCAAAATCGGTTCAGCCGTTTCATTGCGTTGAGGGTTTTTTTAATTTTTACAAAATTAATTACATGTTCAACAAAAGACTTATTTTGTTACATTCAATTATACCTTATCGAGTAACAAGTCGAGACCTGGCAAATTAGATGAGGTAAGGTTGAGTCGGTCCGCTCTCGTACTAACGTCGCGTCGCAACATCAAACGTTATCAGTATCAGTCCGACACGAGGTCGACACGTGACGGGCGACGGCCGGCAATATCGGGTGCGTCGACGTCAATCGTGGCCCAATCCGTCAACAATCGGGTCCCGCGGGAGCTTGATCCGATTAGTGATCGCACGGCTAATTTTCCAGAAATGTTTGGCAGATTGATCAATTTTAAAAGGATGCTGATTGATGAGTGAAGATATTCTGTTTGAGAATAAAGTAAGCTAGTATTCGAATGATCTTATTTTACATAAAAAATAATACAAGTAATACAACTAATGCATACATACATAGACACACGCCTTTTTCCCCGAAAGGGTAGGCAAATCCTAAATGGGCCTCTTTTCACAGTGGGTTGCACCATCGTGGAGTATAGACGTGACAAGTGGTGAGCTCATCGCCGCCATTGCCTCCCACGACTGACTCGGCTAACGCTTTCTTCCAGTAATAACACATTCTATAATAAGCTAGCAGCCAGGACAAATCTTATACCAACTTATACTTATCTTATACCTGGCTGCTAGCTTATTATGGAATGTGTTATTACAACAATGCAATGTACAAAAAAACATATGTGTATATTTAAAAAACATATGAAACAGTCTGAAGACTGCTGCTACTGATCTAAAGGTAGCTCAACTGATCCAAATCACTACCACTTTTTGTAGTAGTAGAGGTTGTTTGTGAAAGAGTTCATCCGGGGAAGTACTACCTCCATACCTATTTCTGCCGCAAAGCAATAGTGCTCGCATTAATGTGTTCCGGTTTGAAGGGTAAGGGTGCCGGTGAAATTACAGGGGCATAAAAGCTCTATCTACTAACAAAAGTATGCCGGGCGCAGTGCAATGCCACATATGGTGCGTCCTTGGTGTACCTACGTGACCTATGTGGTAATGCCTTGTTAAAGTGCAGAGGTTACTTAACATCAGGTGGGTCATCTGCTTGTTCCGTCATTCAAGTAGTTAAAAAAAAAGTTAACGAATTTTACATTGAATTTCAAATATCGCTCATTCGAAAAGGATTACGGAAAATTTGGTAAAAAAAACTCTGTATTCTGTTCCATCCAATGATATTGAAAAATAGCTATTTTCCAGTACGATGAGTCAACACGCGCCCATTCATCGGTGCAATGGAAATATTGGCCGTTTATCTTTTGTTTTCCCATTTTCGTTTTGCAAGCCCCCCGGCTGTTCCGGGTGAGTGAGCTGACAGTTTCATTTGCAACAACCTGCTGATAAGCAAATAGTACCTACCTACTAAGATATTACCCGCTATAGTTAAATAATATTTTTTCAATACAGTCGCTCGAAATGTGTACCTAGGTACTTACATATGCAAATTCTAGGGCACACAGGAATCGTCAATTCCTGTCTGTCCCCGAATGGGGACAGATTCGATGAAAAACGGAAACTACTCACATAGCCAGTAAACATACCTCGAAAGTTAATTTTACCGCCCTAGTAGATACGATATCTTAATATTTTTTTTACCGGTCCAATAAAAATTCTAGCAATGTATGTCCATGTAGAGTTTTATAAAAAAAGTAGATTTAAATTATGTCAACTTTGTACAAAGAAAAACTTATTTAGAGATAAAACTAATAAATAACTTTTAAAACTAACTTTTCCTCACGCGACATCTTTATAAATGTTGCACTAGAAAAGTTAGAACGCGGCGAGCCGTGATAGAGTAATTAACTTAGGGGGGGGGCAGCTTAATAATACCCAACTATGGAATCGCCCTATATACTAGAAGCGACATCTAGCGAAGTATATTTTTGCTATTCAGAGTAACTTTTCTTGCCTTTGATATTGAATTAGCTACTCAGCGTCAGATGGCGTTGACTCATCTTGTCAATCATCAGCCAGCCAGCAAGCACATTTCCACGGGATTATTATTGTTATTGAAAAAGCTTTTTGTTGGAAAGCGTTTGCAATTTCACCGTATGTTGGCACCTGCCATGGAGTTTTTACAGGTGCCATCTTACGGTGACCGAGCCGCTACGAACCATTCTAATCACGGTCGGATAACTAACAAACTTACTTAAAGTTGGCGCTACCCGCGAAGAGGTAGCGCTATTCGCGCAGTTTTTTTATAGGTATCTGAAAAATCAATAAAACCGAAAATGATGGTTTATCTCATAAAGTTAATTATCTACCAAAAAAGAGTAAAGTATGTATATTATACAAATCTGACAGATTGTAGTTATGTTATTGTAGTACCTACAGTGTAGTTAAGTTCTTTGATGCTAAATGGCAAGCAAAAGTAAAACAACTATGTAACTTGTAAGTTTTTTATTTATTTACAAGAGGTAATTTTTAACACTTATCCCGATTCCCGTAGCTCAATATAAATAACATATAATTAAAAACATGTATAACAAATTGATAACATACATAGTTCAATACAAATGTTACAAGCACTATAAAAATCACAGATACTTATTACGTATATTTAAAAACAAAAAAATATTCCGTAAAAATAATTAAAAATATAATGAAATAAAAACAAATTCAAGTTTACTTTAAAAGTAGGTAAATTCAGATCATTTTTATAAATGCAAGAAAAACAAAACATAGTAATATTCATTGAATCCTTAAAAAAATATTCAAATTATACAATAAAAACTGTATACTTTAAATTCAAACTAATAAAATAACACAACTCATGTGAGCTACTTACGTAGAAGATGGTCCCAAGAAATTAACTATGTACGCAAGTGAACGAACGAAAAAAATACATGTGGCAAGTGAGTTTTTCCTCTGAAATATAGTGCGAAACGGTTATTAATGAACGTGGGCGAGAGGGCGCTGGTGTGGCATCTACCACCCTTAAGTTGTTGTTGCATGTTATTTGTGCTTAAGCCGCGATTCCATTATGTGTGTGCATGTGTTGCATGCAGCTTGAGATGGAAACATAAAACTGCATGCAAGCTGCAGGTTGCAAGCACCAACCACAGCACGTCCCGTCCATGACGTCCAGTACCCTGCTTCAGTATGCTCTAAAATCTTGATCACATCTTGTATAAAGAGTGAAAGAGTAAAGTAAGTATACCAAACGATAAAAGCTTTGCCACAAAAACTTGCATGCAAGTAAAACTGTGCATGTAAGGTGCAAGCTATGGCAAACAGGTTTACAATGCAAGTAACTTACACGCACATAATATGACGTCATACCTGCATGCAAGAACTTGCACGATAAAATCGCGGCTTTACAAACTTTTGGTCAAGATTTGTCAAAAACTGACGTTTCACAAGATGAAGGCGTTAGTTCCTATTTTTGCCACGTCCATTTACATCCGTGTCGCACTATATAATATAACAAGCAAAAGATCTCGTGCACAAGATGACGTCACATCTTGTATGACTCCCATATAAAATTATGGTTTTATACGTTATCTTATGCACGAGATTTCTCCAAGAAACACCCCTAGTTTGTGAATTCGTGGTGTTATTATTCAAATTCTTATGCAGGCTAATTAATTTCACATTGAATAAAGATCACAGCATTTAAAAAGAGTGAGCAGGCAGAGGAATTACCCGAGCAGTACTGCAATATCAGCCATATAAGTACATAGGCACTTGTCAAAGAAAATCTGTGCAAAAACGACCAGTTCATGTAGTTTTTTCTCTAATTCGTTATTTTTTCTGGTATTGCACGACTATCGCGAATTTTATTTTATCACCACAACACCACTGCAAGAAGCAAATTAAGCAAATTAGAAAAAAAACGAGCAGTGGTGTGGAAAAATACGGAACTAACATTAAGAAAGATTAAAATAGAATCACAATGTCAACCCACCACAACCATATTACATTTTTAATTTACAGTTTTTATGGTACCTCAAACGGTATCAACGGAACCATTATTATAGAGTAGGTTCATATGCATGATTTTTTGACATTGTAGTTGCTTTGTGCTGGCAAGCCTGAGTAAAGGCGATGATTGTATTTTAGACTCTACTTTGTCGAACAAGTTTCTTCTACCAAAGTAGGCATATGAGATCTGATGTCACAG
The DNA here is from genome assembly GCA_932527175.1 of Operophtera brumata. Lineage (NCBI taxonomy): Eukaryota > Metazoa > Arthropoda > Insecta > Lepidoptera > Geometridae > Operophtera > Operophtera brumata. The sequence goes on along the minus strand of OW052239.1, from coordinate 15,962,620 downwards.
ACTTGTTGCCAGTATCCTGGAGGGCAATTCTCGTGCTTTAGAGATTAAGTCGAATTAGACATATGTAGAAAAAAGATGGCGAATGTCGAATAAAATCTCAATCTGCTATTCTCGTGATGTCGGAAATAGACATAAGTCGACCAAAATCATTCAAATCGAATACGATTTGATGGTTATTGTGACATTTTCGTGACATTATTTGTAGACATTCATACTTCGACATTATCTCTAATTTAGAGATAATCTCTACAATCCGAGAATTGGCCTCCTGAAGTATTGAAAGGTCAAATAAAATATCCCCATTATTAACGTGATTCTCACAATTTTTAGGGTAATTTCCAAAATATCCCGGAAACCTTTTTCAATAGATAAACTACAGTAACAATACCGAACCTCTAGTATTAGGTTATATAGGTCTTCCAATCACGTGTAAAGTAATTTAATTCAGTTTTTTGAGGTTTTTTCACTACAAATATCAAGATCTTGTAGAAGAGTTATAATGACGAGACAGTGTCATACAAAAAAATAATAGGCTATTGAGCATTTCCATACCCTCATCTCTCACGCCTTAACCTTTCGAACGATTCGACTCTACAAAACAATATTTTGAGCATGTTTCCGTTGGACGGATATTCACAACTACATACCTAATCTATTACTAAATCATAATAATATTTCTACTTATTCTATGTATCATCCGGGTTCCGTACCCAAAGGGGTCAAACAGGAACCTATAGGCCTACGCCGTCCGACGTACGGTCTGTATTCTGTCAGTCGTAAGATGCCAGTAGAAATTTCCACAGATTAAGTGTAGTTTGGGCATAATACCTATGCAAATAATACAAATCCCAAGGGGATCCCCACCCCGTTCACCAAGCAAGGAATAAAATCTAGTTCTAATTAACTAGTGGCGACACCTAGTCTTTTGTTGAATAAGCTTCAGAATCCTATATATGCGTGGTTCGAGAGGAGTCGCATTTCTCGTGGTTTATTATATAGATTTTAGTTTTTATACTAAAATTCCTTAACAGTCTTATTTGTAATGAATTTTTTCATGTCTTTTTACTTAACATTTAGAAATAACTTTGTTAGGCCCGTATTCCAAAACAGATTTGGTGAGATTATTATTGAAATATGCCAAAAAGTCTATGCTTGAGCGAGTCTCGATTCAGTTTAGTTCTGGAATACCAAGCTCTTGCTCAACCTTATACTCTTCACAAACCAATTATAGGACACTTAACGCATGTCAAAGTGACAGGTTTCTATAACAAACTGTCAAAGTCCATTAAGTGGTCCTTAAGTGGTTAGTGATAGAGTTTATAATTCAACTATAAGCTACCTAGATATAACTAGAATAGCAGCCGTGGTTAATGCAATACTTAATGCATTAATAAAGTCGGGTTGTGCCAATAGTAGAGCGCCTGTAGATGCCGACGTTAGTGCGATTATATAGTGTGTTCTAGAATACCCGCAGTGTTGGCGCAGCCGTGGTTCATGCGTTACTGCACATACATCACGCTCCGGTAGTAGAGAGCTCTTAGCACTAGTAGATGCCGACGTTAGTGCGATTATACAGTGTGTTCTAGAATATCCGCATAGTGTTGGCGCAGCCGTGGTTCAAGCGATACTGCACATACATCATGCCAGAGTTGTGCCAGTAGTAGAGGGCTCCAAGCACTAGCAGATGCCACCACTGGTGAGAGTGCCCGATGTAATCCACCTTGCCGGGGAACCAGCGTTCTGGTATCTAGAAAGGAAATAAATGAAATAAATAAATAATGCTGGACAGTCCACACAACATTATCTAGCCCCAAGCTAAGCAGAGCTTGTGTTATGGGTACTAGATAACTGATATCTACACTAACACTAATATTATAAAGAGGAATGATTTGTATTTTTGTGTGTGTATATGTTTGTAATGAAAAAAATCAAAATCTACTTTGTCGATTTCAAAAATTCATTCACCATTGGAAAGCTACATTCACCCTGTGTGACATAGGCTACTAGGGGGGGGGGGGATAGGAGGGGGGGGGGCGAGTCGTACTTAATACAATACATAGATAGATATTTTTTTATTATACATAGAAAATACCCAGAACACCCTGAACAAATATTTGCAGATCGCACAAATATTTGTTCCGAGGCGGGAATCCAAGCCACAACCTCCTGCGTCACAGGCGAACCTTCCCCTCGCCGCGCCACAGAGGTCGTCAATGGAGGAAAGAAATGTATCAATTCAAAATGGCGATTACAATAAATTTTACATACATACATACATAGACACGCCTTTTACCCCAAAGGGGTAGGCAGAGCCTTAATGGGCATCTATTGACAGTGGGTTGCATCATCGTGGAATATAGACGTGGCGAGTGGTGAGCTCATCGCCGCCATTTCTTCCCACGACTGACTAAGCTAACGCTTTCTTCCAGTAATAACACATTCAAGGCAGGTGAGATTGTGGTCAAACAAAGGTCTATCAAGGTTAAAAAAAAAACATAAATAAGCTAGCAGCCAGGGCAAATCTTTTACCAACGAATCTTACAAACAAGTCCGGGTAATCAACATTACAATCAATTTCAGACAATCAATTTTATCTAAATGATTATTCCGAAATTAAAATGGATTACTCGGTATTTGAAGGAATTTATCATTATTATCATCCACCAGCGGCTTTACCCGCGTTGTACCGGTATAATGCCATTCCAGGTCAACGAACTTTATCAAAATTGGCTTAGCCACTACGTCATAATCAAGAAACAAACAAACAATCGAACTTTCACATTTATAATGAGGTTAATGAATACCTTATCTGTCTAATATTTATCTGAGCCTAAATACAAAGATATGTGGGTACAAACTCGGTGCGTACTTCAGTAGGTACATAATAAATAAATAAAAAATAAAAAATGCTGGACAATTCACACAACATTATCTAGCTTAGCAGAGATTGTGTTATGGGTACTAGATAACTAATATACTTAATACAATATATTACATTGAAAGATATTTTTTATTATACTTACATAGTAAATACCCTGAACACCCTGAACCCTGATATCTGCAGATCGCACAAATATTTGTTCCAAGGCGGGAATCGAATCCGCAACCTAACCCGCAGGCGAACCGTCGCCCGCCGCGCCACAAAGGTCGTCAAAGATAAATAAATAATAAATAAATAATGCTGGACAGTTCACACAACATTATCTAGCCCCAAGCTAAGCAGAGCTTGTGTTATGGGTACTAGATAACTGATATACTTAATACAATATATTACATAGATAGATATTTTTTATTATGCATAGAAAATACCCAGAACACCCTAAACAAATATCTGCGATCGCACAAATATTTGTTCAGAGTGCGGGAATCGAACCCGCAACCTCTTGCGTCGCAGGCCGAGCTTCGCCCGCCGCGCCACAGAGGTCGTCAAGATAGAACAAACAACCGATCTTTCGCATTTATAATGAGGTTAATGAATGCCTTATCTATCTAATACTTTATCTGACCCTAACTACAAAGATACGTGGGTACAAACTCGGTGCGTACTTCTTGCGTATTTTCAACAACTCAAAGATTGCTTCGGGCGCGGTCCGAATCAGGCCATAATCGGTATTAGCGCGCTCATAAGCTTTATTTCTTAGGCTTTCAATTCAATTCATTTATTTATTTCAGGCAACAGTGAAAAATTTACGTTGTACCTAGACTTAACCCATACCCCATTAGACGTTGCCCATACTAACTTCCAACTATCATACATATAAAGATAAAGATATACTTAAAACTATCACTTAACGTCAATAGAGGGATTTGGTTTCGAAAACGCTTTCCTATAGCATCAGTAAACAATGCCAGCTGGCCAGAACTCCGGATCAAGGGGCACATCCTTGTACTTCGCCTGGACCTGGAGAGTATATGACTTGAAGTCAGTGGCCCTGTTGGTCTGCAGGCGCTGAAGAGACAGTCGAATCGCCGAATCGGTTTCGCTGAATCGGACCGCGCTAATATCGATTATGGCCTGATTCGGACCGCGGCCTTCGTTTCGCCAGTTTTTTCTTGGTCACCGTGCGTGACCTAGAGGTTCTGGTGTAGGATCGAATGTTATGCCGGTTCATTGGATAACTTTCACAAAGTTTAAACAGAAATAAGCTTTTTTGTTAAAACATTATTTAAAAATAAAATATTTTATAAAATGTACATCTGACTGATGAAGATGATGATGAAATAAGTAAGCAGAACCGTGAGCTGATCAAAATGAGCCCAAACACGGCTAGTCTACTATTAACTATCGAGGAATTCCGTTGTCCATCATCAGATCAGCTCACTGTCACCTGTCATTGTTATCAGAACTTGACAGGTATGCAAAATTGCAGCTCAATCGAACGAAGCTAACTGGTTCAAAATCAAATTCTCGTACTAAGCCCCCAGGTCTAGCGCTTAACTGAGTCAGTCCTTGAGGTATGGGAGCGGTGTTTTCGTCTCTCATTATCAGATGACATGTGACATAATGAAGCGAAATCACCCCTCCCGTACCGCTCCCATACCTCAGGGACTGACTCAGTTAAACGCTAGACCTTGAGTCCATGGGAATAGCAAACTATGCAATATTCGCGACTATGGGCCGTCGTACGAGCCAGTATTTATTCAAACAATATTTGCGTTCGATTTCTTTGGCGCTGAACACTAAGATGTTCCAAATTCAAGAAGTGCGCGGCAAAGATAATTGCGGCGCACTTATAAGGAGGTTCAAAAACTCATTACTGCTCGCTAAAAGTTTCTTATAGAAAACACCACCTTTGGGTGTACTTAAAGGCGAACCAAGTGGGCCTTTTCGAATAGATGGGATGAAAAATACATTGGTTCAGTATCGGGATTTGATCCGTGCCCTACCCTTTATTTTCGATAAATTATTCCGTGCCCTCGATCCCAGCACACAGCACACAAAGGAAATAAAAGGTCACTTGAATAGTAGAATAGTGACGTCATCGAGTTTAAACAGCATATTAATTATTAAATAGTATTAATTGTATGGAAATGCTCACCTTGAAGGTGTATATAATGAATGCGGTGCCACTGATGACGTACATTCCAATCACTCGCGGAAAGAATATCTGAAAACAAAAAGTTACAAGTTTAGATCCCGTTCGGCTTCGGCGTGATGATGATGATGATGATACTGTTTTATGAGTACTCGCGATCAGCAACCATATATGTGTAACCATAACCGTATAAAGTTTATTTTATTTTGTCTTTTTTGGAAAACACACTTATATGTTCACTATATTTGTGTCACAAAAGCTACAAGCATACCAAATATCATCATTGTGGGTTTGCTTGAAGTAAGTACCCTAGAGGATTTTTTATAATTTCCATTTTCACTACTTGATTTCACTGTCTTTGTTTTTTAATTAGGTTATATCTATAGCGAGGGTTGGGGGGAGTGGGGGGGGGGGGGGGGGGGGGGTCGTGGTCGCCAATCGACAACCTTTATACTACAACGCCTGTCGGTTATATGACATGCCCATTGCCACTTCACCTTGCTTAGTGAGAACTATATCGGTGATCTTGATTCTTCTTGATCTGCTCGTGTCGGATGTATCACATAGCGAAACTTCGAACATCAACATCCACCTGAGTATTCAACACCAATACCGCCATTGCTATTATACATTATTATACGTAGGCAGGGTTCGGTCGTTCGATGAGTTAGAAAATACGACCTGTTACGCGAGTACCAATATACATACATCTGGACAGATGCAGACAAATTTTGCCAGTTGCAGGCGTGGCGCACTCCGCACTTTAGCAAAATAGACTAGTTACCTGAACCATAGGGTTATCAAAGCCGCCCATAGCATACGTCCAATGTAGGGTAGGCAGCACGCCGTACGCCGCCCAGCCGATGAACACGCACATCTTCACGGGGTAGGGCACGCGCAGACTCGGGATCTGTAGCACCATGGCCGCGATGAAGATCAGAGTCACTGACGTCATGTAGAACAGTCGAAGCTCCTGAAAAAGTCAAGTATTATTTGAGTAAATGGACTTCGTTACAGTGTTCAAATAGTGTCCGAACTAACAAAACGCATATAAAGAGGAACAATACTGACAAGTGTTATCCGTCATTTACTGCTTGATTATTGACCATATTTGAAGGGCGAGCCGGGGTCGGCAAGTAATTTTAAATGGGGTCCGGGCGGGATACTTTTGTAAATTTGTATCAAGGGCAATGACAGTTTCAAAAGAGGAAGACGAGTGACAAACTTTCTGGGCTGGTCCTACTCAACTGAGTTTGCTGACACACCCGTACTTTAGTCGCACTTGGAACATCGTCGAGAACACTTGTTCTAGTATATACCTAAAACGCATCAAAATGCCTTCTTGTGTATTTTAAAAAGGGCTTCAATCACTCCGGGAAGAAAAATAAATCTCACGGAGTTACTTTCCACTCACAAGCATGGTTAAAAACATTATTTAACTGAAAAATATAGACTCTGTTGATTAAATACCGACCACATCGCCATATTTGAGAGAGCGAGATAGACAATACGGGGAATACTGTGTACAGTCCACTACTACAGTCGGGGAGTTCCAGACATTCGTGCGGCGGCGGCGCCGAGCCGGCCCGAGTTAACCGGAGCCCAAGTATAGTATGTTAGAGCGTCACTTGTCTTCCTCTTTTGAAACTGTCATTGATTGAGGGCCAGAAAAAAAAGCTCATAATACTTACTAGTTGAAAACTTTATTTTGACTATTATTACAACTTGGGCGTCTTCAAACGAAGAGTTAATAGGCATCTTCTAGGCGAGCGTGCTTAAATAGGCCTCATCGTCACTTCCCATCAGGTGAGATGTAGCCAAACGCAAGCCTATTTTAGGTAAAAAAAAAAAAAAAAAAAATTAGGTAATTATATAAAGCACAATAGATATTCGTATAGGTATATTCTTTCCTGCGGTTTTGAGCCAAATTTTTGTTTTATGAAATTAGAATTGCGCCGCGTGATTTAGCTTATTTTCAAGAATAGAAATATTCCAAACATGCACTGCATTGTACTGTAAACTGGTAATCTAAAGCTATTATACCAGTTTAATGCAATAGGGGGTCAGTTGGGAAAACTGAAATATGTGGCCAAAATTCGAAAATGTCGGGATTTTGGGCTTGTTTTCCAGAAAAACTTGCTAAAATATTGCTTACATTGCATACAAATTCAAACCTGATGCATGAAATCTCTCGAAATCTTACTCAATCAGCTACCGTGTGTACCTAGTTCGTTATGTGATCGCATAGTTGACCTAGTGACGAGATAGCATGACTTGACATGGAAGTCATCGAATAGCACACCACAGATTACCTAATAAGATGAATTTACAATCTATGGGTAAATAGGTATCTAAATATCTATATAAGCGAAACCAAAAATGGGTGACTCCTCCACAGTTCTCCAAAGCCAAACTTGAAACTTGGCATGAATGTTCGTTTTGGCTTCTAATTGCCCACTAAGAAAGGATTTAACAAAATTCTACCCATTTAAAAGCCTAAGTTTGTATGAAAAAAGTTTTAGAAACAAATGAAATAAAAACACAAAGGTTTATGTTCATTCGAAGTTGTTTTGTTTTGTGGTAACAAAATAAATACCTATCTTCTATATATATAAAACAAAGTCGTGTTAGTTACACCACTTATAACTCAAGATCGACTGGACCGATGTTAGTTAAAATATCGGGGGGGGTTCACCGGGGGCTACCCGTGGGAAGCGAAATAAAAACGTTCTCACAAGCGTTATAATTGATGTGGTTACAAAACAACGGATGTGTGCGCGCATATTGTCGTAAAGACACGACCTGTGTTTGTATATCGACCGTGTTCTTTGACAGATAGTTATTGAATGAAGGTATAACCCATCAGGTTTTTTTTTCTGTATTTGGCGCCGCACATTTTTGACCTTTGTTTAACCACGATCTCACCTGTTGCCAAGTGACAATGTGGCTGAAGATGGAGACAAAGGTCTAGAAGGCACCTATTCACTCTAGCCTTGAAAAGACCCAGATTATAGTTTTCAGGAAAGACAGACGACGGTACTGTATTCCACTGCTTAGCAGTTCGCATTATAAAGGTAGAACTGAAACGTTTAGTACGAATAGAGGGTATACTAATAACATCTTGTGCATTTGCCATTTTCAAGTTTTAATTATTGTATTTTCAACATATTTTGCAACGTTACACTCCTTCCAAGTCGTAAAAGTCACAGTCAAGTTATGTTCTAGTAAAACTGTGGCCGTTTCTTATATTCTTATGTTTCAGGTTTATACAAAAATATATATAGATCATCGCATATAATCAATGAATCATTCACTTACTAACTACTAACTTTAATCATTTACTTGAGACAGTTGCTGGTTTTTGTGATTTACGTTCATTTTTCGTTTCGTATAGTGACAGAATTTGAGGTAACTGGAAGATTTGGTGATCCAGAAAGAACATGGGCAACTCGCCATACATTGTTTCACCCAACTTTTTTGACTCACGTAACGTACAGTTGAGGTACTTTTGGTTATTGATAATACATGAAAAGCTAATTTTACTTCTTGCGTAGAAGTTGTGGGAAAGTAATGTCGTTTTTAGCGATAAGACCGCCCATTGTACATTACTGTTATTGTTTTTTGTTCTTTTATCTTTTTATTTGTCTATTTGATGTGCAATAAAGTGTTTATCTATCTATCTATCTTGTTGCGTTTTTTACGCAAACGCAATGAGTTGATTTATCTAGTTATTTAGAAACACAACTTTTGCTTTCCGACTTCTAAAAATATACAAGTTCTTTGGAAAAATTGGTCAAAAAACAACAATTAGAACCGTACTAATTACTTCCATGAAGGGTTCTGCCCTGGTTCATTTATTTTTGACCTGGGTCACCGGTTGCCTACCTCCTTTATAACATGGTGTATTTTAGATTAGACCCTGCAGACGCATATTGTAGTGGCAATGTCCAGCCACAATGGAGTTCAATCAGCGCTCAACATCAGCAAGTTCCAAGTGAAAGCAACATAATGACAGTCCACAATCTAACGGCTGTATATACCTACCTATATTATTGTTGTACTCGTGTACGCATCTTAGACAGCCTTTAGTACCTTTCTCTTTTACTAAGTGTATGTTAACGGAATTTGATTTATGTTGTGATTTAAAGCTGTCATCAATGGCTTCTTCGATTTTCCTAATAAACTTCCAAATGATGAAGTACATGCGAAAGTTTGGAAGTATGTTCTTTGTTACTGAATCCCGAAATAATGGCTGCACCGTTTTCGATTAAATTTGAGATGAAAGTGCAAACCACACTTAATGGATAACATTAAATTTAAATGTAACTCAAAAATTGCCCGAAGATGCGGGTTCGAGTCCCGCTGGAACGGAATTTTTGGGTTACATTTAAATTTAAAAGTGCATATTATTACGAATGTCTAAAACTGTCCAGTCGGAACACGCAAGACAATTGTTACGGCGTGATACTAACTGTTTCTCTTGTGATTGTAACTGTTGACGACCTCTGTGGCGCAGCGGGCGAGTAGCTGGCTTCAGGGTCTGGGTATTGTAGTACCACGGTACTCGTAGGTCCTGATACCCACGACACACTAGGGGATCGTAGTGTGGGCTCAGGATTATTGTATGTGACTGTTGGGAGTTTATATGTTCGACCCTAAACTTCAAAATTACTTACTGTCTAATTGCTCTTCTCTAGTTCCATATACTATATTTTTTTACCAACGCTGGTTTTACTTTTTTGCGCCTTAAATGTGCGAACTATCAATCTAGCATTAAATAAATAAATATATATAAATAATGCTGGACAGCTCACACAACATTATCTAAGCAAGCATTAGCATTATCTAGCACCAAGCTAAGCAGAGCTTGCGCTATGGGTACTAGATAACTGATATACTTAATACAATACATTACATAGATAGATATTTTTTATTATACATAGAAAATATCCAGAACACCCTGAACAAATATCTGCAGATCGCACAAATATTTATTTGCATTGAAGATATAGTCAACACTTTTTGCATGAACTGAAACGACGCGAGCTTTAATCAGCTTGGAACTAAGTAAGTATCACAAAACCGGATGCTTGCCAGAAACACTTTTACTCAAAACATTACAGGTAAGTGCGGTATTCGTTTCGTTTCGTTTCGTATGAGGTAGTGCTGGCCTCTGGTGTCGGAGTTTGTCAAGCCGCCCGAGGGCCTCTGACGTGGCTTATCGACTGCTATTAATCAATAACATCCGGGACCGACAGCTTAACGTGCCCTCCGAAGCACAGAGCGATGGAAGTGCGGTATGAAGACTTACATAATGACACCAGAACGCGTAGTACACGCCGGAGGTGTAGATGGCGAGCAACGACAAGGCTATTCCGAAGAGATCGTACATCAGGAACGTGTTGTAGGTGCATTCTGAATGGCAGGAGAACGTGTGGTAGAGCGATGATAGAGCCAGGCAGATCTGTAACAAAATTAAATGATACACAAATGTATAATACTATTATCAAGCCAAAATGGATGTCTTAATGAGTTTCCAAGTCGCTTTCCATCGTGAGATAGTGGTAAAACGCCGTCAGTTAATTTTTTTTCCCATAAATGTCTGAATAAGCAACTTCAGACGGGTTAATTATCTGCAAAAACGCTAAGAGTTTATAATAAGCCTATGTCTGATTTAAATGCTTGTACCTAACTGGATATAACATTAAGCATACTTCTTCAGACCTTCTTCAGGCTTTTTTATTCATTATCTGCAAAAACGCTAATAGTTTATACTTAGCCTATGTCTAATTTAAAAGCTTGTAAGTACCTAACTGGATATAATATCAAGCATACTTCAGACCTTCAGACGGATTAATTATCTGCAAAAACGCTAAGAGTTTATACTAAGCCTATGTCTAATTTAAAAGCTTGTAAGTACCTAACTGGATATAATATTAAGCATACTTCAGACCTTCTTCAGGCTTTTTTATTCATTATCTGCAAAAACGCTAATAGTTTATACCAAGCCTATGTCTGATTTAAATGCTTGTAAATAAATAAACCTGAATGGATATATTTATTTATTTAGACGAGTGTGTGCCCTCTGCATACAAACGAAGTTCACTCCTATTTAGGAAATTATCACATCAAACTCTATGACATTTTGTACACATGATATCACTAATATCAGTGGTTTGACAGTTTGTTATAAAATTATATGGTTTCCAAATCTCACGGACTTAAAGATTTGTATGGAAATTTTATAACCAATGCTAGTTTATATACAATTTAATGGGAAACTGACAAACCATACCTACGTCTAGACTTGTAAACAAGTTGTCCACAAAATGTCATTGACTTGAATTCATTGATTTATGAAACCGTAGTGACTATTATTTAATCTGTGATCAAACGTCGGTTTTGTATGGAACAAGACTTCACGTCGCATAATTATTTTCTTTGAACGCTGCTGATACGGTATAAAAAAGCATGCCTGTAATGGAGCTGCCCTACCTCACAAAGAATACTTTTAATTGATTTACTACGTATTGGGTATGGTATTATTTTATCTGTGGTATTCGTTATAAATTGTAGTGTTTGATAAACCTAATGTGTTGAGAGAATTTTATTGATTAACTAAGGAGCTCTACGTAATCGTAAGCCTGGCATCGATCGGTGGTCCAGTAGGCCTAGCACAGGTTGGTATCGAGTAGTTTGCAGCTAGCGTTTGAAACTATTGTATCATGTTTTGACCAATTAAATTAGCTAGATTTAAGCAACGCCCTCTTCGATAGTGAAATTCTCGATAGTTCGAAGCACGACTTTTTGACAGAGCTGGGTTTCGACTCCGAATCGATGACATCTAAGTTTCGTGTAGTTTTGTGAATGAACGAACGGAAATTGTATAGAAAATGATAGCACAAGTTGGATTTTGATGTATCGAATCCTTGAATTCGATAGCTGGCTTTCGAATTGATTCTCACGGCCATTTTTACAGTGACATCGTCGTAAAAATAATTTGTGTAGAAATATTTTTATGTTTATATATATGATGAGAACGATGCTTTTCGCTGCAAGAAGTTCCACAGCAAACTATTAGCGGCTAGAAGTTCCACAGCAAACTATTAGCAGCTACTGACTAGCTGACGTTCGCGACTTCATCCGCGCGTAGATTAGGTAGTACGTACCTCCTCGTTCTACGCATTCTAAATAGATGATGGTACAAACATCAGTCTGTAGGTAGAAGTCCACTGCTGGACATAAGGATTCCCCCATAGAATGCCACAATGAACGTCCTGTGTCGCCTCCATGCAACGATGACCTGCCCATTGCCACTTCAACTTGCTAAGTTTTAGAGCTAGTCAGTGATCCCGGTTCTTCTACGGATAGGTATCTTCTTTTTGGATTCAGGTACGGAATCTCCGGGCATAGCTCTTTCCATAGCCCGCCGTGAGATTTTGAGCTTGTGCATGAGGCCAATAGTAGGCGATCATGTCTCAGTAGGTACCGTAAGTCATCACTGCACCGATACCAGACTTAGACTTTGATCATGTTGAGGCTCTGTCTGTGATATGAAGATATAGCGTAGTTTCCTGAACGCTGCCCATCTGAGTTGGATTCGCCGACTAATCTCACCATCGGAGGTCCAACGCCTTCTTAGTTGAATGAATTGTTTACGCAAATAGACATAGAGCAACAACTAGCATAGTCAACAACTTTAACAAAACCCTCACAAACCCATACAACCCCATTTTAGACGGTATAGATAGAACAAAGGACTTTGCTCAGGGTTTTGTTTTTGTCCCAGCTGTGGGACTTAGATAGTTTTCTCGGCTTCTAAACTGCCTATCCTACTCTATGCTATTTCATCAAAATAGTTGGACCAGTTTTTCTTGATATTTTGTACAGACAGACATACAAAGAAAATAATAAATTATATACCTTCGAACTTCGTAAAATTCTCGTAATTTAAACATAGGCCATCTATAAATTGGCATACAAACCTGTCTCTGGTTGTACTATAATTTATTCTGTGCTTTTATTTGTAATGACCAATGATGTGTTATACATTAGATACGCTATTCCGCGCTCAGAATGGTGACAAGAAAGTGAGGTAATTATCGCAAGTTCACTTAGTCGCTCTGTGAACTAGGACGCACGCCACTACTAATAGATAAACCCAATACTAAAAGCCAGCCCAATACAAACATTCTACGGCAACCACAAAAGAAGAAAAAAATATTTAATTTTGTACAAAATACTAGGTATTTAAATTTGTTTATTTAACAATTTATTTCATTAAAACCATTTGTTTCGTTGCTGCTCTGACACCTACACGTACGTGATGGGTAATATACAATTCGCCGAGGTACGACAGAGAGACACGATCGCACGTGGCCGGCTGCGATATTAGGATAGAATGGTGTAGTTAGGACAGTCAACAATCACATCAACAATTTTATTAATTTTATTAATCTTAATTATTTAAAATTATTCGGTTTAATTGTATAAATTATGTAGGTAGCTAGTACATACTACACTGACTCAAAATAATTTTATCAATGTATTTTGTCGATGCCTCCCCCATAAAATGCAATGGAGGGGATTTGCTAATCAACATGCTTAAGAGGCGGATTGGTGATCGCAGTATTGGTGTCGAGTACCCAGATGGATGCTACTGCATAGACATATTATGTTTTTTTCTTTCTCCCAACAGGGTTTCCGTATAGCGCTGTGATTTTATGGTCCTTTTCGTCAATATAAAAACAAAGTAAGCAGCTATAGATAGTACCTACATAAAACACCACTTTCTCAGTGGAGTTTGAATGAGTGTAACATGTCTACTTGTATAGCATGTCTTTGGTAATGACAGCTTGATTGAATGTTGTACCTGCGACGTTCGGAATATACAGAAAGTTGTGTCAAACGACAATTCGGCCTCAGAAAATCTAATTTTAATACGAAAAATTATGAACTCTTATAGCTACTAAGTAACTTAAAATACTTTTCTATAGTTTATGCACCATTTTACTCTATAATGTACCATAAAACTTCTAAAAATATAATTTAAATATTTTTCGGAAGTTTACGATTCATGCAATTTATTGCGATGTTTTAGGTTGCGGAACACACTTTGGACACATTTTCATTCTTCTAGTCGCATGTTGCCCGCACACTCTCGTAACTCACTCCGCGGTCGATACGCATACAACAAAATCCTGTGCTGCCGCGAGCTTGCGAAATAGTATCGAAATCGATTCGCTACGTAAAAATTACGCAAATGAAACGATTCCGATAGTCAGCCTGTGCTTGCCCTACAGAATAATAATAATAAATAATAAATAAATAAATATTGCTGGACTGTTCACACAACATTATCTAGCCCCAAGCTAAGCAGAGCTTGTGTTATGGGTACTAGATAACTGATATACTTAATACAATATATTACATAAATAGATATTTTTTATTATACATAGAAAATACCCAGAACAATTTTTAACACAGAATGTTAAAAATGTTAAAAGGTCAAGCAGTTACCGGTAAATCCGAGTACCTATTAGTAGGTAGAAGACATTACCCATTTAATATGCATTTTAACTCGATTCTTCCACAATAAATTTAAATATTTATAAGCACGGAGGTAAATTGGTGGACACTTACATTTGTTTAAAGCGTGAATCCAACTCATGGGTGTATATAACTTTTGAAACTATCAATAGTTAATGGTTAAGTACATATTTTTCACTAGAAACGGGATATTTACCATGATTTTTTAGTTTTGATTGTTCCCGATATTTCGGCACAGTTACTATGGCGCATGCAACTGTGCCGAAATATCGGGAACAATCAAAACTCATCAATCATGGTAAATATCCCGTTTCTAGTGAACAGTATGTCATCATGGGCATGGGTGAATGTTACGTGCGAGATAGTTGGTGTGGTAAACGCAATATATTTAACTAGCGACCAGCCCCGGCTTCGCATGGTTGTAATTTAGAAAAAAAAGTCATGTTACTGCCCGTGCGAAGCCGGGGCCGCTAGTTATATGTATTAACATTCCGTGAAAAATTATCTAACTGATGTTGAAAACCGCATCTAAATCCATTGTGTGGTTTAGGAGTTAGCGGATGTACAGACAGACAGAAGCGGAAAGATAATTTTTTTATACTATTGAAGGTACGTTTGGTTTGGAACAAATCTAACAACCCGATTTTGACCCAGTTCACGAGAAACTAAATAAATAAAAAATAAAAAAATAAAAAATGCTGGACAGTTCACACAACATTATATAACCCCAAGCTAAGCAGAGCTTGTGTTATGGGTACTAGATAACTTATGATATACCTACTTAAGGTGGATGCACACGCTTGCGGCGCCAAATTCAAATTTTTTGGTGTTTTTTGCCCATTACAGCTCATCAACACTTCTTCAGATAGCGAAAGTTGAGTTCGCGAGAACTAGGAGACTTAACACACAAAAAAAAGCACTGTAAAAATGTGTTTAGGGGTATCATAGCTATACTGACGATATTTATGAGATACTATCAATTAAAACATGTGTGTTAAGCCTCCTAGTTCTCGCGAACTCAACTTTCGCTATCTGAAGAAGTGTTCATGAGCTGTAATGGGCAAAAAACACTTAAAAATTTGAATCTCGCGCCGCAAGCGTGAGCATTCACCTTAATACAATATATTACATAGATAGATATTTTGTATTATGCATAGAAAAATACCCAGAACACCCTGAACAAATATCTGCGATCGCACAAATATTTGTTCTGAGGCGGGAATCGAACCCGCAATCTCCTACGTCGCAGGCCAGCTTTCGCCCGCCGCGCCACAGAGGTCGTACCTGTACCACAATACCTGTCATGTTCTGATGACAATACATTTGATGGTAACATCGAGCTAACCTGATGATGGAAGCTGAAGGTGGACAACGTAACTCCTCGATGGATAATAGTCGTGGTCGTGTTTGGCTCATTTTGATCAGCTCACAGTTCTGATTATTAATTTTCGTTTACTCTCTGTAGATCCAGTGATCAAGATCCAATTGGTTCTATTGAGAAAACTTTTTTTGGCTTAAAAACTTTGAGTATAGTTAGATCGAAATCTATTTGTTGTGCTAAAATAATACAACCATGATACACTCCACACGCACACATTATAACTTACGAGTATATTTGCAATTTAACAACTACTATATGTTGTTATAATTGTAAACACTATGATTTGTGTATAGTACTTTAAATCATTATAAGTATGAACATTATTGTTGATGTATTAACCATTTTTATGTTACACCTACTGGGAAGAAACTGACTCCTGACATACGTGAGCCCTAGTTTAGGAGTCAGAGCTTCATTTTAATATGTACATTGGTTTATTCAATAAATGCTTTACTTATTTTGCTCAGCTCACAGTTCTGATTATTAATTTTATCATCATCTGTCAGATAACATTTCATAAAAATATTTATTCCTCAGGCACTACTCGAGGCAAATCGCCACGCATGATTGGTCAAAATAAATATTCATTGACGTCAATATAGCAATGCGAGCAAACCTGTCTCAGTGTTTACCTTATTCGGAATATACGAACAATAAAAAAAGGGCAAACCGGTCCAGCCGTTCTCAAGTGATGCGAATATGATTGCATGGATTACCAATGACGAGCATTTCATTTTATTTATATTTATAAGAGTCATTTCTGACCTTAGCTTTTGGTGTCTTCACCAATCAAATCCCTCTCATCACGCTTCACACTAATCCTCACTATCCTAACTTATATTTATTAATATTATAAATGCGAAAGTGAGTTTTTTGTTACGCTTTCACGCCTAAACTATTGAACCGATCATCATGAAATTTTGAACACATATGTTTAAGAATAGTTATGAACACAGGTTTTTTTAAAGGAAATCAACGCGAGCGAAGCCGCTAGTAAAAGCTAGTAAGTATATAAATTCGAAAATATCTCTCTCTCCGTCTGTTTCTTGCCTTTTTCCGACTAAGTTATGAGTTTATAGTGTGTATCATGCGGAAGAATATAGGATACTTTTTTATAAGGAAAAAATTGTCTCAATGACGCCGAAACGGCTGAACCGATTTCGCTGAAATTTGGTACACAGATAGATTATGACCTGGATTGAGCTATAGGCTATTATACTTTTTATGCTAGTAAAACGCGAGCGAAGCCGTGAGCGGACACTAATATGCTATAAGTATCAGGTTTTCATCGGAATTGGAAACCAAAGTTCCATAAACAACCTTAAATATCAGTAGTGTTGTCATCTTAGTTTCCGATCTGGAGTAGATGTAAAGTCAAGGGCGTCAAGACGATACTTGATGATGATACTCATGCATGCTATTATATCAAGGTATTTACGATTCATGCATGTATAAAACATAACGGACTTTCGATTTTTCCATTTTATTCCCCATCTATTTACGCCTTATATAAAAATCAATCTCCTCTAATCGATCCAACAATTAAATATTCCTACAATAGCAAGTCTATCATCTTTGCACCGACAATTTCGAGCACCAGCCGCTTGGCCGAAATATTTTTTGTAATTTCTTACTTTCACTGCCAGTGAAAAGCAGGTCGACCATCCGAAGGAAGGTACTAATAAGCAATCTGTGGCTGACTTTCGAGACGGCCAATGGTGCAGAGTCTGTCGAGATCAATTTCGTAACGAAGACGTTATGCCGTGCAGACGTTATGCCGTGCTATGGAGAATGCTTGCTTTGCTTTGCAATACTTGGAAATTAAATGACGGGAGCGAGACACGAGCGCTGTTTATAGCTTTTTTGTTATTGGAATTTACTCCACAAGAACCGCTTTTGATGCCCACGCAAATATATGGGGAATCAAAAAGTAAAATCAAGCGACAAAAAAAACAACAAAAAGGAAAGTCGTTATGTTTTCGCTCTGGGCAACATATTCGCGCATCTTGTACTGAACTGGACTGGAGTAAACTCCAGCCACATGTCGAAGCTGACACGCACCTTTTTTTCTTTTCTCTCGTCTTTTTGGTACTTTCTTGGTCACTTTGAAGAGCCTTCGATAGAGTATCCGCATTAAAATGTATCCGATAATTATATACATGTGAAGTAGAGCGAGCCAGAAAGGACGAAAAAACGTATGAAAAAGTAAAACTCAGATCTTCATACAATTTTGTAGATATAATCAGATACAACTTATCATGGTACAGATAGTTCAACTATTGTATTTTTTTAACCGGAACCGAAACTGTTCGCCAATGCATTGGAGGATCTCTTCAAGACGCTGGACTGGAAGAAGAAGAAGATGGGCATCAACATTAATGGCGAGTATATCTCACACTTGCGATTCGCAGATGACATAGTTCTGATGGCGGAGTCGTTGAAGAAGCTGCAGTACATGCTAGACGGCCTAGCTGACTCCTCTCAACGAGTTGGTCTCCGGATGAACTTGGATAAAACCAAGGTGATGTTCAATTGTCACATAGACCCGGAACCAGTCGTCGAAAAAGGTCGTCCACTTGAAGTTGTCCATAATTACATATACCTCGGGCAAATATTGCAATAAGTTAGACACAACTTTGAGAAGGAACCAAGAGGAGGATTCCGTTGGGTTGGGCAGCGTTCGGAAAACTACGCCAAGTCTTCTTGTCGCCTATACCATAATGCCTGAAGACACAATCAATCAGTGCGTCCTACCAGTAATGACCTATGGTGCCGACACGAGGAAACTCACGGTAGGGCTCATGGAAAGGGCTAAGCTCGGAGTTTCTCTAAAAGATAAAATCCGAAATGAGATTATCCGACAGAGAACTAAAGTCATTGACATAGCCCACCAGATTAGCAAGCTGAAGTGGCAATGGGCTGGTCATATATGCCGAAGAACCGACCACCGTTGGGGTAAGCGAGTTCTTGAGTGGAGACCGCGTCTTGGCAAACGTAGCGTGGGGCGCCCTCTGGCTAGGTGGAGCGTTGACCTACGAAAGGCGGCGGGCAGAAAGTGGATGAGAATAGCCGAACACCGGGCTCAGTGGCGCGTATTGGGAGAGCCTATGTCCAGCAGTGGACTATTGTGGGCTGATGATGATGATGATTTTTTTAACCGACTAAACTTATTTATAGGTAACTCAATTATAGGTAATTAGTTAATTATATGGCTTTATGGGTAATTAAAGTTGTGCAATACTTACACCTGTTGAAATAATATAACGACATCTACCTAAGTAAAAAAATAAAAAATAAGAAAGTAAATAATTCACTCACCAAAAAACACGAAAAGAGTAGCCCAGCAACAATTTTATCCGCTATCGTAGCATGGATGTTTATTATGACTAGATCGTTTATTGTCAGGAAGAACAATAAAAAGAAGCCAAATACATGCGTCCATATGTTCATAGTCTCATTAGTCCACCAGAATACGCTGGAACAAACACATTTAAATTATCTCGAGAAGCGGCTATGAAAGCGTCAGAAGAACAGTCAGAAAAAAAAAAATAAAAAAAAAAAAAACAGTCCGTGTTAATACGATTGGCTTCGCTTATTACTTGTCACGCATGTAATTAAAAAGAGTGGACCCAGAATCAGTCCCGGTGTAACGCCGAATCATTTTACACAACATGACATCGTGAATGACGAAACAATCAGATGGCCCACCTGATCTTAAGCGGTACCCTCTGCCTTTAACAATGCATTACCTCACAGGTCACATCCACCTAGGAGGCACCCTGTGGCATTGCACTGCGCCCGCCACCCTGAGACAAAAAGATGAAAGTCCCATGTGCGTGTAATTTTACCGGCACCCCTTCAAACCGGAACACAGCAAGGCGAGCACTACTGCTTTGCGGCAGAAATAGGTGTAGTTCATAGACCTTTAAAGTACATGAGTAGCAGGCTATCACACCTGTCATATTTAAGTAGCCAAGCCAAGGCCCAAGCATTGACAACGCGTGTTGCATAAACAGACGATATCGCAACACTAGAGACGACCTTTGTGTACAAGGTGACTATTACAATTAAAGTTAGAAGATCCGTCCGTCTCCATCATCAGATCAGGTCGCTCTTACGAGGATTGTACCGCTAGGGCGCTTGAGCCCTCTACATACAATCGAAGTTTTCCTTCTCCTAGACGCCTGCAGACTAATGCTGATGAGGCCCATCGGTTTTATAATTATGGTTTCCAAATCACACCAAAGTAACAATTTGTATGGATATCTTAATCAATGTAGTTTTATTCTATACTAGTGGAATGCCCGCGACTTCATCCGCGTGTACTTTTCCATACAAACTTAAACATCCCGCAGCACCCCCTTAGGGGTTGAATTTCTGGAATTCCTTTCTTAGTGCACCCCTAGGCCACAAAAGGAACGTACCCTCCAAGGTACGTTCCTTTCAGGTCTCTAGGACTTACAGTTTAGGCTGTGCGTTGATAGTCAGTCAGTCAGTCAGTCAGTCAGTCAGTCATGCAACGATTTTATATATATTGATGAGAAGTTTGGAGCGGGCTAGTGCCTACCGGTACAGGGACTATACAAAAAACAACGGTGGCCGATTGGCTCGCAAGTGGCGTGTAGTTAGGTAGTTGTATGGGTATAGCACATCCTGGACAGCAATTTTTTATAAAATAGGAACTGGGGGGTAACCATGAGCTCTTATAGCGATTCAGTTCAAAAACTATTCAGTACAAAATATCGGCTCCGTGATTTCCGCTAGTGTATTTAAAGGCACAATCGCAGAGGGTCTATAGACTTCTGCAATTCAAATGAGGAACGTCAACAACGAACCGATATTTTCAACTGAATAGTTTTTGAACTGAATCGCTATAAGAGCTCATGGTTACCCCCCTGGATTACTTTTTAAACCGTTTAAAGTGACCATTTATGTAGATTGTTAGCCGATATTTATGTTATAATTACTTATACATCAATATATAAATAAATATATAAAATCGTTGCGTGACTGACTGACTGACCATCAATGCACAGCCTAAACCGTAAGTCCTTAAATTTGGAGGGTGCATTCTTATCTTGGTCTAAAGGTGCACTAAGAAAGGGATTTCTGAAATTCACCCCCTAATAAGGGGGTGCAGCGGGTTGTTGAAGTTTGTATGGAAAAAACTACGCGACGAAGTCGCGGGCTTTCCACTAATATACTAATATGTATGGTAATTTTATACGTCATGGTACGTATATAGGTACCTTTAAACAGGCCATCAACCCGAGCTTACGAATATTCTAGATAGCCAACTGGTTTTATGTAAATAAATAGCATACTTTGCGTCAGAGGAAGCTCTATTTAAACATACATTTTGCAAGAATAATTTATTCATCCATAAAATCCTCTAATATTATAAATGCGAAAGTTTGTGTGTGTGATTGTGTTTGTTACTTCTTCACGCTGAAACGGCTGGACGGATTGACATGAAATTTGGAATGGAGATAACTGGACTCCCGGAATAACACATAGGCACATTTTTATGCCGATATTCCCACGGGATCGAGACTTACGCGGGTGAAACCGCGGGGCACTGCTAGTATTTAATAAATAAACGAGCGAGCCTTACAGTAGTCGCATAATGATGTGTAACATCTGACATCTCACCTCCTTGGTAATAGCAACATGGCTGATAGTACCAACCTCTCGGAAATCTCACCCCTTGGTAATAAGCAACATGGCTGATAGTAACCAACCTATCGGAAAACTGCGCGCTTCCTGTTACACAGTACCGTCCCTTTTCACGAAATCACTCCCACTGATTGCAGGAAAGATGTTACACACAAACACATCAAAAACTTTAAAAAAATAAAAAAGTGTTACTTGGGAAATAACGAGTAATTGAGAGAAAAATATAATATTTAGGTAGTTAAATGGTTTTAAAAATATAACTGACCTAAAACCACCGTAAAACGACCTTGAGACCTTACTTGTAGTAGACGTGTAGAAGTTACATAAGTTACATAATTTCACATAGCTCTTGACGTAGGTTTACTCCTATTACATTTAATTTTTATTATTTATTGGTTGGCTTAGGAAATAAAAAAACTACTTTTGATAAAGAATTTGTAAAATAATACAGTTTTAATGGTAGGCCATATCTTGCATTAAGACAGCAAATCTTTGAAGATAACGAAGAATACATTTCTTCGCAAGTAAGTTGCTTTACCAACTAGGAGCAAACTAAATTCGCGTGGACCCATAACCTAATGCGTGAGCGCACCAAAGGTTTTTTTTAATGCAACTTGGAATAACGGATCTTGCAGATGGCCCACCTGGTACCCTCTGCCTATGAACAGTACATTCTCACATAGGTCACGTCCACCTAGGACGCACCCTATGTGGCATTGCATCGCGCCCGCCACCCTGAGACATAAACACGAAGTCTCATGTGCCTGTAATTTCACCGGCAACCCAAACTCTTCAAACAGGAACACAGCAATGCGAGCACTTCTGCTTTACGGCAGAAATAGGTATGGTGGTAGTACTTCCCCGGACGAACTCTTTCACAAAAAAGCTCTACTACTACTAGGTCTCGTCTTCTGGCAAACAAAGACCATTTTTAAAATCATAAATGCGTGTCTCATCTTTCTAAAGAATTAGTAGATATACCTGCTCTAAGATCAAAACCCTGAAAATATCAGGTTGCAGGAAGGTACCGAATAATTAACTTGGAGTGTTGTAGATGCCATTATGAAATACACAACACTCCAATTATTATGCAGGCATGACTTCGGAAATAACGATTATTTCAAAGAAACCTTATTACACAGTCACAGTCTGATTTCCACAGTTACTTAGACGTGTGTAATGCAGAGCTCAGAACGCAGACAATCTATTCACATAGTAATTATATTATCTACTAGCGACTCGCCCCGGCTTCGCACGGGCAGTTTCAGCATGAAAAACAGCATCCATCCACATACCAAATGCCATCAAAATCCGCTTAACCGTTACAGAGTGGAACCACAAATAATGCGAGTGTAGCCGCGGGCGTTAGCTAATAAACCATATCCTATAGCACTCAGCGATAATGTATTGTATTTTCTGTTTAATGCATTATTATTTTAAACTATCATTAATACTTTTCGCAGCGCACGCGATGTAAAGAATATTTTAGGTTTTTTTTACACCTTTGATTACATTATTGGAGTTTTAGTAAGGTTTTTGAGCTAATGTTTCAGAGCCTATTCGATGCAAACAAACAATCAAATCTTTCCTCTTTATAACATTAGTATAGACAAGCTATTTATTTACAAATAATACAATAGGCCAAGTGGGAGTCGGACTCGCCTGGAGCAGGGTTCCGTACGTCATTTTATCTTCTTGAATAGTTTCCGTTTCCATGGGAATTTAAGGACGTAGGATTTTTGTTTAGGTTTGCCTGTAAACTATGAGTGATGCCCTATATTCTGTATTTTTTCAAAATTGTAGGCCACTTTGTTTTGTAGATAAAGGGGGAGTGGGGAACGGTCGATTTTAACTCTATTTATGTACCAAATTTAAACTTTGTTTGTCCAGCAGTTTCAGGTAAAATAAACTGTGACAGATACACAGACAAACACGAAAGTGATCATATAATGGTTACGTAGGTACCTTTTGAAGTATGAAACCCTAAAAAGCAGGTATCATATTAATAGGTTTCATAATAGTTTCCATAATTCTCACCAAATTGCAAATTAATAGTTGGTAGTTTTCATAGTCTCGTTAAATTTAAAATGGTAATTATTTATATAGAACATTAATACAAAAAATTGTGATAGAAGGATCTGTCTTGCAACAAAGCTGTAATTATTTAAAAATAAAAGATTAAATATAATATATTCAACCTTGATAAAGCATTCTATACGGTTAGTAAACAAGGACTTTACACTGCATTCGTAAAACAGGCTGCACCTAAAACACAATCTATAATCACCTTTAATAGTGTACCCTTCAAGTCGTCATCCATTTGTAGTGCAGGGCTGCGTCTTAATACCAACCCACCCTCTTCGGAATGTTCTTTTCTATACTCTTGAATGCTGCGGTCTTGGCATCCATTCTCATAAGAACTGATGGCAAATTTACTAATATTTCTTTACTCAAGTCTTAACGTAAAAAGACTATAGCCATGTCGCAAGGGGTCACTGAAAGACCAGTAATCCTGCTAAACGGTGCACTTCTGGATATTGTGAACAGTTTCTATTATCTGATCTAGTCTGTGTCATGTCGTTTCAAATTTTCCAAATTTATCTTAAATTCAATAACTGAGGTAAAAATAAATAGTTCTCCCAGCACAGTCAAGTTAGCTGGAGTTACGATACCCAACCCTGATTAAATATGTTATGCTGCAAATACGGCAGAGCCCATTGGCACTTCAGCAGCTTCCTATAGTTGTTGATCCTTAACAAACACTTTATGAAATTTGGAATCCTATAGGTGAATAGTAGAGGTAAAAGACATACCTCTCCCAGCATAGTCGAGTGGGCAGGAGTTTCCGATACCCGTCCCTGATGAATGGGTTGTGCTGCAAATACACTGGAGCCTGTTCATACTTCAGCAGTTTCCTATAGTTGATGTACTCTTCATCCTCCTTGCTCAGGTTATTGTTGTCTTCCAGTTTCTTGCCTCGCCTGAGGAGCTTGTTTGTGGTGCAGAAGCCTTCTGACTCTTCATCTTCCACCTGATAAATGAAGGCACATACTTTACGTTATGACGAAACTTGCTACCTAAATGAACCAAATTTTAAATAGTAATCAGTTAATGAGAAGCTGTTTTTTTTATTACAGGAATTGAATGTTAGGCAGATGTAATACTAAATGACAACTTTATGTGAATGTCTTTGTTTTTAGGCCTATGTATGTATGTACAAGTAAACTACTTACCATACCATACTACTAACTACCATAATACTTTCACTTCATATGCTAGCTTACAGAATGCCCCAAACTGACTATTAGCTTAGCTGATTTTTTCTGTTAGCTTCATATATCATCCAGCTGATTTGAGGGGGGGAATGTTTCTTTCTTCACTATAATTTTTATTTAGAATTACTTCATATTTGTTTTCTAGGATTTCTCTCAGTCAGTTAAGTACACTCTGACTGGATTTCTTTTTAGGGTTCCAAGGGTAAAACAGGACCCTATTACTGACTTTGCTGTCCATCCGTCCGTCTGTCACCAGGCTGTATCTCATGAACCGTGATAGATAGTTTAAATTTTCACAGATGATGTATTTCTGATGCCGCTATAAAAAGTAATACTAAAAAGCAGAATAAAATAAATATTTAAGGCGGCTCCCATACAACAAACGTATTTTTTTGCCGTTTTTATAGATACTGGTAGGGAATCCTTCGTGCGCGAGTCCAACTCGCACTTGGCCGGTTCTTTTATTTGTTTTCCAATTAATTTATTATTGTTTTTTTAAGCTTTGATGTTTATTTAACTAATACAAATTAAATTAACTTGAAATTTACATTAGATATTATAATCTGTGTTATATTTATAATCCTAGTAAGTACCTATTATTATTATTTTACCTTTCGAAGTTGGTTCCGTCTCTACTGTGCAAGTTATTACCATGGACACATAGCTAGCACATAACATAAAGTTAGTAAATGATGTTACTTACTTTTTCGATCGACATAAATTGCACAGTTTCAGCTTGACACGCACTCACTTTTCTGGTCATCGTAATAGTCCTAATATATTTTTCTATGAGATAGTTTCGAGAACTTTGTTGTTCTCGAAATCATATGCACTGATTTGTCTATGCGACTGCATTAAGCAAAAGTTACTGTAATTCTTACATCGGATATTGTGCTTTTTTTAAATAATTTGGCTAAGCTAAACGCATTTCAAAAAACAATTGTTGCGAAAACTATTTTTTGTTTGGCCAAGTAAACGCAACATCCCTTCCTCAGTATATTAGCAAACTGACAAACATTACTAGAGTAGAGTACTCACTCTGTGCTGACAAAAAAAACTACTTCTTCTTCTTTTATTTGTGGATACTGTGGGTTTAGTTTCCACAATTTTGCCAATGTCAATGTCTACAGGATATAAAACGGTAAGACGATGGAGATCTGAGAATATGAAAGTAGTCTTCTTCTTCTATCATAGGTAATGGCTTCTGTGCATTATTTGCAACAATTTAGCCAATGTCGGTCTTTGAAGTACTGTACTGACTTGGCAGTTGGCACTGACTTCTCTGAAGCAAATAATAAAACATCTGACAGTGACAAAACAATTTTAAGAATGAGTGTCACAAAATGTGAAAATAACAAAAAATAAACTCCGTTTTTCTGCCACTATTTATTGTAAACTGGGTTATGACTATTAAATAAATAAATATATTAATTATATGCAAAAGAAGAAGAAGAATGCCTGTGACGTGACACTGAGTCCATCTGCTATTTTTGAATTCCTGCAAGGTTGTATGAAGGTACGGCTTGTATGATAATGAGCAGCCCCGTCTATTCCCTTTTAGTGACTTGGGTTTTTTTAGTTCGTATAATTTTTATGTAAGCTACATGTAGAAAAACGTGAGTTAAAAATATATATATGTATGTACGTTTTTTAGATGTATTATGTACTATTATGTAGCTTGCTGCACCCTGACAGGGTATTTACATCTGTTGTAATGAGGGGCTTTCACGGCCGTTTCACATCATGCTTAAAATAGATGGCGCCAGTGCTGTCATCATCATCATCATGATCTTCTTGCACCCCCTTGGGGGCGTTAGGAGTGGGCCTTGAAACGTCTTTCTCTACCCTGGCTTCAACTCCAGGGGCGACTGCCCCTGGGTCAGTGGGTTTTGCCGTAACACGGCGGTACGCACTATGTGCGGAGATTCTCTGTGCGTTGTTTACACTCCGCTCGACGCGGAGTCCGAAGCGGAGTCTGAAGCTTCTAGGAGGTCTCTGGGACCGGGCCTCCACGGTCCGGGACGGTCTGGGGGGCGCGCGTGCAGGGGCGTGAGGGCGTTGAGGTGGGTGTGGCGGCAGTTGTCGGCGCTGTCGAACATCCGACGCGCCGACATCACCACGAAGTCCTCGACGCTCTCGATTCGCACATCGCGCGCGATCACATCATTGCGGATGTAACGGCCCGCTCCCGTACACACCCGCAACGCGGCGTTCTGGACTACCTGTAGTCTTCTTCGGTTGGACGCGGAGAGCAGCGCGTACCATGCCGGGGCTGCGTAAGCGAGCCGGGACCGTACGTACATCTTGTAGATCCGCACCTTGGTCCCCAGCGGCAGGTGGGATTGGAGGGCAGGTCGGAGCATGGCGCTGGCGGCGCGCGCCTGCGTGACCGCGCGGTTCGCCTGTGGGACCATCCTCAACGGCCTGTCGATCTCTACGCCGAGGTACCGGACGTGCGGCTTCCACTCGATGCACTGGCCCCGGAGCAACAGAGGCTGAGGTGGTCGGCGGCGGATCGAGACGAAGAGGGCGGCCGTCTTGCCGACATTGACTGCCATGCGCCACTTGTCGAGCCACAGCGGTAGGAGATCCAGGAGGCGCTGCATCTGGCTCGCGGCGATGTCCGCGCTTCGCGAGGAGGCGAGGTACGCGCTGTCGTCCGCAAATAGCGCTAGCGACACATCCCTCTCCCCGGGGAGGAGGTGTCCCTCCAGGGTAGGGATGTCGTTGGTATAGAGCGCGTACAGGGCGGGCGACAGGCAGCTCCCTTGGGGTACTCCAGCACAGATGGTCTGGGTGCTGGAGACGGTGTTCTCGACCGAAACAAAGAACCTGCGGTTAGCCAGGAAGGACGCCACGATCCGGATGCAGGCAGGTGGCGTGCTGGTGCTCAGGAGCTTGAAGAGCAGGCCGGGGTGCCACACGCGGTCAAACGCCTTCTCCACGTCCAGGAAGACCGCAGCGGTGCTGCGCCTGGCGTTGAGCTCCTCCACGCAGTGGCTCAACACGCGCACCAGCTGGAGCGTCGTGCTGTGGCGACTCCTGAAGCCGAACTGCTCCAGCCGAGGCTCGATGGTTGGCCGCAGTCTGACCAGGAAGAGGCGCTCGAAGAGCTTGGCTGGGAGAAGGGTGATAGGCCGATAGCTCTCGGGCAGGCGACGGTCTTTGCCCGGCTTGGGGAGCACTATCACCCTCCCAGTTTTCCAGAGCTCCGGGAAGTGAGTGGTCCTCAGGATACCATTAAACAGCTGCGTCAGGACTACCACTCCTCTTCTCGGCAGATGTCGGAGTGCTAGGTTGGTTATCCCGTCGCAGCCCGGCGCCTTACGCCCATGAAGGCGGAGAATGGCCTTCCGAACCTCGGCGGGGGACATGAAGTCCCCCCCCCCCGAGAATCGGGGCGGGGCGCGACAGGAACTCGACAACTGCTTCTTCGACCTGGGTGTGATGGTCTACAACCTCAGGAGGGACGTCATCTGGGACAGGATGAGGGGTAAACTGCTGCTCCAGGTGCGCCACGAGGATCTCAGCGCGGTCGGTGGGAGCGAAACGCCGGACCCCGTCACGGTCCAGCAGGGGGTAAGTCGGTAGGGGGCCCGCGTGAGGGCTCTGTTGAGCGCGTAGAGGCTTGAGTCATTTTCGGAGGCCCGGTCAATGGTTTGGTCCCAGGTCTCCCCACGCCAGGTCCTCACGGCCTCTGAGACCTCCGCAGACAGCTTATTGAGGGCGGACTTTAACCGAGGGCACCTCGAGCGCGCCCACTCGCGGCGCAGAGTCCTTTTCTTCTTCAGGTCTCGCTTAATGTGCAGCGGGAGTTGGTCGCGAGCCTGTGGTCGGCGCGCGGCAATCGGTGTGGAGGCCTCCACCTTGGCCTTCTGATTGGCCTCTAAGAACCTGGCCACCTCGTTCTCCACCTCAGCCGGGGTTGACAGGTGGCCGACGTCGATGGACATGAGTGCGGTGGTGTAGGCTGCCCAGTCAGTTTTGACGCCCGTCGGGCGCGGCGCTGTGAAGTTCGCCGACAGGGCGAGGGTGATGAGAATTGGGAGGTGCTGAGTGTCCAGATCGTACAGCACCTCTATCTGTACTGGGCAGCGGATATTCTTTTTCACCAGGATGTCGAGTACGTCGGCGGAGGCTCTGGTTGACGTCGGTATATGAGTTGGTGAGTCCGGGCCAAGGACCTCGTACCCATTTCTGTCCGCGTCTTGGAGTAACTTCCGTCCGGCTGGATTGATCACACGGGACCCCCACTCTGGATGCTTAGCGTTTAGGTCGCTGGCTAGCAGGGTGGGGGTGGTGGAGTTGAAAATGGCCGCTGTGTCCGCCGTCGAGAAGCGGGGGCCGGGGGGGCGGTATCCGGCGAAGATCTTGAGTTCTTCCCCGCCCGCCCTGACCAGAGGGCTTATGCTAAGTTTTGCAAAGAAATTCGACCGACTTCCGACTTCCGAGTAGCGAGCACTCGTTACCTAATGGAGTCATTTCAATCGATACATCTTTCACCTTACCCTAAATGTTCGGCGTACTCGTAAATCGGTCGATCGAGCGCTCACCCATAACTTCCGAGTTACTCGTAAGTTGTTGGTTTTAGAAAGATGGCGCATTGGATTTAAAACGTGAAATGCTAGCAAATCTCTATGGAATTTGATTTTCGAAGCAGTCAGTGTCGCTTAAAGCATTCATTCCTCCAAGGAAAAACGTTTAAATTACCAAAAATTTAAAAAAAAAACTCTGGAATAGGTGCGATTGTTTGTTTGTTTCAGAAACACAAACAAAAATCTTCTATGAAATAGAAAAGTGAAGCTACTACAAAATGTGGACAAGTCCAATGTAATTTCAGATTATGATAAAGTTTATGGAGTTGTTAGTAAATATTTTCTTCATATTCTATGGACATTGTTTTTTACAACTCTACCAGCATTAGCTGTTTTCGTTATAGGTTATCTCAGATCCCTATCCAATTTAGACGATTCATAAAATTAGATTATGCTAGAAAATATCTAAAAGACATAATTGAATTAAAAAAGAAAAAAAATCGTTCCAAAATACTCCAAGATTTGGTCTCGAGTAAACGAAAACAAGCTTCTCACCGTCAAAAATCCAAGTGAGAGTGAAACACGAAAAGATTATCGTATATCGAGTGATTTCGATCATAGTACTGTCAATTTTGGAACTCATCATCGCATTTTGCAGAAAAACCGTTGTAATCGTGAGTCGGTCTCACGAAACGATCGCAGTGAGTGGATTTCCGACTCGTTTTTCGATAGTCGGTATAACCAAAGAAACCTATACTAGCAAATAAGTTCCATAACTTATCCGCTAGGGGCGCTCATCGGTGACTCCATACAAATTACGACATTTCGAGTCGCAATTCGGTTTTCGTTATTCCGAGTTGTAACAAATTACAAACCTGTGGTAGGCCCTCAGGACCCCGTTGGACCGCAGCTCGCTGAAGGGGGGGGGTGCTCGACCTCTTCGTGTACTATGTCCCTCCTCACCAGGACCGCCGTTCCTCGATAGGCGTGTCCGGTATTCGGGGACACCTCGTCCCGCCGGTAGACGAAGAAGTTGGGCACCCTGATTTCATAGTTGGGGGCAAGCTTTGTTTCGCCCAGCAGGACTATGTGGACGTCCTGGGACTGGGCGAGGAGGCGGAGGGGCGGAACCTGGTTTCTCACCCCCCCGGGATTACAACACCCCCCCGGGATTCCAACGAGCTGTACTAAACTGTAAAAAAAAAAAAAAAAATACAAAGTCAACAACGTAGTATTTTGTTACTATCACACAAAAGCACAGACAATGCATTTGTTAATTTTGGCACATACCACATTTGAGTCAGCGCCATCTATCGAGCCAAATCGAACTACTTTTATTTTGTTCGAATATGAAAAGCCCTCGATGATGCATTTATAAATAAACACTAATACCATCAAGGTGAGCAATTGATGGTCTTCTTCTTCTTCTTCTACATATAATGGCTTCTGAGCAGTGCTCCTAACAATTTTGCCAGTGTCAAGTGGTATAGAGTCCGCGCCACGACTGAAGTCCGGTGACTGGAGCGCTAGTTTCTATGCGTAAAAGTGCAAAAGCGAAAAGCTACCTCTGTTATCCGTTAGTTCCCCAAAAGGCCGTCGGACTTCAGTCGTGGTGCGGACTCAAATTGTATATTTTATAGTTAACTCGTCAAGAGTCTGCGTCAATTCATAACCTAGTTATAAAATAAATTATAGTTTCTTTCAAAAATGGCAAATTGAAATCCCCTTTTGATAGCCATTTGGATCATTTGACCAAGTTTTTTATTAGAAATATATATACTGTTTGTTTTCCAAATAAAATAAAATAAATTAACAAATTTTACTCACAAACGTCAGGCACCGAGTGATTTTCAGTTAGGGGATTCAGTCTGCCATTTTTGAAAGAAACGACGTCATCTAATTAATGTGTGTTTTAGAGTTATTTCGTGTAATTTTGGTGGCATTTTAACCGGTGTAACTCGGCACATGTGTAGTGAAGTTTAAGTGCATTGCGTTTCTTTTCGAAATGGTGGATTTTTCCCTGTAAAAACTCGGTTTTTCTGGAACCACTAAACTAAGTTTTGACTTGTTGGACTAACTTTATTACTTGTTACATATTACATATTATCACTTTGATATTGGCGTAATTGTTTGGAGCATACCTCAGAAGCCATTATATGAAGAAGAAGAAGAAGAAGAAGACTTTCAGTTAGGAATAGGGTGGCAGAATGATTAGGGGCCGCCTGATTTTCCACTTGGAGGATTTTTAAATTTTTGTTCAGAACATGGTTTCTCTGTATCATGTTGTGCAAAACGTGTCATACGACCAAACTACAAGCTGGGATCATCATCATCCCGATCCTATTATAAATAATTCACTCTTGCCTTGAATAATTCACTCTTGCCTTGAATAATTCACTCCTGCCTTGGTTTTCAGGAAAGATCTATTTACGACGGTAGTGTGTTCCAGTCCTTAAGCAGTTCGCAAAGGTGGAACTGAAACGTTTAGTACGAATACATAACATAACACCCAACAGTCACACACAAGTCCTGACTCTACACTAGGATTCCCTGTGTCGTGGGTACCAGAAACTACGAGTAGGTACCATGGTACCATAACACCCAGATCCGGGACAAATATTTGCAGATCATATAAACATTTGTCCCGCAGTGGGAATCGAACCCGCAACCTTTCGCATCTCAGCCGACTACTCGCGCGACGCGCTAAAGAGGTCGTCAGAGGAGGAATAGAGGATACCCTCATTAGTATACACTAATGAGGCAAGGGTGGTACTGGCACAGTTTTACAAAGGAAAACGAAACGAAGGATTTTCGAAGGCGGTATAACGAGACGGCACGGGATGGAACAGGACGGGATGGAAGGCGGAAACGGGCCGGGTTGAAAGGTGGGACGGTACGGGATGGTACGGAATACGACAAGACGGGACGTTTACACATATATAATATATACTCAATCTATGACGGGCCGGCATTCGTTGAGTGGCATGGCATTACATCGTACACATGCCGGGTACTCGCAATTACCTTTACACCGTAAAATCCTACGGCTAAGACACGACGACAACCCATCTATTTTTTTGTAATTGGTAGGATATGCACTTCGTATCCATGGTCCATGCTACAAAATAAATGCATTGTACCGTACCTATTACATACAGCATGAGTGCTTACTTCTTCTTCGACCTTACTTTTAGCACAGAATATAATTATACAGCTTTTAGGCAGTTTGAGGTATTATGTACTCAATGAGTACCGGTGACCCTTAGTTAGAGCTTCCTCTAAGAGGGTGTGTTTGAAAACAAGCGCACCTGAGATAGTTTCGATTTGCAAATAATAAGTGGTTTAAAATAGCTAGCATGCTTACATCTGTAATGAATATCCAAATAATCCAAAAATAGCGCCCATCCATCCCGTTCCTCTTTGTATTTTTGACGTCACATCCTTTACTTGCTAGTGTTGCAGCTCACAAAATATGAAAGTTGATAAACATCACGTTTACCTTATTTCTTGCTACGGTTATAACGTGACTAATGTGTTTTTTACTTATTTTACTGGTTATTATTTACTAAGACATTTATCAGTCCTTTTTGTACTACTTATTGGCTTACCTTTTTGTAAAATATATTTATTTCAACCAGAAACTGACCACCCCAGTGACCGATTCGTTGAATATTTGTAACGTTCTCTCGTTCTTTGTAAATGGTCCGATTTCCTGTTTGCTGTTCTTCATCCATTTGCTGAAAGTGTTAAATTTTGTGCAAACTTGTGATCTGAATGTATTCTTATTATTTGTTAATCTAAGTTATTATTATTTTTCTGTTACGCATTTAAAGTTATCCTTATTTATTGAAAAAATATTTTTATTCACATAAAACGACTAAAGGTGTACTTTTCGTATAGACGGGAGCCATCTTGCAATCTCTAATCAAAGGTCCTTGGATCACAGTTTCGTTGTCTAGTTGAAAGTCAGTTTATTCCACCATAAAATAATCAAATGGCGTTAAAACGAATTAATAGGGTACGTATATTGTTATTCAGTTATAAATTTCGTTGTTTCAGGTGCTAAAGACCAAGTGTTGTAAAAATTGGTATCAGTCTTCGTAGTGAATGTTTCGTCATTGTGAATATCTAATAGCGAAATTTCTGGATTTCGTCCGTGTGCGTGTTAATTTTACCATATTTTTCACGAAATAAATAAACCATGTTGACCAAATTACCTACATTTCAGGCTAACGGTGTTTTACTGGTTTATGTAGGTGACAATTTTGTGCACACGGCGTACATAAAATGTCGGAATTATGTGCCAATTTTGAGGTTTTCTTGTCATCATCGGTATCAGTGATGTGAAAATATCGTGGAAGGAGGCTCGTGGTCGTGGAATATGATGGAAATCACTGTTGTCAGCCCACGGATGTAGTGTTAAGAGCAGTTTGTTCGACCCTTGTTTTACGTACTGAGTGATGATGTGACAGAGATATCAGCCTGTTTCCTGTCTTTAGACACATGGTTTATTTTTATTGTGCAGGAATTACAAGACTTGGGCAGAGATCCACCTGCACAATGTTCGGCGGGCCCACACGGTGAAGATCGTAAGTACCACTATTGATCTGCTACCTATCTTCCTATATTTTTTTTTGTGAGTCATTGTTGTTGGATAATAATAATAATACTGTGAAACTGCCTTGTTATCCAGTCCATGGATTCAGATAATGGTTGGTAGGTACTTTATTTGCATTCCCATTGTCTATTTGCTTGAAAGCAACATTTTAAAGCTGCACAATGCAAGAATAATGAAAATATCAATGTAAGAAAGGTGTTATTGAATTGGAATCTGTGTTACCATTCTAATTAAAATCCATTACAGCTGTAAAGGTTCTATTGAAAGTAGTAATTATGTAGGTAAATAATTACAAACAGGATATTTTTGTTGGCTGTCATTGCTACATTCCTGATTTGTCCGTGACTCAGCTCTATACAAGAATATCACAAGGATACCTTCTAAACATATTCCAATTTAGGTACCTTTAATTTTGAACACTAAGTGAAATAATGTAGCTAGTTGGTGATTAGTAAGCAAAGTATCAAGTCATACTTGAACATGTCCTTTACCAAGATGTTGAAACTGCATTGTTTTGCTATCCCCGCCTATGAATGTCATTCTCAATGTCGATGACCTTGCGCAGTTAGTTTGCTATAATAATGCCTTCATATATTTTTTGAATTATCTCCATATCTCTATGTGTGAGTGCCAAGCACCTGGTGTTGTCTCTCATGCTGATTTATATAGCAAATGACCAATATTGTTTTTTGTAGACATCTTTCCATTAACTTTGATGTGAATCATTTTCATCTTATACTTCACATGTCATTACACAAGTCAGTGAACTTGTGTAGGTATATCAAATATAAGTCATAAAGGGACTATTGATAAGATAGATTTCAGATAATTCAGCAAAATGAAGCTTCAGATCAAGTCACTGGTGAAAAGAGGGGAAATTATCTAATTTGCATAAATCAATATTATGATAGTAAATATTTACTCCCTCAAATGAATAGTCATGAGATTCATGCGAGGTTTGTAAAATTGTATCCTTTCACAAAGAAATTAAGTCAACAGTAGGTAAGCAAACAGTTACTGATTTACAACTTTTATTTTTCAGTTTTCCATTGGCAAGCCACAATCATGGGACCGGTAAGTATCACAAATTTCTAATGACCCACTAATGTATCATATAGTTCTTTTGTTAGGATAACCTAAATCGATTTCAAAAGACAGTGTATCACAAAAGTTTATCAAAGTAATAAAGTGGCTTTCAAAAAAAGAGGTTATCATTTTTGTTGGCTATGTATTTTTTTAAATGTATGTACATA
This sequence comes from Operophtera brumata, assembly GCA_932527175.1. NCBI lineage: Eukaryota > Metazoa > Arthropoda > Insecta > Lepidoptera > Geometridae > Operophtera > Operophtera brumata. The sequence continues at coordinate 15,927,297 of OW052239.1, read as the reverse complement.
TATTACTCTGTGATGGCTGATCTGATTTGGATGATTTTGACTTTGCTGTGTAGGCAATCATCCTGGAGTGGTCCCATGAAAGGGACTTTGAATAAGCATTGACTTTAGAATTTGAGTAACTTTCTGGACGATAAATTCTTAGCTAACAAATTATTCTCTCTTTAAATTACAGAAAAAAAATCTGGACAGAAGTCTGTTATTGAGTTTAAAATGTATTGATTAAAAACTGTTTTTTTTGTGTTCCAGGTTGACAGTCCGTATCAAGGAGGAGTGTTCTTCCTCACCATACATTTCCCTACAGACTACCCGTTCAAACCTCCAAAAGTTGCATTCACAACGCGTATTTATCACCCCAACATAAACAGTAATGGTTCCATTTGCCTCGACATTCTGCGTGCTCAGTGGTCACCAGCTTTAACCATATCCAAAGGTAATTTTGATTTATTCTCGTTATTTCGTTATGATTTCTACGGATTTGATGTCTTAGGCGCTGTCTCCACGAGCGAGAGAATCGCGGCGATATTAACGTCGTGCGATGTATTTCTATGAACGCGTCTCCACACGGCGATGTTATCGCGGCGATAATTTGTATGGGCGAGCGCGGACTTGTCGCGATTCACTCGCTCGTGGAGACAGCGCCTATGTCCAGCAGTTTTTAAAATTAAGAAGTAAGTAAAATCCTTACAGAAGTTTTGTGTATTAACTAACACATTTAAAAATGTGTTATTCTTGACATAAAATATTGAAGTTATACATTATTTTCACTATAATGTTTTGTAAATTTATCTAGAAATGTGCATTGATGATGACAATGTTATTTATAAATTTGATATTGTACTTTTGTGTATTTCAGTGTTGCTCTCAATCTGCTCACTGCTATGCGATCCAAACCCAGACGACCCGTTGGTGCCTGAAATTGCTAGGATCTACAAAACTGACAGAGAAAAGTACAATGAACTAGCCCGTGAGTGGACAAGGAAGTATGCCATGTGAGAGTCAGTCATGACATCAGAAACATACACACACATCGCCACAGCCCGGGCCCTCCTCCCACCCCCACTCCCTCTCCCACTCCTTTCGTCCTCAACCCCATCAAAACTAAATTTACTGGAAATGTGTAAAATATTTATGGTCTTATAGAATTTGCCTATTTTTTGTCGTTTCTGGTAATTTTGAACGCGAATTTAATGCATCTAAGGAAACTCCCCGTTCACTTGTGCAAATAGTTTCTGTTAATCTAATAAGAACTTTTGTATAAGTGCAAAATTACATTTTGTTATATTGTTGTGTCAGTAGGTGTTCCACTTTAGTTGAAGTATGATATTAGTTGATTTACATCATTTCTACCTTGTGTAATTCCTATAACTATTTGTACTTTAACTAGATCTAAATTGCATTGTGAAATTGTACAATAGCCATATTTTTAGGAAATGGAGCGTTATTTGCTATTCTCTTGTCTGGTTCCCTGGAATTTGTCGATGGAATGAAAGTAAAGCTCATAAGTGTTAAGAACATTTTGGGTATTGTAAGTAAGTGGTATTACAAAATGAGCTCGTTCACAGAGTCGAGTGAGTGTTATTTTTTTTACTAGAAACACTTTTTTTAAGTTAGTAAATGTAGCGTGCTACAGACTGTCATTGATCGGTCAGTTTTCTTTTCATCCACAATATTTAAACGGAAAACGCTCCAATAGTAACATGAAGTATAAATTACAGTGTATCTATAAGGTAATAAGTTATGATTAATCTAGTTTTTTTTTCATTATGGCGATCTTTATATTATAATTTTATCTAATATATATTGTGGTTGTAAGGATATCTGCGTTGTGATTTCCATAAATATCCATTCACTGTCCGTTCCTTGTTTCCTTTGAACAAAAAGCATTTGATAAGCATTGAGGCGTACGTGGCAAAGATGTGTCCATACCAGCTGCAGGCAGGGAAGCTTATGTTACTTGGTTGACACTGACTGAGAGATTAAAATTCAAAGCTTTTTTTAATTGTAATCAAACAACAACTTGTACTATCTTAGCTTCACTAAATTGTAAGAAACAATAAATTATTGTGTATGTAAATAACCGCTGAGATTTATTTAGGCAATTCCTGAAAATTAATTAGGGCCAGTGGCACACAACACATACATACCTACAAACACATTTAGTGTTAGGTCGAGTTCTGAATATCAACGTTTATAGGTAAATGCTTCCTCTTGGCTTTTGGAGGGATGTCTAGTCTATTAATACATATTTCAAATTTTTAGAAGATAAAAATATGTCTAGTATAGTTCTCTCAAGTTATTGGTCACGGGATTCAAACTCATGTGCATGTAAATCAGGGGTTCCCAAAGTGGGCGATAACGCCCCCTTTTGGGCGCTGCAGGCATAAAGGGGGGCGGTAAGAGACCCAGAAAAATAATGGCGACATCAAATCAGACACACTTTCGCATTTTAATAGTTATAAATAAACCTAGATAGGTAATTTTCGTAGATAATAGACTGCGGGAAATCATGTTTTAACAAGTTTTTGTTAAATAACTCACAATAATTAGTTTAATTTGAAGTTATAGTGGTTTTTAAGAAGGTGACAAAATGGGGGCGATAAAAAATAATTTATTATCCAAGTGGGCAGTAGACAAAATAAGTTTGGGAACCCCTGATGTAAGTGAAGGTGTAGCATTCTTTGAGTGAAGGAGACATTTTAAGGCCATAAAAGGACTAGGCCAGGATTTACATTTTCCCAGATAGGTAATTTGTCGGGTTACAGCCAGAAGCAGTTTTTTTGTAAATGCTTGAATGACTGAACAAGCAGATGGCCTCATCTGATGTTAAGTTGTAAACTTTCCCTTTAATGTGGCATTGCACTGCGCCCGCCACCTTGAGATAAAGATGAAGTCTCATGTGCCTGTAATTTCACAGGCACCCATACACTTTAAACCGGAACATAGTAATGGGAGCATTACTAGTGTCCGCTCGCGTTTTGCCGTGGTAAAAAGTAGGTAGCCTATAGCTCATCCAGGTCATAATCTATCTGAGTACGTACCTTAAAATATTAGTTATCGGAATCGTGTGCTGATCACAATGAGCCTAAGCACGGCTAGTCTACTATAATCCATTGAGGAGTTCCGTTGTTCAGTTATCAATATTGCATCTGAATTGAAATCGGTTGAGCTGAGCCGTTTCGGCGTGATTGAGTATCAAACATACAAACATCGTAACTACATTTATGATATTACTGGGATTTATTTGAATGAGTGACGGAACAAGCAGGTGGCCCACCTGATGTAACCTCTGCCTATAATGCGTTGCCTCGTAGGACACGCCCACCTAGGACGCGCGCTACGTGGAATTGCACTGCGCCCGCCACCCTGATACTGAGACATAAAGATGAGAAGTGTCATGTGCCTGTAATTTCACCGGCAGCCATACCCTTCAAACTGGAACACAGCAATGCCAAGCGCTAGGTCACAGTTTTACAATCTACTAGGTACTGCTTTGCGGCAGAAATAAGTATGGTGGCAGTACTTCTTGGGACGAACTCCGATTTTTTGGAAATAAATAAAAAACCTAGTAAATTAATTAAATGGTTGTTTTATTTATTTTTACAAGTTTTAATACTATACCTGTCAGTGTGGGACAAATCTTGAAACAGAATTTTGAACCAGTTTGAAATTATGCATTACCTACATTTCAAGTTCTGATGACATGACAATAAAATATTATTGTGACAGCGAGCTGATCTGATGGAGACGGTGCCTAGGTGGACAACGGAACGCGGCGATGGATAATAGTAGACTGGCAGAACTTCACGACGTGGACGGAGGGGTAACAGCAGGTTCAGTCGTCCGAGTAACTGACGATCCTGCCCAGCCCCTCGTGTAATCCCTTAGTCGGCTTTTACGACATCCACGGGAGGACTGTGGGGTCTATCTTAGGCTGGACACACCACAGCGTCACCCAGATGCGGAAGAAATATTTCCAGATCATGCAAACATACTTTGTTACACGTAGGTATTTGTGTAGGTATGCTAATAACGAGTTAAACTACGTCACATGACATCAATCGTAAATAAATATCCTATGCGGTGTCTACTTACATGTAGGTACTTATGTTGAAAAGTTGTTTGTGCCTACGTTCCTTTCAATTTTTATGCATATTATTCGATAAAATCAATTTAGTTACTTGTAGAGTCACCGATAATAGCGATATGCAAAATATCGACTTTCAGAGAAAATAACATAACAAGTTGGTGAACGATGTACTTATATGCTTAAAAGTATTACATATTACCTATATCAAATGATTCATCAATATTGTATTGACCATGATTCATATTGATGATTGTGGGTGGGTCTCGGTGATAGATGTTATACTAGTGAGGTTGGCCCTGTGATCACAAATAACGGCCTATCCTGTACCTACTTGTGTTCTTCGGGCTTACCGTCTATATTAGGTACAGCGATAGGATTCCAGCCTTTCAGGAATTTGAGGAAAAATAACCATGTAAAACGGGATCTTTCCATACTGTTGACCTTTTTCCAAAGTTCGCCCATGACGCGCGACCTACTTCTCGGTCACCGAGCGTCACGACTTCCTAATGGCGATATCAGTAACAGACTTTCTTATATAACTTTTGAAACTATCATGGTTATGTGCATAATTTAAATAAATATCGGGAACATATAAAACTCAAAAATCATGGTAAATATCCCGTTTCTAGTGAAAATTAGACTTTCTTATATTTACCTACGCAGAAAAAATATCTTCAGATAAGTTTTATACAATTTAATCAACCGATAAGATTGGCGAAAGACTAGAACAAAATATAGTCGTGACTGGCTATTGCAATAGGTTCATCCCCACTTCTATTGCGTAGCTGCCAGTCTACCTACCTAGTTTATCTCTATACCAGTACAGAGATATTGTGGGCAGATAGGTAGGTACGTGTAATGGTTCAGATTATCCGACTCCAATGACCCGACAGATAAAATTGCAATCGGTACATTATTTCCACTTCCGAAACAGATAGATTCCCTTCTTAACCGTGGTCCGGTTGTGTAGTCCGGCCAGCCGGACTGTTCACTACGTCAGGAAATGAGAAGATAGGTAGTTAGTTAGTTAATTAGAAAGTTTGTAGCAATGGGCATGCCATATAGCTCGCAAAATTGGCAGCCGTTATGGAAAAGGGTTTTGAGTTGCGATCCCGAACCGGGCGACGCAGGAATGCTCCCTTTTCTATCATTGATAGATCTTCGTGTGACCACAATCTCACCTGTTGGTAAATTTCGATGTGGCCGACGATGGAGCACAAAGATCTAGAAGGCACCTTATTCACTCTTGCCTTGAATGACCCAGATTATAGTTTTCAGGAAAGACGGACGACGGTTCGGTACCTAGTGTGTTTCAGTCAGCAGTTCGCATATCCCCTCGATGGACTGACGACATTTTAGAGGTAGCAAGAAGTCGGGGGATGGAGGCAGCTCGAGACTTCATCTAGACCAGGGGTTCCCAAACTTATTTTGTCTACTGCCCACTTTGAGAATATTTTTTTTAGCGCCCCCATGTTTTCACCTCCTCAAAAACCACTATAAATTCAAATTAAATTAATTATTGTGTGAGATTAAACATGCACAAATCGGGTTATTTAACAAAAACTTGTTAAAACATGATTGCCCGCGGTCTATTTCTACGAAAATGACTTATCTAGGAATACTAATAACTATTAAAATGCTGATTGCCCGCGGTCTATTATCTACGAAAACGACTTATCTAGGAATACTAATAACTATTAAAATGCGAAAGTGTGTCTGATTTGACGCCCACTTTTTTTTCTGGGTCTCTTACCGCCCCCCTTTAGGCCTGCAGCGCCCACAAGGGGGCGTTATCGCACACTTTGGGAACCCCTGATCTAGACTGACGATGGTGAAACGGATAGCTGTCGGTCACATCAATAAGGAAACTCACGAGACAATTATATTTATTAAAAATCGTCAACTATAATTTACAAGGCACTATATTAACTTATTACAATTCAGTCGTTTCCATGTTTTTTGCGTTCTTCATTTGCTCCAGTTGCTGGTAAAAGTCATACTTTGCTTGATTTGTCTGGGGTTCCGTATCGTTAGACTCTATAGACGGGAAAGCTCCCGTAGTAATGAAGTATGGTTTGTCGTTGGACAAGTCTTGGTCGACTGCGTTTTCATCGAGCGAGTCTCGATCGGACCGGCTGAGTTGGTCGTCGTTCTTGTACCAGTCGTTTTCGTAAGCTTGTAGCCATATAGGGTTAGATCCTTTTGTACTATGTTTGTTTGTGTTTGGCACCCGTCCACCGGAGCTTCGGATGGTCATGTCAGACTCGCCGGCGGTCGGAGAAGCTGGAAAAAAGAATCTTGTTAAAAAAACATAATCAAGACTATAATTTCTTTAGTTTTTTTTTTATACTACTTGAATGACGGAACAAGCATATGGCCCACCTGATGTTAAGCGGTAACCTCTGCCTATGAACAGTGCTTTACCTCATAGGTCACGTCCACCTAGGACGCACCCTATGTGGCATTGTACTGCGCCCGCCACCCTGAGACATAAAGATGAAAAGTCTCATGTGCCTGTAATTTCACCGGCACCCTTACCCTTCAAACCGGAACACAGCAATGCGAGCACTACTGCTTTGCGGCAGAAACAGAATATGGTGGTACCTAGTACTTCCCCGGACGAACTCTTTCACAAAAAAGCTCTACTACTACTAAAGTAGGTACTTAGTAATGAGGAGTGTTCCTAGTGTAATTTTAGCATTATTTATATCTCGTTAGATGGCGTTGGCGACAGTTTTGGAACCGTTAATATTTCAAAATACGTAACTATCACAAAGATATTATTTATTACATAATTTCACAGGATTTTGGATTTTTTAAAACTATTTACGTTAACTGAACGAAGTTCTCCACTGCCATAATAAAATTTAAAAAGTAGGTAGATTCCAAAAGTTACGGTAGTGCCATCTCTTGACGAAGTTGACGATAAAGAAATAAATGACATTGACAAGTGGAACTCATTGAAATTATCGTAACGTTTCCGAAGTTTACTCCAGTTACAACTAGATGTCGCCACTTGAAAAATTAGAACGCGCTATCGTTTTCATTGGTTGAGAAGAACTGTTACGGGAGCTAGTTTTTATTGGTATTTGCACATGGTCCATGCTTCGGGAACACATAATAATGTGACAATTTCAACTGGCCTCTGACCTCTTATGGCTGCCTAGAAATAGGCGTGTGACAGAATCTAGACGGACGGACGCACGGCGCGTAGGCAGGCTTAGTAATATATAAGAGTTCTGTTTGGCACCCTTTCGATACGGAACCTTAAAAGTTACAACTTTACACGATCACGTCAGCAGGAGAATAATAGAGTATGCGATGAGGTGTATAGTCGTCCTTTTTAAAAATGATTTACTTAATAAATAATTGGAACAACAAGTATTTGAAATAAATCCAGAACACAGCCAGAATAATAGAGTATGCGATGAGGTGTAATAGTCGTCCTTTTTAAAAATGATTTACTTAATAAATAATTGGAACAACAAGTATTTGAAATAAATCCAGAACACAGCCAGAATAATAGAGTATGCGATGAGGTGTAATAGTCGTCCTTTTTAAAAATGATTTACTTAATAAATAATTGGAACAACAAGTATTTGAAATAAATCCAGAACACAGCCAGAATAATAGAGTATGCGATGAGGTGTAATAGTCGTCCTTTTTAAAAATGATTTACTTAATAAATAATTGGAACAACAAGTATTTGAAATAAATCCAAAACACAGCCAATCTACTGGTTTGAGGAGGTCCGTTGTATACTTTCCGGTTTCATCATCAGATCAGCTCAATAATGTCCTAATACTGTAGGTACACCTCTACTCCAATATGTTCAACTATCTGTTCAACCAGTTGAACATATTGGATGACTTTTCTCCAATTTTTTCGACTTCAAAATGTAGTTGAACTCTTTGGACTGAAAATTACAATAAGTAAGTTCATATACACCGGAACTATAATACGCATCATGTAAAAAGAACGCTGGGGGTCAAGCTTCTTCAGGCGTCCCAGCGTTCTTTTTACATGACCCGTACTATACCCAGGTTGGTTGCCGGGAAGCGAAAATCGATTTGCATGACCTGGTACTAATAAAAAAAACTATTATTTACTGAGATAGTAATACATACAAGAACGTAAGCATAAGAAAAAAATCGGCCAAGTGCGAGTCAGACTCGCGCACGGAACTTCCGTAGGTACCGTTATCTATAAAACCGACAAAAAAATCATGTCTTTTGTATGGGAGCCCCCTTAAATATTTATTTAATTCTGTTTTTTAGTATTCGTTGCTATAGCGGCAACAGAAATACATCATCTGTGAAAATTTCAATTGTCTAACTTTCACGGTTCATGAGATACAGCCTGGTGACAGACGGACTGACAGCGAAGTCTTAGTAATAGGGTGTCGTTTTACCCTTTGGGTACGGAACCCTAAAAATGTTATATGCCGACTCCGACGCTCGACTGGAGTATATTCCAGTCCAGTTTAGCGTTTAGACATACGCGAATACTGCGCATAGGGAAAGAAAACATAACGGACTTCACTTTTTGTTAATGCTCGATTCTTACGAAGTAAACTCCCATAAACTCAAAAAATACAAATGAAACAGTTGAACTAGGTATCTAAAAACAGTCGCGAACGATGTAAAGACAGAAAGTAAGACAGGTGAGGAACTAAATAATAGGCTGATACGTAAAAAGTGAAAATAAATGGCATTGACCCAGATGATCGTGACTGATTGTTCGAGCTGGCCTGTCACTTCTATTTTTATGCGGATTCGGATGAATTTGCCCGCAATGTACTTTGAATAGATTATCAAGTTTCGTTTTGGATTGAATGACTATTAGGTATAACAATAACAAAATGGCGGCGAGTCATAATACACTGCGCATGTTACAATTGTTCAACTTAGTAACATTGTTTTTATAACCTTCAAGTTTCCTCACAATATTTTCCTTTAGCAATACCTACCTTATTAGTATTACGACGAGTATTATTAGTGTGTCGCCGGCTGAGATGCGAGAGATTAGGTACCCTTCCATGGGAAGATGATGAATGATTGATTGAGATGGCGGCTAAGGCCGCCCAGAATGAGAGGGATAACTAATATCGCCAGTTGGATCGTGGACGGATTTCGTTCCCGTGGTCTGGCAAAAATGGCGCGAGAGGTACACCGGAGTATTTTTAGTGGGTATTCTGCCCTCTTCAGGGCGGCGAGTCCCACATAATTCCGGTCCTCCCCGGACCGGTTTATAATTTTAACCGGAATTTTCTACTCTGAAGACAAAAAAAAACCTTACTTCAATTCCCGCTGCGGGACAAATATTTATGCAAATATTATGTTCCGGATGTGTTGTGTATACTACTCGTAGTTCCTGGTACCCACGACACGGGATCCTAGTCTGGGGTCAGGAGTCAGTCAGGACTATGTATGTGACTATTGTTATTAGAGTTCTAATTTAATTTAAGTTAGCTAAATTTTGCATTGGCGATCGGCGATTTTCGGAAGCGTGGTCTTCTTCATCGTGTGGTTGGTTCCCATAGATAATTAAATTATTTTAGACCAAAATTTAGCCACATCTACAGCATTTTCAGTGACTTCGCAGAGGTCATTTAGGGTACAGGTGTTGGTGCACAGTGGGCAGGACAGCAAGTGAGGCATCGTCTTTGGAGTGAACCCACAGTCGACTGTGCCTCGTCGCAATACCCCCATTTAACCAAGTTATACCTGCAGCGGCCCACCTAACTCCGGAGTCGGTTCAGAGATTTCCAGGTGGAACATGGCAGTTCATGTCCCGAAGGGAGCTTCTGTGCAGGTACAACGTGGTCAGCAACGTGGAAGCGTGGTGCCACATCTGAACTCTCCTATTCGCACACTACAAACGCCAGCCGGGCGATGAAGTCGCGTTCGGACGCCATGATCCAACGCGGCTCGTCGCCAAAACGCGATGCACGTCGCATTTTTTTTTACTACTACTCCCCTTTTTAGCCCCCCGGCTCATCTCCTAGGCGTCAGGACTTTTAGTATGCTCACTCCCTAAGCAACATGAACTAGTTTCTGAAGGAATCCCTGTCCCTGCTCAACTCTACACTGCCTTTATCATCCTTTTTCATCTACATATTTTTTCGCTTATGAATTTAGCGCACTGCGGTCACGGTCATGTCACGGGTTTTTGTGCACACCAACTGAGTTACCGAAATGAATGATATCTTCGTTTCCTATACAAAAACATGCAACACGAGTTAGACTTGTTTCACAACTTAAATAATGAAGTTAAGACGACATTTGACGAAGAAAGAATAAATAAATCTTTCTTTCTTTCTTTCTATTTGCATGAAAGGAGCCTCTGCGAGGCATTCTAAATCCTTCCACTCTCGGGCCCTTTTCAGGGCCATCGTACTTTCACTTCTTCTTATTGGGTCTTATTGCGTCATAGACGAACGAATAGACTGAAGCTCGACTTCGAACTCCATTTTGATATTCATTGCGCTGCGTGTTTTAAATATTTCTGCTCTTGAAAAAAAGCTATAACACGCAGCGCAATGAACAGCAAAATGGTGATCGACATCGATCTGACAATAGCTGTGCTGGTGCCATTTCTCGAAGCTTACAAGCTACAAATAAGAATGTTGTGTTGCTATAAAAACTATCGTGAACTAATATATCATTAATTTTATAAAAACGGGAATTTTTCAGATATCTTTGTATCGGTGAGAGCACCGACAGGTTTCGAATCCTTTATGAATTCTTTCCGATTTCGAGAGCCTTTATGAAGTCTCTCGAAATCGAGTCGACACCTGTCGGTGCTTACACCGATATAACGCTTTGTGAAAAAATCCCGTTTTTATAATAAGAACAACGTGTTTTTTTTTTTTTTTTTTTTTTTTTTTTTTATACTACTTGGATGACGGAACTAGCAAGAGGCCCACCTGATGTTAAGCGGTAACCCCTGCCTATGAACAGTGCATTCTCTCATAGGTCACGTCCACCTAGGACGCGCCCTATGTGGCATTGCACTGCGCCCGCCACCCTGAGACATAGATGTAAAGTCTCATGTGCCTGTAATTTCACTGGCACCCTTACCCTTCCAACCGAAACACAGCAATGCGAGCACTACTGCTTTGCGGCAGAAATAAAACTAGGAAAAACTAGGAAAACTATGGTTATTCACTCGTAGCTAGTAACTAAACGTCTTTTGACAATTAGACCCCAGGTCACATGACCTAACCCTGCGTTAGGTCAGTGACCTGGGTCCAAGAAAGCACTTACAATAAGCAGTAGCGCTGGCCGCCTTGAGCCTCCGCGCGTAGTCCGCGCGCTGCGACAGACACGTCATCAGCGACAGCAGCAGCAGCAGCACGCCGAGGAACAGCGCGGTCCACACCAGCCAGAACACCGTCTGGTTGCTGGAGAGCGTCTCCGCCGTGAGCGGCTGGTACTCACAATAAGCAGTAGCACTGGCCGCCTTGAGCCTCCGCGCGTAGTCCGCGCGCTGCGACAGACACGTCATCAGCGACAGCAGCAGCAGCACGCCGAGGAACAGCGCGGTCCACACCAGCCAGAACACCGTCTGGTTGCTGGAGAGCGTCTCCGCCATGAGCGGCTGGTACTCCGCCGGCTGCGTGTCGAGCACGTTGAACTCCTGTTTCATATTTAAATAATCTTCATAAGAAAGACAAAACAGAATCAATTGCATGCTGTGTTCACTATTAGAATTTACACCTGAAATGCCTGTCATAGAACATTCCTGAACTAATTGTTATGTTTTTATAAATCGAGTTTTGGAGCAAAGCTTTTTTTAATATCAAATTTAATTGGGCCAACCTCGAGGTACCCTACCCAATCCCACTAATATCATAATTTACAAAGTTACGATGTTTCGATGTTTGTTACTCAATCATGCCGAAACAACTGAACCGATTTCGATGAAATTTGCTGGTGCATTCATGCAGTGGACCGTCCAAAGCTGCCTTGATTTGGTCAGTCCATCTCATGGGCGATCTGCCCCGTGCTCGTGTGCCGTCAACTCTACCCTGTACAACAAGGCGTTCAATGGACACCTCTCCGCGTCGCGATACGTGCCCGAAGAAAGTGAGGATGCGAGATTGCTCAGTAGGTGATAGTCGCTGCTTGATGCCGAGTTCTTGGAGTATGGACAGATTGGTACGAAACTCAGTCCACGAAACCCCAAGTCTTCTCAAGCACCACATCTCGGGAGCATCTATACTCTTTTTCTCGCTCTCCCTAAGAGTCCGCCCATTCGATAATTTAACATATCATCTTAACCACCCCTATAAACCCCTAGAGTGCTAAAATCAACGCAGAATGTTACCTTGAACAGTTCATCCAAATGCTCGATATTCCTGTCGACGATCTTCAGTACTTGCTCCACCTCTAACACGGAGTGGTCGTCGCCGTTCACAAGGTGCAGGTACAAATCTGTCTTCGTGTTATCCACTGAGCCGTCTTTGTTCTCGTGCACCTGCAATTTAAGGAGTTAGGAAACAAGAAAGTCCGAAACACATCTAATGGAGAACATACGCTTGATGACCTCTGTGGTGCGGCGGGCGAAGTTTAGCCTGCGACTCAGGAGTTGCAGGTTCGATTCCCGCCTCGGAAAAAATATTTGTACGATCTGCAGATATTTGTTCAGGTTGTTCTGGGTATTTTCTATATATAACAAAAAAAAATATCTAAGCCTTGGCACGCCAACTAAGGCAGGTGCCACCTTACGGCGGACGAGCTGTAGCTTGTAAATTGTATCTTTTAAGAAATAGACCCAGTTGATTTTGAAAAAAAAAGCACATTCTGTGCATGGCGGAACAAGCACTTGGCCTACCTGATGTTAAGCGGTAGTCTCTGCCTTTAACAACGCATTACCTCACAGGTCACGTCCACCTAGGACGCGCCCTATGTGGCATTGCACTGTGCCCGCCACCCTGAGACATAAAGATGAAAGTCTCATGTGCCTTTAATGTCACCGGCACCCATACCCTTCAAACCGGAACACAACAATGCGAGCACTACTGCTTTGCGGCAGAAATAGGTAAGGAGGTAGTACTTTCCCGAACTCTTTCACAAAAAAGCTCTACTACTACGACTACATTCCACCATAGAGTAGAACGAAGGATCTTGAACCGCCTCCACCCACCAACTTACTCTCAGATCGTCGACACTGACTACGGAGCTGGTGACACGAGCCAGCTATTCGCGGAACATGTTTATTAAGCTCTACTACTACTACATTCCACCATAGAGTAGAACGAAGGGTCTTGAACCGCCTTCATCCACCAACTTACTCTCAGATCGTCGACATTGACGACGGAGCTGGTGACACGAGCCAGCTGTTCGCGGAACATGTGTATTAAGCTCTACTACTACATTCCACCATAGAGTAGAACGAAGGGTCTTGAACCGCCTTCACCCACCAACTTACTCTCAGATCGTCGACATTGACGACGGAGCTGGTGACACGAGCGAGCTGTTCGCGGAACATGTGTATTAAGCTCTACTACTACTACATTCCACCATAGAGTAGAACGAAGGGTCTTGAACCGCCTCCATCCACCAACTTACTCTCAGATCGTCGACATTGACGACGGAGCTGGTGACACGAGCCAGCTGTTCGCGGAACATGTGTATTAAGCTCTACTACAACTACATTCCACCATAGAGTAGAACGAAGGGTCTTGAACCGCCTTCACCCACCAACTTACTCTCAGATCGTCGACATTGACGACGGAGCTGGTGACACGAGCCAGCTGTTCGCGGAACATGTGTATCCTGTCGCGGATCTCTGAGGGGTGCGCGCGCAGCACGAACCGCACTCGCTGGTCCTCTCTCAGTAGGTATATGAAGACATGTGCCTCGTCGTGGAAGCCCTCCGTGTCGTTGGCTATGACCTGTAGATATGTTAGTATATCAGCATAGATAACGGCTAGCGATAGTTCTTAGAAAAAACGGTTTAGTGCGAATCGGACTCGCGCACGAAGGGTTCTGTACCAATCTATATATATAAAACAAAGTCGTGTTAGTTACACCACTTATAACTCAAGAACGGGTGAACCGATTTGGCTGAAAATTAGTGGGGAGGTAGCTTAGAACCAGGAGATTGACATAGGGGGGAGGGGTAGGAGGGAGGAGGGGGAGGAGGTTCACCGTGGGCTACCCGTGCGAAGCCGGGGCGAGTCGCTAGTTATCGTTAGTCGTATCTATAAAAACGGCAAATAAAAACACGTTTGTTCTTTATTCTTTATTCTTTATTGCACGCAAGAAAACATAAAAAAAAACAGTAAGAGGTAGCGAACATGTACAGAGGCGAGCTTAACCCTAAAAAGAGTTTTCTACCAGCAAACCTTTGAGGCTAGAGAGAGGTAATTATAGAGGTAGGTTGGTGCAAAAAGTAAATAAAAATTGGAAACAGATCCAGAAATAAAATCAGTTTCCCAGAGAAATAATAATTAAATCATAAAAATCGTTTGTTGTATGGGAGCTATTTATTATTATTATCTATTTGGGGGATATTTATTTTATTCAGTTTTTTTGTATTTGTTTTTATAGCGGGAACAGAAATACATCATCTGTGAAAATTGCAACTGTCTAACTATCACGGTTCATGAGATACAGCCTGGTGACAGATGGACAGAGACGAACAGGACAGCGGAGTCTTAGTAATAGGGTCCCGTTTTACTCTTTGGGTACGGTACCCTAATTAGATAGTTGAAGTGACAATGGGCCGGCCATATAGCTCGCAGAACTGGGCCCCGATCGCGTTAAATTAAACGTCATTACCAAAACAAAACAAGAAGTTATTTAATAAGTCTGGATAGAGGGACCCTAAAAAAAAGCGATGGTAGCCTAACGGTTCAATAGTGCAACTCAGAATCCAACGATACCGGGTTCGATCCTAGGCTCCGCACCAATGAATTTTCTAAGGTATGTGCGGATTTCCATCGCTCTGTGCTTCGGAGGGCACGTTAAGCTGTCGGTCCCGGCTGTTATTGATTAATAGCAGTCGATAAGCCATGCCAGAGGCCCTCGGGCGGCTTGAAAAACTCCGACACCAGAGGCCAGCACTACCTCTTACGAAACGAAAACGAGGGACCCTTGCTGGAATTGAGTGTAATTTCCTTAATCCGCTGAGTTTCAGGCCAATTCAAAGTCAAAATGTATTTTATTCTATAAAAACTTTCGTGAATCATATCAATTATTTTATAAAAATGGGAAATTTTCACGTACCGTTAAATCGATGTAAGCACCGACATAGTTTCGACCCGTTTCGAGAGTTTTTTTCAAGGTGAGTGAACGCGACGCACTCCCCCCGCGTCTCGCTTAGCGGGGGGAGTGCGTCGCGTTTTTGAAAATAAAATAATTGTATTTTATTCATTGAAATCACAAGGATAATGAATCGTCTTAAAAAATAAATATATATTTACTCCTGTTCCGACGCAACCAGACCTAGAAGAATCAGGCAACAAACACGATCTGTTTTTTTTTGATGATCCTTCTTACTACTAGGTCGGGAGCGCCTGTGTGGTGTCTGGAGAACAAGTGGAACCTGATTCAAAGAAAAAAGGAAAACCAACATAAAAGCCTTACTTAGGGAGGCAGTCAAAAGTAAGATGATAGAGAGAATCAGCAAAAGTTCATAAGGCAGCACACTCTACGCTTAATATACTCATAAATAACACATCAATAATAAATTATACGTAGGTACAGACATTGCAAATTGTCAAATTAGGTGTCGAGGGGCAGAGCGACATCAGGCCACGTAAGGATCCCTGAATACAAACGTACATTTTGTTTGTAATAGCGTTCAAACGTAGTGCGATTGGAGCCCTGATAACCGTTGAGGAATAAAGGTTCTCGAGTGGCGACCACAAACCGGACGACGCAAAAGAGGAAGGTCTAAAGACAAAAGGCATTTTAGGGGTCACAGGAAGTCGATGGATGGAGGCACCTCAAGAGTGTTCGTCGAGGTATTCTATGGAGGGAAATATTCAGCAGCGGACTTCTACAAACTGATGACCTTTAAAATGTTGTCGGTACATCGAGAGGGAAGCCTTCTTAGTTACTCTTCTTATTGAAGAGTAGTATATTAATGTATATTACATATATTTGTATCTATTTACTAATATAATTGTTTCTATTAATCTAAACGTACCTACGACGTTGTTTAATTTACTCGTCTGATTGTATCGGTTTTAATAAGACTCGCTTAATAGCATTATCTTTTTTACAAACCTTTGTGGTTTTTGAAGTGCTTTATCTATGTTATATGTTTTAATAGTAAGTTTAAATATGATAAATAAATAAAAATAAAAATAAAAGTTGTAGAGGACATACAATTTTAAGGGACGTTGCCATAATCGTAGTATTGGTGTGAGTAGTGCTAGGCTAGTTTATTTTGGCTACTTCCATAGTGTTATGTCATATGGCATCATTCTGTGGGGGAAAGCAGCAGACATCCAAGCAATATTTGTTTTACAAAAACGGGCAATACGTGCCATTTATAAAATGAAGCCACGTGACTCCTTGAGGTAGCGTTTTAAGGAAATTAACATTCTCACGGGAATATCGCAATACATCTACGAAACCTTATTATATACACATAAACACTTAGATTGATTTATGAAAAAAAGTGACGTGCATTGTTTTAACACGAGAAATAAAAATAAACTGAGTATTCCCAAATTTAGATTAAAAAAAGTAAGTGAGTCTTTTATGGGGAATTCTGTTCGGTTCTATAATAAACTTCCAGAAAGTGCTTCTAAACTTTCGATTCGAAGATTTAAATCTTACATAAAGAATAATTTAATTAAGAAAGCGTATTACACACTACATGACTATGTTAATGATAAAGCCGCGTGGCCTGATGTCGCTCTGCCCCTCGACACCTAATTTGTCAATTTGCAATGTCTGTACCTGCATATAATTTATTACTGATGTGTTATTTATGAGTATATCAAGCGTAGTGTGTGCTGCCTTATGAACTTTTGCTGATTCTCTCTATCATCTTACTTTTGACTGCCTACCTAAGTAAGGCTTTTAATTTGGTTTTCCTTTTTTCCTTGAATCAGCTTCCACTTGTTCTCGAGGCACCACACAGGCGCTCGCCACCTAGTAGTAAGAAGGATCATCAAAAGAAAAACAGACCGTGTTTGTTGCCTGATTCTTCTAGGTCTGGTTGCGTTGGAACAGGAGTAAATGTAAATTTATTTTTTAAGACGATTCAAAATGATCCTTGTGATTTCAATGAATAAAAAACTTTTGACTTAGACTTTGACTTTGAGTACTCTGGGTACTGCCCATCCTCTGGTGTAATCCCACAGTCGGATTTTACGACATCCACTGGAAGAGACGGATGAGTCTATTATTAGGCCAGAGACGACACGGCCTTCCGTAATATGGTATCACTAATACCTATTTTAGTTTCATATTTACGTCGGCTGTGCCTTTGTTTTGTATAGGGAAGGAAAACACGTAATGCAATGACACACGAGTTAAGTAATTATGTCCATTTATAATTTTCCCTGATGCAATGGACTTCATTTGAGACACGTGATGTGGTTAGTAACAACAGTTACAGGAAGTTTCGGTGGCTATTCAAATTAATCCGCTTTTATCAAAGTATACATACAATACAAACCGATCATAAACAATGAGGTAATTGAAGAATAATATACAGCCAGATTTTGCCAGTGGCGATATGTTAAAATATCGAATGGGCGGAGTCTAGCAAGAAAATAAAAGATGCATGAAAGTGACAGCGCTATTACTCACTTGAACTCGGGTATAGATTTTTGCCGCTAAGAAGTAACTGACGTAAGCGACAAATGATAAAACTTCGTTATGCTTCTAAAGTAGCAAATATAAAAGATAAACTATCTATAATTAATCTAAGTAATGTGATTACCTACTGAATAGTATAAAAAATTACGCTTAATATTTTCTCTAATTGAAGGAGGGACCTAAAACGGGTTTTAGGAGAGCCAATTTCAAAAAATAAAGTTATAGAGAAAAGTTTTACCAATCGCGTTTCTAGTCTATGATTTATTTAGATTACATCCTCAAGTAATTACTGTATTAAGGCGCGATAGGTTCTCAAAAGTCTCTAGAATTTTAAAGTTTTTGATAATAATTTTCATAGTTTTCTATGAAGAAAAAAATATATGATATTCTTGAGCTTTTTATCTAGTGAAATCAATAATTCAATACAATATTTGAATTACTCACTCGATAAAAAAAAATAACAAAGATACCTCCTTTTTAAAATTTAAATGCTATTTTTCACTCACTTCTCTCACGTTTTAATTTTTGAAACATTTGGTTACATGTTAGTTATTATTTGAGTTAGTGAATTCATCAACAAAATTAAGCAAAACTTTGAACGACATTTTTATATAATTTTGTTATACATAAAAACACGGTATCAGAGCGCGCGCTCGCCTTCTTCGTCTCATACAAAAATGTTCGTTGAACCTATAGCGCCTTAACATCAAGTTTGTAAGCTTTACTGTTACTGAGTGAGCATGTAACGCAACGACTGCAAATTTTTAACATATCGTCTTATATTGTCACTGTGTTTCCGTGCTATATGAACAAAATACTCAAGGACTCGCTGGAGGCAGATGGAGGAAAGCCATCTTGAGTTCCCTGAGTATTGACACGTTCGTCCTACGGGCTGTCCAGGGGATTTTCAGCAGCCTAAGGCTAATACGTACCTTGAAATCAAAATATCCCTTCATCCCCTTCTGCGGGTCAAAGTTCAATGACACGGCCCCAGTCTCCACATTGACCAGGAATGGCGCAACGGCCAAGTTTTCTAATCCCTCCGTTAGAGTTTCCTTCACTTCTCCTATTTGGTAATAGCTTATCCTCGCGTTTACGCCTTCATCTGCGTCTAAAGCCTAAATAACAAAGGAATAATTATAACAACATGATATAAAAATAATAGCGTATTGATTACGGCTCTCGCTGTTCTTTGGGGGAGCCCTCGTCCGGCAATAAACGTCTATCGGCTGATGAAGAAGATGCTATAACAACAACCGACAACCGTAAGGAAATAATATAAATAAATAATGCTGGACAGTTAACACAACATTATCTAGCCCCAGCAGAGCTTGTGTTATTGGTACTAGATAACTGATATACTTAACAATACATTACATTTTTATTTGATTTTATTATGCATTGTTTTTTTTTGTTAACATTGAAAAACCTTTGTTTGACCACGATCTCACCTGTTGGTAAGTGACGATGTGGCCGAAGATGGAGCACAAAGGTCTAGAAGTCACCTATTAGTCACTCTAGACTTGAAGGGACCTAGATTATAGTTTTCAGGAAATACAGACGACGGCAGTGTATTCCACTCCTTAGCAGTTCGCATTAAATACCCAGAACACACTGAACAAATATCTGCAGATCTTACGAATATTTGTTCCGGGGCGGGAATCGACCCCGCAACCTCCTGCGTCGCAGACGAACCTTCGCCGGCCGCGCCACAGAGGTCGTCAAAATAAAAGGTTATTGATTGGGGACCACGAACAGAACGACGCAATGTAGAAAGGGGGTCTATTTCTACACATACAAAGTCCTGATTTCAAATTAGGACCCCCTGTGTCGTGAGAACCACGAGCTACGAGTACCATAGTACTACATACCCAGACCCGCAACAAATTTTTGCAGATCATACAAATATTTTTTCCGCAGCGGGAATCGAACCCGCAACCTCTCGCACCTCAGCCGGCAAGCAGTCAGCTTATCAAGTAGATAAGACTAACCAAAATACATCACTTGTAAAAAGTTTCTACCTATGAATGAAAGTATCACATAACAACGGCCTCGTTTTAAAAATAACTAAGAAACACCTTGACCTTCTGTAATCAATATCAAAGTCATAGAATAATGGTATCGAACTCGGTTTCTGTGGAATGCTAGCGTGAATGATTTAATAACTTTCATTGAAAGTCTTCAGGCCCAACTGCACTATCCTGTTTTTAGTTTTTTAACCCAAGTACTACTTCTTCATGTCACAGCTTCTTTTTTGTAACGCTGCGTTAGCTCATAGGCCAGCTGGAGGTGGTGGCGTTGAAAAGGGTATTATAGCATACTGGGAACGTCCACGACTACGTGAACTAGGTTTTTTTTAAATTACGAGATTGACAGAACAAGCGGATGGCCCACCTGATGTTAAGCGGTAACCTCTGCCTTTAACAACGCATTACCACGTAGGTAACGTCGGAGTCCCCCAATGTGGCATTGCACTGCGCTCGCCACCCTGAGACATACAGATCGTCTCGTGCGTGTGCCTGTAATTTCACTGGCACCCATACCCTTCAAACAGGATCACAGTAATGCGAGCAACACCCTCATTGGGGGTATATTTCAGCCATCTTAGTCCACCCCTACACTACAAAAGGAATGTACACTCCTAATTGCAGGTCTCTACGGGATTGACGGTCTAAGATGTACATTGATAGTCAGTCAGCCACGCAAATATTTTATATATATTGATTGTGAAAGAACCAATTTGGTGAAATGACTAAGTGTGCCTTGCAAATGCTTTTTTCAAGTAAGTACATGTCACACGTCTTCGAGTTTTAGGTTTTGAAACATAACTCAAAAATTACATAGGCTACAAAGCTTACAGGGAATCCTAGTGTGGGATCAGGACTATGTATGTGACTGTTGGGTGTTATGTTATGTAATTGCTGCATTTGTTTGCGGCTTCGAACTAATTATACTAACCCAAGTTGGTTCAATTGAGGCTTCGTTTTGTAGAATCGTAGTGTCTGGGTGGTCTTCCCAGGTGCTTATTCAGCTATTCCTACAGTATACGGTACTTTATACGACACGTTGGCACAAAGAAAGAGAGGATCATTCAGTCTTGTTGGGTTGCCGTTTTCAGTGAAATTACAGGCACATGAGACTTTTCATCTTAATGTCTCAGGGTGGCGGGCGCAGTGCAATGCCACATAGGTTGCGTCCTAGGTGGACGTGACCTGTGGTAATGCACTGTCCATAGGCAGAGGTTACCGCTTAACATCAGGTGGGCCATCTGCTTGTTCCGTCATTAAATTAGTAAAAAAAAAAAGTAAAAATAGTAATAGTAAAAAGTAATTTCTAGGCTTTATCTCTTCTTTTGGTACTGTGTCATCTGATTTGGTGTGTACTGTAAAGTCCACAGTTACACTATCAGCTAGTGTAATATTATATATAGCCTCGTATTACCTTGACTTGCACGAAATCGATACCCAAGTCCGTTTCAGTAGATACATACATATATACATAGACACATACATAGGCCTTTTTCCCCGAAAGGCTAGGCAGAGCCACAAAGGGCCTCTTCTCACAGTAGGTTGCACTATCGTGGAATATAGACGTGACCGGTGGTGAGCTCATCGCTGCCATCCCACCCACGACTGACTCTGCTAACGCTTTCTTCCAGTAATAACACATTCCTTAAATAAGCTAGCAGCCAGGACAAATCTTATACTAATGAATCTTATTTATGGCCGGGTAATCCCTTAGTCGGCTTTTACGACATCCGTGGGAAGAGACGGAGGGGTATATACTTGGGCCAGACACACCACGGCTATGTATATAAATAAATCCTCCCGTGAATAATAAGTATCTATTATCATCCTGTAGCCTGTAGAAGTCCACTGCTGGACGTAGGCCTCCACATAAAATAGGTAGGTATATTAGTTAGTTTTAGTTTAGTTATTACTATATAACTATAGTTAGGTCTAGATATATATTTATGGAGGTATGTTTTACTTGTGCACCGCCGTCTTTTGATTTTGTATTATCCTGTCCATCCAAATGTTGTCTGGAAGAGATCGCTTTTAGCGATAAGACCGCCCATTGTACATTACTGTTATTGTTTTTTGTTCTTTTATTTTTTTATTTGTCTATTTGGTGTGCAATAAAGTGTTTGCTCTCTATCTATCTATCTAAATGCCACGACGAACGTTCTTGCGGTGCGCCTTGGAATAAAGGTCCTACAATTCAATGCCAAAGTCCGCCTCAGTAGTAATCCCTCCCGGGAATATTTTACAACTAACTTTGGCGCGTTATCGTTGATATGTCACTTTGAAGAACTAGTGTGGTGAATGGAGTCAGTGCATCTTGCAAGGAAGGTATTATTATACACTAGTAGTTACCTGTAGTTAGATTGACGAAACGGGTACATAAGACGAGCGTGAATGGGACAGTGTGAAGAGGAAGACCTCGCCGAACGTATTCAGACCACATCAGAGACTTTCTGGAAAAAGGCCAGGTCAAGAGTACCCTTAACCAACGAGCATGTATGAAGAATGTCTTGAGAGTGAATGAAGCGAAAGAGGTGTGTCAGGATCGAAGCAAGTGGAAATCTGTGGTCTCTGCCAGCCTACCCCTCCGGGAAACAGGCGTGAATTTATGTATGTATGTTTGTATGTATGTTTCTAGTAGTTACCTTGATTTGCATGAACTCGATGCCAAAATCCGCCTCAGTGGTGATCCCTCCAGTAAATATTTTACTAACGAAGTTGGGCGCGTTATCGTTGACATCTGTCACTGTGACGTGCACTCTGAGAGCGCTAGCCGTGTCCGAGTGTTCTTGATACTTGGGAGGGGTGACGCAGTCTTCTGAAGCTAGGACTGTGAGTGTGTAGTTGGATTTTGACTCGCGGTCTAGCGGTTTTCTTGTTGACAATCTGAAAATAATTCAATGTTATAAAACAGTTAGTACGAAACTAACGAGATTTTTATTGACAGAGCGAGCGAAGAGTCTCTCAAAAAACATGGTAAAGATCCCGTTTTAAATAACTTTAGTGGTATATTAAATTGTTGCATAAATATTTGTGCTAGCAAGGTCTACTGTTCGCAGAACTACTAGCCATTCATTCAAACCACACACTTTCAAGCAATTTAGTTTTTTATTTTTATTTATTTAATTTTTATTATTTAGATCATTAATGAAAGAAGCACAATCGTGCAAAAATGTAATTCTAAAGTTTTAAATCTAGTGTTCCTAGCATTTATATTATATTATATTTAGTAGTAGTAGGGCTTTTTTGTGAAAGAGTTCGTCCGGGAAGTCATGGGAACCACCATACCTATTTCTGCCGACAATCAGATATGTGAGCATTGCTGTGTTCCGGTTTGCAGGGCATGGGTGCCGGTGAATTTACAGGCACATGAGATTTCAACCTTATGTCTCAGGGTGGGCGCAGTGCAATGCCACGTAGGGCGCGTCCTAGGTGGACGTGGCCTGTGAGATAATGCATTGTTAAATGTAGAGGTTACTGCTCAAGCCATCTGCTTGTTCCTTTAACTGCCGAGTGTTTTAGTGTTGCTTTAGGGTTGAACTATATCTGTCCACCCGAAACCACATTTTCACGTGAGTAACTTTATGGCTCTCGCTCAGAAACACAATTCACTAATCACACTCGACAAGTAGACATCGAATGCAGTAACATTCGCCGATGAAAACCTCGTCATCATCGTGGCAGCTTCTAGACTACAGAGACTACAGCTGGAAAGACCCCATAGAATGCCATAGCCAACGGTCATGAGCCGCCCCCATCCACCAACTTCCTGCGGCCAAAAATGTCGTCGGTACAACTAGACGCTTTCATACACTGCATCCGCAGACCATAATATAATATTTCAATAAGCTGTGTAAGCCAATGGACTTTGATCTATTCTCCACGTTTGTAAGCTCAGCCCGTCAGCGGCTCACAGCAGACTTTTTCGTAGTTTAGTTTAGTATGTAACTGTACCTTAGTTAATTATATATTTATGTATCTTCATTACTGGTTTCGCTAGCATAATTAATGCATCATTTCTGTTATTTTTCGTACGTAATTGTGGCTTATTCAATGCACATATCCTATCCCGCTCACACCCTAACAGCGTTCTACGTCTACGTGTGAGACAGAAGGATCTCGCTGCTAATCAAAGCGAAGTTGTGAAGACGCCATTGAAAAACAGCAAGTTTCTGACTGACTGTCATCGTGAGAGCCTCGCATAACCTACAAACTATATAAAAACTATTGGATTTGTGATAAATATTACTGTTATACGTTATTCGTCGTGACAGTGGTGTCGTGAGTTGGTGAATTTAGTGTGTAAACAACAGGACAACATCCAGATACGAACTGCCGCGCCGGCATAGCCGCGTGGCGTACCTAGTCGTATCTCTGGACTCCAGGCGCCTCGGAGAACGAACATCGAACAGCCAGTCTCAAGGTAGGACGCTGTATCTAATCCCGAATCCCATCCTGATTGTGTCATTTTGAACTGCCAATTTGCGACAAAGCTAGAATCCAAAAACCGCGTTCCTTATAGCGAATTCTGTTGGAACCCCGCATCCAGCTTCTAGAAACTGGACTGGAGCTGATTCACAGCTCGTGCTTCATTGTCATCCCCGCTCAAATGAACGCACAGAAAGACTTCTGCTGAGGCACTTGGCGCGCTCATTTTGTGGTCCTTCGCAGCCTGATTGGTATTTAAACCAAGGCTCTCATCCCTGCTATCAGTCAAGCTTCATTTCTATCCCTAGGGATCACCCGCTCGCTGGGCTGAATTCGTTCAGTTCATACATTTCGCTTAACATTCCATACCGCCCTTACAGGAGCTGCCTACCTTCACAGTGCTATTTAAATTTGCTAATTTCCGCACTCATGCAATTAGGCCCCCCTATAAGTGTAATTACATTCGTGTGATTAAATCTTCATAAGTAAGTATTTAAATTCGTTTAAATACCTACTTACATACTTTCGCATTTTAAAATAAGTCTTATCTAAGCTTATTAGCTTTGCTACAATAGCATTCTAAAATACTACGCTGCTTTAGCTAAGCAATTCATTATTATTTCGCTCCGTACCTAATCGGTTGGAGCCTAGGTATATCACGCTAGCTAGGTATACTTAGTTATATAGGTTGTTGACAGGTGCGTGCGCGTACGCCTGTAGCTACCTACACGCATACCGATCTACTATCTGCTTATTTGTTTACGTATTTCGTTTAATATTGCAACATGTCTCAAAAGGCAAAAGAGACCGAGCAATTAAAGATGGACTTAGAAATAATTCTTGTAGAACAGAAACGAAATACCCTTTTCGAATATATTCAAATCGTGTATAATAATTCGCAAAAGGCGCACACTGACGTTGAATCTTTGGAGAATTTCTTATGTTCCGTCGCAACTATTGATGAGACTCGAGCTGAATTTAGGGACCTTGTAAACGAGCATAATAAGCTACTTTTGAAAAGTAATCCCGCCGCGGTACCTAACTTTCAGACATTGATTTCATTTGATGATCTCTTCAGTCGTATAAAACGTGTATTGAAGCGGGTTGAGCCCGTACCTTCGAGGGAAAATGATCACGTTGATCAGTATGATCAAAAGGTCATTAGGACAAAACGCCCAACTTTGGCGCCAATTGAAATTGTGTCATTCGACGGTGACATTCGGAATTGGCCCTTATTTTATGAAAGCTATAAGTCCACGATACACGAAAATCCGACGCTAACGGACGCTGAGAGGTTATATTATTTGATAGGGAAGCTGTCCACTAAAGCGCAGGCAGTGTTCTCAGGCATCACGCCATGTCCTGCGAACTATAAATTAATTATGAAATGTCTCGTTGATAGGTATCAAGACAAACGTGTCCTCGCATCTACGTATCTAGATCAGATGATAAATCTAAAAATAAACGGTCCCGCTTCTTCATCTAACTTCCAGTCATTTATGGATCAATATGTCACAGCCGCAAATGCGATTAAAAACCTTGAAATCGAGGATTTGACCGATTTTATAATTTTGCATATCGCATTAAAGAAGTTAGACGGAGAAACGATCCGAGCATTCGAGTCACAATATCGTGACATAGGGCTACCTTCCTTTAGTCAGCTGACGAGCTTCATTAGGAGCCAACATAGAATTTATCAAAACACGCAGCCTAGCACAACTGGAAATTCTACACGAAGTTCTGTTAAATCCCGCAGTCATGTACCTAACCCGCAAAGTTATGTAGCTGTCACAGCTGCTAACAAAAAATGTCTATGTGACAATGTTGTGCATGACCACTATTTTAAATGTCAAAAGTTCAATGACATGACTCCATCTGCACGCTTTAAATGCGTCAAAGATAATAGTGCATGTATTAACTGTTTAGGTCTTAGACATAAAACTCGTGATTGTAATTCAACCCTCAAATGTCGTACTTGTCATCAAAGACATCATACCTTGTTGCATTTCAATAAGGTCGAAAATCAAAACGCAACGCAATCCCACGATAGTGGATTGACGCAGACGTCAGGTGTTCACGCAATGCAGGCGCGTGCGGCTCGGCCTGCAGTCTTGGATGTAATGAGTGCGGCTCAGCCATCGCCTGCCGCGATAAGCGAGCCATCGGTATCGTCACTTCACACATCCATTGCTGCACCGTCGCAGGTTAGCGCAAGCTCTGACGACCGCGCCGCGCGATGCATGCGGCCCACGACGATATTGCTGTCGACCGCTCAAGTGTTTTTATATGATAGTGATGGAAGGAGGCATACAGTTAAATGTCTATTAGACTCCGGTTCGCAATGCAATTTTATAAGTGCAGAATGTTGTTTACGTTTGGGTTTGAATTGCAACCAAAATACAAAAATGATTGTTCGAGGTTTCGGTGGCTCTGAAAAAGCTATTAAGGGTTCCACTGACTTTAGAATATTTTCGCGGTTTAATAAAACCATTTATTATGATGTAGCGGGTCTTGTCGTCGATCGCATAACGGATGACCTACCTACGGTCCCCGTGAACGCGGCTGCGTTTACGCACATCAAAACGCTACAGCTTGCGGACAGTACGTTCGCCACCCCCGCTTCTGTGGATATCCTACTTGGAGCATCCATATTCCCACACTTGTTGATGCCTGGTAAGGTTTATAGCAACGTGCATGGAATTCCGCCCGCCATACAAACAGTGCTAGGATATATTTTAATGGGTGCAGCACCCGCGCTGCTCCCTCCTGGATCTACTTCTGCCTGTTGTGCCACTGTCCAAGATTCTTTGGACACCATTCTCAAAAGGTTTTGGGAACTTGAGGAAGTTTCCTCACCGGTTGCTCACAGTCAAGACGATCTTGAGTGTGAGACACATTTCCGCACTACCACCACGCGTGACGCTAGTGGTAGGTACACCGTCGCGCTTCCGTTTCGTGACGATGTTTATAAATTAGGAGACTCATTCTCCACCGCACAAAGACGCTTCCTGTGCTTAGAAAAGAAGTTGGAATCATCAAGTTTTCTGCGCGCCGCCTACGACGATATCATTCGTGAATACGTCGATAAAGGTTATGTAACCGAAATAGGACCTATTGATAATAATATTTCCGCTAAATCCGCATCCCATTTCATTCCGCACCATTGTGTGCAGCGCCTTGATAAGACCTCCACTAAGGTCCGCATGGTTTTAGACGCTAGTTGTAAAACCAGCACAGGTTTGTCTTTGAATGATGTTCTTCATTCCGGCCCAAATTTACAGGGCGATTTGAACAACATCCTGTTGAACTTTAGGCTGTTCAAAATAGCTATTTCTGCCGATTGTCGTCAAATGTTCCTTCAATTGTGCATGAACCAACGAGACCGAAAATATCAGAGATTTATTTTTAGGTTTCGACCAGAAGATAAACTCTCCATTTTTGAACTAGCTCGCGTCGCTTTCGGTATAAAGTCGTCCGTTTTTCACGCAATCCGCGTCGTTCATCAGCTGATCGCTGATGAAGGTCATAAGTTTCCAGCTGCAGCTGCTATAGCAGCTTCTTCGACCTACATGGACGACGTTTGCTATAGCATAATGGCAGATGATGTAGAGCAGAAAGACGAGCTCGTCGCGATCGATTCCTGTACCGAACTTATCAATTTATTTAAGTGCGGTCAATTTGACCTGGTAAAATGGACGAGTAATGCGGACACTGTTCTCCGCGCTATACCCGCCTCGCACAGAGCTTCGTCAGATCTCGAAATTGATAAGGACGTACCTCATAAAATTCTAGGTACGCATTGGGACAGGACAGATGACGTCTTCAAGTTCAAGGTCTCTGAACCTGATGCAGGCTGTACCAAACGCTGTATCCTGTCTGTCGTCGCACGCTTATGGGACAATTTAGGCCTAGTGGCTCCCGTCATACTCTATGCCAAGCTCCTTATTCAGGAATTATGGTTATTAAAGTGTGACTGGGACGAGGCCCCCCCACAACGCATCACGAGTCTATGGAGACAGTTCTGTAGCGAACTCCCCTCACTCAACGAGATACGCATGCAGCGGCATCTCGGGGTAGTGCAAGGTTGTGTAGCTAACCTCATTGGATTCGCGGATGCAAGTGAGCGTGCTTACGGCAGCGTAATATACTTGCAGGTCAGCAGCCACACCAATAATACGACCGTTAGGTTGGTGTGTTCAAAATCTAAGGTCGCACCGCTTAAAACGATATCGATTGCGCGCTTAGAGCTGTGTGCCACGGTTCTATTGTCTAAGCTAATGCGTAAAGTGCTTGACAATTTTGAGCCGAGATATAAAATTTCGAATGTCTTCGCATTTACTGACTCCAAAGTCGTACTTTGCTGGATTAATTCCTCTCCGCACCGCTGGCAAACTTTCGTAGCAAATCGCGTTGTGAAAGTTGTGGAAAATATTCCTGCCAGCTGTTTCCATCACGTAGCAGGCATTGAAAACCCTGCCGATTGCTTATCGCGTGGCTTATCGCCCGCGCTGCTTAACAAGCACCCTCTGTGGTTCACTGGACCCCCATGGGCATCTAGGCATCCTTCTGAGTGGCCTATATCGGAATTTGATCGCGAAAACATCAGTGACATGCCGGAGCTAAAACCGCTTGCACACGCTGTAACTGAAAACACCGAGAAACCGCTTATCTATGAGCTCGCTCAACGCATTTCTTCTTGGTCGAAGTTACTACGCATAATTGTATATGTGTATCGCTTTTTGAAGCTATTACCGCTAAAACCTAACATAACGAAGTCTGATTTAGAATTTGCCGAAGATAAAGTTCTCTTCGCGTTACAATACGTCTACTTCAGAGACGATATAAATAAATTAAAAAACAATGAAAATTGCTCTCCCGCTCTACAAAAACTTAAGCCGTTTTTAGATGAAAACGGCTTTATCCGCGTCGGTGGTCGGCTTACCCACGCAGCGCTCGAGTATGCGCAAAAGCACCCATGTGTGCTACCGCGACATGATCACGTGGTCGATATACTAATCGATTACTATCATCGAAAACACTTACACGCTGGCCCTGAACTGTTGATGTCCTTACTCAGGAATCAATATTGGATACTGGCAGCGCGACGAGTTATTCGTCACCGTATACATAAGTGCAACACGTGTTTCAGAGCGAAACCGCGTCCATCCTTTCCAATGATGGCAGACCTGCCTGTATTTCGCGTCACTCAAGTAGACAAGCCATTCACGCATACAGGTTGCGATTATGCTGGCCCTCTACAATATACACCGGTTCGTGGTAGAGGTGTCAAAAGTCGTAAGGCCTGGCTATGTATATTTACGTGTCTGACAACACGATGTTTGCACATTGAAATCGCTACGGAGTTGAGTACAGTCAACTTCCTCGCTGCTCTTAAACGATTTCTAGCACGCCGAGGTCCCGTGCAGTGTATATACACTGACAATGGAACGAATTTCGTTGGATGTAGTTCCTACCTCCGTGATCTTTATAAGTTCCTCGATCAACATCGCCCGCATCTTGAACATGAGCTTTCAGAAAGCCGTATCTCTATGAAACGCATAACGCCTCTAGCTCCGCATATGGGAGGCTGTTGGGAGAGCATGGTAAAGGTGGTAAAGTCTCATTTGTTCAAGGTCATCGGCCAGCAAATTCTTTCCTACGAAGAGCTGTTAACGGTGCTAACGCAGATCGAGGCACTTGTAAACTCACGTCCGCTCACTGCTATGAGCAGCGACCCGGCAGAGCCATCGGCTCTTACTCCTGCTCATTTTCTTAATACCGCTCCGCTCGGGTCTCTACCTACTTCCCACGTAGAGCGCGTAAGTCTTCAAGAAAGGCATTCTATTTTAGACAAAATGGTGCAGTCATTCTGGCAGCGATGGCGTACAGAATACTTGCATCAATTGCAATCTAGAGCCAAGTGGAACATATCATCTACTCCGATTCCCCTGGGATCGGTTGTCGTGATTATTGTTGATAATGCTCCAGTATTTTCATGGCCTTTAGGTGTAGTAGAAGCTGTACATGCCTCGAAGGACGGAACAACGCGCTCTCTTACCGTTAGGACGTGTAGAGGCCTCTTTGTCAGGCCAGTCGTCCGAGTGTGCCTTTTACCGAGTCAATGAGTAGAGTAACTTTTAGTAGAGTAGTAGTAGAGTAGCTGCTACCTACTTATCTTAGGCTAGTTTAGAGATAATTATTATAACAATTCATGTCTTATGCTCTGACTCTTATATAGAGCAGACATTCTCGTATATAAGTTGTCGTCTGACTCTACATAGAGCAGACTCTACCGCATATAATTTCTTATATTCCTTATCCCTTTATGTTTTGCTTTCTAAAGGCAACCCTTTAAGGTCGGGGGTATGGTTTCGCTAGCATAATTAATGCATCATTTCTGTTATTTTTCGTACGTAATTGTGGCTTATTCAATGCACATATCCTATCCCGCTCACACCCTAACAGCGTTCTACGTCTACGTGTGAGACAGAAGGATCTCGCTGCTAATCAAAGCGAAGTTGTGAAGACGCCATTGAAAAACAGCAAGTTTCTGACTGACTGTCATCGTGAGAGCCTCGCATAACCTACAAACTATATAAAAACTATTGGATTTGTGATAAATATTACTGTTATACGTTATTCGTCGTGACAGTGGTGTCGTGAGTTGGTGAATTTAGTGTGTAAACAACAGGACAACATCCAGATACGAACTGCCGCGCCGGCATAGCCGCGTGGCGTACCTAGTCGTATCTCTGGACTCCAGGCGCCTCGGAGAACGAACATCGAACAGCCAGTCTCAAGGTAGGACGCTGTATCTAATCCCGAATCCCATCCTGATTGTGTCATTTTGAACTGCCAATTTGCGACAAAGCTAGAATCCAAAAACCGCGTTCCTTATAGCGAATTCTGTTGGAACCCCGCATCCAGCTTCTAGAAACTGGACTGGAGCTGATTCACAGCTCGTGCTTCATTGTCATCCCCGCTCAAATGAACGCACAGAAAGACTTCTGCTGAGGCACTTGGCGCGCTCAATTACTGTGGACTAGTTTGTTCTATTATGTTCTCTACACGTGAAAACCTGTAATTGGATTTTTGTTTTTAACTCTGTTTTGTATGTATTTATAGATAGCTGTTGGTTTTCCTACTAAATAAATATAAATATCAAGAGTACAGGTCTTTGTCATAATGGCTGACATGTGACTGCATCCAAAAAAAAAAAAAACTTACTTATGTGTGCTTGTGTGAAGATCAAACGTTCCATCATTCCCCTCCACAATATAATAGCAAACCGGTAGCATAGGTTCATCCCCCCTATCTATCTCATCTCTTTCTATGACACTCGGCAAGTAAGCTTCATACTCGGGCGCGTTCTCAGTGATGTTTATATGCATGTGTTGGAAGGGGAAGCGGGGGCGGTAGTTGTCGACGTTTTGCACGTAGATTGTGAGGTCCAGGAACGAGCTTAGTGGTGTGGGTAGGCCGAGGTCATAAGCTTCTATACGCAGCTGAAACGAAAAATAAAAATATAAAAAAATAAATAAATAATGCTGGTTTCCTATGATATACTCGTATACGCAAAAAAATCCTGCAGCTTCCAAATGCCTGTAGCAATTTTAATGATTCTTTCACAATATTAAAGGCAATTTATAATTACGTTCATAAAAAACAAGTTTAGAGATTGAACTTTTAAGCTAAGATAAAGGAAGCAATTGTTTGGCAATACCTACGTTCATATTATGGTTATTTTTTGAACGCCCAGCGTTAAATAATATAACAGGGTCAATATATTACAAGCTTTTATTTTACTTAATCTGTTAGAAGGTATGTTTGGGACAAATCTTAAAACTGAATTTTAAAACATTTCATCCCACCCAATTTTTCTGAAATTTTGCATACACCTTTAGCTCTGGTGACAATCCAATATTACGGTGACAGCGAGGTGATCTGATGATTCAAATTCAAATACAAAATCTTTATTTACCTTATTTGGCTTACTGAGAAATGCACTAAACCTAAACAGTAAGCCCTATACCAGCATACCTTAGGAACTAACATACATATAAAAACTCTTTATTTATAACTTAATCTAACACACGTGTGATCGCCGACGCGTCGCGGCCCGGGGGATCACGTGACAGGCGGCCCTTGAACCGCCAGAACTTCACCCCTTTCGGCCAGAAGTCAGGGCTCAACATAAATGAGCTCACCATAAATGAGCTAAAGCTCACATTATGACGAGAGTCCAACTTCATGACCCTCAAACCCACTTCGGCTTTCTTCCTGATATATTCCACCAACTCTGCGGCCTTCACGTCGAAGTAGACGAGGGACACGTAGATCTGCTTAGTGGGTACTTCGTGGTATGATGGAGACGGAAGGTTGGATAACGTTATTCATCGATAGTTAATAGTAGTCTGGCCCTGTTTGGGCTAATATTGATCAATACATGGTGAAATCTTATAAAACGATTAAATAAAAAAAACTTATTTTGAGACCATGTCTTTCAAAAAAAACTTATTCTTCTAGCTGTTATTAGATCTATTAGCACCGATGTCAATTAACTTACTCTGTAAGTAGTCTGCTTGTCCCTATCGAGCGTGTGGACGGTCCTAAGAGCGCCAGTCGCGGCGTGTATGGAGAAATGCACGGAGTCCCGCAGACGGAATCTGACCGCGCCATTAGCACCGATGTCCGCGTCTATCGCACGCACTGTGACCACCACCGTGCCTATTGTAGCATTCTGAAACAATTTTTCAAGTCAGTGTATAGTATTTTTAACCCCCGACGCAGAAACGAAGGGGTGTTATAAGTTTGACGTGTCTGTGTGTGTGTCTGTCTGTGGCATCGTAGCTCCCGAACGGATGAACCGATTTTGTGTTTTTTTGTTCGTTTGAAAGGTGAATTAGTCGGGAGTGTTCTTAGCTATGTTTTATCAAAATCGGTTCAGCTGTTTCATTGCGTTGAGGGTTCTTTTAATTTTTACAAAATTAATTACTTGTATTTAAAAACTATTATTTACTAGTGTCCGCCCGCGGCTTCGCTCGCGTTTTAACAGGATAAAAAGTAGCTCTTTCCAGGGCATAATCTATCTGTTTACCGAATTTCACCGATAGCAGTAGCTGTCTACTGTCAGGTCACTGTGTAACCAGGGCTACGTTGGTCTCTTACCTGAGGTACTTTTATGGTATCGTTCTGTCTTGGATGTACAAATTCAGGCGCATGGTCATTATTACCACACACAGTTTCAATACGCACCTGCTTGATGTTTAGGACAGTGGCTGTGGTTTTCGTGGCGAGTCAAGCTACTGACATGCAAGTTTCCGACAGCATTAGCTGTCTACTGTCAGGTCAGCAGCCCGCACTGTGTAACCAGGCATTTAACTTAAGTGTCAGTTGGTCTCTTACCCCAGGTACTTTTATGGTATCGTTTTGTCTTCGATGTACAAATTCAGGCGCATGGTCATTATTACCAGTCACACACAGTTTCAATACGCACCTGCTTGCTGTTTAGGACAGTGGCTGTGGTTTTCGAGGCGAGTCAAGCTACTGACATGCAAGTTACCGACAGCATTAGCTGTCTACTGTCAGGTCAGCAGCTCGCACTGCATAAACAGACATTTTAAGTGTCAGTTGGTCTCTTACCTCAGGTACTTTTATGGTATCGTTCTGTCTTGGATGCACAAACACAGGCGCATGGTCGTTATAATCAGCTACACAAAGCTTCAGGTCCCCCCTTACAGCATTCGAGGGTGTGCCAAGATCTCTGGCCTCTACTATCAGGGTGTAGTTTCCGAAGCGGTCCTTGAGAGATTGTCGGGCGAACAGCCGGCCGGTGTTGGCGTCACCACCCACTTGCTCGAAACGGAATAACTCTGTAAAAGTAAATGTATGAGTAAGTTATGGAAGTGAAGCTTACTCTGGTCTATTTCAAACCCAGAGGGGAAATCGGACCTTTGAACGAACCAGTGTTTTTTTTCATTGAGAGTAGTATGGATTGGATATCTGTATGTGTTTGTTGTTTATTTTTTGTACTATCAGGTAATAGAAAAACCGGCCAAGTGCGAGTCGGACTCGCGCACGAAGGGTTACGTAACATTATCTATAAAAACGGCAAAAAAAACCACGTTTGTTGTATGGGAGCCCCCCTTAAATATTTGTTTTATTTTAATTTAACTATTTGTTTTTAAAGTGAGTATATAACTAAATATTCTGTGAATATTTCAAGCTTCTACCTGTAGCCGTTATCAATATCGAGCAAAAACGAGAAATATTTATTTTATTCTGTATTTATTATGCCACTCAGAATTAAGATAAGATAAGATAATTGTTTATTTTAAGATTTCACACATTAAAAAAATCACATGTCATCCATCTTGTTAATAAATTAAATCTTATAATTAATGTTAGTTAGCATACATAGTAACAATTATTAAATTAAGCTATAGACGTTCGCCTTCTGCTCACGTAGAAACTGAGAGACTTCCTCGTGTAACATAACATAACAGCCAACAGTCACACACATAGTCCTGACCCCACACTAGAATTAACTGTGTCATGGGTATCAGAAACTACGAGTACCATGGTACCATAACACCCAGACCCAGAACAAATATTTGCAGATCATACAAACATTTTCCCCACAGCGGGAATCAAACCCGCAACCTTTCGCATCACACCCGGCTACTCGTCCGACGCGCTACAGAGGTATAATAAATCGTGTATTACGCAATATACTAATAGCACGTTTTATAAGAGGACTTTCTTGTGTCATGATCCATAACACAAATGCAGATCTGGACGCCAATTTGTGTCAGTGATGCATGGCTAAAAGTCAAAGTCAAAGTCAAAAAGTATTTTATTCATTGAAATCACAAGGATCATTTTGAATCGTCTTAAAAAATAAATTTTCATTTACTCCTGTTCCAAGAGTACTACGCTGGTACTAAGAGGCGCAAATTGGTTTTATTTTACTTTGTTTCTGTGTGTGTGTCTTTTAGTGTGGAATATAGTTTGTTTTTTTCTTTCTTTTTTTCTTTACATGGAGATAAAATCAATAAATGATAATAACATGATGCAGCTCCAGAAGTCCAAACTCAAGGTCACCAGCGTGCGATGGAGCGCAGCATCCTGGGTGAGGCTCATGGATAGGATTCAAAACACTGCGGTGTGCTCACAAGCCCAAATGATACCAGGGGGGCAGGCGCTATCTGATACCAGCTTAGCGGCTTTCGAAGCTACATCATTTGGGCTTGTGAGCGCACCGCAGTGTTTCGAATTCTATCAATGAACCCAGCCAGCGTCATATGATAGCTGGTATCTGATATTAGTGGGGTTGGGCTGGTCATGTTTGTCACAGGCCAAACGAGCTGTGTGCGAAGGTTGACGTCTTGAACCAGCGAGAAGGCGACGCGGCAGACCAAAACGGAGATGGCACGACGGAATTGATAAGTTTCTGACTAGGCACACACAGCTTAGGATCATGTCTGGAAGGAGTGGGGAGAGGCCTTTGCTGCACAAAGGACTAGAAATAGAAATAGGTATTTTTGAACTATGATAGACCTTTGTTTGACCACGATCTCACCTGTTGGTAAGTGACGATGTGGCCGAAGATGAAGCACAAAGGTCTAGAAGGTAACTATTCACTCTAGCCTTGAAGAGACCCAGATTATTGTTTTCAGGAGAGACAGACGTCGGTAGCGTATTCCACTCCTTAGAAGTTTTTTAAAAAAAATGTAATGGCTAGTCTGACTGTCATTCGGACCGCCAGATGGAAAGCGTTTACCGTCGCCTATTGACATCTGCAACACAAGGGGCATTGCCAATGCGTTGCCGCCCTGAAGGACCTTTTTTTTTTTTTCAAGCGGCTCATGTTGTAGCATGTAATTTTGTGGAAACACCTCAGGAGGGAGCCCATTCCACAACTATAAAGGTATAAAGGTAGAACTAAACTACTTACCATTTCCTTTCCCCCCTACCAGATGGAACTGCACACGTCCGTTGGGTGAGTTGTTGTCATCTGCGTCCGTTGCGGAGACAGCTACTATTGGTTCTCGATGGTTGTGGAACTCCGTTATAGTTGTGCACTCTTCAGGAAGGTTTAGGATTGGCGGGTTGTCGTTCACGTCTTCTAAGTGGATTCTGTAATTAAACGATATCGAACCTGTAGTCTTGCTTATTCTGCTTAGTCCGAAGTCCACTGTTTTTTGCCTTTTTTAGGGTTCCGTACCCAAAGGGTAAAACGGGATCCTATTACTAAGGCTCCGCTATCCGTCTGTCTGTCTGTCTGTCCGCCTGTCAAAAGACTGTATCTCATGAACCGTGATAGTTCGACAGTTGAAATTTTCACAGATGATGTATTTCTGTTGCCGCTATAACAACAAATACTAAAAAACAGAATAAAATAAATATTTAAGGGGGCTCCCATACAAAAAACGTGTTTTTTAAAATGTTTTTATAGATAATGGTACAGAACCATTCGTGCGCGAGTCAGACTCACACTCGGCCGTTTTTTTTTCTGTCTTTGTTCTTAAATGCAATGCTGACAGTAATCGCTGCCAAAACCAGACGTGAACAAAATAAGCACTAGCGACGCAGACCACGTCACGGTCGTGACTAATTGCTTCTGAGCTTACGCACACTACAACAATGTGTTTAATATAATTTGACTCACGCTATCTGCTTGTGTGCGTTCCGGCTGTCAGTCCCTCGATGTGACAGCTGGTAGTTGTCCCAGGCTTCCACCACCAGTGTGTAGGCGGCGCGGCTCTCCCGGTCCAGCCACGATGCGACCGTCAACGCTCCCGTGTCCGGGTTTATTACGAACTTACCCTGAAAAAATGCCAATGTTAGAACCTACAAATTCATATATTATGTGCTGTGGTGTGTCCGACCTAAGAATAGACCCCTCCATCTCTTCCCATGGATGTCGTAAAGGCCGACCCCGACTTGTTAGTAATATTCATTGGTGTAAGATTTGTCCTGGCTGCTAGCTTACTAAGGAATGTATGTGGGTATGCTAATTAGCATTAAGTTCGCCTATGTCACAGATAAAATAATACTCTATGTACTGCTTTTTTGCCTTGTACAATAAATAATTCTCTATCTATCTATGTTAATACTGGAAGAAAGCGTTAGCCGATTCAGTCGTGGGAAGCAATTTCAGCGATGAGCACACCCACGTGCCACGTGCCACGTCTATATTCCCACGATGGTGCAACTTACGCTGAAGTAGCCCATTGAGGCTCTTACTAGCCTTTCGGGGAAAAAGGCATGGTTCTATGTATGTATATTATATACAGTGTATAATGTAATTTATCTCTAGCATACATGGATATTCATCATTACAGAGCCTCATTTATCAGAAAACCCGAAAATTATAACCCGTTCGGATCCGCTGAGCGTTCGGATTAGTATGGAGAATCTTAGAAAGGATTTTTATGTGTCCACTTATACACATGCTACACTTTTTGAAATAAATCTAATACTAGACTATCTACCTATTCTGCCGCAAAGCAGAAGTGCTCGCATTGCTATGTTCCGGTTTGAAGGGCATGGGTGCCGGTGAAGTTACAGGCACACGAAACTTTTCATCTTTATGTCTCAGGGTGGCGGGCGCAGTGCAATTCCACATAGGGCGCGTCCTAGGTGGACGTGACGTATGAGTAATGCATAGGTTAAGGCAGAGGTTACTACTTAACATCAGATGAGCCATCTAATTGTTACGCCATTCACGACGTTAAAAAAAAACATAGTGAACATACATACATACATACATAAACACACGGCGTGTCTACACATACGTCTTTTTCTGCAAAAGGATCCCACTACGAGTACACAGAGTACAGTTACTAGGTCAGTGACTAGTCTGATTCTAGACAGAGTACTAGAGGCAGAGCCTCTATGGGCCTCTTTTCACAGTGGGTGGCACCATCGTGGAATATAGACGTGACAAATGGTGAGCTCATCGCCCCCAGTCCACGACTGACTTAGCTAGCACTTTCTTCCAGTAATAACACATCCCATAATAAGCTAACAGCCAGGACAAATCGACCAACGAATCTCATCAACAAGTCCGGGTAACCCCTTAGTCGGCTTTTACGAAATCCACGGGAGGAGACGGAGGGGTCTATTCTTTGGACGGACACACCACAGAATAGTGTACAGTGGACTTTTTGTGGACCTTACCTGAGTGGAAGTTCGGTCTAAGAGGTACGTAATTTTCCCGTACTCCCCCGAGTCCGCGTCGCTAGCCACGATCATCGCCACAGTTGTTCCCGGCTCCACGTCCTCTCGCACTCGGTACTCGAAGGCGGACGACTCGAATACTGGGTTGTTGTCGTTTTCATCTAGAACCTGTGACGTATCAAAAGTTTAAAATGGTATATGTTAGTCTTTTATAACTTCCCTTGGTCACCCAACGCCTCATTTCCCATATTCTCCCGAGGGGCGGAATTTGGGGATACTGCATCAAAATTGAACCCGGCCGTTTTGATGTGAAACCACGACAAATAAACAAACATACTCATAACCAGGCAACGTTTTACTTTTTGCACGGACGTTTTACCCAAAATATAAGTCGCCCCGATGTACCTGCGCCAAAGACCAATTCCTATAGTGCGGGAACATTCTTTCAACCAATAGCAATCGCGCGCTAATATCTTGCGCTGTTATTGGTTAATCGATTTCACGTAAAAATCGTGGCCGGTCGTGCGCCATCTTGTTCATTAGTCGACTCTTAGATGTCAGCGGGACAGAGCTATACAGCGGGACAGAACTATAATATACGTTCGGCTACTGTCGGATATCAGTCTGCGCTTTTCTGCGCAAACGAAAACAGTCGATCGGACTTATATTTTGGGTATAACTGGAGTGCTCAGCAAGCTGGTACAGTTTAGCTCACTTACCTGAATAAACAAGTCAGCGAATGTGTATCTCGGCGGCTCGCCACTATCCACGGCTTTCACGGTGAGATTTATCCACGGGTGTAGTTCGTGGTCGATCTTATTCGCGACCACAACTTCCCCTGTTGTACTGCCTATGTGAACCATGTTGATTAGTTCTTCTTGACCTGTGAAATCATTTATAGTAATGTTTTACTTTGATATCTTGAAATTAACCTGAAAGGAATCCTCACACGACCAGACCCGCATTTAATGTCATAAAATATACAGTGATCACCTTCACCAGGCTGCAAGTAATAAAAACGCTTATACTCCTTAGAAGGTTATGTACATATTAGAAAGAGTTAGTGAAATTCGGGATCTAGAGCTTATTGAGGACACGCGTGTCAATTTCCGTTATCATATCCCCTCATAATCATACTCACATGATGTATGGCTAATATATGTTTGAAAAAAAAAACTCACCTGTTTATGTAGACCCTATTGTTAAATAGCTTAGGTAAGTAGCTTATTCTTTGATCAACATGACATAGACATGTTGACCAATTTTGCTCATTTTCGAAATTATTGTTTACAATTGATTACCGAATGTTTCTGGCAAATATTATCAAAACCGGACGGTAAATGGCGCCGCAGCAAACTTCCTCCTTTTTGGGGGAAATACCACTTCAACCATAAATAGACAACGACAAAAAAAAAAATATTGTAGAACCTGTATGTCCGTCATGATTCGTCGAAAAATACGACCTGTACGTGAGTACCAATATACTTACACCTGGATAGACGCCCACAAGAGGAACATAATTCATCCCGGTTTGAAGCGATCCTGGAGAGGATGACACCCGTAGCAGCTATGAAATCATTAAACCTACTTCGTTAATCTTTGATTCAACATTACTTTGAATAGTAGAACTGCTCGGACGTGTGTTATTCAATCTATTCCAAACAGTTCTACTTCACTTTAAAGTAGAGCCTCTTGGAAGAAAACTTCCATGAGGTTCTACCAGTAGAGTCAGCAGTAGAACCTCTTGGAACTGAGGATGAAAGCAAATTTAGCCAGTTGTTGCATGACCTCGCTCGCTCGGTGAATGATACGCACCTTCAAGATAGTACGTCATGGTCCGGTTCCTGTCTGCGTCATTTGCGACTACGTTCACGATCCCGACGCCGTTCTGAGAGTTAAACGCACCTTCAAGATAGTACGTCATGGTCCGGTTCCTGTCCGCGTCATCTGCGACCACATTCACGATCCCGACACCGTTCTTAGAGTTCTCCGCAATGGCCGCCGCGTAGAACGGCTTGCGGAACGCCGGGTTGTTGTCGTTCTCGTCCTGTACCGAGACGGTGAGCGTCGCCGAGGCGGTCTGCGGCGGCCCACCGTCGATCGCAGCCATGTCTTCCACGGTGATGAGCAGTTTGATGGTTTCCACCTTTTCGCGGTCTATTAGCCTGGAAATTATACAAAGTGTATTCACTATTACTATGCCTGTTGTAAGCGGTTACCGTAGCTTATGGACGCCTGCAATACCAGAGGCATCACACGCACGTTGCCGACCCTTTAACCGTAGCTTGTCATTTTGAGGGTTCCTACGGAAAATGTGAAGACTTACTTGAGCCCTGACTTCTGGCCGAAAGGGGTGAAGTATGGGGTTCTTCAAAAGGGGTGTTTGGAAATTTTTAAATTCAAATTCAAATTCAAAATCTTTATTTCAGGCTTACTGAGAAATGCACTAAACCTAAACAATAAGCCCATAGTAACATATACCAAACTAACATACTCGTACATATAAAAACACTTTAATATAACTTAATCTACAACACGTGTGATCGCCGACGCGTCGCGGCCCAGGGGATCACTTCACAGACGACCCTTGAGCCGCCGGAACTTCACCACTTTCGGCCAGAAGTCAAGGCTCAAGTTGGTCTTCACACATTCCGTAGGCCTATGTATGTGACTGTTGGTTGTTATGTCCAGCCAGTCGTAGACTGCATTACCTGACTACTTTCAGTGTGCCGTCTACAGCGTTCAGGTCCCACAGCGCCAGGTAGTCGTACTCGGTGGGGGGGATGAGTATACCGTCCTCGTTGCGCGCGGAGCTGCCGCTTTTGTCGATCGTGTAGCGCAGTACCGGTTGGTCGTCGGGATCGTGCGCTTGGGCCCGGTAGATTTGGGTTCCGACCTGTAAATTCAATTCAATTCAATTTATTTATTTCAGACATTGTCCATATTTTGTTAGTTGCGCTTATGACAATGTAAGTAGGGAGACACATTTACAATTTCAAAATTAAATAAAAACATTTTTCGCAAACCCAACATGCAGGCGCATCCAGTGGTTTGCTATAGGACAGTCCCACCTGTCCGACAATGCGTTCACGATGCTGTTCGGGCTTCCACGGACTCTTCCCCTCATTGACGCACACCTCTTGCGCATGATGCTATGGAAGCCATCAACTCTGCTTTCCGCAAACATGCCAGAGGCGCTGCAGAAACGAGGCCGCCCCACTAGCACCCTGAACGCGTTGTTGTAATGAACGCGTAAGGCATTGTATGCTGTCTGCGTCTAGGTGGTCCAGAGGCTGCAAGTGTAAAAGGACTGGCTACACATTGCAAACCTCCGGGTCAGCATATTAACGCGAACACACAATGCCCTACGCTCTCTTTCCAGGTCGAGATCATAAATGAGAGAGAAGAAAGTTTTTTATTTAGAACATCAAGTGTCATCTTTTTAACCCAACCGTAGCATAATAATATTAATGGTGAATCCCCACCCTGCCCCGGCTTTCAGTACTTCGGTTGATGGCGAGATAGACCGGGACGTGGTTGATGGCGAGATTATGTCTTTTAGTTTTAATATTTACAGTTTAGTTTTTTTTTATACTACTTGGAATTAAAGGTCTAGCAGATGGCCCACCTGATGTTAAGTATGAACCTATGAACAGTGCATTACCTCATAGGTCACGTCCACCTTGGACGCAACCTATGTGGCATTGCACTGCGCCCGCCACCCTGAGACATAAAGATAAAAAGTCTCACGTGCCTGTAATTTCACCGGCACCCTTACACTTCAAACCACCTTGTTTGTAAGACACGCCTCAACATATTTTTGCACGTCTAGGATGACTGGTAGATAACGCTATTAGGATTAAGTCCTCCTAGCACTATTGTTTTTGTGTGAAAGTTTCATATAAGTAATAGAACAGGATGTGTTGGTGGCGAGATAGAGAAGAATATAATAAATTCAGGATGGACGAAGTGACGACAGGTCACATGAACTACTTGCGATCCACGAATGCCCCTTAAACTTAAGTGGAACTTTTACAAGACAATCTTATGACCTGTTGTAATATATAGATCGGAGTGTTAAGCCACCAAGGAACGGATGAAAGAAGGGTGCATGCGACAAGAATGTATACAAGTAATTAATATTGTAAAATAAAAAAAACCCGCAACGCAATGAAACGGCAGAACCGATTTTGATCAAACATAGCTAAGAACACTGCCGACAAATTCACCATTCAAACAAAAAAAAAAACACGAAATCGGTTCGGCCGTTCGGGAGCTACGATGCCACAGACAAACACACATACACAGACACGTCAAACTTATAACACCCCGTCGTTTTTGCGTCGGGGGTTAAAAATAAGGAATGAGTAACACCAAATACGTTTTCTAAGTAATGCACCATTACCTGTGTATTCTCCTTGACGCTGATGACGCCTGGCTCCACGATCACGGGCGGTTTGTTGTTCACGTCCACGATTGTAATGTTCACTAGGACGGCCGCGCTCAACTGCTGCTCCCCAATACCGCCATCCAGCGCTATCTATCATATACATCAACTTTACATTTAAGGTAACATAGATTTTCAACAAATAAGTGGATAGTTTTTTTTTTTTTTTTTTTTATATAACTTTGAATGACGGATCAAGCAGATTGCCCACCTGATGTTAAGCGGCACCATCTGCCTATGAACAGTGTATTATCACATAGGTCACGTCCACCTAGAACGCGCCCTATGTGGCATTGCACTGCACCACCCTGAGGCATAAAGATGAAAAGTCTAATTTGCCTGTAACTTCACCGGCAACCCATACCTTTCAAACCGGAACACAGCAATGCGAGCACTACTGCTTTGCGGCAGAAATAGGTATGGTGGTAGTACTTCCCCAGACGAACTCTTTCACAAAACAGCTCAACTACTACTA
Organism: Operophtera brumata; assembly: GCA_932527175.1. Classification (NCBI taxonomy): domain Eukaryota; kingdom Metazoa; phylum Arthropoda; class Insecta; order Lepidoptera; family Geometridae; genus Operophtera; species Operophtera brumata. The sequence goes on along the minus strand of OW052239.1, from coordinate 15,883,862 downwards.
AACTAAGTAACTAACTATCTAAGTAACTAACTAAATAAAATAAAATATAGAAAGACTACAGTGAACCATAACATCACAGTTTTATCAGCAATATGGCGGCTACTTTTTCAATTCTGCTATGTGGCATTGCACTGCACCACCCTGAGGCATAAAGATGAAAAGTCTAATTTGCCTGTAACTTCACAGGCAACCCATACCTTTCAAACCGGAACACAGCAATGCGAGCACTACTGCTTTGCGGCAGAAATAGGTATGGTGGTAGTACTTCCCCAGACGAACTCTTTCACAAAACAGCTCAACTACTACTAAACTAAGTAACTAACTATCTAAGTAACTAACTAAATAAAATAAAATATAGAAAGACTACAGTGAACCATAACATCACAGTTTTATCAGCAATATGGCGGCTACTTTTTCAATTCTGACAACAGATTCGTGTTATGTGATCACAGGATCAGAGAAGTGTTCTCCTGTTGGGAATACCTAACAGTCACATAAACCAAAAATAAAAAAACAACATACTGTTATGTATGTTGTATTCATTATTGGACTTTAGAAATATTTAAAATCTCGCATTCTTTACACGATCTTTTCGACCTTCTTTCCACTCAGAATCTAAAACTCACTCACGGTCAGTGGCTCGCTACGCTCACCGTTTCCCCCTTCGAGACCGGGCCTGTTTGGCTTCACAGTTTATCGCATAGAGCGGACTATTTATTTATTTTTAATTATTTTATGTTAAGTCTGTAGATATTATTAATGTTTTGTTTTGATATGTTTTTGTTTTATCTACTCCATCGTTTTATATTGTCTGTTATGTGTTTTTGTGCGTTGTCCAATAAATATATTCCATTTTTTTTTTAATTTCTTCTCTTCACGCTACCGCTTTCGTAAGCTCGCTTCGCCCCAGGAGTACCTTTTGAGGTTCGGAAACCAATAAATACTGGGGAAAAGCACTATTCCGAGTGGTCAGTATATATGCCCACACCCAACGTTACCTAACGTAGTGAAGTGTGGTTGAGTATTTTTTTAATGACAGGAACTCTGTTGTGATGGCTCGTTTGTTTTGTGCTCTATCTTTGTATTTGGTGGGCGCATCTATGTAGTTTTGGGTTACGAAAAATATAAATTGGATATAATTGTAGACGCCATTTTGCTAAGGGATACTTACAACAGTGAGGGTGTATCTAGTATTCTTCGGTGTGGTCTTATCTGGGTCTAAAGTGGACCCGTTGGCGACCGACACGACTCCGGAGCGAGAGTCGATCACGAATTTATCGCTGGCGCCGCGCTGTATCCGGTACACGATACGGTTGTTCGGCGATGACCCATCGGCGTCTCTAGCCTTTACCTGAAAAAAATAAATATTCATCAATATACATTAAAACAATATATGTTAATTCAGCTTCAAATGTCCCCTGCCGTGGTTGGCACTAGGAACAATGCAGGGGACATCTTAAGGTGAAAGGTCTGTAAAGACGCATCGATTAACACTTAATTTCCGTCACTACCGTCGTCTGTCTTTCCTGAAACTATAATCTTCAAGGCTAGAGTGAATAGGTGCCTTCTAGACCCGTGCTCCATCTTCGGCCACATCGTCACTTACCAACAGGTGAGACCGTGGTCAAACAAAGGTATATAAATGTATAAAAAAATTAAAAATCGGTTCATTGGTTTTCTAGTCCTAAAGTTACAAACAAACATACATAGACGCTATTAGGTTATTTGAATTTTATGACGTTTATCCCACAAGGGCGTTATGCTAGATTGACCTTCTGATACGGACCGAACTTGTTCACCGAAGAGAAACATATAAAAGTCAAGCAAAAACTTACTTCCAGTACACTAGTCCCTCCGGGCAAATCTTCGGGTATGGATCTCTTATACAGCATCTGTTGGAACATCGGAGCGTGATCGTTCACGTCTTGAACGTATATCGTGACAGGCACGCTCGACGAGAGCGAGGGCACGCCGAAATCACGGGCTCTGACCTGTCGATAAAGATATATGTCACTACTTCGTCACCGGTTCTTCCTCGGTCAAAGACACGCTTGTGTTATGTATAGCGGCCCTGAAAAGAGCCTAGTGACAATAGTGAAGGAACCAGTGTGGTGAAAGGATTCAGTGCGCCGCGCAGGCTCCTTTCATAAACACGTCACATGACATCGAATGATTAGTTCTATTAGGACATCAATAGAAAAATCATTGTTGCACTACCAGGATTTGAGCCCACATCTTCAGGATCGGAAGTTGGGGACCCTTTCACTAAACCATCAGTGCTGCTTAACCATGAGAACATTTGAAGTGAGCTGTACACAAAATACAATGCGTTAGGCTGAAAATTCATACTTCACCTACACACTATAATCGGACTGTTCACGCGAACTGTTGCATCAAGACATGGTCTACTATACAGTCACATCCACGAGTTGATCCCACCAGAGGGCGCCACCCAACTCTATAAAAGCTGAGGCACCATGACAACATCTTTTCTTTTACACATTTACTAGACGAAGGCGCGCCACTAATATACTAATTTTCTTGTACCTACACAATAACTTTGATTTGTAAGATTTTGTAGTTAGCTAGCTAGCAAAGCCTGACCCATAACAATCATAGATAGAACAAAGAAAACCATAATCTAAATAAGTCAAACCGTTTTGCAGATAAATGGGAACATTCGTTTGCACACACAAACACAACCTCTCACCCTAAACGCATATAAAAGTACTACTTACAGTCAAATGTATAGGTCTTATATTAGTGTTGTCTCCAGGTAATTGCTCAAAGTCCAGCCCGCCTATTGGTGTGATAATGCCCAGGTTGGGATCTATGGTAAAGTTGTTCTTGTACTCGCCTCCTACTATCGAATATTCTATGTGACTATTTTTTGTACCTGAAACATATACGAATTTACATATTTAGACCTCAGCGGTAAGTGTGTATAAACGGATAATTGTGGGCATGGCTACGAAGAATAGAATGGAATCGAAAATACTTCAATGGTATAAAAAAAAGTTTTGCTTTGTTGAAAAATATACAGGAACACTTGTGTAGTGGAAGGGACGTTCAAATTACGTCTTTTAAAGTCTTGGGGTTCGAATCTCGGCCGGCAGGGAATCCAAGAACAGGCGTAAATTTAGTTTATAAGACGATTCAAAATGATCTTTCTAATTTCAATGCATAAAAGACTTCAATCTATGATTTTTCAACCAGTTTTTTATGTCCACATCGCTTCTTTTATCATCAGACAGACGGCCATAAAGCCCTTTTCAAGGCCACCATACATGACTTACCATTTAAATCAATATCCCTAGCTTCAAGCACCAATGGATTCTCAAATTGGTGTTCATTTTCTAGTAACCTCGCTTCATATTTGTTAGCCAGAAACATGGGCGCATTGTCGTTTACATCCTCTATATTTATGATCAGTTGTGCTGCAATATAAATAGTTATGTATTAGAAACAACACTCTAGCCTGGTATAAATAGACTCCATTTTAGGCTACTGCAAACTAAACTTATTATAATTCAAAAAAGAGTTTTCACAACAAAATAATGATGTTACATAGTGTAACGTGGTATACCCAGCCTAAGAATAGATCACCCCGTCTCCTCCCGTGGATGCCATAAAAACCGACTAAGGTTTTACACCAGGAGGCATCAATAGGGCAGCAAGCATCTACCTGATTACCTAACACCAATACTGTGATCACCTATGCGCCTGCCAAGAGTGGTGGCAAATCCCCCTTTGCATTCTATGGGTCCTCCGCTGACGATGATGAATGGTGTTAGTAAGTTACAGGCACATGAGATTTTTCATCTTTATGTCTAAGGGTGGCGGGGCGCAATGCAATGCCACATAGGGCGCGTCCTAGGTGGACATGACCTATGTGTTAATGTATTGTTAAAGGCTACCGCTTAAAGAGGTTAGCGCTTAACATCAGGTGGGCCATCTGCTTGTTTCCTCATTCAAAAAGTTTAAAAAAAGAAAAAAAGTGCAGTAAGTGGAAAGGCTTGGTGAAAAACGGGAATAGCTGCGCTAAATTGTTGTCTGTCGATTTGTATAGGTGCCGGTGATATTACAGGCACCTGAGGCTACAACACTTTGTTTCGCGCTTGCGGGCGCAGTGCAACGCCGCGTCCTAATTGACAGTAACTGCAGTCAAAAACATCTCGTAATGCACTGTACTAACTGGTAACTATTACCTGTATTCCTGTTCCCTTTGCCGAGGTCGTCCCGCGCCTCGACGGTGAGGTAGTGGCGCGTGATCAGCTCGCGGTCGAACGAGTCGCCGCCGGCTTGCTTCACGGTGATCACGCCCGATATCGGATTCAGGTTCAACCTGGAAAATAACAATATTATCCCTAAATTTAAATGTAACCCAAAAATTCTGTTCCAGCGGGACTCGAACCCGCAACATCGCCTGTGATCGGCTTTACCAATTCGGCCGTAGAACGAGCTATGACGCTGAAGACGAAATTTGTGGGCACTATCAACTCGGCTATAGCAATGATAATTGGCGATATTTAATGTTATCCATAAAGTGTGGTTTACACTTAAAAAATAATAAACTAATACTATCCCTGATTAGCCTTTTATTTCTTGCTCTTACGCAAAAAAACTTGCCAATTTCGTAAAACTTAAAAATAACAGATCATACCTAGGCACACGCGTTTTTCCCCGAAAGGGTAGGCAGAGCCTCAATGGGCCTCACACAGTTCACAGTGGGTTGCACCACCGTGGAATACAGACGTGAGAAGTGGTGAGCTCATCGCCGCCATTGCCTCCCACGACTGACTCGGCTAACGCTTTCTTCCAGTAATAACACATTCCATAATAAGCTAGCAGCCAAGACAAATTTTATAACAACAAATCTTAGCAACAAGTCCGGGTAATCCCTTAGTCGGCTTTTACGACATCCACGGGAGGAGACCGAGGGGTATATTCTAAGGCCAGAGACACCACAGACACAACAGATCATCTTGTTTTTTTATTTTTTAAAGAGCTTATCCTATAATTTATATTTTAATACTTCATCATTGGCAGCTCAAATAATAGCCCACTGCTGGGTATAAGCCTCCTCCCCCAAACGCCACTCCAAACGGTTCTGTGCGATTCGCATCCAGGTCTTTCCCTCCACGGCCTCTATATCATCCGCACACCTGGCTGATGGTCTGCCACGGCCTCTAGTGCTCCCTCTCGGCTTTTATACTTACTTTAATACTCGGCCTTTTAATACTTAGTTTAATATTAAATGTATTAATTGTAAATAATACATATAGATATAAGAATATAAGATTTCCGTACAAATATTGAAGTCGGTGTGAATTGGAACATATCAATTTAAAAGAAAGTGACAAACCACGGGTCTAGATATTATAGTGTATGATCTTTTTTACAAAATTGTATGTAGTTTGATGAGATAACATTCAAAATAGGAACAAACTTATCTTCCTTTAATGGCTTCTTTAATACTCAATTTCGACAATGTCAAGTGATATAATTGTAATAAAATTACAGATCGTTCACAAAACCAAGGCACTTTTTCGCCGTGATGTTGGCACTATAAGCTTGTCAATCTGTTATTGTCAGATGGGCAGATTGCCATTGACTGCTCCGGTCGTTTGTGTGATAATATTTAATATTTTTCGCATTAATCATGCCAAAGCCATCATTTGGAAGCAATGCAAGAGAGTTTGTGTTGAAGGTGCGTGCCTTTTGTAAGAGAGAAAAGGGAAACAAAGCCTCGTTAATTCCACTCAATCATATGACAGGTTAGTAAAATAGGGATACCAGCTTCCGAGACAATGTCTTTATTATGGGTAATTAGAACTTACTAACATAACGAATTAAAATAAAGAAGTACATGATCTCAGTGAATTTAATTTATTTCTTTATGATTTTGTCCTTGTTTGTGTTTTTATAAATATTTAAATTTATAAAATGATTATAATAATTTATATGTTGTGTCTATTTCAGGCATTTCGGAGAGAAGCGTGAGTAGAATATCTAAAGAAGGTGAAGTTGCTGCCTCTACCACTCTACTCTGGTGGTTTTACTCTGCCCCCTACCACTGCGACTTAAATGGGTACACCAACCACCAAGTGGGGTAAATGCTACATATATTGTTGGCAGCACCGTAGGCAATGCTGCCAATACACAAAATAAGTGCCTTGCTTTTGTGAACGATCTGTAGTCAAGTCGTCAAGAGTCTCCGTCAAGTCATTACCGCAATGACATTTCTAATATTGACCTATCCTAATTTGTGACATACTTTATTCAATTCAATTTAAATATAATTTTGTAAGATTGGCCATATTATTTCTTCTTTGTTATCAGAATGTTTAGAGTGACTAACCTAGGATAAGAAACCAACTAACACAAATATGATCCAATTGTTGATTGAAATAAATGAAATTATATTATATTATAACACAGTTTAATGATGGCAGAAAAAGTTTTTGGAGGCTAAAATCCATGAATCCGAAAAGACAATACACTCATATTTAACTACACCATGTGCCTTTATCCAAGTTATACCGGTTAATTTGCCACCAAAATAACAACTCGAAAAAACACATTTAAGTGTACTTATATAAAAATTAAGCAAAGAGTTAGCCTAGCCTAGCCCTAGCGGAAACTCCTCTTAGGATTTTTTACATGTATAAATCGTAAGGTATTGGTACTTACAGATTGGCTATACTTCCACCCAAGCTGGTGTATCTGATGCCCCTAGTGCCGTAGTTATCAGAGTCCTGGTCGAGTGCCTGTACCCACGCCACCGTGGTGCCCACCCCGCAGTTCTCGGCTACGGACACTGTGTACAGCGACTCGGTGAACTCAGGAAAGTTATCGTTCTCGTCCTTTATGTGAACCGTTATTGGGACTACACTGGAATGAGATAAGGTTGTAAATTAGTAGTTTTACATACTTTACCGTGTATACGTGCAGCTTGTGGGCGATGCATACGCTCGCAACGTACGGCGCCATCCGCGTCCAGTACAACAATGCATTCAGGGCGGTGTTGGGGCTGCCCCGCTTCTGCAGCGCGTCGCGGATGATTGCGGCGGCGCGGGTCGACTGTTTCCACGCCAGCACGCGCAAGCTCGCCACTTCCCTGGTGCGCAGGTTGAGGGCCAGCTCCAACACCGTCCTGGCAATGATCGCTGCTAGGGTGGATTGCCCTTATACAAGGCACTGCTGCGAGCGACACCTGGCCAGCAATCCAATTAGTTTTTAAGTCTTTTATTGTGTAAGTACCTTCCTTTATGAGTTTGCTCGAAATAAATGTATTTGATTTGATTGACCGGTTAGTGTGTTATATGTTTGGAACATATCTTACAACTGAATTTTGAACCATTTCCTCCCAACCGATTTTGCTGAAATTCTTGTTTTCACTTCGTAAAGGCTGAACTAATTTCGATAAAACTTTGTACATAGACTAGTGAAACGCTTGCGACTTCATCCGCATGGAGTTTTTTCATTGGATAGTCAGTCAGTTAGTCAGTCACGCAATTATTTTATACATATTGATTTATACTTATACTTATATAATTATAATTATCAGCCTACAGAAGTCCACTACTGGACAAAGGCCGCCCCCATAGAATGCCACGACGAACGGTCTTCAGCCGCCTCCATCCGCCGCCTTCCTGCGACCTCATAATGTATTTGGACCATCAAGAGGGGTCTTTCTCTTTTGCGTCGTCCAGTGTGTGTTTGCCACTCGGCACTGACAGTTGTCAGTTCTGCGAGCTGAATGGCCTGCCAATTGCCACTTCAACTTGCTACTCCTGAGAGCTATGTTGGTGATCTTGGTTCTTCTCTCTATCTATCTTGGTTATTGATATATTATCCCATGATGGTGCAACCCACGGTGAAAAGAAGCCCATTTGATGCTCTGCCTACCATTTCGGGGAAAAAGGTGTGTGTCTATGTATGTATGTATGTATGACCTGGATTTAGTCATAGGCTACTTTTTATGCCAGTACCACCTGAGTGAAGCCATGGACAGACACTAGACTCTTATAAAATTTATGCTTGGTTCTCAATTTAGGCAGAGTTTAATTATGATAAGGAACACACCTCATTTTGGGATCTTTGGCAACAATTTCTTTGGCGACTAGACTGAAATTCATTACAGTTACTTTCTCATAATCCAAAAACGAAGGGTCATTCACCCTAATGAGGAACGACGCCTCATTTATTCCTTTAAACGGCGTTACGTCGAATATACCGTTATCTCCTCTTAGAAATAATTCAAATGTCCCGTTTTTACCCTGAAACAAACAAATTAAGTGAAAATATTGCAACAGACATATAGACCCAGTGGATCGTGATCTGATCGTGATCTAATGATGTCTACCATCGGATTAAAATCATAAGACTATTTTATTAAGACATCAAGATTCAAGTGGTTTATAAAGTTCTTGTTATGGGGAAGTCCTTACTAAATTAGCATTACCTCGCCAAGCAGTAATGCTTGGATGTAATGCATGTTCTTGTAGGGTGTTTGTTCTTGTTTCAAAAGGGCTTTATTACTTATAAAATATACAAATTATTATTATCTAAACAGTTTAAGTAAAATACAAATAAGTACAATAAAGTAGTAGTAGAGCTTTTTTGTGAAAGAGTTTGTCCGGGGAAGTACTACCACCATACCTATTTCTGCCGCAAAGCAGTAGTGCTCGCATTGCTGTGTTCCGGTTTGAAGGGTAAGGGTGCCGGTGAAATTACAGGCACATGAGGCTTTTCATCTTTATGTCTCAGGGTGGCGGGCGCAGTGCAATGCCATATAGGGTTCGTCCTAGGTGGACGTGACCTATGAGGTAATGCACTGTTCATAGGCAGAGGTTACCGCTTAACATCAGGTGGGCCTCTTGCATGTTCCGTCATCTAAGTAATATAAAAAAAAAAAAACAGGTAGAAGTAACTTGGCAGGCTAAGGCACCTATGTTTTTAGACAAAACTACTATCTAAGTAAATATTGGGCACCTTACAAGTCTACCTTTCGTTCATGTAGGGTATGACAGTGAGCCATACAGTAAAATGTCTCAGAATAGACTCAATGGGATAGACAAAAGCCACATAGGTTTACCAGTGTATTGGGGCAGGCATATAACATGAGATGGTCAACCACAATCTTGTACGTCATCTAAGGACACTCTAAAACACCCATGCTTTATTTCACTTTTACAATTTCAATATAGAAATACGTAGAAGATATGCCAAAATCACAACTCTTGGCAGGCAGATTGGTGATAGCAGCGTTGCTTATCTTGGCGATACCACTTAGTCGGCTTTATACGACATCCACGGGAGGAGACAGAAGGGTCTATTTTTAGGCTGAACACACCATGTCACACGCACATTGGAGTTACTTATAAGTGCTACTCTGAGTACCGAGTACAGGCAGGTAGTTACCTGATCATAATCAAACACCTCAGGTATGGCATCCTGGAGGAAGGTGATTGGTGTGTTTTGTTGAGCATTCTCCAGTATCTCTCCCACATATCTCTCACTACGGAACCTCGGAGTCTCATCGTTGACATCTGTGACTATGATCGTCACTTCCGTCGTGGCACTGGGCATGGGGGATACCATGTGTGATTCTTCTGTGGCCTGGAATCAGAAAACTTATAAATTAAGGTGATATAGAGCTAGAGTGAATAGTTGCCTTCTAGACCTTTGTGCTCCATTTTCGGCCACATCGTCACTTGCCAACAGGTGAGATCGTGGTAAAACAAAGGTCTATCAACGATAAAAAAAAAAAGCATGCACAGAGGACTTCAAAAAGTTATTACTCACTTTAACCTGAGAAGAGATGAGGTATAGATTCGTGTCGCTCAAAAGTAACTGACGTAAGCGACAAATTATAAAACATAGTAGTGCTTACAAAGTAGCAGATATCAAAATAAATCCTTTTCTAGTAATTTAGGTACTGTGATTACCTAGTGAATAGTGTAAAAAATTACGGTATTTGTGATTTTTCTAAATTGTTATTTTTCTCATCAACCCTATAACAACAGTCACTGTGCAATAGAGTGTTAGAATCCAAAGACAATGGATGTATCAGTACACTGTTTTGAGAGGTTTATAGCTTTGATCAAGAATACAACTAGATTTCGGGTCACGTACAAAATCAAAGCTAAATACCGTCCGCGTGGGTATATATACTTATACAGCTATATTTGTTTACTAACGAACTGAAACAAAACTTTTAAAACAGTTCTAAGTTCAACCTAATTACAACCATGACACCTAGCAATAAAGTAGCAAATCTTCAAAATATTATCTTATACATTATTTTATCTGTGCTTATAACTACTTACGATCATTCGTCACAAAAAACGAGCAAAGCAATAAATTACTCCTGTCACTTAGAAATGAAAAGACATAGGTTTAAACAACATTTAGTGTGAAATCAAACTTAAAAATCTACAAATAAAGTAGGTACAAACAAATACAAATAAAAAAATAAGAGCTCACTTTTCAAGTGAGCTGTTATTCACCGAGACGTATTTTATTCGCCATCCTGACATCTAGTTGTATTCGAAGGTTTGTAGTATCTTATAGTGCTTATAATTAAGTAAAAATTCTTATAAATATTCCATGCCAGCTCCGGTGGATGTAGCAGAATTTATCGGTTCAAACCCAGAATTAAACAAACCCACAACCTTTAGATTTAAATTTTAAAGTGGAAGTACCTTCTACTGCTCTCACTCTCAGCTAGGTATTGTCTGAAGTCTGAATTCATAAATCCCACTAAAATCTGAGATCAATCTTGAGTGAAAATGTAATTTTACGATGGAAATATTAAAATTGGATTGCAACCAAGATTGTTCTTAGACTTGAGAGTAATTTTCGAAAATGGACCTAATCTTGGTCATAAAATTTCAGTTCTTACCAATATCTCCAAAATGTAAGCACCATTGCTGTTGTTAGGGTCCTCTCTATCGAGCTGGTTGATTGTGTAAACTATCCCGGAACTGCTATCAATGTCAAAGTGCTCCTCTCCACCTGATATGATGCTGTACGAGATCCGATTGTTGATCCCTCGGTCGCCATCAATAGCTCGCACTGAAAGATGGAAAATTGTGTATTAATATTAGATACAAAGCTATTATAGCCCAACAACGCAGTGTAGGTTAGCCCCGGCCCCCACTGACTGAACCAAATTTTATGGGGGAGGGCCTATGTCCAGCCAGCTGTGAATGTTTATCAGCAGATAATGACGATGTGGTAAACACAACTAAAAAAAAGTTTGTATTCAATCGTTCTAACTAGTTTCATAGATTTAATAAAACGCTAGTCTTGGTTTGAGTGGTGTTTAGTTAGACAACCCACAGCAAGGGTAAGAGAACTCTTTAAATTGTAAACAAATTGTTAATAATTTTACAAGCTATACCTATTAACTTGCTTTCCTGACTGTCTGTCTGTGGGGGATAAATCATCCAACTGACTTTACAAACTGATTGAGCTGATTTTTTTTATACCTGTAGTATTAATGACAATAGAATATTATGGTGACAGTGAGCTGATCTGTTGATGGAGATATAAGGTGGAAAATGGAACTCTTTGATGATTACTCCTTATTTTGAACGGATTAAGGTCAATAGTTTAATAAAAGCTTGGTTTGAAAAATATTTTTTTTTACAAAAAACTTAAGATGTGGATTATTTGCAGCTTGTTTGCGATGCAGTTAGGAAATCAACATAATTTGGTTAACACTGAGGAGCTCTCAAAATATTATGTTAGCTACCAATCTCATACTACGAGGGTCTTAGAAAACAAAAATGCATAGCAAACTACCTTGTAAGACTGAGGTCCCAACTGGGGCATCCTCACTGATCCTGGTAACGGGGCTAGCCACAATGAACTCTGGAGGCTGGTCTTCGACATCCTGGACCTTCACAAGTATAGCTGCAGTCCCCGTATTAACTCGACCCTGGTTCGCCCGGTCTACGGCCAGAATCCGAAGTTGGTACAGAGACTTGCGCTCGTAATCTAAGCTTTTTGTGAGACGGATAACGCCTTTTCCGTTCACAGTTTGTACAGCGAAGTTTTCCACATCTCCATCTACTTCTTGCAAGTGATATAAAACCTGAAATCGTATCTTATTTCAGGAAAATACTTCAAAATCTATTTGTAAATCCAAGTTTGTTCTTCTTCTTCTTAGCTTCGGTAATGGCTTCTGTGCATTATTTGCAACAATTTAGCCAATGTCAAGTGATTTATTTATTATAGTTTTATAGTCAAGTCGTCAAAAGTAACCGTCAAGTCCTAACCCAGTTTAAACGGTGGCAGAAAAACTGAGTTTTTACAGGAAAAAATCCACCATTTCGAAAAGACTCGCAATACACTTAAATTTCACTACATCACACATGTGCCATTTATCCAAGTTACACCGGTTAAAATGCCACTAAAATTACACGAAATAACTCGACAAAACACATTAAAATGTAATAAAATAAAAATGACGACGTTTCTTTCAAAAATGGCAGATTTCAAACCATCTCCAAGTTTGTTTCCGTTTGGTTTGTTTGTTCTTGTTTTGTTTGGTTGGCAAAAGTAAAAAACAACAAACGTCAATGTCATAATGAAAAAGACACTGACTGCAAAAGTACGTTTACGAAGCAAGCAGTCGCCTGAGGCCCTAGTCGGAGATTTGCAAACACCATCGTAACGATGATCGTAACTACGATCGTACATGTATAACATAATAACTAGCTATTAATCTGTGCCAAAAACGCCACATATTAATGACTAGTTACTACGCAATACACGTACGATCGTCGTTACGATCATCGTTATGATGGTGTGTGTAAACTCGGACTTGACCCTCTGTCATTGGCAAACTCTTGTGGTACATTGTTTAGTACCCATTTGGTCCGCTGAACACGCCATAAAGGAAGAAGAAGAGAGTGAAGGTCACAGAACAGCTCTACCTAATATGGAAGCTTAGAGCATTGCAGGCCTCCGTACTCCGTGTTGCTCGATGTATGGTGGTCTTGAAACGAAACGAATGGCATGGCATGGTTGGTTGGTAGAGACGAAAATAAAAACTCATAATACTCACTTGTCCGTACGCCCCTTCGTCAAGGTCTGTTGCTTCTACATTAGTAAGTATTCCAGGCGGAGCATCTTCCTTCACGGTTATTGCGGACGGATAGGGTTTAAAAATCGGTTCGTTGTCGTTAACATCTTCGACTAACAACAAAAAACTCTGCGTGATGAAGTTACCTTCACCCAAATGCCCATCGGTTAGTGTGAGAACAAACGAGTATTCATCACGGACCTGAAAATAATGATACATAGTATGAAACCACCTAATAGAGACTGTAGACTTGTAGAGCATCACATTACCTAATGTAGGTAGGTACAGGCACGTACAGGTACTCCGAAGGTAGCGTAGGGCTTTGTACTGCAGGTATAGGTAGGTAGTAGGTACCTAGAGCGTTTGAGTGATTTTGAGCTCTATCCATAAACTATCTATACCTACATAGATATCTATTCAGTAGTAGTAGAGCTTTTTTGTGAAAGAGTTCGTCCGGGGAAGTACCACTACCATACCTATTTCTGCCGCAAAGCAGTAGTGCTCGCATTGCTGTATTCCGGTTTGAAGGGTATGGTAATATGGTTGCCGGTAAAATTACAGGCACATGAGACTTTTCATCTTTGTCTCAGGGTGGCGGGCGCGATGAAATGCGACATAGGTTGCGTCCTACGTGGACGTGACCTGTGTGATAAAGCACTGTTCATAGGCAGAGGGTACCGCTTAACATCAGGTGGGCCATCTGCTTGATCCGTCTAATTTAATCTAAAAAAAACCCTCGTTAATTTATGTAGGTGCACTTACCTCTCTATCTAATTCCTTAACTAAATAAATATTAGCTTCGTTGGATGAAATGGCTTCTAATCTTAAAATATTGCTTCCGATCTGGTCTCTTATGCCGAACTTCAGCGTATCGCCATCTGGGTCTACGGCCCTTAGCCGGTATATTAAACTACCTGAAAACACAAGGGTCGTTTAATTCATAGAAACAAACAGTAGGTAGACGTCCATTGCTGTACGAGGCTTCTCCAGTAGAATAAGGGGAATTTCCCATAATTAACAAAAAAATAAAAAAAAAACACGAACACGCTTTGCAGGCGGATTAGTGATCACAGTATTGGAGTTGAATACCTACTCAGGTAGCTATATATGCTAAAGGTAGGCTGAAAAAATAATAATCCTCAGGGTAGGCAGCTCGTCTACAATACCCCCGGTGTTGCCGGTGTCTATTAGGCGACGGTGACCATTTGACGTTACGTGGGCCGTAAGATAGTCTGTCAACCGTTAATATCATAGGCTGCAGATGTAGGCATATATTATTATGTATTCGAGTCGTAGGTAGTCTTATTAGGAAGGTATACCTAGGTACTGTAGGTACTTAGCGGAGAGAACCCTCCTCGTCTTATCAAAAGGTTGTGAATTTGAATCCAGCAACTATTTTAACCTATACTGCAGCAACCTAATGCAAGTGCTGAACTGACTTTGCCCTAACTCAACCTTCAATATAGGTAAAAGATAACAAGCGTGGTGACCATGGCAAATCCCGTCATTGCATTCTATACGTCATTGTATACCTCACAGCAATGAACGTCTACCGGCTGATCATGCAGTGTCTGGCTGACTTTGAACGATCCGGCGTAGGTAGTACTTGCTGAGCAGGCACTCTGTGGGTTCTTGAAGGAATTAAACTATTTTATTCTATCTTGAGCCTGAGGCTTGTCCTCTTAGTAGCAGCCCGGTCAAAGTGTAAACAAGTGTTGTGACCTCCCGGTAGGTTTTATGATATAAGTAGCAAATTCTAAGTGCGTGCTCAATAAATACGCCATGTATGCATATTATACCCCATTGGATGACTAATCGTTACAGAACTAATACGGTATTAGTGCCAGGGTAAGTTGTGAGGTTTCCCTGTGACCCTCTGTTTGTGCACAGTCGTCCGGGCAACACCCTCCCTACTCCCCTGCATGAGTAATTTCCGTCTGTCTGTTGCATTCTAACTCGTTGTTTTGGAAACATGGACATCGTTTGTTGATACACTCTACCTGTGCTCCGTGGGCTATGAAATGGTGATTCATAGGCATGTAGATACCTACCATAATAGGTCGTTAGTTTGAAGGGGAGACAAAAAATGCTTGTGGAAATGATCTAAAAGCCGCTTGGAAGTATGTTTGTACCTAATTATATCTTTTATTCAAATATATTCAATTCTCACATAATACCTAACAGTCACATACATAGTCCTAATCCTACACTAGGATACCCTGTGTCGTGGGTATCAGTACATTATATATTCTGTGGTATCAGTAACTATGAGTACTAATAATGGTACCACAACTTCCAGACGCGAAATAAATATTTGCAGATCATACTCGTAATTCAAACATTTGTCCCGCAGCGGGAATCGAACCCGCAACCTCTCGAATCTCAGCTGGTTAACTCACAGAGGTCGTTAATCGATATCTGACGATTCTTTCTCAATGCGGTGTTCGAAACAGCTTTTCCAACAGATACTTACGTTTCGCGAGTTTCCGCAAGTCTCACAGCCCAATTGTTCTTGAATCGTAATCCTTCCCTACATAATTTTAATTTTGACTTATTTTTCTATCAATAACATTATTTTATGCAATCATGACTAATAGATGGCACGTCGATAAGGTTCTTGTTTTGGAAATTAAGAGATTTTGTCTTACCTACTGGCGTATCAAGACCTTCCTTCAGTCTGACCACGATCTCCGACTGGCCATCGATGAGGAATCGCGGTGGTCGATTCGCCAGAGCTCCACCGATGATCACCAACACGATCACCCATGACTGACCCGGCTTTAACCGGACTTTTGGCACTCTTGTTGACATTGTCAGTCACCTGACGCTGCAACCAACTTTTGTTGGAAGATAGAGCATTTTCCTTCGCACGGTTTCTATTCACAGTATACTTTTCTCAATAGCTTGCCTTATCTTCGTGCGATAGTACTTTTTTCCCAGTAACGCGCGTGAGTTTTTCGTGCTTTTTCCAATGATGTAGTCTTGAGGATAGGTACGACACTGTCAGTGAAAGTATTGTCACCTCACGATTGAGTTAACCTGCTGTACGTGTTCGCAGCAACCTGCAAGAAATGTTTGTTTATTGATGGTTTGGAAAGGCGTATTGTTTGAAAGTAAAACTATAGCACTTGCAGTTTAATTTTTTGGACAAAGCCTAAGTACGAGGGCGCGCATAATTTGCTTGTAACCGCGTCACGTTCAATGACTATTCATATGGAGAGAAATGTGTTAGGTAATAACAGCCATTGTTGAATAGCCGTGACTGCGGTGACTGGAGGTGTTGATGGAGTCTTCTATGTTCTAAAAAGTGAAACGTCTGTTTGAATTGCGTTTGTTTGTATTTTTACGACAAAACGGCATATTAGGCCAAATTCGATGATGGTACCTACAATGTTAGATCTAAATCTGAATTATAACATACCTAGTATTTTTATCCCTATATATTATCCGTCTTACACTCAGTTCCATTTCGCGAATTAAACCACGGGCGATCACTGGATCTCTAAGTCACAATTTTTTATTAAACCTGAAAGACTATCAAAGATAAACCTTGGGGTAGGCATCTATGCATTTTTTTTAAATCCTCTAAATAAAGTTGGGGAATCTAACATAAAAAAAAAATTGTTTTGGTGTTTTTATTTTTTTAAGTAATTCGTAGCCGTTACCTATTTGTGTGCAAAATTTCAGCGGGACCGTACAATAGTCTACAAGTAAAAAGTAAATCGGGCGAAAGGAAAAATACAACATGTAATTAATTTTGTAAAAATTAAGAAAACCCTCAACGCAATGAAACGGCTGAACAGATTTTGATCAAACATAGCTAAGAACACTACCGACAAATTCACCTTACAAACAAAACAAAATCGAAATCGGTTCATCCGTTCAGGAGCTACGATGCGACAGACAGACAGACACACACACACACACACACACGTCAAACATAACACCACGTTTTTTTGCGACGGGGTTTAAAAAATGAGTAGGTACGAGTCTATTTGCAGATCGCCGTTGTCAGTTACCTAAGCAGCGAATGCTTGCACCTATCCCTACGCGTCTGTTAGTAGGTTATCTGCAGATCGACTCGCGCATTCTCATAATGTAATGACACTGGCACACCTTACTTGACTAATAAATAACCTGCTTTCTAGAAATCATAATGATAGAACTTCTGTATTTCAGACGACCTAGGTCCTGAACCTGGTCCTACCTAGGTTTTAGGTAGACCTATGTGTTAATCAGAGTTTGCCGCTTAACATCAAGTGGGCTATCTGCAAGTTAAAAAAAAAGTTTTAAATTTACCTCTGTAGTGCGTTGGGCGAGTAGCTGGCTGAGATGCGAGAGGTTGTGAGTTCGATTCCTACTTGGATGTTTGTGTGATATGCAAGTATTTGTTCCGGACCTTGGTGTTGTGGAACCATGGTACTCGTAGTTCCTGACACCCACGACACAGGGAATACAAGTGTATTCTTGCATTAAGACCCAACTGCCACAGCAGAGCAGTTGGGTCTTAATGCTATGTTATTTCATATTTATTGCTAAGGAGAGAGCTATGCTTGGTGTTTCACTACATAATAGTAGAAGACCCATGTCAATGACATTTTAAAGGTCGTAAGAAGACGGTGGATGGAGGCGACTCAAGACCATCGTGGCAATTTATAGGAGACCGATGTCCGGCTGTGAACTTCTACAGTCTGATGATGATGATGTTAAAACTGGGGAATTTCGCAATCTTGCAATCCTGTTACTACATTACAGTAGCTTGATTTTAGTACTAGTTGTAGTAGTTTTAGTAGTAGTAGTAGTAGAGCTTTTTTGTGAAAGAGTTCGTGCGGGGAAGTACTACCTCCATACCAATTTCTGTCACAAAGCAGTAGTGCTCGCATTGCTATGTTCCGGTTTGAAGGATATGGGTTCCGGTGAAATAACAGGCACATGAGGCTTTTCATCTTTATGTCTCAGGGTGGCGGGCGCAGTGCAATGCTGCATAGGGTGCGTCCTGGTGAACGTGACCTATGAGGTAATGCATTTGTTAAAGCGCAGAGGTTACCGCATCAGGTGGGCCATCTGCTTGTTCAGTCATTCCATTAGCTAAAAAGTACTCCATACTGGTCTTTTCAAGAAGATACGTACGACATTGAATCTTAGCATTTGGTAGGTAGGTAGGTGCCTATGTGAAATAATAATAATATTCTGGACAGTTCACACAACATTATCTAGCCCCGAGCTAAGCAGAGTTTGTGTTATGGGTACTAGATAACTGATATACTTAATACAATACATTAAATAGATAGATATTTTTTATTATACATAGAAAACACCCAGAACACCCTGAACAAATATCTGCGATCGCACAAATATTTGTTCCGAGGCGGGAATCGAACCCGCAACCTCCTGCGTCGCGGGCCAACCTTCGCCCGCCGCGCCACTGAGGTCGTCAAATGATGTAAGTAGGTAGGTAAACCTTTTTCTAAGGCCGACTAAAAATGAAAGTATCTATTAATGTAATGTAATTAATGGCCCATTATGGCAAATTAAAAAAAACGTTGTAAATTACATAATTTTTTCAAAAACTACCTCGACTTAGTAATAATGGGAACCGCATTGAATCTGAGGACATTACAACTCAAATTCTCTTCATTATTTCTTTAATTCCGTGGGTAAAAATTACGAGATTCATTTAAAAATGTGATTACGTCAAAAGGCCATTATTAAAAAGTGTGAGTCCATAATGTAATGGTTCATTCACACGAGTCGAGTTGATGAAACAATGACAATTACATAAAAAACAATTAATAGCGACCTCGCGCCCTCTGGCGGATGTGTAACGTGTGTTTTGGAAGTCGTTGACGCTACGTTTGGCTGTAAAGGCATACACCCACTCACACTCAAACCCTACTCTCTCTTAATTCTCTCTACCAAGAGATTTCTAAACGCATATTTGATAGCCACTAGATAATTCAACATCTACACTTGACAAAGGTACCACCAATTAATGTGATTAAATTAACATGGCTGAATCACAATGAAAGAAAGTATTAGTTTAATAAGAAGCGGCAACCGTCTTAAGACGTAGGCGAATAATATATATATATATATATATATATATATATATATATAAATATATATATATTATAGCGAATAATACCGACCAGTGGAAATCATTTGTTAGACACACATAAGAGAAAAAAAATACTACTACATTACAGCAGTAGAAATCAATTATAGACTACATAACTGCATATATAAGATATATTTGATTTTCTGACTCTAAACAACTAATGAACTATGCAACTATGCAAGTCTCGACAGAGCTTACTTTTTGAGCCTTTCGGGGTCGAGACTCTGGGTCCGTGGGATTCCGGGGCCCTTCGCGTTTTCAAAATTCTTTCAAGGCATCTGGTCGAAGCGACACGTGACCCGAGAGCTGGCTCTTACCTGGCTCAACGCATTAGTATTACCATTCAGCGTGGCAATGCAGCCAGCATCTTAGGGACGCTTCCGTCTGGTAGTGATTTGGATCAGTTGAGCTACCTTTAGATCGCTAGCAGCGGTATTCAGGTAGCACAACTGTTTCATATGTATTTTGTACATACCTTGTATTATTCTTCCTTTAAATAAATGTATTATAATGAACTATAGAAAATCCTACTCCATCTATCTTACTTGCGTCTGTTCTGCTTGTTACCCTCTAGTGCCTTAAATATACAAAAAAACCTTTTTTAAACATATATTATGCTCGTATTTATTATTATGCCTGAGGTGTTTGCACCTTGAGGATTTGGAATCAATTTAATAATGTAGTTCATCCGCAAAATATATAAGTATTTTTTGGTTAATATATTCATGACGAATAATAAATTATTTCCTTTATAATTTTCTGGAAAGGATCAATTTTTCCTTTACTTGTTCTACCTTGTTTTGTGAGACATTGTTTTCTCATAAATCTACGTTTTGATGAGTGAGTTTGCGAGTAATAAAATATATGAAATAAATGGCCGTAAAAAATTCAAGCTTATACGTATGTATTCATCTTTATACGTATACCGTTTACTTAGAAAAAAGGGTCTGGACAGACGGATACTCGGACGGAGGACAATTATAATTATTCCGTTGGTACCTTTTGACGTACCTACCGGAAGTCTAAAAAGTGGAGTGCACCTAGCAAGAAGGTTTTGTGCAACTGCTGCATTCTGCTCTCTCGCAAAATGGGTGAGAATAAGTGGGCTCATGCCTTTAGCCAGTCTGGCAACTGAAACAAAAGGATCACATAGCGCAACGGGTGCGAAGGCCAATGAAACTATGTGGTACTCGTTGGTACTCGTATGATATCGGGGACTGCCCTTATATTCGTCATATACAATACTCAAGCATTGCAGATTCGTAGTGGGTAGCCGAATTTTGCGAAAGTATTTTTATCACGGAACAAGCAGGTTCTGGCACGCTGTAACCTCTGCCTTTAACAACACCGAGGACGCACCTTATTTGGTATTGCACTGCGCCCGCCACGGCGAAACAGTCTTGTCTTAGACTGGGCACTACACGGCACTTTTAACATTTGCATTTTGCATTTTTTTACGATGAAACGACATAAAACGCCTGCCTAGACGCGACCAGCAATCTGAGAGCCCTAACATTCAGACAAGAAACCATGATAAAAGCCTTCGGAGAAGAGTCTAAAACAATAAAGTGTAGATTTGGGTACCACGGAACTCCTCCTGGGAACCTTTGCCCAATTCGGAATCTGCTGGTCTAGAGCTTGTTCTTCTTCTTCTCATAATGGCGTCTCAGGAAAGTCTACATCAATTTTGCCATTGTATAGTATATTAATTAGATAAAATTTGGTCTAGTCAGATTATAGTCAAGTAATAGTATCTTAGTAAAACGGTGATAGCAATACTAAGATTTTGGTTCCTAGAGACTGTTATTGGGGTGCCATATCTTATTTTGACAAGTAAATAAAGCTGAAGTAGGTATGTATTAGTTTTTTCTTCGTACAGTTCAATGTCATGGAAGCCTGATACGGCTACTTCTATGGCTAGTTTATTTTGATAGAAGTTGCAATCATAAAACCGATTTACTAGCCTCATATTCAGTTTTACAGCCTCAGATTGAGTGCTTGTGGATATCAAATGGCTGTAAATAATAGTATAGCTAAAAGCAGAGCAAAGGTCGTGAGAGACGATAGCTTGAACTAATCGATTAATTTTGTTGATCAAACAGAACTAGATTTTATTGTGATTGTTATAGAAAATGTTATTGCGAAATTACGACTTACGCAAGCAAATGTTAGAGCACTATGGAGTACAAATGAAGAAAAGTGTAGAGCGGGTCTCTACAACAACAAAAAAAGAGTCAAATGCGAGTCATACTTGCCTGGAGAGATTTCCGTACAAGTAGGCTACCTTAGTAACTACGAGTACTAGAACAATTCAACTTATTAGTGTCATTACTTTTTCCGTTCCCTACGTGAAAATAAAAAGATTTCGAGAAGATTTTTGTTCGTTTTCCTGTAAACTATGAGAAAGTCTCTATAAACGAAAGCTCTAGAAGGAATAGAACAAGTTGCCGTCGTCTGTCTTTCCTGAAAACTATAGTATGGGTCTCTATAAGGCAAGAGTGAATAGGTGCCTTCTAGACCTTCGTGCTCCAAAGTCGGCCGCATCGTCACTCAGAGAGACCGCGGTCAATCGAGGGTCTGTCATAGTAAAAAAAAAACAGTTACCTATTTCTTTCAAAAATGTTTGACTCACTATTTGGGGTAAATAAGTAATGAAAAATAAAATATACTGAAATGAATATAGTATGGTGGCGGGACGAACTGGATGCCTATGAGACGGACTGGCAACCTACAATGATAATGCTTGGTCGTTTTCAGGGCAGGTAATAAAAAAAGCGCGCAAAAGTTTGGATAAAAGCTAGTATCAAACAAGATAAAAATTTAATAAACGAAAACCCAACTACGGAAAATCTTTACTGAAAAGTCATGTGAGACAATTTGTTAAGAAATAAAAACAGGGTTAGGGTGCTAGATAGTTCTTTAATTTACTGGCCTAAATAGTAATACTACTTTCTTTCTTGAAAGGGTTCATTAGATACTTGATCTGTTTGCAGATCCACAGACACCTTGAAGCAACTCGCCTACTTATTGTACTGTCTCTAACAATATACCTATCTAGTTTTCTAAATATCGTCTCATCTTTCAATTAGGCACAACTTTTTCATCTCAACTCTTTGTCCTATATTTTTTTGTAAGCGCTAATTTTTGTAAATTCACGTGTGTAACGGAGTATAGAGGCTTTCTCTCATTTCGGTGGCGCGTTGATCTCCTTTCTGTACTTAGTTAGTCGTCACGGAGCCGTAGGCACATTGAACAAATCCAATTTTGTACTTAATCTCAACACTTTCTGAGTGACTTTTAATATCGGAAGTTGAAGATTGAATTGCTAGACATTTTTAGACAAGTTTAGGTAAGTATCCCTAATTCCCAGACAATAGTCGAACATAGAGCTGGCACGTATTGTGAGAGGATTTTGTTCCGCGTCCACTAACGTGAAAAATTGCATAGATGTTGAGTTTTTGAACAGTTCATTTTGCTAGCAAAAATTAAGATTTTGTAAGATTCCAAAGCGAGTATAGAAAACAAACAGCGTTTGAGGCGTTTGACTGAAGAATTGTTTAACAGACAGTGCGCTATTTTCAACCAACTTTTGAAAAGGAGGGTTCTATGTTCGTCTGTATTTATTTTTGATGTATATTATATTCACCGATATCCCCGTCAATGACTAACCAATTTGTTTTTTTGTTTGTTTGTTTGGGTTTACTCCTGAGGTGGTTCCATATTCACCAAATCAGGAGATCTGATAATGAAATCCCAGGAACATCGAGGGAAATCCACTGAGCATGTAATCACTATGGGAAATCCTCAAAAACTGATAACAAGTACGCACGTATCTTGTGATTGTTAATTTATCATAACTTATTCAGTTTTTTGCGTCTGGGAGTTATTATCTCATCGTCGTTAGCTGATTGTGAAAGCCCACTTCTTATGGATTAAGAGTTAGACGATAACAAAGAATTAAAAAAAAAAGTGCATGTGTTTTTATTGAAAGCTTAGAAGTCGGTAGTTTTTTTTTGTAAAAATTTACACTTAGTTACTTATTTATTGATAATTATGATTGGCCATATTTTCTATTGGCAAGACGACAAGACGATAGGTGGAGTAAGGCGCTAACTGAATGGCGCCCAAGAACTGGGTACAGAAACGTTGATCGTCCAGCAGCGAGATGGGCAGACGATATCGCATGCGTCGCGGGCCGAACCTGGATAAGACTGGCACGGGACCGTAAGGAATGGCACAGACAAAGGCCTATACTCAGCAGTGGGTGAAGTCAGGCTGTGGATGATGATGATGATGATGATATATTCTATTGCATATTTTCAAACAATGTCTTAGTATGCAGGTGTATGGGAGAACACGAGTGGCTATTAGATAGGTACGATTGGCAATCTTTATAATGTATTAGCAAATATTTTGGCAATCAAGAATTATAGCAGATTGTTAACCTCTTCTGTTTCTTTTCGTCAATCAGTATTTCAATCAATGGTTTCAAAAACGTGAATTGATTGTTATTTCGACATTTTGTAAGGACCGTTGATTTTTATTGGTGTAACAATTTTTTTGTTAGGCCTACCTAACATTATCCAACGAATATCATTAATGTTATAGTACTAACAATATTTAGATGTTTCTTACTCAATCACGCCGAAACGACAGACCCGATTTAGTTGAAATTCGGTTCTCAGATAGATTATGATAGATTGAGCTATAGGCTACTTTTCATCCAGGTAAAAAACGAGCGAAGCCGCGAGCAGACACTAGTAATCAATAAAGTAGCCTATGTTACCTGTTTCTTCACTTAGCCCGAGTGTGACTGGTGTAAATTCACGTACTTTTAGACAAATCAAAAAACTTTTATGAAATCATTTAATAGAGTTTTCCCTTTTATACGTATCTAGTAGCGTATCTCCTACCATATAACAAAAAAACATAATGATGGGGTATCTTCTAGGTATTACTGCAGGTTACACCAAACTTGTTATTATTACTCACAAGTGGTTCACTTTCTAACACCTGCTATGCAATAATGGTCTGTGAATCTTTATTATAACAACATACAATTTTAATGCAATCAAAACATTCTATGCTCAATCGTTAGAGAACCTTTGATTGTGTGTTTCCATTTCACCAGCCCACGTCATTTGAGTAAATAATAATGTTGGTAGAAAATACGAAAAGCTGGGCAAATTTCCTGGGCCTATTTTCGTTTGTGTTATCCATCCCTATCCTGCTGTATGTACAATGCCGTAGAGTAGACCCATCTTGTTTGTGGATAATCTGCTCCTTTTACTGTCTCAAGGTCACCGTTCAGTCAGAACTCTGCTCCACGCACCTGTTCCGTATAATTCCACTAGAGCCCCAATATTAGCTTGCAAACATCTTGTATTTTGTTCGCTTGCGAATTTCAATTTTGGGGACTTGATCCAGAAGTCTAATGCCGAACATAGCGCGCTCCATAGCTCTCTTTGTTACTCTAACCTTCATGGCCGTCTATTTTTGGCATTGTAAGGTCATAGGCCGTCTAGGACACATTGGTCTCCAAATTTCGTGCAACAGCTGCTGTAATTTAAAAATATCGTCCAACCCTTGAGCACCACCCACCGTCTGGATAAGTATAACATCATTTATAAATTGTTTTTTTTTTATTTTTTGGCCATGCAACCTTTAATGTGTCGGAAGGAGCTGAGGTTTTTTTTAGCTTTTCTCTGATTGTTATAGTTGTGGTGGTTGTGGCTCCTTTAGTACAATTTTTCATATTTTGTCCGATATCCGTCTCTTTCTATAATTAACTAAAAATTTATGATTTGGTCTGACCACCTAAGAGTTGGTAGAAATTGGAGAAGCCTTGCTATGAGCCTTGCTACTCGCAATAGAGCGGCGTGAATATTAATTGTCTACTACTTAGACCCAAGTTCACAAATGAACAAATGGGTGGTTACCGTAACCATTCGCAAAGTGACAGATAATGTATGAAAACATCTGTCAAAATGAGTTGTTTAAGCGAAACAGCCGTTTAAACGCCCGTTAATGTGTTGATGACCAGTGGCCTTAGCAAAAGATGGACTCGGTTAAATCGTGTCGTTGTTGACAATGAAAACACGTCAGAAGATCCGGCGCTGATGAAAAGCAGGTGAGCGGCTTACGCGAAGGAATCTAGGTCTCTGTAATTATAGGGCCTCTTCCTTTCAGTTGAATGGTTTGTTTGAGCGATGCGAAACAGTTCCTGGTTCACACTGTGAGATGTTGGTTACTATGTAATCACTAGTATCAGCTCGCGGCTTCTCTTGCTCTAGTTCCGCTACAATAAAGAGGTCATAAATCTAATTGTATCGTAATCGGTACTGCCGTTTCAGTGTGATTGAGAAAAAAAACATTTGAACATTAGGTATCTAGAAATCCAAATTTTCACATTTTTGGCCAAGTGAGCGAAGCGTGCGAAGTCCTTGCAACAATTGTCAAAATATTCTTTCATCTGTCCGGATGTATGTATGTTGGTTCTCGCGTACAGGTCGTATTTTTAATTTAATCTTGACGACTTGGAATACAGGTTCTATAATACCCAATTTTTTTTTGTCGTTGGGTATTCTTGATTGGTGGGATATAACCTCCAAAAAGGGGAGAAGTTTGCTGCGAAACCGAAATATTGCAATAAAGTTTGTGGTAGCGAGGTCTACTGTTCGGTAGTGTCTGTGAACTACTAGTACTTAACTAATAATAAGTACGTAGTACTGATTAGTAGAATAAATAAGTCAAGAGTGAATAGGTGCCTTCTAGACCTTTGTGCTTCATCTTCGGCCACATCGTCACTTACCAACAGGTGAGATCGTGGTCAAACAAAGGTCTATCAATGTTAAAAATAATAATAATAATAATATTATTCTAAGTTTTTCTTGGCATTGTAGAACGTGTTAAACTGGATTGTTTGATGACCTATTTACCTATAACAGAGTCATCAATATATATAAAATCTTTGCGTGACTGACTGGCTGCCTCACTGACTGATTATCAACGCACAGCCTAAGCCTTAAGTCCTAGAGACCTGTTTGCAAGTACCTACACTTTTGTGTTCCGTGCAGCGAGGTGTTGAAGTGTGTAAATCTCCTCGCGGACTTGTTTCACTCAGTTCAAGATAAATAAATGTTGAAACAAATAGTAATAATAATTTTCGACGGTGATTAGTCACCCCAAATTCTGTTACTATCTGACTCAGAACAAGGTAAGTAAGAACGGGGCAAAACGGAGCACGCGAAAATATTGAGCGAAAATCACAAAAAAACACAACTGTCTCAAATAAATGATTATTTTCAAAAATATAAACTAATTGTTTTATAAACCTATAAATTGCCTTTAATATTGTGAGAGAATGGCTTCATATACATTTTTAGAGAAACTTTAGATTTTTTCGTGTCAAAATTTAAAAAAGTAAATTTTTATTTCTTTTCTTGACTATGTTTTTTTTAATTTAAATGGGCCAGCCTTTTATGAGATGTAGGCTCTCTAAGATAGGTCTATATTGCAGTTTTGGTCTAATATAGCCTTGACAGAAAAAATCTAGTTCTCCTAAGCTAGCTCCTAGTTATTAGCGATTTCTAAAAACCGTTCGGAAACCGTCTTCTATTACTTTGTACTACAGTCCCAGGAATACCTAATGATTGTTCTACCATCAAACCTCTTTCACTGTTCGAAAGCTTACTGCAACAATATAGAGTAGGTACCTACCACCGGATGATTGTTTTTATGGGACATTAACCCCTACCAGCTATTATTTATTCTGTGCTGTCTGAGCAGCCAGCGTGTCGCGCGACCGACCGTACCGGGAATCGAACTGGTTAACACCGTATCCGATATCGATACTATGTGGTCTGTGGGAGACTAAAAATAGTATTGGTTCCACTGTTGTGGATTATCATGGGCAGACAGTATTTTCATAGCATATAAGATTGACTAGTAGCACAGTTAGTAGGTACCTTCGCTACGGTTTTTGTGGGTACGTATTAAAATTCATAAATTCAAAATACATACGATTAGAATACATAAGTTCAAAATCCATAAATTTAAAAAACCTAATGGTGAAAATCAATAAGTTTTATAATCGATAAAGTTCTATATGTATAATGGTCGAAATGCCTAAAGCCATAATCTCAAACAAATATGCATGCCAAATTTCAAGTTTGTACTGGAGCCTTCAAATTTGACGTATTTCAAACATTATAAAAACCGTACAATAGGGATATTCGATTTATTTATTTGAACCATACGGTATATTGATTTTCGGTATTTTAAACGTATACAGTTAGGGTACGTATCAAAACATATAAGTTCAAAACACATAAATTTTAAAAACCTAATAGTGAAAATAAATAAATTTAAAACCCTTAAAGTTTTTTATTTATAAAGGTCGAAATGCCTGATATCAAAATACATAATGATTACAATGTATACGTTTAGAATACCGAAAATAAATTCAATATCCTTATTGCACGGTTTTTGAAAGTGGGTGAGAAAAATTGGAGGGAGAATATTTTATTTATATCTATATGTAGGTGAACTATGCAGGTTCTATTCAAACTGTGTCAGAGGTGAGGTTCCAAAATCAACCTTTCGATGGATCAAAGACAAGGAACGCAGTGGATGGATGCGGCTAGAGACGCCAATGAACGCGAATGACGAGGAATGAACGCGTTGTGGCCACTATTATGCTATTTAGCCATTATTAATTACAGCTGTTATGTGTTGTTGACATTATGTTTTTCAAACTTCGGTATTTCGAACTTCGTTATTCTAAACTTATATCAAATGAAATTATAAATTTTAAACCATTACGTTTTTTAAATTTATGTGTTTTGAACTTATGAATTCTAAACGTATGTATTTTGAATTTATACATTTTGATACGTACCCGGTTTTTGTACATAAATATACTTACGCTACATATTTTTTGTAATCAACCGTTCGTAGAGTCTTTAGGCCTTAATAATCTAGAAGAAAGAAATCTAAGAAGCTAGGAATTATTTATTTTAGGATTATTTGCTATGTAACTTATGCTGTGGTTTGTCCGGCCTAAGAATATGCCCCTCCGTCTTCTCCCATGGATGTCGTAAAAGCCGACTAAAGGATTACCCGGACTTGTTAGTAAGGTTTGTTGGTTTATGATTTGTCTTGGCTGCTAGCTTACATCTCACAAGTTCAATTTGACCCACTCCCGTTTTTAGATTAAGCTGTGTTCCGATGATAATACACTATTAAGGTGATAGCAAGCTGATCGAGGTTGATGGAGACGGAAAGTGGCTCGATGGATAATAGGCTGGTGATGATGATGACAATGATGCGAGTCCACTTACATTTTCAGAAGCCTTTTACATCCAATATTAATGCTTTATGTTGGTTCAACACATTTTGTCGTCATATGAATAGGCACATCCAAACGAGTTGGTGCATCCCATGAGGCTCCGCCTACCCTATGTATGTATGTCTATCTATGTATGTATGAATAGGCACTACACTTTATACGTGGGCTTCTCGATCGAATAACTAAGTGGATTTGACTCTAATACTCCTTAAGTCGTGAGTCGTGACCTGTGATGTAATTCTATTGCGACCAACCCTGGCTTATGATATATCCTACTAATATTAGTTTGTAAGTATGGATGAATGGATGGATGGATGGATGTTTGTTACTCTTTCACGTAAAAACTACTGGATGGATTTGGATGAAATTTGGAATGGAGATAACTGGACTCCCGGAATAACACATAGGCACATTTGTATCCCGATATTCTCACGGGATCGAGACTTATGCGGGTGAAACCGCGGGGCGCTGCTTGTAAGGTCATATATTGGGATGGTTGTAAGGAGCAATGTGCCTGCAAGTTTATTTTCTATGAAAAATACTTAGATGGGGTGGTGTCGCGAGAATTAGGATTTTAGAGTTCCATTCGATGACTTGGACTCTCAAACCGAAGGATCGCAGACGTGTTGACGCTTTCGAGATGTGGTATTGAAGGCGGATGCTGCAAATCCCCTGGAAAAACGTGTGAATACTCAAGGAACTCATGATAACTGCTAGGCTTTCCTCCATCTGCCTCCAGCGAGTCCTTGAGTATATTAGTTATATGGCACGGAAACACAGTGATAAATTAGAGAAGCTGATCTGGCAAAATTGAGGGAAAGAGGCCATGAGGCCGAAGCCCGATACGTTGGTCAGACCAGACTCAAAACTCCACGAAGCCATACAGTAGCGCAACATGCAAGTGATCGATGGAGGGGGTCATGACCCTCAGGATTGAGGAATACGTCGCGAGGACGACATTCGATGACAAAACGGAACTTTAGGATCAATTTCGTTTATTTTTGAAGGTATTTGCGACATCAGCCGCTGAGTGAAGTTGTTCTAGATGTGGAAAAAGTAAGCCCAATAAGGGAATAAGTAGGTAAACTAATGGCGGATATCTCTACCACTACAAAAACTTGTATAGACCTGATAGTTACATTTTATATACAAAAATGGTTTTGAATTTCTATATTTGTGACTAGCATTTGTCCGTGGCACCACCCGTGTTGAATATAAGTATTTAGGTAGAGATCTTCGACCAAAATAAAAAGCAAGGTAGAGATAATCAATCTAAATCTGAACACGCATTTACGACGTATATAATTACGTCAAAATAAATTATTCCTTAATCCATATACACAAGGATCATTTTAAAATGTCAAGCTTGTGTTAATCTGTTGTGTCTTGTGATTACCAAATATATTTAATTCTTTGGTGATCACGGTTTCTAGAAAACTCAAAAATACTTTTATTACTTAAATTATACGAGTATCACCAAATAGTTCGTATTATTATTAGTTTTAGGTGAATAATTATACAATAATTTGGTACTTGGAAGAAAAACATTTGCCGCAAAAAGTTAGGTATACACTGTGACAGGGTCTGTCACACAGAAAAACCCTATCTATATACCTACGCCTTAGAGAATTTATAACTTCCTATGCTGTTACCCATCCAAATTAATTACGTACTTCAAAGGATGTGTATTAAATACACAAACCCGTTCCTCGATAAATCTTACACCCGCATTTGCATCCGTCGAGAAAACACAGTAATCCTGTAATTTCAATAAACTATTGTTCACTATTTATCACTACAGTTTCACTATTGTTGTTAACTGTTGGCGAATAAGGGTTCTCGTGGCCTATATAGCCTATATAGCAATAAACTTCTATAGGCTGATGATGATAGGCATCACTAACTTTGATAGATAGATAGAAAATTCTTTATTGCACAAGACAAAAAAGCAGTATATAGGCAACCTCTGTGGCGCGGCGGGTGAAGCTTGGCCCGCGACGTAGGAGGTTGCGGGTTCGATTCCCGCCTCGGAACAAATATTTGTGCGATCGTAGATATTTGTTCAGGGTGTTCTGGGTATTTTCTATGCATAAGAAAAAATATCTATCTATGTAATACATTGTATTACATAGATAGAATGTATTGTGTAATACATTGGTTATCTAGTACTCATAACACAAGCTCTGCTTAGCTTGGGGCTAGATAAGGTTGTGTGAACTGTCTAGCATTATTTATTATTATTATTTATATGCGAAATTAATGCTATTTAGCCTTTTTTTTCCAGCTAACCTTTGTATAATGTAGGTGGTAGTGCTATTGTGAATCATTACCTAGGTCAATTGAATTCAAGTGTACAAACAGACAAGCAGTCGTTAGCTTATACCTACCTAGAGAAGTTGATCTGAAACCGTTAATATTTCTAACAAAAACGGTCCAATTTTTTACTTCCAGCAGTCGGATATCAATTTCTTACGGATTTCGTGCATCTGAGTTGTTATTTTTTACATGCTTTCGGTTTCGCTGTCATTATGCAATGCAAAAACGTTTACTGTTGGCTCAGTATCTAGGTATGTTTTTGTGTAGTTTTCATGAGTTCAATGAAACTTATTACCTGACTACGGCAAAGCAACGATATTAGCTTGTTATTATGATGTTAGCAGTCTATATATGCATGCACCTATGTTACAGCTCGTTCACCGTAAGATGACACCTGTAAATACTCCATCCATCGCAGGTGCCAACTTACAGTGAACGGTCTGTAGAGATCCACCAACTTATCTGTAGAATGAAATGTATGTAGATGATAGAAAAATGTACGTAAATGGTTCTACAGATAAGTTGGTGGATCAGTGGATCAAAAGCCCTCGTTGCTCCGAAATTACTTGACGGGTATTGACAAATGTGAATATATGCAGCGTTTTAACTATCCGCTTGTTTATAGGCTATATGAGAGACCATTATGCTGAGACCGGGCCTTTTTGGCTTCTCACATTATCGCATAGAGCGGACTATTTATTTATTGTTTATAATTTTAAATTAAGTCTGTAGATATTATAAATGTTTTGTTTTCTTTTGTTATGTTTTCATATATTTTTGTTGTATCTACGCTATCGTTTTATATTCTGTCTGTTCTGTGTTTTTTGTGTGATTGTCAAATAAATATATATTTCATTTCATTTTTTTTTTTTTATATGACATAACATTAACATAATGTTAACATAACATTTAAATGAACATGGCGGAATTAAAAAGCAATTTTCTAACCTCGAAAAATATATAAATAATATACATTTAATGAGTGAGGTATCAATTAAATGGCCTTGATGAGTACATTCCTAAAATATATAACAACTTAAAAATGCGTAGACTTATTAGATAAATTGGTGATACAGAATTGTGCATTTAACATCAGTAACGAAGCATCTTTTAATTAGCCTATTCTATTCCTTTATATTCCATTATTCCATTGAAAATTTGCACTGAAAACTTACATTATCTTTTTTCTATTAACGATCCCCGATCCTTGGGCTC
Organism: Operophtera brumata; assembly: GCA_932527175.1. Lineage (NCBI taxonomy): Eukaryota > Metazoa > Arthropoda > Insecta > Lepidoptera > Geometridae > Operophtera > Operophtera brumata. The sequence continues at coordinate 15,851,765 of OW052239.1, read as the reverse complement.
AGCCAGGGTTTTATTAATTGATTATAAAATTAACTTGTGATGTTACTTTAGTAATATAGACATCAATTAATCAGTCACGATAAATGTGACCTACATGCCATAATCGTGCAGTAATCATGTCACTCTCACTACTTGTAATGCAAGAAAACCAGAAGCAAGTAAATTACATCACAGTGTTTATAGAGCAGCTATCGATCAACATGTCTAATGCCGGTGGCTATATCATATCATAGAAAGACTTTAACAAGTCTTGGATCTTATACCCGTTTAAATACTTTATAATTTATATTAGATGCTACCTACCTTAGGCATCTTAGTGGCTATTACAGTAAAATGAAAACATGATTTTTGACTATGCAATTCCAATCTCAAGCAAGTAACCAATAATAACATCTTTACCCCTCTTTTTAGTCGTTAAACGTTTACAATAAAAACATCTTATATATTATAATACCCCTCTTTATATTCGTTAAATTTTTACAATAATATGTTATTATTAAAACACCCCTCCTTTTTAATCGTTAAACGTTTACAATAATAACACATACATTATAACCCCACTTTTTAGCTATATAAGGTTCATTCCCGATGTACACGTTGTCTTGTCCACGTCAACTTGGACAACGGGAAGTCAAAAAATCCCGTCCCGTTGTCCACAGCGGGATAAAATGTTATATATACTACTAGTGACTCGTCCCGGTTCGCACGGGTAGTTTCAGGATGAAAAACAGCCCCCCCCCTCCTACCCCCGGCCCTGGTAGTCTATGTCACTCAGGGTGAATGTAGCTTTCCAATTGTGAAATAATTTTTGAAATCGGCACTGTAGTTTTACATACAAAAATACAAATCTTTCCTCTTTATAATATTAGTGTAGATACACCCCTCGTAATAACTTGTTATTTATAAATTAAACCAACTTAAAAACCTTAGGTAGGCAGTCAAAAGTAAGATGCTAGAGAGAATCAGCAAAAGTTCTATAGCGTACTCGTATCCATCAAACGTCGAGTTACTATGACACTAATTATATGAATTTATAACGTAGTGTGATACCGATCATCCGAGAGAGTATTGTTCTTAAGTGTCGAGGGTCTCACGATTTCCACCAGTAAAAACCGATCTAAACAATGGCTCCGATGCTTCAATACCTTTCCACGGCAAATAGGGACTTCGGAGTAATAACCGGCTGACTATAAACCACGGCCTGTGAACGTATGACCAGTGAGAACGTTTCGGACGACGATGTTCGGGACGAGCTGACAGAATCCGTATCTAAAACTTCTAACTATTACAGAATTGCAATTGTATCGAGAAATAAAAAATCTAGAAAACGAAACCATTTATTTCTGCGCCTGGTGTATGTCTGATTTTCGTTTACTCAACTACATGGGAACTTTCGCGTTGCAACTATTTGGACTGAAACAACAGCATAATATAGTGCGTACCTGCTGTCTTTCCGTACCTACACTGCTTACGCTTAATTAAGTATTCTCTCATACTCCATAGCTTCCTCACTGAATTTCTAAGTTCCGATTTCCACAACAGAAGCATTAAATCATTAGGTACTTTTGGTTCTGTACCCTGTACGAGTTTGGATAGTTTTCGAAACTATATGAAATTTCGTCTAGTAAAAACGTCAATGAACTAGGGGCACTGTCAGTAAATGTATGGGTGGAAACGAAACTTCATAGTTTCGAAAACTATATGTGCAATCGTCTTGAGTTCATATTAAAATCTCATAGAAAAAGCACCTTTTTAGTTTAAATTAAATACATTTTTAATTTTAAATATGTATTATAAAATACTTCTGACTTTGACTGATTGATTTGAATCGCCTGCTGGAGTCCAAACCTCGCGCTAATTACCTACTGCCAATATCGCTATTAATATAGAATCTAACATTTTCTAAAGATCTGTAAAGATATCATCAAAACTCAAAGTTAAGGCATAACACCCATAGGATGCTACGACGAACGGCCTTGAGCCGCCTCCGTCCACTGCCTTCCTGCCACATGTGTGTTCCTGCTAATGTCGTCGGTACAAGGTCAGAGGAGGTCTTCTTTCATCACGTCGCCCTTCGGTTGGTGGTCACCATTCGGGTACATTTGCTTTAAAAGTTTGTCATTTATACAAAAATATGAGAACTAACATACTTCGTTAGGCAATACACTCGTTTGCGTAATTAGTTCCCCGAAATGAAAGTGCTATGATAGCAGTAAATATAGCGGTTTGCTGCTGCTTATAAGATTAGAGTAAGTCGGTATTTTTTTAAACATTTGAATAATGTTTGCAGGTACCTATTTATTTTGATGAAATATTTTTTATACCAACAGACACTTATCTTGTGTAGTTCCCAAACGTTCAATGGAACATGACGTCATCGGATATAATTCTTACATACTTATACAGTCTACGTATATAGATTCAGAGTATCATCTGAAAGTAGTCGGTAGAGCTCGTCAAACCAATAGTTTTTCTTAGTTCTGTGTTAAATCTGTATCCAGGTTGATGACTCTGTGGGGCTTTCAAAGAACCAGTGTGTTGAAAGGATAGTAGGCCTCGTAGACTCTTTTCTGCTCATGTCACAGTCGGTCGGAAGAATTAAAACGAAAAGTCGTAAAAAAATGTGTCACTATTCCATATTAGTGAAGTTCATTTATTATGATTGACAGAGAGATATACTTTAATGTTTATACTAAAAGAAAAAAATACACGATCGATAACCTCACTAAACTCTGTGCACCTTCTTCACAAGGAACACGAGATTAATCATTGTCTTACATTACCTAAAGCCAGATTAACATTTTGTTTAATGCGAGTGATTAGTGCAGGTGCAAGTGATTTACTAAACAGTATGTTTTGTATGCACTAATCACTAAATACTCGCTCTTGCACTCGCACTAATCAAAGTGGTGCCTATGAGACTGAAGAACTGGTAAATACTAGGTATCATCCGCAATGCTAAGAGTGGCCAAAGAAAAGTCCACATTTGGATAGTTTTTTTTTGTTGAAAATATACCATTTTGAAAGATAACTTATCTCTATCGCATTTTAAATATAATATCTGGTGCGAACGAGCTTCACTCAGCGTTTTTTTTTGTGTGTAAAATCACGTTTTCCCAGGGATGAGAATTCGTTGAATCGATTTTTCACTCTCTAAAACTCCCATAAAGCAAATTTCAGCGAAATCTTTAGAGCCGTTTCCGAGATCACAAAATATACTATACTAGCGACTCGCCCCGGCTTCGCACGGGTAGCCCCTGGTGAAAAACAGCCCCCCCACTCCGATATTTTATTACTTATTGTGCTATTCGGAGCGGAGAAGAATCCACCAAAAAAGAGATAACTAACATCGGTACAGCCGATCTTGAGTTATAAGTGGTGTAACTAACACGACTTTGTTTTATATATATAGATATAGATGAGATATCAAAAATATTAGAAATAGACGTTTCTAACTAGACACCCTTATAACACAATGTTGTGTAGATGCTACTAATTGCCAGTATTCGGCGCATCGTCCGCAAACAGCCAAACATTGACCCATAAATCAAGATTTGATCTGTCACGATCTACTTACCGCTAATTTACTTTAGCAGTATACAAACAGAATACTTATTTCACGATTTTAACGCAACAAGTGCCAAGTAGCGTGAACACTCTACATTAACATTAGGCCCTAAAGATTTCCCTTTCAACACATTAAAGAGCTTAAACGAGAACGGAAGTAGGCTTTTCAATGTTCCTTGATAGTTAATTGTACTGTTAATTACTTACATAAACTACGATAGTTAAGTTATCAGTGTACCAGTTTATAACTAGATACTATTGTTTTTTTCTACAAATTCCTGGAGTATGTGACTTGAGTCTACCTGTATATGCTTTCATGTATTATTATTTTCATAAATTCAGTATTTGTCATCTCGAATAGTGTTAAATATTTGTATGTATATGTATGCAACCCACTGTGAAAAGAGGCCAATTGAAGCTCTGCCTACTCCCCTTCGGGAAAAAGGCGTGTGTCTATGCATGTATGTATGTATATGTGTATCGTTATATTTTATATTACTGTTTGTATTTTTGGGATGTTGACAGACTGGCCCACGCTACGCGGCCCAACGACAGCGCGTCCCATTTTTCATTATTTTCGTGGACGACCTGGCCCACGGCGATGGGCCAGGATATTAATAGCCAAAATATGTAGTTTTTCGTTGACTACATGGCCCATTCCATTTTGTGGGAACAAACGTACATTGTAAGTACAGTCAGAGCAAAAACTTAATACATTTATAATTAATTTAATATATTGCTTCTATAAAATGTGTAGAACTACTAGTTTAAAAAAATGCAACAGTTCGTTGTCACCTAAGTAGCATTATTCTAAGAAGTAACAACCCATCTGTATAGTAGGACAATAGCATCATGAGCGTGAAATGTCCTTGGAAAAAAGGGTTCAGGTAAAAAAGTGTGTCCTGCTGATTGGTTACCCTAATTACATTTTAAATTGTACTATCTTTTCATGCCATTTTAGTCTTGTCTAAGTGGTTGGCTAACATAGATCGTGCGTGAGTTGTGAGCAAGTGTTCGTTGATAGCAAAAATTCGTTCGTCTTACTTGAAGTAAGTACCTACCAACTAAATCCATTATAACAGTAAAATAATTGAGTAGGTATTTTTTTATCATCTCTCGCTGGTTACTATATTATCCTAATTAATATTTGTGCGATCGCAGATATTTGTTCATTTGATATGTGTTCTGGGTATTTTCTATGTATAATACAAAATATCTGTCTAGGTATGTAATATATTGTATTAAGTATATTAGTTATCTAGTACCCATAACACAAGATCTGCTTAGCTTGGGGTTAGGTAATGTTGTGTGCTGTTGTGTTGTGTTGTGTGTATTGGGAATTTAATAATATATTTTAAAATGTAATTTTTGCATGCCTATAGTGGTTGAAATAGTTGGTACTTTAAAAAAAATTATAACATCTTTGTAACACTATATGTAGCAATTAAACAATTTGATTGATTGATTGGTTTGATTGATTGATTGAGCTGTCCAGCATTTTTTTTTTTTTATTTATCCTCAAAAACGGTAAATGTGGGTCCCTGTGATCACTAATATCATAGTTTTCTGTAATTTAACATCAAATAATTAATTAGAAGTACCTATACGTACTATGAAAAAACGAGACAAATGTGTGCACTATGCTTAGAAATGTTAAAATAAAGCAAGCACAGAGCAGTCAAAGAAAATCATCGGGTTAAATCTGTGTAAAATTAAACTGTGAATGCATGTATGTAAGAATAATAATTGTATGAAAGTGTAAACGTTGAATTATAATTATGTTATTTGTGGTAATAGTCTAGTCGATTTTGCATGTTAAGCCCTTATTTAAGCACATATTTATCGTCGTATGAGCGTTAGAAATATTACTGTACCTGGTTTTTTAATGTTGATTTTTTATTAGCTGATTGTTGTTTTCTATTGTTGATTTTGGTTTCATTCATACCCGGTGTCTCTCACCTGATAACCGATTTATGTTCTGTGATCATAAGGACAAATCCCTGCAGATAACATAAAAATTCTATTTTTTTTAGATTTTGTACATTTTAAACATTATAGAATTTAAATTACTGTGCCTTGGTATCATTTTAGAAAAATTCAGCAGGATAATAGTAAAGTACGTGGTGTATAGTCGTAACTTTATGAAAATTTTAAAGATTTTGTTTTTAGGTATTTTAGATTTTTAGATTTTAGGTATTTTTGAGATTTGTAGATTTTGAGCTTTTGGGGATTTTCGAGATTTTTGAGAGACTGGGTTTGGGTTTGGTTTTAGACTCGGGATTATTGAGATTTTTTTCATGATATTTTGGGTGTTTTTTTAATTTTGGGGATTATTTTAGTTCTGGAGATTTTTGAGATTTGGAGATTTTTGTTTATGGATATTTTTGAGATTTGGGGATTTTAGTTTTTTTAATATTTTATCTCGCTGAAAGACAGATAGTTGGAGTTTTGTTTGTGGGGTAGGGACACTGATAATGAAAGTTCTGTTCTTATATATCATTATATTATAATTATAATGTGCTATGTATACTTTATGATGTGTCTTGATTAATAATAAAACATATTTTTGTGATAAGAAATTATTTTACTGACTGTACCTTCTCCAGTTTACCATAATCATTATTACTTAATCTGTGTCTACGATTAGTTTGGGCCGGGTTGACAGAAGGTTTTACATGTGGGCCACGCTGTCGCATCAAGAATGTGGGACAAGAATTAATGAGCCAGGGTGTCAACATCCCGTATTTTTTGATGATGGGTTCCGTCTGATAGTGATTTGAATCAGTTTTGCTATCTTTAGATCGATATAAACAGTCTTTAGATAGCTCAACTGTTTTATTAGTATTTATTATATTTTGTTTTACCTACTTGTTTTATTATTTTGTGTGAATAAAGATGTTATCATTTTATATTTATTATAAATAATCTGTTTCGGATGAAGTTTATTGTTTTACATACATCGAAATATACTAAAATCGATTATTCCCTCCCCTTTATATCCGAAACTAAGTAATGAGCCTAAAATTTACTGAATATAATAGCTCTTCGCTCATTTTAATCTAACTTTGCCCAAAAAATAAAACTGAAAATTGTAAAAATACTGGCCTCTTACTTCGTCCTTGGCCACTTCCAATCGATGAGTAAAACGCTTTCCAAATTGAAACTGTCGAACTGAGTGGTTCACTCCACTTCCTATTTCCGCGCGCACAGGTGCGTCTCGCCGCGAGCTGGTGGCGACTGGCCCTAATGCCGTACAGCCTGAATGGGGTACGGCTGGTACACACTTTGCGTGGTGATAGCAAAGACCAAAGACTTCTATTAAAACTGAGTTTTTAATAGAAGTCTTTGGGTGATAGGTTGTTGTTCTTTCAAGTGTTGGTTTTTGTAGTTAAAGTTTAATATTTATATTTTTAATTTTTATTTTAATATCCGCTGCCGTCTTTATTTGTTCTAATAGGTTCAGAGGTAGACTGGCAGATATTAATTTTGAAATGAAATGAAATAAAAAACATTTATTTGGCACACAACAAAAAAACAAACAGAACAGCCATAATACTAGGAATAAAGTAGGACAAAAGCAGAAAAATCAATAAAAAATAACAACAAAATCATAAACAACAGATACAAAAACATAATGTAGAAACTTAAATTATAAAGAAAATACATTCAAAAATTAAAAATAAAATATTAACAATGTTTACTAATTGAAAAAAATGTCCCACGCATACATTCTTTCCGAAACAAATTAACAGAGGTTTTTTTTTTTTTTTTTTTTAATGTATTTCAGTGACAAGGCTGCCCATTTTACCGCTGTTTTGGGTTTTTTTCTGTTTCGTTTGTTTTAGCGTGTACAGTAAATGTATTGTTTTTGTCTGACGGTTGGTTTTACTTCTGCTGCTCTGCTGTAGACTCAACGATTGTCTAAGCTGGGTTGGTTGTAGTTGAATTGGAACAGAAAAAGTGCTTGACACAGATTTTTAACCCCCGACGCTAAAACGACGGGGTGTTATAAAGATTGACGTGTCTCTCTGTGTGTGTGTGTGTGTGTGTGGCTGTCTGTCTGTGGCATCGTAGCTCCCGAACGGATGAACCGCTTTTTTTGTTGAAAGGTGAATTAGTCGGGAGTGTTCTTAGCTATGTTTGATCAAAATCGGTTCAGCCGTTTCATTGCATTGGGGGTTTTTTAATTTTTACTAAAATAATTACTTGTAGTACTAGCTATCAATACAAATATTCGTTGGTATAAGATTTGTCCTGGCCGCTAGCGTGTGTTATTAGTGGGAGATAGCGTCAGTCGTGAGAAGCAATGGCAGCGATGAGCTTACCTCTTGTCACGTCTATATTCCTACGATGGTGCATCCTACGGGGAAAACACGCCCATTGAGGCTCTGCTTACTCTTTCGGGGATAAAGGCATGTGTCTATGTATGTATCTATCTATCTATTTAGCCGGTAACACCCACTGCTGAGTAAAGGCCTCTTCTCTAGAACGCCACCCCTGGCGATCTGATCTTGTGCCAGCCGGATCCACTGCTCTCCTACTGCCTGCACAATATCTTCTGACCATGCAGGTGGTCTGCCTCGAGGCCGCCGTGTGTGTACGTATGTATGTATCAATAAAAATTACATGTAATGCATAGGTAGGTATAATTAAAAGATCATCTAACTAAGTCAACAAAAAGGGTGTATATAAGTTTTATGGCTTCCACTTTCGTTTGTTATAAGTCTTCTAATCGGCAACTTGACACGGTATTACGATACAAGTAGGTACCTTACAGAAAAACATTGCATATCATCCAATTATATATCCTTCAATATTATTTATAGAATCCCGAAAAGCCTACCACAGTATTACCGTGACCCGTGACTTTATCAAGGATTGGAAAAATTAGAAGCACCTGAGATGCGAGGGAGTACTCTGAGGCAACTTGGACAAATCAGTGTTTGTATGACGATAACTGCAGAATCGTTGATCCAACCTTGATGTAACTTGGTAGGTAGGTAGGTTACACTTCTACACTAATATTATAAAGAGGAAAGTTTTAAATTTTTGTGTGTGTGTGTGTATGTTTGTAATGAATAAACTCAAATACTTCAAAAATTATTTCACCATTGGTAAGCTACATTTACCCTGAGTGACATAGGCTAGGGGGGGGGGGGGTGTTTTTCATCCTGAAACTACCCGTGCGAAGCCGGGACGAGTCGCTAGTAATGAATATAATTTTTAAGTGGGAACATGAGCCTGATCGGTTTAGGGGTTTTTGAGGAACGAGGAAACACGCGAAATCGCGTTCGGGCGTCCTATTATCTATTAGTGCCAGCGTGATAAATTCAATGCAATAGGTACTAAATTGCTCCGTGTGTTCTACGGAGTATTGTAACAGTAGTCGTAGCCCAATAGGTCTGAGGATTATCTAAATAACTGGAAAATAAGATTGTATGTTGGTAACATTCCGTTGGAAATTGCGCAACCGCAAGAAGATCTTAACCAAGCTATAAATAACAAAACAACCATTACTGACAATACTCGAAATAAATGAAAAAAATCTAAAAGTTGTTTGCGAAAGGGTTTTTAAAACTTTTATCGATACCACAGAAAGAAATAATCTCAGAAGCTTCGACCAAAGTAAAATAAATGGACTGGCCTTACTCATACAAAACGTCCGTAAAAAATAAGACAATTCGGATTTAGGGTACGGTCAACAAATAAACTATCTATCTATCTATCTATCTATCCAGCCACTGCTGAGTAAAGGCCTCTTCTCTATAGCGCCACTCCTGGCGGTCTTGTAAATAAACTAGGTGAAATTAAATTATTGAACTTCTTAAAAACTGTATTTTTTTAATACTTAATACTTTAACAGATGCAATGTGTTTTCTAAAGTAATTTCAGTAGGTTTATAGTACAAAAAGTCGCCGAAAAAAATGCAATTATTGAATGAAACTTTTACAAAAATACATGGTTCCCTTCTGTTTTATGTAGTTACGTATCTATTTTTCAGCTCTCAAACATACACAATATAAATCAATAGAAAAGCAAGTCCACCTAAGGTCTTCAGCTCAATCAATTTGTGAAAAATATATTTTTCATCACTCAATAAACTAAGAAAATATCATAAAAATCGTACGGAAACATAAATATATAAAAATTACAGTATTTAAGAAACTGCAGAGTGTAGTTTTAAGAATTTTGCACAATGAGTTTTTTTATACTACTTGGAATGACAGATCAAGAAGATGTTCCACCTGATGTTAAGTGGTACCCTCTGCCTATGAACAGTGCACTACCTCAGGTCACGTCCACCTACGACGCGCCCTATGTGGCATTCCACTGCGCCCGCCACCCTGAAACATAAAGATGAAAAGTCCCATGTGGCCGTAATTTCATCGGCACCCTTACCCTTCAAACCGGAACACAGCAATGCGAGCACTACTGCTTTGCGGCAGAAACAGGTATGGTGGTAGTACTTCCCCGGACGAACTCTTTCACAAAAAAGCTCTACTACTACTAACCGTTTTTTGGCGTATAGAATTCATTGTGTAGAAAATGATCAGAGCTAATACGGGAAAATGTATTCCACTTCCAAAAGTCGTCTGTTCTTGCTCGTCTTATGACTTCTATCCATTTTTGTTTACTTTAGTTTTTTTTTGGAAAGCTATAAGGTTAATTAACATGCCATTACATATTATATGCAATTACCTAAAGCGACGTGCTTAGCAATGTTTTGGCGTAAATAATGCAAATTACAATTCTAAATCAATACGATACCCCTTAGGCATCAGATTTTTTTGCAGTCTGTACCGGACCATCCGTCATGTGTGAAGTCTTGTCAAATATTTCGTCGCTGTTGTTGGAAAACTAAATAAGTAATAACAACAACAAAACCAACATCGCGAGAAAAACGCGATTTACTGTTTTATTGCGTCAAAAATGGCAATAACTTTTTTATCGTAACTAATTTTTCAGTCCGTGTTTTGATATGTTATAGATTGGTACTGTATCTATTTTCGAATTTAATGATAATACATTTTAGTTCTTTTGATTAAGAGAAAAAAATAAAAAAACTACTATGTATTTTTCCCTCGCCAAAGTTTTGAATAATTGAAATGATCTATTATTTACTTATTTGAATATGACAATCCTATCCATGGGTATAGATTTATATAATATTAAAATACATTTTAAAATAAAACCAACTTATAATCATTTCTTTTTATCAAGACTGAATATTAGAAAACTACTGAAACACCTACATTATTTTAGCAGACTTATAAATTCAAAGTAAGTGACATAACAAACTTATCATACGACTAATGCTTATAAAATCAACAAAATGAAAAAAAATTGTGGAACACAATAATTCTAAGTTTCAAAAAGAAAAAGGTATGTCGACTAAAATTAAAACTATCTACAAGTATAAACTTGTGTCTGTTAACTTTCATTCAGAGTGGGGAACATTGAGATAATGTCCTGGGGCGTAGTCCTCCTTGTCGCTCGTCCTCTAGAGCAAGACGTGTCCATCGACATGTATGGGCCATCATAACCATGCAATAAAGTCGATTTCGCAAAATGTGTTAGTTATGTAGTTTTCCTACCACACGACGATTTATAAGTTTTTTATCAATTGATGAAAATTATATTACAAAACCTTTACTTACGAATTAAATGCGATGCCTGAAGCTTTATTTGTATTTCTTGTGTTGTTTGCACTTGCAGAAAAGCACAGGAAGGCATTGTATCACCAAGGTATCTAATTTTGGTATTTTTCAGCATAGCTGTCACTCGTTGCCGGGACAAAGACTGACTGAAGCGAAGTATACTAGCTAGGTCTGTTTAGAAGCTTCAAAACTATCGTTCCCTAAGGCCCGTCCATTCATTTTATTTACGTCGATGCTCAGAAGTAGGTTTTGAAAAGAAATTCAGATTGACGGACGAATGCCATAAAGATAAGTAACTTATGGTTCTTGGCTACGTTCTCGTTTTTGCGGTGGTCGCTGTGCAGCCAAGCGGAGCCACATCCCTCCCTGCACTGGCCGGCCACTGACCGTGACAGTTATGTTACCAATATCATCATCGACATTGACGTCACCCACTGACGGTCTCTCTTAGTTTGTGTCATCATGCCACGCTCCTGAGCTAGTCATATCCATCTTTGACCCGCGAAGGCCGTCAAGTTATGGCAAAGTAATAGATAAATAAATAAATAAATATTGCTGGACAGCTCACATAACATTATCTAGCCCCAGGCTATGCAGAGCTTGTGTTATGGTTACTAGAGAACTGATATACTTAATACAATATATATATACATAGATAGATATTTTTTATTATATGTATACTTGTAGAAAATACCCAGAACACCGCGTCGCAGGCGAACGTTCGCCCGCCGCGTCAAACAATAATACAATATCTAAGTTTAATATCTTTTTCAAAACAAGATTTTATGATATTAAGTGATCAGAATCATTGTGTTGATCAAAATTAGCCCAAACACGACCTGTCTACATATCTATCGGGGAGTTACGCTGTCTACCTTCTGTCTCCATCATCAGATCAGCTCGCTGTCACCATAATCATGTATTATCACCAGAACTAACGTTGTCATCATCATAATCATTATCAGCTGTTAGACGTCCACTGTTAGACGAGGCCTGTCCATAGGTAAGAATGAAATGAATGGATTTGCCATATTTGCACATACTTAGGCACACGCCTTTTTCCCCGAAGGGGTATAAGCGGAGCCTCAATGGGCCTCTTTTCACAGTGGGTTGCACCATCGTCGATTATAGACGTGACGAGTGTTCAGCTCATCGCCACGATTGCGTCCCACGACTGACTCGGCTAACACTTTCTTCTAGTAATAACACATTCCATAATAAGCTAGCAGCCAGGACAAATCTTCTACCAACAAATCTTATCAACAAGTCCGGGTAATCCCTTAGTCGGTTTTTACGACATCCACGGGAGGAGATGGACGGGTCTATTCTTAGGCCGTATACGCCACGGCATATAAAATGTAGTAGAGGTAATAACCAAGAATAAAGATCTATAAGCTACCTACATAGAAAGTAACGTAGAGTATGGTAAATGGCAGCATTCTTTCCGTTTGGTGGATGGTGTCCAACCAAGCACAGCCAAGCCCCCTGCTGGTCGCGCGCTGACCGTGACGACTAACCACATGCCGTCCACACCGCTCTGCCGGAGACGGTGCTAATATTAACGTAACGTTAAAACTGAAATGGACATCATGGATAAGTGAGTTTGTAGCGGATTTTTGTGGGATTATGGTTATTAAGACTGGCAGTGGCACAGTGAAGGCAAGACAGGTGCATTCAGTGCAGGTCAGTAGAAGCCGGAAAGAATTCATTTAGTTTTGAAATAACATGCAAATTAGTAGGTACATCATACATGACTACATAAGACACAAGCTTTTGCCTTCGAAGAGGTATAGGCAGAGCTTCAAACGGCCTCCTTACACCGTGCGTCACACAATCGCATAGACACAACTTGTCGGTGTGTTATCACCGCCATTGCTTTCCCACGACCACCTCGGCTAACGCTTTTTCCAGTAGATACTAACACATTCCTGAATAAACCAGCAGGCAGGACAAATTACACTAACGAAAATTGCCTAACATACCACAAAACATAGTGGTAGCTGACTCTGACAGACGAACACATCAGATGTGAGAGCAACCACGACTGTGACGGGCGTGGTCGCTCTCCTACTACTATGGTCAGACCTTATCAAGTCGATTAAATTTTACCATAAAGAGCTACCGTATTGGTTAAAGTGATTCATATTTTAATGGTGGGTGAATGTTGGTTTAATTTAAACATGAATAAAGCTATGTATAACCATCATTTTCTTTTATTTTAAATTTTTTAAAGCTTTTCCGAAATTATCCGTATTATCTGGATATCCGAATACAAAAGATCACTACTATCCATATTATCCGGATAGTAAAAGTTTACGGATAATGCAAGGCCTAACCAAGACCAATGCTGCTTATAGAGTGGAGACGCATTGCAAGAGCCGCTTCTCAAGTATTAACTTGCATAACCACTCTGTCAAGAGTGTCTGAAAAAAAGATAGCTGGTTCTACGCGTATCAAACAAAAGCATGGAACGGCAGTTTTCGTGACAACGCGTCGTGACGTTATTGGTTTGTTAGCGTCATTTTGTTTATTATTATTCACCTGTCACGAATGATCGAAGCAAGTCAATGGGCGTAGCGGTGCGCTGCCCGCATCAACACCCATCGATCCGTAGCGGCCACACACGCAATCTGTGTTTCTGAGTTTTTATTCCGTTCCGTTTCCTGCTAGAACACCTTGCTGAATGTCCGTCACTGCCTAACACAAGTATTAAGCCAGGTTCATATTATTGTGTCGGGGTGTGGCTTGGCGCGCCAGAACGCAATCGTTTATGTTGACGCGCCACAGCACAACACAACCTACTAATTTGAATCTAGTCATAGGTAATAAACGTAACCGATTGCATTCTGGCGCGCCACGCCACACTCTGACACAATAATATGAACCTAGCTTATTGTTGTGTCGGGGTGTGTTGAGGCGCCTTCTGTTGTATCGCGGTGTGTTCATACTGATGTGTTGTGTTGTGGCGCAATATGGCGCATTTTCAGATCATTCATCGTGTGAGAGTTGTGGTGTGAATACGTGTATATATTTATTACATTATATTCTTTACATTTAGTGTCATAGAGTACTATATATTTCCATACTAACTCGATAAGTTCATCGGTCATTTTTATAAAGTAGAACGAACCAAAAAATTCAATATCTAGTTATAAATGAACTGCATTCCTCGCGATTACGCGTCGTAATGACAGATTCACATTGACGTGGCGCGTTGTGTCGCGACAGATCCCCCTCCACCTCTGTGGCCCGCCCGAGCGTCGACCGATTGACACCGCGACAGAAAGCGCCCCAACACAACACAACCTACTAATGTGAATCTACTCATAGGTAATAAACGTAACCGTTTGCGTTCTGGCGCGCCACGACACACCCCGCCGCCCGCCACAATAATATGAACCTAGCTTTAGGGTTCATTGGTTGGATCTGGAATATCAGCTTTTAGTAGGAATAATATAACAAATACAGGAAAGTAAAAAAAAAAAAAAGTTGCGCTATCTGAAGGCCCATGCAAACGATCTAAAGGTAGCTCAACTGATCCAAATCAGTACCAGACGGAAGTGTCCCTAAGATGCTGGCTGCATGGCAATACTAATGCATTGAGCCAGATAAGAGCCAGCTCTCGGGTCACGCGTCGCTTCGACCAGATGCCCTGAAACAAATTTGAAAACGCTGAGGGCGATCGTTACCCCGCGACCCCAGTCTCAACCCCGCAAGGCTCAAATAAGTAAGCTCTGTCGAGACTTGCATATGTGCGCCTTTTGAGGTCCTCAGCCGAATCTGCCGCCGCACGCACCGGCCCTAACTGATGAGATGGCACAAGGGTATCAACGCATGTAGCGTCTCACACCAAAGGCCTGCCTATCTCCCACGGAACAAGACTTGCTTTTAGGTAAATATTATTGAAATTTGGATGCCTAGGTATTATCAACTAGATCGAGCCGTGGTAAGTGTAACAACGGTGAAGTTATGCTTAAGATAAACGCAACCGTACAAAGTAGTACTTAGGTACTCATGTTATTTGTCAGAAGCCGGCGATTTTGATTTTGTAGCAAACAGCTACCTATTAGCAAATTTCATCGAAATCGTTAGAGCCGTTTCCGAGATCATAATATCCTCTCTGAACTGACGACTTCTGTGGCGCGGCGGGCAAAGGTTCGCCTGCGACGCAGACGGTTGCGGGTTCGAATCCCGCCTTGGAAAAAAATGTTTATACGATCTGCAGATATTTGTTCAGGGTGTTCTGGGTATTCTTCAATGTATAATCAAAAATATCTATGTAATGTATTGTATTAAGTATATCAGTTATTTTGTACCCATAACACAAGCTCTGCTTAGCTTGGGGCTAGATAATGTTGTGTGAAATGTCCAGCATTATTTTATTTTATTTTATGACGACCTCTGTGGTGCGGCGGGCGAAGGTTGGCCTGCGACGCAGGAGGTTGCGGGTTCGATTCCCGCCTCGGCACAAATATTTGTGCGATCGCAGATATTTGTTCAGGGTGTTCTGGGTATTTTCTATATATAATAAAAAATATCTATCTATGTAATGTATTGCATTAAGTATATCAGTTATCTAGTACCCATAACACAAGCTCTGCTTAACTTGGGGCTAGATAATGTTGTGTGAACTGTCCAGCGTTATTTATTTATTTATTTATAACTAGTAAGGGTTTTAACAAGGGTTAAAGGGTAAGTTGGCACCTGCCATGGAGTATTTACAGGTGCCATCTTACGGTGAACGAGCCGGACCGTTCACCGTAAGTTGGCACCTGCCATGGAGTATTTACAGGTGCCATCTTACGGTGAACGAGCCGGACCGTTCACCGTAAGTTGGCACCTGCCATGGAGTATTTACAGGTGCCATCTTACGGTACGTAAAAGTCAGTTTGAATCCATAATTTATTTTATTCGTATTCATATCTATATCGTACATATAATTAACACCACTAAGACTGCCACAATATCCTATTGAATAGGTAAACTTAATAATCTGAGAACAATATTACGACTATGTACGGCCCAGACTACACAAAGGCAAGACTAGTAAGCATGTTCTAGCTACGTTTGAGCACCATAAAATAATATTTAAGTAATAATTTATAGATGTTTGCTAACTGAACTAGTACTTAGGTAAGCCCATATTTTAGCACGAATGGTAAAATATTGAAGCGACATACGGTTGTTTTATCTCACACTATAATATCGATATTTGATTTGAAATTAATTAGTCAAACAAACTTACTATACCAAGTCTTATAGTAAGTTCGTTTAATCATTCGGTTAAGTAGGTTATTAATTATCATTGATTGATTAATTATTTTATTCATCGAATACAATTTTATGCGTAATAATATAATATCTGTGGTTGATAGACGATAATGGATGATATTTATGGGACCCTTCATATCTGAAACAACCCACGAAAACTAACCTAGATTTCAGTTTTTTAACTGCGGATGGCAAGATCGTGGCCAGGTTACTTTATTAATTCGTTTTTAACGAAGCCGTATTTAATATCAATATTAGAGTTTTTTAAATATTAAGTTGTATATACCCTACATTTTGTAATATAAACATTTATGAGTGTGATAGAACGTTAAAGTATCAAGGCTCAAGAAACCATAAGGAACGGGCTCTTTTTAATTACTAAACTTTCTAACTATGCTCCTACTAAATACTAAGGCCGACACACCAAAGCTGAGTAGAGATGAGTTTTTTATTGTGTAAAATAAAACAACAGAATCTTTTCTAAATTCTATCTTAATTCACTTGCGGTTATTTTGTTAATTTAACACATCTCCGATCAGCTTTAGTCAGTACTAAACCGAACGCATGGGTATGTTTGCACTTACTAATCGCCGTACATTACATAAATCTAAATATGACATTTATATACGGTAAAACTAACACAATTCCATCACAATCATTTTAGAATATCAGTTATTTGATTCGTTCAGGTTATTTATAGTAATGATTTTAATTTTCTTACGATATAAGCCTAGATATTAATTTACTAACATTAAAATAGATTTGTCAATAAAATCTGTGACTTCTTAATAACAAACATTAAATATAACTTTTTTTTTATACTAGGTACTTAATTAAATAGATTGGTTCTGAACCCTTATTATGATGTTTTATTTAACATAGCATCCAGATAGTAATAGTTTTTATTATACCGATATAATTTAGCTAACAAAGTTCATAATATTGAGAGAAACATTTAATTTTGTTCAAGATAATTTAATATAATACCAATATTTTAGATAAATACATAATAGTTTCAAATTCAATCTGCTCTACTATGCTCTCAATAAAAATTCGATTGACTAGAATTATTATAATCAGTGCCTAGGAGTTAAGAATTAGCGTATTTTAACAAATCGCTTTAATAGGGCCCGGTAAAAAGACCCATCGAATTCAACTAGAACTTTAAAATATTTTTCTAGATACTGTTAATTTAACGATTTAAGTTAAATATATTTACAAGAAAAAAACTATTTAGACAAAGCGTTCTGGATTTCAGGAGATTCATAATAGAATCATTAAAATAATATTAAAGTGAATCCGATCTTCTATAGTATTAAATAAATCTTCTTTCATTGATTTATGTCCCTTATGCATTCCTGAACCACCATGCAGATAGCGATAAAACTTTGGTACGTTGTTGTCAGCACGCCAGGGAAAGATTATACAAAAATACCGGGACCACCGATACCACCGAGACCACATGAACAGAGTCGCGAATAGGCGGCTAATAATTTATAAACCTTTATTTTTATATTTATGAATCACAATCCTCGTCTCATTATATTGTAGCGTTCATGATCTTATAAGTATATGTACCTTAAATAAGTAACTTGGTTAAAACCGCTACGTGATTTCATATTCTGCTTAAAAATAATTTAATCAATGTCGAAGCATTTTCTACAAAACTTTATACGTTGTCTTTTGACTCTAAATTATTTACAAACCTGGAATGGTAGATCTCTGAGTAAGGCGTAGTTTGATATCTATCAATAAACATAAATGAACTAAATGAATTAATTATACATAATTCTCAAACAGATTGATTTCATACACATTTTAAGATTTATCTATAAGTTTATTTTAATTATATTCATAGTCAATCATCAACTTATTATGCTTATCGTATATTAATACTAATACTCCTACAGAGATCAATGTTATTAATACATTATTTCTTTAGTAGGCGAACTTACAATTATTTAGGTGCTATAGTTTAATGGCGACAAAAGTGGAAACAGTATAGGAACTTGAAACGGAGTTCATAAAGTGTATTTACATGATAGTTATACTAGCAACTAGATTTTGATCCAACTTTATTTGAGTTTATAATTATTTAATTTGTATGAATATATAATTATATATTATTATTATAAGTATTATATCTTGTTTTGTTTGAACTCTTATCTATTTTCCATTTACTTATTTCTTTATATAAATCTTTAATCATCATATATTTGATTACTTAATGCATGCATTTTGGATGATTAGGATGAACGGTGTTAATAATTTCCCACATTTAATATTAACAACATTACATATAAACACTAAGTCTTGTTATCTGGCTGTAGGTTTTGTTTGGAATAGGCTTGGCAAGAAAGATGGGATTTCTGTTAGTAACCTACATATTATGTCTCAGGGTGGCAGGCGCAGTGCATTGCCACATAGGGCGCGTCCTAGGTGGACGTGCCCTATGAGGTAATGCACTGATCATAGGCAGAGGTTACCGCTTAACATGAGGTGGGCCATCTGCTAGTTCCGTCATTCAAGTGGTATAAAAAAAAAACACGTATGAAATACTAATTTAAAGCAAAACGTGGGCATGTATCCTATGTATTGCGTGGTCTTGCCTCTGACTATCTCTTAGTAGGATTATCTCACAGATCCGGGATCTAAGGATTTCCTCCACGGGGTTTAAAAACGTTCCTTATAAGCTTTGGCTTTATATTCCTCAGAAGCTTTACCCCAGATAATTTCGGCCCTACTTTTTCTTGCAACATATTTACCATCAACATGCTTTATTAAATCACAAGCGCATTTCTTAGCGTTCCCAAGTAAGTAGACCGCTTCATCATGGGCTAGGTGGTCGTAATACTGTGATGCAGATTGAACCTCGCAATATTCGTAAAAGGTCGATTACTTCTGGTGTTTTCATTGAAGTGACGTTTTCATCGTTTACCTGTAATAAAAAAAAGACAAGTAAATAATATTGTAAAAATTTAAAAAATTACCAACGCAATGAAACGGCTGAACCGATTTTGATCAAACATAGCTAAGAACCCTTCCGACAAATTCAACTTACAAACAAAAAAAAAGAAACGAAATCTGTTCATCCGTTCGGGAGCTACGATGCCACAGACAGACACACACACACACCCACAGACACGTCAAACTTATGACACCCCGTCGTTTTTGCGTCGGGGGTTAAAAATGTTAAAATACCACCTTTGAAATAATGGTTCCGAAGCATCAATAGCTGTGACTCAATATTGCGTACTGCTTGGTCAATTCGAATAAAAACTTATGCTCTCTTGATTAAAAACGGGCCAAGTGCGAGTCGGACTCGCGCACGTACCATTATTCTATAAAAACGGCAAAAAAACACGTTTGTTGTATGGGAGCCCCCTTAAATATTTATTTTATTCTATTTTTTAGTATTTGTTGTTATAGCGGCAACATAAATAGATCATCTGTGAAAATTTCAACTGTCTAACTATCACGGTTCATGAGATTGAGCCTGGTGACAGACAGACAGACAGACAGACAGCCGAGCCTCAGTAATAGGGTCCCGTTTTACTCTTTGGGTACGGAACCCTAAAAAGTGCTCCTGCGGTGGTATGATAGCTTAGCTACGTACCCAATAAGTGTTTTTTCATAAAAGATGCTCAAATAAATGCATTAATCCCATCCTACATTACGTTATGCAACAGTATAAGATAATCATCAATAATATAGAGCAGGACGTGTTCAAGATCCAAACTCCGCGTCTTGGCAAACGTAGCGTGGGGCGCCCTCTGGCAAGATGGAGCGATGACCTACGAAAGGCGGCGGGCAGAAAGTGGATGAACAGAGCTGAACACCGGGCTCAGAGGCGCATATTGGGAGAGGCATGCCCAACAGTAGAATAGTGTGGGCTAATGGTGATTTAAGATCCAAAAAGACCTGTAAAATGACATCCCCTTGCCGCAGTCTCCCGTCTCTCGCTGCTACGCTGTCGTTGTAGACCGCTGAGATGTAGCTCTGTCCCGACTCTGGGTGGCTTTGGACGCTGAATCCGAGCCGACTGTTCCAGCCCCGGTTCAGTTCCACGGTTACAATCTGAAACATAAAAGAAAACCAATAAACAGATAGTATTACTTTATAGTGAAACGTATATTTTTTACGAGATTTTGAATAAATGAGTGAGATAATAATAATAATAATGCTGGACAGTTCAAACAACATTATCTAGCCCCAAGCTAAGCGGAGCTTGTGTTATGGATACTATAGAAAACTGATATACTTAATACAATACATTACATAGATAGATATTTTTTATTATACATAGAAAATACACAGAACACCCTGAACAAATATCTGCAGATCGTACAAATATTTGTTCCGAGGCGGGAATCGAACCCGCAACCTCCTGTGTCGCAGGCGAACCTTCGCCCGCCGCGCCACAGAAGTCGTCGTCGTCATATCCCTTGTTTAAATTGCGCTACTCGTGTCGTATAGTGTGTGGCCTTGATTGTCAGAACACAGATTTTATAGCCTCGTTATTCGCCTAATGTGAACCAATTTTAAGAATTCTTTGTTTTATCTCGAGTGTGGTCCCATTGAAATTAGAAGAAAACCATCATTATCTTGCCCAAATATTCAAAAAAATTGCTTGTTATTAAAAAAAGTTTATTGTAAGCTCGAAGGTTACAATAAACGGGATTCACCCAGTCAGTTTTGTATTTAAACAATATTTTTAGGAGTACTTATATGTTCCTTGATTGTGTCGGTATAGTGTGTGACTTAAGTGACGCACTAGTCTATCTTATCTCTTTAAAAACTGAATGTACAATTTAAATTAGACTTTCATGAAACTAGATATTTACCGTTGGTTCAGTATTCAATTCGTCCATAGTCGGTTCAGGATCAATGTTTTCTTTCTGGATGCTGTCGTTCTCTATCAGTATCGGCGGCGGCGGCAGTGGTGCCATCTTCGGTGGTGGTGGTGGTGTCATCTTGGGTGGCGGTGGTGGTGTCATCTTCGGTGGTGGGGGGGCCATAGCTTTAGGAGGTAGTGGAGCCAAAGGTTTCGGTGGTGGCGGAGCCAATGGTTTCGGTGGTGGTACATCAGTCTTGGCTTTACGTTCATTGTCAGGCGACAACGCGACACCCTTCCATTTCTTCATTCCTTTTCCTGAATTAGAAAGTGCAACATTGTTGTTATCATCAACCGAGATACTGACATTATCTAGTTCTTACAAAGTACTCCTGAAACCGTTCATATTGGACCCCCAGAAAAACTGAGAAGTTAAGACGGAACATTGCCCTTAGCAAACCAAAGCCATCTGTTTATAAGTGTGTGTGTCACACAGATACCACACAGGCGCACACCCTCAGTAACACACTGACATAGACTAACGATTGATGAGCTTAGTTTTGATCCGTTGTCTGTGTGAGTGCGAGTTATTCATGAGCTTAGTTTTTGCTTCATTTGCATTGTGCGCTGCGCTTCGTCTTAACTTCTCTATTACTTACAAGCTTTTATTTAACTTGCAATGTATGTATGTTTGTCCGGGGGAATCTTGCAACTGAATTTTAAAGCATTTATCCTGCCTGAACCGATTGAGATGATATTTTGCATACCTGTCAAGTTCCGATGACAATGCAATATTATGGTGTTATGATGGAGACGAAAGGTGGACAACGGAACTCCTCGAGGGATAATTCAAATTCAAATTCAAATTCAAATTCAAAATCTTTATTTCAGGCTTACTGAGATATGCACTAAACCTAAACAGTAAGCCCATATCAACATAAACATAATAGCAGGCTCATTTTGATCAGCACACGATTACGATCACTAATTTTATAAAAACTTGTATTGAAAATATACTTATTTTGTCTGCGTTTGGATCAAACATGTCTAAAGCATTCTCTATTTTTTTTCATTAACCTTTACGAGAACAGTAAGGAAACTCACCATCATCTTTATGTCCATCAGAAGCACCATCGCTACTTGTGTGCAATACCGCGCTTTGGTACGTAGGGTTAGCGTGCTTGAACCTCGCTTCATCGCTCGAAAGCTCCACAGGCATTGACACTGGTTCATCAGAACCCACGGGGAAAATTGGCTCCGCATACCGCTGTCTACTTATATCCTCCTGGTAGTTGGGGGCATCTAAGGTATCGTTGTCTAAGTTGTTTAGTTCATATCCGTGTGGCGGTACTGAAATTATTAACAGAGTATTTTGTAATTTGATGTTATCTTTAGGTTCAACAAAGGAACAGTAAGAACATGAAAATGAAAACAGAATATATATCAAAATCTTTGATGAATATTTTGGGTACGGATGGTTGCAAGCTACTTTGAAAGACTAACTTCAGGGCTAACAACAGGCACATGGAAACGTGAGGTGCTGGAAGGTCTACCAACAATGAGTGCTCTGAATTGCCAGGTCTCGACTCCCGGTTCCCGATAGTCTGTATCGGATAAGTGTGAAGCGTGTGTTGAGTGCGTGGGCCGACAGCGTCTCACCTGTCAGGCTTAACTTTTGCTTTCTACAAGAGGGTGGGGCCGTAGGGCTGGTGATGGCCACAGAGGGAGTTCTCAGCGGTCTCGTCCTCTCCACGCTATCAGTGTGTGTCTCTAGCGTACTCAAGTCGGTTGCATCTGTGTGAAACACCTACATCGCTTAGTGTATTGCGTGTTATGTTCAATAAGCTGTGAAGTGTGGTCGATGCTACCACTATCGTAATTCCTGTGTTGACTGGCTCTAAGTAATCACTGGTAGTCAGCAATCAGATAATTACAGTAAGTATTAATTAAATCAAGCCGCTGTGTTCCTCTCACGTTGGATTATACGCTGTATCGTACATATGTGTAGCTCTAGTTACATAGCTATGCATATAAATATATGCTAGTAATGTGGATTATCTAATGAATACACATCACCAGATAATTGTGTTCATTTGTCGATATTAATACGTAATGAGCATTTTGGTTGAACTAAGTAATATCTCTGTGGATTCGCCAGGTAATGAACAATGGTTTATATTTTCAACTGACGATCATTAGTTTTGCGAGAATGCATTGCTATTAACATTTCTACAATTTACTGAAAACCGTACTGTAGACAAGATGCGTAGATAGATAGTTTTGATTTACAATAAAATTAAGAAAAACAAAGGTTGGTCGACTAATCTGGCTTTTGTGTTAATTCTTCCGGATGAAAATAACGATGTTCAATTACCTTTTTTTCTCCAAAAAACTTACCATTAGCTTGTTCGTAATGGTTATTATCCTTGGTGAGTTTCCTGAATTTCCGTGGAGACAGGCATGGGGAGCGGGAGCCGTCCGCCGCGTCCGGCGTCAACCGACGCGCCGCCAGGTCGCACAGCATCGACACTGCTTCAGCCCTACAAATTGATTGTCTTTTAAGGAAAGTGTCCCGCTAGCCCGCGCCATACAATACGAAGTTTAATCCTCATTTGCATATTAATAAATTCAAATCCATTAAATTTTGAAGACACAATCTAGAGACGTAGTTATTAGTAGAGCTTTTTTGTGAAAGAGTTCGTCCGGGGAAATACTACGACCATACCTATTTTTGCCACAAAGCAGTAGTGCTTGCATTGCTGTGCTCCGGTTTGAAGGGTATATGGGTGCCGGTGTGAAATTACAGGCACATGGGACTTTACATCTATGTCTCAGGGTGGCGGGCGCAGTGCAATGCCACATAGGGCGTGCCCTAGGTGGACGTGACCTATGAGGTAATGCACTGTTCATAGGCAGAGGGTACCGCTTAACATCAGATGGGCCATCAGCTTGAAACGTCACACGAAGTTGGAAAAAAAAACTAATATATAATATAAAAACCTGTAGCTTTTCAGTTTCCCATTCAATTATATAGAAACAAATTAGCAATGGTTATAATATTTCCATACAAATGAGATTTAGAAAACCTTTAATATTATAAGAAACTGATAAACCACGGGTATATTAGTGTACAGCTATTGATGTTAGCACAAAACTTCATAGAGTTTGAAGAGAGAATAGTAGCAAATATCATTTGTATGCAGAGGGCTCAAGTGCCCTAGCAGTAACCTCCTATGCTTCCTTATATTTACTGTGTAATTGTGTAGGTTTTCATTCCGGTATACTTCGCATGCAAACACGTAAAGATTGGCCACAGGGGACGCACAAAGGCGCAGAAACAACACACGGTGAAAGCTTTGTTGTAGGTACTTAATGTTTGATTAGTTTTTCAAACAATTTACTACATCCGCCTCCGCGTTTGCGTGCACGCCTCCAAGTAACATGATTTTTATTACTACAAGAAATTGATGTGGACTCATATAACAAAGGCACTGCCGCATCGAGCTTCATAAAGCCGCGTGGTCGAATATGACACGTAAATTTCACTAGAATGAATGGTTTTGGTCCAGAATTAGGTACTATTTTATGTTCCATAATGACTATTTTCCGAAAAGTCAACTTTTCCAAAGCGTGCACTTTACCGAACGAATCCTAGCAGTGCAATAGTGATAAAAAAGGTGAACGGACTTACTTTTTGCTAAAGTTTGATTTTAAGATTTTACGATTTTACTCTCCGTCTATTTGCGCACAGTGGGCCTATAAGAAAATCGATTCTCAAGTATTAAACTCCAAAAAAACAATAAATGATAATATTTTCGAAAACTTGAAACATTTCGAAAACATAGAAAAAGATGAATTGCTAAAACACTTATTATTTCCACTAAACAAGCTTATATAAAATTAAAAATCTTATCAAGTTTATATAAAATGAAAAATCTTTTCCCCATTTTATTAGCTTTCAATTTCAAGTGGTTTCCAATATAACGCTCAACTCCGACGACAGTTCAAACTATAAGTACTTACCTAAGTTTCTCAAGCTATCGTCACCCAACTTGCACGTCATCCAGTCTAGAGCTGGATCCGGGTCATTGCACTTTGCTTTCTGTGTTTATTGACATTGTAGGCTCTAAGCAGTTAGATGCTATGCACGTCGCATGGTCCCGATCACCGTGTCTATCTCCAAGGCAGTAAGGAACCTTATCATCTGCCTATCGATTTGTTCCTAAAGACTTCCTCTGAACGAATTCAAGCAGAAGGTAAAAATATACCTTGAAGGTCATCCATTTTACCATATACGAGTACATGGGGTGTTCATTTTC
This sequence comes from Operophtera brumata, assembly GCA_932527175.1. NCBI lineage: Eukaryota > Metazoa > Arthropoda > Insecta > Lepidoptera > Geometridae > Operophtera > Operophtera brumata. The sequence goes on along the minus strand of OW052239.1, from coordinate 15,826,116 downwards.
GTATTTGCATGCGCAATAGTAGGTACCTAGGTAAAAGGATCTAGGTACTGTAAGTTTATAAGTCAACAGTAAGTTATTTATAGGTATTTTCATGTTGTATTTTTTTTGTCGCAGTGTTATTTTTATTCTTATTTTATATTCTTAAATTGTGTGATAATAATTATGTATTTTATTAGGTTTTGACATGAAAATTTAAAACTTAAGAATAAAAAAATTAAATGAAGATCTGAATATCTAAAAATATCCAATGTGTTTTATCACTCTTGAACTGCTAGGATTGTAAACCGTCCCTCCTCACGACTTAACATCATGGTGGATCATTGCTGCAAATATTCGCAGACAATACAGGTAGACTCGTACTTATATTATGAGATGGAAATCAACATCCCTCCCTTCTCAATTACACTTTCCGTTTCAACGAATCCCAGTCTCAACAGGTCTCAACTGTATCTTTAAAACTTATTACTTTTCCTCCAACCAACTAGTACCTATCTTAATTAGCACCGAGTTCGTCAGTTGGACATAAACTGAACCACAGAGTATTAATCACGGGTTCAGCGAACAGAGTTCTAGCTTTCTAGCAAACGATGTCAAAAATGTGTACTCGTATATGTAATTTACAAATATTTTATTGTTTCTACAGGTTAGTCCCACTAGGACCAGGCTATAGGTGAGCCCACCTTGTGACTCGTTACATCAAAATAAATGATTTTCCAGTCCCACTTGGCCACGCTTTTTTTCGTTGGAATTTTAACCATAAATCGCAAAGTACTGGCAGCTGCAAAAGTGTTTTCCAATATTAGAGAAGGAGAAAAAATTTAGTGTGTTTAGCGGGTTAACCAAGTGTAGGTTTATATTTGAGTCGATTTTGTTACTAAGTATTATATGATTCAGTTTATGATTAACGAACAATAAACCTGTTATATATTCAATTAATCATACATCATACATGTGTATGATAATTGATAAATTATCTTTTCTTCTTCTTGCTCGGTATTGGCTTAATTATTTAAAAAAAGGAATATGTCAATCGGTTCTTTACAAGACGGGCTTCGCCTCGTCCTTTTAAAATCACTTCGTTGGGACTCGGCTTCGCCACGTCCTTCCAATATTACTAGCCCGTCAATTGCTTTATTTTGGGCCTGTACAGTAATGTTCTATATCATAAAGTTTGTTGGCCCTGAAATTACTCAACGGAGCTGGATTTTCTGGAGTGTACTATCGCGTGCGAGGTTTTTAACCTTATGCTCTCCTCTCTGAGAGGCGTTAACTTTTTGCCCCAGATTTTGTGATCCAATGTCACTGCACCCCACTTTGCATATTTTCGTTGGCGTTGTGACCTACGTAGTTGGTAAGAAATGTCAGTAGGTAGCCCAAAAGGGTATGTACGCTACTTACTTTGTGTAAGTTAATCATAAAACAAACTATTCTGGAGTGTTTGATGTTGCATGCTAATTAAGGTGTTTGAACTCAACTGTAGGTAGTAGGTAGGTAGGTAGGTGTACACATTAACATCATACTACAAACAAGCAAGTTATAGCCTTGTTAAGCGGTCTTTTGGGTTAGATCAAACGCCTTTGTAGGTAGAACTGAATAATACAAAACAACTTTGTGAAAACTGTGTTTTAAAGCCACCAAAATAACAATAATGGAGACACCATTAAATTATAGAACGTCAGAAGCCCAAATCTCATAATAAGCTAGGCTAGAGGCTAGAGTGAATAGGTGCCTTCTAGACCTTTGTGCTCCATCTTCGGCCACATCGTCACTTACCAGCAGGTGAGATCGTGGTCCATCAAAGGTCTATCAATTTAAAAAAAAAAACAAGTCTACCGGTAGGATTATCAATGCTTTTCAAGTTTTCAATAAAATATTTTCAGTTTTAACACGCTATCACTATCGTACTCTAATCTATTATAGCCATTAATCGAAATTAGTATAATTTTTTATTATTAGAGAAGCAGAATACCAGTTTAAATTCAATTCACAATTCAGTCTCGATTCGGTCCACTTTCAGCGTGGTTTTTTAGATGGAATTATATGTATATTAATCAAATTAAATATTATGAGAATTTCTCATTTTAGATACATAACTAGGTACGTGTAGGCAGGCCTTCTCTTTTTTGGCTTCTTGGTGACGGTTTTTTTTTTGGTTCACTTCAGACCATTCATTAGATAGATAGATATAAAATACTTTATTGTACACCTTAATAAATAAAAATACGAAAAAATATATGAAACAAAACTTAACTATATAATTAAAAGTACAATAGGCGGTCTTATCGCTTAGCCGCGATTTCGTTATTGGTTTGTGGAAGATAGTCAGTTTACCTGAGCGGGGGTTTAGGCCGATTCATTGGCGCGTCGGAGTCCGTCGGCCCCTCTTCCTTCGGCGACATCGGTGACAGCGGGGTTGCAGCGTGGTCTCGGTACAGTCGCAGTCTCACTTCGGTCCCACACGCTCGTAAAAACGCCACTGCTTCCGCATGTGACATATTTGACATAGGCGTGTCGTTCACCTGCGGTTCAAATTATAATTAGTTAATTTTTAGGATTCCGTTTCCTAACAAGCAATAATCGTTCAGTCCGTCCACCTCAGACAGAGTATGACACATCAAAATAAAACCGTCTAAACATTAACAGTTATAAAATAAAATGCATTTTTTATTGTAATTGTATTTCCGTCAGCAAGATGTGATGTAGGTATGTAGGTAGATACAAAGTCTTTTACAAAGTGATCCCAACAGTAATAACAAGTGATTGTTCCACGTTAGTGAAACATGACGAAAACCCAATTTTTTTGAATGCTGGTCATTTCACACTTCGTTATCTAGCTCCAAGCTAAGCAGAGGTTGTTTTATGGGTACTAGAGAACTGATATACTTTTTTAATTCGTACATAATTTTTATCTACTTTCTTCTTCTTCTTTCATTGAAAATTATCTCGGTTATTCTGTGATGAAATCTTTCCGAGATATGGAGAGAAAACTGTGAATAGACTACGAAACCCTACACTATAAGTGGTTCGACACACATTGGGCCAGTTTTTATAGTTCGCCGGGGAATCGGGCAAAAATAACAGAACAGTTTGTATTATGTCGGCACACAATATCTTGACACAATATGGCACGACAAAACAAAATTGCCTATTTCTAAGTAGCGACTGTAGTAACGTAAGTAAGGTCATTACCCTGTATGAATACAAGCATTAAGCGAAAATGGTACATACTGCAATTTAATCTATGTACGCCTTTAAAAGGCGGTCTCTCGAACTTAATAGCGAGAGTGCGTATATAGATTAGGCAGCAAGTAATTATAAAACAAAGTTTATCCGATTTATTGATGTCGTAAAACGATTTAATATCTCAATTAAAACATCTTGGAGCCATTAAGTTCATTTAAATATGTAATCAAAGTAAAAAAAAATACTTAGATAAAGCATAACACAAGTAGGTATGTACAAAATTTAAAATAATTATTTCTATATAGTACTAGCCTTTTGCCCGCGACTTCACACGTGTTGTGCCTAATCCTCCACCCCTTTCCCCCCCCCCCTCCCTTCCCCCCAGGATGATCATAATCCGCCCAAGCGTTAGCCTGACATACATTGTCCTGTCCAATAGTCTTTAGTTCTTACAATAAACCCATAGGAAAAAGCACCTTTTCACGAATTTTCCAATTTTCCGGGCAACTTTTCCATTTTTATTTCTCTAAAAACCTTATTCGGACTATTACGAACAATAAAAAAATAGCCCAATCGGTCCAGCCGTTCTCAAGTGATGCGATTACCAAGGATACCAACAGAATTTCAATTTTGTGTAATTATACATATATTAACCTATGTGTGTTTTGCTGCTACAGGTATACCTGTTTTTCTGATGTCAGTGTTGACACAAGTGTTTGTAATTTGGAAATTCCGTTTTATTATTTTAATTTAAGTGTTTTCATTCAAGTCTGAGTCATCAGAGAATAAACGAGATTAAAAACAAACACTAAACAATTACCCTCGAAAGCAGTATGAAAATTGCAGGTTAAAATAATACAGGGATGATGCCACTGAACGTAGACAAAGCGAAACAGAGTCTTAACTGCGCTAATTATGATCGTATTTAGGAAAGCTCACACGATCGAATGTTCGAAAGTTAGAATTTTACTGCGTCTGGATTGGTCAAGTTTGGCAGCTTAACCAATCCAGACGCAGTAAAGTTCGAACGTTCGAACATTCGATCGTGTGAGCTTTCCTAAATACGATCATAATTAATTATGTTTGTTAGTTTTAAGGTATTTATTGCTATGGGCTTATTGTTAAGGTTTAGTAAATTTTCGATTAAGCCTGAAATAAAAGTATTGATTGATTGATTAATGTGATTGCGGCCCAGAGTGGTTTGCATGACTCACAAAAAACATTCAGAAAATAATTCATTTTCGTCTCGTAATTTTGCGCTTATCCAAACACTTTATTGTTTGTTTGTGAAAGAGTTCGTCGGGGGAGTACTATCATCATACCAATTTGTGACGCAAACCAGTAGTGCTCGCTTTGCTGTGTTTTTGAAACGTTACAATGTTTTAGTCTCTTTTTCACTCTTTCCAATGATATAGCTATAGCACTATCTATGGTTGCCATGCATATAAAGATGACTAAATTTTAATAATGAGGCAGTAGATCAACCTGTATAAAATTTTCCTTACCAATTACAATCCTAATTACTAAAACACTTTGAACCCGGAACGAGCATTTGTAAAGAAAGCTTTGCATCCAAAATGTAGAACCTTTTTTATTATTTACAAAGGATAATTGGACTATTACTGACTTCTAACTCCTCCGGTTAAATAAACCATTAAAAAGGTGCCTTGTCTACTTCAAATAGTTTATTTACCTACCTCATACTTAGTAAGGAATTGAATAACAACAGCTAGAACATCTAGAAAGTAGTTGCGATCAAAGTTTGTTTCTAACGATGCTTTCTAGAGCTTTTAGTAAACCACGAGTACAACATGCGGTTGGCAAATCACATTGTGTGTTTCACAGCGCATTAACCTATTATATTTTACGTACATAAATAAACGGACATTATAGAGGTCAAAGGAAGTCGGTGGATGGAGGCGTTCGAGGGAGGCTTATGTCCAGCAGTGGACTTCTGTACGATGATGATGATAAAGTAAATAACATAGCTGAGGCTAGTTCATTGTAGTTTCATTGTTACTACTCTGATTTGTCCTGGCTGGTAGCTTATTATGGCATGTGTTATTACTCGAAGAAAGCGTTAGCTGAGTCAGTCGTGGGAAGCAGTGGCGGCGGTGAGCTCACCACTTGTCACGTCTGTATTCCACGATGGTGCAACCCACTGTGAAAAGAGGCCCATTGAGGCTCTGCCTACCCCTCCGGGGAACAAGGCGTGTGTCTATGTATGTATGTATGTATGTATGTTACTACTACTTCGTGTTACCAGTTCTTTCTTGGTAACACCGCATTAGTTCAGAGACCAACTTAAGGTATGGTGGCCCAGAAAAAGCAGTGACCAATGGTAAAAGTAAACACTAAATCCTTTCACCACCCTTTGTGTAAATTTTAAAACAAAATCTAATAATACACTTACATACATATCATAGGTACACGCTTTTTTACCCGAAGGAGTAGGCAGAGCCTCAATGGGCCTTTTACCGTGGGGCACCATCGTGGGAATATAGACGTGACAAGCGGTGAGCTCATCGCCACTATTGCTTTCACGACTGACTCGGCTAACGCTTTCTTCCAGTAATAACACATTCCATAAAAAGCAAGCAGCAAATCTTGTACCAACGAATCTTATCAACAACTCCTGGTAATCCCTTAGTCAGATTTTATACCATCCACGGAAGAAGACGGAGGGGTATGTTCTTACGCCAAACACACTATCAATAATCTAATAATAATTCATGGTAATTGATGTCTTCCCCTGGGCTAGCATAATACAATAAAAATACAATACAAACGCGCTTGCAAAACCAAGGGTGTTGCAGATGTTCATAGACAACGGGAACTGCTTTTTACCAGGCGGCATTTTATAAAAAAAATGGTTTAAAATAAAAATAAATGATCGGAACCGTGAGCTGATCAAAATTAGCCCATACACCGCCTACTATTAACTATCGAGGAGTTCCGCTGTACACCTTCCGTCTCCAACAGAATCAGCTTGCCATAACATTGTATTGTCCTTCGACCAAAATAAAGTATTGCCAACAATTTCACTTCCATCGGTTGGGGCTGACGTTACAAGTGTTGTCAAATGAAAGCTTCCAAATAACTTACAGCAACAATCCTGTCTCCTGGCTGTATCCTTCGGTCGCTGAGAGCCGGCTCCCTCACCAGTGCCCTGACGTAGTGGCCTAAGGCACTATGGTCCTCCTTTCGTAAGGTAAATCCAAGGGATCCGTTGACTTTCGCCATCACTATGTCGAATTCCTGAAATAATACAGTTCAAATTGCACAGGGAGGACTGTTTTTTTAACTTCGTTTGATCTTTGTTTGACCACGATCTCACCTGTTGGTAAGTGACGATGTGGCCGAAGATGGAGCACAAAGGTCTAGAAGGCACCTATTCACTATAGCCTTGAAGAGACCAAGATTATAGTTTTCAGGAAAGACAGACGACGGTAGTGTATTCCACTCCGTAGCAGTTCGCATATACTACTGATATTTTAAATAAGTTGTTAGAAAGAGTTTAATTTTTGACTGCAAGTAAATTTCAGACTAAATAACGGTTCTTATGCCTGGGCTACGAATAGTAGTAGTAGAGCCTTTTGGGAAGGAGTGGTTCGTTCGGGGCAGTACTACCACCATACCTATTTCTGCCGCTAAGCAGCAGTGCTCGCATTGCTGTGTTCCGGTTGAAGGGTATGGTTACCGGTGAAATTACAGGCACATGAGACTTTTCATCTTTATGTCTCAGGGTGACGGGCGCAGTGCAATGCCACATTAGGGTGCCTCTTAGGTGGACGTGACCTATGTGATAATGCACGGTTCATAGGCAGATGCACGTGGGCCATCTGCTTATTCCGACATTCAAAGTAGTTTTAAAAAAAAACGCTTGAAGCGTATATTCTCTAAAAGCGTCAATTCCAAAAACAAGGCACATCGCTAGGGACAATTTGCAGCGCTGTTTCGTGGCCTTGTAACAGGTTGAAGAGATACATTTGGTTTTGACGCTTGACGCTGATGCAGCGCCGGGCGAATTCGGTTTGACCAGCTTGTGGTTTCGGGTTATAGTAAGTATTATTATCTATTCTGTGGTTATAGTCAGTGACAAATAATTAATAAAAAAACAAAAACCCAAGTGACTGAACTAAACATTTTGTATTTATTCGTCTTTAGATCCAAAATGGCTCGACCAATTTTGATTGTGTTTATTAGTTTTTATCTCTAAAAGTGCAACCTTTTCGCAACCTTTTGGCAAACCGGTGACAAGAACGACCAAAGTTCTTTTACATTTCTGCCTATAAACAGAGTTTTAAGTTGAATACAATCAACAAACAGTATCTCTAGTAAACATGCGGCTTGCCTCGGATTATAATACCCCGCTATTTTAGGTCAGGCTTTATTTGACTTATCAAATTACGCTGCGATCCTATAATCCTCGAAATAATTCACTTACCACCGATCCGTCGTCCTGCGGGGCGTGAACAAAAAGCCTTTATTAATTGGGGCTGAGTTTCATCAACATTAAAACGTTATGGACAGAGACGTATTAAGGAGAAGGAGGAATTTAATTCAAATGGCATTTTCCTATAACAGGCAAGCATAAGACTGTAGTGCCCGGCTGGGCTCAGTTACCGACTTTATATTATTATATAAGACCGGCATTAAACAATCAACATAAAGCATAAAAAAAAAAAAAAAACGTAGATGGGGAGCTTTGTCTCACAGATAATTCTTGTAATTGATTTATACTACATATCGATTACAAATTGTAGTCTTTTGAATAAAGCAGAATTATGTAAACTAAAGTACTCGTAATAAGTTTGTATAATATATGTTTATTAATGGCGATATTGAGAACAAGCACGCCATTTTTATCAATAACAAGTAATTCATTTTGTAAAAAATAAAAAACCCTCAACGCTATGAAACGGCTGAACCGATTTTGATCAAACAAAGCTAAGAACACTCCCGATAAATTCCCCTTTCAAACAAAAAAAAAAAACGGTTTATCCGTTCGGGAGCTACGAGGCGACAGACACACACACACACACACACACACACACACACACACACACACACAGGCACGTCAAACTTATAACACCCCGTCGTTTTTGCGTCGGGGGTTAAAAATAAATAGTTTTGTCGATTCTGTAGCATACTCTATAGCTAATCCACGCTTAAATTATCGCGGTTCCTTTTAGTTCAGTCTATTAGAATGCACTTTTAGACAGTTTAGCGTGGAGTGGAGAACGCTGCACTGAATTGTCAGGATTATCTACAAGCAATAGCAGAACACAAAGTAAACTGAACTAAGTGACCTCCAACAGCGATTCAATCAAACAGCATTAATGGGAAACCTCCCTTAAATCCCAGCTTTCACCCTAAACATAAAAAACTACGATGCCACAGACAGACTGATCCGATCGCGTCGGTAATCCGATTTTAATTAAATATGCAAACAGACACAACAAAAGCGAAGCGGCAGGTACGTGAACGAAAAATAAAGCCAGACATTTTTATAAAAAGCTCACTAGCCCCTTAGAACTTAGTACTGGCTACAGCCTCGTCATGATCCTCCCAATATTGGGTGAGAGTGCCAGTAAAAAGTGCTCTATATTAAAGTTTGATAGGGGTCGGCTATAAAATGATTTAAAGACTATTGGGGCTTTGGGATATCAGCACTCTTTTTTGCGTTTCTCATCTTTATTTTCATTATTGGAAATCGAACATTCCTGTATTGATCGCTTACAAACAATAGGATTCGTGCGCATTTCGCTTGTTAAAAGGCTCTTTTTATTGGCCTTTTATTATACTGGAAGCTATTAGAAATGCTTTCAGTGTTATCGAAAAGTTATGTTACAGCCTTCGCATTTCAGGAAAACGGTCATTTGTATTGATTTAATCCGCAATCGTCGCCTTACGACTACTTTTACGGGATACTATGGGGATTTGATAGCGAAAACAAATTAATTGTTATAGATGAGATTGTTACTAACAAAATGGACGGGTAATCTCTTGGGCCGATTTATTAAAAGCTTGCCAACGAAATATTATCTCAAGAGCAGAGATTGGGCTTTTAGCAACAACTAAATAAAAATAGGACGGCTGTGCAGAAAACACGGCCGTAATGGTTGACGTGATAACGTTAACTTAGGTGAAATCGAGGGAATGACGGAAAAGTACCATTGGGAAAGTGATGACGTCATTCTGGGAGTTTTATTGGGACCACCAACGTCATCGGGACAAACACTTTACCGCTATTTTCTGTTGTAATTTATTTTATGACTCATCTGAATCCATTATTCATACCTACTACTTTCAGATCTACTCGGGCGTTCTGCAGCTTCTTCTTTATTCCCGTTACCACGTCAAAAAGAGAACTAAAAGAAGGAAGGTATCTAAAGGGACTAAGTACGAATACCCACGTATTGTTTGACTGGGATGCACGAGTTACTGAACAACGGTAGTGACCCAGCCCGATCCAGCAACCGGACCTCCCAGCGAATCTCAAGGCTGCCATCACCTTCCTAGGCAACCATTTACACTTGGTTAAAATCAAGGTTAGAGAGGAGTAGACTGTGTTGGAACTGGTTAGGAGACGGTAAAAGTGTTAAAGCTCAATAGTTATGGCCTGGGGTCAGGTGGTACACTGAGGAGAGAGGTTGTTGTAGAGTATTTGCTTCATATAAGTATTCAGTTATACAAAATCTGATTCTGTCACTCTTTTTGATGCCCAAAAGCGAGAGACTAGCAGATAATGCTAATACTGGTAATGCACCACGGATAAGGTCTGAGAATAAGGTCACCTACAATTTTATGACGGTCTTATAGTATGGTAGTATTTAGATAAAAAAGGACTAGTGCATAGCATACCCCATATTGTATATCGTATACTGGCAACGGCCTGTCCAGGTCTGGTAGATGGAGATTCCTTCGATCCACTTCAGGACTTGCCTCGCGACGACCTCGCCCCTCTGATGAAGATGTGGTTGCGCTGCTTGTGGTTGCTGATAACCTGGACAAAATTAATGATTACTGAGGATTTTGTTTCCACAATTTATATCGCTGATTTTCAGCGGTAACAATGGAGATGATTTACTCAGAGATTCTGGTACAAATGGCTTTGAAGACTAAATACAGTGCATGGTTATGAGGTACATAGTGATTGTAAGTATGAGGCTAAAGATCTTATAATAGCCTGCAGGATGCTTAACTAACTGCTCTTCCTGGTGGAACACATTGGAAAGCAGTTTAGAGGATTCAGCGGTGGTACGAGTAGATGCGCGAGGGCGGGGAGTTGGCGGGTTTAGGGGAGTGACGCTCTCTCTCTTCTGGCGTAAACCAGACACTATAACCATGAATTCTATCTAAAGCACAGAGTGGGGGGTACAGTGGCCCTAGAAGTGGGAGAATGACGGGCCTATAATGAGGGACAGAAGCATATGTTGAGATGACATTAATCTTGTGTGCTTATCTCTTGGCACAGTTCTTCGGTTTACAGTGTACGAGAAGTTCCAGATCTTACCTGGCATGCATCGGATGGCAGTTGAGAGGATCCAGCGGCGGTAAGTGCGGTGGGTGCGGGGTCCTGGCGGGGGGTGTCGGCGGGTCCGGGGGGGTAACGCTCTCTAGCACGTCAGGCGGTGGTCGACACACTCGCAACTCGACCCTTGCACTCGCCGTCCGAAGCACTTCTAGGGCTTCCTGCAAAGCGGTATATCTCTTGTTAAGCCAGGATTGACTGGATAATAAGCTGTTTGTTAACTTTCTAGGAACTTCTTGGTGTTAGATAGAGAATTAATAGGACATAGGACCTTACTAGTCTCAAACTAAAACACGCTAACTAATAATACGTGGATTATTTTATATGTCAATGTATTTATGCTCCTTACGATGTTCAGTTTGATATATATACTTAGCAAGGACCTAAAATTCTGTACCTGGGTACTTTCATGATCATCATCATCAGCCTACATAAGTCCGACTTAAGTTTTAAATCACCGACATAGCTCACATAATTTTAGCAAGTTGAAGTGGCAATGGGCAGGACATAAAGGTCGCAGAACTGATAACCGTTGGGTAAGAAAGGTTCTGGTGGCGACCACAAACCGAACGACACAAAGCAGGAATGCCCCTGTGCGTATTGTAAAGTTTGAATTTACCGTTTGATTGCTCAAAACTGTTTTATTTCTCACTGGCTAAACTAATATGCAATCTGAAGCTCGGTTTGAACTTCACCGACGCATCAAAACCAAGATGGAGTTATTATTCCCATGAAATGTATTACATTCAACTGCCATTCTCACAGCACAAAACATCTAATTTTCTACAAGTATGTGTAACATCCGCGGGGTGACTGCTGTTACCATGTACGACAACGGGAAAGCAAGGTCAGCCCATTCCGGTATTCTTAGTTTGGATGTATTTCGCATCTAATTTATCAAAATAACAAACGTTACACCTTTCTCTCGATGGACACTAGGTACCTACATTAACTTAAAAGTATGTTCAGCCTAAGAATATACCCCTACGTCTCCTCCCGTGGATGTCGTTAAAGCCGACTAAGGGATTACCCGGACATGTTGATAAGATTTGTCCTGGCTGCTAGCTTATTATGGAATGTGTTATTACTGGAAGAAAGCGTTAGCCGAGTCAGTCGTGGGAGGCAATGGCGACGATGAGCTCACTACTTGTCACGTCTTTATTCCACGAAGGTGCAACCCACTTTGAAAAGAGGCCCATTGAGGCTCTGCCTACCCTTTTGAGGAAAAAGGCATGAATTTATGTATGTATGAACACTATTGAACCAGACTAAGCTGATAATAATTGTTTCCTTGAAAATTATATGCACCTAATTGTTGTGTCTTGCATATAGCAAGGCACATAAATCCATTCCTATTCAATATGAGCCTACGCAAAATGGCGATGCACGTCCATATCGGCACTCCAGCTTACAAAGCACCGATGCCATAGGTATTATACTGCCTCCCTCGAACAGCCACTCCGCTCCATAATCCAGATCAGCAAGGCTTAACGCTGGATAGGTGGTGTCACAACGGTCGACCTCCCTATTTGCTGAATGTGGCGGATTTACCACAATAGAAGTGAAACTACGGCAGAATAATCACGTGACTTTGTTGTATTTTAGCCATCGATATAATATACTATATCGATGATTTTAGACGTTACTTTTTGGCACCTGCATGTGAAGGAGGATCATCAGCGAGATCAATTTTAAAAGGAGTTACGCTTCTGTACGCTCGTATTATTGAGTACCTGACTAAGCATTACCTGGGATAAGTGGTGTCAAAATGGCAGAATCGGGGTTAAATTCCTATTAGCGGTAGACATTTGACCACTTTTGATCAAACTTCATGTGAGTTTTGGGTATTAGTTCGGTGTGGGGCGCAATTAACAGAGTTACAAGTTATGCCTTGAGATTGGTCCCTTGTTTAAGGTACACGTAACCTAGGCAAGGCGCGCACTATGATTTTTGTCGTGCGATATTTTTGTCGCAGAAATGCGTATGAGTTAATATGTCAGGGTCACAATCACGCTAATTTTGAACGTTCCAACTAAAGCTCAAACATTCGAACGTTCGAACTTTACTGCATCTGAATTGGTTAAGTTTGTCAAACTTGACCAATCCGGACGCAGTAAAATACAAACGTTCTAAACGTATGAGCTTCAGTTGGAACGTTTGAATTAGCGCGATTGGGCAGCAGTACGCGCATATGAGACTACTCGTGATTGGATTGTCGCAAAACTAAATTGCAGCATATGGAGTTGCACGGCCTCACGCGCACTGCAATAATGAAATCACACATCGGACCCCGCGGGGCGCGCTTCAGTCGGTATTTCGCTATTTCAGTCTATTTTTATATTCAACTAGCGACTAATCCTGGCTTCGCATGGGTAGTTTCAAGATGAAAAACAGCCTCAACCAACTCAACACACAACACTAATGGTATCCGAAAAAAAGTTAAACAAAGTTAAGGTTAAGTTAGTTTAAGTTGAAAAGGGGTTTCAAAAGTTATATCAAAAACTAATGTGACATAGGCTACCAGGGGGAGGGTATAGGAGGGCTATATCCCTCCTATACCCTCCCCCTGGTAGCCTATGTCACTCAGGGTGAATGTAGCTTTCCAATGGTGAAATAATTTTTGAAATCGGCACATTAGTTTTTGATATAACTTTTGAAACCCCTTTTCAACTTAAACTAACTTAACCTTAACTTTGTTTAACTTTTTTTCGGATACCATTAGTGTTGTGTGTTGAGTTGGTGTGAAGTGTGACAATGAAACCGATGGTAGTGGTACCGTTCGTAATAAAAGAGTGAGAAAGAGGGTAGATCGATACATCTGCCAATAACATCTACTCGCAAAGACTTTTAGTTAGTTCTCCCGTGATCATGGCGCATGCAACTGTGCCGAAATATCGGGAACATTGCAAACTCAAAAACCATGGTAAATATCCCGTTTTTAGTGAAAGTAGTTTTTGAGTTTATTCATTATAAACACAAAAATACAAATCTTTCCTCTTTATAATATTAGTGCAGATTTGTGGTCTAACAATTCTCAGTTATTAGTAATCTATAATAGCCAAAGTTTTTTTGTGATATAATTGTATTTCAGATAGAAGAAACCATTGATATATCTTTCTACTGTGAAAGGATGAGTCCAGTATTGAGGAATTATTTTTATTTTCTTCCTCCTTCCCAGAAACAAGGCAAAACAAGCAAATTGTACGAAATCCATGTTGAGAATGAACAATCCATCGATTTTACATTTTAATTTACAGCGCGATTTAAATTGTGTCGCTGAAAACATAAAAGGTAAAAGATCTTTACTTCACACACAAAAAAGCATGTTTACCCACACAGAAACCACTTTAACTGCGGAGAATAATTCAAGGTTTTTATCTCTAAGAAAGTTCAAGAAAGCCGTCTTATTACCGAGCTTGTATAAAAACTAAGCTCCAAAGAATTTACCTGAACATTTTCAATATAAAATTCTCCTAGATATTCTCTCCTTAGCTCGTAGAGAAACGAACGCTCGTTTTTATTGTGTAGCAAATGATACCGGATACAAATTATTAATCATAGCTGAACAATGCCAACACTATGCAAGTTGGACTAAAATACGTATTGTATTACAGAACCCTTTTCAGAGAACAACACATAACTTTATGTGTAGAAAAAAAAAACAAGCCAAGTTTTATGAAATTATTTATCGGAACCGTGTTGTATTGTCATCAAAACTTGACAGCTAAGCAAAATTTCAGGTCAATCAGCTGGGTCAAACTGGTATAAAATGTAGCTGCAGGATTTGACCACATGCGTTACTTTTTCGTTTTTCGTTTTTTTTATTGCTACATACAAGCAAGTGAAGAATAAAAGCATTTAAAAATAAATAAGATAAGAACATCCTATTTCAATGATACCTACTTAACTTATCAACCTGCAGAATAGTTGACTTCTTGTAGGAAAATAGCTAAATTTCCATAAGTTTCCCTTTCGTGTGGATCTTTTTTGGATAAGTTTTTTTTTTTTTTTGGAAACAATACATGTTTTGACACACCCTGTATCACAGATAATCTAATGTATGTGTTCCCGCTCTGCTCTGGTAAAAGAGAAGTTGCGCTCAGATTTATGTTTTGATTTAAGAGCAAAAGTTGCCGCAGTAATTCCGCACATTTGGTGTAAATAATTGCGCGATTTGTGGCTGTTTGTATTTCATCTGAACCAAGGTTTTTGTGATATAATTAATTATTTAAGTTTACACATTTTGAGCGTTGACCCGAAGTCCATTTACTTTGAGGTCTTAGGCCACAGGCCCAGCGAACCTTTGGCTTATTTTTAACCCCCCGACGCAAAAACGACGGGGTGTTATAAGTTTGACGTGTCTGTGTGTGTGTGTGTGTCTGGCTGTGGCATCGTAGCTACCGAACGGATGAACAGATTTCGTTGTTTTTTTTTTGAAATTGAATTTGTCGGGAGTGTTCTTAGCTATGTTTGATAAAAATCGGATCAGCCGTTTCATTGCGTGGAGGGTTTTATAATTTTTACAAACTTAATTACTTGTTGCAAATAACTTTCCTGTTTTGAATGGTTTTTTTCCATGATTTTCGCTCACTTTTTATTTCGCGAGCGCTATTGTGTCACTTTGAGTTAGTGACAATTTGGCGCACATCACCGCCGTCGCCGTCGTGTCTAAATTAGAATAATGATGGAAATGTAAAACATCATAAATAAACTACTATTATTATAACGCTATGATGCTTTTATTCAATTTCCGGTATAAAATTGTCGGTGCATAATCCTCGTAATAAATTCTGGCTTAGCGGAGTGGAAGTGAAAAGTCTGCTCCAGTGGAGTAACTTAAGGTGATTATAGCCTCGAACGACCTTGGGCATCTGGGCGGAGCCTAGGAAATGTTGCATCCCGAGCCCGCACAAAACGCTATGGATAAACATTGGCACAATATTCAGAAACAATGAATAATCGCGGCGAGCGGCGAGCGCGGCAGTGGACCGTGTACTAGTCATGCAGTCATATCTGTTGTCTAGTTTGTGTTTGAGAACTCGCGCACTTTTGATTTTGAGCATCGGTAATTATGCGCTATTGCTATAGTATATGCCTGGCGGCATTGTCAACTTTTCTTAGCTGTTTCTTTGTTTGTTTGACCTGTCTAGACCTAGTATGGTAGATAATGAAATAGGTACACTGTCCCTTGAATTACGAAATACAGACAACAGGTCAAAAAAACAGGACACAGAGACAAATCAAAATAAAATAACAATAAAACATGTTTACTTTAGGTCACAGTACAACACACAGTACACACGGTCACAGTACTGGATGGCGGGCACAGTGCAATGCCACATAGGCTGCGTCCTAGGTGGACGTGACCTATGAGGTAATGCACTGTTCATAGGCAGAGGTTAGCGCTTAACATCAGGTGGGCCATCTGCTTGTTACTTATTATAATACTAATTAGTATAAAAAAAAAGGCCAGGCAAAACCATTATGGACTAATGAACTAATATAATATATACAAGATACATACATACATAGACGACACACGCCCGAATATAAATAATATAGTACCTATTTTTTATTTAGTAGTTTTATTGTTTCATAAAGGTTTATTCTTAAAAATCCAAACAGCAATGGGTAGACCAATGAAAAACTTCGAATGAAAAATTTCGCATGAAATATCTTGAACAAAATATCTCGAATGTTAAATCTCGAATGAAAAGTCTCGAATAAAAAATCTCGTATGATAAATCTCGAATGGAAAATGTTGAAAAAAAAATACCGAATGAAGCCAAAAGCGGCTCGCAAAACGTCCACTTCTCATAATGTATACCGCACTTTTTCTCAATATGACCAATTCACAAAAAGCCCACTTCGCAAAATGTACACTCGATTTTTTCTTACAACGTAATCCGTGCGTTTTCTCAAAATGACCAAATCGCAAAATGTACACTGGTTTTTTTCTCTCAAAATTTACACTAAATTTAGTAGCAAAATGTACACTGGACTTTTCTTATAATTACTTTTTTATTTTTATTTTCTTACTCTGTTTTTTTTACTTCTTTTCTTTTTTTAACCATCGACGAAAAACGAATGGGTGTTATAAGTTTGACGTGTCTGTGAGTGTGTGTGTGTGTGTGTGTGTGTGTCTGTGTCTGTCTGTCCCATCTTAGCTCCGGAACGGATGAACCGATTTAGTTTTTTTTTTGTTTGAAAGGTGTATTTGTCGGGAGTGTTCTAAGCGTTGTTTGATCAAAATCGGTTCAGCCGTTCAGCATTGGGGGTATTTTTTTAAATTTACAACATTAATTTCTTGTTTACTTTTCTTGTTTAGAGATGTTTAGATCGAGATTTTTCATTCAAGATTTTTCATTCGAGTTTTTGCATTCAAGATTTTACATTCGAGATTTTAAATTCGAGATTTTTCATTCGAGATTTTACACCCGAGATTTTTCATTAGAGATTTTTCATTCGAGATTTTTCGTTCGAGATTTTTCATCCGGGATTTATCATTCGAGATTTCATTCGAGATTTTTTCCAAGATTTTTCATTCGAGATTTTTCATTCGTGATTTTTCATATACGTTCTTATTCTTATAGTAGATAACATAACATAACATAACATAACATAACATAACACCCAACAGTCACATACATAGTCCTGATCCCACACAAGGCATCCCTGTGTTGTGGGTATCAGAAACTACAAGTACCATGGTACCATAACACCCAGACCCGGAACAAATATTTGCAGATCATACAAACATTTGTCCCGCAGCGGGAATCGAACCCGCAACCATTCGCATCTCAGCCGGCTATTCGCCCGACACGCTACAGAGGTCGTCAAAGATAAGAAACCAAAAAGCGTCCTCGCGCAAACAAAAACGAAAACGATCAATATTTACAATGTTTTGTTCAAGGAACACAAAGCACAACTAAAAAACTACGATGAGTACACTAACTGCTATCGTCTTATTGTGCCCGAACCAGTCGGTGGCACTCATAGGAGCGGAGCAAAAAAGTGACGCGGGTACCCCGTGCGAACGCTTGGGCCGGACTGACTTCCGCGGCCGAACCGCCCGTAGCAGCTCGTTTTACAGTTTTTGTTTTATTGTTTAAAAATTATAATTATTTTTGAAAATGTAAACATATCAAGTGTAAAGTCTGTAAATTGTCTATAATACTGTGAAAGAATCATTAAAATAGCTGGAGGCGTTTGGAAGGAGTAGGAATTCTTGCGTAAATTATAGGGAACAATGTTTTATTTTTTCCTGTCAAAGGCAACAGCAATTTAAAAAATGTAAACATATTGTTCTATTCTTGACTATATTATACCTATTAAATGATTTTTTTTTAATTATTTGGGCCATTTTTGTAGGAGGAGTAGGCTTTCTAAAAAGGTCTATTTTGAGTTTCGGCAAAACTAATCACCTTAATAGACTACGGACTATAGTTTCATTATAGCAGTGCATTAATTCAGAGGAACAAAGTGTGTAGCAGACAATTTTTCAAGTGCCAGCGTCAGAGCCAAGCGGACCGCCCAAATACGTTAGCTTTAAGGTTTTTCTTCTCTTTGACTGACGACACATCAGCACGTTGTGCGTGAGAAGCATTGTATCAAATTGGTTTGATCCTAAAAGGAATGCCACTTTGATAGCCATTTATTCTGTTTAAAATAGCTACAGTGTGGCTACCTAACTAGTGAGTGGAAATCTAACTTGATGTAAAAAGAAGTCGCTTAGGACGCTATGGTGACCCTAGACACCCTTTTTCTTTGCTTAATGTAGTTTGTGGTAGGGTTGAGGTGTTTAAAAATCTTGTATAAGATGGTAAATATTACTTAACTCACTAATAATGGTACAACTATGATTTCATGGTATATTATTTCTATATGGTTTATGGTAGGTATATTAATGGTATGGTTTTTAGGACACAATGTGCCTCAATGGTAAGTGGTCGCGGACTGAGCTCAATTTAGGCAAATGCGATATAAATGCAGACGTTGCATTAATACACATTTGCTGTGTTCGGTGAAAACCTGAACACTTGATATCGCAAAGTTTTTACTATTTATTCCATATATTGTTTATTTTCAATTAACTTCAAGAATTCCGCTATAAGAATCTGTTTGAAACATTACACGCGCCTCCAGCGAACGCCGGTCAAAAGCGAAATGCTTCGAGATATAATTGAACTTCGTAACGAAATCGAGTAAATAGGCCGTTTATTTATTATAAACATTGAATTTGTTCAGCGAATCGTTTTATACAGCTGCGATTACGCTTCGTAACGCCCCGCCCTGTATTTTGGTAAACTCATTGTGAAAATGAGTTTCGTTTCTGACGAACTGCGTACCGGAGCATAAAATGCTCTAATATAATTTGTGTAACTTTGTGGCAGGCGTTTTACAGTTTATTACAGAGAGCCCGAAGGGCTTACGACGGAGTTTTCATAAAAGTTTTTACGTTTATAACCGCCAGTCGGCAGTGGGAGCTACAACAGAATGGCATTTTTTACTTGACTTACTGTTTATTTTGGCACCGTGTTTTATGCTCTCCGGCCTATCTATATGCAGGCAGTATTTTGTAAAGGACAGAGGTTCACGGTGATGAATAAATATTTTATTCTTGCATTCACAAAAAATGACGATGAAACGGGAAAAGAAAATGGCTACCGACCCGGCGCGCGGCTCCTGTTACAAGTTCAACAAGCTTTTAATAACATCTAGAGGAATTAACTTTTATTTTCTGCTGTTCATATTTTTACGCTGACATTAAGAATCAATATGAACGACGTGATACTTTGGACACAGATAAAATAATACTATACTAGCTTTGGATTAAGTAACTGCTTTCTTTTTATTAAAACAATACAGTTTGCTGAGAGAATGAAATCACAGAAGCAATATTCTCAGAGCGTCACAGAGTGCCCGCAAACAATCTGGAGAAATCGAGTAAACACACCAGACGACCGGCTCTTAACTATAATTTATATAATTTCTACAGTCACATTTATTTAGTTTTTTTTTGTGTAGAATATAAATAACGATTGATATAATTGTACATCGTGAGATTTTTTGAAGCCTAGCCTTTGTTGGTTGTTGTAATAGATAACTATTTGAATTATGTTAAAAGCTAATGAAATGTATTCAATGTATCATGTCCATCGATAATATATAACTTGACAACTCCTTGACCGATTTTGCTCATATTCAAAATTATTGTTTAAAATTAAGTAATTAAAAAAACAAATTAAAAAATGCCAGCGACAAAAAAACATGATATCTTCTTTCATGATACTTTTGTATTAAGTTTAGTCAAAGATTAGTTGATAAAGAAGAAGAAAATACGACCAGCCCCCTTACTCGCAATGACCAAACGTAACATAACGCGGGCTCGTTACTACCTATATCTGCGTGGAATCATCGTTTAGAACACATTATATCAGTTATCTAGTACCTTTTCATAACACAAGCTCTGCTTAGCTTGGGGCTAGAAAATGTTGTGTGAACTTCCAGCATTATTTATTTATTATTTATTATATTAATTATGACTTTACACGTTATTGACAAGGAATCTCCTATGGTCATAGCGAATAATAGCCCTGTACGCAAGTACCAACATACCTACATCCGGACAGATGAAAGCAAATTTTGACAGTCGTTGCAGACTTCGCTCGCTCAGTCAACAAGTTATAAGAATTATGATGAATTACTCTATCAAGTAAAAGCTTATAAAACAATTTAAAGAAAAATTATCTCCGGTAATACACTACCAAGTTGAAGCTTATAAAACAAGTTAAAGAACAATGATCTCCAGCAATACACTACCAAGTTAAAGCTTATAAAACAAGTTAAAGAAAAATTATCTCCAGTAATACACTAACAAGTTGAAGCTTATAAAACAAGTTAAAGAAAATTATCTCCAGTAATACACTACCAAGTTGAAGCTTATAAAACAAGTTAAAGAACAATGATCTCCAGTTACACTACCAAGTTGAAGCTTATAAAAGAAGTTAAAGAACAATGATCTCCAGTATTACACTACCAAGTTGAAGCTTATAAAACAAGTTAAAGAAAAATTATCTCCAGTAATACACTACCAAGTTGAAGCTTATAAAACAAGTTTAACACTAAAATTTAAGAACCCACTGCCCTTCTAATTTCTAGGTACCCTACTAAACTAAACGTCTTATGTCCAGCTGTTGGCTATTAAACTAGGACACATTCTAGTTTTAGTACGTGAGTTAGCGAGGCTAGCTGGAATGAGATAGCCTCACAAATAACTTTACGATTATTGTGTTAGTAAATCCTATGGTCTGTGTTACTACAAAGAACGTTATACCGCTGCTTAGATAACCTATCTAGCACCGGGTAGTTTCCTATACACAATAATATAAAATATATAGGCTACCTTGTTTGTAGAATACTGGTTTTTGTGATTGATGGAATATTTTCTACATAGACAAAATACTCACAATACTTATAATTTTCGTTTTGATGTGCTCTTAATTTATCTTTATTTATAGAAAGCAATACTATAAAAACAACAAATACAAGTTGGGATAAACAAAATTGAAAAACACAAATGTTATAAATGTTACAATAGTTTACCTTCTCTGTTAACAGGTTATATTCGCTTGATGTTATCTACCTAGTACCTACCTATCTATTGTCCCTATACATATATCTATTGTTGTTTGTTTTTATTTAAGTAGTACATATTTAAGTAAATTCTGTAGCATTTTTGTTTTTTGCAAATAAATAAGCAAATGAAGAAATGAATTAAATGAATGAATCTATCTAAAGATCGTTGCAAACGATCCAAAACTTTATAGATTGTAGATACATAGGCTTCATTCATAGAAACAGTTTTTGACCACAATAAGCGGATCTAGCACAATGAACAGACGAACAGTGACACCCTGAGAAGCTCCATGTTTGTCGTATCTAATTCAAAACACGTTTTGCTGAGACTGTCTCACTTTTACTTTTAGTGGGAACAATTTCAGCGGGCATCACGTTCTGGGCGAAACCGAAATTCAAATACGTGACATCCGAAAAGCATTGACTCGAAATAGGGTTGAGATCACAGTTGGAAGCTGAGATCAAAGAGGCTTTATGCACAACAACCTTTTTCTGAAAACGATGTCTCGCGAACCCAATTAAGACTAAGTACAATTTCCGTTTTTCGCTTCATTACAATTATTGGCAGCACGTGTATTGTGTCATTTAGCATTGATACTCTAAACCGAGTTGAAAAACGAATGCAATCTAAAACTTTTTACTCTATCATGGACTTAGAACGCCATAACTTATGAACGCCAATAGTTTGTAAATTCGAACAACAAGTTCGATACACTGGTTCACACTTTAGCCCTTCAATTGTGTTCAATAATAAAGCAGCAATGGACCGATAAAACTTGGCAGAATTGTCGCGCTTAATGCCTTTGTCTCTCTTTTGGTTCGGACACTTTTTGATCGCGAAGTGCATTTACTTTGTGGTCAATGAATGCAATGAATGGTTGACTCAGCGAAAAATACAACGTTGCATCGAGGCTTCATTATTTACTACAAGATTTTTCTGAAAACCCACCAAGGTGGTTTTAGAACCCAATAAGGTTTGATAAAAATTCAGTTTTTTGCTTTCATTATCATAGTGTCATCACGCGTATTGTGTGTCTCCTAAAATTGACATAATACCGTAAACAGGTAAAATACTAATGTAACAACATCGAGTTTTATAATACGTGCCTTTGTGTTCATTTGCGCTTCATCATCACCAGCCTTTAAACGTCCACTGCTGGACGAGGACTCTCTAAGCTAAGGCCAAACCAATGCGATCAGCCTGCGT
Source organism: Operophtera brumata (assembly GCA_932527175.1). NCBI lineage: Eukaryota > Metazoa > Arthropoda > Insecta > Lepidoptera > Geometridae > Operophtera > Operophtera brumata. The sequence continues at coordinate 15,803,551 of OW052239.1, read as the reverse complement.
CCACGGTGACGTGCACGGTGGCGTTTCATTCTCTTACCATTGATCGCCACCGTGCACGCCACTGAGGACGCGGGCTGAACGCGTTGATCTGGCCTTAGCTTTAGCTTACTAGAATGCAATGGTTGAATTTTCCATAATCACCGCACGCTTGACAGGCCTATTCGTATTGATTACTCAGGTGGATACTGCTGCCCATGCTGGTGTTATTCCTGAGTCATCTTTTACGACATCCAGGAGAGGAGACGGAGGGGTATGTTCTTAGGAAATAAACCGCAAACAACTTTCTTTGCAGTGCTTGTCAAATCAGACGTAGTGACTTACATAAGTACTAAGTCCAGCTAAAGGCACTCCATTGGCCGACAGCAGCAGGTCCCGTTGCGCCAGCATGCCGGTGCGCCATGCCGGCTGTGGTGGGTACAGTCTTCGTATCCTGACCAGGCCGCCCCCACCGCATACTGACATGCCAAGTCCCCGACCGTCTTTCTCGACCACCACTGTGAATGTGTTTTCTGGGGACAAAGAATAGGATTAGTAAAGACATTACAGAGGTTCGCATGAAGGCGGTGGATGGAGGTAGCTCAAGACCGTTTGTCGTGGCATTCTATTCTGTCAGGCAGGTCTATTTCCAGCAGTGGACTTCTGTAGGCTGATGGTAATGATGACTGAATTTCAGACTCAATTAAACAAACAAAAATACGCATAAGACTTTTTATTGAAAGCTTTGTAGTGGTTGTTTTATTTCAAACTTGTGTCCGCCCGTGGCTTCACTCGCGTTTTACCAGTATGAATAGTAGCCTATAGATCAATCCAGGTTATAATCTATATGTATACCAAATTTCACCGAAAATGGTTCAGCCATTTCGGCGTGATTGAGTAACAAACATACAAACATCTAAACACCCAACAAAATATCCAAACATCAAAAGTTTTTTTTTTATACTACTGAATGACGCATCAAGCAGCTGGCCCACCTGATGTTAAGCGGTAACCTCTGCCTATGAACAGTGCATTATCACGTAGGTCACGTCCACCTAGGACGCGCCCTATGTGGCACTGCACTGCGCCCGCCACCCTGAGACATAAAGATGAAAAGTCTCATGTGCCTGTAATTTCACCGGCACCCTTACCCTTCAAACCGGAACACAGCAATGCGAGCACTACAGATTTGCGGCAGAAATAGGTACGGTGGTAGTACTTCCCCGGACGAACTCTTTCACAAAAAAGCTCTAATCAATTAAACAAACAAAAATGTTGTTTTATTTTAAACTTGTGTCCGCTGACATTTATGATATTAGTGGGATGTAAACATGCATGGACTTAGTATACAAACGTCCATGTAAACATGTAATTAATTTTTTTTTTCGAAACGGGGCCTTCGTTATTGTAGTTATTCGTCATCATAATGTTGTAGCCCCACCCATCCTTCATCCATCCCATTTTAAAACAAATTACAGAAAGGCTGCTCTGCATTCATCATAATCACTCTCTATTACGTAGAAGCTACGTCATTGTCGCCTTCCCATATACATTGTAAAGTATCGATCAGACGTCCGGGGCGCCGCGGCGCTGCCACTCACATATATATTCTATTCATGTGAGGAATCTCAAATCGCGCAGACATCTCTCGCAATAAACTTTAGAACCGAATTCTGTTACGACCAAGGTTGTAACTGTTTTATAGCCAGCTAACACAATACAGTGTCAAGCAGTATATAAAGCGTGCAGAAAGAAAGGTTAATTTAAAAAAAAAAAAAATGCGAACCTTCTCCTTTTTTTTGAAGTTGGTTAAAACAATTGTTTTTTTATACTACTTAGAATGACGGCCCACCTGATGATAAGCGGTACCCTCTGCCTATGAACAGTGCATTATCGCACAGGTCACGTCCACCTAGGACGCACCCTATGTGGCATTGCATCGCGCCCGCCACCCTGATACATAAATATTAAAAGTCTCATGTGCCTGTAATGTCACCGGCAACCATTATACCCTTCAAACCGTACCACAGCAATGCGAGCACTACTGCTTTGCGGCAGAAATAGGGATGGTGGTAGTACTTCCCCAAGCGAACTCTTTCACTAAAAAGCTCTACTACTACTAACTGAGGCTCTTTCAGAACTGGCGTGGACAGCCATTTTCAGTAGTTCCATCAATAGAATAAGCCAAAATAGATGTATGTGCAGTATACATGATTCCGTGTCCGGTTTTTATAACCCGGTTTGCCTCACCAGGCCTTAAACTAGGCCTCTAAGCTTATGCCATATGCGAGAATCTTCGTCCTAATCCTTTTTCGGTCAGAGCACAGATGGCAAACAGTGCCAGCACTTGTCTGTGCGCTAGCAACTCTGATTTAAATAAAAAGATGCGGTCGATTTTCAAAATTTTCATTTTCTCATAACTTGATAATAATATAATATATAATTATATTAACTTAATATAACATTGTCATAATCTTGCATCCGATTTTGACCCCGAAAAATTGGCAATAATTTCATCACGTCATCCGCCCTGTCCTTACGCTAGTAATATATGTAGCTTCCAAACGTGGTTTCGCTTGCGTTTTTCCAGGTTTAAAAACTAGCTTATAGCTCAGTACAGGTCATAATCTATCTGTATTATAAATTTCAACAAAATCAGTTTCATCGTTTCGGCGTGATAGAGCAACAAACATAGAAACATCCAAACATCCTAACATTGACATTTATGATTTAGATGGCTGACAATGACATTTTATATTGACATTATAGTCTCTCTAGTGTATTTACTGTTTGCGATCTACACTGTGCTGGTTATAGCTTTTATCCTGTATATCTGCTCATTACTTGTCTTATTTTCTAGATAAATCGTGCGTTATTCTTTCTTTGTATTGCTGTTTCCTTATCTTATTTTAAATAGTTTGCAGTAGGTATTTGGTACTAAATTAAACGAAGGTTTTTATTATGAAAGGTCAGTGTTCATCGTACCTATTTCGACCACTCAGTTTTTTTTTTTGAATACTTCGTAACAAGCGGATGGCCCAACTGATGTTAAGCGGTTACCTCTGCCTATGAACAGTGCATTACCTCATAGGTCACGTCCACCTAGGACGCACCCTATGTGACATTACTGCGCCCGCCACCCTGAGACATAAAGATGAAAAGTTTCATGTGCATGTAATTTCACCGGCACCCTTACCCTTAAAACCGGAACACAGCAATGCGAGCACTACTGCTTTGCGGCAGAAATAGGTATGGTGTCATACTGGCATGAAGGCGAGGTATTTTACATACAATGAGCTGGCTTTATCAAATGTCATTTCTGTCACTTCAACAATATCGGAGGCCTGCAATGTTCTAAGACAATACCTATCCCACTAATGTCAAAGTTACGAAGTTCGAATGTTTGTTTGTTTCTTTACTCAATTAAGCCGAAAAGGATGAACCGATTTCGTTGAAATTTGTTACACATATCATGACCTGGATTGAGCTATAGGCAACTTTGGAGTTTACTCCTTAAGAATCGATTTCTATATAAGGCTCACGATACACAAATGGGATGAAAAAGATGGGGACTAAAATCGCAAAATTGACGTCGGAGTGAAGTCGTTGTTTTCCTTTTGCGCAACATATTCGCGCATCTTATACTGAACCGGACTGGAGTAAACTTCTTTTTTACCCGGAAAAACGCGAGCGAACGCAGGCGGACACAAATGTATTATATGTCGGATTTTCGAGGCAAAAACATTTGGATTATTTCACTAAATCTGTTTTAATTTCATATCATATATAAATATGTTGATAGACATATTGAATCTTATATGCCTATGCAACCCTTGTTTTATCTACAAGCAACTGACAATAGAATCCTCTTTGGACAGACCCTCAGAGACCAGGTGTTTTCATTTCGCATAAAGCAAACGACAGGTACTCGTAAGTACGGCCTGTTTGGCCATTACCAAACATTGTTTATTCAGCCCTTTCGTCCTCACGACCCAGATTATAACTACCTTATTATATACCATGAGCTTAATCTTCCTTCTGAGATTGAAATATACTTGCCATAATTAATATCGGCTCAATATTGAAAATGAAAGGTTGAATTGCCGATTCACGGTCAATTTAAGTCCCTTTCTGGGGCTGTAACGGACGTTAGGGATGCCAGGGTTCGATATGAATTATACATAGGGTGATTGTCTATTACTATAATTTGTCAGAAAATTATTTAATTTAATACCTCGAATGTTTTTTCGAATTGGTGGATTTTGTCCTCCAAAAATATGGGTTTCAGAGCTTGTGTTATGGGTACCTACTAGATAACTGATATACTTAATACAATACATTACATAGATAGATATTTTTTATTATACATAGAAAATACCCAGAACACCCTGAACAATTATCTGCAGATCGCACAAATATTTGTTCCGAGGCCGCAACCCGCAACCTCCTGCGGCGCAGGTAAACCTTCGCCCGTCGCGCCTCATAGGTCGTCAATATATCACTTGACATTGGCGAAATTGTTTGGGATATTCCCCAGAAGCCATTAAAAGAAGAAATATATAAATAATGAATTGATCAGAATATTTAGTATTGGGGAATTAAAATATTATGAAATTAATTATCTGTTAATAGGCAGAGGTTACCGCTTAACATCAGGTGGGCGATCTGCTTGATCCGTCATTCAAGAAAAAAAAAACTAGTTAAGTTTTATAAATGGTGTGTGCCAGCTCCAACGCGCGATTGGAGTTTACTCCAGACCAGTTCAGAAAATATAATGACTTTATTTTTTGTTAATACGGGAAAACATAACGCACGATTTTACGGTTTTACTCCCCATCTATTTGCGTACCGCGGTATGAAAAGTGAATCAACAAAAAAAAACGACTATCTTCAAGGTACTAGTCCGAGATCGACCAATCAACAGCGTGTCTCGGTAGGCTCCTAAACAAAGTAGCTTTGCTGGGATTAATCAATCAATATCAGTTACAAAACATTTCACGGCCCGAAACAAGCATTGTTTTAGTTTGTGAAAGGACAACAGCTGAGTGTCCCAGTTTGCCTATACTTCGGATATTGGCAAAGTTGGCTAGCCGGTCACGATTCTGGTATAGATGGACTTGGCTACGTTGATCTAGCGGATACGACGCAGTGTGAGGTCCGCTTTGTACATACTTATTTTTTTTAAAGACTTTCGTTAACATATTTTTTTTCATAAAATGTAACTCGTTTCTTACTAACACCCTTTTTTCCCCGAAAGTGTAGACAGAGCCTCAGTGGGCCTCTTTTCACCATGGGGTGCACCATCGTGGGAATATGCGTGACAAGGGCTGAGCTAATCGCCGCCATTGCTTGCCACGACTGACTCGGCTAAAACTTTTTTCCAGTAAATAACACATTCCTTAATAAGCTAGCAGGGAGGACAAATCTTATACCATCGAATCTTACTAACAAGCCTGGGTAATCCCTTAGTCGGCTTTTGCGACATCCACGGGAGGAGACGGAGGGGTCTATTCTTAGGCCGGACGCATCACGGTAACCGTAATATTCAGAAATATTCAGAAAATAATAGGAAATCTTGATAGAAAAATAAAGAAAAAACAAGCGTGCCTTACAAGTCACATAATGATGTGTTAATATCTTACATCTCTGGTCCTTGGTAATAAGCAACATGGCTGATAGTACAAACCTCTCGGAAAAATGCGCGCTTCCACACACTTCCGTCCGTCCCTTTTCACGAAATCACTCCCACTGATGTTACACATAAAATAAGTTATTGAATTAAATTTGAAAGAACACAAAATATAAAGATTTCTAGTAAACAACTACCTACATCGCAAAATAAAATAAATGGGTGCTGATTAACTTGCAATATAGCTCTTACCTGTTTATACACTTAAGAGAACCTGTTCAGTTTATGCTTATTTCAAGTACCAACTGTTGGCGCTCTTGTCTTTATAGATTACTGTCGAGGTTTGAAACTAAACGATTTACGGCCGACTAGTATGGGAAGAATAAGACGCAGCAGAAGCCTTGCATAGCGCTGTTTCTGCTGAGGCTTGCACGGTTATTTTTAGGGTTCCGTACCCAAAGGGTAAAACAGGACCCTATTACTGAGGCTCAGCTGTCCGTCCGTCCGTCAGTCACCAGGCTGTATCTCATGAACCGTGATAGTTAGACAGTTGAAATTTTCACAGATGATGTATTTCTGTTGCCGCTATAACAACAAATACTATAAAACAGAATTTGATAAATATTTAAGGGGGCTTCCATGCAACGAACGTGATTTCTCCAAATGTAGGTTAAGCGATGTTCTGCGGGGTCAGTGTTTGGATAGGTAACGACTATTTGCGTGTTTTTTTACGTTTTTTTTTTTGCCGTTTTTTTAGTTAATGGTACTGAACCCTTCGTGCGCGTGCCCGACTCGCAATTAGCCAGTTTTTTCTAAATTGCGTGAAAATAATAAAAATGAAATTATTAATTAAATAAATTATCTACTTTAAGTACTTTTAAGTATTAATTATTATACTTATTACCCGGACTTGTTTGTAAGATTCGTTGGTATAAGATTTGACCTGGGTGCGAGCTCGGCGCCGCCTGCGCGGCGGGCGAACGTTCGCCTGCGACGCTGGAGGTTGCGGGTTCGATTCCCGCCTCGGAACAAATATTTGTGCGATCTGCAGATATTTGTTCTGGGTGTTCTGGGTATTTTCTATGTATAATAAAACATATCTATCTATGTAATATATTGTATTAAGTTTATCAGTTGTCTAGTACCCCTAACACAAGCTCTGCTTAGCTTGGGGCTAGATAATGTTGTGTGAACTGTCCAGCATTATTTATTTATTTATTTATGCATGGAATTTGTTATTACTGGAAAAAAGCATTAGCAGAGTCAGTCGTGGGAAGCAATGGCGGCGATGAGCTTACACCTTGTCACGTCTATTTCCTACGGTGGTGCAACCCACAGTGAAAAGAGGCCCATTTGAGGCTCTTCCTACTCTTTCGGGGAAAAAGGCGTGTGTCTATGTATGTATGTATATTATGTTGTTTATGTTATGTATGTGAATTTAGTCCGCTGGATGTGCAGAGAAATGACCTAATGGCGCTGTCATGTCACATTTTACATGCATTGATATTTCATGTCCGGAATATTTGCAGACCACAAATGGGAATAAAGCATCGAATCTGTTATTCATCGGATGTGTCAAGGTTTGATTGTATTTGAATCAAACATATGACGCTAGATAAATTGATTAAACTTTTATGCTATTATTTATTTAGCTTTTATAATCTATTTCTACTTATTTCAAACTCACTCACACTGATTGTAAGGTTTCTAGGTTTAGTTGTTCAAATTCCCACAGGTAATTAATTAAAATATTTATCTATTTGGTAAAGACAAACTGAAAAAAAATATAGTTCTAGAAATCCCACCATAAATGGTGCAACCAATCTTCATAACTACATCATAACTGATAGAAACTAGAGTCCTAGAAATCCCACCAAAAATGGTGCAACCAGTCTTCATTACTAAAACATAACTGATAGAAACTATAGTTCTAGAAATCCCACCATAAATGGTGCAACCAATCTTCATTACTAAAACATAACTGATAGAAACTAGAGTCCTAGAAATCCCACCAAAAATGGTGCAACCAGTCTTCATTACTAAAACATAACTGATATAAACTATAGTTCTAGAAATCCCACCATAAATGGTGCAACCAATCTTCATTACTAAAACATAACTGATAGAAACTAGAGTCCTAGAAATCCCACCAAAAATGGTGCAACCAGTCTTCATTACTAAAACATAACTGATAGAAACTATAGTTCTAGAAATCCCACCAAAAATGGTGCAACCAATCTTCATTACTAAAACATAACTGATAGAAACTAGAGTCCTAGAAATCCCACCAAAAATGGTGCAACCAATCTTCATTACTAAAACATAACTGATAGAAACTATAGTTCTATAAATATAGTATTATGCTAATAGACTTCTCTTCAAGATAGTTATCTCAGAAATTATAATCGCTATTATAAATCGATCTCAGATAAACCAAGCTAGTACCTGGTCTATCTAATGTTGCAAATCATCATGTATTCACAAGATGAGCATGCAATTACATTCGAGCACTATAATTAACCTCAAGTGCTCGTCAATACAAAACTAATGTAGGCCCATTTACTCAAGTTATACAAGCTTGAACAGATCTGTTGATAAGCATAGAATATAAGTGTCATTTGAAAATGAAATGTATTGCATTAATATAAGGTTGTTTAGTTGGTAAAGTTCGTGAACTTATTAATGTCTTGGAAATTCAAAGCGCTGCGCCGTGCCACTTGTTTAATTATGAATACTACATTATGTTATACCCACCACAACATATCAGCTGGATTCCTTGGATTTTGAATAATTAGAACCTAAAAATTTAGAAAATAAAAATTGCAAACCTCTTTTCGAGATGATTAACATAAATTTAATAATTTAAAAGCTGGCTTCATTGAATTTTCAAAATTATGTTAACACTATTTATTTTATCAAAAATCCTAAAAATCTCGCTTTGAATAAAATTGAAAAACATTTTATAATTATTTTTAGGTATTTCATATTTAAATCAATAATTTAACTGCATTTTTTAAAAGCTTTTGTACGTATGTCTGTCCGCCAAATCTAGAAACTGAATTTTGAATTCAAGTCGATCGATCTTAGTTGAAATTTTGCATATACCTACCTGTCCAAGTTCCGATGACAATACAATAATACGGTGACAGCGAGTTGAGCTGATGATGTAGACGGAAGGTGGACAACGGAACTCTTTGATAGTTAATAGTAGACTAGCCGTGTTTGGGCTCATTTCGATCAGCTCACGGTTCTGCTTACTAATTTCATCATCATCATCATCATCATCATCATCATCATCATCATCATCATCAGTCCGATGTACATTTTAAATACATTTTACACAAAAAAACTTATTGTTACTGACATCATGCCCATTGTACAGGATGACAGCCATGAGGTGACGACACACGATGCAGTGTAGCCTGATCCTTACGGACCTAAATCTTTGTTAGCGCTCGAAAGTTTTTTATTACTCTGAAATGAAGAGGAAAGAAATAGGTGGAGTTTTTTCCGCGAAATTCTAACATTGTCAGCTTGTAAAGGAAAAGTTTCGTAAAAGCAGGGTAAAAGGAAAATTATTGTTACGCGGAGCTTGTTAATACAGCTACTTATTGGAATATATGTATAAGTATTATGTTAAGCCAACACTTTCTGAATTTAGTAGGTAACTTTTATACGTGAGATTAAAATTAATTCACCTCTGAACATAAATGTAATAAGACAATGGCCTGGTATAGGTATTAGCGGTCCTGAAATGGTCTAGTGACCAATGGTGAGAATGCGGCCTGTATCTTGGGCAGAATCCGGAAATAAATATTCATTGGATGAATCCATGGGATCAATACGGACGCACCCGAAAGAACCAGTGTAGTGAAAGGATTCAGAGAGGATCGCAGAGACTCCTTTCATGCCTTGGAGCTTTACTGCGGTTTTACAACAGTAACCCACTATGCTTTGAGGCAGTATGCAGATGGATTCTACAGCCGTTCATTAACATTGTAAATTCAAAGCATGCTCCAATAAGGCCGACTAACTAACTACTTGTTAGCGAAGGTAGATCAATGAAATTGCTGAAATTGAAATACCAGGAAACGAAAACACCGTTCACTAAAACCGACAAACCTACATATCACTATTTACTACCTATTTGCAACCACCGAAATTGGAAAATCAAGTGACAGAATAATAAAATAAAAAACAGAATAACATAATATTACTACAGAAAAAAGCCATTATGTTTATACTAGCCTTTTGCCCACGGCTTCGCATGCGTTGTTTCAGTATAAAAAGCATCCCCCTCCCCACAGCATCCATTCACACACTAAATACCAAGAAAATCCGCTCAAGTGGATTTAAGTGTGAGGCGAGTGTAGCCGCGTGCGGAAGCTAATAAAAGCACTCTGAATAATGCTACTACGAAAATCTTTTTTGGGATCGGATCAGTAGTTCGCGAGATTACCCCCTACAACCAAACAAACAAATATTACCTCTATATAATACTAGTGACTCACCCCGGCTTCGCACGGGTAGCCCCCGGTGAACCCCCCTCCCCCTCCTACCCTCCCCCTATGTCATTCTCCTGGTTCTAAGCTACCTCCCCACCAATTTTCAGCCAAATCGGTCCACCCGTTCTTGAGTTATAAGTGGTGTAACTAACACGATTTTGTTTTATACATATATAAATTTGAATACTAGTGAGGTCATAATCTATCTGTGTACACAATTTCATCAATATTGGTTTAGTCGTTTCGGCGTGATTGAGTAACAAGCATATAGTATCGATATATATATCGTATATTTGATATTTATGATATGAATGGGATTTGCATAGATGGAGGCTTTGCTCAGCTGTGGACGTCTAAAAGCTTCTATGGTGATGATGATGAGGGTTCAACTACCACTTGGGCTTCATAGCTCCAACTTTCTAAGCAGAACTTTGACTCCTGATACACATCTTCGCCTTCTGGCACCCTGGTATAAGAAAGACCCCTAAGTTAAGAGTTTAGTTGTGCTCGCTGCCTTCTGACTCTTGATTGAAACTTTCCACTACCTACCATAGCAAATCCTAATAATCCTTGAAACCAACAAATTGGATTCTATGAAAGGCAGTGCATGTCTACGCCGCTTCAAGTTATGGCAATGAAAATGACCGCCATTTGTGTGCTCATTCGACTATCGCGTGTTCTGGATCACCGCACCTGAACTGTGTGACCTGACTTTCTTAAACACTGTACCAGAATTATACGCCGTCCTGTGTCAGACGATAAGTATATCGACATTCATCATCGTCATCATCAACCTACTGCAGTCCACTGCTGGACATAGGTCTCTCCCATTACCATATCCATGGCCCATATCGACATTACTGGGCCTGTATACCAATAGCAGTTTGTGGCCAAGTTAGTGTGGCGAAATGAAGAGATCCGTAGAAGAACCAAGATCGCCGACGTAGCTCTCAGAATTAGCAAGTTGAAGTGGCAATGGGCAGGCCATATAGCTCTGATAACCGTTGAGAGATAAAGGGTCTCGAGGCGACCACAACCAAACGACGCAAAAGAGGATGGTCGATCTCGATGGACTAAAGACATTATAAATGTCGCAGGAATTCGGTGGATGGAGGCGGATCAGTACCGCATTATCTCGGGACTTCTAAAGGCTGATGATGGAAGAAATCGCTATAAGCGATAAGACCGCCCATTGTGCATTTCTGTTATTTTTTGTTATTAAGTTATGTCTTATATTTCTGTGTTATTTGGAGTACCTAGTTCCTGTTCGATCCATTGATAATGATCCATTGGACTTTGATCTTCCTGTTCGATCCCTTAACATTTTTAGGCAACTTTCAAATTCCTGATGGATCCCTTGTCGATTTTGTTTGTGAAGTACAGTCGGCGTAACAGTAATAAATACTATAGGTATTTGCCAATAACAACTTTGATGAATTTATTTTGATAAAAATTGCGAGCGAAAATTAATAAAGAAAAATCTCGAATGAAAAATCTTAAACGAAAAATTTCCAATGTTATATCTAGAATGAAAAATCTCGAATGAAAAATCGCGAATGAAATATCTCGATTGTGTACAATAACGAGTTAATCTATCTATCTATCTATGATGATGGAGATGATGATGAGTATAGTGATAGTTCATAGTGCCAAGTGCTTAGTTAGGTCACGGCCTCATCCGCTAATCATTATAAACTCTTCTGTTTTTCTCAACGCTGTCATCAGAACTCGTAGTACAATTTCCAAGTACCTAAGTAACTTCACTCGACTATCTAGCAAACTAGCAAACGCTAGCTAGCTCCACGTCTGGCAAATCTAATTTCCGGGCTTCCAATGGCTAGTTTCAAGGTGATTTCCCTTATCGACTTTTACGTTAGATATCTAGGTACTATTACATAATATTTACTACCTATCGCTGGAACTATCTTCATATATGTCCGCATAGACATGTATACAAATAACATAACATAACATACCCAACAGTCACATACATAGTCCTGACCCCACAAAAGGATTCCCTGTGTGGTGGCAGTACCATAATGGTACCGCAACACCCGGACCAGCGTTATCAGCTATTAGCGGTCTGAACATACATACATACATAAGCTCACGCCTGTTTCCCGGAGGGGTAGGCAGAGACCACGGATTTCCACTTGCTACGATCCTGACATACCTCTTTTGCTTCATTCACTCTCATCACATTCTTCATACATGCTCGTCGGTTAAGGGTACTCTTGAACTGGCCTTTTCCCAGAGCGTTTTGGTCTGAATACGTTCGCCGAGATCTTCCCTTCCAAGTGTCCCATTCACGCTCATATACGTATACGGTCTGAAGTATGAAATAAAGTTCTACTGTCTGTTAGTACTCTGCGGCTTAGTTTATTTTATCTTTCGTAGTTTTTCCTCGAACGTGCCTCTGGTGGATGCTGCTGCCTATCCCCTGGTGTAATCCCTTAGTCGGCTTTTACGAAATCCACGGGAGGACGAAGGGGTATGTTTTTAGGCCGGACACCCCACTGCATTGTTATGGTTAAATGTGTTATTATTTAAAAATTCGAAGGTACCTATGACATCGACTGAAGGTAAAAAAAGTTTAGCTTTTATGAATAAAGTCGTTGCCAAGATGATGTTCCTTACAGAGACTCTTATTTTAACAGGTACTAAATATTACAAGTTAATAAGGAAATATGATTTATTATTATATACACAAAATATTAGACACAGTATGAGCCGGCTGTCTTGAATTAAGCGCCGTCAAGAGATTATGTTTTTTTTAATAATATTTCAGGTAAACTTTCATAAAATTTACCTTGAAGAAACATTTTTAATAAACTGATTTTAATAGACATTAACTTTCTCTCATTTTACCATATTACTTTTTTTGCTCAAGAAAATGAGACTCAAATTAAGGACTACTAAGGTACATAGTTCATTTTACGTTGCCGAGGACCGACTGACAATGTACCTAATAAAAATGTAAGGTTATTATGAAAAGCAACTAATAACTTTTCAATAGATTTTCAACTAAAAACCTGACTCCAGCTATTATCAATATACATAAAATTGTTGCGTGACTTACTGACTGACAGTCCTACTGAATGGCTTCGATCAAGAATACAACTAGATTTCGGGTCACGTACAAAATCAAAGCTAAATACCGTCCGCGTGGGTATAATACTTATTTAGCTATACTATGAACAAGATTCATGGTTTCGGTATTACCACGGGTACTTTAATTCCTTGTAGTAAGCATGGACTTCTGAATGGGCATTCGGATATGGCGAAACTATAGGGGTTCCTTGTTGACTGCCGAACCTTAAAAACGAATGATTGTGTTACAAACTTCTGTTACGTCTCTGCTCAGGCTAATGGATAACTCAAACGAAGACAAACAAACTCCATAGGGTAGTAAAATAACTTCAATAATCATCCCTCAGTTGGACTGAAAGAGGTAACGTTACAAAACTTTAATTTCCCTATTTGTTGAAATCGAAAATGCAAACTTCTATAGAGCTGATGAGGGTTCCATCCCTTCATTACGAAACTCTTAATTAACTTTATTTTGCGAAAGTTTAATTTCAACGGCGATTCACACGTCGACGAACCTCGGATTTACAAATTAATTAATAAAATTCAAATGTTGGAAAATAGGTGAACGTTTCGAAGGAATGTTTTTATTGGAAATATCTTACATAAAATTTAATTAAATTTACTTACATAGATATACGAGTATGTACATACTCGTATATCTATGTAAGTAAATAAACAACAACAAGTACGTCAACAAACATTTCCCCACTTACGTGGTAAAAAGATTCTCTTTCAAAATCATAAACTAGGATTTCGCGTGGACTCCCGTATAAAAACAAGTAAAAATTTTGTAAAAATTAAAAAACCCTGAACCCCATGAAACTGCTGAACCGATTTTGATCAAACATAGCTAAGAACACTCCCGACAAATTCACATTTCAAAGAAAAAAAGAAAAACGAAATCGGTTCATCCGTTCGGGAGCTACGATGCCACAGACAATAACACACACACACACACGTCAAACTTATAACACCCCGTCGTTTTTGCGTCGGGGGTTAAAAACCCATGCACCGATCAAGCTCATGTTCGAACTTATTTTTTTTATTCACATGACCTACCTATATATACCTACGCAGTTTCATCAAGATTGGATCAATGGTTTTGCAGTCGGCGTCGGCAAAACACTCATACAAACATACAAACAAACATACAAACGCCGATTCGTCCAAGTTGCCTCAGAGAACTCGTTTCGTTCGGAGAAGTCCACTGCTGGACATAACAATATGCAAAAACATCCTCCATAAAATGCTGATACAGACGGTATTAAGCCACCTCCATCCACCTACTTCTTGCGACCATTACAGTACATAGAACCTATCTATTCATACTTATTCGATTATAACGAGCTTCAAGACTTTGAAGAAAATACGCAAAATACTTAATGAATAAAACATTGAAGGACCTCAATAGAACTTAAATTAAAATCATGCCTTCCGAAGAGAATTAACGTAAAAAATGCAAATTTGATTTTTCCGGAAAAAGAAATGGGAGTAATAAAAATATAAATACGAAATAAAAGGATAAAAGTATTCTTCGCTGAAAACTTTGGAGGCTAGGATAATGAAACTAAGGAGCCGCTATGTATAGCCACTATTGGTGATGCCAACTGGTTAAGGACATTTTGGCTTGTGGTTGGATTTGATTAAAAAATTGTTTAGAAATATCCCATTATTGTCATAAATGTCAAAGTTACGATGTTTGGATGTTTGTAAGTTTGTTACATAATCACGCCGAAACTGCTTAACCGAATTGAATGAAGATTGAGATATAGGCTGCTTATAGGATACTTTTTACCCTGGTAATCAGCGGGCCATGCCGCGAGCGGATACTAGTATAAAAATTAATAGATAAATCTTTAAATTTTCTTAATATGAAATTATGGGACGCAGATTCCTTAAAATTTTTACTCGTACGTGCTTTTGTAGAGACAGTTCATTGTCACAGTGCTATTATTGAGACCTTCAGCTAGTTGCTATTAAAAATGTGTTTTATATTTGGTTTAATATTGGTAAATAGAAAGGCACACGCCTTTTTCCCCGAAAGGGTAGGCAAAGCCTCAATGGACCTCTTTTCACTGTGGGTTGCACCATCGTGGGAATAAAGACATGACAAGTAATGAGCTCATCGCCGCCATTGCTCCACAATACTGACTCTGCTAACGCTTACTTCCAATTCCAGTTTCTTACAACACATTCCATTATAAGCTAGCAGCCAGGACAAATCTTATAAGTAACAACGAATCTTACCAACAAGTTCAGGCTACCAATTATGAATAATGGCGAAATTTAAGAAATAGTAGGTAAGCTGGCATCACTGTAGAGCAAACAACTTCGACCGCTGAGTGTACTCGTAGCTGCATTAATTACTACCGCTGGATGTTTAATTAAGAAACTGTGAAGTCCTTCGTGTTAAAAGAAAATGAATAAAAAGACAGCCCGGAATGAACCGATATTTGCAAACACTCAGAGAACAAAGGAAGTTTAAGTGACAAACTCTGTGGCACGGCGGGCGAAGGGTTGCGGGTTCGATTCCCACCTCGGAACAAATATTTGTACAATATGCTGATATTAGTTCAGGGTGTTCTGGGTATTTTCTATGTATATAATCAAAAGTATCTATCTATGTAATGTATATTGTATTAAGTATATCAGTTATCTAGCACCCATAACACAAGCTCTGCTTAGCGTGTGGCTATATAATGTTGTTTGAACTGTCCAGCATTATTTTTTATTTATTTAATACTGAACTTGAATAATTCTTTAGGCGAAAATATTGGTTGACGACATCGTGTATGCCGGGGCAAGTAGCCGGCTGAGAAGCAAGGAGCGCGTTTGATTCTAGAAATATTTGCACGTTTTGCAAACATTTCGGTTCTGTTCATGTTCATTGTTTTGGTCCTGGGTGTTGTTAGTAGGTACTGGTACTCGTAGTTCCTCATACCCACTACACAGGGAATCCTAGTGTTGGATCAGGAAATTAAAAATTGGAATATTTCAGGAGCTTTTCTACAACTATCAGTTAGAGTCCTTTATCAAATTGCCCCTTCTATAAGAGAACGTTTTAGGTCCAATATTTAACACCAAACAAACAAACAAATATCTTTATTGCTTATAGGCTTATTGGAAAATGTACAAAAACCTAAACAATAAACCCATAGCAACATAAATACCTTAAAAACTAACATACATATAAAAAACACTTTTAGACTAGACTATCATTTAGACACGTATAGGCGTATGATGCACCTGCGCGGTGTCTCGTGTCAGGCGTCCGAAGAACATCCTGAACTTGACAACTTTCGGCCAGAACTCTCCACCATTCATGAAGGTCGATAGACGGTCAGTCGGCACCCTCACCATAAAGGAAATAAAATTGAAATCATGGCGAGATTCCAATTGCTCGACCCTCATGGTTAGCCCTGTCTTCTGCTTGAGGTACTCCACCACCGCTTCGGGCTTCACGGCGAAGTGAACCCAGGACACGGTCAAGTCACAGGTCAGAATCGCATTGCTTTTGTGAAACCAAAGAAAATAAAACGTACAATGTCAATAGTATCTGCGTCACGGAGCAGCGGGGTGCATGCCTAGTGGCCACTACCCGTCGTCGTTGTAGTGTCGAGTCGAGCGGACAATTCAATTACACTCGATTTTCTACCGTGGGGGAGCTTGCGGGATTTTTTCATTTAGCTGTAGGTAGTGTTGGCTATTTCTAAGTCAAGTAAAAATAACAATGACAGGATAAAAAAAATGCATATTATTGTTTCACAGGACCGTGGTGACTGGCTGAAGTGGGGGGAGGCCTTTGCCCAACAATGGGACAGTATGGGCTAATAGTAATAGTACTAGTATAGTATTCTTTTATCTGTGGTAATAGTAATAACTATTGTTTCAAATATATTGATATACTATATTGATACGTTCCAAGTGTTTAATTTATTACATTTTTGCTTTTTCCGGCATATATATACCAAAAATTAGCCTCTGAACCGGATCCTTACAACCCCACTTTATTAATCTAAACCATTATTGTACACCCGTTATCAGATATAGCCCACTAGACATTTTTTACTGCTATTACAAGTTGACTTCACGCGTCAGTACGGCTTACCACAAAAATAAAATGGGCATACAAATAGTATAAGCCCATAAGCTCCTTAAGATCCCTTAAAGATCACGTAGGATCGCATGGTCCTACGTGATAGGGTCCTAGGACCATGCGCTGCTGTTAAGTTAAAGAAGGTGCATCATATGCGTAGGTAGACGTTATTTCTTTGTATGAAGATACTATTGCAAATTGTGGAATGGGCTCCCTCCTGAGGTGTTTCCGCTAAATTACAACATGAGCTGCTTCAAAAAAAAAAGTTAAAATGAGTCTTTCAGGGCAGGCAACGTATTGGCAATACCTCTGGTGTTGCAGATGTCAATAGGTGACGGTAACCGCTTACCATCAGGCGGGCAGTAGGCCAGTTCGTCGAGGCATTAGATAAAAAAAATAAAAAAATATGTTACTCAAGATAAATTATTATTTTTTGTCCATTCTTTCGATTGGTGTCATAAAAATATAGGGTGCTTTTTTCACATTTAAGTCGGTTCGATTCCCAGACAAAGCAAGTAATTTTTAAGATCTTTGAATGCAGCATTACTATCTTTTAAAAATTAAATAAAGTTTCCTTTCTGCAAAATATCCTATCTACAATATTTAAGGTACTTTCCTTCATGTCGTATAGTCTTGGGACGCTCTGTATAGTACGTAGTAACATGGCCGAAATTGCAGTGTACAGAAAACAGGGCGCCTGAACAGAAACTTCTGTGACAAAAGACCAAGCCACAATCCTTAACTTGTAATTCCCACCAGTAGGCCGACCAGTGCAAACGTTACCGACCCTACCGAGGGAGCTTTAGACCTTGCATACAAATTGAACGTGTAAATGAGATAACGCCCTATTTACACGGTACACGAGAGGTGGCATGTCACGGAATAGAGAAAAATGGATACGCAAAGCTTCACTTATAACGGAACAAGCAGTTGGCCCAAGCGGTAACCTCTGCCTTTAACAATGCATTATCTTATAGGTCACGTCCACCTAGGACGCGTCCTATGTGGCATTGCATTTCACCCACCACCCTGAGACAAAAAGAAGAAAAGTGTCATGTGCCTGAAATTTCACCGGCATTCGGAACACAGTAATGCGAGCACTACTGCTTTGCGGCAGAAATAGGTATGGTGGTAGTACTTCCCTGGAAGAACTCATTCACAAAAAAGCTCTACTACTACTCGTACTATTTCGTCGTCTTTAGGGTTCCGAAGAGGAACCCATAATATAATATTAATATACGTACTCGTACTTATATAGTTTTATCATGCTGAAATTGCACAATAATACATGTTGGTGACGCCTACAAAGTTAAGAAATAAACATACATACACACATAGACACACACCTTTTTTCCCGAAGGGGTAGGCAGTGCCTCAAAAGGCCTCTGTTCACCATGGATTGCAACATCGTGGGAATATAGGCGTGACAAGCGGTGAGCTCATCGCCGCCATTGCTTCCATGACTGACTCAGCTAATACTTTCTTCCAGTAATAACACATTCCACAAGGACAAATCTTACTAACAAGCCGGGTAAAATAAAAATAACTCTTTTTCGTGCTGCCTCCCTTAGGACATGTACCGAAAGGATAAAAACAAACGCTTACCCTATCATATAATTTAACCTATCATGTAGGATATTGTTAGATAGGTAATTCAAAACTAATATGAAGTTCACTTTTCATCTTTATGTCTCAGGGTGGCGGGCGCAGTGCAATGCCACATAGGGTGCGTCCTAGGTGGACGTGACCTATGAGGTAATGCACTGTTCATAGGCAGAGGGTACCACTTAACATCAGGTGGGCCATCTGCTTGTTCCGTCATTTAAGTAGTATATAAAAAAAAAGTTTCATGAAACATTTTTCGATCCAGATAGGTATAAGTTTTATAGATATGAAGCTTTGAACTGATCATTACTCAAATTCGAATTCAAAATCTTTTATTAATTATCTTTATTTCAGTCTTATTCATAAATGCACTAAACCTAAACAATAAGCCCATAGCAACATAAATACCTTAGAAACTAACATACATACAAATACACTTTATTTATAACTCTTATTGTTACCGTGAAGTGTACCATAAAGTAAAGTAGGTATTTCAAATAGTAGCCTAAATAATGGATTTCTTATTTTAAACAAAACTCCGAATGGTGTTCTGTGTATTTTCTATGTATAATAAAAAATATCTATCTATGTTATATATTGTATTAAGTATATCAGTTATCTAGTACCCATAACACAAGCTCTGCTTAGCTTGGGGCTAAATAATGTTGTGTAAACAGTCCAGCATTATTTATTATTATTTAATGAAGGTATTCCTGGCACCTTGTAGTGTTAGACTTACATTCTCTGTATATTGTATTATGTATGTTAGATATATGTCTCGTTCTTGGACTTCGTGACCAAAAGCATAAGCGTGGCAATACAAGTTAGGGACAACTGGTAGTCATTTGGATCAGTTGAGCTGTCTTTAGGTAGTTTGCAATTAGTTATTAGTTTGTATTTAGATAGCTCAACTGTTTCATTTTTAATTTTGGAGAGTTTTCTTCAGATTCGATTTTCATAATTATGAGGCTCACGATACGGAAATAGGTGGAGAGTAAAATCGTAAGTAGTTTTCTGAACTGGACAAGAGTAAACTCCAGTCGCGCGTCGAAGCTGACACATATTCTTAAATATTTTTTTAAAATAAAAGATTTTTGACCGAGCGAACTAGGTTCAGAATCTTATGGCGCGCGCACACCTAACGAGTACAGTGGCGAGTCAGTTTCCAGAATCCCAATCTGTTTACTAGGCCGAGTACCCGCTGTTCGCCACTCGCCACTGTACTCGTTAGGTGTAATCAATGCTTTATTGTATGTGTGTTTGTCCGACAATAACTGCAAAAACGTTGATCCAATCTTGATGGAACTTGGTAGGTGATAGGTTATATGTGAATATAATTTTTAAATTTGAACGTGAGCTTGTTTGTTACATGGATTTTTAGCTACGATGGCCTACACGGGGTCACGTCTGG
Source organism: Operophtera brumata (assembly GCA_932527175.1). Lineage (NCBI taxonomy): Eukaryota > Metazoa > Arthropoda > Insecta > Lepidoptera > Geometridae > Operophtera > Operophtera brumata. The sequence continues at coordinate 15,783,239 of OW052239.1, read as the reverse complement.
AGCGAACTATTAGTTATTAATAAAATAAAATAAATAAATAAATAATTTTGGACAGTTCACACAACATTATCTAGCCCCAAGCTAAGCAGAGCTTGTGTTATGGGTACTAGATAACTGATATACTTTATACAATATAATACATAGATAGATATTTTTTATTGTACATAGAAAATACCCAGAACACCCTGAACAAATATCTGCAATCGCACAAATATTTGTTACGAGGCAGGAATCGAAACCGCAACCTCCTGCTTCGCAGGCCAACCTTCGCCCGCCGCGCCACAGAGGTCGTCAACAGAGGTCTAAACAATAAAATTAATGTAATAAGTACGAGTCATAAACAGACCTGTATAAGCTGCATAGTCGCAAAATCCGTGCTACGATCACGTGCCACGTCAGCCGTTTAGTATTCCATGGCGGCAACAATAACACGGCGATAGGGATTCCTGATACTGCAAATTGTTTTTGCAGCAACGCGGTTCCTACTTCGAGCAATTCTCGCCGTGTAAAGCCTTTGAGGGTAAAATTGCTGTTAGCGTTTTATAATAAAGGCTTTTAAAATATATTGCGGTAGCTTTATTGCGCCAAAATGGTGCATTTTTTTTAGAATTTTGTTGTTATCCTTTTGATACAGGCCATGTATTTTTTATCAATGATGATTTCATACTATTCGACCGCAGCAGGTTTTAGATATCATATTCATATGATGATGAAAAGTGAGAGAGTGAAAATTCATTGGCTTTACCCCCGACGGAACGGAGTGGGTATATGCGTTTAGGCTGAGAGGTTGTGTGTTTGTGTTATGGAGGCCTGCAATGCTCTAAGGTGTGTACAGACGAATATTTGACAGATTTAGATACAGTTTTATTTATATGAAAAATGGTGTTTGCAAGATGGTACTTAGCATGTATGGTGAGAACTGGTGCAGCCGTTTCCATTCCAGGATAATGAGCTCGTGAAAACGAATATTCTAATTTAACTCCAAAAAAATTGACCGAATTAGATATGGTTTCCTTTATATGAAAGACTTGTGTCTACCCATGGCTTCACTCGCATTTTAACAGAATAAAAAGTAGTCTACAGATCAGTACGGATCATAATCTATCAGTGTACTAAATATCATCGAAATTGGTTAAGCGGTTTCGGCATTATTGAGTAACAAAAATCCAAACATCGTAACTTTGACATTTATGATATTAGTGGGATGGTGTTTGCGGGATGGTTAGCTAGGTTTGGTGGAAATTGGTTCAGCCGTTTCCAGCGCGTTCTATTTTTACACGAAAAGAGGAGGGCATGTGTTTGACCTGTCTATCCCTACGTTCCCTCGTAACTACTAAACGGCTGAACCGATTTTGATGAATGTTATGTCGTTAGATTCGTCTTTATTGTACAAGTATCACAGGGTATTTAGTACTTAGAATATTATAAAAAACATAAAATAATAAGTTGAAAAAAAAAAATGATAATCATCTCGTGTTTGGTATCAAAATAATCTCCTTGATGAGCACATTCTATATGTATATATATTACATACGCAATTGTACTTAATTTCTTAACATGCTATAATAATAAGCTATAAGCTATATTATGATATGAGTCTATGTACGCGCGCTATATACAATCAAGCTACACGACAAGCGGAAGATTTTCCGTAGTCCGGTTTTAGTTTTTTATTTCCTGTGGCAACACCAAGTGAATGGAGTAATTGGCTTCCTACATTTATGTGTGCTAGACACTCCATCTCCTCCCGTGGATGTCGTAAAAGCCGACTAAGGGATTACCCGGACTTGTTTGTAAGATTCGTTGGTATAAGATTTGTCCTGTCTGCTAGCTTATTTAAGGAATGTGTTATTACTGGAAGAAAGCGTGTGTCTATGTATTTGAAAAATCTACAAAATGATCTTGTTAAAAGTAAAAAAAAGTCCCAAGCTTTAATTAACTTGATGCTTAGGTATCGATGAAAAAGTTAATCCAAAGTAATCTATCAATAACGAAGCACAAGAGTCTGCGCCAGAAGCATTTTTATATTTGCAATTTCCGTAACAGCTCGTTAAATATTGAATAGTCCGAGCCAATGACTATCCACCATTCCAGTGGGACCGAGTTAATTAATATGGAACCCTAAAGTAATGTTAATGGATTCATCTCACGTTTTGAACCAATATCCTGGCATAACATCAAACATTTAGGCGGGAGCTTCGCGAAATAGAATCGCGACTGCCGGTCGAGCGTCCGAGTACAAATTAGTCGCCTCAATTGATCAAACAATATACTTCATCATCATCACCATCAGCGGACTTAAGACGTCCACTGCTGGAAGACCCCCCCTCCCCACAGAAGGCAATGGCAGATTCGCCATAATCACCACGCTTCGCAGGTGGATTGGTGATCGCAGTATTGATGTTGATGCATCCACCCATCCCCTGGTGTAATTCCTTAGCTTTTACTACTTCCACGGGAGGAGACGCGGGGGTCTGTTCTAAAGCCAGATACATCACAGTACCCGAACACCACACCTCATCATAACAATATACTTCAACTTGTATGGAACGTACAAGTTCTGTAGTAGTAGAGCTTTTTTGTGAAAGAGTTCGTCCGGGGAAGTACTACCACCATACCTATTTCTGCCGCAAAGCAGTAGTGCTCGCATTGCTGTGTTCCGGTTTGAAGGGTAAGGGTGCCGGTGAAATTACAGGCACATGAGACTTTTCATCTTTATGTCTCAGGGTGGCGGGCGCAGTGCAATGCCACATAGGGTGCGTCCTGGGTGGACGTGACCTATGAGGTAATGCACTGTTCATAGGCAGAGGTTACCGCTTAACATCAGGTGGGCCATCTGCTAGATCCGCCATTCCAGTAGTATATAAAAAAAAAAAAAAGTGGGTCAATATGCCCAAACCCAATGGCCACTTTTACATTGGACGATAACGATACGAGACGATATCGTTGAGGATACCAGGGTAAATACAGCAAAAAAAGTGCGGCGCCCAGACAAAGATGTATTTTGTGCTGCAGCGCGTTTAGTTTCAGAGCAGCAGTAACAGTGCGGGGTGAAGGAGAGTAGCAGGCGGGGTGACGCGCTGCAGCACACACCACACCTGTGTCTGTGCGTCGCACTTTACCCGAAGTGCCTACGGTCGTGTGTTTTTTTTATTTTTTATACTACTTGGATGACGGAACAAGCAAGAGGCCCACCTGATGTTAAGCGGTAACCTCTGCCTATGAAAAGTGCATTACCACATAGGTAACGTCCACCTAGGACGCACCCTATGTGGCATTGCACTGCGCCCGCCACCCTGAGACATAAAGATGAAAAGTCTCATGTGCCTGTAACTTCACCGGCACCCTTACCCTTCAAACCGGAACACAGCAATGCAAGCACTACTGCTTTGCGGCAGACATAGGTATGGTGGTAGTACTTCCCCGGACGAACTCTTTCACAAAAAAGCTCTACTACTACTATTACTACGTGTGGTGTGGACGATGTTTCGCCCATGGTATCGTCGACGAAATCGTCATGAAATCGTGTCGTGTCTTTCATATTGGCACAAGTAGCATTTTAGAATAAAGCAAAATTCGAAGGGTAATAGACTCAATTAAAGTTTAATGTTTAAAAAGTTTAACGTTTATTTATTTGGGATTATAAGCCAGGTGAATGAAGTCTACCTAACCATTTTTGTAGGTCTTCGAATTTCTGGTTTATTTTAGATTGGGTTGATTAAACTTAGGTACCTCTGAAGCTGTAATGCCGTATTTGTTTGTCTTGTGTTGGTTATTGTCATTGTTAACTCTATATCATTCGACAAAGTACCTATTTCGGGCACAAGTCGCGATACAATCCGACTTGTGTCTTGTGTCAAAGTGCGGACAGTACAACATCGGACATTTCGTTCCGTTTTGTTGGTATTGCCAATATTCCCTAGGAAATTGAATTTCTGAAGGTCTGCAGTGGGGAGTTTTTTATTTATTGCCGGGAGTTCGATTTGCTCGGGGCGGTGTCGGACCTGTTGTATGACGAATTGTTTTTTGTTTGACGTCAAAAAATGCTATCAATAAATACAGTGGGCGACTGTTTCTGTGGCTTTTTGCAGACTCTCTTCTTCGTCGTTACACTTTTGGCAGAGTGGTCGTGGTCGTCACTTCAGGGTCTGTGGCTCGCTTCACAATACTTCGCCCTCATCTCGCACCGCAGCTTTCCTAATGCATTCATGCAGCGGACCGTCCAAAGCTGCCTTGATTTGGTCAGTCCATCTCATAGGCGATCTGCCCCGTGCTCGTGTGCCGTCAACTCTACCCTGTACAACAAGGCGTTCAATTTTGCAGACTAGAAGAACCATTATCACCTACATAGATCTCAGAATTAGCAAGTTGAAGTGGAAGTTAACAGGCCATTATAGCACGCTGAACTGACAACCTATGTGGAATAAATGTTCATTAGTGGCGACCACAAACCGGACGACGCTTAGTATAGGAAGTCCCCTCCCTCGATGGACCAATAGGAAGTTGGTGGATGGGGGCGTCACAAGACTGTTCGCCATGGGGCATTTTGTGATGTCTTCCTTGCAAGATGTGTTTTTTTTAACTATAATATTATTGACCCTCGTTTGACCGCGATCTCACCTGTTGGTAAGTGATGATGCGGCCGAAGTTGGAGCACGAAGGTCTAGAAAGCACCTATTCACTCATGCCTTAAAGAGACCAATATTATAGTTTTCAGGAAAGACAGACCACGGCCACTTGTTCCATTCCTTAGCTGTTCGCATTACAAAGGTGGAACCGAAACACTTAGTGTTGAATATCGGGTATACTGATGAGGTAAGGATGGTACTGAGCTGTGCGCCTGCTTGTCGTATGATGAAAAGGTGATGTTGGGATCAGATCATGTAGCTCTTAGTAGACTTACTATAAGTAGATTTGCTTTATATGATGCAGATTAACATACTTAGATTAACATATATTTATTTGTAGATATTTCTATAAAGATCGTGGAGAAAATAGGTTTTATTGCAACACATTTCACACATATCCACGCCTTAACATCAGGTGAGCCATCTGCTTGTTCCGTTATACCAGTAAATAAAAAAAAATACTAAGGGAAGCTTTGATTATAAAATTACTTCCATTTCCTATTCATCTATATATTTTCTATTTGATTCGTGTCATCGAGAATTCTGTTCGACACAATGTACCTACATATGTCACATTAATTTTAGCAGTGACATTATTAATTTGTCACCATATTAATTGATGGAGCGGTGTTGCGGAATATATAATGTTAATTATTGTCTGTTTGTTAATTAGTCAATCGACCGTTTTGACTGCTAATTAGTCGTCGACCGCAAACATTCAGGTGGTAAAAAGTTTAATAATTAATCGTTAATTACCGTTGTCATTCACAAATTTTAATTTGAAATGTTTATCTGTTCCGTTAAATAATCTTATTTCAATAAAAATGAAATGCTTTTCGGTGATAATCTCATCACTTGCTACTGATTTGGCTATCTATTTTTGAATAGACCGAATAAGGTTTTTAGTGAAAGAAAAATCGGAAAAGTTAGGCGGAAAATTCGGGAAACACTGAAAGTGCTTTTATTGTGATATATGTTTGAACGCTATGTGCGTCTGTGTACCTGTCTATGGACCCGTAGCTCTTAAACGGGTGAACCGATTTCAATTCGGTTTTTATTTGAAAGCAGGTTTTGTACAGATGTTTCTGAGCCATGTATGTTTAAAACATGTAAATATGTATATTTAGTTTATCTTCATTGCTACAATCTATCATTTAATCAATTTTTTGTGCACTACCTTTAAATTGTTTTCCGCATTACACAACGGTTAGCTGGAAGAGAATGCTATCTAGCATTACGTTCGCCTATGTACAATACTTTTTAAGTTGTGCAATAAATAATTTTCTATCTATCTATCTATCTATGTTTTATCAAAATCGGTTCAGCCGTTTCATTGCATTGGGGGTTTTTAAAATTTCTTCTTGTAGAGTAATGATCGTGAGTAGGTACAATGAGATAATATCCAAAATAAGCGCCAACTGCGTTTGCCTATAAACAGTAGGTACACTCTTAGGTATGAAAGGGATTTCTATATATCGGGAGCGAAAGTCTTATTTCTTCTCTTACATTCCAATGACATAAGTTTTGATTGTAAATGCATAAACTTCTCGATCCCGGAATGGAGGGCAATTACTAGTAGGAAACTTGGAAAATCGTCTGTAGTCGAATTAGGACCGGGCACGAGTACTCTCGGATTTCGGATCAAATTAGATTTGTGGAAGTCGCTATTTTTATTCAATTACGATCTTTCGTATTCGTGTAGAGATTTCGTTCTTTGAACGTCAGTTTTAAACTAGGGAAAGCAAGAAATTTCTAAATTGAATAATGATTTTGTAGGTTTTAACTACGAGTCTCAATTAGTTAAGGTGAATACTCACGTTTGCGGCGCGAGATTCAACTTTTTTAGTGTTTTTTGCCCATTACAGCTCATCAACACTTCTTCAGATAGCGAAAGTTGAGTTCGCTAGAACTAGGAGACTTAACACACATGTTTTCATTGATAGTATCTCATAAATATCATTAGTTTAGCTAAACAAAAAAAAAACACTGTAAAAATATGTTTAGGGGGTATCTTAGCTAAACTGATGATTGAGATACTATCAATTAAAACATGTGTGTTAAGTCTCCTAGTTCTCGCGAACTCAACTTTCGGTATCTGAAGAAGTGATGATGAGCTGTAATGGGCAAAAACACCAAAAAAATTTAATTTCGCGCTGCAAGCTTGCGCATCCGCCTTAAGACATTTAAACGATTTTAGACTTTAAAATCCTAGAATTGAAAAATTCAGGTTTACGACGCTAAAACTTTGTGCGGTTGCAAAGTTACTTGCCTTTACCCAAGTTGAATTGGAATAAGTTCGCCATTCTGAATGCACGTGTTCAAGTACCAACGACCTCTTGTGTGTCAAAGGTAAACACGATCTCGGGTACTCGTGCGGCTTAATGGCATTCCGATGCAGGCGACAAAATGACGCCAGCGACGGTTGAATGCTGTTGCACAAATTATTCGTGCGACTGCTGCTCAGTTCATTGGTTTGCATTGTTAGGTCATCATCATCATCATCAGCAGCCTTTAGACGTCCACTGCTGGACGAGGCCTCCCCCATTAGGGGTATAACTCAAAATTACCAATCTTAGATTTGTTTTTTAACTGACTAAATCAAGTACAATATTCAAATTAAAAATATGCATTATAATTACGAGGGATACCAGAAACACGATAGGACAATATTTACTCGACAGAAAAAAAAAAAAAGTTTCGTCTATTTTTTGCCTTGACTCGATTGTTTATTAAAATGGTGCGTCTAATATTTACCTAATAAGGTAAATATTAGATGAATAAAATCAATAAGAGATATTCAATAAAAACCGCGTTTTCTAGCGGCGCAAGGCGTTTTTTTGTGTAAAGCTGGGGTTGGCGCAGTCTTAAATACAAAGGCGTGGACTTGCCATAATCAACACGCTTGACAGGGCGGATTGCTGGTCGCAGTGTTGGTGTTGTGAACTCCGATGGATGCTGCTGCCCATCCCCTGGGGGTGGTCCATTTTGTGGCGTTTTTTTGTGGTTTTATTAGTCATGTAAACTCGCTACGAAGGTTCCCGAACCAAAAAATCAGGTTTATTCCCGATGTCTACGTTGTCTTGTCCACGTCAACGTGGACAACGGGAAGTCACTAAATACCTTCCCGTTGCCCACGTTGTATAAAGCGCTTTCTCCATAGGCTTCAACTACACAAAACACTGTTTAAATTGTTGAAGAACCTTCGTAGCTAAACTAATGATTTTTATGTAATACCTACTATTAATTACAGCATGCATGCTATGGCTCTTAGTTTTAGTAAAATCAGTTTTTGCTATCTGAAAAAGTCTTATTGAGTTGCGATGAGCAAAATGCCAAAAAAAAGAAGAATTTAACGCGACAAAATGGACCATCCATGGGTCTCTAGTATTTTGCCAGACAAGCCACGGCACCCGTATTTAGATTAACTGATGAGATTGAGATTGATGATTGATTGATGTATTGAGATAAATAAGTATATAGGGGACAAGAAACCGACTGAGACACCGGTTATTTTATAAGTGGCCGGACCCGACAGCTACTATTGCAACTTTAGTAAAGTCGCGGTGTTTGGTCGCGGGTCGCGGGGATTGAAACTCTTGCTTCTGAATGACGCAGCTAAGATGCTTATGTTCCTGACTCGGGCGACCGTACGCTGGTGGATTTTGTCCTTAGGAATGGTTTTTGTTGGTGTTGGTTGGGTTACTTGGAATTTCCAAGTTATTCAATTCTACTATTCAAAACCACAAGTTGCTAAAAGCAAATATAGCCACTTGTCAGTTTGTCTTGTTTTGGAGACTTTGAACTTTAGACTTTCAGAATAAGAAACAATTTTGCGGCATCGTATAGTTTTCAAAAAACAACTAGGTGAACTTACCTTAGATACTAGTATAGTATTATTTTATCTGTGCCTTAGATATCTGAAGTAAGGAGAAGTGTTACACAGGCTGTTTTATATTGAAAACAATGTCACTGTTTTTTGCCTCAGACTTTTTACACAAACTTGTTTTTGTTTACCCACGTGTTTTATGTGACTCAGTGTGTTCTGTATTTTGGCTTTTGACTTCGATTTTTGCGTAGTATCACGGCGCAAGATAGCAATAAGCCGCTACCACAGAATATATAATAGTACCCACTACGCGGAGAAATCGCGGCGCCAAGCCGTTTTTTTCCGTTTGTAGTTGCGTTCTCCTTGTTAAATAAAGGAAGTGAAAGATAACTGAAAAGACACAAAATATCTTTGTAATTTTACATCGAGCAACGCAGGCCTCCGTACCGGAATTTTATCATCAAATTCTGTATTTGAATTAATGATTTAATGTCGTAAATTCATGGCAATAAACACATTAGACCGAAAGATTAGAGGTTAGAGTGAAAGAGTATGAGCAATTCGCTCATAATTTCGCGAAACGTGGCACAGCTCGTTACCAATACCTTACTCCAGATTTCTATGGAACCATACTCAATTGTTTTTTGAAAAAACCTATTTAAGCCGGAGGAATTTACGGTCCACTCACTCTTTAGATTCATCTGAGCAGAATGGATTACAGAAGCATAGAATAGCTAATACTAGAAAGAACGTACAATGGATCATGAATTTCGAAGACTTTAAGAATAGACTATGCGAGTTGAGAATAATGAAAAGTGAGCAGAAAAGGGTTAATCATGCTATTACTTGTTGAAAAGAGATCGCACAGGCTCAGGAATTTTATAACCCATTTTTTAAAGAATGCTTTTTTTCAGGGTTTTATCAAAGGGGTGATCCGTTCGCAGCAGTTTTTCAACATACTTTTTGGTCACGCACGGTGGTTTATACGGAATGTTGATTTTGTGGACCACTGACACTGCGTCTCTTATTGCACTCGCGGCAAGAGAAGAGTATATAAACGAAACTTAGCCACGGAGAAAGGAAATTGGATGACTTGTATATTTATAGGAGCATTCAATATGTCTTTAACATTTCCTTTTTGGAGTATATTGGAGTTTACCTACTCCCTAGGAATCTATTTTCATATCCCACGGTACGTAAAAAGATAGTAAGTAAGTAAGTAAGTAAGTAAGTAAGTAAGTAAGTAAGTAAGTAAGTAAGTAAGTAAGCAAGTAAGTAAAACTTTTATTTTGACAAAAAAAAATACAAAAAGTAAAACGTTCTAGGCTTTGACAGCGTTTGTGCTGTGTATAGTGCTGTCAAAAGAGGACCGTGCTGGTATAGTATTATTTTATCTGTGATCGTGCTCACCATAATACACTGTTCACAAAAAAACACAAAAAATTCAAAAAAAAAAAAAAAAACTACACTGTTCCGTGCATTTTGTACCTCCTTATACACTTGTAGCCTCTGGACCAGATATAGGAAAACATCTGTGAGCGCTCTACGGGTTCAATTCAACAACGCGTTCAGGGCGCTGTTGTGGCTGCCGCGCTGGTGCAGTGCGTCGGGCATGTTCGCTGACGCACACGTAGACAGCTTCCCGGCGATCCTGCGCGTGCGGCGAGTGCGCGTCAGCCACAACAGCCTCCTGGCTGTGGTAGCCGATAGGCCAGATTCCCACCTCACTCAGCACTGGACTAAGATGCATTCAGTTATGCGAAATGAAGCAAGCGAATGTGAGTAACCATCACAAACCTACCTTGGTTTACGCGGTTACAACATAATAATGAACTATGTAATGAACCTTTTTTTATTAATAAACGTATCTATCTATCTATCTGTCTATGGCCAATTACACATATAACTGAGTGCAATTTTTCCCAGTTGTTAGAATAAATATATAACTGTGTTACTGTAGGAATTAATAATATTTTTTCATAAGTGTTGTATTTTTGTGTACTAACCAAATTATGGATCTGTGTGTCTGAAATAGTCTTTTTTTTTTTTTATAATGCTGCAGTAATCTGCAGCGCTTGACTCTTCCCGCCGTTTTCGAAAAGAGACGTTGTCTACTTTTATTTTATTTCTTTTCTAATGTATTTTAACTAATGTAGCTCGTTTAAAAAACACTAGTGTAGTGAAATGAAATGGAAGTGAATTGCGTGACTTTTGAAATTGGTGAAAATTGTCTACCAAAGTTTTAGTAAAATGGGCCACCGTTTTACTAAAACATCACTTGACTGTGACTTTGACGACTTGGAAGGAGTGTAACGTTGCAAAATATATTGAAAATACAATATAGTGAAAATACAGATATAATTGAAAATGGCAAATGTCGAGCGGCGCCAATTATAAAAAAAAAAAAAAAACTACAGCGCTGGTATTCAGCACGGACCTCGGTTGACGCACGATTTTAAAATCGTAAAATCGAACGTCTTTTTAACCCCCGACGCAAAAACGACGGGGTGTTATAAGTTTGACGTGTCTGTGTGTGTGTGTGTGTGTGTGTGTGTGTGTGTGTGTGTGTGTGTGTGTGTGTATGTGTGTGTATGTCTGTGGCATCGTAGCTCCCGAATGGATGAACCGATTTAGTTTTTTCTTTTGTTTGAAAGTTGAATTTGTGGGTAATGTTCTTAGCTATGTTTGATCAAAATCGGTTCAGCCGTTTCATTGCGTTGAGGGTTTTTTAATTTTTATAAAATTAATTACTTGTTACGAAATACGACCAAACAACCACGACCAAGACGTTACGTGGTGTTTACGGCCTAGGAATAGACAACTTCATCTCCCCTCGAGGAAGCAGTGTCTCCCTCAACACATTGGTGTTGAGCGTGATCAGCGTGATCACTGTGATCAGCGTGTTGATTATGGCAAACCCCACCACTGCATTCAATAGAATAGGCTTCGTCCAACAGTGGACGTCTACTACCTCAAAATTTATATCTTTCGATTTTTTGATTTTGTTTATGATCAAAATAAAAATATTCTGTTGATGATGATGATGACTGTGGTTTCTTACGGATTACAATAAGAAACCACAGTCATCATCATCATCAACAGAATATTTTTTTATTTTGAAAATAATCATAATCAAAAAATTGAAAGATACATACATAAATTTAGAGCTGCATTCATTCATCGACTTTATATTATCTGTAAAACAACTTACCATCAGTGATGAAGGTGTAGACGGTCCGTAGCTCGGCCTCGTAGGCCTCCAGCGATATGGGAGGCGCCACGGGTGGAACGTAGTCGTCTTCAGGCGACCGCTCTGAGCCGTAGCCCTGATCGAAGCCGGGGTCTTGGAGCTTCCACACTGGCTCTGCATCTGACCCTGGAACAAACATCAAATATGAGTGACATACGTACAAATCAAATATTTTTTTAGCTGTGAAAATAGTGATGTAATGCAGCTGTGGTGTTTATGTATTCAGTTATTTCCTTGTCTTATTGTACTTGGGTGTCCGGCCTAAGAATGGACCCCTCCGTCTCCTCCCACGGATGTCGTAAAAGCTGACTATGGGATTACACCAGGGGATTGGTAGCAGCATCCACCTGAGTACCATCCAATACTGCGATCACCAATGGCGATTATGGCAAATCTCCCCGTTACGTTTTATGGGAGAGCTCTCGTCCAGCAGTGGACGTCTAAAGGCCGCTGGTGATGAAAATAGTAAAGCAAAACCTATTAACAAGGGATTTCCGAGCTAAGGTAAGCAATAACAATGTTTACTAGCTTTATCAAGCCACGCGGAAGGTCACCCATGCGTTGGACCGACCAGATCAAGTCTGCAGTGGGTGGTAACCTGCATGAATGCACTAGGAATTAGGATTTCCACGAATAGGGATAAATGGCGAGATATCGTGAGGCGAGCAACATCAGCCCCTAACAACATGACGACCACAACCGTTCTGTCAAGAGTGCAACGATTGAGAAGAGATCATGCCGAAATAAGGCTGTTGGTTGGACCTGGCTCTCAGCTAAAAGTTCTCTAGTAAGTTTCTTATTGAAAAATATATTTTTCAGACCAAGCTTTTATGAAGTTAGTGATCGGAACCGTGAGCTGATCTAAATGAGCCCAACACTGCTAGGCGTGTCCGTTGTCCACCTTCCATCTCTATCATCAGATCAGCTCGCTGTCACCATAATATTTTATTGTCATCGGAACTTGACAGGTATACAAAATTTCAGGTCAACTGGTTTAAAATTTAGTTGTAAAGTTTGTCCACCAAAGACAGACAGTAAAGCAAGATAAGTAAAAGGTGATAAAAGCTTGTAAAAACTTGATAAAAGTTAGTACATATTTTATAAAAAGATACGTGTTTAATTCGTTTTATTGAATTTAAATTCATAAAGAATATTGAGTAATCTCCCTTGGAGATTTGAAACTTATGGTAGTAGGTATAGGTAATTTATGGTAGTAGGTATAGGTAAGTTATGCTAGTAGGTATAGGTAATTTATGGTAGTAGGTATAGGTAATTTATGGTAGTAGGTATAGGTAAGTTATGCTAGTAGGTATAGGTAATTTATGGTAGTAGGTATAGGTAATTTATGGTAGTAGGTATAGGTAAGTTATGCTAGTAGGTATAGGTAATTTATGGTAGTAGGTATAGGTAATTTCCGTTCTATGGATCCCATCTATAAATTAACGATGAAATCTTATCATAATAACCCACTCATTTTACTTCCAACAAAAGCGTTCATAAAATGGCACTAATTCGATTCTAGATAGAATAGAGGTCACGCCTAGAATGTCTGGCTAACCACTTTGAATGGAGCATTGTGGTTTATGCCTACTCGTGCATAGTGGAGCTCTAGAGGCGTTACTACTGTTATATTAGGTTAACGCATTATACAGGACGTCCCAAGAGTATGCGACACAAAGGGAAAGTACCTTAAATATTGTAGATAGAATATTTTTCTGAAGGAAGACTTTATTTTATTTTTAAATCATAAAAAAAAAGGAAAGGAAGGAAGGAAGGAAGGAAGAAGGAAGGAAGGAAGGAAGGTTCTCTAAAAATTACTTGCTTCGTCTGGGAATCGAACCGACAGAAATGTAAAAAAAACGCCGCTTATTTTTATGATGCCAATAGAAAGAATGGCTAAAATATAATAATTCCTCTTGAGTAACATTGTATCTTATAACAAAAGAATTACGTAAAATGTTTGATTCCATTAAATGTTCGGCACGATTCCCAAACGAAGCAAGTAATTTTTAAATAAATCTTTGAATGCATAATTACTAAGTTTTAAAAATAAAATAAAGTCTCCTTTCAACAAAATATCCTATCTACAATATTTAAGGTACTTTCCCTTCATGTCGCATAGTCTTGGGACGCCCTGTATAGCGCACCCTATTTGAACATTGTAGGCGGATTGGCGATCTCAGTATTGGTTTTGAGTACTCTGGTGGATGCTGCTGCCCATCCTTTGGTGCAATCCCTTAGTCGGCTTTTGCGTCATCCACTGTGAAGACAGAGGGGGGTATTTTCTTAGGTTGACCAACTCACGGAAATACAGCAATTTGAAAAAAAAAAAATACTAAAAGAAGCTTTGGGTGATCGTGGGCTGAATTAATACCGTAAACTATTTAAAAGATGGGATAGTTAGCACATATTCGACCAAAAATGGCAGAAAATAATATGAATACAATATAATTATTACTGAACGCAAAGCTTACCGATCCATAACCAACAATATCTGTATTATGTACTCGTCAAGCTTTGCATAAATAATGAATGATTACCTACTCCTATGTATTAACAAGAAATATTAATATAATTCAATTCCTACCCCTGAGCATTGATGTCTAATGCTCCATGGAATGACATTACCATCCTAAAATGCTCTGATTTTTCAGCCATTTTCACTTCGCATTGATTATTTAAATTTATGCCGGGAAAGGAATGTTCGTTTAAAGAATATCCTTGGCAATGTATTATGTATGAAGGTACGCCGGTAAAATATCGGTTTGCGTGCTCCGGACTTGTAACGCGGCTTTGAATATAGGCGTGTATAGTCTTGATTTAGAGCTCGCCTACGAGTATACAGCTATCAGCAAAACTATGTTCTATTCATTAAACACAAACACGCTATTTTGCCCTTTCTGCCATCAAAAATTTAGCTCATAATCCTTCAACTAACGCACGCGATGAGGTGCTTATGTTTTCAACTGTGTACGGAAAATTCCCTAAAGTTTTAGCGTAACGTGGCGTAACTAGGAGTGTATCGGTTGTTGTAGCCTCCTTGTTACTTTGTAGTTTGTAATTTATAGATGATTATCGCTTTTTGTTTTGTTTCGAATATTGCTGCTTGAATCATCCATATAAGAATGAAAACATATGTTATGTTAGTTCTCCTGTTATTACACTGTTTACCAGTCTTGTGTTTTCGTCTTATATATAATATACCTTAAGGAAATATTCCAGAAATTCCCGAGTCTCAGCCGAGATAATTTGTGGCGTATGCTTGGATGATTTTCAGCATAAATATAAAAATCAATGAGACATGAAACGTATTGACTCAATGTGAATATTGGTTTAGCTTCACACATCATCGGGAATTCACAAAAAGATGAGTATGTGTAATAACTATGATAGCTATGATAAACTTTAACGTCTTTGATACACGAATGAAATTGGAGTGGCATACTGGAGGGAAAGGCCATATTATCGTATAATGTTCTAGTACCGTTCCCTAGTGCGTCTCAAGAGAGACGAATGCAATTTAATACGCCAAGAACGTATTATAGCGATAAAGTACCGCTAGGTATTGATGTATGTCTAAAACGTTATGTATCTCACTCATCATGAACATCATAAGCCATAAGTCATCCACTTTTGGACGTGGCTTCCTCCATATACTTTGAATAAATATATATTAGACGTGTAATATAGTAAAAAAAAAAAAAAACTTTGCCACTTTTGACCTGAAAAAAATCCAAATTTTCCTATGATTTACGCAAAAAATCTTACTGCTTCCAAACGGTTTTAATGATTCTTTCCCAAAATTAAAGGCAATTCATAGATTTATGAAAAAGATACGATTTTATAAAATAATCATTTACTCGGGACTGTTGTTATTTTTTAGTGATTTTCTCTATTGTATCACTTTCTAACTTAGCTGAACTTTAATTTGTTAAAAAGTGGTATAATTAGGGGTTTGGGGGACCTAACAAACAGTAGGTTCCTAATTGAGCTTACCTACACACTTCTTAACCATAAAGACCAACCACATCATTATCAAACAGCAACCAAGCCAAACGCATTACTACTGTATATATTCTGTGGCATTACTAAAAAACAAATTTACTCTGCGAAAATATGCAAGAAACTACATCAACAGAGTACTAGGAAGTAGCCGCAAAGAGCACTTTATGCCTAATTGGCTTTTTATCGCCGGAACATGTGGGTACAGCCAAAACACTCCGAATACGAAAGTATTAAAAAGAAAAAAGCATTTCCCTCGTAAATACACAGTGAATTCAAATTTCAGCACATTTGCTACCAGAGACCCCTATTCACAAACGCTAGGAAAGAATGGACATCACACAGACTCAGAAAACTTCAGACTGTAACTTGACCTGAGTGTTCTCGTCCAGGGCTGGAATCACCTGGATTTATGCCAGTCGGCCACTTTAGTTGTAATTAGGGAATTAAATCTGAGTCGAGATTGTCAATTCGAGATCTCGCGAGATAATAGCTAAATTTTACTAAAAACCATCACCTGTAGAAGTCTACATATGTCTCCCCCATAGAATGCTGTGATGAACTTTCTTGAGCAGCATCCATCCACCAACTTCCTATGCCTTTAAAAGTCGTCGGTCCTTCGAGAAGGGGACCTCCCTACACTTCATCAACCTGAACGCCAGTTCTATTAATTATTTTAAAACCACACTGAAAGTTGACCGAAAATTGGTATTCAGCTTCCTGGTACGTACTATTATTTATTCTGTGCTGGTACCAAGGTTTATATTAAAACGTTTGTGAATACGGATCCACATTCTCGTTCCGGCGTATGTTTGAATTATGGGATTTGAATCACTATTTGGTAGGTTTTACAGGAAATAAGGAAGTTCGTAATGCATTTCAGAATATGCAACCGAAAGTTTGCGAATGGGTTTTATACTAACTGAAAGGCTGACTAATGGTTTTTCCCGGTGGCTGGCGAAGAGAAATACCAGATGAGCGTATCCTCTCGAACCAGCTTACCCCCCGGAGTCAAGTCACATAAACGCCATAGTATTAATCACAGTTTGCAGCTATTTTTTGATAAAAATATAGTTTTATCAAATAACGGGAAAGTTTACTCAACTCAAGACTAGATGGCGCCTCGAGCAGATTAGAACGCTCTTTCGGTTATTCCTTGGTAAGAGAACGGATTTGGTTTTTTGCATTTTTATTATTTGCATTGGGTTCATGCCAAAACAACACCATAATCTGTGAAAATATTAACTAGCTACCTCTTATCGCTGCCGAAATATACCCTTGTGAAAAATCCAGACAGACAGACAAATGGACGGCGTAGGCTTAGTAATAGGGTCCCGTTTAACAGCCTTTGCGTGTTACCCTACAGACTTATTAGTTACCTATTCTGGCGGCAAAACGCCTACGTACTTTGTGTACCTACCCTACCGACTTTGCACCAGTCATCAAATACTGCGGGCATTGTGAAACCCATAGACATAGAATTTTCGCTGTAAACCATACATTTTCATTTTCATATCGACCTTGTACTATTATATATTCTGTGTCGACGCTAGCCGTGTGGCCCGGCTTTATTTTACCAGTTTCAAGCTTCCAACTCAATGCTATCTTAGCTTAGTACTGAACTAGGTCAAGGACAACGGAAATAGTTATGACTAGAGATGCGCCGAGTAGCATTTTTGCCGAGTAACGAGTACCGAGTATTACACGGTTCAATTTTTTTCCAACCGAGTACTCGGCCGAGTAACTCGGTTCAAGAAAATTCCTGTTTCTAGCGTGTAAACAAGTACAAACAGGTTCGCGCGGTGCGAGCGGCCGGCTCGCGTTGATACACCCCTCCCTCACTTCGCCCGCGCCTTTCGTCTATCAGTCGCTTGCTTGCTTACAAACAAATAAGTATCGTTGCGCGTCAGAGTAAATAAATAATTTAAAAAGATTGTTATTACGATTGACTGTGTGTAGTACCTGATCAGTGATTGTAGACATAATGAGTTCACGTAAAAGATCTCGAATTTGGACGTTTTACGACGAGATTGAAGAAGATAAAAGCAAAGTGAAATGTACCTTATGCAATTCTCTGATTTCACATAGCGGTGTTGGACGGAAAGCTTCTACGACGGCAATGCTAAACCATGTTAAAATAAAACACACAGAAGAGTCGAAAGATTTGGAAAACGAAACTTTGCGGGAAATATGTCAAAATCTTGAGCCAGCAGCGTCAACTTCGTCATCGCAATCGTCATATCTCTCTACGTTTCAGACAACCCAAGTACAGCCAATCTGCAAAAATTAACTGAACGTCAATGGGAGATCCTACGAGAGTGCATAACATTACTCAAACCATTCGAAGAAATTACTAAAATTACCAGTTCCACATTAGCATCAATTTCTGAAGTGATACCCCACACCAATGCCCTATTAAAATATTTATCAAAAACTGAAGTCTGCCGCACTTGCCCAAATATAGCTGATATGAAACAAAAGCTTGAAAGTGAAGTTCAGGGCCGCTTTCAAGGGTTAGAAAAAGACAAATATTATAGTTTGGCGACTTTATTAGACCCCAGATTCAGAATGCTATTTTTTCATACAGAGAACTATGAACTGATAAAGAAAATGCTGTTTTTAGAATCAGTAAAAAGAAGTGAAATTTCAGAGAGTACTAGCAGCAGTGAAGAAAATGAATCTGAACGAATACAACAGTCGCAAGATCCTCATGCATCTTTCTGGAATTGCTTCGAAGAATTAGCTTCCACCCAGCCACAAGTGTGCGATGATCCTAAAAGCCCCATTGCTTTAGAATTAGATCGCTATTTAAAAGAAAATTTGTTGGCAAAAGACAAGAGTCCTTTTGAGTGGTAGGCAGGGCACCAAACAAGGTATCCAGAGCTGGCCCGTTTAGCACGAGTATTTCTTTGTGCACCTGCAAGCACCGTGTACAGCGAGCGATTATTTTCGGAGGCTGGAAACGTCTACTAAGAAAAAAGGAATAGACTGTTACCAGAACGTGCAGAGAGCCTTGTGTTCCTGCATCACAATTTACCCGTATTAAATTTTAAATAATGATTGTTTTCCTTAAGATTATCTTAATTTTGTCTCATCACTACTCATTAATCATCAGATTGAGATTGTCAAAGATTTCCAAAATTAGTAATAAATACTTTCTGATTAACACTGATCTGTTGTTTTAATTACATTTACATAAAAATATTGCTTTGCTTAAACCGAGTATACTCGGCATTAAAACCAAGTAACTCCGCCGAGTACGAGTATCAAAAAACCCGCCGAGTACGCCGAGTACCGAGTATTAACCGAGTACTCGGCCCATCTCTAGTTATGACATAGATGGTTTAGTGTCTGAAACTACCTACACTTACAACCCGCAAAGTGATACCTCAAAAACTAATAATAAGTACCTACTGAGTTAGTAATAAAATATTTGATTTTTGATTGATTATATACTAAAATTGCAGTGCCAAAAGATCTTTTATGTGGTAAAGTGGTAAGTGGTAAGGTATTGTCAATAGTAAGTAGATTTTTCTGACAAATAATCGGAAATGGGTTGTACGGAGGACTGAGTGCTTGTCGGTTTGAATCTTAGAGCAAAATACTCCTCTGGATATACCAAACGGTAGTAAGTATGAAAAAAAAATAATTCATAGTATTGAACGCAATTGACCTAAAATTTTAGCAATCTAACCAAGAATAGCCCGACAACCCAAAAGTTATCTAATTTGACCTGCGCAGCAAGGGTTTGTTTAACGCTCGCTGGCGGCTAAATAGGTGTAGTTAGCAGTTATATTCAATAGGCCCAAATAAAAGCCAACCGTGTGTATGGAATAAATGATAGTACAGCAGTCTCACTCCTTTAACTATGATCGATTCTATGTCATCCACTCGAGTGGTGTTTCCAAAGAGTAAGTCCCAACTCGTCAGAATTAAACTAGTCCGAGGTGGTATGAGGATGGACCCTTAAAGAAATACAGATTATTTTTCGACCCAATTTAATTGAATATTTGTTCCTGCAAATATATAGACTTCATAGTTTATATTTTTGGGTTACATTTAAATTTATATAGACTTCATTAAATATTATGTAATGTCAGCTAGAAAAGTTTTAGAATTTATTTTATATTACGAATTACAATTACAACGCATTGCGTGGCACCGGCGTTCATAGTGATATCTGCGCACTTTATTCAGCACCAATACCAACACCAGTTTAGTACAAGTTTTGATAGTTTTAGAAACTACATGAAGTTTGGTTTCCTTCCATACATTTATTCAGAGACCCTAACGAAAACTTCGAGAGATTGTAAGTAAATATATGGAAGGAAACGAAATTCATATAGTTTTTTAAACTATTAAAACTCGTACTAAGGTCTCTGTAACATTGCTACGCTATGCGTTGTTTGAGCATACCTACGGCAATGATGACTTTTCAGACAGCTTTTACTTTTTGTGAAAATTTGGCATAAATTCACAATTGTCTTACCGATTCGAAACGAAAAGAAGTTTTATTGACAGACTTTTGGAAAACTTAGGTATCACTGCTGGTTGTCCAGAAGTAACACGAGCCGTATAATAATCTAATCTCAGTGTGATAAAGCTAATTTTAGATTGAATGCTAATTTGGAGTGACACAGGCCTGCCTGGCCAAAATAAAGCCTGGGCCATAGCTTGGGACCAAATCTCGGGACGTGATAAGGATGACAATGGCGACGCCTCGCTGTCTGCCCAAACGCGTAGGTACAAGCAAAGAGATAACGTTTACTAATAAATCAAATAAATAATGCTGGACAGTTCACACAGCATTATCTAGGGCCAAGCTAAGCAGAGCTTGTGTTATGGGCAAGTACTATAGGTAACTGATATACTTAATATAATACATGACATAGATAGATATTCTTTATTATACATAGAAAATACCCAGAACACCCTGAACAAATATCTGCAGATCGTACAAATATTTGTTCCGGGCGGGAATCGAACCCGCAACCTCCTGGGTCGCAGGTGAACCTTCACCCGCCGCGCCACAGGTCGTTTATATGTACAAGTTTGCAGTTAAATAATAAATAATATTAATAAAAGCCATTTATTCCCTTAATCACATTACGCAAAAAGTAACATTAGTTGATTAACTTATAATAAACAATTATTTTTAATTTGTTTGTAGTTATTTCATACACATAATTTAAAACACTAAATCACATATTTTAATTTGCAGTCAAATAGCAAATTCAAATATAACAAAAGTTCATCGGTTGGCTGTTATCGACATTTTTATATTACGTGGAAAATATCAACTCTACCAAACTTGAGATAAGTGAGGGTAAAGGTAGACTAGGTCTGCCACATAGAACACATAGATAAGGAGAAGTATTATTATACTGTTTTTTTTACTGTTTGAATGACAGAATAAGCAGATGGACCACTTGCTGCTAAGCGGTACCCTCTGCCTTTAGCAATGCATTACCTCATAGGTCACGTCCACCTAGGACGCACCCTATGTGGTTCTGCACTGCGCCCGCCACCCTGAGACATAAAGATGAAAAGTGTCATGTGCCTGTAATTTCACCCACACCCTTCAAACCAGCAAACAGCAATGCGTGCACTACTTCTTTGCAGCGACGAACACTTTCATTAAAAAAGCTCTACTAACTACTAATTAATGAATAAAGGTCAGATTTTTCTTGTTATTCACTGCGATAAATTATTTAATTTTTGCCTGCTTTCCTGTTTTTATCCATATAAAGCCGGAAATACTTTTGTCAGTGACTATACCGTCCACACTTTCAACAAAGCTTGTTTTGTTAGACCGTGGGTCCGACCTCAGCGAGATGTGCTTTGTCATCGAACAAACATATCTTTATTTATAAAGAGACTAGCAGTCCCGCCCGCGACTTTGTCTGCGAGTAACTTTCCTAACGTATGTCCCTTACAAGATAGGGCTAAGTGTGCCCTAGCAGTAGATTTATTGTTTTAGGTGGTTGCTTTTTCATACAAACGTATTTGCACAAATATGGGCGAACAGAGTATAATTTTACACTGAAATGACGGTTGTTGGCTTTTATATTTGTCATTATTTGCGGCAAATTATATTTGGTTGAAGAAAACAGTGGATTAATAGCGAAAATAACATCGAAATTACTTGTATGGACTAAAATTTCGATGTTATTTTCGCTATTAGTCCACTGTTTTCTTCAACCAAATATGATTTGCCGCAAATAATGACCAACATAAAAGCCAGTCATTTCAGTGTAAAATTATACTCTGTTCGCCCATATTTGTGCAAATACGTTTGTACTGAAAGTTCCTTATTCGAACTTAATCTTAGAGCATTGCAGGCCTCCGTGTTGCTCGATGAACTTAATGATACCTCATAAAAGAAAAACTGTTTTACGTTAGACAGGCTTTTCAAAGTTCAATCTGCTTCCAAATCTAATTTCAATGTAAAATATGCTACGCGGTGTCGTAAGATTCAATTTATGGATCGAATGAGCTCGGAATAAATTATTCTCCACTTTGATCGGAAATATAGATATTTCCAATCAAAGTAGAGATAAATTTACTATATAGTTATTATTTTAAAAATTAATGTTTCAATTAGCTTTTTCCGGTGATATAAAATTCTACCAATCGCTATTGCGAAACAAGATTGCAAATGTTGAGGTTCAATACAGGTCATACGTTATTAGCTATGTGTAAATAATTCGACTATTCAAATTTAAAAAGTCATATTTTTAAATAGCCAGCATTGATGTAGCTGAAAAAAAAAAATTAATTGCGTTCTTTTACTTAGGAATGCTATACGTTCTTTATTGAATGTTTACGTAAATTTCAGGATTGTCTACACAACTTGGTACTTATGTAGATCTCAATTGTTTTGTCGGTGAAGTCGACAACCTTTAGACCTTTGTTTGACCACGATCTCACCTGTTGGTAAGTGACAATGTGGTCGAAGATGGAGCACAAAGATTTAGAAGGCACCTATTCACTCTAACCTTGAAGAGACCCAGATTATAGTTTTCAGGAAAGACAGACGACGGTAGTTTACACTACCGTGAATGTAGTGAATTGATGTATGAGGTAATACGTATTACCTCATACATCCACTACATTCACTACATTCATTATCAACCACACCATTTTTTGGTGGGATTATTTAGAGCCGGACGGTCATCAAAAAAGACGGAGGGCTGACAACTCTACATAAAAGGCAAGTCGAGGCTTTGAAAGACCCAGATTAAAAAGCTCAAAAGACTCAGTGTGCTAGAGTTATAATATTAAGCTTTAAGGCACCGACGGACGACAAATTCTGTCATTATCTAGCTAATTAAAGTTCAGGTAAGTTAAAAAGTGACAGATTAGCGCTCGCGAAACGAAAAGTGAGCGAAAATCACGTTTTTGTTATATAAAAATCATTAGGAAAGTAACTTTCAAAAATAAAAAGATGATCCTCTTGGCGTTGTTATTTAATATACTGAATTCAATAAAAACATCTTATGATTGAAAGTTTAGGAGAAAAATGGTGGTCAGCTAGCCAAAATAGGAGCAGCAAACAAAAGTGCTCACGCGCTCTAGCGGTACAATCCTCATTTAATAAGAGTTAATTTGAAGGTATGAACGGAGAAGTAAAAAAAATTGCATCTAGAAATGTAGAAGGCTATGAAATCTGCTTGCGTTTGGCATAAATGCCTGTTTTGTATACTGAAAAGGCGCGGCGTAACGAAGTCTTACAACTTCTATTCAATTTACAAGTTCTTGTCACTTCAAATTATGTTTTCAGTAGTTTTGCACGGAATATGTTAAAGTTTCACACGCGTTTCAATATGCAGACCTAGACACGCGCTAGGTGCGTGTGCGAGCATGCATAATATGCTAGAGTAGACCAGGTATGTTTGTTTTAGTAGTTCGTATCTTGATGTTCCCATCTCGACCATTTCGGTTTTTTTGGTCGAGTTATTGTGCCAGCATATTCGGTAAGCCGTGGTATGTCCGGCGTAAGAATAGGCCCCCCTGTCTCTTCCCGTGGATGTCGTAAAAGCCAACTAAGGGATTACACCAGGAGTCGTGGTGTGTCCGGTCCGGCCTAAGAATAGGCGCACCGTCTCCTCCCATGGATGTCGTACAAACCGACTAACGGATTACCCGGACTTGTTAGAAAGATTTTTTGGTTTAAGATTTATCCTGGCCGCAAGCTTATTAAGGAATGTGTAATTTACCGGAAGAAAGTGTTAGCCGAGTCAGACTTGGGAAGCACTGGCAGCAATAGGCTCACCACTTGTCACGTCTATATTCCAACGATGGTGCAACCCACGGTGAAAAGAGAGTCTTTGCCTTTACACCTTCGGGAAAAAAGGCGTGTATCTATGTATATATTATGTATGTGCAGCAGCATCCACCCCAGTACTCAAATATACGCCTGCTAAGCGTGGTATTTATGACAAACTCCCCATTGCACTTTATTAGGGAGGCGTCTTCAAAACCAGAACCGTCCACGTTATTTAGTATCTACGTCTGGGTTGACGGATCCTTGCTTGAATTGAGCTGTAACCTCTGCTGTTCCTGTAACCGCTGAGTTTCAGGCCAATTCAAGCAAGGATCCCTCAATACAGGCGTAAGAAATAACGTGAACGGTTCTGGATTTTTTTCCTAATAATCGTTCCGCTGTTACGTTTTGAAGTACATAGTCCAGAAAAGGAGTGATTGAAAAAGTTTCAAATTCAATCGTTTATTCACCGTTAGTGATTTAGTTATTACCGTCCGTCGATTATTATAGCTCACAAATTCGGCAACTCCGGAGACGCCATTTGATGGGGTGTGGGGTAAAAAGACATCTGTAGGCTTATGATAATGATAATGGTGATAGGGTAAAAAGAAAAATGTGTTCAATAAGCAGAAGGTTGAAAAAGATGGGTATACAAATAAAGCATTATTTGCAGGGTAGGTAATGATAATGGTTATGAGTCGCTGCGTGCGTATTACGCGAAATAATTCAATTTTATTCATAAAAGATGCGTGGATTTCGTACAGGATTTCTCAGTTATGAGTAATAAAAGTGTATGGTAAAACGTTTTTTTTATAATACTGGACAGTTCACATAACATTATCTAGCCCCAAGCTAAGCAGAGCTTGTTTTAGGGGTAGTAGATAACTGATATACTAATACAATGCATAATACATAGATTGTAATTTTTTATTATACATAGAAAATACCCAGAATATATACAAAATAATGAACACATATCTGCAGATCATACAAATATTTGTTCCGAGGCGGGAATCAAACCCGCAACCTCCTGCCTCGCAGGCGAATCTACGCCCGGCGCGCCACAGAGGTCGTCAAAGTAAATGGACTTCGGGTCAGCGTTCAAAAAGTGTTCGAAACAAAAGAGAAACAAAACACATAAAAATAAACAAATCTGTCAAGTTTTATCCGTCCATTGCTGCTTGCTTGTTGAACATACTGAAGGACTGTCAGTGTATCGAACTCATTTGTCATCGTTCTTATTTTTAAAGATGCCATATTTTAACGTTGATAGTGTATTATTCTAAAGTCGGTCGTAGAGTTATTAGAAAGTCATTGTAGATATGTATATTATCGAAAGTTGGAACAGAGCGCATGAAGTTGTTAGAGGGTCTCGCGATTGGATCTCAATGGGATAATGTATTCCTTTTCGAATAGGGTTGGCAGCGAAACTAAAGATTGGTCTTTTTGAATAATATAAATTACTTGGTATAAGTTTAGTCTTCAAAATGGGTATGCCATGGTTTGAGTGTATGTACCTATCTATTCGTTTGCGTGGAGTTTAATCAGCAAAGTCCAATGGATCATAGCCACTTCAACACCCCGATGAAACCCTTTAGGGGGAGATTTTCAGAAATATCCATATATCTACGAGCAAAGCTATATAAATATTATATAAAGAATCAATATTCTAGGAGCAAAGACGATTAGAAACGTAGGTAAGTTATTTCAAAGAAGCAAAGACGAATGGAAACGTAGGTAAGTTATTTCTCGTAGGTATAGTATTCTTTTATCTGTGCTCGTAGTAAGAATATAGCAACCCTATTTCTTGACATTGGAGGAAACTTGCAATTTCACACTATGAGAAACTCGATAACTGTATCACAGCTTATAAAAGAATCAAAGCTTGTTCAATCCGATTAACTTTCGTATCATTCCGAAGCCCAACGTTGCGAATACTCCCTCTGACTTCGAAACAGTTAACTTCGATTGAACCAACTATTCACAGAGATCTATGAGTATACCGTCGTCTCAATGAGATTATATCGGAGTGCTAGTAAGTCGGATTCGCTGGTATTAACTTAATGTTTCCGTAACTGTTTCCAGTCCTATAATGTACCAGTTCTATAGAATCAAGGATGTAATGTAGGTATATCTTCACGGGATACGACGACCATAGACTTTATCTCTTGAATGACCAAGCTAGAATTTTTCAAACCGCAGCTAAAATCCAGGTGTTATGTAGTTTGTTATCATTTTCTCCCGTGGCGTGGCGTGGGCGTCATAACTCTGGAACGAATTTCCAGACTACAATGAAAGCTCTGTTTGTTTTTAAAAAGATGGTGCCTTAGATTACGCTAGTGCCACTAATATCATAAATGTCAATGTACCCCATAAAGCCTCTAAGATGGAAGATATGTAGTTTCTCCGATTTTTTGAGAGAAATGTCGTAATTTTTATTGAAATACATTTTATTGTTTTTTTTTCGAGTTATTTCGTGTAATTTTGGTGGCATTTTAACCGGTGTAACTTGGATAAATGGCACATGTGTGATGTAGTTAAATTTAAGTGTATTGCATGTCTTTTCGAAATGGTGGATTTTTCCCTGTAAAAACTCAGTTTTTCTGCCACCTTTTAAATTGGGTTATGCCTTGACGGAGACTCTTCTGGACTTGAATATGAAAGATATAATTATATTACTTGACATTGGCGAAATTTTTTGGAACAGAAGCCATTATAAGAAGAGAAAAAGAAGAAGAAGATGGGTAGTTAGTGAGAGTTTTTAAAGTACCTAGGTTCGATTGTTTATTGGGTTGTTGAAGAATGTATCAACTCTTCAAGTTTAGACTGATAACGCGGGCGAAGTGGAGGGTAAGAGTGATTCGCCAATACATCAATGTCTTTCAGCCGTCATGGCAAATTAGGATTAATAAAGGTCTTAGAAAGAAGGGCGCTTTTATATTTTCTTAGCTGACTACAAGGTGGCGAGACAAATCGCTGAGATAGGGGGGAATCTTAGCTTGTAAGGCGTGACTGATTAGGGTGAGCTTTTTGTTCATCTTAGGATTCTATTTTACCTATCTTAAATGCTTTCTAACGTCAAAAATGCTCAGAGAATGTAGTCGAACTGAGGATTAGAAGCAACACAATAATTACATATTTATGCAAAAACAAAACATAAGAAAGTATATTTTAGAAATACTCGCGAAACTAGTTTGCTTCAAAATAACGCAGAAACTGTGCCCGTGACTTTGTTTGCGCGGTACATTTATATCTTCTGAGGGCTTGGCTGATTTTGATAGTATTTGAAACTATATGAAGTTTCGTTTCATTCCATACATTTACTTGCAGCGCCCCTAGCGGAAACGAGGAGAAATTAAGGATGCTGACAGAAAATGTATTGAAGGAAACGAAATTCCTTTACCTATTATCAAATTCTCGTACTAAGCCCCCTGAATCCTGCAAGATAACGTATTCAAACATACACGAAAAAAATACTTTTTTACCAGGACTTGTTAGTAAGACTCGTTGTGTTAGCCGGTTAAAGTCGCGTATACTATTATTTGATCTGTGCCATCGCCTAATTGACATGTGCGACACCGGAGGCATTGCCGATGCGTAACCTGCAATAGGTACAGGACTATTTAAGGAAGCTAAGGAAGGCTAAGGAAGCTCCCTTTTGTTCTTCAGTCAACTAACTCTGATAAAAATACATAAAAGTGTAAACAAGAAGTGAATTCTTGGCACATGCGCGTCTCATGCGAACAACGACGTCATGTGTTGTGTAACTGGCGTTTTGGCAATGTTTACCAAGATGCGGTACCGTTCATTACGGCGCATTCCCAACGAGTACCAGTGTGATAGTGTTACTCGATGGGAAGACTATCCCAACAAGTCACACTACACATTACGAGATTTTATTTCCGGTTGAGTTATAAAAACATTTCGAGTGGTGTAATTTTATAATAGGTGCTTATAACTCGCCGTTTAAAAGGAAGTCTGTTCTGTCGGCTTACCTATGTACTCGATTTACTTTTAGGTATTTATTTTAACAATCTACAACTACACTTCTACACTAATATTATAAAGAGGAAAGATTTGTATTTTTGTGTGTGTGTATGTTTGTAATGAATAAACTAAAAAACTACAATGCCGATTTCAAAAATTCTTTCACCATTGGTAAGCTACATTCACCCTGAGTGACATAGGTTATCAGGGGTGGGGAGAGGATAGGAGGGTGGGGGGCTGTTTTTCATCCTGAAACTACCCGTGCGAAGCCAGGACAAATCGCTAGTTTCTAATAAGCACCGTGTTGCAGATGTCAATAGGCGACGCTTACCATCAGGCGAGCGAGCCGTATGCCAGTTTGTCGAGCCATCATAATGACCACCACAACATAACACTTGGGGGTAGGAGGGGAGGCGACACTTGACTCTAGAAAAAAATATCACTTTAAAGCACTTTAAATCATCGTGTAAAATGTACTTACATCTATCATCAATAATATATAAAATTGTTGCGTGACTGTCAGACTTGCTCAATCCTAGAGACCTGAAATTTGGAGCGTATGTTCTTTTTGTGGTCTAGAGGTGCATTAAGAAAGGAATTCCTGAAATTCAATACCTAAGGGGTACAGCGGGGTGTTGAAGTTTGTATGAAAAAAAAAGCGGCCAAGTGCGAGTCGGACGCGCCCATGAAGGGTTCCGTAGCAGCAAGTAACATATTAATATAAAAGTTCTTGGATGGATTACGATTTGACGTATTAAAAAAAACTACTTACTAGATCTCGTTCAAACAAATTTTCATTGGAAGTTTACATCATTAATGTAAATCATATATTTTTTTTAGTTTTATCATTCTCTTATTTTAGAAGTTACGGGGGGGGGGGGGGTGACACACACACACACACACACACATTTTACCACTTTGTAAGTGTCTCTCGCGCAAACTATTCAGTTTAGAAAAAAAATATATTAGAAACCTCAATATCATTTTTGAAGACCTATCCATAGATCTATCACACGTAAGGGTTTGAAAAAAAAAAAAATCGTTTCAGTTCTAAGTATGGGGAACCCCAAAAATTTACTGTTTTTTTCTATTTTTGTGTGAAATTCTTAATGTGGTTCACAGAATACATCTACTTACCAAGTTTCAACAGGCTAGCTCTTATAGTTTCGGAAAAAAGTGGCTATGACATACACGGACAGACGGACAGACAGACAGACAGCCAGACAGACATGACGAATCTATAAGGGTTCCGTAATTATTGGTTACGGAACCCTAAAAATGGAAAAGTCGCGGGCATTCCACTAGTCCTAAATTATGTGGTGTATGAAAAAACGAAAAAATCAATACGAATAAACGAAATAATCAATAGTCCAATGCATAAAATGTTATTCATGGAAATCCTTTTAAAAATACGTTTCTACGAAAACATCGCTGAAAGTTATGGTGAAAATGAATTATTATTTTGCGACAGCCAAGACTCTCTGTTTATTAAGAAACTAGCACTTATCCTTTCCCAGTTTAGGTTGATAATACAATACCAGACCCTTGTCCGGCCTTGACCCGTCGCGGTTGGGAGCGCAGTGACGTCATCACCACCCCGTAGCAGGCCTGTGTCACTCCAATTGCCTTTCAAACGAAACAAGCTTTCTCATGCGGGCCCTAGATTCAGTATGGTTCAAAGAACTGCCAGCAGGAATCACCTAGTTATGTCAATTGGAAAATGAACCGTGATGCGCCGACTTTAGGTACCAAATTCGTTCATGTTGGTGTGTTGCCTCACTGAAAATTAGTGAAAATTCCGCACGGTACATTTATTCTACTGTAGCACAGAATATATACAGTAACTGTAGCCAAAACATGTCATTGCGACTGTGTGATGTGCTTTTTGGGACATACAGGTTTAATTGACGTAATTGAAGTTTATCCTTTCGAGTGAAGATAAGATAAGATAAGATAAGACGAAAAACAATTGAATTGAACAAATTGAACTAATTGAAAACAAGAAGTAAGATTTTTTATATAACCTTCTTATATAAAAAATCTTCCTGATTTTCATACAACCATTATGAAAAAGTTGGTGTGTGTTTTTTTTTTTTAATACTACTTAATGACTGAACAGGCAGATGGCCCACCTGATGTTTAGCGGTAACCTCTGCCTATAAACAGTGCATTACCTCATAGGTCACGTCCATCCCACCCTATGTGGCATTGCACTGCGCCCGCCAACCCTGATACATAAAGATGAAAAGTCTCATATGCCTGTAATTTCACCGGCACACTTACCCTTCAAACCGGAAAACAGCAATGCGAGCACTACTGCTTTGCGGCAGAAATAGGTATGGTGGTAGTACTTCCTCGGACGAACTCTGTCACAAAAAAGCTCTACTACTACTGCTAACGGGATTACCCGGACTTATTAGTAAGATTCGATAGTATAAAATTTGTCGATTGGCAGCGATGACCTCACCACTTGTCACGTCTTTATTCCCACAATGGTGAAACCCATCACGGTGAATAGAGGCCCATTTAGGCTCTTCTTACCCTTTCGGGGAAAAAGACGTATGTATGTATGAAGTACGTATGTATAAAATGGTAATCCTAATAGCATTCTTAAAAATATTCTACTATTGAAGCGGTAGATGTTCATTTTCACAGCACTTGAATTGTAGATGGGCAATCCGGCAGCTTGCGATAAGGTCGCGGTAGGGTGGGCGGCTTTTTGAGCATCCGGCATTTGGGCAATAGGACCGGCTTTTTATAGGATCTATGTACATGAAAACAATGGGCGACGAGTTACCCCATGGACAGCGAAATCTGAAAAAACTTCTGCTAAGATACTTGAAAAGGAAACTCTGGAGGACTTTTTTGTAAGAATTCGACACACCACTGATAGACTGGACTGACGATATTTCAAAGGTCGCTTGAAGTCGGTGGATGGAGGCGGTTCAAGACTGTTCATCGTGGCATTTGTGGCGGGCTTGTATGTTCATCAGTGGATTTCTACTATCTGATAAAGAAGTGCGTTTTGCAGGTTTTTAGGGTCCCGCACCCAGAGGGTGCCAACGGGACCCTTTGAGTGCCACTAGTGTGCGAGTCCGACTAGCAATGGGCCTGTTTTTTTTGTATACACTAACAATATCAACTTTTTTCAATTAACACACACACACACACTGCATGCACAAGACTATGTATTAATGTGTTATGTTATGTAATGACCGCTTCACACTTCGGCTGTTTCGATTTCTCAGTCAAAGTAGCTATCCTACGCGAGAAGAGCAGGATAAAAAATACGGAGGGAAAAAATTCTAATGGCTCCATCTGGGCCATCGATCATCTCGACCCACCTCCAAGTTGTTTTGTGAGTGAGAGCGAGCCATCAGCGTTATGCTACATTATTGTAATAGAAATGCCTTGAACGCTGATGTTCCTCGAAAACATTTTTCCCTTGTGACACGCTCTGCTTTTCCGCCCTTTTTAACGGCATAATTTAAAGAAGCCTTCTAATTTTTATGTTTTAAACTGTTTTCACTGTAGTTCAAAAGTAGGAAATATTCGTAAGTATTGGGTTTTGGGTCACCAATGATAGACGCATACCTACACCGATTTAAAGTTTTGATTTTATTTAGCAGGAGAGGTGTGTAGACACACTATACAGCAGAGCTCAATCTGGGGCGAACTGACGCAAACTAAATGTAACTAATTCTATATGAAATATTTTTTTTGTGAAAAATCTATTTTTCAATACAAGCAATACAGCCAGTTATCCAGTTCAGTATTATCCATAGTGGAGTTCCGTTGTCCACCTTTCGTCTCCATCATCAGATCAGCTCGCACCATCATATTATATTGTCATCGGAACTTGACAGGTATGCCAAATTTCAGATCCATCGGTTGGGGATAACTGCTTTAAAATTCAGTTGCATGATTCCATCTGAACAAAAATTTGCAAGATTCCACCCAGACAAACATACATACATATAAAAGCTTGATGTAAAAATAAGGGCTGTTATCGTCTGAATACGTATAAAAGAAAAACTAAAGATTATAGTGTTCTAACTGTAAGTAGGCGATTATATTTGGTAAAGCTGGATAATTTCGGAAAAAAATACTAAAGGAACAAGTTATTAATATCTGCTCCTTAAACCCCGTTAATTAATTTGATCCTATGCAGTGTAAATCCTCGTCTTAAAGATGTACCAATTAAGAACCCAACTAGAGTCATTAATTTTGTGAAGCAATTTCTACCCTTGGTCCGTTGTCGCTGTAAAGAGCTATAAAATCAAGGCGGCGAACTTTTGAATTACGGCTTCAAACTTTATAGCGGTTATTAAAATTATTTAGAAACACTATTTTTTAAACCCAGTTCTTGTTCCAATGTAGTTTCCATTTCTAAAACACAAGGAACATGCGCTCTATTATTCTTTATGTAGGTCACCTTTTCAGCTATCCATCTGAACAAAGTTGTGAGACTCACCGGATTTGCTCACTCTGTACCGCAGTCCTCGTCCCCCTTTCGGATGGCATCGATTGTACGTGCCGAACTCAGCGTAGTTGTTGTTCACTCGGCTGTAGTCCGCTAAATGTCTGTTCCCGTCAAGGTGGTTGGGTAAGGATCTATTCCAGCCCATAACATCTCCGACAACGGAACCGCATACTGACGATTCAGTTTGACTCTTGTTGTCTCCATTGCAGAGGTCTCCGCTAGACCTGGCTCGACGGCCTTTGAGCCCCTTCGAGGAGTGCTGGCTGATGTTCGAGCCCATATCTTGGCGGGACCTCACGGGGGCCCCGCCGCCCGCATCGCGCCACCCTTCTGACTCTTGCTTGTCGCTATTCTTAGAGCCGTTGTTTTGATCTGAAAATAGAAAAGCAAGGTCAGATCGCTTTTTAAAATTCGCAAGCATGTTAATATTTTGGAGGACAAAAATATGAAGGTGAATTTTGCAATCCGCGCATATTATACTCTGGCAACGTACGTCATACGATATTTTCTGTTTAATAGTGAAGCAAGTTTTTGCGGTGTTGTTCACACACAAGTCAGAGCCCATTACGAACGCGTCATAATCACGCAAACGAGCTATTTCTGATTCACCACAACATAGTATTGATTTCTCACGTGTAGCGTTACACGAACCTTAGCTCTAAGCTATTGTATTTCAGCCGTCGCACAATACCTAGTTGAGATTGTTTGTAGTATGACCTAACTACACATAGGATACTTGTAGGAGAATCTAATAGGGAGTAAAAACCCCTGGAATCAACAAGCAACAAGCATCCGTCTTACACAAGTTAATGTAGAGACTAGATTAGGTTTTTAGTTTTATTAGAAGCTTGCGTTGGAAGACAATTATATACTCTATGGGATAACTTTGAAAAAAAAAGGTTATGTAACTAGATCTGGATCTTAATTCCAGGAAAAGTTTCAAATTAAATTTGCGCCAAAGAAGAACACAAGCTGGTTTCATAATTCAAATCCTCATCCCTCATTACCTGCAGCGCTCGAAAAGTTCTCTTAGTTTAAATTCACGAAAATATTGGGAAAATTTTAATGAGAGTGTTGTGAGCAATCCGCGACGTACTAAGGTACTTCCGAAGATTTAATGAATCTTTCGCTCGGTGAGAGTTCATTAACGGCTCAGACCGCAAATGCCAGCAGTCTCTGAACTTATGAGGCCTTTCTGAAGTATACTTTATAGCAAGAGGTAGCAGAAAAACTAGCGGTAGAGAAAAAGCCAGTCAAAGAAAAGGAAGGAGCGTAATTAAAGTAGTGAGTAGACATCATGAAGTCGTCAGAACTCTAATGACCCATGAGGAAACAAAAAGGAAACGGCATGTAATTAAATCGATATCTGTATATTCCCTTTTTTCGAACAAAATATTTCAAAGTTAAACCAAAAATACTGACTTGCACACAAATTATGCACACTAAATAAATCAAATTCAATATGCTATTTAATAGTATTTGCAGAACTATTTTACTTAAAAAACACTTAAAATAGGAAGTGTCGGACTTCGGTATGGGCTCTCGCCAGTACTCTCGCGAAGTCGCCCTTGAGTGTCACTTCACTCACTGGACCTTCGCTTCACTACGGAGGTCGCCGGCTCGCTTCGCTCGCCACCTCCCCCCTTCGCTCTGCTCGCCACCTCCCCCCTTCGCTCTGCTCGGCCTCGCGGGCTTACTTGTACTCCACTCAAAATCTCCTACACGAGCTACTGGCTCCGCGTTTTTATAATACACTCTAGGGGCACACAAGACCACGTGGAGTCGGGGTGCTCCGTGTCTGTTCTGCCTATAATTTAGAGTGCAAGTTAGTATTTTTGAGTGGAAGTTAGTATTTTTGATGTACGACTTTGACTTTGACTTTGACATTTTTGATGTGAATTCGATAAAAAAAGTAATCTTGTTTTGTGTGTTTTTTTTTTTCGTAGGACTTGTTTAGTTAATCAATTAGTTTTTTTTGCACAGCATTCATTTTTCTGGTATGCATTCAGTTAATTAGTAGAGTTACCTGGTGTGCAGAAAAATTATACAGATGTGCATTTAAAAATATCCCAAAGGAAACTACATAATACTAGATTATTCAAGGTAGAAAATAGCGCAGAATTAAGTAGACTTGTCAAAACACATGTATTAATCATGTCGACCTCTGGGCCGTGGCGGGCGAGTAGCTGGCTGAAATGGGAGAGGTTGCGGGTTTGATACCCGCTGCAGTGCAGCACAATTTTTTGAATGATCTGCAAATATTTGTTCCGGGTCTGCGGGTGTTGTGTACTCGGCGTTCCTGATACTTAATAAAAAGATTACAACAAAACTTAAAAAAATTGTAACAAAGGTAAGGAAAATAAAAAAAACATTATTATATCAAACCAAAGCGTAGTGTTTCTCCGAACCAACCACACATAATAGAAGTAGTACTTAACCTACTACTAGAGGCACTAAAGCCTAAAATCTGTCACTCACACCCGCTCCCTTTGAAGTACCTATACTCTCCACACGTATATAAAATCGTAGCTATATTTACCTTTATTCAGACCATTAGTCGTGGTTACAGAAAGTTCGGTAGTTTTGAAATGTTAGCCCGTAAGATATATATTAGAGGAGGCCTAAACCCACGTCGTGGCAACTTAATGGACTGATGAGGAATGATTACGTACTACCTACATTTCAATTACCTAAGTTATTTGTTGGCAAGGTAACCTTAAATAAGATGAAAATGTCTCCATCAGCATCGCCATCAGCCTGAAGAAGTCCACTGCTGGACATAGGCCTCTCCACAGAATGTCAAGTCGAGCGCTTTTGAGCCGTCTCCACCCACCAACTTACTGCGACCTTTATAATGTCCTTAGTACATCGAGAGGGGGCTTTCCTACACTGCGTCATCCGGTTTATGGTTACCATTTCTGCGAGTTAAATAATATGTCCAACCCATTGACATTTCAATTTAAAAATTCTGAGGGCTATGTCTGTGATACCTTTCTTTCTCATTTCCTCACGTAGTGAAATTCCAAGCATAGCTCTGTTCATAGCGTAAGCGAATAGATAAATACTTATCAGGAACATGGATTATAAAGACGTCCAAAACATTTTTACTTTGACTGTCCTGGGCAAGACAGAGTCAATGTCATTCCTAGGGCAGACTCACCTCTGCCAGGGACAGAGATAGATGAAATTTGTCAATATTTGGCACTGGCAAAACGAGATAATGAATCACGCTTAGGACACAACTAGCGAGAGATGAAATTGGACAAAATTCGCGTAGGTAGTTTGAAAATACATTAATTTATTGTGATTTCGCATTGGGGTCAACTGATCGCCAGTGATATTTATAATGGATAAATCATAGAGGAGTACCTATAAATATTCAAGTAGGTACTTTATCAGCGCATACGCCTACTCGTAACTTTGTTGGATCTCATCTTATCACATTGAGCGTTGTTGGCTTCTGACGTTCGATTTTCGTTACAGTTACCCTTACAACAAGTTTCTGACGTTATCGAATCGCTAGTGAAACGATAGTCAGTGTCAAATATTGGGGTGACTACAAATCTTAATAACTTCTGGTTGAGTCTCCCTTTTCAAAGACCGACCACTTTCATATTCTCAGATCTCCATCGTCTTACCGTTTTATATCCTGTCGACATTGACATTGGCAAAATTGTGGAAACTAAAGCCACAGTAGCCACAAATAAAAGAAGAAGAAGAAATCTTAATAACTTGATTGGTTAATATTTGACATTGACTATCGTCTCGCTAGCGATTCGATAACGTCAGAAACTTGTGGTACTATTAATGTACTGTTACGTATTCTGTGCTATTGACTCAAATATAGTCGTGAATATGTAGTGAGTAGTGAGTAGCTTCGGGGTCCTGCATTGTGCGTGCTACACCGATGTGCTTCCATAAATGCTTCTTTTTCCTATAAAAATAGTCACAAGCTTATTTTAGGATATCTCGAAATTCAACCGCAGAGTGTGCAAGGAATGTGCAAGGAAGCAGAAGTTTGTATGGAAAAAACTCAACGCGGGCAAAATTGCAGTCCTTGGGCTTTCTACTCATTTATGCCTCACTTACAGGTACTTGTATGGTCTTGTATGGAAAAAACTTAAAATGCACTTTTTTATTTTATTTTTACGAATTCCATTTAAAATGACTTACATAAAGAAGTTAAATTTGCAAACCAGGAAAGCCCCTTCAAGCACAGAATAAAATAATAGCTTCAAGTCCGTATATTGTGACGGGCATGCGCGTGAGCCGACACGCACTTGGCCGCTTTTATGAAGATAGAAGATCAAAAGACAACAGCATAATGAAATTATGTGCACAGTATATATATAGAACTTATGTATTGTGCTGTAATATGAAAACAAACGAATTCCCAAGTTGATGATCCGTCAAGCGACATTGGCCTAAATACTTGATTAAGACCAAATAGGCTCTAATGAGAGGATCATTGTCATTTTAATTGACGTCGTAATCGAAGCGTGTCATCAATTTATCGTCGTGTATGAAGATTGATGAGTTTCGGTGTAGGTATGGAGTAAAGTGGGTGATTAATCACACTGCTGAATATCTAAGTTATGTTGGCGTCTACTTCGACGTGGAGGCCGCAGAGGTGGTGGAGTACGTCAGGAAGAAAGTCGGAGTGAGATTGAGGGTCATGAAGTTGGACTCTCGTCATAATGTGGGCTTTAGCTCATTTATGGTGAGGGTCCCTACGGAAGATCTGAAGACCTACTTGAGCCCTGACTTCTGGCCGAAAGGGGTGAAGTTCCGGTGGTTCAACGGCCGTCTGTCACGTGATCCCCGGGCCGCGACGCGTCGGCGATCACACGTGTGTTAGATTAAGTTATAAATAAAGTGTTTTTATATATATGTTAGTTTCTAAGGTATTTATGTTTCTATGGGCTTATTGTTTAGGTTTAGTACAATTCTCAATAAGCCTTAAATAAAGATTATGAATTCGAATTTGAATTTGTATCAGGAGGATTCTTCAAACTTGGTTTTCTACAAGACAGTCACGAGTAAAGGCTTTTATTTACTGCTCGTTCACCGTAAGATGGCACCTGTAAATACTCCATGGCAGGTGCGAACTTACGGAGAACGGTCTGTAAGTCGGTCGATATAATTATCTCAGTCGTATTTAGTAGTAGTAGAGCTTTTTTGTGAAAGAGTTCGTCCGGGGAAGTACTACCACCATACCTATTTCTGCCGCAAAGCAGTAGTGCTCGCATTGCTGTGTTCCGGTTTGAAGGGTATGGTTGCCGGTGAAATTACAGGCACATGAGACTTTTCATCTGTATGTCTCAGGGTGGCAGGCGCAGTGCAATGCCACATAGGGTGCGTCCTAGGTGGACGTGACCTATGAGGTAATGCATTGTTAAAGGCAGAGTTTACCGTTTAACATCAGGTGAGCCATCCGCTTGTTCCGCCATTCAACTAGCTAAAATAAAAAATTAACGGAGTGACCTAGAATTTACCAGTGACACGTGATCAAAAGAAAACAAAGTGCATGTCTACTAATGGATAGTCGCTATCAGATGACCTCTGTGGGGCGGCGGGCGAGTAGTCGCTAAGGTGCAAGAGGTTGTGGGTTCACTTCCCGCTGCGTTGAATGGAACTGGTGAGTAAACAACATTTTTTTATGCTATTTTTGTTATTAAACAATTTTCCTTTAGCGTGCGCCATTCTGTCACTTTCTGACTTACCTGAACTTTAATGAGTTAGATAGTGACATACTTTGGTGTGTGACTGTTCAAGTCAAGATGTTACTATGCACGATTAACTTCTGCAGGATGCCTCAGAGATCCTAGACCAAATTCTGATGATGACTGGGACAAACTCTTGAGAAATTCTAATAAAATCCCCAAGCAAGTTATGTTACAACAAAGCAGCATTTTCTTATCTAGTTACCGTATCAGAAACAATGTTACAATCTATAAATAAAACAATAGATTTCAGAAAAAATAGCGAGGTCTCGGGGACAAAAACGACATTGTTACGCATCATTACTCAATAACCAACGTCCCTTGTGCTCAGTTAATGGAACAAACCCATGGAACAACAGTAGATATAGTTTATAATGACATCAGTCTCTACTGAACAATAAGCTACCATAGCTCGAATTCAATTCAATTTTAGTCATTGATTTATGCTTTTGCGGTTGATTTACTTTCGGGATTGTTATTTTTACCCGGAGCGGAATGGTGGTTGTTTGTTAGTGTGTTCGTTTGTGTGTTATTTATCTGTGATTGTTATGTGGTCGTGGGCTCGTGTTACAAGTTACCACACAATTCATTGTGTTCCAACTTTCATCATTGTCTTTTCTGAATTTGTATAATCCACTTTTTGTCTCTAGAGCGTTTCCATAGAATTAATTAATTAAACAGTTCAAATCTTGCCTCACTTTCCAAAGAAGGGGTCATTCGATCTGTAGGTACCAGTAGGTACTTGAAATAAGCAGCTTCTTTAGTAGACTGACGATACATACATTACAAACATAGAAACACGCCTTTCTCCCCGAAAGGGTAGGCAGATTCTCAAATGGTCCTCTTTTCACGTGGGTTGCACCATCGTCTTAAATAGACGTGACAAGTGGTGAGCTCATCGCCGCCATTGCTTCCCATGACTGACTCTGCTAACGCTTTCTTCCAGTACAAACATATTCCTAAAATAGGCTAGCAGCCAAGACAAATCTTATACCAACGAATCTTACAAACAAGTCCGGGTAATCCCTT
This sequence comes from Operophtera brumata, assembly GCA_932527175.1. NCBI lineage: Eukaryota > Metazoa > Arthropoda > Insecta > Lepidoptera > Geometridae > Operophtera > Operophtera brumata. The sequence continues at coordinate 15,744,045 of OW052239.1, read as the reverse complement.
AGTTGGCTCTTGCGACATCCACGGGAGGAGACCGAGGAATCTATTTTTAGGCCGGAAACACCATTTAATACTCGTATTCAAATCTCAAACTCTGCCAACTATATACTTTACAACATACTTTTTATCGCCCCAGTTTGCAATAATCTTAACGAGATCCCATAAATTGTAATAAGGTTAATCCTACTCTGAAGCCGAATCCTCCTAAATACTCGACGTGACACCAATTTGCATAAGTAGCTATCTAAAACCCATAATCTTGAGCCTCTAAAGCCTCCTCCACTCTAAGGCACTAGTTGCGAAATATTATGTAGAGGAACTAACTGTATGTAGATCTTAGTTCTTCTACGTATCTCCTCAGTCCGGATTCTATCTCGTAGTGAAACTCCGAGCTAGCTCCCTCCATAGCCCGCTGCGCAACTTTGAGCTTTTATATGCGGTCAATAGTTAGCGGAAATGTCTCAGTGATGCCATCACTGGCAACCAAAGACTTCAATTAAAACTAATAGAAGTCTTTGCTGACAATACGCACTGATCTTACTCTGCGGTATACGTGACGAGAAGAAATGGCGTAGTTTCCCGAACGTCTGGAGACAGGTATCGATAAAAGATTTCAAGGACAAAATGACAAATTATTCAGGTTATAATACTGAGTACCTTTTAGTTCTTTTTAAATCGTTTTTACAAGCTTTTATTTAACTTGCAATGTATGTTTGTTTGTCTGGGTGGAATCCGGGTGGAATCTTGCAACTGAATTTTAAAGCAGTTAATCTCTACCGATTAAGCTGAAATTTGGCATACCTGTCAAGTTTTGTTGACAATACAACATGATGGTGACAGCGAGCTAATCTGATTATGGAGACGGAAGGTGGACAACGGAACTCCTCGATAAGATATATGCATAGTAGACTGGCCGTGTTTAGGCTCATTTTGATCAGCCACGGTTAAGATCACTAATTTTATAAAAGCATGTATTGAAAAATATGTTTTTCACAAAAATTTATTATTTTGACGACCTCTGTGTGACCTCGGCGGGCGAAGGTTGGCCTGTTTCGCAGGAGGTTGCGGGTTCGATTCCCGCCTCGGAACAAATATTTGTGTGATCGAAGATATTTGTTCAGGTGGTTTTGGGTATTTTCTATGTATAATAAAAAATATCTATATCTATGTAATGTATTGTATTAAGTATATCAGTTATCTAGTACCCATAACACAAGCTCTGCTTAGCTTGGGGCTAGATAATGTTGTGTGAACTGTCCAGCATTATTTATTTTGTTCTTACCTTGTTTGCTGTTTTGTTGTTGTGTATCTTTTAGTATAGTCACAAATAATCGTTGTCTTTCTTTCTTTCATTCTATCACGAACTTACGACTCGTGTGGACGCTCTCGGCATCGTATCGATCAATTCAGGAATTCATTATTTCCATTTGCAAAAGATTTTACGTTTGCCATTAAATTGGAGAGGATATAAAAGAGTAGAAGGGCCCCTAACCCTTGCCCTTTAGCTCTAAACCTGACGCCATCTTAAATGGAACTTAAAAAACTCCAATGATGTAATTGCTTCGGCCTTTTGAATAATGAAAGGGAATCCTCGTAGAGTTACAGCTGTAGGTTTTCATAACAATCGTTGTAAGTAAGCTGCTTTAATTTGTATCAAATGGTGAAACGTAATCCGAACAGATAATACAACAGTGAGGAACAAAGCTTTTATAATACGCGTGTTCGTGGGACAATGCCCGCCTGTGGTAATAAAATCGGGATAAGTCCCCGAGTTCTAATAAATTTACTCAAAAAACCGACGAGCACTAAAAAATTGGCCGTTGGGTTTTCCTGATAAAGGAATACACTGGTTAAATATCTTTGTTTTATAAGAACTCAGTGCTAAGAACGCATCTGCTCTTGGCCTTAGTTTGGTCATCTTTTATCACTAATATGCGTGGCTTAGTCTCGGTATAGTTTAGCTTCGGCTTCTTTCTCAAATGACAGTCACATCACGTTGATAAATAGCGCAGACCAGCCAGGGGGGCCCTACCTATTGACTATCAAACTGGTAATCGCTATCGATTACCAGTTTGCAGTATATTCCGCTGCGTGTTTTAGCATCTTATCAAGAATGTAAATATTCCAAGCATACCACGCAATGTACTGCAAATTGGTAATCGGGGGCAGGTTTACGATGCCACAGGCTGAATACCGATATAGCGCTAGAGCCCTTTTGTATGCATACTAAGTTCTTCGATTTTGTATATTAGTTGGTTTCCAAATCATAAATAAAACCAATATTTTTAAGAAGCTAACAAACCATGGGTTTGTGTACAAAATTGTGTTAAATTATGTTATATGTGTGCAACTTTGTAACCTGTAACGCCATCTGTTGCCAACATTTTATTATTAATAAAAAAAAAAAAAAAAAAAAAAAAGAAACATGGATTTATTAGTGTATCGATCGGGTAGATTAGTCGCGAACAAACGGAGAGACTCGACGAGGCCCGAATAGTAAAAATATAAAAAGATTTAAAAACTGCCCAAGCATTGCTCTATACGCACCCCCAACTTTGCATCATGTGTTGACCTTAAAACTGCAGTTTGACTCTATCATCTACAATGTAAATACATAGGTAACCTAATAATACCGCTCCCTGCGTCTGGGGTTTCATAAATAGGCCCCTATGCCATTGCCGCTATTACGGACTAATGCCAGATATTACACTCATAAAGACAGACTAGAGATATTATCCAGTAATAATACAACGAAACTACCATCATCTGGAACTTTATCGTCGCCTTTCTGCATACAAAGGTCTCAAATTACGTGTTTGGTTATTTCTTGGAAAGCACTTCCCACATTTTACGTCGCTAATTTCACATTTATAATGGATGTTTCGAAAATTCTGTTTGAGTTTTGAATTTGGAGAATTTTCTTTTGAAAGTGCTGCGAATTTACAGAGAAATTGGGCAACAAATGGGAATTGTTGCTAAGAAAATATTTTATGTTCGTTATTTTTTAAGTGTCCTTACCCCACAATTATGCAATATATATTCATTCATTTATTTCTCTCAACAAATATACTTAGATAGCATTGTTATCCTTATCGCGTTGTATTCAAAGTAAATGGACTTCGGGTAAACGCTCAAATTGTGTCCGAACTAAATAAAAACCGGCCAAGTGCGAGTCGGACACGCGCACGAAGGGTTCCGTACCATTATCTATAAAAACGGCAAAAAACACGTTTGTTGTATGGGAGTCCCTTTATATATTTGTTTTATTCTGTTTTTTAGTATTTGTTGTTATAGCGGCAACATCAATATCATCTGTGAAAATTTCAACTGTCTAACTATCACAGTTCATGAGATACAGCCTCGTGACAGACGGGCAGACAGACAGACGGATGGACAGCGGAGTCTTAGTAATAGCGTCCAGTTTTAAGGGATGTTGACACCCTGGCTCATGAATTCTTGTCCCACATACTTGATGCGACAGCGTGGCCCACATGTAAAACCTTCTGTCAACCCGGCCCAAACATATCGTAGACACAGATTAAGTCATAATGATTATGGTAAACTGGAGAAGGTACAGTCAGTAAAATAATTTCTTATCACAAAAATATGTTTCATTATTAACCAACACACATCATAAAGTATAAATAGCACATTATAATTATAATATAATCTAATATATAAAAGGCAATGTCCTGACTGACTGACTGACTGACTGACCGAGGTCCAACGCACAGCCTAAACCGCTGGTCGTAGAGACTTGAAATTTGGAGGGTGTGTTCGTCTCGATGCGTAGGGTTGTACTAAGAACGGAATTTTGAAAATTCGCATGCTAAGGGATTCAAAATGGGGTTCTAACGTAAAACAAAAATGCTCTGTATTTCGGAAACCGTTCGTAGTAGAACCACGAAATTTTACAAGGAGATTCCTCAAATAATATTAACAAACACGTGGATCAGCGATGCCTGAAATTTTCCTGAAAAACGGCAGGCGAACGTTTTCTTTGTAAAAAAATAAAAAAAACTTTAGTTTTTACAACGCACAGCCTAAACCCGGTCGTAGAGACTTGAAATTTGGAGAATGTTGTCCTTTTAGGTGTACTTAAAAAGGAATTTGGAAAATTCGCTCCCTTAGGGGTCCAAAAAGGGCTTTTAATGTATACACTTTGCGTTTTGCAACGCACAGCTTAAACCGCTGGACCTAGATACATGAAATTTGGAGGATGTATTTCTTTTTAGATGTAGGGGTGTACAAAGGAAGGATTTTGGAAAATTCACCCTGTAAGGGGTCCAAAACGGCTTTTAATGTAAGACTAAAATGCTTCGTATTTCGGAAACCATTGGTAGTAGATACTTGAAAATTCACAGGTAGATTTCTTATATAAAAATAAAAAAAATATGTTTCAGCAGTACCTGAAATTTTGCTGAAAAAAGCCACGGGAACGTTTTGTTTGTAAATAAATATACTTTACGTTTTAGCCAGATTTCAGCGTATTTTGACGATTTAAAAGTTAGTTTCACAGTATAGTCATTGAGATCAAAATATTTTCAGGACCTCAAGGTTCAAATGGGACCCCTAAATTGAAAAACTTGAGTATAGTGTCGTTTCAAAGGTCGTTTCACGGTGTCGTTGTTGAAATCAAAATATTTTCAGGACCTCAGGGATAAAATGGGACCCCTAAATTGAAAAACTTGAGCATGGTTTCAAAGGTCGTTTCACGGTGTCGTTGTTGAGATTCAAATATTTACAGGACCTCAAGGTTAAATGGGACCCCTAAATTGAAAGACTTGAGTTCGGTGTCCTTTCAAAGGTCGTTTCACAGTGTCGTTGTTAAGATTAAAATATTTTCAGGAAATCAAGGGTAAAATGTGACCCCTAAATTGAAAAACTTGAGTGTGGTGTTGTTTCAAAAGTCGTTTCACGGGGTGGTTGTTGATGTTTAAGTTGTTGTCTGCACGCCGCGTCGGAGGTGTTTTCAAACTACGCGCGGACGAAGTCGCGCGCGGGTCATCTAGTGATATATAAGAACAGAACTTTCATTATCAGTGTCCCTACCCCACAAACAAAACCCCAACTATCTGTCTTTCAACGAGATTAAATATAAAAAAAACGAAAACCCCCAAATCTCAAAAATACTCATAATCAAAAAATCCCCAAATCTCAAAAATCTCCATAACTAAAATAATCCCCAAAATTAGTAGTAGTAGCCTCATAGTAAATGAGGAAGATTTATTTGATTGAATATGAAGAATTCATGATGCATTAACATGTACATAAATTAAAATATGTATATCGTAAACAAACTTTAATTAGGATAATATAGTAACCAGCGAGAGATGATAAAAAATACCTACTCAATTATTTTACTGTTCGTAATGCTTGGGAACGGAGAATAGCGATTGGAAGGTCGTTGCAACTTATTTTACAAAATCTGTCGGAACGGTGAGCTCGAACAGGGGTAAATTGTTGATAGTACAGCCTATTGAGGCATAAAACATAGTTGTATAAAACTTAGGTATATAATGGATTTAGTTGGTAGGTACTTACTTCAAGCAAGACGAACGAATTTTTGCTATCAACGAACACTTGCTCACAACTCACGCACGATCTATGTTAGCCAACAACTTAGACAAGACTAAAATGGCATGCAAAAAATTGTACAATTTAAAATGTAATTAGGGTAACCAATCAGCAGGACACACTTTTTTACCTGAACCCTTTTTTTCCAAGGACATTTCACGCTCATGATGCTATTGACCTACTATACAGGTGGGTTGTTACTTCTTAGAATAATGCTACTCAGGTGACAACGAGATGTTGCATTTTTTAAAACTAGTAGTTCTACACATTTTATAGAAGCAATATATTAAATTAATTATAAATGCATTACGTTTTTGCTCTGACTGTACTTACAATGTACGTTTGTTCCCAAAAAATGGAATGGGCCATGTAGTCAACGAAAAACTACATATTTTGGCTATTAATATCCTGGCCAATCGCCGTGGGGCAGGTCGTCAACGAAAATAACAAAAAATGGGACGCGCTGTCGTTGGGCCGCGTAACGTGGGCCAGGCTGTCAACATCCCAGTTTTAACCTTTGGGTACTGAACCATAAAAAGCATAAAAAGGGACAGTTCTGACAAGTTTTATCCGTCCATTGCTGCAAGGACTAGACTGTGAACCAGAGACATGTTATCAAGTTTAATATATCGTTGCTGTGAACCGGGAATGTATCGAACTCATTTGCCATCGTTAGAATATTCAAAGGTGCCATATTTTGGCATTCATAGCGTCCATGTTCATGCTAAGTCCATAGTAGAGTTAAAAGAAAGTATTTGTGCTGTCAGTTTTATGGTAGTTTATTACCCCCGACAGAACGAAGCGGGTATATGCGTTTAGGTGATGTGTTTGTGTATGTGCAAACGAATGTTCCCGTTTATCTCCAAAACTATTGCACCAATTTAGATACTGTTTTCTTTATATGAAATATGGTGTTTGCGAGATTGTTATCCATCGGCGTTTAGCCAATTTGATAGTGCCAATCAATTTAACTAACAGCATCCACGGCTGAATTCGTCACGGCATGTTTGCCTCGTTTGGTATGGCTTGGCCAGACACCAGCTTGCTGCCTCGATCGAACACAGAGCTTTCAGGCTTCTATGAGAGCAACACAGCGGAGACTAGATGCAGAGTCTCGAGCACCAGAACCTTCACGAAGATTCCACCATATCCTTTTCATCATAGGACGAGCAGACGCACGGCTCAGTACAATTCTTTTCTCATTATTATACCCTCATTGTGTTCCTCATTGTGTTCCTCGAGTGGACACTATAGTACTTGTACTAATATTTATTCTGCGACTATAGTGTGTTCCTCCACTCTTTACTAGTTCGCATTTTATAGGTGGAAGTGGAACTGAATATTATAGTTTTCATTGCATTCATATTTAATAACTTTTTATTTACCGTGTTTTTAGTATTATATTTAATTTAATTTAAATGCATGAAATTAGTTACATATTATGAGAATTATTAGGACATATTTATTATTGACGACCTCTGTGGCGCGGCGGGCGAAGGATGGCCTGCGACGCAGGAGGTTGCGGGTTCGATTCCCGCCTCGGAACAAATATTTGTGCGATCGCAGATATTTGTTCAGGGTGTTCTGGGTATTTTCTATGCATAATAAAAAATATCTATCTATGTAATATATTGTATTAAGTATATCAATTATCTAGTACGCATAACACAAGCTCTGCTTAGCTTGGGGCTAGATAATGTTGTGTGAACTTGTCCAGTATTATTTATTTATTTATTTTATTTTAATTATTATAATGCTAAAACTAAAATTAAATGTTTGCACGACAAATTAGTCGAATGCAGTGATACCAATAATAGAATATGATCCAAACTACCTACCTGTATCCAAGCAATTTTTTTTTTTCATTTTTCATTCATTTTTTTTTTTCATTTCAGGAAAGTCATACGACGGTATTAGAGTATACATAAATAAAATAAAAAGGCATTAAGGTTAAAGTCAAAGATGCAGGTTCGAGTCCCGCAGAATAGAAGTTTTGGGGGTCTCATTTTAAATTTGATGTCATTATGTGCTTTTTATATTATTTGCAACATCGTACGTAGGCAGGTCATTGGGAATTACTTGGAAAAAGAATGGAATCATCAGGACTGGATTCTCTAAGGTTAAACCAATTTAAAATCGAAGGTTGGAATAAGAAAATAATTGATTTCGTTATAATAGTTTAGAGTTAAACAATTCAACCAGAACAACCAGTTTTAAACGAAGCGCTATAACATAAAATGTTATGAGGACAGCTGCATAAAAACGATAACCAATCTATTGCGCAAAAACTGCACTACCAATCGCAAATGCTTAGCTAATTCTAAATTCAATCTCATTTTAGAACCGAAGTGTCTGATTAGAACCATGTGTCACTAATGTGAACGATTAGTCGCACTTATCGCCACCTGCACTCCTGATAACATCTAATGCAAATAATGTTTACTCTGTCTAGAAAACGAACGACATTGAACCTTACGTCTACGTGATATGGCATAAATGTTGCATTAGTCAACGTTTTTACCTTCTGAGAAATCACTTGTATGAAGAATGTTATCTAAGCTTTTGTGTGCGCTTGTGATACGAAGAACATGGAATGGGATGAAGATGGATTTTATAAAAATATCTTTAAAAAATGTGATGACGTCACTTTGTTCATGAAAGGAGCATTCTTGTGGGGCGCCCGTAAATCCTTTCACCATGCTGGTTCTTATTAATTGACCGAGGGAGCGATGGGAGTAAAGTTTTTGCAACAACTGGAAAATTTACTTTTATCTGTCTATATGTTGGTACTCGCGTAGTTAGTAAGAAATGTACGGACTGCAGACAGTCAAGAGCAGCCCCACCAGCTGCCTTACCACAACAGATACGTCGCTTGCTCAACCTTCAAAGAATAGACCTTCGCACCATCTTGGGGACCCTCACAGGACAACATATGAGCCACAGACAGCCGACTCTCAGAGGGTGTCTGACCAAAGAATCGGCTGCCCACATAGTCCTGGAATGCGAGGGAGTAGCAGCTCAACGTGAACAAATCCTCATCAACCCAAGGTCACGCGGCAAAGCCTGCGAAGACCATAGGAAACTTCTGTGCTTCTGGACGGAGTTAAGCTGGCTAAATACCTAGTCAGACAACTCTCACGCACAATGTACCAAGAGAGTTCGAATGCGGAAAAGGGCTCGCGTACAGGTCGTATATTTCAACAAATCTTGATTGAATTTGATATATTAGATATAACTTTTGACTTTTTTTTTTGATATATTAGGTTCCACAATTCCATTGTTTTATTTTTCATCAGCGATTTTTATTGGATTGGGGGGAAAAAAGGGGGAAAGTTTGCTGCGGCGCTATTTACCGGCCGATTTAGATAATATTTCACAGAAACTAATATTTCTGTGAAATATAAGTGTCTATACTCAATTCTAAACAAAAATTTCGAATATGCGTATAATCGGTCAATAAGTTGTCAGTATATAGATTACTAGCCGCGCCCCGCGGTTTCACTCGCGTAAGTCTTGATCCCGTGGGAAGGGAATATCGGGATAAAAATGTGCCTATGTGTTATTCCGGGAGTCCAGTTATCTCCATTCCAAATTTCATGCAAATCCGTTCAGCCGTTTCAGCGTGAAGAAGTAACAAACACACACACAAACTTTCGCATTTATAATATTAGTAGGATAGATATACATGATGCATAGAACTATGTTTTTCGAGTGTATGTATGAATGTAGGCTTCAACCAAAGTATTTCGTCGAAGAATGTAGGTATATTTCTTTGGCGCGCTATGTAGCCTATATATACGTCTTGATGGATTTTGGCTTGAGAAGTGTCGTTAGATTTGTGAGAGTGACACTGGGTATATCAAAATTATGTACGCATTCGGGTTTTTAGTTGTTGTACTTGTTATTGAAGCTTTTGTGATTATGATTATGCCAAATATAAGAAGGTTCAACTTCTTAACCTACTTTAGTGTGGGGTACCGTCACATTTTTATTGACGAATTCGATAAGGATAGATGTTATTTTTATGTTGGGCCAGACTTGGCAGTAGAGATGTGATGTGCAAGGCTTCGTTGTACGCGTAGGACCGGAAAGAAAATTACGGATCCGGCTTTATTGAAGAAAAAATGTTACCTTGTATTTTCAAGGACAAACATAACCACCCTACCTGAATAAGTACTTTGAGCATATGGACCCCCCGCCCCCCATTATTTTAAAATTTGATGAAATTTTTTGACAGTGACGTGCCTGTTGAAATTCTGATAACGTATAGTTTTTATCGATACTCAAGTATCAAGTAAGTTGTATCTTCAATTGAATGTTTTAACAAAATAAAGTAGGATAATTTTCACTAGAAACGGGATATCTACCATGATTTTTGAATTTGCAATGATCCCGATATTTCGGCACAGTTGCATGCGCCATGATCACGGGAGAACTAACTAAAAGTCGGGTGTTTGACTCGGAACAAGTACCTACGTGAGTTATTACCGGTTTTTTCAATTAACTGAAAGTCTTTGCGAGTAGATGTTATTGGAAGATACATCGATCTACCCTCTTTCTCACTCTTTTATTAGGAACAGTACCATCGGTTTCATTGTCACACTTCACACCAACGCGACACACAACACTAACGGTATCCGGACGCGTAGTAGGTACCACACTTTTTTGATTCTTACACATTCTCACCACAGGCTTCCATACTCCAGATAATTGAAAACCATCTTCTCTATTGAAATTTCTGTACTTAGTAATCTCAATTGCCTCTTGTACCATTCTTGGTATGTAATGTCCCGTTTCTAGTGAAAAATATGTACATAACCATGATAGTTTCAAAAGTTATAAGGGAGGATGTTCTGAATTCGACGGGTATTTATTTTTATGTAATGACCTTGATGAGATAATGTTCAAAACTTTTTCCAGAGTAGAGTAGAGTAGTTTAATGATTAATTTCTATTGGAAAGGTTCTTCGAAGGTAGACATTTAAAATTTAAAAAGTATTTATTCGGTTTTATCTGTATTGTGTCCGGCTTATCGGATATTTTAATCTGGCGTCTCTCTAGTTGCGAAGAGAGCGCGGGGGACGCCAAGTGGGACGGATCAAATAGGGACGGGGAAATCGCTTATCGATATTTGCTTAATATACTTGATTGGGTAAACTTTGATGTAATGGATGTTGCTTACTTGGCGGGTCGGTGTGAAATGTTGTTTGATCGAATGGAAATATTGGAGTGTTTGTTGAGATAGCTGGGCGATCGTCAATTTACCTAAAGATAAAACGACAAAGTTGATGAACAGAGTGGTAATTATAAAAAAAAAACTATGTTGAATTTGAACGTGGTAGGTGTACGTTTTTGAGAAAGAAAATAAAGTAAAGGTTGGAGGCATTTCGGATGTGGTATTGGATGAGAATGGAGAAAATTTGCTGGACAAAAACAGTTACATACGAAGATGTTCTGAAAAGAGGGAACCATAAAAGGGCAAGAACTATTCAGAGTAGAAGGGGAAAGCTCTGGTTGCTCATCTTATAAGACGACAGCTTTATAAAAGCCATCATAGAATGGAAAAATGTAAGGAAAACAATGACGAGGAATACCGCAAATAAGTTATGTAAGCCAGATAAATAAACGATTATTATAAAGGAGAAGGTCTAATTCATGTCATATAAGGAGGTTAAATATACCACATTGGAAAGAGTTACATAGAGAATTGCATGGGTTGTACCAACAAGAGCCAAGCACTTTAATCTTGAACGAATGAATGAATGAATGAATACATTTGCTGGCCTTACTTTTATTGTACAGAAGTTTGTAGTCATCACTGAAGTATCAAGTGGCTATGATCCATTGTAGGTACTGCGTGAATACATAGAAGATAAAAATGTACGGGTTTGTCAACAAAAGTAAAATAATCGTTACCCGTGAGGGTAAAATAACAAAACATAGGAATCTAGGATCTAAAAAAATGCTGTATTGTGACGATCTAGTCAAAAAAATTATTACTGGAAGAAAGTGCCAGTGAAGTAAGTCAGTCGTGGGAAGCAATGGCGGCGATAATTTCACCACTTGTCACGTCTATATCCCACGATGGTGCAACCCACTGTGAAAAGAGGCCCATTGAGGCTCTGCCTACCCCTTCGGGGAAAGAGGCGTGTGGCTATGTATGTATATAAGTAGTTGAAAAATTAAATTAAAAAAAAGGGCATTTATTCTTTACACTATACTAAACAATAATATATAAAACAAAGAATATAGGTATAAAAATAACATATTTAGTCTAGTGTAAGAGAAAAGGTCGAGGGCTCAGCCACGCTGTTTATCAGCTTTTTTTTCAGCTGTTTTTTTTTTTATTAACTCTTATATAAATAGAAGCATCGATAAAATTGTCGCATCTCTTCGCGACATAGGCACGTATTTATAGAAGCCGACGGAATGCATCGCCCACCTACAAGCGAGGAATAATAACGCCACTGTCAAGTTCATCTATTATCCGAACAACATCGACATTTAACAGTTTGAGAAGTTGCATCCTTATGATATAATTTGAGGCAGCTTAGTTGTTGAAGCACTTTCTATTTCAAATGATAATTAAATCTACAGCCCGAAAATGGTAATGATTCACCTTCATACTTACAATAAATTTTTGATGAATTTTTAATTTGAATGTATTTAATGCAAGTGTGATCTTCTTTCAAGCACTTAGTGTTTCGTGTGCACTATACAACACAGTCAAGTAAATTATTAACCCCCGACGCAAAAATGACGGGGTGTTATAAGTTTGACGTGTCTGTGTGTGTGTGTGTGTGTGTGTGTGTGTGTGTGTGTGTGTGTGTGTCTGTCTGTCTCATCGTAGCTCCCGAACGGATGAACCGATATCGATATTATTTTTTTGTTTGAAAGGTGAATTTTTCGGGAGTGTTCTTATCTATGTTTGATCAAAATCGGTTCAGCCGTTTCACTGCGTTGAGGGTTTTTTAATTTTTACAAAATTAATTACTTGTATATAGTATTTTTTACACACAAAAACACGGTATCAGAGCGTGCGTTCGCCTTCTTCGCCTCATACGAAAATGTTCGTGGAACCTATTATTCAACTGCTTGTTTCCGTACCTATTGAGGAAATAAGTAAAAAAATCGGATGCATTCAATTTTCAAACTTATTTGATACCCTGAACCGTTAATACAACGTCATTTTGGATGGTCGTACGCATTTGATGATCAACAAGGTAAAGTACAATTTATTCATCGATCAACAGCTGCACTATTCTCAACAACTACAAAAAGATGGTTTTAAAGGAACCACTTCACAGCAACCATCAAAGTACTTGATTATTAATAAATCACACAACGTCCAACCGTTTTGTGGTTTCCAAGTGGTCGGTCGGGCCCCTAACGAAGTGCTCTATTATCTTACTATGCGATACGGGCAACTGGTTTCGTTCGTCCTTTATCGCAGTATTTCTCCTGTGCCATAGATGAGTAAATAAGTAAGGTGGATGCTCACGCTTGCGGCGCGAAATTAATTTTTTTTGGTGTTTTTTGCCCATTACAGCTCATCAACACTTCATCAGATAGCGAAAGTTGAGTTCGCGAGAACTAGGCGACTTAACACACATGTTTTAATTGATGGTTTCTCATAAATACCATCAGTTTAGCTATGATACCCCTAAACAAAAAAAAACATTTAAAAATTTGTTTAGGGGTATCATAGCTTAACTCCCCTAAACAAAAAAAAACATTTTAAAAATTTGTTTAGGGGTATCATAGCTAAACTGATGGTATTCATGAGAAGCCATCAATAAAAACATGTGTGTTAAGTCGCCTAGTTCGCATATTTTGCTATCTGATGAAGTGTTGATAAGCTGGAATGGGCAAAAAACACTAAAATATTTGAATCTCGCGCCACAAGCGTGAGCATTCACCTTATTACATAGAAGTAATATAGATGTCTATGCATTACCTATAGTGAGTTCTCTATAAGGCAAGTCTCGTGTTTCTGTTGGCGCCAGATCATCGGAGAAATTACATTGCGTTGTGAAACTTGTTGCTAGAAACGAAGCACTTATATTTGTTTTATTGATGATCAAATTGTTATAGGCACTCAGAAAATGCTTCAGTCTCGTTCCTCGGAAATTTATTCATGCAGTTATTTTTTACTTAGCATTATTCTTTACTATCTGTGCCCGCGACTTCACTCGCGATTTTCATGTCTTATGAATTCAGCAAGATATCGACATCGATATACACGAAAATTTTAATTGAAATCCGTTGAGCCGTTTCGGAGTCTATTTGAGACAAAGTCTCAGACAGAGACAAAAAAAAACGGTAATTTATGGTTATATTCTGTAGCGCATCTAAAAATCCTTTCCGTTTTCCGCTTGGTTACGACAAGGGCCGCTTCAAGAAAAATGATCATAAATTCCTTTATGGTAAGCAGCGTATCGAAAATACCCCCGGTGTTGCCGGTGTCTATAAGCGACGGTGACCACTTTACATAAGGTAGGCCGTTAAAAGAAAATGAAACAAGTAGGGTTTCATTAAAAAAAAAAAAGCTTCGAGCATTTATTTATGGGGAAACTTTGTGGCTAACTAATCGTACTCAATCTTTGTAGTAATCGGTACTATTACCGCCAGTGTCTCCACTAGAAAGCAAAACATTCCATAAATTCATCTTCCCTACCTACATAGATCAAAGCTATGCAAAGAGGTCCTCGGAGTGTAATAATTCTTATGTAAATAAGTCTCTCCGGATGAACGGTCCATTTGCCTGTCAGCAAGTCAAACAAATAAGGAACTAATTAAATGTTTGGAAGGAGGATTAGTTGGGGTAACATCTTAGTTTAGAACAAGTTTATAACAATGAATTCAGCTTCATTAATGAATGAGACGTCTTTGTAGGCTATAAAGCTGTGTGAAGTGGTATGTCTGACCAAAAATTGCGTATTCAGTCCATTATTGTAAATAACAAAACTCATATTACACAGCTAGTTACGACAGAATACCTAATTAAATATCTATTTTGACGACCTCTGTGGCGCAGCGGGTGAAGCTTGGCCTGCGCCGCAGGAGGTTTCGGGTTCGATTCCCGCCTCGGAACAAATATTTGTGCGATAGCAGATATTTGTTCAGGGTGTTCTGGGTATTTTCTATGTATAATAAAAAATATCTATCTATATAATATATTGTATTATGTATATCCTAGTACCCATAACACAAGCTCTGCTTAGCTTGGGGCTAGATAATGTTGTGTGAACTGTCCAGCATTATTTATTTATTTATTTATTCTATTATATTTAAATTTTGAATTTCATAATGTAATTGTAAAGAGGTTGTAAACTTGTACCTATTGGATTGAAGACCAGCCAACTACTTACGGTCAACAAATAAATATTCGTTAGTATAGTGCCCTAAAGCGTTAAGATCCCGAGTTTTTTTTTTGTTCTACTTGAATGACGGATCATGCTCATGGCCCACCTGATGTTAAGCGGTAACCTCTGCCTATGAACAGTGCATTAGGTACCTCATAGGTCACGCCCACCTAGGACGCACCCTATGTGGCATTGCACTGCGCCCGCCACCCTGAGACATAAAGATGAAAAGTCATGTGCCAGTAATTTCACCGCACCCTTACCCTTCAAACCGGAACACAGCAATGCGAGCACTACTGCTTTGCGGCAGAAATAGGTATGCTGGTTGTACTTCCCCGGATGAACTCTTTCACAAAAAAGCTCTACTACTTTTGGATTTGGTAGTGAGCTAACCTTTAGATCGGTACTCAGCGGTCTTCAGGTAGCACAACTGTTTCATATGTATTTTGTACATACTTTGTATTAGTTGTATTATTCTGTCTGTATATAAATGTAATATTTTATATTGTTTACCTTTACTTTCTCATTTAGTTTTGCTTTTACTGGGCATAAAAACGTGAAATAACAGGAATTTTAAATTGAATACCATCACCAACGGTAACTTTAAACAAAGAACAAATAAGGATCAATGAGTAGAGAGCGCATTGGAAAGAGATAAATGGAGGGAATTGCATCGGTTGCAACGATAAGAGCCGAGCTCTTAAATCTTTAATGAACGTATTTAGGTACTACACTTCTATTACTGCCGACAAGCGTAGGTAATGCTCGCATTGCTGCTTTGGTGAAATTGCAGGCAAGTTATCGTGTTGCTCGAATTATCCTTGGAATAGTTACAGTGTTTTGTCTTTTGCATTGACAAGCAGTTTCAAATTCGATCGAAAGAGACAACATCTAACGATTCCCAATTTACAGTCAGACTTTTATTTATGTCTCAGGGTGATGGGCGCAGTGCCTTGCCATATAGGGCACTCGTTCACTTAGGGCTAGGACCGATAATCGCTTTCGATTACAATTTCGTAGTACACTGATGCGTCGCGTGTTGTAGATTATTTTCAATATTGGAAACATACCGTGCAATGAACTGAAAAATATTATTGGAAAGTGATTAAAAGTTCGTTAGGCAATTAGGGGGGCTGATCTAAGAAGTATTGACCTGATTCTCGGCAAAATCTCGTGTTTGAGATGATGTTCGATCTCGAATTAATAACCTACATTATTGTGGAGGTAATATTTGAGATGGGATGTCAAAAGATATAGGTACCGGAAAATAAGGGGCCACCTTTTTGTTTTATCATTTACCAACTAAAATATGAAACAGACCATCTTCTAGTAATAAGTATAACGCATAATATTAAATGACATATACATTTATTTACAGAAAGAATAATACTATACTAATACAAGGTATGTACAAAATACATATGAAACAGTTGTGCTACCTAAAGACCGCTGCTAGTGATCTAAAGGTAGCTTAACTGATCCAAATCACTACCAGATGGAAGCGTCCCTAAGATGCTGGCTGCATTGCCATTATATATAATTATTATATATGATGTTATTATTATATTAAATTAATATAATAGTAAATTTTTAGCTTACTTTCTTTCGTTCTAAAATATCTATAAGTAAATGAATTCGCCAGACAAAACATACAATCCCCAAATCAAATATTGTAAAATAAATGAGTTTCCAATTCCAATATGTACTTATTCAACTTCGAATCCACAGTTCGATATCTCGCGATGCCTTATTGAATCAGTGTACCAAGAGGGGGCTGGCACTCTGGCACCCTCGTCCCGACACGACCTGGCACGAGCAAGGCGAACATTTTCTAAGAACTTATGAAATTTTAAACAAAACTCGCGAATGTTTTCAGTGGCAATATGGCCCGAGGATATGCGACTTTGTAGGTACACGTAACACATTAATTTTGCCTTCACTCATATTCCAAAGTTAATGTTCCCCTCAGGGCTGTTTAGGGTATAAGTTATGTAAGAAAACATTATATTACACATAATTAAAACATTATACTACACATATATTATTATTTGGTATTGAGTTAGTTCATCACTCCTTAGAATTTGTCTAATATTGAGAATAGCGTCACGAAATTCTAAAAAAAGCGGCAAGTGCGAGTCGGACTCGCCCATGAAGGGTTCCGTAGCAGCAAGTAACATAATATAAAAGTTCTTGGATGGATTACGATTTATGGCGTATTAAAAGAAAACTACTAACTAGATCTCGTTCAAACCAATTTTGTTGGAAGTTTACATGGTAATGTACATCATATTTTTTTTTTAGTTTTATCATTCTTTTTTTTAGAAGTTATGGGGGGGGGGGGGGGGGGGCACGCTTTTTACCACTTTGGAAGTGTCTCTCGCGCAAACTATTCAGTTAAGAAAAAATGATAGTAGATACGTCTACTATAATTTTTTTCTTAACTGAATAGTTTCATGAAAACAAAAATTGAGTTTCAGTTCCAAGTATGGGGAATTTTTGTGTGAAAATCTTAATGCGGTTCACAGAATACATCTTCTTACCAAGTTTCAACAGCATAGCTCTTATAGTTTCGGAAAAAAGTGGCTGTGACATACACGGACAGACAGACAGACAGACAGACATGACGAATCTATAAGGGTTCCGTAGTTTGGTTACGGAACCCTAAAAACCATGTGTTTTCAGCTATAATTTTCGATTTATTTATTTAAGAATATCAAACTTCTTATCACCATTCTATTGGTATGGATTAACTAGTTTACTCCCTCCTCTCTTCTTCTAATAACGGTTTCTGAGGAGTGCTCCAAACAATTTTCCTTTGTTTCCTTCCTTCTCTTATCTTGGATTAAATACTGTCATTCAGTTACTTCATAAGTGTTTTATTTTTAGGGTACCGTAGCCAAATGGCAAAAAAATAACCCTTATGGATTCGCCATGTCTATCTGTCTGTCTGTCTGTCCTTATATGTCACAGCCACTTTTTTCCGAAACTATAAGAGCTATGCTGTTAAAACTTCGTAGGTAAGTTTTTTTTTTATACTACTTGAGTGACGGATCAAGCTGATGGCCCACCTGATGTTAAGCGGTACCCTCTGCCTATAAACAGTGCATTACCTCATAGGTCGCGTCCACCTAGGACGCACCCTATGTGGCATTGCACTGCGCCCGCCACCCTGAGACATAAAGATGAAAAGTCTCATGTGCCTGTAATTTCACCGGCACCCTTACCCTTCAAACCGGAACACAGCAATGCGAGCACTACTGCTTTGCGGCAGAAATAGGTATGGTAGTAGTACTTCCCCGGACTCTCACAAACTCTTTCACAAAAAAGCTCTACTACTACTAAAAGTAGATGTATTCTGTGAACCGCAGTAAGCTTTTTACACAAAAATAGAAAAAAAACAATAAATGTTTGGGGTTCCCCATACTTACAACTGAAACTCAAAAATGATTTTTTCATCAAACCCATACGTGTGGCGATAGATATATCTATGGATAGGTCTTCAAAAATGATATTGAGGTTTCTAATAAAAAAAAAACTAAACTGAATAGTTTGCGCGAGATGCACTTCCAAAGTGGTAAAATGTGTCCCCCCCCCCCCCCCCCCCCCCCCCCGTAACTCCTAAAATAAGAGAATGATAAAACTTAAAAATAATAAGATGTAAGCTTCCACCGAAAATTGGTTTGAACGAGATCTAGTAGGTAAGTAGTTTTTTTTGAATACGTCATAAATCGTAAACCATCCAAGAACTTTTATATTATGTTACTTGCTGCTACGGAACCCTTCATGGGTGAGTCCGACTCGCACTTATCGCTTTTTTCTGATTTCGGGTACTGATCGAAGCACAGAATACATCAAGCAAGATGCGAACTAACTCGAATTTGTTACTCTGCCCGTGCCTAATACCAATTACGATTCGAATGGAGTGCTCGAAATGCACGAGGATAGTAGACTACAATAATTGTTTACGAGTTAAAAGTGAAGCAACTAAAACAATGTTTAGATTATTTATTTTTAGGTTTTGTTCTGGGCAGTCCTATGAAGTCAAATTTTGTTTTTTTACACTAACTTCAATGTAAGTACCATGTGAGGAAGTGAATTTGATCACTGGTAAGTGGACCAGTAGAGCTGTATTGGTGAAGTCACACTAATCCAGCTCAGTGAACAATGTTGTGAATAAGAAGTTTACATAGATAAATGCTGTGGAAACACTAAAGGAAACGTATACTGCAAACAAACAAACAACTCAGTCAAGTTAGTAAATTATTCTAGCTAAAAATTCCAACGTGAGCCAACCAAAACATCGAAATATTTACACGAAGCTAGCTAAACATGTCTTGCGTTCCACGCTTGCTTTAGTTCGCAAGCACTGGCATCGCAAACGCCCGCCCTAGCAGTCGATACTTGATACCTAACATTTCCTTCGATTTGAATTTAAAATCGCCAATGATCCTCGGTTGAATTTTATTCGCGTTTGCATCCGATGTTATCATGAACCATTTGTAATGGTTTTTCGTAGAACTTATCTATTGGCAAAACGACTCCGGAAAATTACGAGGCATTCAAATTTTCTGTTCAATAGGCGGTTTTAAGGCAATTAAATCTCTGATTATTTAGATAGAAACAGATTTGGACTGAACTTGCTCCAACACGGTCCAAACAAATGTATAATTAATATTAAAATCCAAACTATGGATAATTTTCAAAAATTATTTAAAAATCCTATAGAATAAATAAATATTGATTTATTTGATTATGTAATGTTTTTCAGATATATAAAACACTCAAATATAAACTATCAATAGAATGTTTATTTTATTTTGTTCAACTTGGAATCACGGAACAAGCAGATGGCCCCCACCTGATGTTAAGAAGTACCCTCTGCCTATGAACAGTACATCATCCCATAGGTCACGTCCACCTGGGACGCACCCTATGCGGTATTGCGCTGCGCCCGCCACAATGAGACATAATAAAGATGAAAAGTCTCATGTGCCTATAATTTCACCGGCACCTTCAAACCAGAACACAGCAATGCGAGTATTACTGCTTTGCGGCAGAAATAGGTATGGTGGTAGTACTTCCCTGGACAAACTTTCACAAAAAAGCTCTACTACTACTGCAATGAAATATCTGCTATATAAATTCAACAAAGCTAAATGGTTTAAGTCATAAAAACCAAATGGAAGCTGTGTTATCATACAGGAACATGAAAAGTTTAAAGCAATGCGTCCCGGAGTGGAAATGCATTTATAAATCATGTGGTTTTTACCACAATTAAGTAAGTTAGTGTAGCTGCGAGTCCCACAGGCTGCTACTTTTTATCGCTTTAACTTTTAACTCATTTTTCAGACCCCGTGTTATAGAATGAAAACTACACTAACAGAAATATATATAGATTAGTATTCAGAGTTTTTAGTATAGCAAATTGTTTTCAGACAGCTTTCAATTTATTTTTTTGTTATAAATCGAATCATATTAAATTTTGTGATCATTTGAGTAACATAAGAGAACGCCCATCTTTGGTGGTGTCCGGACCCTCAGTTTCCTCTCATGAATGTCATAAAAACCGACTTAAGAAGACGAACTACAGCATCCACCTGAGGGGCTAGTCTGCAAATTTGACAAGCAACTTACATGGGCGTGTGGTGTACACTTCATGGATTTTTGTACGGGATTTAAGGTTCTCAAGGTGCCCGCTAGGGCCGCTCTTCGATTTCTCCATACTAAAATCCGTGTAGTGTAGACCACACGGCCGTGTAAGTTGCTTGTCTTTGCAGACTAGCCCCTCTGGGTACAGCGATCAATTTGCCATGGGTGGTGATTATGGCATATCCCATTGTGTTTTATTAGGAAGGTCTCGTCCAGCAGTGGACATGGTGAGGGGATGGCCCCGAACTCAACTTATAAAAGACTATAAAAATCTCACTAAACAATACACAAAGCTGACATTTTGTACACCCATTGCAAGTTTACATGGAGTTTTTGTAATTAAATTGTTGATCACACGCTCATAAAAGATTACAATTTATATTTTCGTACACCGTCTTTTCAGTACCTTTTATTTCCCTCGTATGGTATCCTCAAACTTTCAAGTCACGAGTCTCGAAGCTCAGAACTTTGAAGTGGTTGAATTTATACACATCGCTATATATATATATATATATATATCTATGTACAAGGCATGATTTGGGACTTGATAATTAGGGGTGGTAAATTTAAAGCCTACAACCCCCCACGTTAGGGGATGATGATATTTTCATTTATATGATCCATTTTCCAAAGTTATAGCAGTTTTAGTATACAAAGCATGTATTGAAACTTCATATATGTAACGTGTAGTGTGAGGTACATGTCCTCAAACTAATCGTTGAATCCAATTACCACTCACACATATGTAATTATTCGTATCTAAAGTTTGTTATGGGGACAAGACTTCAAAAAAGGCGTTGCTCAGGTAAGTGCCCAAAATGCCAATGAATTGAACATAATTATTTCATTATCATCACATATTTGTATGCATTTTCTCTAGTTACGCTATTTTCCGTTTCCCCGTAGATATGGAGGGGAAATTAATATGTGTGAGTGGTAATTGGATTCAACGATTAGTTTGAGGACATAGACCTCACACTACACGTTACATATATGAAGTTTCAATAGATGCTTTGTATACTAAAACTGCTATAACTTTGGAAAATGGATCATATAAATGAAAATATCATCATAGGAGGTAGCATATATTTTCCTTATACCAGACCTACCCCACTGAACTATGAGTCTATGTAGGTATACGTACCTACTTGATAAATAAATAAATAATTAAATAGTGCTGGACAGTTCACACAACATTATCTAGCCCCAAGCTAAGCAGAGCTTGTGTTATGGGTACTAGATAACTGATATAGGTACTTAATACAATATATTACATAGAAAGATATTTTTTATTATACAATAGAAAATACCCAGAACACCCTGAACAAATATCTGCGATCGCACAAATATTTGTTCCGAAGCGGGAATCTAACCCGCAACCTCCTGTGTCGCAGGCCAAGCTTCGCCCGCCGCGCCACAGAGGTCGTCATAAATATTGTTGTAATTCTATCATACCAACAATCCGACAAGTGAGGCACTCGCGACCTATATAACTAGTGGTTCGCCCCGAACTGAGACCTCGCGAATGCACGCGATGGCTTCCTACGACGTTTTTTTTTAGCTTTGTCCATGGCGGAAGTAGTAGATGGCCCACCATGTTAAGCGGTAACTACTGCCTTGAACAATGCATTGCCTCATAGGTCACTTCCACCTAGGACGCATCCTATGAGACATTGCACTGCGCCCGCCACCCTGAGGCATAAAGATGAAAAGTTGTCGGACGCATACAGGTTGGAATGCGGGGTGAGCCACCCCTCGGGGGGAGGGGGAGGGGGGTTAAGTACACCCTTAATTTTCAACCTGTACGTGAATACACTGCTTGAGAGACTAGAAAATTAGTAGTTATTAGGTATATTTGGTCCCACGTGGTCCCCCCCCCGCTTCCGATAGTATGGTTTGGCGTACATTTTTTGTAAAAAAAAAGTCAAGGTCACGGTTGTCCTTCACCTTAATACTCCCACATCCCTCCCACCGCTCCCGATAGTATGGTTTAGCGTACATTTGTTTCATAATTAAAATTTACTGATGCCGCTGCTGTCCCGTATCAGTCAGGCGCTGAAGTCTGGTCTGATTTCAGAGTTTTCCTTTAAGTATTTAGGTATGTAGGTACAAACCGGACGACGTAATAGAGGAATGCCCCCCTTTCGATTTACCAAAGACAGAGCTCGCATAATCTACATCGTATATGTACCTACATTCAACGTTTACTTTGGGAACAATATTATATTTGTAGCGCAAGTATAGTTTGAGTAGGTAGGTAGTAGGTTTAGTAGTAGTAGAGCTTTTTAGTGAAAGAGCTCGTCCGTGGAAGTACTACCACCATACCTATTTCTGCCGCAAAGCAAGTAGTGCTCGCATTGCTGTGTTCCGGTTTGGTTGCCGGTGAAATTACAGGCACATGAGACTTTCATCTTTATGTCTCTGGGTGGCGGGCGCAGTGCAATGCCCCCCTTTCGATTTACCAAAGACAGAGCTTGCATAATCTACATCGTATATGTACCTACATTCAACGTTTACTTTGGGAACAATATTATATTTGTAGCGCAAGTATAGTTTGAGTAGGTAGGTAGTAGGTTTAGTAGTAGTAGAGCTTTTTAGTGAAAGAGCTCGTCCGTGGAAGTACTACCACCATACCTATTTCTGCCGCAAAGCAAGTAGTGCTCGCATTGCTGTGTTCCGGTTTGGTTGCCGGTGAAATTACAGGCACATGAGACTTTTCATCTTTATGTCTCTGGGTGGCGGGCGCAGTGCAATGCCACATAGGGTGCGTCCTGGGTGGTAATGCATTGTTAAAGGCAGAGGTTAGCGCTTAACATCAGATGGGCCATCTGCTTGATCCGTCAATCACAAGAAGTTAAAAAAAGGTAAGTTTTGCATAGTTAGGGGACAGGTACCTACTCTTCATACCTACTATGTAAGAAACCATTTTTTTTATTTTATCTAGTATATATCATATAAAGCTCGATTACCACTCACTGACTAACTGACATGCTTGTTTTCCTAATCATACAAAATAAAACTAATACAGTACTTGTATCATTAACTTTTAATTCAGTAATCCCAGAACATACTTAGTATATTTTTAGTTTATAAATTCAATAGGAAAAACGTCAAGTAAGTAATTAAATTAAGCATGAACAATGAACTTACTCAGGTACTAAAAAGTCAAATACTTAGATGTATAGTACTAAGAAGATACATAGTAACATAGGCAATAAGTTTGTTACAGATGTTTAATGAATGTTCTACATTCCAGTACAAAACACAAAAATGAAAATTATTGTTCAATAGTCAAAGATCTCTGATAAAAGAACAACAAAGAAATAATGTTGCCCATTTTGTAAAAAACTTCAAAGCAAATTTGCAAGACATCTAGAACTTATACATAGTTCTGAAACAGAAGTTCAAAAGTTTACAACACTACCGAAAGGAAATAATAAAAAAAAAATAAAAAAAATTGAAACAATACGCAACAAGTAATTAATTTAAAAAAAGAAACCCCTCAACGCAATGAAACGGCTGAGCCGATTTTTAACCCCCGACGAAAAACGAAGGGGTGTTATAAGTTTGACGTGTCTGTGTGTGTGTGTGTGTGTATGTCTGTCCGTCCCATCGTAGCTCCCGAATGGATGAACCGATTTAGTTTTTTTGTTTGTTTGAAAGGTGTATTTGTCGGGAGTGTTCTTAGCTTTGTTTGATCAAAATCGGAACAGCCGTTCAGCGTTGGGGTTTTTTTTAATTTTTACAAAATTAATTACTTGTGATCAAACATAGCTAAGAAAACTCCCGACATAAACACCTTTCTAACAAAAAAAAACGGAATCGGTTCATCCATTCGGGAGCTACGATGCCACAGACAGATACACATACACACACACACACACACACACACACACACACACACACGTCAAAATTATAACACCCCGTCGTTTTTGCGTCGGGAGTTATGGGGGGGTCTGGTTGGAAATTATATTCATAATACTCAACCAGAACACAACACAGGTATACTTATTACATGTAGACTACAAGTGATAAGTAAAAATTCTGCAGAAGACTATGTAAGCAGTAAACTTGGTAAACTTGGCGTGAGCAGCATATATCTTTGGTTCCATTTCAGGGTCAACTGGTGTGAACTTGGCGTGAGCAGCATATATATTTGGCTCCATTTCAGGGTCAACTGGTGTGAACTTGGTGTGAGCAGCATATATCTTTGGTTCCATTTCAGGGTCAACTGGTGTGAACTTGGCGTGAGCAGCATATATCTTTGGTTCCATTTCAGGGTCAACTGGTGTGAACTTGGCGTGAGCAGCATATATCTTTGGTTCCATTTCAGGGTCAACTGGTGTGAACTTGGCGTGAGCAGCATATATCTTTGGTTCCGTTTCAGGGTCAACTGGTGTGAACTTGGCGTGAGCAGCATATATCTTTGGTTCCGTTTCAGGGTCAACTGGTGTGAACTTGGCGTGAGCAGCATATATCTTTGGTTCCATTTCAGGGTCAACTGGTGTGAACTTAGCGTGAGCAGCATATATCTTTGGTTCCATTTCAGGGTCAACTGGTGTGAACTTGGCGTGAGCAGCATATATCTTTGGTTCCATTTCAGGGCCACCTGGTGCTAAGTCGGCTCGAGCAGCATATATCTTTGGTTCCATTTCAGGGCCAACTGGTGCTATGTCGGCTCGATCAGCATATATCTTTGGTTCCATTTCAGGGTCAACCGTTGTAAACTCAACGAGGGCAGCAGATATCTGTGCTTCCAGTTCAGGGTTAACGTGTGTAAACTCAACGAGAGCAGCACATACCTTTGCTTCCATATCAGGATCAATTGGTGTTAACTCAGACAGTGAAGTACTGGGATTGAAGTTTTCATTTTTATTCTTTATAACGACTTCTTTGTTGCATATTATTTGAACACCCGAACTGTGTTGGGCTTTCTTAATATCAAGAGTATCTCCGAGCTCTATTCTGCGAAGATCATTTTTTGTTGTTTTTGAGATACTGTGTTTCTGTTTTTTTGTTTGGGTCTCGAACTTTTTTGCCACATTTTATTTTCCAATTTTTTTGTGTAATACCTCTTTCGAATCTGGAAATATAGTTTAAACAGTTACAGTTAAAAAACTCGACAACACTGTGACCGTGAACCATAAAGCCTGAAACATATTATCGGACGTGGACGACTCGTTTTTGTTTGATATTGAAAACTGTTTTGTTTTGTTAGTAGTAGAGCTTTTTTGTGAAAGAGTTCGTCCGGGGAAGTACTACCACCATACCTATTTCTGCAGCAAAGCAGTAGTGCTCGCATTACTGTGTTTTATTTTGAAGGGTTGGGTGCCGATGAAATTACTGGCACATGAGACTTTCCATCTTTATGTCTCAGGATGACGGGCGCAGTGCAGTGCCACATAGGGTGCGTCCTAGGTGGACGTGACCTATGAGATAATACACTGTTCATAGGCAGAGGGTATCACTTAACATCAGGTGGGCCATCTGCTTGTTCCGTCATCTAAAGTGGTATAAAAAAAACGGGAACAGATAGACCCTTGAAATATTCACAGAATATTTAGTTATATATTCACTTTAAAAATAAGTAATTAAATTAAATAAAACAAATATTTAAGGGGGCTCCCATCACGATGGTTGTTTTAAGGACGCAATGTCCTTGGGCACAATTAATAAGCACTTCACTGCGTAATGTTAGGACACACTCGGAGTCCTTGCGGTATTAGCGTAGGTCGCGAGCGAGCGTTGCTTGCTACCCGTTCAGTTCAATCTGCGCACTGCGTGTATTGGGAGGGAAGAATGATTGGAAAGCAGTTTTAATATAACACCAATAGATGGCGTAACCACCTACCAAGGAAATGTCTTACCATGTGATTTCAGTAGCACTGCACCATATTTCGAGCCTTTGCAGTTTACTGTGCATTTTTTGTTTTTTCCAATTTTAATACGTTTTGTGGGCACTACTAGGAGCTCGTCGTTGTCAGACTTTACCAAAGAAAACATTTTTCTGAAAATACAACATAAGAATAATTATTATTATACACATAGGTACCTACATAATGTATTTATGTTTATAATAAAGGTCCTGTATTGAATTAAAATCCCTACAAATGCTACTGTACCTATATTAACTTCTAAGGCTTTTTCACCCATGCTATTTTACGTAAAGGACAGGCAAATTTTCGACAAAAAAAGACTAGTTTTTATATGCGCAACGTATCCAGTTGCTTTTCGTCGTAGGTAGGAAAATGGGTAGGAATTTACTTTACCGACCGTCGATTTTTGGGAGGGGGAGGGGTAAAACACCCCCTTTGAAGTAAAATTTGCAGAACCCCCCACTTTTCGAGAAAAAAAAATAAAGAACATTTTGAGGTTAAGTATGGAATTTATAAAAAAAGGGGCTTTTTTATGTAGGAATTTACTTTACTTGCCATCGATTTAAGGGGGGTGGTGTAAAACACCACCCGTGAGTGGGAGTTGCGGAAACCTCGCAAAATACTGTAAAATACTTAAATACTGTAGATATAAATACATAGTTAAGATACTGTTGGCCGTTCAAGTTAAGGTAGATAGGATATTACAAAGGCTATTGGGTATTGGCGTGCAAATGTTGGTTCTGGTTCGCTGCGGGCCCTGCCGGGCCACGCTCGCCTTCGGCTCGCTCGCAGCTCACGTGCTGATCATATTCTAACCGAACCTAAACACTTTCTTTATTTTGTTTCTCTAAAACTATGAGTTTCTACATTTCCCCACCTATAGGGCAGAGGTCTCCCTCTGCCTCCCACTCCTCCCCTAACTCATTCGGCTCGCTCGCAGCTCACGTGGTGATCCCTTTTTTATAAATTCCATACTTAACCTCAAAATGTTCTTTTTTTTCTCGAAAAGTGGGGGGTTCCGCAACTTTTCCTTCAAAGTTAATTGATTGCTAAGAGAAACGCTACACGATAGGCAAAAAAAAAACGTTATTTAGGTAGGTATTCTTTTTGTCTAAAATTTATTTTTTCCTCACTCCTTATTACTGCTACGTTCACAATGTCAGTGCCTGCCATCGCATCGCCACCTTCGGATTGGAAGTCGGTATATGCCTACCTACATCCCGACTTGCTACCTCAATCCCAGCCGTGCGTGCACCGACGGATTTTTCCACTTGAAATTCTTGTAGGTACGTAGGTACCTAGTAGTATGCTCAAAACGGTAAAAGAAAACACCGTGAGAAAACCAGTGAGAAAAATTATTTTACCTACTAGTTGGTAGGTACATAATATGCTGATCAATAGTTATTAGGGCCCGTAATAACAATATCAGTTTAACCCATGATTCTAAACCGACTATTTTTGTCAATGGACTGAAGGATGCAACTAACATTTACAGATTAACTGCTATTTGATATTACGGGCCTTAGATAAGTACCTAAATACTAACTTAGTTTAGGTAGGTAGGTATAGTGCGCGTCATGTAAAAAGAACGCTGGAACGCGTACTAGGTAGGTACTTGAATGACGGAACAAGCTGAATGAATGGCCCACCTGATGTTAAGTGGTAACCTCTGCCTATGAACAGTGCATTACCTCATAGGTCACGTCCACCTAGGACGCGCCCTATGTGGCATTGCACTGCGCCCGCCACCCTGAGACATAAAGATGAAAAGTTTCATGTGCCGCGCCAGCGTTCTTTTTACTTGACGCGTACTATAGGTACCTAGTACTTATAATAGGTAGTTAGATAGGTTACTAGTATAATAATTAGTCAGTAGGTTTTATGTAGGTACTTACCGAACTATGTAGGTAGGTAGTTTACCTACTTTGTATTTTCCAGAAAAGGCATCATAGGATGCAGGCACAAAATATATACCTAGTAGGTAATGCAGGCAGGAGGCACGAGGCATCACAGAAAAATCCACACGTTAAGTACTTAGTAGATCTAATAATAGTAGACTCTTAGGGACTAGGCACTACTACTAGGGTACCTACAGTAATTAGTCTTTGTAAAACCAACACGGATAAGATCCAAAAATTACTATAATTGTAGGTACCAGGAAAATTCGCAATTAACAGTAACAAAACAAACAACAGACCCGACCGAACCGATGGAAGGACAGACGGAAAGTAAGAACGGACGGAGCTACGCCGAAGACCACAGAACATAAATATTTTAACGGCGGGATGGACGGACGGTTGGAACTAGGGATTGCAATCGAATACCTATTCGAATTATTAAAATATCCGTTTGAAATTCATATTTGAATAGTAATTTATAAAAATTTCGAATATTACCACAGCAATAAAATTACAGCATTATTTTGTAGATTACGAACTCGGCGTTGTACCGTATGACCCCTGATTTTACTTCTACCTATCTAAGGTGGCAGTTGAATAAAAACCAAAGGTACATCGAAAACTGTTACATTTTAAAAATTTATCACATCTTATAAGACGGACGCACACAAATTAGTAGAACGTGGGTGAACGGCCTAATCTGTTCCACTTCGATACATAGCGAGTACTCTTTATACATAAGTGTTTAAGGATTACCGATTCAATGTAAGTATACATTTGTTAACCGATGCTGCAACAATAACTAATATAACACTAAAATGAAATTGAGTTTATAATTATCCTAAAATTATCCTACTTTAATATTTTTTTTTAAATAATTAGCAGGTACCTAGTTTGTTAGTAAATACCTAGTAGGTATGGATATTACGCGAGAATACTTATTATCCATAACATCCAGAACGATATCATACGTACTATAATAGATCTCTGCTATGTTTCTTAACTAAATCGGGATTTACTTATTGAACGTGTAAAGTGTATTACTTCACTTCAACATGACTGATAACCAAATGCGTGTTTTTACAGGTTGTAGTTCAGTTGACCATATATCAAAACAAATTTATTTTCATAAAGAGTACACAAAACCACTGAATATATAATAGTTGACAAAACCTACGCTGGAAAAGTATGCAGTATGGAACTTGTTCTTAAGGACTTGAGATGGAAGTCATGCAAATTGTAATTTTGATCTCGTTTTTAGGGTTCCGTAGCCAATTGCCAAAAAACAGAACGCTTATGGATTCGCCATGTCTGTCTGTCTGTCTGTCCGTGTATGTCACAGCCACTTTTTTCCGAAACTATAAGAGCTATGCTGTTGAAACTTGGTAAGTAGATGTATTCTGTGAACCATGTAAACTTCCACCGAAAATTGGTTTGAACGAGATAAGTAAGTAGTTTTTTTAATACGTCATAAATCGTAAACCATCCAAGAACTATTATATTATGTTACTTGCTGCTACGTAACCCTTCATGGGCGAGTCCAAATCGCACTTGTCTGCTATTTACTTTTAGTTAGAAGAATTATTGTACTATTAAGAAATTGATAGTACCTACAATATCTGTACTATATTTTTTTTACTTTTACCTACTTTGTTGTAGAAAGTTTATTAACATATTGTTTGATGTTTTAAGAATTTAGTATGTTTTATTTCATGAACATTATGATTACTTGTATTGTTTAGTTTCAACTACCTTCAAAGGATGCATTGTTTTGGTTAAGAATATAAAACTCAAAACAATTTGATAGTTTTTTAAAATATAATTATGTTTATATGAATTTATTTGTAAAAAAATATTTTCTGCGAAAGTCTGGTTAAGTTTAGTGGTTATGTTAACTTTAAGTAAAACATAAAAAAAAACATGTATAAATGTTGGTATATGTTGGTATATGTTAGGCCTACTTAGGTACATAAAAATACATTACTTGTTTGTAAGGCAATAAAAATGTGACAAGTTATATAAATACTTTATTTTTCTGAAATATTCGAATAGGGCTGAAAAATATTCGAATATTCGAAAACCAAAAATATGAAATATTTGCAATCCCTAGTTGGAACCGTAACAAACTAAAAATTTACGAATGAGTGAGCTATCGATAGTACGGCAGTGTTGCCGCCTTGGTTTTTGGAAAGGGGCAGTTGGACAAGCTAGATATGCCTAGTACGGGGGTTGTCCTTGGTTTTTGGAAAGGGGCAGTTGGACAAGCTAGAAATGCCTAGTATGGGGATTGTACAGTAAAGGGATAGTAGTACAATAATACAATTAATTCATAAAGCTGATTTTCGTGTCGAAACTCCAGAATACAATAATAAAGGTAGGTAGGTATACAAAGTGTATGAAAGTCTCGAATAGCTCTAATAATTAAATGAGCATTAACAATTTGCAATTGCAATAATTACAATTACAAAGCAAAAAATAAACAAATAAATATAAACTCAAGGTACATAACAAAATAATTACATTAACATTGACTACACAGAAAAAATAATAATAAAGCATTAATTTTCTCTCACAGAGGTTTCTTGATAAATTTGTTTTTTTTTAATTATGTTACATCAATTAATTGTTATTTTGTGATTATTATTTTGTGAGAGACTGGTACCTGAAGTAGGTTTGAAGTAGGTCACCAGTGCTATCGCGCCACGGATTGAAAATGACGGAGACAGTGCACAAAATATGAGACATAAAACAAAAATAAAAATGGTCTATTGCTTGAAGGTGGTCAGTGGTACTAAGTCCTCGTCGGAAGCCGGCCTGCTCTGCTGGCTGGTGCAGATCTAGTCGACTCGAGATTCGATTTTCTATAACTTTTATGAAGGTTTTGTAAAGGTGTGAAACAAGGCTGATAGGTCTATAGTTTCCTATGTCCGACTTGTCTCCTTTTTTGTGAAGTAGAATTATGTTTGAATAACAGATATCTTTCGGTAATGTTCCGGGCTTGTTTAATATAAAGTTAAATAAGTTTGTTACGTGGGGGAGAAGGGCTTGCTCGCCAATCTTCAGAGCTTCGGTCGTAATGCTATCATGACCGGGGCTTCTGCTGTATTTCATGCTCAGGAGTGCTTGATGTACTTCTAAACCAGTTATACACTCTGTTTTCTGGGCATGAGTAAGCGGTTGTGGCCCATCGGGGAGTTATACCCGTATTATTTGAGTAAAGCTGTTTATAAAACTCTGTACAAATATTTAATATTATCGACCTATAACCCTGCTTCACACCATTACTCTCCCTTAGATTTCGCATTGATGTGTTTCCTTTCTCGGTACCTCAACTGGCTGTTTTAAGATTACGGTTTCTTACTATGTATATTAAAAAATTACTATATATGTAATGTATTGTATTAAGTATATGAGTTATCCGGTACCCATAACACAAGCTCTGCTTAGCTTGGGGCTAGAAAATGTTGTGTGAACTCTCCAGCATTTTTTTTCTATTTTAGTTAAGAGTAGTGGTGTGTAAACTTGGTTGTAAGCGCGGTGTAAAGTTTCGTATCGCATAAGGAAAAGGACTAGATTTCACTATCCGGGCTAAATCATCAAAAAACAAGTTCACCTACAGTAAAATGTGCTAGATCTAGCCCGAAAAGGGCAGCTGGCAACACTGGTGTGCGCATTGGCGTATTGGATTACGACATGCATAAGTAGGTAAGTAGGTATCTCTTATTGGCCTGTGGCGACGACGCGACGGCCGGAACCGCCCCGGGCCATCCATGGGCGCGATTGAGGATATCTTTACCTATATTAAATCTACCTAATAATATGCCACATTAAATCAGGGGTAGGTAAGTAGGTAGGTACCTAAGTAGAATGTCCTCAAACTATGCTTTAACCGTCTCAAGGCATAGTCTGAGGACATGTTACCCCACCTTACAGGCTTTACAGACCTAGTGTGGGGATAGAGCCTAACCTATGGTAATTTTATATTTTTTGTTACAATACACATTTAATTGTCAAGAAATGTTCCACACTGTTTAAGATAATAAACGATTACTTTACTTTACTTTTATGTATGTATGTAGGTATAGGTATAATCACTAGGTAGGTAGGTACCTACCCATGTCCCTGCTGTCTTATAAACTCTTGGACCCTGATATCTCAACAACTCCCTGATTTACAGGTGCTCGCAGAAAACTTTCGAAATACCTCGGAAAAAATCGTAATAATTCAAAAACCTACATCGATGGCTGGCTGACATAGACATAGATAAGTAGGTAAAACTAACTAGATAGCTTGGATAAATGATTGGTCTACTCGACTCGTTAGAGCGGGCGAAACCAAAATATAACGGGTAGGTAGGTACTCTAGGTATCTACCTAGGTACCTACTTACCTAACCTATCTTACTTATAGCCGTATGCAGCAGGTAGGTAGTACCTACCTAGTACCTCATTACCAGATCAGCGACGACACAAATTATTGTATTTGAATCAAAATTACATACGCATAGAAAGTTTCAAATCGACATGACAATTCAAAGTAGGTAAAATCTGAGTTTTAAGATTTCAAAATACAGAATAGCACATAGTTATTACCTAGCGAAAGACAGAGATCTTATAGTATTGATCTTTTAGTAGTAGGTAGTAGAGCTTTTTTGTGAAAGAGTTCGTCCGAGGAAGTACCTACCTACCTACCTACCTACTAACACCAAACCTATTTCTGCCGCAAAGCAGTAGTGCTCGCATTGCTGTGTTCCGGTTTGAAGGGTAAGGGTGCCTGTCAACGATTGTGCCTGTGAAATTACAGGCACATGAGACTTTTCATCTTTATGTCTCAGGGTGGCGGGCGCAATGCAATGCCACATAGGGCGCGTCCTAGGTGGACGTGACCTATGAGGTAATGCACTGTTCATAGGCAGAGGTTACCGCTTAACATCAGGTGGGCCATCAGCTTGTTCCGTCATTCAATTAGTATAAAAAAAAAGAAAAAAGAGAGACATTCTATTTATACATTATAGGTAGGTACCTACCTACCTACCTACCTACACGATCTGTGTGTAGTTTTTATGTTCCAGAATCACTTGCACTGAGTTTATGTTAATGTTATGCGGTACCTACCTATTATTGATTATTCTTAGGCTACATCATCGTCGCCTTTAGAAGTCTTCTGCTGGAGATATGCCTCCCCAGTCCCCATAGAATGCCACTAGTCCACGCCACGGCGAAGACTTATGGTAGGTAGGTAGGTACCTACCTATAAGATGTTTGTGGGTACCTACCTACTCAATCACAACGCCGAAACAGCTGAACCGATTTCGATGAAATTTGGTATACTTATCTTCAATTCTTCATACATATAGCACGTAGGTAAGACCTAGATTGAGCTATAGGCTACTTTTAATCCTGGTAAAACGCGAGCGAAGTTGCGGGCAGCCACTAACCACTAAGTATCATTAAGTAGGTAGGTACCTACCTACCAATTTGTTCTGCGACAGATAAATACCTACCTAAGTACCTACCTATTTAATTGTTTATTTATCTATGACAGCGATCACCAATCCGCCTGCCAAGCGTGGTGATTAGGTATAGCTAGGGTACCTACTTCAACGCTGGGCATGAGGAATCCGTCATAGAATGCCATGAGAAACGGTCTTGAGCTGCCTCCATCCACCGACTTCCCGCGACCTTTTTCATATATCTTATGTCCGTCGAGAGTAGCAGTTCTGCGAATGCGCTTTGCTACTTCAACTTGCTTATTCCTCTCTCTCTTTATTTTGTCTCTCTCCTCTCTCTCTCCTCTCTCTCTCTTGGTTCTTCGACAAATCGCCTCATACCGCATATCACTTTTTTATTATTAATCTGATCTCTCTTATTTTTTTTTATCTCTCGGTTATATTTTTTTGAACTAAAATATAACCGTCTTCAAAGTGCGAACTAAAATCTACCTACTACCTACCTACTCAATTAAGTAGGTGAGGTAGGTACCTACCTAAATAAGTGAAATACTCAGACCACGAGTTTCGAGAAAACCTACTTATCACCATATATATAGCCGTGGTGTGTCCGGCCTAAGAATAGACCCCTCCGTCTCCTCCCGTGGATGTCGTAAAAGCCGACTAAGGGATTACCCGGACTTGTTGATAAGATTCGTTGGTATAAGATATGTCCTGGTTGCTGGATAATTGTAGAATGTGTTATTACTGGAAGAAAGTGTTAGGTGAGTCAGTCGTGGGAAGCAATGGCGGCGATGAGCTCACCACTTGTCACGTCTATATCCCACGATGGTGCAACCCACAGTGAAAAGAGGCCCATTGAGGCTCTGCCTACCCCTTCGGGGAAAGAGGCGTGTGTCTATGTATGTATGTATGTAGAAAATAATTTGATGCCGGCGTCAAAACTAGCTTTGAGGCATGGAGGCAAAACAATAAGTTTTAAGCATGTTGGGTAACCAATTAGAAAAAGCGGACAAGTGCGAGTCAGACTCGCCCATGAAGGGTTCCGTAGCAGCAAGTACTTAACATAATATAAAAGTTCTTGGATGGTTTACGATTTATGACGTATTAAAAAAAACTACTTACCTAGATCTCGTTCAAACCAATTTTCGGTGGAAGTTTACAAGGAAGTACCTACATCATTTTTTTTTTTAGTTTTATCATTCTCTTATTTTAGAAGTTACGGGGGGGGGGGGGGGGGGGGGGGGGGGGGGGCGCGCGCACATTTTACCACTGGAAGTGTCTTTCGCACAAATTATTCAGTTTAGAAAAAAAAAATATTAGAAACCTCAATATAGTTTTTGAAGACCTATCCATAGATAACCTACACGTATGGGTTTGATGAAAAAATATATTTTGAGTTTCAGTTCTAAGTATGGGGAACCCCAAAAAATATTGTTTTTTTTCTAATTTTGTGTGAATATCTTAACGCGGTTCACAGAATACATCTCTACTTACCAAGTTTCAACACCATAGCTCTGATAGTTTAGGAAAAAAGTGGCTGTGACATACCCGTGTATGTCACAGCCACTTGTCTATACGGATAGACAGACAGACGGACATGATGAATCCATAAGGGTTCCGTTTTTTGCCATTTGGCTCCTCCTCCTCGCGTCGTATTCCTCAATGCTGTGGGTCGTGACCTCCATGGATCACCTTCTGCCGGACGATGTTGCGCCAATGAGATCTGTAGCCAGCGAGCTGCAATATTCGTGGAATTTCGAATCGAGAGTGGTGCGGATCTGGTCTGACCAACGTAATGAGCTACGGCCTCGTGGCCTCTTCCCCTGAATTTTTCCCGTAATAATCAGTTTCTCTAAGTTGTCACTGCCTTTCCGTGCTATATGACCGTGCTATATATGGCTATATAAGGACTCGCTGGAGGCAGATGGAAGAAAGCCTAGTAGTTATCTTGAGTTCCTTGAGTATTGATACGTTCGTCCTACGGGCTGTCCAGGGGATTCGCAGCATCCGTCTTCAACACCACATCTCGAAAGCGTCAACACGTCTGCGATCCTTTGCTTTGAGAGTCCAGTTTCTGCACCGTATTGGAATATAGAAAAGACTAGGTTCCAGATAAGCCTAATTTTAATCCTATTGGTGATTCTCCTATCCTTCCATATTCCCCCCAGCTGACTCATTGCGTTCTTGGCCATCCCAACCCTTCATCGAACTTCAAGCTCACATGAGCCGGTGTTAGAGATGCTGGAGCCCAGGTATATAAAGTTGGCCATTTGGCTACGCCTAAAAAGCATTACCGGTATATTGTATTTTCATCGGAACTAATGTCAGCTCAATCAGATGTCGAGAAGAAGCTTCTTCTAAACAAACAATTAAAAACAAACAAACAACCACAACAAACAATTCAATTTATGTTTGTTTGTTTAAACAAAAAAATTACACGTAGAAAAAAAAACCTTTTACTGTATCTAAATCAATAGGTAATAATTAACATTTAGGTATATTTTTATGTTTTGTTGTTATGATCCTGTTTCCCGCGAGATTTAGATAACTCTAGGTTTACCCTGAGCTTTCGGCTTTTACGACATCCACGGGAGGAGACGGAGGGGTCTATTCTTAGGCCGGACACACCACAGTAAAGGGATACTAAGGGAAACTAAGGGATTACCCGGACTTGTTGATAAGATTCGTTGGTATAAGATTTGTCCTGGCTGGTAGCTTATTATGGAATGTGTTATTACTGAAAGGAAGCGTTAGCTGAGTCAGTCGTGGGAAGCAATGGCGGCGATGAGCTCACCACTTGTCACGTCTATATTCCACGATGGTGCAACCCACTGTGAAAAGAGGCCTATTGTGGCTCTGCCTACCCCTTCGGGGAAAAAGGCGTGTGTCTATGTATGTATGTATGTACCCTGAGCTTTGAATACCTACTACTATTTTTTCGTACTAGGTAACGAAAAAACGTTATTTATATACTTTGTATAAAACAGTTTGGGGACAACGCACACTAGTATACAGCGTATAAAACCGTAGCATATAAAATCCATATAAAACTTTGGGCTTCAAAGTAAACATTGCATAAAAAAATGTATAAAAACAGACACTGACCCCAAAGTAAACGTTGTTTATCATGGATACTTTGAGACCTGTCCCCAAACTATACAAATGTCCTCAAACTATGCTTGCGCTCTAAATATTGTCCCCAAAGTAGGCGTTGTACATAGATATATATATATATATATATATATATATATATATATATATATATATATCTACTTACTGGTTATGAAGAGGATATTATTATCTGAACTGGGTTCTAAGCTCTTCATGGAGCCTTTATTGGGAAACTTCATGTATGGAATATTTAACGAGTTGACAAGATTTATAAGTAGACTAAGCACACGAGGGATATTTTATAAGAATTCTCTGTAATCCCTACAGATAGACCATTCGCATTTTGGCGACCTCTATGGCGCGGCGGGCGAAGCTTCGCCTGCGACGCAGGAGGTTGCGGGTTCGATTCCCGCCTCGGAACAAATATTTGAGGATCTGCAGATATTTGTTCAGGGTGTTCTATGTATTTTATATGTATAATAAAAAATATCTATCTATGTAATGTATTGTATTAAGTATTACAGTTATCTAGTACACATAACACAAGCTCTGCTTAGCTCGGGACTAGAGAATGTTGTGTGAACAGTCCAGCATTATTTTATTATTTACTAGTAGCGCCCCGCGGTTTCACCCGCGTAAGTCTCATTCCCGCGGGAATACCGGGATTAAAGTGTGCCTATGTGTTATTCCGGGAGTCCAGTTATCTCCATTCCAAATCAGTCTAGCCGTTTCAGCGTGAAGAAGTAACAAACACACACACACACAAAAACTTAGTGTGATTTACAGGCGTCCGGTACTTTAGGATTTATACTTCTCAAGGTTGGTACCCAATAGATAAACTTCAGCTCTCTAGCAATTTAATGGAACAGGTAGAGATGGGGGATAAGATCTGCACTGACGTCCCGCATAGGGGTTTATTGTACATTATCCCCCTACTAACCCTAGCCCAGCCAGCTCAACTCCTTAAAATAGCGGAGAAGGATTGGTGGCAGCACTGTTCCAGTATCCCCGACGGAGCTATAGATGAGATAGCAACAGAGTAACGTAACCACAAAGTAACTGTGGACATAGCAGGAATAGTTCATTCAGATGGTGGGTGCGAAAGTCGTAAATATAAAACAAGTTTTGCTTAGAGCGGAGGCGTCGGGAATAAGAATGAACATATTTTTATTCTCTAATAGAAGGAAAGTTCTGGCAGGTAAGTATTTTTTTATTGGAAATAAATTGATTTTTCGTTTAGAATTTTTTATGCTAGTCGACCTCAGCGGTTGGAGCCTTTGTGAGGAAAGACCGGGGTATATAGGGAATGGGCATTGATAAAGTCTACTTGAACTAAAGAACTATGACATAAAATAATTAATTAATTGGAATTATTTAATAACTTGATGAAACTGAATATAATGAATTGGATTGAATAAATAACTTAATGATATAGAAGCTATAAAAGAACTTAAGATATTAGAAATGTCTTAGCAGGTTTAGAAAGAAAAGAAAAAAGAAAGAAAGAAACAAGAAAGTGAGAGATCGTGAAAATCCTTTACGTTTCATTTATGTTTGAGAAAGCAGAAGCTATGTGTATTTTGTGAATTAGTGTAAGCAATGATCTTACTGACTATCCAGGTCAAGGTCACTACAACAGAAAGAAATGGCATATAAGGAGTGGTGGAATACACTATCGTCGTCTGTCTTTCCTGAAAACTATAATCTGGGTCTCTTCAAGGCTAGAGTGAATAGGTGCCTGCTAGACCTTTATGCTCCATCTTCGGCCACAACGTTACCAACAGGTGAGATAGTGGCCAATCAAAGGTCTACCATAGTTAAAAAAAAAAAAGAAGAGGACTATTGCTATTAGAGGAGGTTGCTCCAAGCACAGTATTATTTTATCTGTGTCCAAGCTGAGAGTTATGAATGACGATACTCAGGACCTTTTTCAATGCAGAAGAAGAAGACCACCAATGCGCAAACGTCACAGATGAAGTTTGTGAATCACACATTATGAGCAAAGTGGTGTTTTCCAGACGATGAATGACCTGAGGAGATGACTAAGTATTCCGTTAATTTCTGGATTATCTGACTCATGATGTTCTCCTGAAGATCATCAGTTATAACTGTATTAAGTACGAAAATATAGAGTTGCAAAGCAGTGTATAGTTTGACGACCTCTGTGGCGCGGCGGGCGAAGGTTGGCCTGCGAAGCAGGAGGTTGCGGGTTCGATTCCCGCCTCGGAACAAATAT
Organism: Operophtera brumata; assembly: GCA_932527175.1. Classification (NCBI taxonomy): domain Eukaryota; kingdom Metazoa; phylum Arthropoda; class Insecta; order Lepidoptera; family Geometridae; genus Operophtera; species Operophtera brumata. The sequence continues at coordinate 15,704,886 of OW052239.1, read as the reverse complement.
TTGTGCGATCGCAGATATTTGTTCAGGGTGTTCTGGGTATTTTCTATGTATAATAAAAAGTATCTACCTATCTATGTAATATATTGTATTAAGTAATCAGTTGTCTAGTACCCATAACATAAGCTCTGCTTAACTTGGGGCTAGATAATGTTGTGTGAACTGTCCAGCATTATTTATTTATTTATTTATTATATCCTGACTCGTAGTCAGTATATACTGACTTTATTTATACTAGTAGGTATTATGAATATCAAAAACATCAAGAGCATGAATCATCAATGTATTTAAATGGAACTTATCTGCTGGTGTGCTGCTGGTTCATTTAAATCTTTACGTTGCTGGTTCTTTCTACAGTCAAATGTAAAAAAAAACAATGTTATGAGAAATGAAAAATCAAAAGCTGAGGATCAGTCGGTCCGACTAAAATTTAATTGATTACTTGTTAGTCTTATTAGGTTACTTTAATGACAGAAAATCGTCATATAATTGTTCAAAATCATGATGCAATAAGCTGGCCAAGTCTGTGGCAGTAAATGCGTCCTTGAAAACCTCTGGTGATCCATATTAGTACAGCGTAAATTCTGCATTCAGGCGTCTTCTAATCTTCAGTGATATGTATATGAATTAGTGTAAGCAATGATCTTACTGACTATCCAGGTCAAGGTCACTACAACAGAAATAAATGGCATATAAGGAGTGGTGGAATACACTACCGTCGTCTGTCTTTCCTGAAAACTATAATCTGGGTCTCTTCAAGGCTAGAGTGAATAGGTGCCTTCTATACCTTTATGCTCCATCTTCGGCCACAACGTTACCAACAGGTGAGATAGTGGCCAATCAAAGGTCTACCATAGTTAAAAAAAAAAAAAAGAAGAGGACTATTGCTATTAGAGGAGGTTGCTCCAAGCACAGTATTATTTTATCTGTGTCCAAGCTGAGAGTTATGAATGACGATACTCAGGACCTTTTTCAATGCAGAAGAAGAAGACCACCAATGCGCAAACGTCACAGATGAAGTTTGTGAATCACACATTATGAGCAAAGTGGTGTTTTCCAGACGATGAATGACCTGAGGAGATGACTAAGTATTCCGTTAATTTCTGGATTATCTGACTCATGATGTTCTCCTGAAGATCATCAGTTATAACTGTATTAAGTACGAAAATATAGAGTTGCAAAGCAGTGTATAGTTTGACGACCTCTGTGGCGCGGCGGGCGAAGGTTGGCCTGCGAAGCAGGAGGTTGCGGGTTCGATTCCCGCCTCGGAACAAATATTTGTGCGATCGCAGATATTTGTTCAGGGTGTTCTGGGTATTTTCTATGTATAATAAAAAGTATCTACCTATCTATGTAATATATTGTATTAAGTAATCAGTTGTCTAGTACCCATAACATAAGCTCTGCTTAACTTGGGGCTAGATAATGTTGTGTGAACTGTCCAGCATTATTTATTTATTTATTTATTATATCCTGACTCGTAGTCAGTATATACTGACTTTATTTATACTAGTAGGTATTATGAATATCAAAAACATCAAGAGCATGAATCATCAATGTATTTAAATGGAACTTATCTGCTGGTGTGCTGCTGGTTCATTTAAATCTTTACGTTGCTGGTTCTTTCTACAGTCAAATGTAAAAAAAAACAATGTTATGAGAAATGAAAAATCAAAAGCTGAGGATCAGTCGGTCCGACTAAAATTTAATTGATTACTTGTTAGTCTTATTAGGTTACTTTAATGACAGAAAATCGTCATATAATTGTTCAAAATCATGATGCAATAAGCTGGCCAAGTCTGTGGCAGTAAATGCGTCCTTGAAAACCTCTGGTGATCCATATTAGTACAGCGTAAATTCTGCATTCAGGCGTCTTCTAATCTTCAGTGATATGTATATGAATTAGTGTAAGCAATGATCTTACTGACTATCCAGGTCAAGGTCACTACAACAGAAATAAATGGCATATAAGGAGTGGTGGAATACACTACCGTCGTCTGTCTTTCCTGAAAACTATAATCTGGGTCTCTTCAAGGCTAGAGTGAATAGGTGCCTTCTATACCTTTATGCTCCATCTTCGGCCACAACGTTACCAACAGGTGAGATAGTGGCCAATCAAAGGTCTACCATAGTTAAAAAAAAAAAAAAGAAGAGGACTATTGCTATTAGAGGAGGTTGCTCCAAGCACAGTATTATTTTATCTGTGTCCAAGCTGAGAGTTATGAATGACGATACTCAGGACCTTTTTCAATGCAGAAGAAGAAGACCACCAATGCGCAAACGTCACAGATGAAGTTTGTGAATCACACATTATGAGCAAAGTGGTGTTTTCCAGACGATGAATGACCTGAGGAGATGACTAAGTATTCCGTTAATTTCTGGATTATCTGACTCATGATGTTCTCCTGAAGATCATCAGTTATAACTGTATTAAGTACGAAAATATAGAGTTGCAAAGCAGTGTATAGTTTGACGACCTCTGTGGCGCGGCGGGCGAAGGTTGGCCTGCGAAGCAGGAGGTTGCGGGTTCGATTCCCGCCTCGGAACAAATATTTGTGCGATCGCAGATATTTGTTCAGGGTGTTCTGGGTATTTTCTATGTATAATAAAAAGTATCTACCTATCTATGTAATATTTGTATTAAGTAATCAGTTGTCTAGTACCCATAACATAAGCTCTGCTTAACTTGGGGCTAGATAATGTTGTGTGAACTGTCCAGCATTATTTATTTATTTATTTATTATATCCTGACTCGTAGTCAGTATATACTGACTTTATTTATAATAGTAGGTATTATGAATATCAAAAACATCAAGAGCATGAATCATCAATGTATTTAAATGGAACTTATCTGCTGGTGTGCTGCTGGTTCATTTAAATCTTTACGTTGCTGGTTCTTTCTACAGTCAAATGTAAAAAAAAACAATGTTATGAAAAATGAAAAATCAAAAGCTGAGGATCAGTCGGTCCGACTAAAATTTAATTGATTACTTGTTAGTCTTATTAGGTTACTTTAATGACAGAAAATCGTCATATAATTGTTCAAAATCATGATGCAATAAGCTGGCCAAGTCTGTGGCAGTAAATGCGTCCTTGAAAACCTCTGGTGATCCATATTAGTACAGCGTAAATTCTGCATTCAGGCGTCTTTTAATCTTCAGTGATATTCTGTAATCTTTAGTGATTTAGTAGAAGTGTTTACTTAGTATCTATAAAACAACATCACGATAAATCGGGTAAATTTAATAAACGCTACATTTCACAGTAAATTATAAGATTGAGGAATATTTCAACAAACAACAATGTAGGTACGCTATTCCTATGATATTGCTAGCTAAGAAACCAGCTTGTATGGAAAAAGGTTGGTTGGACTCGCGTGTGGAGGATTCCATACGTCATTTTCTCTTCATGAATATTTTCCGTTTCCCTTGGGAATTTAAGGACGTAGGATTTTCGTTAAGGTTTTCCTGTAAACTTTATTTATTTGTTTATTTTATTTATTTGGATAAATACTTGGACTTTGGCCCTATACCCTGTATATTTTTCCAATATTTTGGCAAAGTAGTTTTGGAGATAAGGGAGGAGGGCTGGCGAGGATGGTTGATTTTCATATATTTTCCTTAATATTTTTAAAACCATGTATTTTTTTAAATAAAAATATGAAATTTGATATGTCACAACAAGCAATTAACAAACGTTTTTTTAATGTATCTCTTTTACCCCGAAATTCACCCCAAACCCAGACGTTGACAGATGGACAGACAGACAGACACGAGAGTGATCTTATAATGGTTAAATGACCCAGGCTCATCTATATCAGCAAACATGAGATAATTCTTCATAGCACCTATTTTATATTTAGTGTTTTTTTTTTGTTCCCATGTAGAAAACTTTCATGTGTGCAAGGCGGGTTATTACCGAAATCCCCTTTAAAATTCCCCTTTAAATTCAATAAATCGCGTTTATTGACTTTGCTATTTGTCTGAAGATCAATTATCAGAATATCACTGCCAAATTAATCAAAAATCCATTACAATATTGAAGAGCCAAATAAAAACCAGAATCTAGGAACTTTCAAAATAGGTTTCGTCTCTGCTCAGAATAAAATTCAATTTTTTGCTCAAAGCTGAGAGACTGCGAACTGTATCTACTTGGCTTTAGTTTTAAAACTCTTTGTGTGTACATACAATACATACAAAGCAGGTTGTCGATAACGGCACTCACTGGGACGAATCTGCGCACTACTTTAGCATCGGAAGAAAGCGTTACCCGAGTTAGTCATGGGAAAACAATGGCGATGAGCCGCCACTGGTGACGTTTCTATTGGACTCACAGCGAAATGAGGCCCATTGATGTTTGGCCTGAAGGGGTCTTCGGGGAAAAAGGCATATGTCTATGTAGATATGTAAGTAAATTCAGCGCTATAATACTGGGGCCGTCAGTCTGCTTTCTGAGTAAATGCGGCCTTTGTGCGGAGGCCACGGTCGAACGGGCACGCCTGCTAAACGACTGCAATATATAAGCGGATTTAGCAGGTCAGGGGACACGAACCGATGGCTTCTGAACTTCTAAGATAGTCTTAACGGGAGGATGTTTAGAATCTCGATGTCAGGCGACAGATTATGAACACAGTAAGTTCTCGGGAGAGTCAGGTTCTGTTAAATTAAAAGCTCAGGTTCATCTCAAGGTTTTAAATTTTAGCACGCAGTTTGGGATGGTCAAGCATTTTATTTTTCGTTTTTGTTTGGGATCAGCGGATAGCTTCCGATTCTAAGGCGAGGCTGAAAAACAGCGTGGCTGAGCCCTCGATCAAAAGGTTGAAAATAGTTATAGTATTTAGGCTAGTGTAAGAGACAACTCTTACAAGAGTTAAGAGTTGTCTCTTACACTAGCCTAAATATTATAACTATTTTATTTATAACCTTTGTTAGGAATGATAGTGTAAGGAATGAATGCACTTTTTTATTTTAACCCCCGACGCAACAACGGGGTGTTATAAGTTGTGTTGAAGAAGTAACAAACACACTAACACACTCACAAACTTTCGCATTCTATTGACTTAAAATCCGTTAGTATGGTCCTTCAAGCTGGATATTATATTTTGAGGAGTAAAAATCATTGTATTTTGAGGACAAAGGTCCATTGCCAAGTTGTCACACTGATGTAGGGAATTGTGAGGAAAACATAACATTATAATAAAGAAAATGAAAAGTCAAAAGAGCCCAGATGGAATTACAAACGACATACTCATAATTTCAGACTGTGACCGCTGGAAAGAACTGGAGGAGGTCTATAGACGAGAGGGGTCCTAAACCCAATAATCATTTATTGAATATAATATAATTAGTTCATAATATAATTTATATAGTAACTAATAATAAGTCTGATTAAAAAATATATGCGAAATACATAATCTTAGTTATAGTTTTTTGCACGCAATGAGGGAATAAAAGGTTTTTATATGTATTTTATTTATTGTGAGTTATTGTCATGTAATTATTTTTTCCGTAAATCATGAAACATAAAAAATGAAATTATTACCACAAAGTGATATCTAATGAAGGTGTGTATATTATGTAGGTAATGGTACCCGTTATTATGAGACTATTTATTATTTTCGTGTTCGTATTTATAAGTAAATATTATTTAATCCATGCATAAAATTGGACGGATATTATTCGAACCCTTTTGATATGCGAATTTTCTTACCGGAAAACTCGGACCATATTTTCAGTTTCCCGGAAATCTATTGGGTCGGGAAACGATCAGTCCGACTGTCAGTGGCGGAATTTATAGGTGTAAGGAAGCTGCTGAATAGATAGCTGTTCTGAATACCGGCGTAAAAATAGGGCACCAAAACGTAGAAAATCGAGACGGATGGCCGTCATTAGAGTTGTTCTATTTACCAATACGATCTTTATTACGAGCGACCAGAGATATACATATAGATAAATAAATCATGCTGGTCAGTTCACACATTATCTAGCCCCAAGCTAAGCAGAGCTTGTGTTATGGGTACTACATAACTGATATACTTAATAGAAAACATTTCATAGACAGATTTTTTTTATTAACCCCCGACGTAAAAACGACGGGGTGTTATAAGTTTGACGTGTCTGTGTGTGTGTCTGCCTGTGGCATCGTAACTCCCGAACTGATGAACCGATTTATATTTTTTTTTGTTTGAAAGGTGAATTTGCCGGGATTGTTTTTAGCTATGTTTGATCAAAATCGGTTCAGCCGTCTCATTGCGTTGAAGGTTTTTTTAATTTAAAACAAAATAATTAGGCACTTGTTTTACATAGAAAATACCCAGAACACCCTGAACAAATATCTGCAGATCGCACAAATATTTGTTCCGAGGCGGGAATCGAACCCGCAACCTCCTGCGTCGCAGGCGAATCTTTGCTCGCTGCGCCACGGAAGTACAGAAAGCTTTGCTTTATGAATAAAAAAACTATACCTACGTACCTAGGTCACAAGTCACTATTTAGGTGGAGAGTAGGTAAAGACCAAGACAAAGAAAGAAAGAAGGCCTGAAGATGGTAGTTTTAAGGTCTAGGTATCTATTCACATACCTACCTACCTAATTTTAAGTTTAACTTTTTCTCTAGGTTACTATAGGTAGTTAGGTACCTACCACGAAAGTTTGCTTGGTCTTCGTTGTGATACTGGTTAATTTTTGGTCACACGAGTATGTATTACGTAAAGGTCTAGTCTAGTTAGTCACCGTAGGTTATTATGTTATCTGTACCGTAGGTCAATGACCAGGTTAAGATAACTACTTACCTGCTTATTAGACCTACCTATGGTTGGTCCTGAAAAGGGGAGTGGTCAGTGATTCTTAGTAAAGTTAAATTATCAAACAGTCTCGATAAACTTACCTGGTATGAAAACAACTGTTTTATTATTGTAGGTATTTGTAGATTATACAATGAAGATGAAAGACTTTAGAATGAACTTGAAAATTATGATATAGGTAGGTAGGTACCTACCTACCTTCATCGGTATAACATCCAACTTAGTAAGGTTAACGTTTTTATAAAAGAATCGGACAAAATTTTAAATGGACTGTAGGGACCTACCTACCTACTATAGGTAGGTAGCTGTACTTTTTCATTGTCCAGGTAGGTTCCTAAGGAAGGACGAGTGTCTCTTTCAAATGTCGACATGTGGGTGTGATTTAAAGGGACAAAAACGTGATTCTAGGAAGGATTCAACATAGGTTTTTCTTTGGGGAAACGATATTGTCAATGAAACCCACGTCTATAACCTACTTAAAAGTTCTGAGCAACCGTTTCCTATGAACGTAGGTAGGTAGGTTAGGTAACCATAGTGTTTTAATAAAACATGCTGGGTTTAATCTTACTTAATATTATGTTCTAAAATGGTTTGGCCGTGGACAGACCAGTAACTCACTCAATCTTCTATTTTACAGCTACATCCCCGCACAGTGGTCCAAATAAATACTCAAAAATGCGGACGAAACAAAAATACCACTCACGCACACTAATATCAAATTAACACGAACACAAAGAGAACTTCACTTTGTAAAGGTACGGGTCATAGTTCAGTAAGCAACAGCGGGCCTGAACAAAAGTTGCGGTTGTTTTTGGTCGAGACTCGAGGTTACAAAGTGCATGACACGTGAGCGAGGAATGCCGGCCGGTCGAGCCGAGCCAAGCGCGGTACTGACTGTCAAACCAGCCGCCACGCCACAGCTGGTGCCGGATCACACCGCTCTAGCGGACGGACTCTCAACTAAATGAAGCCTGCGGGCAAAAGAGGGCAACTCGTCATTTGAAGAAATTATAACTCTTGTTGAGTGAGAGCTGTGAGAGTGAAGTGGCTTTCGAGACATTGTTGGTTTGATGGTATCTAAATATGGATGATTCTTTTATACATTTGCTTATGTTACTTTCTAGGTACAAAATTACAAGATATAATTTCGTTTTCCTACTAGGTAGTTCATTCATACCTAATTATTTATGATATTTTTTTGTAAATTTGTCACAATTCCTGAATAAGGACCAAATCCAAATTTTTCTTGAGTGTTAGAATTTGTAACATACAAATTCTCATAACTAAGTATATAAGTAGGTAGCTATATAATTAATTTTACAACACACTTGCTCATAAAGTGGCTCTAATTTCACCGCAATTAGGCATATAAAGATACCTGAATTCAAACTGTGACTTTTTCATTGCTATTACTCGCTAGTGAGTTATAGAGACAGTTTAACATTTAAGTTCACATAGTGTGTATTTCTGTTTTATTATTATTTTCTTCACAAGTGTGTTGAAAAACGTCGTAGGTATGATACACGTGTGTATTGATGATTACCGTCCTCGGCTCTCTTACGACCCTCACCTAACGGCTCGGGTCTCAATGGCGCCTCAGCGGTAATGACCAATCACACACTTGTAGGTACCATAATGTACTAATGTAAATTTAAGATGAGATATAAGAAGATCGTTACCTATCATTATTATGTGGTTGGAATATGAAATATTTAATAGCTTCATTCGATTAAAAAAAAAACCTTCTAAAAACGACTAAAACTAACTTAGCAAAATTGCCACTTAGTATGCGAGACGACATGGCGTCGCTGGGGTGGGAGGATATTGACTCGCGGCGACGCCAGTGCGCATGTACCAAATCATGTGTTTCTGTTTTAAAGCTGCTCAAACACTAAGAAAATTTATCACTAATATCCCAGACAAAATTCTGCAACGTTTATTTTGATGGTAATTTTATGTCCATGTTTTCGCCCGGTCAACGCACTGCGCTAACTGCGCTTTGAGGTTACCTACCTACGGGAAGTAGGTACGTACGGCCTTGACCTCCAAGTAATTAACTATGTAGTAGGTAGGTACATACATAGGTACATACCTACTGTGTTTGTAGTTGGTTGCGGATAAGTTTATGTACAAGTCTGGAAATGCAAAAGATCCAGCTAATTATAGGCCGATTTCTATATTGCCCGCGTTAAGTAAAATCTTTGAAAAACTTATTCTTACTCAATTATTGTCACACTTTAACTTCCACAGACTACCTAGGTACTTCATAGTCATCAATTTGGATTTACCAAGGGTCGATCAACAGCTGATGCTGGTACCATGCTTTTGGAACACATATTTCAAGCATGGGAAAACTCGCAAGACGCGATCGGAGTATTCTGCGACCTATCCAAAGCATTCGACTGCGTGAGTCATGCTACTCTAATTTTGAAGTTAAAACATTATGGCATCCAAAATCAGGCAATTAACCTTGTAAATTCTTACTTATCCAATAGAGTACAAAAAGTTGACGTTGGTGGTGAAAGGTCTTCAGGATCGTCTATTGTTATGGGAGTGCCCCAGGGTTCAATACTAGGCCCATTTCTATTTTTAGTATACATTAACGATCTCCCTTTTTATGTAAAAGATATATGTGATATAGTTTTATTTGCTGACGATACGTCTTTAATTTTCAAAGTTGATAGGTCAAAAGCTAATTACGATGATCTAAATAAATCACTATCGCGAGTTCTTGATTGGTTCACAGTAAATAATCTGTTGCTTAATGCTAAAAAAACTAAATGCATTAAATTCACTTTGCCAAATGTAAAACATTACCCAACCAATATTAAAGTAAATGGCGAGACACTCAATCTTGTAAACTCTACTGTTTTCTTAGGACTTAATATTGATGCAAGTTTGCAGTGGGGACCACAAATTGAGGCACTTGCGGGTAGACTTAGTTCCGCTGCATATGCAGTTCGTACGATAAGGCAGCTTACTGATGAAGCTACAGCTAGGCTAGTTTATTTTGGCTACTTCCATAGTGTTATGTCATATGGCATCATTCTGTGGGGGAAAGCAGCAGACATCCAAGCAATATTTGTTTTACAAAAACGGGCAATACGTGCCATTTATAAAATGAAGCCACGTGACTCCTTGAGGGAGCGTTTTAAGGAAATTAACATTCTCACCGTAATATCGCAATACATCTACGAAACCTTATTATATACACATAAACACTTAGATAGATTTATGAAAAAAAGTGACGTGCATTGTTTCAACACGAGAAATAAAAATAAACTGAGTAGGTATTCCCAAATTTAGATTAAAAAAAGTAAGTGGGTCTTTTATGGGGAATTCTGTTCGGTTCTATAATAAACTTCCAGAAAGTGCTTCTAAACTTTCGATTCGAAGATTTAAATCTTACATAAAGAATAATTTAATTAAGAAAGCGTATTACACACTACATGACTATGTTAATGATAAAGCCGCGTGGCCTGATGTCGCTCTGCCCCTCGACACCTAATTTGTCAATTTGCAATGTCTGTACCTGCATATAATTTATTACTGATGTGTTATTTATGAGTATATCAAGCGTAGTGTGTGCTGCCTTATGAACTTTTGCTGATTCTCTCTATCATCTTACTTTTGACTGCCTACCTAAGTAAGGCTTTTAATTTGGTTTTCCTTTTTTCCTTGAATCAGCTTCAACTTGTTCTCGAGGCACCACACAGGCGCTCTACACCTAGTAGTAAGAAGGATCATCAAAAGAAAAACAGACCGTGTTTGTTGCCTGATTCTTCTAGGTCTGGTTGCGTTGGAACAGGAGTAAATGTAAATTTATTTTTTAAGACGATTCAAAATGATCCTTGTGATTTCAATGAATAAAATACTTTTTGACTTTGACTTTGACTTTACAAAAACTTTTGTGGAAAATTGTACGTTTACGTTGTGCAAGTTGCTAGGAAAATACCTACTTATACCTATTGAAAATGCTCGAATGTTAGGTAGGTAGGTAGGTAGGTATATTGACGAAATTGGAACATTGGAGGCATTTCTTAAAATGTTTTATTTTAAGTATAGACTTTAAGATTACTAATCATATTGAGAGTTGGATCATTTTAAATAAGTAGGTACCTACTAACCGTGCTACTAATAAATGCGGATCATCTTTGGAATAGTTACACTGTGTGTTGTCTCTTTCGTAGTTAGGTAGTTACGAATTTGAAACTGCCTGTCAATGCAAGAGACAAAAAAAACACTGTAATCGCACACTTTAAGCCCGTTAGGGACGTCCATTCATAATTCCCGATTAAAAATTCTCGATTCCAGTTACTGAAATAATTGTGCATGTCAGACTAATAAACCCAATTAGTAGGTAGGTAGGTACAGGTACCTACCTACCCCATACATACATATCCCACTAATATTAATAAATAACAAAGTTACGATGTTTGTATGTTTGTTACTCGATCGAAACTTTGTACAGCAGACAAATCTAAGCATTGGCTCTCCGCCAAAAATTCTGTAGATTTTGTGAGAAAGTCACTTTTTCCCAGTTTTTTGCTTCTCGGAGACGAAAGAAAGGAAGTAATTACTTAGATTTATAGTATCAAAGGAAAAGTCATTGTGTTACGGATCTATTCGAGCTCTGAAAACAATTTTTCCGACAATTCCAACAATTTGATTGAACCTGCCTCGGTGCGATTATCTACTGGCAAAGGGAGTTAAATTGGTATGAACAATTTCAAGTGGGTTTGTTTGTATCGCTTTAATTTGTAATTTATTCGTACAAGCAGTTCTTCAAATCTGATTCAATTTTGTGCTTTACTTGCGTCCAAAAACATAGTAAGTAAGTATTGGTAGGTACTTAGATAGTATCGTCTTATTATATTATTTTTATTTTTGATAGCAACCCTCTAATGAGAGGGAAAAAACATAATAATATAATGTACCTATATCTGATGAAGTACAGCTGCGATTAAACTATCATCCACTGGTCCTTACTTCCCAATTCAATAAAGGGGTTAAGCAAGGAGATCCACTTTCCCCAAAACATTTCACTGCAACAGTAGAGGAAGTCTTTAAAATATTGGCACCGGGCTGGCCTGATATAGGGATTGTCTTGGGGGAGCGGCGGCTGACAAATCTCCGCTTCGCCGACGACATCGTTTTGTTTTCCTCCTCAGCCGCGGAACTAGGCATGCTTGCTCAATGATCTGAACCAAGCCAGCCTCGGGGCTGGACTTCGATGAATATGTCAAAGACCAAGCTAATGACCAACAGCACAAAACGTAGACTGTACGTTGATGGGATCAAGGTCGAATATGTCCATGAGTATGTGTATCTCTGCCAAATCTCGGTCTCCTTCCAAGCGCGACAAGATAAAGACGTTGCTTGACGTACCGAAAACGCTTGGAGGAGATATTGGTCGATGAAACATCTAATGAAAGGCGAACTTCCTCTATGCTTTAAACGCTGACTCATGGACTGTGCGTTCTCCCCATCCTTACATACGATGCACAGACTTGGTCTTTGACAATTCAGCAAAGGTCCAGACACGAGGTGTGCCAGTGAGCAATGGAGCGCAGTATTTTAAGTGTCCGACTAACAGACCGAATTTGAAATTCAATCCAAGTCAAGTTTTACTAAAGCGGCCACTGTTTTACTAAAACTTTGGTAAATAATTTCCACAAATTTGAAAAGTCACGCAATACACTTCCATTTCATTTTACTACACTTGTGCTCTATATAGACGAGCTACATTGGTTAAAATGCCACCAAAATTACCTACACTAATAACAATAAGAAATAAAATAAAATAAAAATAGACGACGTCTCGTTTCAAAAAAGCGGCCAAGTGCGAGTCGGACTCGCCCATGAAGGGTTCCGTAGCAGCAAGTAACATAATATAAAAGTTCTTGGATGGATTACGATTTATGACGTATTAAAAAAAAACTACTTACTAGATCTCGTTCAAACCAATTTTCGTTGGAAGTTTACATGGTAATGTACATCATATTTATTTTTTAGTTTTATTGTTCTCTTATTTTAGAAGTTATGTGGGGGGGAGACACACACTTTTTTTTTTTTTTTTTATTAACAATGATAGACCTTTGTTTGACCACGATCTCACCTGTTGGTAAGTGACGATGCGGCCGAAGATGGAGCACAAAGGTCTAGAAGGCACCTATTCACTCTAGCCTTGAAGAGACCCAGATTATAGTTTTCAGGAAAGACAGACGACGGTAGTGTATTCCACTCCTTAGCAGTTCTCATTATAAAGGTAGAACTGAAACGTTTTTACCACTTTGGAAGTGTCTCTCGCGCAAACTATTCAGTTTAGAAAAAGTGATATTAGAAACCTCAATATCATTTTTGAAGACCTATCCATGGATACCACACACGTATGGGTATGATGTTTTTTTTTTTGAGTTTCAGTTCTGAGTATGGGGAACCCCAAAAATTTACCGTTTTTTTTCTATTTTTTTGTGAAATTCTTAATGCGGTTCACAGAATAGGTACATCTACTTATCAAGTTTCAACAGCCTAGCTCTTATAGTTTCGGAAAAAAGTGGCTGTGCCATACACGGACAGACAGACAGACAGACATGCCGAATCTATAAGGATTCCGTAATTTTTGGTTACGGAACCCTAAAAATTGTGGAAAGAGTCGATTTTAGTCTTAGAGCATTGCAGGCCTCCGTTCCGTGTTGCTCAATGATTTTAGTACTTTTGAGACTTATGCCACAGATACAATAATACTCCCTTCCTCACCCCCCGCCCCCCGCTAGTGTTCAGAATCCCCAAGATGGAGTAGTATTCCTGAACTAAATACACCATCAAGCTAACAAACTAATACATAAAGTTACCGCCAGAGGGCATTGGCTAGTCTTGGTTTCCGAACCTAAGGTTCAAGTGTTGTAAGCTTGGAGACTGTGAGCCTTATGTGTCGTAACACAGATGGCGCCGTGAGCGAAAACTGGTTTTTCGTAAAAGGTATTGCGAGAAATTGTCAAGACAGGTAGGTAGTCTAGCTGAGTAGGCGAACCATTCGAAACAGAGTTTGCATATCCGTTGTTGAGAATCTGGAAGCTACCTATCTGTAATGTACCTATAGATATAATATACCTATACCTACTTATAATAAAACAGTAACAGGTCAAATTCTGTGTAAGTTATTTTGAAATGTTTTTTAGAGGGCACTCTAAAATCAATACTAACCGACGCAAAAACGACGGGCTGTTATAAGTTTGACGTGTCTGTGTGTGTGTGTGTGTCTGTCTGTCTGTGGCATCGTAGCTCCCGAACGGATGAACCGATTTCGATAATTTTTTTGTAAGTGGGAAGGTGAATTTGGCGGGAGTGTTCTTAACTATTGTTGATCAAAATCGGTTCAGCCGTTCCATTGCGTTGAGGTTTTTTTTAATTTTTACAAAACTAATTACTTGTTGTTAAAAGGAGATAGGTACATATAAGATTGTCCCGGAACTATTTCAATGTCATGGGTTTTTTATTTTATACATTACGGACATCACAACCTTCAGTATTAGGTCCATATAAGTAGCTTGATACCCGGAATGTACTTACTAGACCTACCCTCCGCCTACCCTCTCCTTGCCCTAAAATTGGGAGGTCCGTTTCTAATGCCAACCCATCTTTTGTAAGGCGGATACACCACGGCATAACTTACATGTCAGTCACTGGAACAGCACACGTGTAAGTAGCTGAAAATTAAAGCTTTACCCGTGAATCCAATACTAATTAATATCCAATTGCAATTTATATCCAATATTAGTACGTTTTAGTAGTAGTAGAGCATTTTTGTGAAAGAGTTCGTCCGGGGAAGTACCTACTACCACCATACCTATTTCTGCCGCAAAACAGTAGTGCTCGGATTGCTGTGTTCCGGATTGAAGGGTATAATGGTTGCCGGTGACATTACAGGCACATGAGACTTTTAATATTTATGTATCAGGGTGGCGGGCGCGATGCAATGCCACATAGGGTGCGTCCTAGGTGGACGTGACCTATGCGATAATGCATGGTTTATAGGCAAGGTGGGCCATCTAATTGATCAGTCATACCGAGTCGTATAAAAAAAATATTAATATCAATTCTGTTCACTTTGGATTGAATTTGGAATTTCGCTTGGATTGGCTAAGAATTGTGTGTATTTATTTATTATTTATTTATAATACCTACCTACTATGAAGTTAGCTGCTCTCTGCAGTTGGATAAATTTAATGCCAATCCCAATTAGTTCATGAGATATCCGCACAATATTAAATTAATTTGGCGCTAGTTGGTATTCAAGAGTACGAAATGACACTTGTCCAATACCGATCGATCGGAATTGTGTTCAACAATAAAGCTGCTGGTATAGAACATACTTTTTTCGAGCTATTTACAGACAAAACCTTTGAAAATCGCTAATGACACAGAAGGTTCATTACGACGAATAGCACGAACCTGCGACTAATTACGGCTTTAATTACATCACCTCGAAATTACGCTTCCACAGCCTGTTTTGTAATTCGTCCTTTTTTCAACGGGATTCCTCAACGTAGAGTTGTAATTTGCAACAAGGGTTTGTGATGAGAATTTCCAGTGCAAAGTGCCACAGTGGCGGAATTGCAGTCTTGGCCGCCCTAGACCCCAGACCAAGTGGTAATTACCTACCAGTCGCCCCCTTTCTCAGCTCTTTAGACTTTATAGGTACCTACCTAATGAATTTACTTTATTGCCAACTTTTATCGAAATGCGCGAGCCTTTTGAATATTTAGGTAGGTACCTACTTTGAGTTTTATTTATATTATTTATTTATGAGTGTTTAATCACTAGTTTATGACACCCTCGAAATCGCACTATTTCTTGTTATACATTTGTGAATTGTTTGTCACGATTGTCCGCCCCCTATATCTGGCCGCCCTAGGCCCGGGCCTATGCGTTTAGTTTTTCCTTTCAATTCTACTAGGTAACTATATTGTTTTTTGTTTTTATATATTAACACGTTTATTTTTTTATTATTTATTATTATTTTATTGTATTTTTATTGTAACTTCACCTCCTCTCACGTTCTTTACAATCCTGTCCATCCAAAGGTTGCCTGGAAGAGATCGCTCTTAGCGATAAGGCCGCCCATTGTATCACCGTGAACTAGTTGTAAGTTAATATAAGTATGCTGTTATTTTATTTTTAAGGTGATTACAATAAAGAGTTTTCTATCTATCTATCTATACTGGGCCTTAGGGCAAATCCGCCATTGCACAGTACTTGCGTCTGTATATATTCTGTGCTTGCGTAGAGGTGTAGCAACCGGTGAGGTGTATCCGGCCTAGAATAGGCACTTACCTCTCCTCGAGTGGACGTTGTAAAAGTCGAATAAGGAATTACACCAAAGGATGGACAGTAGCTTAACCGTTATACATGAATACTTAACACCATGTGATCACCTATCTGCCTGCCAAGAGTGGTGAGGCATTATGTTAGAGCCTTCGTCCTGCAGTGGACATCTACTGGCTTATGATGATGATGAGTAGCTTACTTAGAGGATAAGATAAGATAATATAATATAAGATAATATAAGATAAAATGTTTATTGTGTAAGTTTGGTTGTCCATTGCTGCATTATTCTGTGTAGTGGACAGTTGGATTGGCTCCTCGGTTGGTAAACACGACTACAAGATGGCCCCCATTCTCTGGAGGGTCTGATTCTTATACTGATACTGGTACTGCTGCAGCCACGGTAACGGCAGAGCAGGGGTTGCTGAGGTAATGGTTACTTTGTTGTTAACCAGGAATTCGGCTGTTGAAAGAGTTTTCCCTGCATCACAGTCAGTGTAAAAATCAATAGTGAGACGTTGGTGAGAGTTTGACGTTGGTCGTGGAGACCGCGTATTGGCAAACGTAGCGTGGGGCGCCCTCTGGCTTACGAAAGGCGGGGCGGGCAGAAAGTGGATGAGAAGAGCCGAACACCGGGCTCAGTGGCACGTATTGGGAGAGGCCTATGTCCAGCGGTGGACTATGTAACACCCCCCCTACTACCTTCTCTCTATTATACCTAATAATCTAACTACCTATTATACCGCGCGCACTCACCGACTTCCTACTTTACTCTGTGGAGTTACGATAACTTTAATCTTACCTACTTCTTTAAACACTATAAATTGGCCATATGATCGTCTAGATATATACCTACGTTGTGTCTTGTAATAACTCGAGTTCTTTATTTGTTAATATTGTCGAGCCTTAACGTATCCTAACTACATAAAATATTTTACCTTTTTATCGATATTCTCGTAATAGTTGCTACTAATTCTAATAGGAAAGATACCTATTTAAATTTTATTTTACTTCAGTACACATCGGAACAATTAATTAAAAGATTACTCCAGAGATTTATTTCCATTATAGTTTGTTATTCCTTTGTAAAAGAATAAGCTACAATTAAAGTTCCTAGTAATATTTTGAACATTCTGATTTTACAATTTCTGAGGTTTATTGATTTTGACTCTAGGGCTTCAATACAGACATGTTTGTATTGTGCTATTTCAAGATACTTTTACGTGACAGGTTTGCATCTGTAAAAGATCCATTAGGGAAATGACAAGGAAATTACTTGTATAAATTATTTGCTTCTCAGATATAATTTTTAAGTTATTTCTTTAATTATTTGAAGGATGAACCAAATTTGATAAGGTTCATATCCAGAGATAAGCGACTTTTGGAGAACAGCCCCGTCCGCGCTGCCCTCGGTGGATTTCTTCCAATGCTTTTGGTCAATCCTCCCTCGCTTGGACATAGGTAATTACCTAATATTGTCCGTGAGTTTTATCCAAATGATATTCTAATTAAAATCAATTCTTTTTTACTTTAATACAAGGGATTTTAGAGGATCGCGAACCTATTTCTGTCGGAGTAAGTTTGTTAGTCATTTTCAAACATTCCAGGGAATTTTACATTTAATCAATAACGCAAAATCAACCACATACATCCTTCACCTTTGGTTAACTTTGGGATTTATCTAGGCTTCCTGAAGCCTAGGAAAATCCCTACTTGATTCATACCCCTACTTACAAATAATTCTAAATATTCTCTGTAGGATAAATAGAATTCCTAGTTGGATTATCCAAATAGGAATAATCGCTTGTGAAAATTCTAGACTATATTTAAATGAAATTTTCCTTCCGAGAACGATAATATTCAATTACAAGATTCTCCTTTTATCTAGTATTTTAATACGTTTGATAATTATTTTGCCCGTTCCTTTATGAAAGAATAATAGTAAACTAAATTAATTCACCGGTTAAATTTTAGAAAATGCCAATTTGTAAGATTGGTCTAAATACGCACTAATACAATGCCTATATAAGTGTGCCTAATTACCTGGCTAAATTGGGTGTGTGTGATTCAAACTTTGAGAAAACAGTTCTCATTTTGTTTTAAATGTGCAGTTAAATGTGTATGTCTTCTGACGAGGTGCAAGGTCAGAATACCTAGATTGAACTATTAAGGATAGGATATCTGTCGCTGTGTAACCTAAAGCGACAGACGGAGCCTAGAGGTCAGGAATAAGGTTTAAGGAGGGATGAGATTTTGCCTTTCTAGCGGACTCACTAGAAAACCTTTTCAGGCGGATAGAGGTTTCCTGTCCAGCAAAAAATGGATTCCTGAAAACATTAAAACAGGAGAGGATCTATTGACTACGACAGTCCAACAAATATCTCTCTTCGAAGACCGTTCACTTTTTCACTAGCTAAACATAACTTTGACTTTGAATATTTAAGAACACTTGAAAAACATCTCCAAAAAGAAACTAGTTAATTTCTTTTATTTTGGACGGCTTTTCAAATTAATTTTATATTTCACAAAAATTTAAACTTTCACTAAATTATATTCAATTTCACTTATTATGGTCTACTTCCCAGAATCAATCCTAATATTTCAAAGTATAAATTTCTAGCTTTTAAACGAACTTTAAAATCACTTCGTAATTAATTAACACAATTTAATATTTTACCCCAGCGTTACCACGCAAACGTGATACTACTCCCAGAATTATCCAGTACTGATCCCCCTTCAGCTGTTACATTTCTATTTAAAGTCGCCAACCAAGATAAAACATTTCATTCAATTTTGAATCTTATTCATACGATTCCTAAATAGGAATTGGTGTGTTCCTTCAAAGTATTCTGAAAATCGGATGTTTATATTTTTTGTATATAAACATTCTCACAGCCCATTTCTCTGAAAAAACGACAGAACAAACCCTCTATTGTTTCCGACCTCATTATTCAAGTATCGCTCGATTTATTTGATAACAAGATATAATAATTTTATTTGAGCACTTGTGAGATACTAATGAATCCAGTAAAAATGGTTCGTTACAGTCGCCCCTCAAAATTTACGCAGACACTCAACTTTGTGTCCGGAGAAAATTTTCCTCGCCTATTAATCTCACAAATATTGTTTAGTACAATCATAATTATGATATTTGTATACCATATCTTCCAAAATTTTTTTTTTTTTATTATTACCCTATTCTTTATTAAAATTAATCCTCATCTAGATCCATGTTGAATCAACATAAGCTTTTTATTTCATTATTAATTTAATTCCCAACCCCAAAATATTTTTTTTCAAATCATCTGGTTTCCACACTTTCATTCAGTCATTCTGCCTCTGTTAATTCAACAATTCAACTAGAATATTATTTACACCCCAACCTTTATTTATTTATGTTGATTAATTCTGAAATCAATTCCATATACTATAAATTTGTAAAATATTTGCTATCACATAGCTCAGGAATCTCTGAAGAAAATTTATCTACCGGTATTAGCATAGATAAATTTTAGGCATGGTTCTTCATACCTTAAAACTGAGTAAATTCAGACAGGGACTTTTGAAGAATAATTATTCACCCGTATCAGTATGAATTAATTATAGGCACTGCTTTGCTTGGCCAAAGTATGTACTAAACTTACTAGTTAATTCTAACCACGAGTGAAGAAAAGGCAAGAATCTCTAAATCCTTTCTCATCTCTTCACAAATATGTATATTAATTTCAGAATCAATTTATCTTCTCCTTTTGGTTTTTATTTACAAAACCCCTTTTCGACAGTGTTTTTTTTTTTTATTTTGGAATCAGTTTCCTTTATATTCTGAATGTATTTTTTTTTTTTTTTTTTTTTTATTCTTACGATATATATATTTGTATATTTATTATTATATATTCTTTTATTTTTATTTTATTCTTAAGCCACTTGGCTACAACAACTCTCAGAAGTCTTGTTCTCCATTGCAAAATAAAATTCTGTACAATTTACTAAGGTCAAATTCAAACAGTATCGATATGTGTGTTTCACCTGTGTGCGTGAGTACCTAGCTGATTAGTGTAATTTAGACCAATAATCAATAACGTACATCTTCATACCAATATTGACATCAACTACATGTTGTCGCTAGTTTATCTGATTCATTATCCCAGCTTGGAAAAGACTGCACGAAGGAAAATGGGTTGTGGATCCATCTCATCCCTAGTAGAACTAAGGCCGGCACAGTCCTAGGAACAACCAACATTACGTTTCCCTGGAGAGCGCTCCTTTGCCAACTACAATCTACTCCTCCCAATGTCTTCAATCCTCAGACAAGCACGTACAACATGTCTAAACCAACCTCAATAATTCGATGCATTTATTTAACCATTGGAGTTGTCCGTGTGCTTAATCCGGGCAAAAAACCGATTTTGCCGCACGTATAATTAGAACTGCTAACTAAAGCACTCTGTGACGGGGAATCATAGTCTATTGACTTTAACCTAACACCAAACCCCTCTTTAGTCAACCGTCCTTTGTGAAATGTGATGTCTGTTGAATACAACCCTAGTAAAGTGTTTCATTCTACAGATCCTTAGTTTCCCAGAGCCCTCATTCTGATTTTAAAACATTCACACAATCACCCTTAATATCTCTCATTATATGTTATTCGTTCCATACTCTTTCATACAAAATTATTTTTTTGTTTTTTATTCACTCCATTACTCAAATTTTCCCTCTGTTTCATTTCTCCTTTCTCACTTTCATTTCTTCTCTATGAACCTAAGGTTTCTTTTGTAAACTGAAACTAAATCTCCCAAATTTTTTTATAATTCTGAATTAAATACCCTTCCCTTTTCAAAACCAAATTCTAGTATGTTAATGAATTTAATAGAGAACAATTCATCCGTAAAAGTTGTCAACCAAATATTTTTAATAATATTTTATTATTTGTCAGTTTGTATATTGTACAATTATTATTCTACCACTCATGGTGGTTTGTGTTATAGTATTTATTACACATTATTTTGTTTCACTTTATAATTTTTTTAAATTATTTTTATATATAAATCAGAATGACTTCTTAATTCCTGTTTAAAGATCGTAATCGTTGTACATCTCAAAATATAAAAAATATTTTGATTGAAAAGAGGAAAGTCGCCGACACACCCCTTTACCTATGGATACTAATCCCAATTGATCCACATTAATTTTACTTTATATTTTTATAATCCTGTTTTCTTTTACAGGTCAAATTGTTTTCTGAATTCAAAACTAGGGTCAACCAGAACTTTATATCTATAAGTAAACTCTCCCCCAAGCCTCCAGTTACAATTTTTTATTTTTATTTTTATTTTTATTTATTAATTTAACAAAATCTCTTATTTTAATATTTTTAAATTTTGTTCTGTTGTTTCCGTATTGGTTATTTTACAGTGTTCCTCTCCACTTTCTGCCACCTGATTCCGCTTCCAATCCGTTAGACGCTTGAATTTTATATGTTTTGACTTCTTCGCTTAAGGCATCCACTTTAGTAGCTAAGGACATCATGGTCTGTTTCAATGTTCTTAAAAAGGCCCCCGTGGATTTTCCACTTTTTGGTTTTTCCTTGATTGTAGAATTTGATTTTTTTTTACGTTTTGATGTAGATTTATCTTCCTTTTCCAAATTTTGAAAACTTTCCGACTCCAAGATTTCTTGATTTTGATTTGTTTCCGTCTCTTTACTTCCAAGGCGTTCTGGCCTTTTACGCTTTCGTATAGGCTTCATTTTTTTTTTGTTTGATTGGTTACGATTTGTTTCCGTTTCTTTGTTTTTAAAGCGTTCTGAGCTTTTTCGTTTTTCGGTTAGACTTCACTCCCTTTTTTTTTTTTTTTTTTTTTTATAAATAAATAAACTTGCCTAAAGTTTATTTAATTATAACCTTTTTTTTTTTTCAATTCTGGTTTCCTCCTGAAATCAAAATAATATAGCTTCCCTAATCTCTAACCATGTTTTAACTTTGATAAATAAAATAAATAAATAAGTAAATTATGCTTAAAACAAGGTTAGTGAAAAGTAATCAAGTCAATTAAATTAATTCAAAGTCAAATTAAAAATAATCAAATCTATTCAAAACGAATTAAAATTAATCAAAGTTATTCAAAGTTTAAATTAAAGTTATAAAATAAAGCAGAGGTTTAAATTTATTTTTTATATAATATTTTTAATCGAAATCAATCAAAATTAATTATAATTATTCAAAGTTTAAATTAAAGTTACAAAATAAATACAAAGGTTTAAATTTATTTTTATATAATATTTTTAATCGAAATCAATCAAAATTAATTAAAATTATTCAAAGTTTAAATTAAGGTTACAAAATAAATACAGAGTTTTAAATTTATTTTTATATATTTTTTTTTTTTTTTATTATTATTTATCTATCATAATTATTATTCATTTTTTATTATCACTGTCATCGAAGAACTATTTCCGTTTTTTTTTTTTTTTTTATATCATATTAACGCCCCCCCAAGTTTTATACTTTTGAAATCAGCAATCGTTCTCCAATGTTTTTTTAATTATTTTATTTAGTTTGTTAAAACTTAATTATTTTAAGAATAAATTTTAAAATCCATTTTCCGTCAAACAATCGTAATATTTTTAAACTCCCGTGTTTATAAAAGAAACCATTAATCTTCCAAGTTTTATAGACTAGACTTAGCAATTGTGTAACCTAAGTCGCCACCCGTCATATTCCTATCTGTCTGTCAAAGTAACCCACGATTTTTATTAAAATATCCTGACTTTTGCGAATTCAATCTATAATGTGAACCCCCCCCAGATAAAATCATTAAGCAAATTATTATTGGTATTGTTCAATCATACATATTTTCTTACATATGTAATATCACTATAACGTTTTAATGTTTAAATTCATACATTTCTTTATGATGTTACGTAATTTTACGCAAGTTAGTCAGAGCCCAAACGAGCGCACATTCGTCTCTAATATCTGTGAGCTACTGCGGATGAATTAGTTGGATCTTTGGATGGAATTGTTGCCAACAGCTCCTTTTAGCAACGCGTGACTTTAATTAAATCGGACAGTCGAACAACAAACCATTATTTTAATTTTTTTAAGCCGACTTAAGGGAAACAGTTCCATACTAAAAAATTAGTTGAATAAGCAGCCCCACGTAATCAAACCGTGCTACCTTTCCTAGCCAAATTCGATCAGTCTTAAGATATTTTGCGCCAGAAAAATGGGTCCAACGTTCCAAATATTACGCCAAATCTAACCGTACCTTCTTAGACCGGCCTCCCTAATTCGATCCGCTAAATGGTAATAATTTTTACTCTGTGTCAATTTGATCTGACTTTACCACGGCGTTCAAAAAGTGAAAGTTCACGAGTGTGTTGTCTCTGTCTATGTTGAGATTTGCTCTGCGACATCATATTAATCGTTACTTTCCAATATTAATTGTCAGAAGTTCCAAATAAATTATCATTTGAGAAACTAATATTACTTTGATGTAGTAGGCAATTATAATACGAAAATGAACCGCGGTGTCTCAAAAATTAACCTTGTATATACAGAACAAAGATAACTGTATGGACTAATTACGGCTAACCATACTGCTAGTGACATCTTCCGGCCTTCGCAAAGAAATGCTTTCAAATTTCAATCGTGTAGAACGCGTGAGATGAATCTTATACAAGCAAACCAACCGAGTTCCTCCTCTGGGCACCAGATGTCAACACAGAACCTACTCAAAACTTTTGTTAATCGCGATTTACTCGGTATAAAGATTCTAAAAGACATTAGTCTTAGTGTTAATTTTGTCCTAGGTTTCTGTGAACTTTATAAATGACAAAGTAATTATTATTTCAAAACACCCAAAGCCACATCAACAGACGCGCCTCGCGTTGTCGAATTTGACTCTATGAAAGATCGTTAAATCCCGTGTTAGTTCAGTTACTCAACGATAGGTGTTCATTTTTCTATATCGCAAACAAATCGTAGCTTTCGTATGAGACGGTGTCGACCTCTGGCGTTAAATCCTGTCAAGCCGTCATCGCCCTCCTTTAACTAGTTAACAGCCCGGACCGAAAAATCGAACCATAGTTATAGGTACCAGCCTCGCATAGTTTCACCTAGATGTCGCTACTGGAAAGATTAGAATGTAATTATCGTAACGTTTTGACTTATTTGTAATTAATTTCCGAACAAAACGGAGTCACTGTGTTCTCTCATTCTTTCACTACGCTCTGTTACGCACATCGTCTCTGTCTCTCGCTTGTTTGGCAATACGAATAAAACAGAGTGGCAACGTCTCATAACAGCCAGTATTGCACGAATCAACAACTTCGCGTCGCTCATTGCGTTCCGAGCTGAAGATTAGAATACTCAACTAATCTGTACTACTCTAACATGTGGAGTCCGTCTCTCTCACACGCATCCACAATAATGCCCTGTTCTTTTTTAGATAATAATTGATTACTTTAAAAGGCCCAGCGGTATGGCAGACCGTAGTGATGCGCGACTTTAACTAAATTGGACAGTCGAACAACTAGCCACTATTTAATTGTTAAGTTGAATTAAAAAATAGTGCTTTACTAAAAAGTTAGTCGAATAAACGAATACTATTTTAATTCAGTAGGTAATAATAGTACGAAGACGAACCGCGGCGCCTCAAAATGATCTCTGTGTACACGGAACAAGGAACATTTCAATGAATATAGGCTTGCCCATGTGGTCGACTGCACGAGTCACGTATAGTATGCAGGTACCTAGTTCAAATCAAAAACACAACTCCAGAGTCCAGACAGACCGTTATGCATGTGTAACGAGCGCAGCTGATAGTATCTAGGTAACGTCTCTTTCACGCAACATGAAGGGCCTAGCACTGAGCCGGCGAAGGCAGCCGATTCGCGACGGAAAACTGCGAGTCGGTTAAGTACCGAAATAAATAGTGGAAGAACAGGCGGAGGCACCCGATTCGCAACGGAAAACCGCGAGTCGGCTAGGTAACGAAAAAAATTAGTGGTACTGCATTGGAAGAATGAATTCATTCAGTGTTTACCGACTTCAGTCGCACTAGTTGAATATTTTTGTTAGTTGAATAAGTCGAATACTTTTATTCATAGTCGCGCATCGCTAGCAGACCGTTCCGTGTTCCGAATTCGATAGTACTTAGGTTCACACCTCTCCTAAATAACGATTAACCAAATCCACTTAAACCACGCGTGCCTACGAAGTCCCAGTTCGGGGCGGACCACCAGTTACTAAGATAAATATTACCCCCAAATCAAAAGAACTTCTATGAACAACTTATAAATATTACCAATCTGTCAACCCACTCAATTGCTGCTACTTAAAAGTGAGTAGTTCACACTACCCACTTAATGACATAAAATACCCACGCGTCAATAGCAAATCAACAACAAAGTCCTGTTCAGTGAAATGAAAGTTCTCACGTCTCAAGTGTAACGATCACTCGACAACAATCACACAACAACGCTTTGTTTAGTGAAACTAATCACTCACGATTTGAGTGGAGTACTCTCGCAACAATAATCCTTTGTTTCCTAAGTAGGTGGGTTAAAGAATGACCTAATAACCCACATATTTTGTTTATATCGAAAACTCTACTAGAAAGAAACTACCAACAAAAAAAACTAAATTATACCGTGAATAAGACCCGACAATAACAAATCCCATACCACAGACAACAAATTGCCAAGTTTTGACTTGGCTTTAAAAATAAGAAAGTTATCGTAACATTATTAATTATTTCTTAGCAGTATCCTTAATAACCAAAATTAATCCTGGTCACGGCACCAAATTGTAACACCCCCCCTACTACCTTCTCTCTATTATACCTAATAATCTAACTACCTATTATACCGCGCGCACTCACCGACTTCCTACTTTACTCTGTGGAGTTACGATAACTTTAATCTTACCTACTTCTTTAAACACTATAAATTGGCCATATGATCGTCTAGATATATACCTACGTTGTGTCTTGTAATAACTCGAGTTCTTTATTTGTTAATATTGTCGAGCCTTAACGTATCCTAACTACATAAAATATTTTACCTTTTTATCGATATTCTCGTAATAGTTGCTACTAATTCTAATAGGAAAGATACCTATTTAAATTTTATTTTACTTCAGTACACATCGGAACAATTAATTAAAAGATTACTCCAGAGATTTATTTCCATTATAGTTTGTTATTCCTTTGTAAAAGAATAAGCTACAATTAAAGTTCCTAGTAATATTTTGAACATTCTGATTTTACAATTTCTGAGGTTTATTGATTTTGACTCTAGGGCTTCAATACAGACATGTTTGTATTGTGCTATTTCAAGATACTTTTACGTGACAGGTTTGCATCTGTAAAAGATCCATTAGGGAAATGACAAGGAAATTACTTGTATAAATTATTTGCTTCTCAGATATAATTTTTAAGTTATTTCTTTAATTATTTGAAGGATGAACCAAATTTGATAAGGTTCATATCCAGAGATAAGCGACTTTTGGAGAACAGCCCCGTCCGCGCTGCCCTCGGTGGATTTCTTCCAATGCTTTTGGTCAATCCTCCCTCGCTTGGACATAGGTAATTACCTAATATTGTCCGTGAGTTTTATCCAAATGATATTCTAATTAAAATCAATTCTTTTTTACTTTAATACAAGGGATTTTAGAGGATCGCGAACCTATTTCTGTCGGAGTAAGTTTGTTAGTCATTTTCAAACATTCCAGGGAATTTTACATTTAATCAATAACGCAAAATCAACCACATACATCCTTCACCTTTGGTTAACTTTGGGATTTATCTAGGCTTCCTGAAGCCTAGGAAAATCCCTACTTGATTCATACCCCTACTTACAAATAATTCTAAATATTCTCTGTAGGATAAATAGAATTCCTAGTTGGATTATCCAAATAGGAATAATCGCTTGTGAAAATTCTAGACTATATTTAAATGAAATTTTCCTTCCGAGAACGATAATATTCAATTACAAGATTCTCCTTTTATCTAGTATTTTAATACGTTTGATAATTATTTTGCCCGTTCCTTTATGAAAGAATAATAGTAAACTAAATTAATTCACCGGTTAAATTTTAGAAAATGCCAATTTGTAAGATTGGTCTAAATACGCACTAATACAATGCCTATATAAGTGTGCCTAATTACCTGGCTAAATTGGGTGTGTGTGATTCAAACTTTGAGAAAACAGTTCTCATTTTGTTTTAAATGTGCAGTTAAATGTGTATGTCTTCTGACGAGGTGCAAGGTCAGAATACCTAGATTGAACTATTAAGGATAGGATATCTGTCGCTGTGTAACCTAAAGCGACAGACGGAGCCTAGAGGTCAGGAATAAGGTTTAAGGAGGGATGAGATTTTGCCTTTCTAGCGGACTCACTAGAAAACCTTTTCAGGCGGATAGAGGTTTCCTGTCCAGCAAAAAATGGATTCCTGAAAACATTAAAACAGGAGAGGATCTATTGACTACGACAGTCCAACAAATATCTCTCTTTGAAGACCGTTCACTTTTTCACTAGCTAAACATAACTTTGACTTTGAATATTTAAGAACACTTGAAAAACATCTCCAAAAAGAAACTAGTTAATTTCTTTTATTTTGGACGGCTTTTCAAATTAATTTTATATTTCACAAAAATTTAAACTTTCACTAAATTATATTCAATTTCACTTATTATGGTCTACTTCCCAGAATCAATCCTAATATTTCAAAGTATAAATTTCTAGCTTTTAAACGAACTTTAAAATCACTTCGTAATTAATTAACACAATTTAATATTTTACCCCAGCGTTACCACGCAAACGTGATACTACTCCCAGAATTATCCAGTACTGATCCCCCTTCAGCTGTTACATTTCTATTTAAAGTCGCCAACCAAGATAAAACATTTCATTCAATTTTGAATCTTATTCATACGATTCCTAAATAGGAATTGGTGTGTTCCTTCAAAGTATTCTGAAAATCGGATGTTTATATTTTTTGTATATAAACATTCTCACAGCCCATTTCTCTGAAAAAACGACAGAACAAACCCTCTATTGTTTCCGACCTCATTATTCAAGTATCGCTCGATTTATTTGATAACAAGATATAATAATTTTATTTGAGCACTTGTGAGATACTAATGAATCCAGTAAAAATGGTTCGTTACAACTAGTGTGGGCTGATGATGATGATGATGATGAGACGTTGGTGTGGTTGGTGTGGACGAGACCTTTATAAAACTTCGTTATAATATTTCTTACATTCGCACTAATCCCAGGATCTGATGCTATGATAAGAATAAGATAAGTTATGGTGCTACGTTGTTGAGCCTTATATTGTGTTACGCCATATTTGTTAATGTTTTCATTGCACAGCTTGCGGCTTGATAACACCTGCATTTAACATAAATGTTTTGTTATATTAAATAAAACAAACCAAGCTTAGTATGATAAACGAATCATAGTGAATAGAACACAGCCAGTTCACAACGAAAATAAATGTCTCTACTAAGAAGATAGAAAGGCGGATGGAAAAAAAAATGAATGAATGAATGAACTATTGAATTAATAAAAATAATTTATTTCACATCTTACAAAATAGTTAAAAATTTGCTTGACTTGAGTAATCTTTTGTCCAATGTCCACCAATCCAAAGGCAGAGGTTACCACTTAAGGTGGTTGTTTTTTGCTCATAACAGCACATCAACACTTCTTCAGATAGCGTAAACTATGTTGCTGGTAATTATATGACCTAACACTTACGTTTTAATTTATATAAAATAATATCTAAATATCATTAGTTTAGCTCCGATTGTGCTTAAATGGCATTTACAGTGTTTTTTGTTTCAAGCACATTCATAGCCAAACTAATGATATTTATGTGATACTATAAATTAAAACTTGTGTGTTAGGTCATATAATTACTGGCAACATAGTTTTCGCTATCAGAAGAAGTGTTGATGAGCTGTGATGAGCAAAAAATACGACAAAAAAAGAATTTCGCGCCACAAGCGAAAGCAACCACCTTAATTAACCTCAGGTAGGCCATGTTTAGTCATACTCACAGTTTAAAAAAAAAAACTCCTGTACTACTATCTGTACTGTGTATAGATAAAATGTTTATTTTTAAGTTTTTTGTGTGTAGAGTACCTGTAAGTTAAATAGCTGTTTTATTTATAGTGATTTAAATTGAGTGCCTCCTTTATATGAAAATAATCAGCTGCTTTCCATTAGCTGTGGAATAGCTCGCAATAAATCACAAGATAATGGAGTGTAGGTAATGTTGCATTAACATAACTCTGCCTTTAGTTATTAAAGTTTATTCAACCTTTATTACTTAGGGAATAGGGTCCGAATTTCAGAGTAATCCGCCGAACTATTTGTGATATATGAGCAAACACCTTTAGGAATATTAATGCAAAAATGGTTACGAATGGAATATAGATTTCGGTTTAAAACTGTAGAGGCTGTTTGTCTGTAGTCTGTAGCATTTATATGCTGTTATTTTGTCAGTTTGCGTTTAGTTAGTTGTAGAGCTTTTTTGTGAAAGAGTTCTTTCGGGGAAGTACTACCACCATATACCTATTTCTGCCGCAAAGCAGTAGTCCTCGCATTGCTGTGTTCCGGTTCGAAGGGTATGGGTTCCGGTGAAATTAAAGGCACATGAGACTTTTCATCTTTATGTTTTAGGATGGCGGGCGCAGTGTAATGCGCACCCTATTAGGGTGCGTCCTAGGTAGATCTGACCTATGGCCTTTTATCTGTGCCTATGGTAATGTACGGTTCATAGGCAGAGGGTACCGCTTAACATCAGGTGGGCCATCTGCTTGATCAGTCATACCAAGTTTTATAAAAAAAAGACACTTATTAACCTACCAATGTTTTCTGTACTTAGCTATCAAGATCGATTGTTAAAACTGTCACAGAGTGCATGGTATATTTGCTCTAAAGGAGCGAAAGAATCCAATTTATTTGTATCTGTGATACTACTATATTAACTTATGTATGTTTTGTCTAAGTTCAGATCTACGACTTCTTCTTGTAACCTTATAAAGACACCTTTTGACGACCTCTGTGACGCGGCGGGCGAAGGTTGGCCTGTGACGCAGGAGGTTGCGGGTTCGATTCCGGCCTCGGAACAAATATTTGTGCGATCGCAGATATTTGTTCAGGGTGTTCTGGGTATTTTCTATGTATAAAAAAATATATCTATGTACGTAATAATATTGTATTAAGTATATCAGTTATCAGTACCCATAACACAAGCTCTGCTTAGCTTGGGGCTAGATAATGTTGTGTGAACTGTCCAGCATTATTTTATTTTTTATTTTTTTAAAGAACTATAGCAAAAAGTATCTTGAGAATAATATTAAGTAAAAACCGTCCAAGTGCGAGTCAAACACGCGCACGAAGGGTTCCGTACCATTATCTATAAAAACCGCAAAAAAACACGTTTGTTGTATGGGAGCCCCCTTGAAATATTTATTTTATTCTGTCTTTTAGTATTTGTATTTGCGGCAACAGAAATACATCATCTGTGAAAAATTCAACTGTCTAACTATCACTGTGCATGAGATACAGCCTGGTGACAGACGGACGGACGGACAGCGGAGCCATAGTTATAGGGTCCCGTTTTACCGTTTGGGTACGGAACCCTAAAAATTAAAGACAAGCTTTAAAATTGAATTTGTGAAAATGCTGATAAACTAAGTGGATACTTACTGAATTGAAACTTAGCGCCGAGACTTCGCCTTTTCTGTCTTAACTTATTCCTGAGTATTCGCCTCTTGAGTCGGTTGAGTACCACATCGGCCTCATCCACGCTCTCTGACGATGAAGTGCGACTAAGACTTATCCTGCCCAATGAATTACTCCTCTTTGCAAATAAACTGACGATCCTTTTCGGCTCGATTTCTGAAATGCCACGTCTATACATTGTAAGACGCTTCTTCATTTCACAATTCACCTCAGCGACCGATGGATCGTTGTCTGACGCATTGTCTTCCAAGTTTTTTGAACATTTTGGTGGATCTTTAGGTAGGTTAGTGGGCGTCGGTGAGTTCGATGTATCGATTATCCGTCTATGTAACGCAAATTCAGGATTAGAATCCGCTCGAACGGGTAAGCTCTTTAGGTAAGTGTTTAGGAATGATACCTTATTGTGAGGGAAATCGTACTTTACGCCAGATTTCGATCGCGCTAAAGTACTCTCTGGGAAACCTTTTATTGTGGAATCATTGAATGACTGAGATTTATGTAGGCTCGGTTCATTTTCTTTATTGGATGAGCTTGCACGTTCGGTTTGCGAAGATATGGAATAATTGATGCTGCTTGTCGTATCTTTCTCATGTTTCCGGAAATTTTCTTTAGTTATTTTGAGGATTCGGTTGATGTCCTCGCACGTTTCATTATCAGAGCTCTTGTAGCTGCTTACTTCGCTGAAACCCTCCGATTGGAATGGTGATGTATCAAGGCTAGTTGTACAGTTATTGTTATGCCCATTGACTGATAATTTACATGGAATGTTGGTCACACTATCACTATCTTTGATCACATAACTCTTACTTACATTTTTCTGTACTATATGAGGACTCCGGTAAACTCGAGTGTACACGTTGTCACCCGATATAGTATTGTGTTTTTTTATGGGTCTCTTATTGATAACATGCCGAAAGTCTTTCTCCCTCAACGATTTAGTTGTTCTTAACGAGCAGTCATCAAAATCTGAACTTTTTATTGATACGTTCTCGTCATTGGTTTCGATCAGTAGATTTCCATCGCAATCAAAAAGTTGTATTGTTGGGAATCTTATTCCCGGAGAGAGGTTTCGCGTTCTCAATTCCCATTTCCTTTGAGACGATTTCCTTAGCTGGATACGTATTATATTGTCATCTATTATCGGCTCGTCACTATCACTTAAATCTTTTTCCGCCATCGTCATAATAACCGTTTTGTAGTTAGCCGTACGAAAGGAATTTAAACTGTCATTGGTCACTAATTTGTTTGTTTACAGTCAGCTGTTCCAATTCTGGCAGGTTGCCAACAGAAACTATTATGTGGTATTTGTTTTAAAATAGTACCAATGTCAATTTTGTTTTTACTCACGTGCACTGTTACGGGATTTTTCATTTTATAACAAAAAGCACTGCACTGCGCACTCACACTGTAAGGTGATCACTGAACACACTGTAACGGCTGCTCGGTTGTGTTGAAAACGATTGCACAAGTTCGCATGTGAGTCTATTGCGCGGAATTGCACTGTCTGATGAGTTTGACAACTTAAATTTTCACTCGGTGTGACATGGGGTGGATATTCTATAGGGTCGTTCGGGGCGCAATATCCTCCGGAAGTTTAGGAGATGTAAATTGGTCGTTCGCGACTCCGGACGTTTCTGCACTGAGAGCAAACAGCTGAATAGACGCGCGGAACTATAAATAGAATCTGAACGAGACGGCGATTGCCGGATCCCCTTGAACCTATACGCTTGTTGTGGCTTGCAAACGTAATCGGTGACGTTGGTGCAACAACTGTTCGTTTGACACAGTTTCCTATTTGCCCAAGAGCCGCGACCATGTGCATTCGTGACTAATAGACTCGTCTAATGGTCATTTATGTAATGATATGGTTACGGTTGCTTTATGTTTTTATGCAAGCAGATTCACATGTGGTAACACGTTTTGCTATTATGGTTATAAGTAACTATTGTTAGGTAAATCGAGATACTTACTCGCAGTTAGTTGAAAATATTTTGTGATGTGCTCGTATACCAAGATGTGTTTATTTTTATTTTATACTGAAAGCAATCATCTTCATTATCATCATCCCCATAGAATGCCACGGTTAACGGTCTTGAACCACCTCCACCCACCGACTTCCTACGACCTTTATAATGATCTTGGTCATTCGAGATGGACCTTCCTGTACTCCTGTTTGTGGTCGCCACACGAGAACTTTTAGTCCACGATTATTGTCAGTTCTGCGAGTTATATGGCCTGCCCATTGCCATTTCAACTTGCTGATTCTGAGAGGTAGAGTTGATCTTGGTTTTTCTACGGATTTCCTCATTTCGGATTCTATAACGTAGTGAAACTCCGAACTTAGCTCTCTCCATATCCCACATACTTAAAGCCCTACTTACTAGTACATACTGTAGAAATCTGCGGCTCTGTGGCGCGGCGGGCGAACGTTCGCCTGCGACGCAGGTGGTTTCGGGTTCGATTCCCGCCTCGGAACAAATATATTTGTGAACAGATATTTGTTCAGGGTGTTCTGGGTATTTTCTAGATATAATTTAAAAAAATATGTCTATGTAATAGGTATATTGTATTAAGTATGTTAGTTGTCTAGTACCCATAATACAAGCTCTGCTTAGTTTGGGGCTAGATAATGTTGTGTGAACTGTCCAGCATTATTTATTCAACTTTTTCAAACCAATTTCAATGTTTTTCATGTAGCATCTACGAAAAGACCCACATTTTGCAGATTCGAAGAAAAACGTATAAAAAAGTATATTTATAGCGAATGGTTCTGTGAAAAAGTTTTTATTCATTAGCGTTATCCAGTACAATTACGGATGTGAGCTACGTGGCGTGACTGGATGCAGCTGGCTAATGGATTCCATGTTTTTATTTTCATGAAAGAAGAGACGTCATCAGAGAGTTTTCCATCGATCGTCCTGTTTTTGCAGTTAATTACCAGCTATGTTCACTACTGGGCGAGGCCTCTCCCATATAATCGAATGGGACAGGCGGCAAACAAACATACGGCCTTCCTGTTGGCTAAGCGGTTACCGTAGCCTATGGACGCCTGTAATACAAATGTAGAAATGTAGTAATGCTTCATCTAATTTTTTAATCCATAAATTACCGCCAGTTTATTGTACGAGTAACTCTCAGGTTTTGTACTATTTTTCCAAAAAATATTGATATCATACAATCGTCGTCGTTTCGTATGAGGTAGTGCTGGCCTCTGGTGTCAGAGTTTGTCAAGCCGCCCGAGGGCCTCTGACAAATATGTAAATAGATAATACAATAGAATATGTAAACAGATAATCAACATTCTGACAGACAAATTACTTACCCCAGGTGCTGAAACGAGGATTATTAATAGTAGTGCTTACACAACCTCGGTTCGAGGATCATCGGGATCGCAATAATCGTTAGCGGCCACTACAGATGGCCCTAGATTAGTTAGACCGACCGGGATATACCAGAATACCTAAAAATCAAATACGTTTATTTACTGAAAGAATAATATAACTAATACAAGGTTTGTACAAAATTTAAAAAAAATACTTATGATACAGTGTGCTACCTGAAGACCGCTGCTAACGATCTAAAGGTAGCACAACTGATCCAAATCACTACCAGATCGAAGCGTCCCTAAGATACTGGTTGCATTGCTACGTTGAATGGCAATACTAATACGTTGAGCCAGATACGAGCCAGCTCTCGAGTCACGCGTCGCATCGACCAGATGCCCTGAAAGAATTTTGAAAACGCGAAGGGCCCCTAAAAATTGTATCCTAGTTTCAAACCGGTTATAATTTACGGCGCTGACAACAGCTTAATCATGACACTATCCAACTCATTAAAGTTCGGGTAAGCAGGAAAGTGACAGAATAATAGAGCTCGTGAAACGAATAGACTGAAAAACACGAAAAATTTGCTATGAAATCAAAAATATTAATATACTTGGCTCTTTATAATAATATTATTTGCTTTAGCAATTTACGTTTATACGTACTAAGTTTGGATACCTATTTAAGAAGCATAGTCTAAACCTAAAGGTTAGTTCACGATTTATTTTATTGAGCATGTTCAGAATAATCTTATTTTGGACTCTTGAATTCCCCTGGAAATGTGATGAAGTTTAACATACATACATACATAACACGCCTTTTTTCCCGAAAGGGTAGTCAGAGTCTCAATTAGGCATTTTTTCACCGTGGGTTGCACCATTGTGGGATATAGACATTATACATTAACATGTTATGTTTTTTTAATTGCCATAAAATTTGAAAGATTAGATTTTATTAAAAAAAACTTTTACTTCTCAGCGTCTCGAACAACGTCTTAATTCCTAAAGAAAACCCGAAAACCAAAAATCATCGTTATCATTAATTAGCCCGTAGAAGTCCACTGCTGGAGGTAGCCATTTAATGCCCATAGAATGCCACGACGAATCGTCCTAAGCCACTTCCATCTACCGACTTCCTGAGACATTTAAATGTGTTCCTTGCGTCGTCGGTCGCAATAGCCGCGTAGTCCGGTGCGCCGCCGCTCACGAACCTACATACATCGTGTGTACACCCCAGCGGTTGTCAATAATTCTGTTCAAAAAGAGAAGCGTCGTGGACAAATTGTGAACTAACGATTTATTTAGTTTATTTAACTAGTTCTTTAGTCTAGGATTCAAACCGACGGCATTTTGAATGTTATGCTAAATAAATAGTTACAGTTGTAAAATGATCAAAATGGAACAGACGCGTTATTGTATTGCCCGCTAAACAAAAGAGGTAAATAAGCACAGCTGCGTCCTCCACTCCCACGACGCTTCTCTTTTTGAACAGACTCTAACCAGAAATCATTCAATGAAAAATGCCTTGCACTTGAAGTAGCGCACGACGCTTTTCTACGTAGAATAGTCTGCCTAATGATTGGTGTTATATCCGGCCCAATCGAACAACATTGTTGAGCGATATAACTTTTAGGGATTTAATTTATTCGTCATAATTTATGGATTTTCAGTTTAGGTATTCAGTGTCCTCCGATGCCTATATTACGTCTGGAGATGTCGGTTTGGGATCTAAGCATGAATGGGGGATCTCGACCCGATTTTCGTACACGCTATTAAGCCGATCGTGTCATGTTTGCAAACTGTGGGAGGAATGGCGCGAAAATTATAAGTTTATAATAATTTATCTGGGTGATGATGGGTAATGTTATACCGTTTGTGGAGTGGGAGAGTTAAAAGAGCAATAAGAAGGGGCTTCCCACTTCATAATTTTTCTCGAAGAAATAATTATTGATTTTGCCTCCGTTGTTTTCTAACCATATTTCACTGAAAATATTTTACCTTATTCACATTTTGCATTACTGTGAGAGAACGTATCACAAAAATATTTTATTTAGTTTTTCAGTTATGCTTGCAAATATTAGCTAGCTTGTGTAGGTTGGTTAACTACTCATAAGAACTATGTCAAAAGTTAAACAATGCTGGTTTTTTGAATATTACAATATTTTAAAACCACTGTCACCGTGGGAAATGAATGAACGGGCTAATATTATGTCAAGCTTGTGTTTAGATCGTTGTTTTTATATCGCAGCTCTGTCTCATTACCTCACAGTCACGTCCACCTAGGACGCGCCTTTCGTGACATTGCACTTTTAGAAAAGTCGCATGTGCCTGTAATTTCACCCACACCAACCCTTCTAACCGCAAGACCGCAACACAGCAATGCGAGCACTATTGCTGTGCTGCAGAAATAGCTATGGTGGTAGCTACTTCTCCGGATGAACTCTTTCACAACAAAACTCTACAATAATTAACAATCCTATAGGACGGAAGTAACTACTGATCTCAAGATACTACTGATAGACAAGGTTTGTTTCTTAGTTGATTTGCCTTTGACCTAATTGAACAACTCATAAAAGGGCAATATGAATTAAATACACATAAGACTAACAAGGATTTGTTGTCCACTTTTATATAATTAGTATTGCTATAAAATATCTCAATTAATTACTTTGTCTGACTTGATCACTTTGCTCAAGTAAAAACTGGTAAATAAATAAATAAATAATACTGGACAGTTCACACAACATTATCTAGCCTCAAGCTAAGCAGAGCTTGTGTTATGGGTACTAGATAACTGATATACTTAATACAATATATTACATAGATAGATATTTTTTTATTATACATAGAAAATACCCAGAACACCCTGAACAAATATCTGCGATCGCACAAATATTTGTTCCGAGTAAAAGGAGTAGTCCTGTTCGATCCATTGAGATCGATCCATTGTCCTGTTCGATCCATTATACTTATAATTTTGCTCCTGATCAATCCTGCCTCCAATGGATCATTTTAAAATTATTATAGTTTGAATTTGATACCTACTAAGGTACTTAGGTAATGAAGCCACGTGACTCCTTGAGGGAGCGTTTTAAGGAAATTAACATTCTCACCGTAATATCGCAATACATCTACGAAACCTTATTATATACACATAAACACTTAGATAAATTTATGAAAAAAAGTGACGTGCATTGTTTTAACACGAGAAATAAAAATAAACTGAGTATTCCCAAATTTAGATTAAAAAAAGTAAGTGGGTCTTTTATGGGGAATTCTGTTCGGTTCTATAATAAACTTCCAGAAAGTGCTTCTAAACTTTAGATTCGAAGATTTAAATCTTACATAAAGAATAATTTAATTAAGAAAGCGTATTACACACTACATGACTATGTTAATGATAAAGCCGCGTGGCCTGATGTCGCTCTGCCCCTCGACACCTAATTTGTCAATTTGCAATGTCTGTACCTGCATATAATTTATTACTGATGTGTTATTTATGTGTATATCAAGCGTAGTGTGTGCTGCCTTATGAACTTTTGCTGATTCTCTCTATCATCTTACTTTTGACTGCCTACCTAAGTAAGGCTTTTAATTTGGTTTTCCTTTTTTCCTTGAATCAGCTTCAACTTGTTCTCGAGGCACCACACAGGCGCTCTCCACCTAGTAGTAAGAAGGATCATCAAAAGAAAAACAGACCGTGTTTGTTGCCTGATTCTTCTAGGTCTGGTTGCGTTGGAACAGGAGTAACTGTAAATTTATTTTTTAAGACGATTCAAAATGATCCTTGTGATTTCAATGAATAAAATACTTTTGACTTTGACTTAATACATTAATATACAGAAATAATAATACAACTACAATAATATAATATATTTTGTATATACAAGGTATATACAAGGTATATACAAAATACATATGAAACCGTTGTGCTACCTGAAGACCGCTGCTAGCGATCTAAAGGTAGGTCACCTGATCCAAATCACTACAAGACGCAAGCGTCCCTAAGGTGCTGTCTGCATTTCCACGCTGAATGGCAATACTAATGCGTTGAGCCAGGTAAGAGCCAGCTCTCGGGTCACGCGTCGCTTCGACCAAAAGGTTATAAACGGAAAAGTTATTGGTTATCCCCGCGTTAATATTAGACACGTCTCACGAACTTAATTTATTTAATCCACTGGGAAACATTTCCAAATTTTAATCTTTTACATAAATTTAGCCTAGTGCTAAATATGAGCTTGTGATAAAAAAGTACAGAAAATAAGAATCATTTCGTTTCTCCCTTTATCTATAAACACTCTTGGGGGTAACTAATTAGCTTTGTTGTATGTAGGTACTTATAATAATGAATGTATTTTAGATTGTCTTTAATCATCTTGCTATCAGAATTCGAAAGTTTAGAAGTGTTACGAGCTAGGGTTTGGGGTAAAATAATCTCACTGAACTCCGGTTTAACCAAAAGTACCTACCTACATATTAATAAAATCATTTAAAAACACTTATTCACCCTTTCCTTTAACTGAACTTCACAACACTGTTCACTAAATCTGAAATAACTGTAACTAAACTCACTTGATGTATTCACACTGAAAGCTAGTTTACGACTGACTCCTCTTTAAAAAATAAATAAATAATACTGCACAGTTCACACAAAATTATTTAGCCCCAAGCTAAGCAGAGCTTCTATTATGGGTGCTAGATAACTGAAAAACAATAAACAATTATCTGCAGATCATACAAATATTTGTTCCGAGGCGGGAATCGAACCCACAACCTCCTGCGTCGCAGGCAAACCATCGCCAGCCGCGCCACAGAGTTCTTAAAAAAAAAGAGCTTAGAGCGAGTTCCACTTATATTATGAGTGAGCAATAGAGATCTCGAACTGTAGTACTAACGAGCATTGAGAATTACCTATTATATATTCTGTGGTAGAACTTCCTAGAAACATCCAAAGAGGACAGATGATAATATGCGTCTTGCTCTAAAAACAGATATAGTTAGCAATTCTTCGTTCATTCGTCAATGGGTGGCGCTAGCAGGCCCTTGCGTTTAAATCTTCTGTAACAGGATGTTTGTGACGACCTCTATGGCGCGGTGGGCGGTTCGGTTCCCGCCTCGGAACAAATATTTGTGCAACCTGCAGATATTTGTTCAGGGTGTTCTGGGTATTTAATATGTATAGTAAAAAATATTTATCTGTGTAATGTATTGTATAAAGTATATCAGTTATCTAGTACCCATGATACAAGCTCTGCTTAGCTTGGGGCTAGATAATGTTGTGTGAACTGTCCAGCATTATAATCAGTAGAACTTCCTAAAACATCCAAAGAGGACAGATGATAACACGCGTCTTGCTCTAAACAGATATAGTAACAATTCTTCGTTAATTCGTCATCGGGTGACGCTCAGGCTCTAATGCGTTTAAATCTGCTCTAACAGATGTTTGTATTTAGCTTAATTTCGCAGTACATTAACAACCGAATTCATTACGATTTTTATTACATACTCGTAGGAACCACAAAGTGATGGTTTTAATTAACGGTTTATTAGTAGCCTCTACAAAGTTGCCTTCGCTTTATTGATGTTTGCATAGGACGCCAAACAATCTTGGCAGCCAATACTTTGCATTCTACCCAGCATTGTACACATTGGCACCTTCTCCGAGCCACAGACTATGCTATTGCCAAGCCGTAGTCTATGAAGACATTATACTTATCACCAGAAATGGGATATTTACCATGATTTTTGAGTTTTAATTGTTCCCGATATTTCGGCACAGTTGCATGCGCCATGATAACGGGAGAACTAACTAAAGTCTTTGCGAGTAGATGATATTGGCAGATATATCGATCTACCCTCTATCTCATTCTTTTATTACGAACGATACCAGTACCATTGGTAACAATTAAAACTCAAAAATCATGGTAAATATCCCGTTTCTAGTGAAAATGTCTACATAACCATGATAGTTTCAAAAGTTATATGAAAACATTATATGATATATTATATTCATTGTATGGTATGTTATATGAGCTGATTCAAGATAGTATGCTGCTTGATTCAAGATAGCCTGTTCAGCCTTTGTTAAAGTATTTATTGTGGTCTGCATGCAGCTATTAAGCGAGCTGGAATTTTTAGTTTGTAAATATTTTTAAACTCTCCAAGACTATCTCCCGTATCTCTGTCTCTGTTTGTTGTCTCTGTCTGCAAGACTAATCTTGATAAGATTTAAAAAACCGGCCAAGTGCGAGTCGGACTCGCGCACGAAGGATCTGTACCATTATCTATAAAAACGACATAAATCACGTTTGTTGAATGGCCCCCTTAAATATTTATTTAATTCTATTTTGTTGTATTCAAAATTCATCATTCATATTTCATCATCTGTGAAAATTTCAACTGTATAACTATCACGGTTCATGAGATACAGCCTGGTGACAGGCGGACAGACAGGCAGACAGACGGACAGCGGAGCCTTAGTAATAGGGTCCCGTTTTACCCTTTGGGTACGGAATCTTAAAAAAGATATTGTGTGTAGCATGAGGATATTTGGATAACATAACATTATAACATTGATAACATTGGATACTTTTTAGGGAAAAATAACGAACGCTGACAAGCAGAGGGTGCCACAGAATATAATCTAATAACCATGTGGGTGTCTTTGTAGTGAAGAACGACTAATTGACGACCTCTGTGGCGCGGCGGGCGAACGTTCGCCTGCGACGCAGGAGGTTGCGGGTTCGATTTCCGCCTCGGAAAAAATATTTGTTCGATCTGCAGATATTTGGTCAGGGTGTTCTGGGTATTTTCTAAATTTAATTAAAAAAATATCTATCTATGTAATATATTGCATTAAGTATATCACTTGTCTAGTACTCATAACACAAGCTCTGCTTAGCTTGGGGCTAGATAATGTTGTGTTACTTTATTATTTATTTTATTCTGACTATTAAACTGTCATAACGTAGGTACGCATCGAACATCACTGTATCGTACGTTTCATCGCGTGCTCATCTACGTACTTACATATGTTTTTTTTATTGATTCTGGTTGTGTGGAGTTTTGGTCAAAATAAATTCCTTTCTTTCTCTCTTTCTTTCTTTCTTTTCATTTTATTTAGTGGCGCATAACTTGCAGAGTAGGGAAGGAGCGTATTAATTAACGCGACCAGGGTTTTCCACCAGATTTTTGGATGCAAGTACGCCGACCGGGTAGACTTGAAAGTCAAAAAATACTTGCAACTTGCAAATAAAGTCGCTAGTTCCGCACGCAGAAACCTTATTGCCCTGTGCAGTCGAATTACTTGCAAGGTTTCGTAGTACTTCTTCGCAGATGCAATTATGGTCCTTATTTATAAGTAGTTATTATAAGGCTGGGTCCAATTTCCTATGCAAGTATTTTTTTTAAACGCGATTTTGTTCCCTATGCCTATGTACTTCTGCACGGATCAATTTCCTATGCACAAAAATACCTTGAAGATTTTATGAGCCCTGGTTTTCTGGTGTCTTAAGGCGGACGAACTTGGAAGCCCTGGAGGGCAATTCTCGGATTGTAGAGATTAAGTCGAATTCGACATATGTCGAAAAAAGATGGCGAATGTCGAATAAAATCTTAATTTGCTATTCTCGTGATGTCACAAATAGACATAAGTCGACCAAAATCATTCAAATCGAATACGATTTGATGGTTGATGTGTTTTTTTTTGTAGACATTCATGCTTCGACGTTATCTCTAATTAGAGATAATGTCTAAGCATGAATGTCTACAAAAAATGTCACGAAAATGTCACAATATCCATTAAATCGTATTCGATTTGAATGATTTTGGTCGACTTATGTCTATTTGTGACATCACGAGAATAGCAAATTAAGATTTTATTCGACATTCGCCATCTATTTTCGACATATGTCGAATTCAACTTAATCTCTAAAGCACGAGAATTGCCCTCCTGGTTCTTGATTTTGCATGTACGACCCATCCCTATTGTCTGCCACTATGGTGATGTCGTTAGGGTCTACTTTTGTATTTTAGCCTATCTGAGGTAAATTAAATGCGACCGTACGTAAGTGTGGTTTATTAGCGACTGATTGAGTGAAGTACGTAACAGCAGATCACTATGAAATTAAAATTAATTGCAGAGAAAAATTCAGATTTGCTAATGTCTGCTGTAAGACTGAACATGAACGATACTGTACATACCTACCAAGTTCTTAAAGTGTTTACTTAGTTGTCTTGAAGTTCCAAGTTACTAAACGCCAGCAAAACTTGCTTGGTGTCAAAAGCGGAGCAAGTCGGTGCCATGCAAATTAACGCATATTCAAGTGGCTTAACTTCCTAACTTGGAAATTGCTTGGACGGTCAGCCAAGGCCTTTGAACCGAGAAACAAAAAATATGCTCGCTTTCACAATGCAGCAATGATGTTATTTTTTTAATACTTCTTGGAATTACTGATCAAGCAGATGACCCATCTGATGTTAAGTGCATGGTACCCTCTGCCTATGAACAGTGCATTATCACATAGGTCAAGTCCACCTAGGACGCACCTTAAGTCGCATTGTACCGCACCCGCCACCCTGAGACAAAAAGACGATATGTTTCCATGTGCCTGTAATTTCACCGGCAACCATATCCTTTAATCCGGAACACAGTAATGCGAGCACTACTGCTTTGCGGCAGAAATAGGTATAGTGGTAGTAATTCCCCGGACGAACTCTTTCACAAATAAACTCTACTACTACTACTACTCTATGTATCAAACAAGAGGTCAAAATATTACTACATGCATCATAGATACACGCCATTTTCCTTGAAAGTGTAGGCAGCGCCTAAGTGAGCCTCCTTTCAATGTGGTTTGCACCAATATGGGAACATAGACGTGGCAAGTAGTGAGCTCATCTCCGCCATTGCTTCCTACGACTAACACTACTAACGCTTTCTTAGCCGAAAAATCTTATATCAACGAATCTTATATACTAGCAAGTCCGGATAATCCCGTCGGCTCTTACGACACCCACGGGAGGAGACGGAAGGGTCTATTCTTAGGCCGTACACACCACGGCCTTTGTAACAAAATTAACCTTAGTAGCAGAAAAAATGGTCATGTGACGAAATACCTCTAACCCTTGCAGATGTAATAGGCAGGGGTTATACCGCTTAGCATAAGATGAGCTACCTACCTGCCAGTTTCATCATACACTCAGTTTAAACAAGAAATTAATTTTGTAAAAATTAAAAAAAACCCCAATGTAAAACGGCTGAATCGATTTTGATCAAACAAAGCTAAGAACACTCCAGACAAATAAACCTTTAAAACAAAAAAACAAAAAAACTACATCGGTTCATCCGTACGGGAGCTACGATGGGACAGACACACACACACACACCGAGACACGTGAAACTTATAACACCCCCTCGTTTTTACGTCGGGGGTTAAAAACAGTACGAAAGAAAGACAATTTATTAATTTTCCCCTAAAGAACACTAACAACTAAAATGTAGGTAGGTACAATGGGTACATTAACCAAAACTTATGTCAAAGAAATAGGCATAAATAGAAAGAAAGAAAATTTATTTATTTCCACACACACACACATATTAATAACACAAAAACAATAAACAAAAATCAAGTTACTAGGATATAAAAATAAATAAAAACTAATATAAACTAGTTGATAAGTTGTTATCAAATCAAATATCTTTATTTCAGGCTTATTGGAAAATGTACAAAAGCCTAAACAATAAGCCCATAGCAACATAAATACCTTAAAAACTAACATACATATAAAAAACACTTTTAGACTAGACTAACATTTAGACACGTGTAGGCGAATGAAAGGCATCGATGCGTGTTGTGTGGGGTCAAACAGATAGATAGATAGAAAATACTTTATTGTACACCTTAATAGCTAAAAATACAAACAAAAAGAAACAAACTTAACTATATAATTAAACGTACAATGGGCGGTCTTATCGCTTAGCAGCGATTTCTTCCAGACAACCTTTGGATGGAGATAAATTTATAAGTTAGGAAGAATGGCCGGGGGTGTATGTATATTATAGATACAAAAGAAGAGAAGAAATAATTAAAGACAAAATACCTATCTACTAACTAAGAACATAAACTTATAAAAACTACTTAAAATATTACAATATTACACATACATACCATAAAAACTTACACTACGGTAAAATAATACATACAGATACATAAATACATAAATAAATATATATATATATATATATATACATACGTACTTATACTGAAGTGAAGGGAAATAATACTATAAGAAGAAGCGATTACTACCTACGACATTTCTGACAAGTAGAAAATTTTAACACGGGCTTTAAATGTGACCAGGGATGGGGCTTTCCTAATCGAGACCGGCAACAAATTCCACAGGTGTGCTGCCTGAATCGAAAAGGAACTACCGTAGAAGCCAGTTCTGTGTAAAGGAATACTGAGCAAGAGATTTTCTAATGATCGAAGAGGTCGGGAATGGGAACTATGAAGGAACTCAAATCGTTCCTTCAGATAGGAGGGAGTCAAAGGGTTATGCAGGATGTTATAAAGCAGGGAAAGGATGTGAGTATTCCGGCGAAGACGGATAGGGAGCCACTTGAGCTTTACACGAAATTCAGAGATGTGGTCAAACTTACGTAACCTGAAGATAAATCTGATGCAGACATTTTGGAGACGGGATCCTAGTG
Organism: Operophtera brumata; assembly: GCA_932527175.1. Taxonomy (NCBI): domain Eukaryota; kingdom Metazoa; phylum Arthropoda; class Insecta; order Lepidoptera; family Geometridae; genus Operophtera; species Operophtera brumata. The sequence continues at coordinate 15,659,968 of OW052239.1, read as the reverse complement.
GATCCGAGTGATCCTAGTGATCGAGTGGGGATCCTAGTGTAAGATCTGGACTATGTTTGCAACAGCAATTTCAGGAAGTTGAAAACCTTCCTTATTATATGGTACCTTCCTAAGGTTTTTTCACCACAGAGTTAATAAATTCTCAATTTCAATGAAAGTAGAACACAAAATTGAAAAGAACGAGTAATATTCTATAACTGGAGGCTTCGTTAACAGGTCCCTGTCTCAGGATTTGCTGCACCAGACCTAGGTTTAGTGCAGCGCTGATTTTCAGACAGCGCCTAGCGAAGTTTAGAGGGCCATGTAGTAGGTATAGAAGGTGGATATTGTAATACTGTGTGTTGAGTGGGGTCAAACAGGTCCCTGTCTTAAGCTGCATCAGACCAGGTATGGTGTGGCGCTGGTTTTCAGACAGGTCCTATGATGCCACAAACATCGCAAATAGGTCAAACAGAACATTATACCGAGTAATTCCTACTCCCAATTTTCTTAATGGTACATTTTTAATTTCATCTCACCTGCGGGCCCTAGGGTGTAAATGAAAGATGGTGGCTCATTTTATTGCCCCCATTCATCAGTCTTAGTGGTTGTTTATGGATAAGGGCCCGTACACACTTAACACTTGAGTACAAAGTCACGAAACATGTATTACAAAATTAACTGGACATCGTTTCTGGCAGCTTTAATATAATAAATAATAAATAATGCTGGTCAGTTCACACAACATTATCTAGCCACTAGCTAAGCAGAGCTTGTGTTATGGGTACTTACTAGATAACTGATATACTTAATACAATGCATTACACAGGTATAATTTTTTATTATACATAGAAAATACCCAGAACATCCTGAACAAATATCTGCAGATTGTACAAATGTTTGTTCCGAGGCAGGAATCGAACCCGCAACCTCATGCGTCGCGGGCGGACCATCACCCGCCGCGCCACATAGGTCGTCACAGAGGAGGAATATACGTTGAAAAAGTCACTCGTCAAATCAACATCATCATCATTGGCAAGTTGCTTCCTACCTCTAACATTTCTTCAATTGATCCTGTAAGTAAGTAAGTAAGTATTTAATCAAAACACATTTACAATAAACATAAATACAAAAATACATTTAGTTAGGTTATGCTATACAAGTTCAGTTACAAGTTCTGTTAGCCGCCGTGCTAGGTTGTACCTGTGTTACGGCAGTTAAACTTCCTAATATTAATATTATTACGAGTACATAATAAACATTATTTATTATCGAGAAAAGTAAATTAAGTAACAAATTAAATGTAAAATGTGTTATTTCGCATAGATGTTTTCCTCAACAGCATCAATCATCTGTATTATCATCCAGCTAAGGCTTTTTTGCTCCTCGGCAAACAGGCGTACAGCCTGATGGTAAGCTTTTAATGCATGTTAGGCAAACAGGCGTACAGCCTGATGGTAAGCTTTTAATGCATGTTAGGCAAACAGGCGTACAGCCTGATGGTAAGCTTTTAATGCATGTTAGGCAAACAGGCGTACAGCCTGATGGTAAGCTTTTAATGCATGTTAGGCAAACAGGCGTACAGCCTGATGGTAAGCTTTTAATGCATGTTAGGCAAACAGGCGTACAGCCTGATGGTAAGCTTTTAATGCATGTTAGGCAAACAGGCGTACAGCCTGATGGTAAGCTTTTAATGCATGTTAGGCAAACAGGCGTACAGCCTGATGGTAAGCTTTTAATGCATGTTAGGCAAACAGGCGTACAGCCTGATGGTAAGCTTTTAATGCATGTTAGGCAAACAGGCGTACAGCCTGATGGTAAGCTTTTAATGCATGTTAGGCAAACAGGCGTACAGCCTGATGGTAAGCTTTTAATGCATGTTAGGCAAACAGGCGTACAGCCTGATGGTAAGCTTTTACCGTTTCGACATCTGCAACAACAAGGTGAATTGCCGTTGCATGCATTGAAGGACAAGAAACAAGTAATACATTTTGTAAATATTCAAAACAACGCAAATTTCAACGCAATGAAACGGCTGAACCGATTTTGATCAAACATAGCTGAGAACACTCCCGACAAAATCAACTTTCAAACAAAATAAAAACGAAATCGGTTCATCCGTTCCGGAGCTACGATTCGACCATAGATTTAGTATATGTACTAGATCTACAATCAGAGATCGAAGATGGAACCAAAAAAAATATGTGCACGTGTTGGTGAAAGTCTATGTCTGAGTTAAAAATAGTGTTGTCCTCGACCAACACTTTTACATTGTCGATAGAATTCATCATCCGTCCGTGATGTGTATGGTAGATAAATACATCTTAATGCAGATTAAGTCTTTCATGAAGAACACAGTTTGGCAGGCTTGACGTCATAAAGAGAATAAGGTTCTTATTCCAATTTTGAATACAGTTAATAAATATTACCTCTATTATTTATTGACCCCTAAATATTACTGTTTTATTTATAGGTGGGATCTTAGAGTATCCCTTTTAAATTTAAACTTAAAATGTTTGCTGCATATACGTAGTGGAGTTCTTATTTGAGTCCATCCCACTCTTCTTATAACCGATAACCATTTTTCTCGTAGCAAAGGATTACTTGGAAATCTGAAAGCACAAAAACATTTTATATCAGCCGTGCTACGCCCATATAATTTTTCACTCTGTTACTTTATCTATAAACAATTTGTTACCCCAAAGTTTATTATTTTTCAAGTGTAAACCACGCTTTATGGATAACATTAAATTTAAATGTAACCCAAAAATTCCGTTCTAGCGGGACTCGAACCCGCACCCTCGCCTGTCATCGGCGATGCCTTAAACAATTTAGCCATAGATCGAGCTATGACGCTGGAGACGAAATTTGTGGGCACTATCAACTCGGCTATAGCGCCAAGTTGATAGTGCTGTATCTACAGGTGTTTCATTGGAAACCTTCTATTCAAAGTTCGAAAGTAAAGGCATCGCTGATCACAGGCGAGGGTGCAGGTTCGAGTCCCGCTGGAACGGAATTTTTGGGGTATATTTAAATTTAATTTGTTACCTATTATTTTATTAAGCAGAAATAAACAATATTTATTTATAAAAAATAAAAAATAAATATACCCTTTCGGGGAAAAAGGCGTCTGTAATAATCAACAACGTAAATATTTACTCCAAAATATCTACTACACAAACTGCAATAAAAACACCCGTGGTGCTTTAAAGTTACCTTTTCAATAGTCAATACAAAAACACACATCTCAATGTCCACCTGGTTATTATAGATTTTAAAAAAACGGTAAAATGTTAACAGAGCACACAAATTTACTCCAAACAAAGTAAACCTCCATTCTAGGATGGACAAAAATTTAACTTGTATTGTTATTATTATTTTCTGTGGTACTTGTTTGTAAGGCACGCCTCACCATCTTTCTGCACGTCCAGGATGACTGGCAGATAATGCTGTTAGCATTAAGTCCTCCTTGCACTATTGTCTTGTGTGAAAGTTTTTAAATAAATAAATAAATAAGCTTCTACAGGCGTTCCAGCGTTCTTTTTACATGACGCGTACTATAATTGTACATTATTTGTAGTAAACTAGATAGGCACTCATTCAATGCATAGTTATACATCTCTCAAATAAGTAGAAAAGTAAGTAATCTCTTAAAAAGAACGCTGGAACGCCTGAAGAAGCTTGACCGCCAGCGTTCTTTTTACATGATGCGCATTATACAACGATATAGACTGCAACAGGACTATCGATATTTCTGACGTCATTACTTGGTCAAGCCCTATCGTAATCAAACATTTTTATATTTTACATAAAATATTGTTTATTTCTAGGTGCAGCAACGAAATATTATTAAAAAATATAAGGGAAAGTCCTAATCTACGAATGAAACTGGTTTTTAGGCCATTTACTAAAGCAGAATTGATAAAATAAGCAATACAATCGAACTACCAATAATCTCTTATTTACCTGTGAAACGTGTATTTTCCCGGATAATTACGTCTTGTATCTTCACAGTCACAAACTCAACACGACACCATTGTCATACAAAGTAATATTTGTTATTTAATAGTAAGATTACTAAAATAATAACAAAATTAGTTAAACTGCACAAGAGACCGTCCGGTATGCGCATGTACTCAAGCAAAACCTGTCACATTCAATACATTGTTGCTGTCACTTTTCTTCTTGCACGGGGTACATTTAAAAATGACTTCTCTCTCCCACGCTTCGTTTGTCTATTTAGCGTAGCGAAAAAATTCTACGTCTATGGATTCGACAGACAGAGATACACACACACTCACACACACACACTCACAGACACTTCAAACTTATAACACCCCGTCGTTTTTGTGTCGGGGGTTAAAAAATAAGAAGAGGTCCGTACTTGCATAGTCCAGAATCAGGTTGCGAATTTGTCACTACCTATCCCTGTGGACATTCTTTTGGGAATGTGGTTGAGTGCGATATAGCTCACTTTATTCAGTTCAATTTGCTTGACAATCGCGTTTGCACAATTTACATAACTTTTAGCCGCGGGATGTGCGTCACTCGCGGATGTAACGAAGCCTCCAGTTATAGAATATTACTCGTTCTTTTCAATTTTGTGTTCTACTTTCATTGAAATTGTGAATTTATTAATTCTATGGCGAAAAAACCTTAGGAAGGAACCATATAATAAGGAAGGTTTTCAACTTCCTGAAATTGCTGCACAGATAAAGTCCAGATCCCACATTAGGATCCCCAGTGTCGTGGGTATCAGGAACTACGAGTAACGTCGTACCATGACATCCAGACCCGGAACAAATATTTGCAGATCATACAAAACTTTGTTCCGCAGCAGAAATCGAACCCACGACCTCTCGCATATCAGCCAGCTTATTGTCGTGGTGCCCAGAGGTCGTCAAATAACTATTGCTTCGTGATATTCTTTATTGGTCACTCTGCAAAATTGGTGAGGCTAGCTTGAAGTATGGTGACCTGGAAAAGAAAAAGTGTGGTGAAAGTTATCAGTGTGCCTCGCAGAGGCTCCATTTATACACAAATGTCTTTGAACTTTTGGTCTACTGACTTTCTCACGATGTTTTCCCTTCACCGTGTGAGCGCACACAAATTTTACGGTTGGGAAAATTAATTGGTGTGTTACTGGGATTTCAAGCTTCGACAGAAGATGAGAAGTTGGGGACCTTCTCCATAGACCATCAGTGCAGTGCCAGTTCTATAATACATGCATACAGTTCAATATATGAACTGTTGCGACTGTATGTCCCTATAGTACAGGCAAATTAGGAAAAAGTGTGGCCCTAAGTCGAGTAGTCGTGGATTCTTATGGAATCGATAGATGACACGAATAGAAGCTTATCCCAAGTTTGCACCGTTTCTAGCGCATACGGAAGGCTTTTAAATATTAGGTACAAACTTTGAAAAATTGTAACTTTTGAATAAACAAAAAAATGTTAAGTGCAAGTTCAATTACCTAAAGAGACAGTCTTATTGCGTTATTGATTTTAATTAAAACTACGTGCATAGTGGGAAACACTGTGAATTTGTTTTTTTTAGTTTGCGGCTCGTGGGAAATTTATGTACTCGGTGCAAACTTACACAAGGTTTCTATAAGTATTATAAACACTATATTAGTTTTGCACACCTCATTGAATTACGGAACATAGTTTTATTTCTTTTTTTGTAAATTGTACTTCGGGTGAAATTTATGTAGTCGTGCAAATTTTACTATGGTATATACTACCAGTTTACCACATTCGCACGTAAAAAAAAAACACAAATTTCGTACCGGAAGTACTTCTTAATAATAAATCTCAATAAAAAATCAACGGCGTGGGTGGGGTGCAGATTCATACCAAAATGTAGGCCGTATTCATCCCACGAATAATAAAATTGTATATTTGTCCGTATTAATCGCAAAATGTAGTCCGGATTCATACCACGCCACGGCCTTTAACAATGGAAATTAGTACGGTCAGACAGAAAAATGCAAGATCTTTACTATCATTTTCATATATTTTTGTTGGATGCAAATTATGAATAATTGGCGGTCGTATGTATGTACGTTTGTCGGAAGATAACTTGCGAACTGTTGATATATTCTTTATACAATTTGGTAGATGGGTATATAGTATTAGAACTAAAATTTGAGTAAGGTTATGAGCTAAATTGGTTCGGGGGTTGTACAAGATATTGGGGCCAAAGAAAAGGTAAAAAAGTGAAACAATCATAGACGTTTCAAAAACTGTTTTATTTTTATTTTAGACTGTGTAACTTTTGGGATATAAGCAAAGAAGTAAAAATAAATAACCTCTAGAGTTTTTCCAGTAATCTACTATCATCCATCGAGGAGTTCCGTCGTCCACCTTCCGTCTCCATCATCAGATCAGCTCGCTGTCACCATCATAAATAAATATTTAATAAATAAATAATGCTGGACAGTTCACACAACATTATCTAGCCCCAAGCTAAGCAGAGCTTGTGTTATAGGTTCTAGATAACTGATATACTTTTAGTAAAATACATTACACAGATAGATATTTTTTATTATACATAGAAAATACCCAACGAAAACATATAACATAACATAAATAACATCCTGAACAAATATCAGCAGATAGTACAAATATTTATAAATTATACAATATGGGTAAATTCAAGAGAAATATCAATAGGGCTCTTAATGGTAGGCAGCGCGTTTGCAATACCGTGGGTGTTGTCCATAGGTGGCGGTGACTGCTTTACATCAGGCGGGCCATCTGCTTGTTTGTCACGTTTAGGTCATGTAATATCGGAAGGTTTTCAATTCCTATACTGATTTCCGATATTAAATATCAATATTGGAATTTCAGTATTAATATCGGAATTTCGTTATTTATTTAGTAATTGCACATTTTATTTATAAATTGCACAAATTCGGTATGAGGTTGGATTGAGTGCAATAAAAATATTTTGAAATCGTATTCTAATCGTATCTGATCACGGGAGAACTAACTAATATCTTTGCGAGTAGATGTTATTGGCAGATATATCGATCTACCCTCTTTCTCACTCTTTTATTATGAACGATACCACTATCATCGGTTTCATTGTCATACTTCACCCCAACTCGACACACAACACTATCGGTATCCGGTCGCGTAGCAGGTACCACACTTTTGTGATTCTTACACATTCTCACCGCAGGCTTCCATACTCCAGATAATTGAAAACCATCTTCTCTATTGAAATTTCTGTATTTAGTAATCTCAATTGTCTCTTGTGCCATTAAAAATATTTATAATAATATACGAATCTTTGCTCGTTGTATAGGATATTGATGTTATCTAAAAGCTTGTGTTATAAATAATTGTAAAATTCTGATTCTCTGAAACGATTTCTACACTAGTCCGCGATTTTCCGTTTTTTTTTTAAAATGGCTTCCACTTTCTTTTTAAATGTTGTATACTTATTTTTGTTCTGTGATGACAGTAAACCTCAGATATCGATTTTTAAAGTAATCGAAACAGTAACAAAAAAAATGCATTTGCATCCACAGCACGAACCATTGCATTGAAATAAAATTAAAAATATTGAAAAATTTAAAAATCTGTTTAGTCCCTTACATTCTAAGGACATTTTAGAAATAAAGTCTCTTAAAAACTTGGTCATTATGTCAGCTATTTATCATGTAAATTTGATTGAAAATCTTATACCGGATCATTCATTATATTCAATTTAAACAGTTGAATGTGAAATTCTAGTTTTTAAGATTAAGTGAAATCGTAAATAAAACTAAATAATAACTTTCAGCATTGCATGTATTCAGTGAATCATCACAAGAAATTTTCGAAATGGCGACCTTCTTGCTCAATACATAATAAGCATCGTCTAAAAAAATTATCTTTAAAGCGTAGAAAAGCGATTCTGTTGCTTTTGATTGTTGCTTCCGCCTGGGTCAACCTTCTTCGCAATTCTTGCACATTTCGGCACTCTCGAGAGTAAACAATCTCTTTATAATATCCCCAAATAAAAAAGTCAATGGGGTTTAAGTCGAGAGATCGTGGGGATCCATGCGATAGGCCCGCCTCGGCCAATCATTTTATCACCAAGTATCACATTTAGTAGAGCTTTTTTGTGAAATACTTCGTCCGGGGAAGAACTACCACCATACCTATTTCTGCCGCAAAGCAGAAGTGCTCGCATTGCTGTGTTCCGGTTTAAAGGGTATGAGTGCCGGTGAAATTACAGTCACATGAGACTTTTCATCTTTATGTCTCAGGGTGGCAGAGCAGTGCTATGTCACATAGGGCGCGTCCTAGGAGGGTGTGACCTATGTGATAATGCACTGTTCATAGGAAGAGAGTACCGCTTATCATCAGGTGGACCATCTGCTTGTTCAGTCATTCTAAGTAGTATATAAAAAACAACCTGTCATTAAGATGTTGTGTAACTACTGATGCAAAGCGACATGGTGCGCCGTCATTTTGAAAAATCATGTTTCGGCGTGTTAGTAAAATGGTGTCTGTGGATTATCCATTTAAATCTTCTCTTAAAAAGTTCAAGTATGACTCGCCATTTAGACGATCTGGCAGTTGGAATGGGCCCACAATCTGTCGCAGGTTTCTGCCTCGTAGGAAGAAAATAATGTTCTCGAACAACAAAGATGGGTTATTTTACTATTGCTTATGTGTAATACAATCGTCAGACTGCCAGATTTCTTTTTAATCCCGACTTGCAGAACATTTTCAAAAACTAGTTTTTGAACTAACTTTTATTAAATTGAGTGTTTTTTATGATCCTGTGTAAGAATCTGGAACAAAGTTACATGACTAATAGCTGACATTTATCAGCCATGTTTCTAAGATAGGTTTGGATGAAAAAGATTATGTTACTTTTTTTTAAACGTTCATTGAATTAAGAGATTAAACAAAAAAAAATATCTTCATATTTTTATTTTTATTTTAATGCAATAGTAGATGCTGTTGATTTAAATGATATTAGACAAGGTAGCCCTAGTATTTAGCTTATTTACAACAAAAAAATCAGGCCAACGAATCGAGTCACAATGGGCAAAAAAGTGTAAGAGCTCCGATTGTCTTAAAAACACATAACTCGAAAACTACTAAAAATCGCAGAACATACATAGGGGTGATTCGGGTACCTCTGGGGGTAACCTTTCTTTGGACTTCGGCTTGACACTACTTTTTGGGACACACTGTATATATTATTACTTTGTTGATTATTTTATACCGACAATTTTATGAAATAAATAGATGTTCCATAATAACATATTTTTTTGCTGACGTTACTTTCACTCGTTTTAGATGTAGGTATTTCTGGGTGGGATAAATACGGACTCTAAAATGAAATGAATATTAATGGTATGAATCCGGAATAATTATTATTACTTTCAGCTCGTGGCATGATTTTCTGGGATCAATACGGGTGCACCCCGCGGTCGGGGCCCAGTGTAAGCAGTGCAGCGCCACAGTATATATATTAGTTACTTAGCACCGCACTGAACTTACATATATAATACTTAAAAAATGCATGTTCCGTATATAAATTCCAGTATTAAATGGCCGGCGAATGTAGTACTAATCAAATGAATAAGTTTAAGTGAAATTCCAGAATTGCCTGAAATTTCCCCGAAGAAGAGCGACAATAAAATATGGAAAAAGTGACTTCCGTGTGAGTTACCCAGGTGCAAACCTGGTAATTTATTTGGCCCATTTTTCTGGTAATTCTGTCAATTTGCATAGACTACTTCAATTTCCCCTGAGCCGCAATACTCAAAAAAAGTTTTTTTTAGAAATGTTTTTTTTTTCGTATGTTCCGTAAGTCGGATTAAAAAAATACTTGGTGCAAATGTAGATCATAACGGTCTTAAGTGTATGCAAAATTGCACCGACTACATCTATTTTCCCCATTAAGTTACAGGTATTATAAGGTTTTCACCCTATTTCACCCTGTTCCGGGGGGGTGAATTAGCTGAAAGTTATATTAGAGGTGATTTTCAAGCCAAACAAAACAATTAGAAAAGGTTTTGTGACTACATCTAATTACTTCCACACTTTTGCTAAAAATCACCTAATTTGCCTGTACTACTAATAATTACTGTGGCGGCAGGAGACATAAATTATTATCGGTGCCTTTTTGCAGAACAGTAGCGCGCGCCCAGTCTCCCATTCCACGAACCCTCAGTGCGCTCAATGCTCTCCAGGACGCAAGGTCTGATTGTGATGTGTTTGTGGATGGATGGAAGGTGATTCTGTCTGAGTGCTTGACGTTCTGTGAGGAGAATGTATGATTGTTTGTGCTTGAATGTTGACATGAAATTCTGTTTACCTTTATGATATCTGTTTTTATTTTTGAATGTGATTTACCTAATTTATTGTGATAAAACATTGACATGCTTTTTATTTTAATCATTGTTTACTTATATTTTTTTAAATTGTTATTGTTTATTCAATATATTTGATTACCCAATAATTGGTTATATTTTAAAATTCTTATTGTTTAATTTAATATGTTTACCAAATCATTGTTTATATTTTAAAAATTCTATTATTTTTAATTTAATATGATTGCCTACCTATGTTAATTTTTATATCTATGTAAATTCATTAGTGTAATTGGCCTGTGCCGTTCTAGTTGAATAAATAAATAAAAATACAAATACAAAAATTAACTTCCTGAAAGTGCTTCTAAACTTTCGATTCGAAGATTTAAATCCTACATAAAGAATAATCTAATTAAGAAAGTACTACACTCTACATGACTATGTTAATGATAAAGCTGCGTGGCCTGATGTCGCTCTGCCCCTCGACACCTAATTTGTCAATTTGCAATGTCTGTACCTGAATATAATTTATTATTGATGTGTTATTTATGAGTATATCAAGCGTAGAGTGTGCTGCCTTATGAACTTTTGCTGATTCTCTCTAGCATATTACTTTTGACTGCCTAGGTACCTAAGGTTTTTAAGTTGGTTTTTCTTTTTTCTTTGAATCAGCTTCCACTTGTTCTCGAGGCACAACACAGGCGCTCCCCACCTAGAACAAAACAGACTGTGTTTGTTACCTGATTCTTCTAGGTCTGGTTGCGTTGGAACAGGAGTAAATGTAAATTTACTTTTTAAGACGATTCAAAATGATCCTTGTGATTTCAATGCATAAAAAATCGCATAAAGAGCGATGGTAGCCTAAGGGTTCAATAGTGCAACTCAGAATCCAACGATACCGGGTTCGATCCTAGGCTCCGCACCAATGACTTTAATAAGTTATGTGTGGATTTCCATCGCTCTGTGCTTCGGAGGGCACGTTAAGCTGTCGGTCCCGGCTGTTATTGATTAATAGCAGTCGATAAGCCATGTCAGAGGCCCTCGTGCAGCTTGACAAACTCTGACACCAGAGGCCAGCACTACCTCATACGAAACGACGACGAATGCATAAAATACTTTTTGACTTTTTATTGATGGCAGTACATGCCGTGTGTTGAGCCAGTCGCAGAACGTAGCTGCTAACAGGTGATAATTTATTTTAGACAGTTACAGAGCCGTTGGAACAAAAGCTTCCGGCTTGGAAACCCGCCAGAATCCGAAACATTATGCGGTAATGTCAGAACCGCTCGCACTTGAGGGTATTTTACTACAAAACTAGCCGTTTCAAGCTCTTTAGTCACGAATGGAGTTGACGGTTTGAACTTTATAGGTTTTAAACCAACTAAACTTTAATTTTAAGTGGACACACTATATCATTCATCATCCTTTACATGTCCACTGCTGGAAGAGGCCTCTCTCATAAAATGCAATAGGAGGATTTACCGTAATCAACAAACTTGGTGGAGGGAGTTTTACCACGCTTGATATCTTTCTTAATAAATATTACAACAGCTTACGTTTGATAAAAGACCTTACAAAAGTGCCTGCGTGTACGTTTGCGTGCTTAGTCTAGGATTGATTTACTAAATTATCGAGTAATCGAGGTTGTTTTTAAGTATTTGGATTACCTATCCTTTTGAGAAGTAAGCTTTCAAAGATAAATCTATATTACAGTATGGGACCTGAAATCGCCTCTTTATATCCTATTCATTCGCTTTAGTCACGTATCTCCAAAAATATACCCTTCCATAAGATATTATCACAAAAAGATAAAATCCAATAAACGTATCAAATATCGACAACGGGAGAAGCTTTCTGCCTATTATGCGGTCTAGTGGGTAGTGAATTGATTTTTCGTCTCTGCTACTCCTACCCGAATATGGCTACAACACCACTATGGCCGTATGATTAGGATAGACACACGGTACGGTGCGGTAGAATGCCGTCACATTATTTTCCGCGCTGAAAGTATATTGCAGCGCGGTTTTTTTTCAGCGCTGAAATGTCACAACTTCCAAAGCTATTTTGAAACGTTCGAAAAGTCTTCCGATCGGTAGGCCTAGCACAGGTTGGTATCGAGTAGTTTGCAGCTAGCGTTTGAAACTATTGTATCATGTTTTGACCAATCAAATTAGCTAGATTTAAGCAACGCCCCCTTCGATAGTGAAATTCTCGATATTTCGAAGCACGACTTTTTGACAGAGCTGGGTTTCGACTCCGAATCGATGACGTCTAAGTTTCGTGTAGTTTTGTGAATGAACGAACGGAAATTGTATAGAAAATGATAGCACAAGTTGCATTTTGATGTATCGAATCCTTGAATTCGATAGCTGGCTTGCGAATTGATTCTCACGGCCATTTTTACAGTGACATCGTCGTAAAAATAATTTGTGTAGAAATATTTTAATGTTTATTCGTTCTCAATATGATGAGAACGATGCTTTTCGCTGCAAGAAGTTCCACAGCAAACTATTAGCGGCTAGAAGTTCCACAGCAAACTATTAGCGGCTACTGACTAGCTGACGTTCGCGACTTCATCCGCGCGTAGATTAGGTAGTACGTACCTCCTCGTTCTACGCATTCTAAATAGATGATGGTACAAACATCAGTCTGTAGGTAGAAGTCCACTGCTGGCATAAGGATTCCCCCATAGAATGCCACAATGAACGTCCTGTGTCGCCTCCATGCAACGATGACCTTGCCCATTGCCACTTCAACTTGCTAAGTTTTAGAGCTAGTCAGTGATCCCGGTTCTTCTACGGATAGGTATCTTCTTTTTGGATTCAGGTAAGGAATCTCCGGGCATAGCTCTTTCCAGAGCCCGCCGTGAGATTTTGAGCTTGTGTATGAGGCCAATAGTAGGCGATCATGTCTCAGTACCGTAAGTCATCACTGCACCGATACCAGACTTAGACTTTGATCATGTTGAGGCTCTGTCTGTGATATGAAGATATAGCGTAGTTTCCTGAACGCTGCCCATCTGAGTTGGATTCGTCGACTAATCTCACCATCGGAGGTCCAACGCCTTCTTAGTTGAATGAATCGTTTACGCAAATAGACATAGAGCAACAACTAGCATAGTCAACAACTTTAACAAAACCCTCACAAACCCATACAACCCCATTTTAGACGGTATAGATAGAACAAAGGACTTTGCTCAGGGTTTTTTTTTTGTCCCAGCTGTGGGACTTAGATAGTTTTCTCGGCTTCTAAACTGCCTATCCTACTCTATGCTATTTCATCAAAATAGTTGGACCAGTTTTTCCTGATATTTTGTACAGACAGACAGACAAAGAAAATAATAAATTATATACCTACGAACTTCGTAAAATTCTCGTAATTTAAACATACGCCATCTATAAATTGGCATACAAACCTGTCTCTGGTTGTACTATAATTTATTCTGTGCTTTTATTTGTAATGACCAATGATGTGTTATTCATTAGATACGCTATTCCGCGCAGAATGGTGACAAGAAAGTGAGGTAATTATCGCAAGTTCACTTAGTCGCTCTGTGAACTAGGACGCACACCACTACTAATAGATAAACCCAATACTAAAAGCCAGCCCAATACAAACATTCTACGGCAACCACAAAAGAAGAAAAAAATATTTCATTTTGTACAAAATACTAGGTATTTAAATTTGTTTATTTAACAATTTATTTCATTAAAACCATTTGTTTCGTTGCTGCTCTGACACCTACACGAACGTGATGGGTAATATACAATTCACCTAGGCACGACAGAACGACACGATCGCACGTGGCTGGCTGCGATATAAGGATAGAATGGTGTAGTTAGGACAGTCAACAATCACATCAACAATTTTGTTTAATAACACTATTCTTATTGGATATCTTAATTATTTAAAATTATTCGGTTTGATTGTATAAATTATGTAGGTAGCTAGTACATACTACACTGACTCAAAATAATTTTATCAATGTATTTTGTCGATGCCTCCCCCTTAAAATGCAATGGAGGGAATTTGCTAATCAACATGCTTAAGAGGCGGATTGGTGATCGCAGTATTGGTGTCGAGTACCCAGATGGATGCTACTGCATAGACATATTATGTTTTTTTCTTTCTAACAACAGGGTTTCCGTATAGCGCTGTGCTTTTATGGTCTTTTTCGTCACTATAAAAACAAAGTAAGTAGCTATAGGTAGTACCTACATAAAACGACGACCTCTGTGGCGCGTCGGGCGAAGGTTGGCCTGCGACGCAGGAGGTTGCTGGTTCGATTCCCGCTTCGGAACAAATATTTGTGCGATCGCAGATATTTGTTCAGGGTGTTCTGGGTATTTTCTATGTATAATAAAAAATATCTATCTATGTAATATATTGTATTAAGTATATCAGTTATCTAGTACCCATAACACAAGCTCTGCTTAGCTTGGGGCTGGATGATGTTGTGTTGAACTGTCTAGAATTATTTATTTATTTATTTATTTAAAACGCCACTCTCTCAGTGGATTTTGAATGAGTGTAACATGTCTACTTGTATAGCATGTCTTTGGTAATGACAGCTTGATTGATTGTTGTACCTGCGACGTTCGGAATATACAGAAAGTTGTGTCAAAGGACAATTCGTCCTCAGAAAATCTAACTTTAATACGAAAAATTATTAACTCTAATAGCTACTTAGTAACTTAAAATACTAAACAATAGTTTATATACTATTTTACTCTATAATGTACCAAGTAAAGTTCTAAAAATTGAATTGAATTATTTTTCGGAAGTTTACGATTCATGCGATTTATTACGATGTGTTAGGTTACGGAACACACCATGGACACATTTTCATTCTTCTAGTCGCATGTTGCCCGCACACTCTCGTAACTCACTCCGCGGTCGATTCGCATACAACAAAACCCTGTGCTGCCGCGAGCTTGCGAAATAGTATCGAAATCAATTCGCTACGTAAAAATTACGCCAATGAAACGATTCCGATAGTCAGCCTATGCTTGCCGTACGGTAGTGTTTGTCGGAAGAGTTACCGACACCAAATAGCCGTCGGAATGTTTTGAGCGAAAGTTTCGTATTCCAATGTCAAAGTTTTCACTATCGGATATTTTAGAATCGCGTCTGTCGGAATATCCGTCGGTAGCTTCCGAATCCGCTGTCGGAAATCTTTTCGAACGTTTTAATATAGCCCTGCACGTATCTCCATGTGACTATGTACAGAAGCACGCTGTGATTATGTTATTAGTTGCTAAAGACCTGCATCACAGTATGTATAATAGTAGGAAATACAGAACGACCATTCTCCGCCCCGCGCGTTCCGAGTCCCCGCAGCCCACCCCGATGTTCGGAGACGAGTTTGGAGGGCCATCGTGTGCCGCGTACGTCTATCTAGATCAATCAGGTAAAACTAAGGGCAATAGCTAAAATTATGGGAAGAGTTTGTGGTATTTACGGATGCTCTAAGATCGTTGCTTGAAGACGATAGATCTTCAAGCAACGATCTTAGAGCAACGCAGCCTCCGTACCGAGGTAACGATAAAGACATTCTTACGAGTTTATATCTGATGAAAACTGGTACATTTTCTATTAGATTCTACTAATTATTGTTTTAAATGTCAAGCTAACTATTGCGTTTACAGCTCTCAAATTAAAGTGTAATTGGTCTAGTCACGTTTTCCGACGCACAGACAAAAGGTGGACTATACAGACTACACGATGGACAGGACCATTTGGCAAAAGGAATGTTGGCAGACCGTATAGACGGTGAGCTGATGATGTTATCCAAATCGCTGGGAAAGACTGGATCTTCAAAGCAAACGACATAGAGTCGTGGAAGAAGATGGAGGAGACCTTTACCCAAGAAGGGATCCATTTTACTCAATCGGAACCTAAGCGGATATCGGTGCATGGTTCACTCTGGGCCTCAACGGAAGATCAGCGCTGGGTTGCCAACGCGGCCTAGCAAACGCTGAGTTGAGGCCCCTTTTGTGGCTTACGTCAGGCACACGCACAAATTGCCTTATTTTTTATATATGTGTAATTTGTTTTTGTTTTAGTTTTAATTTAGTTCCTATCTTGTTTTTTTTTATGTTGGTGTGTGTCTTTGTTTGTATAGTCATAAATAAAAGTTTATTTCTTTCTTTCTTTCATTTCTCGTAGCAAAGCTATCAAAATAGATTATTACTAAACAGGTATACTAACTAACAACTAATAGAGTACTAACTTTAGAGTTTTGGAATAAAAAGGTTTTATTGTACCAAACCGTGCGTATCCTATATGTTACGATCTTGTTGATAGAACCGGCCACCGAGGATAGCCCAGTATTAGATAACAGCCCGACAAGGGAATTCACTGAACATTCCCGCGTAATGGAATCAAATCTCTTCGCGATTTATGAAGATCTGGTAACTTGCTTTATGGTGAGGAACGAGATTTTGGTAAATAGTTTGTGATAGAGATTTTTCTTGGGACATTTGGCTGATTTTTGCGGATTCTTAGACTAATCGTTCACTAGTCAATATTGCAAGAAATAATATATCTAGTAACTGAAAGGAGTCATACCCAACTGGAGAAAGGAGATATATTTTTTTAGAAGTCGCTCTTTCTCAAATATCACAAACAGACGCGGGCAGCACGCGGCTCATCATTAACGGCTGAAAAAGCTGGTCTGCAAAAAAACAGTTTTTTATTATAAAATAAACATACTAATCAAACATAGAGGAAACCATTGACAACACCATTTTTCAAAGTTTAGACAGAATTTGTCGTGTTCTGAAAGGTCAATCACTTTAGACATTATATGAAAAAAGCTTCCTCATTTTTGGAGTAGTTGGGCAACAAAGTAGACTTTAAAAGTCTACAGCCTGCATTTTACGAAACTGTTTCCAGGACCGTAGCTATACCGTTGAATCAATTGCCTGATATTTGAATACGCTCAGCTGTGGACTTTGCTATTGTGTTTTTTTAACTTTGCAGACTGCATTTATTGTTTTAGAAAACAGTGAAAGTAAACTTATCTAAACCATATTCTTAAGGAGGTCCAAAAATTTACATTTATTTTTTCACTCAAGGTAGCACTTTTGTTGTATATCTACAATCTACACTAATATTATGTAGAGGAAAGATTTGTATTTTTGTGTGTGTGTATGTTTGTAATGAATAAACACAAAAACTGCTTTGCCGATTTCAAAAATTCTTTCACCATTGGAAAGCTACATTCGGAGGGGGAGAATCCTCCTGAAACTACCCGTACGAAGACGGGACGAGTCACTAGTCTTCATTAAATTGGTAAATTATACTCTATCTAGGCCTTTAAAAGTAATTCAATTGTTTCTATTCTTAAATAGAAAATCTCTGCTCACCGATGTTGTCTAACAGAACAATTACGGCCTCAATTACGCTAAGGGTGAATTTCACAAATACCCCACGGTCGGTCGGCGACCCAGTTACCTAGGAATGTTTGGGGAACGTTGCCATGGTTTTAAAGCTTACATAATGCTGTTTTGCCTTACAAAGTGCATCAGTAAGAACCAAGGAATAAATTCTGTTGCCTTATCCACTTAAAATAACGTTGGTTCATTGATGGGAGCCTTCAATACTGCGACGCCAAGTTCATGGTCGTCACATGAGAACCTCTGGCCCCCAACGGCAGTCGGTTCTTGCGGCCTGCCAATTGACTCTATAACTTGCTAATTCTGAGAGGTACGTCAGTGATCTTTGTTCTTCTACGGTCTTAGAAAGTCGGTGCACGGAGGTAGCTCAAGGTTGTTCGTCGTGGCATTCTATGGAGACCTATGTCCAGTAGTAGTATTCAACTGATGATGATGACCTATGAGATACTTCTATTCTTCGGTACACTCTCGGTAGGGTGGTTGTGGTAGCCACTACAGGGGTCTGTGTCTCGTTTTAAAATTCTTCGCCAATCGTCTTAAAACCGCATCCTTCCCACTGGTACTAGTCTAGTACATGATTACTTTTGCATAGCCAAAATAAATCGTACCGGCGCAGATTTTCACTTTTCATGGGACCACTTTCTTAACCATTCATAAGCAGAGCAACAAACTTATATCAATTATGACCGTAGTGTGTCCGGTCCAAGAATAGACCCCTCCATCTCCTCCCGTGGCTATCGTAAAAACCGACTAAGGGATTACCCGGACTTGTTTGTAAGACACGTTGGTATAAAATTTGTCCTTGCTGCTAGCTTATTCAAGGAATGTGTTATTACTGGAAGAAAGCGTTATAGCTAAGACAGTCTTGGGAAGCAATGTTGGCGATGAGCTCATCACTCGTCACGTCTATATTCCATGATGGTGCAATACACTGTGAAAAGAGGCCCATTGAGGCTCTGCCTCCCATTCGCCGCGGAGAAAAAAGCCTGTGTCTACGTATGTATGTATGTAAAAACCCTCGACTGCTTCCTGTGTATCCACACCAGTTTTCATACAAATAAAACCGTATTGAAATCAGCGCACCCATTGCATCCCAGATCCTGTTCATCGTGAGCTGGGCATCATCAGACCCTGGATTCGGCAGGAAGAAACATGTCATTTCACGTTAATACTTGAAACTTCAGTTTTAGTAGTACCCTCAGGTCTTGTTCATCCTATGCTGGTCATCATCAGATCCTGATGTCGTTGAAAATGAAAATGTTGAGTTCATTCTGAAGGTTCTAGATGCCATACTGCCTATGAGCTCAATTCAAACAAATTGTTGCGATTTGCTGATTCTGGAGACGGCTACACAAATTTTGCACAAAACATAGCGATGAACCAAGTAGCAAACATAATCTTTCATTTAAAAAAAAACTGCATTGAAATCAGAGTATTCACCAAAGAAACATGGATACATATAGACACACTATAGCCTCAAACTTATAACACCCCTCCTAGTCTCTAGGTTCTCCTAGGCTAGAGTGAATAGGTGCCTTCTAGACCTTTGTGCTCCATCTTCGGCCACATCTTCACTTACCATCAGGTGAGACCGAGGTCAAGCAAAGGCATATCAATGTATACAAAAAACTGGGGTTAAAAAGACGCTATGCCAGCTGGAGCATCCGTGACAATGGTGAAATTTTTCATCCACCGTCGCCCCGAGCCGCGTGATCTTTTGGTTTGTCAAAAAAAACCCTATAGAAAATGTTTAAAAAAGCTTTCCTCACAGGACTTTGTCAACAGATTAACTTGATTAATTCCCAGGGTGAATTATTTGAAAGCCGGTTCTTCAGTACCGATTCAAAGTAATTGATTAATTGCCGTTTTATTCGTTTGCTCGACCGAACACCTGAAATGCGATAAATTAGAATTTAAGCTTTTAATCAAATAAATCGTCAAATTTCGACATTATCGTCAGCTGGACGAGTGCTGACGATTTATTCTTGAATTTCAGTACTTACGAGTATTAAGGATTGATTTATTTCGTTCAGTTGGCGTCTGGGCATTATAAGAAGTATTTGAAATCCAAAGTTAAGAAGACATGGGGAGAATTTTACTAATTGAAATTTATAGATTTGTTGATCCACAATTTTCATCATATATCTAGTCAATATTTCCGCGTTTCTTATACACTTAATACTGCTATTCTATCCTACTAATATCCTACACATGCCGCGGTGGTCTCGGCCTAATAAATACTCCTCCACCTCTTCCCGTGGAGGGAGTACACCACGGGATGGGCAGCATCCATCTAAGTTATTAACATCACTAATGCGATCAGCAATCCGTCTGCCAAGCGCCCGCTAAATGACACAACAAGACGGCCCGCAGAGCCCGGCGGCTTCTGTGTAGTCTGATGGAGTCGGTTCAAGACTGTTTGTCACTTAGGGAGACCTATATATATCTACCAGCGATCTACAGGCTGAGGATGATGATGATGGTGATGATGAATGTCGTCACTAACCCTCCACAAGAAAAATGGTTCACTTTTACTTGTTCCCCGTAACTCCTGTAAAGGAAGTGTCTATTGTTTGCTCACAACTTTTATGGCAACCATATATCCGCATCAAAGTGAATGTCTATCATCCGTTACTGGGCAAGCACTTTGCTCACTTTGACGCCATCTCTTTTATCCGGCATACGCGAGAGGGAGACAAAACAGTGAGTTTGATTACGTTCATGTTTTATCGACAAGCTGTCAGAAGTGTATCGAGTAGATAAAACAAGAGTTAATATGGATGCGATGTGTTTTTTTAACCCCAACTAAAATGAGGTTGCTAAGGAAAGAAAGAAAGAAAATTCATTTATTTTCCCGGAAAGTACTTAACACTCATATTATAAGACCACATGAAGACACACAGTAAATGAGTGATAAGTAGTACCTACTTTGAACAACACGTAACTGGATGTAAAAATATAAATATAAATTTAAAAAAAAATGTTTTGGAAGGTAGTTATGTAGGCATCGATAATGTGTTGAGTGGGGTCAAATAGGTCCCTTTCTAGCATAAGCTGCACCAGACCTAGGCTAGGTAATATTACTAGGTAAGTGCATATTAATAAAATATAATAAAGGGGCAGGTCGGCATGATAATTCGCTTCGTTGTCTGTTGGAGAAGGAACTCGTCCAAGATATAGACAATATTTCTAGGATCATCAGCAAACAACACTTATTTTGAAAACAAAGCTTTTTTACAACTACTACCTCAAAATGTTATTTTTTTATAAAAATACAGAGGCGTTAGTGCAATTTTAAAACATCAAAAAACTACATAACATTGTGGTAACCTACGCTGACCACTTTAAATGGGCAGTAACCAAATAATCCGTACCAATAGTGAAAAGCACCCTCCTGCGATCCAACCGCCAGGAATTCGATTAAAACACAACCAGTTTAACTTTTAAAACCTCTCGACATTTCACACCCACGCGGCGAGCCTCGTAAATGTAATGGAAAATCAACGATACAAAGCGGTCACCCTTTTTTGCAATATGTAAACACGATAGAATTACTGAAAATGTGCTGGCCGGTGAAAGTTATTCGATCACTGGTGCGAGCTGTTTATACAGGGTCACTTGAAAATGCGTAAACTAGTTTAGGACCGAGTTGGTATCATTAAAAGAAATATATTGTGTTCAATGATTTTTGGGATTCAAACTTTATTTTAATAATTTCGAGGATAATCTTGTAAACAAATAAAAAATCAGCTTTTTCTTGAAATGTTAATTTATTGACTATTCATTATTTATAGAATTGAAACTATCGTGGTTGAGAATCATTTTAAATAAATAACGGCGGGCGGTGCACATGATGAAGTGGCTTCTGAATTCAGTCTCGAAACGTCAGCAAAGCGACGAAATACAGTGGTAATAAGCCGTTATTTACTTAAAATATTTATTATTTGTTAGTTTTTCTGATTCAAACAATTGCTGATTTCGGTGATAACAGCAAATTTTTAAAAGAAAACTTACAATATATGATCTAAAAATAAACAGAAAAGCTAATAATCCCAAAAAAAAACCGTAGATTTAAAGTTATTTATCGTTATTATTGTTAATTGTGATAAGAATTCGGCCGAAGCCAGTTTATGCATTTTAAGGTGACCATTGTGAGTTTTTATATAGTGTTATGAGCTCCTATTATTAAATCTAAAAGAGAGATTTCGAATGTCTTAAACTCTTCTTTAAATCTTGCTTTTTAATAATTAGGCCACTGTACACTAAGCTAATACTTTTAATAACTAGGCCACTGTACACTGAGCTAATACTTTTAATAACTAGGCCACTGTACACTGAGCTAATGCTTTTAATAACTAGGCCACTGTACACTGAGCTAATGCTTTTAATAACTAGGCCACTGTACACTGAGCTAATGCTTTTAATAACTAGGCCACTGTACACTGAGCTAATGTTTTTAATAACTAGGCCACTGTACACTGAGCTAATGCTTTTAATAACTAGGCCACTGTACACTGAGCTAATGCTTTTAATAACTAGGCCACTGTACACTGAGCTAATGCTTTTAATAACTAGGCCACTGTACACTTTGCTAATGCTTTTAATAACTAGGCCACTGTACACTGAGCTAATACTTTTACTCGTAGTTACCCATTTATGCTGCGCGCATAACTTTTACGAAGCGAGTAGTTGCTGAAATATCACGATTGCGGCTTGCTTCATTTTAAAACGTCAATACAGCGAAGTTTTAGTTGAAGGAAATCTTCATACAAAAAAATAGCCTTGCTTGAAAAAGCCATAATAGTTGAATCCTCGTAAAATACAGATAATTTCAAAAACCCTCTCAGCTGTAAGCCTTCGGGATTGTATTGATTTTGATTATGAGCTTTTTTACCAAATAATCTGTACTATATTGAGAAGTAATCGAATTTAGTGTAAAGTGAACTTTTGTTTTTTTTATTTAGAAAATAGGTCCTGTCGTGTTTTTGGCACAATGATCTCTCGGAGTTATAGTATCCATGAATATATCCTCATGCTTTTTAAGGTTTAAATCAAATCTACGATTTGTAATTTTCCGGCATGCCCAACCTGTTTGTTTACGAAGTTTTTAGGATTCCGTAGTTAAAGACAAGGAACCCTTATGGATTCGTCATGTCTGTCTGTCTGTCTGTCTGTCCGTGTATGTCACAGCCTTTTTTTCCGAAACTATAAGAGCTATACTGTTGAAACTTCGTATTCTGTGAACCGCAATAAGATTTTTAAACAAAATTTTTAAAAAAAAAGTAATTTTTTTCTAAACTTAATAGTTTGCGCGAGAGACACTTCCAAAGTGGTAAAAAGTATCCCCCCCCCCCCCCGCCGTAACTTTTAAAATAACAGAAATGTAAAACTAAAAAAAATATATGATTTATGATGTCCAAGTAAACTTCCAACCAAAATTGGTTTGAACGTGATCTAGTAAGTAGTTTTTTTTAATACGTCATAAATCGTAATCCATCTAAGAACTTTTATATTATGTTACTTGCTGCTACGGAACCCTTCATGGGCGAGTCCGACTCGCACTTGGCCGCTTTTTTTTATTTCAAAACGTGAGCTGATGTAACTCTTTTGTAGAGTAGGTAACACATATTTACTATTTGACTGAAAAACTAAAATAAAAATACCTACTGCAACCTTAAAATGGCCAACTTTTTTATGTCTTCAGACGTTTTTACGGCAGATAAAAACTCCTTTTGTTAAAAAGCACGAGAAAAGAAATCTTTTGTTCTTAAACTTTATTTCTGGTGGCACTTTTATTACATCATTCAACTTAACAATCATCTTCTTAGAAAGGTTAGGCGAATTCAAAAGGAGTTTAATTATGAATTTCAAGTACATTATTATCATCATCATCAGCCTGTAGAAGTCATATGATAGAATGAACCTCCTTTATAGAATGCCAAGACTTTGAGGCGCCTCGATCCATCGACTTGCTGCGACCTTTATAAGTTACAAAACCAAAAAAGTAGGTTTTAAACTTCTGGTAGTAAGGTAGGTAATAGCATAACGCGAGCGTAGCCGCGGGCGGAAGCTAATAATACATAGCTTATGTCACTCAGGGATAATTGCAAAAAAAAAAACTTTTCTCTATAACATACGAGCGACTCGCCCCGGCTTCTCATGGGTAGCTGCCGGTGACCCCCCCTCCTTATTACTTATTCTGCTATTCGGAGCGGAGATGAATCCACCAAAAAAGAGATAACTCATATCGGTCCAGCCGATCTTGAGTTATAAGTGGTGTAACTAGCACGACTTTGTTTTATATATATAGATTAGTGTAGACATACAAACGCCGCATCCTGCAATCAGAGTCTGATAACTCGCTTCGCTCGGTCAATAAACGTGTAAAACGTAAACGTAACGTATCTGAGACATGGCTTCTATAGGCCATATTGGCTGCAAATAAAAGCTCATAGTTGGCTATGGAGAGAGCTATGCTCTTCTTTCATAACGTCATAACTCTTTTTTCATTATTTATTCTTTTCTAACGCTTTCTTCCAGTAATAACACATTCCATATTAAGCTAGCAGCCCGGCCAAATTGTATACCAATGAATCTTATCAACTAGTCCGGGTAATCCCTTAGTCGGCTTTTATGACATCCACGGGAGGAGACGGAGGGGTTTGTTATCTTAGGCCGGACACACCACGGCATAATACCAAACGTATAATTGTAATAGGTATAATAGTTTTATTACGTATCGTGTAAAGTTTAACGAACCATTGTTCGTAGACAATACCGTCCTCACTCGTATGACGAAATAACATAAGCCCTGGCTTGATTGCTTTCCATAGAAAATTGAATTATGGAACTAACAACAATACAAAATATTTTCTAGTTTTAATTAGCTGAATGTAAGGATAAGTAATGTTTTGTGGAAACTAGCAACGCCCCGCGCTTTCACTCGCATAAGTCTCGATTCCGTGAAAATATCGGGATAAAAATTTGCCTTGTATTATTTCAGGGGTCCAGATATCTACATACCATATTTTATTACATTTTTATATAGTATAATTAGTGTGATGTGATTACCCGATATAAGTAGGTAGTACCTATGTAGCTTAGGAATCGCAAAAAACTATTAGGTACATTTTATTATAGGAAATTATCTCAGGATGTTCCCGTTAAAATATTATCATAGATAATGTTTTAGAAGTCGGTTAGAATGGTAAAGGAAATAGGTAACCATCGCATGTATTCGCGAGGTCTCAGTTCGGGGCGAACCACTAGTTATCAAAAGTTGACACTAAACTTTATTTATGTGACAGAAAAAATATTAATATTTCCATATACGAAAATAAATAAGTTATTTCGCACGTGAAACGTTGTATTATTTAATCTATGATGCAGAGGTAAAGTTTACCCATCGTACGTGAAATAAGTTATGAATTTTCTTCTAACTAATTATAATTTTTTATTGACCGAACGAAGCGAAATTCTTTCTGTATTGACTCGTGAGGTTCGGCATTCGTTTACAAGGTATGTAGGCGGGTGGGATGTTTGATGGGAGTTCGTTCGACGATATCATTAGAACCGTAGAACCAAAAATTTGGTTGGCAGGTTGGTGTTACCAATACCTTTGTAGTAGTAGAGCTTTTTTGTGAAAGAGTTGGCCGGGGAAGTACTAACACTATACCTATTTCTGCCGCAAAGCAGCTGCAGTGCTTGCATTGCTGTGTTCCGGATTGAAGGGTTGCCAGTGAAATTACAGGCACATGAGACTTTTCGTCTTTGTCTCAGGGTGGCGGGTACGTTGCAATGCAACATACGGTGCGTCCTAGGTCGACGTGAAGTATAATGATAATGCACTGTTCATATGCAGAGAATACCGCTTAAAATCAGGTGGGCCATCAACTTGATCCGTCATAATAAGATGTATAAAAAAAAAACTCTTGGAATCAGCTTATTCGGTAAAGGATTCATTGATATAGGCAAGGGTTCAGTTTGGGGCAAACTACGTGTTAAATAATTGTGTGTATTTTAGTGTGTAATGTGAATATTGTTTTCAAGTGTTTGTGTTCCTTGTATTGTTTACTTCATACACGAAATTTCAGCAGATTCAAAGTTACCCGATAACCATTTAATCAATACAGTGAAGCAGAACTTTGCCCTCTAGAGTTTATCGTCGGTATTTATTACCGAACTATTTCACACAATAACCTGTATGTGCGCTGACTACACTTTAAAGCCAGGTTTATACCTTAGAATATAGAATTAACCAGAAGGTGTGTACGATGCTATTAGTACGGGGCACTGAGTCACCAAAACACAATGCCTCCCCCCGCGCCTATCATACTTCCCACAAGTAGGGGTTATATTTTGGTGAGGTTGGCAACAATGTCAAAATGGACCCTTGACTTCTTTCCAAAGAATCAATGGTAAACAAAATTTAATTAACTAAACCAAAAATATATTTAAATGTAATACTTACGCATGAAATGTGATTCTATCCTTATTCTTTTTACACCTAGCAGATTTTTTACAAGTGGGAACGACACAAGGAGGTATATTCACAAGAAAAAAAAACAAGTTCGACATGTCTAGCCGCACGGCCGACCACAGACAGACTGGGTGAATCTATTCTCATTGAGACTAGTTTGCGTGGTGACAGTTTTTACACGTGACACTGGTTCTGGTTTATTATATATTCTAAGGTTTATACATAGCTACCGTAGCCAAGTTATCAATGTCAAAGTTTGAATGTTTGATACTTAATCACGCCGAAGCGGCTGAACCGATTTCACTGTAATTTGGTATACGTATAGTTTATTACCTAGATTGAGATATAAAAGCTACTTTTGGTACCGGTTATACGCGAACGAAGCCGCGGGTGGACACTAGTATAGCTAGCATCTAGTAGTAGTATATCTGCAAATACCAAATTTCTAATCGAGAGCGAAAATCGACCTTTTTTGAGCATAGGAACCATAATTGAAAATCAACAAGGAGATACATAAAAACATAAATAAAAATAATTAAATATTGCTGGACACACAACATTATCTGGCCCGAAGCTAAGCAGAGCTTGTGTTATGGGTACTAGATAACTGATATACTTAATACAATACATTATATAGATAGTAATTTTTTATTATGCATAGGAAATACCCAGAACACCCTGAACAAATATCTGAGATCGCACAAATATTTGTTCCGAGGCGGGAATCGAACCCGCAACCTCCTGTGTCGCAGGCGAACCCTCACCCGCCGCGCCACAGAGGTCGTCATAAGAACCTTAGTTAGAGAATTGCAGGCCTCCGTATGCTCGATGGAACCATACTATAGTTTTATCTGTCAATACAAAGAGATTTATTATTTTTACGATGACTGTACTTCACTAACAACATTTTCAAGGGATCTATCAGGAATATCAAAGTTGTCTGAAAATTTTAACGATCTAACAGGACGATCAAAGTCCACAGGATCATAGCCATCAGCCATCAAGATCCATCAGGAACTACTCAATACTTTGGACCAATAATCGCATTTAGCTCTCGATTAGAAATTAGAATATGTAGAGGTAGGTACACGCTACCACAGAATTATAACTAATAAATATATCCATTAATAATGACCGAGTCGTATACAAATTGTTTAATTGAAACTTCAGTATAAAGCGGTACCTAGTTCCAGGCATTAGAAAATTATTCATGGAACAGCTCTAACAGAAATATAATTAATACCTATAAATAAATTTAAACTTTGCCGACGAATTAGAATTTCGGGATATTTCTCTAATTGCCCCATTTTAATGGACCTTCTTACTTATTATGAATTGGTACCTATATATATTCAGTAGGTACAGTGTGGGTACAGGAATTATGATCATCAGCAGATAGGCGTCTACTGCTAGACTAGGCCTTTCCCAGGGAAGTTCCTCCCCTCCCCTACTATAATGCAGTGGGGGGTTTCTCATAAACACCCCACTAGGCAGGCGGATTGCTAACAAGGTGGATGCTGCTGCCCTACACATGGCATAGCCCCTTAGTTGGCTTTTACTACATCCGTGGGAGGAGACGGAGGGTTCTATTTTTATAGGCCCATCGCAGCACAAATACAGGTGCACGACGAAAGGATATCTGTGCCTCACACCATCTGCATCTCCTGTGTCCCGTGTGTGATGTATATGTGTGTAGGTGTGGGTTTGTGTGTGTGTGTGTGTGTGTGTGTGTGTGTACAAGTAGGATCAGAAAAATAGAACAACGATATTAGAAGATTGTCTGCCTAGCATGGCCTTTAACCTCTTTTAAGTGACATTAATGTTCCTTTCATCGTTATTTTGAACCTAAGACCTGAAAGATAGGATCCATCCAAGCTACCAACCTGTTTACAAAATTACTTTAGTAAATGAAAGGCCAACTTGCCTTAATGCCTATGTCAAGTAACCCCAAGATTGATGATTCTTTAGTATGACAGCTAATTTAATGGTTTTGTACATCGGGCGCATACAAAACCAATTAAATACCTCGCATACAGTATTTTTTTACAAGGGCTTGTACATATTCTAATGATTATTGTTTCTTGCTGAAAAGTACGTATCAGTTTTAAAAAAGCGGTCAAATATGGGTCCGGCCTCGCGCCTTGTGGGGTCCGTAGTTTCTGTAACTTCATTTATGTAATTTTCAATGGAATTTTTACGAAATTTTCCGTTTTACTTCTCGTAGCACATGTTTTATCAGTTGATCGACTATTGGTTGGTATTGGTAGGTATTGATGGTTTTCCTTTTCACTTAGTTATTTATACTAATGCCGTAAATTTTTACACATATTATCCAAACACAACCATAAGCTGGCAGGACACTCGACATAAAAATAAAAATATACAGTTTAAAGCTTAATATTTCGCAAATGAATCCCGGAATCCAAAAATGTTTACAAACCTGCATTAGTTTTGAACGACCGATTCAACGACCCCTCAACATAGTATAAACGAGAAAACAAAACATCCCCTTTTTACGTGTATAGGGGACCTCCCCTACACACGTTTTTAGGTACCTACCTACCCTAAAAGATATTTCTCGGATTGTCGGATTTCTTTGTCCACGTACGCCAAATTACAGCTTTCTAGTACTCAGAATCTTTGTGCTAAGCCGCGTAGGCTGTGTCAGACGGAGGGACGGACATGGCGAAATCATGAAGGTTCCTTATCTTGTTGACTACGGAGGCCTAAAAATGGATAAAAGAGGTAATTTATTTCGGAGCCAATCGGTTTTAAAATGAAAAATCTTTAAAAACTCGATACTTATTTGTAGTGAATATGCTATAACTCACGCCAACAGCACTCAACACACCGAAACATAAATGGACTTGAAACCAGTTTGTTCGCAAAGTACCTGTGATAAATGGATTCATAACGCAAGAGTTTTGAATATTGGGACTGGAAAACTTTGCTAGTTTCAAGTAGAGACGATAGAAGGACTATAGAACGATGAGAGAAAGATTCATGCACTTTGATTGAGCATGATGTATTTTG
This sequence comes from Operophtera brumata, assembly GCA_932527175.1. NCBI lineage: Eukaryota > Metazoa > Arthropoda > Insecta > Lepidoptera > Geometridae > Operophtera > Operophtera brumata. The sequence goes on along the minus strand of OW052239.1, from coordinate 15,630,753 downwards.
CGCGCACTCTGATACTGTCACCGAGATAATCATTGCTGTTTTGGTTTGGGATGACTTTGATAACCCAAAATTAGCAGGTCAATGTGTATTAAAATAAACATAGATCATTAACGACGTAGATTTAAAGAACAATTCAGTTCAAACTTCAGTGTGGCGCTTGCAACAAAGTCACAGCACCTGATTTCTGATTTTTATTGGTTTTAATATTTATTTCGTTTCCAAGTAATATAAAATTAAATTTAAATGTTATGTTTTCTGTTTTTGGTTCCCGAAACTCTTAGGCCCGAAGGCTCTTAAGTTTTTCCAAAAAGAAAAAAAAATACTTAGTATGTAATGTAGAGAAACACAAGGCGAGCATAAATTGGACAGTTGAAAGAGCGATGAAATCCGAAGAGAGCTTAGCGAACGAATCAGACCAGATGCAGACTTTCTGGAAAAAAGCCAAATCGAGTAATCTAAACAAGCGTTTTTTTTTAAATTGTTCTTTGTATGATGACTAAGAAGCAGTTAAGGACAAGTGATGTTAAGCGGTAACCTCTGCCTATATCAATGCATTGCCCCACATGCCACATCTACTTAGGACGCACCCTACGTCCACGTTGCCCTGCGCTTGCCACCCTGAGATATAAAGACGAAAAGTATCATGTGCCTGTAATTTTACCGGCACCCTACCCTTCAATAGGGAACACATCAATGCGAGCACTACTGCTTCGCGGTTGAAATAGGAGTAGTGGTAGTAATTCTTCGGGCGAACTCTAAAACATATAACTTGAAGAATGCGAGAAGATCAAATGAGGCAAAAGAGATATGTGTCAGGAGCAAGTGACATTGGACATAGTCACTGCCTCCCGAAAACCGGCTTGAGTGTATGTATGTATGAGTTATGTCAAATTTACCCCATACAAATTTGGGACCAATAGGACGAATACAATCTTGAGAATTCAATAAAACCCTGTTTTAGAATAAAGTTACAGCCAGAAATAAGCCAGCTTTTTCTATGGAAACGTTAGCGTCGCTCGCGATGACAAACTTTTTGATCTAATTTCCAAATTGGACCGATCGTTAGAGAAGGTAAATATGCCGCTGACCGTGATTTCAACGTAACTCCCAACAAAAAGTGAGTTTTTCAATTGATTGTCCTTACAACCTTTTCCGTGAAGTTTTATCACAATCATCATCAGCACAGCACCATCATCATCCGGCCCTTAAGGAGGTGTAATATGAATGAGCTTGAAACAAAAAAACACTGTTAAAACCATGTAAGCACAGTCGTAGCTAAACTAATGATATTTATGTGATACTATAAATTAAAACTTGTGTGTTAGGTCATATAATTACCGGAAACTTAGTTTTCGCTACCTGATTATGTGTTGATGAGCTGTGATGAGCAAAAATCAAGAAAATATTGAATTTCGCGCCTCAATCGAAAGCAACCACCGCGGCACCGGCCGCAGCCCGGCTCACCACAGTCCGTCTGTATATGCGAATAGAATAATGCATAGTATAATGCTATGGAGGATTTGCCATAATCACCACGCCTTGGCATGTGGATTGGTGATAAAATAGGTTAGCTGCAGAATGCTAAATCAACTAAAAATAGGTTCTAGTAGGTATCCCTAAATGTGATAAACTATATAGAATCGCTTGTAGATATCGTGAATATACTTCATGACTCTCTTTGTACAACGAATCATCATTATCAGACCACGGCTGGGCAAATCTACCTCTGTGCCCCTAATTTCATTGAAATCGGTGTTTGAGGTAAAAAATAATAAACAAAAAAAATTGTAGGATTGACAAAGTGAACCAAATATCGTTGGGTTAATTCAATTAGTTTATAATAATAGGTTTATTGCAATTGCAAATATTGAGACAGATTCAAATTAATTTCAACGATTTGTTTGATCACAGAGTTCGTCCTAATACAACATCCGATTTAAGGTTTTGCTGGCGTTCCCTTTTACAATGAATCGGCAATAACTTCGTGATTAACCGCAGTAAAATATTGGGCAATTAGTGCATCAACTTCAAAGAGTGTGTATATTTCATCACAGATATGAACCTACTACGAAAGTTCAAATGACAAAGACAAAGTGGACATGAACGTGGACAAAGGCCTCCCCCCATAGGATAACATTTGGGATTTGCCATAGTTCATAGTTCATTTATTCATAACAGATAATTGCTACATGTCATATACTTTACCATAGTTACCAAGCTGCTATGATAAGTGATCGTTATATTGGTGTTGAAGATGCAGATCGATGCTGCTGTTCACCACCGGTTTAGGGGGTATATTCGTAGGCAGGACTCATCACAAAGCATGGGGTTATTTTTTGGGATTATATCCCTCAAAACAATAAAGAACTGATTTCATAGAGACCAGATTTTCAAATGGAAACAAAACATTATAACAAGATTTTTGTGAAAAATATATTTTTCAACACAAGCTTTTTTTAAATTAGTGATCGTAACCGTGTGCTTATCAAAATTAGCCTAAACACGGCCAGTCTAATATTATGCATCGAGGAGTTCCATTGTCCACCATCAGAACAGCTCGCTGTCACCCTCATACTTTACTGTCATCGGAACTTGACAGGTATGCCAAATTTCAGCCCAATGGTTGAGGATAACTGCTTTAAAATTCAGTTGCAAGATTCCACCCGGATTCCACCCAGACAAACATACATACATTGCAAGTTAAATAAAAACTTGTAAAAAACAAAAAACTGTTCCGTGTCTGGGTGTTGTGTTACTTACCATGGTACTCATAGTTCCTGATACCCAGGGCACAGGGGAAGCAGTGTGAAGTTATGACTGTTGACAAGCTCTGTAGCGGTACTGTAGTAGCCGTCTGAGATGCGAGAGGTGGGGTTCAACTCCCGGGACAAACGTTTGTATGTTTGCCAAATAGCTTAAACGCAAGATTTACATGACATCGCTTTATGTAAAACAACGAATGGCCGTTGACAAAACAATATTGCCATCTCAGTCTAACTGAGCTTATTCAAGTGTTTATAATAGAAGGTGAATCACTGTTTGTTTTATACCATGGTAGAACCTTTAATCTGGGCGGAGGCGCATCCTGATGGTTTTCCGATTCTATTAGCCGCAAAACGCCGGCACGGTGGAGTTTGATTAAGCGGAACGAGTAAGGAAACGACCCCTTTTACAGGAATTTCGCACTATATTTAGGTATCGATTGCTTTGTTTGTTTTCTAAATATATTTTTTTTTTTTTTTTTTTACCTAAAATAGGCTTGCGTTTGGCTACATCTCACCTGATGGGAAGTGACGATGAGGCCTATTTAAGCACGCTCGCCTAGAAGATGCCAATTAACTCTTCGTTTGAAGACGCCCAAGTTGTATGATAAAGGGAACAAAGAAGCCGGAAGAGAGTTCCAGGCCTTTGATGTCCGCATGATGAAAGAGTTTGAGAAACGGTTTGTACGCGACGGTGGTATGTCAACAACAAAAGGGTGAAACGCCTCTCCACGTCTGGTCGTCAGGTGGCGGAATGGAGACGAGGGGATCAAATCGTGCAGCTCCTGAGCACACTCACCGAAATGCATGCGGTAGAAAAAAAAAAAAACGCGAAAAAAAACGACTTCAAAGCTAGGGGTTTCTCCTAATATCCCTAGTATTTTGGAATATTTTATTTTAATTTATATGTAACCAACCTCGAGATTTATCCTATTCGGTAAAAATAATTGTTCAAATCGTTTCACAATCGTTGAAGATATCGCGTAACATAGACAAATGGGATTCGGACGGTAATGTCCCTTTCACAAAATGTCCCGCATACTCAAAACGGCCCCTTTTTGAAACGTCCCTTTCAATGAACCAGGCTACGAATCCGTCTTCTGAAAATCAAGGCAGACATAATAAGTTTTTTTTAAATACATTTTTCAATAGGTACAAGGTTTTATAAAAGTAGTGATCGGAACCGTGTGCTGATACAAATGAGCCTAAACATGGTCAGTCTACAATTATCCATCGAGGAGTTCCGTTGACCACCTTCCGTCTACGTCATAAAATCAGCTCGCTGTATAAATTGTGTCTGTATGACTATAATATATGAGGAGTTCCTCAATCCTTCATGGATCCCATCATCCCAGATTTTGTTAAAAACGCAGACCGTACGCGACAGCGCAAACACGTCAATTTGTATAAAACCAAGCGTGCCGTTTTGTACCTACTATGCTAGGCTGTGATTTAAGGGTATCAAATAAAGACCCATGAACAAAAACTCCACACAACATGCTGCGATGGGCAGGAGGAGTTATACTAAAAGACAGAGTACGTAACAACTACATAAGAGGAAGTTTCAAAATTGCCCCATACATACATACATAGACACACGCCTTTTTCCCCGAAGGGGTAGGCAGAGCCACAATAGGCCTCTTTTCACAGTGGGTTGCACCATCGTGGAATATAGACGTGACAAGTGGTGAGCTCATCGCCGCCATTGCTTCCCACGACTGACTCGGCTAACGCTTTCTTCCAGTAATAACACATTCCATAATAAGCTACCAGCCAGGACAAATCTTATACCAACGAATCTTATCAACAAGTCCGGCAAAATTGCCCCAATAAGTGAAAAATATCAGAATCAAGGCTGAGATGGTACGGGCATGCTATGCGCAGACCAGAAGACCACGTAGTGAAAAAGTAAGTGCCTTTCCATTGCCACTAAAAAGAGGGGAAGAGGAAGTCCCCAAACCACATGGTTGACAAATGTCCAGAATGACATGAAAATACTTGGCCTAACCAAAGACGACACGAACCAGCCCGAACGAAATACATGGCGCCGCATGATTAGGAAAGCCGACTCCGAGTAACGGGAATGAGCGAGGATAAAGAAGAAAGAAGAAGACTATGGCCTCTTATGCATCCTATCGCGAAGACAGCTGTAATGCACCTAATTACCAAACTGATTTGAGGTGCATTACACCTACTTCGGACAAGCAAAGAGATACGCAAAGTAGGTGCACTTGCGTTATCTAGTGTAATTATAGGTTTGTGGCTAAAAAGGATAAGTTCTTCTTTGACGGAATAGGAATTAGATATGATTTAATTAAGAATAGGACTGATATAGACATTGGTTGGGATGATTTTAGACTATGATATCAGAGGTTTGAAGAATTTTTCACACTGGAAAGTTTTGATTAGATAGAACTTACTATTGGAGCATAATGAAGAATTTGTTTAAAAAAATATGAACTAACATAGATGAAATTTTTACATTGCAACTGTTTTACTGTGGTGGTTTCGACCTGTGGATAGTACTCCTCCAACTCCTAAATGGCTACCAGGGATTAGGCCAGGGTATGATCAGCATCCATCTGAGTATGTCCTATACACCAATACTGCGATGACCACTCCACCTTCAAAGTCAAAGTCAAAGTCAAAAGTATTTTATTCATTGAAATCACAAGGATCATTTTGAATCGTCTCAAAAAATAAATTTACAGTTACTCCTGTTCCAACGCAACCAGACCTAGAAGAATCAGGCAACAAACACGGTCTGTTTTTCTTTTGATGATCCTTCTTACTACTAGGTGGAGAGCGCCTGTGTGGTGCCTCGAGAACAAGTTGAAGCTGATTCAAGGAAAAAGGAAAACCAAATTAAAAGCCTTACTTAGGTAGGCAGTCAAAAGTAAGATGATAGAGAGAATCAGCAAAAGTTCATTAGGCAGCACACACTACGCTTGATATACACATAAATAACACATCAGTAATAAATTATATGCAGGTACAGACATTGCAAATTGACAAATTAGGTGTCGAGGGGCAGAGCGACATCAGGCCACGCGGCTTTATCATTAACATAGTCATGTAGTGTGTAATACGCTTTCTTAATTAAATTATTCTTTATGTAAGATTTAAATCTTCGAATCGAAAGTTTAGAAGCACTTTCTGGAAGTTTATTATAGAACCGAACAGAATTCCCCATAAAAGACCCACTTACTTTTTTTAATCTAAATTTGGGAATACTCAGTTTATTTTTATTTCTCGTGTTAAAACAATGCACGTCACTTTTTTTCATAAATCTATCTAAGTGTTTATGTGTATATAATAAGGTTTCGTAGATGTATTGCGATATTACGGTGAGAATGTTAATTTCCTTAAAACGCTCCCTCAAGGAGTCACGTGGCTTCATTTTATAAATGGCACGTATTGCCCGTTTTTGTAAAACAAATATTGCTTGGATGTCTGCTGCTTTCCCCCACAGAATGATGCCATATGACATAACACTATGGAAGTAGCCAAAATAAACTAGCCTAGCTGTAGCTTCATCAGTAAGCTGCCTTATCGTACGAACTGCATATGCAGCGGAACTAAGTCTACCCGCAAGTGCCTCAACTTGTGGTCCCCACTGCAAACTTGCATCAATATTAAGTCCTAAGAAAACAGTAGAGTTTACAAGATTGAGTGTCTCGCCATTTACTTTAATATTAGTTGGGTAATGTTTTACATTTGGCAAAGTGAATTTAATGCATTTAGTTTTTTTAGCATTAAGCAACAGATTATTTACTGTGAACCAATCAAGAACTCGCGATAGTGATTTATTTAGATCATCGTAATTAGCTTTTGACCTATCAACTTTGAAAATTAAAGACGTATCGTCAGCAAATAAAACTATATCACATATGTCTTTTACATAAAAAGGGAGATCGTTAATGTATACTAAAAATATAAATGGGCCTAGTATTGAACCCTGGGGCACTCCCATAACAATAGACGATCCTGAAGACCTTTCACCACCAACGTCAACTTTTTGTACTCTATTGGATAAGTAAGAATTTACAAGGTTAATTGCCTGATTTTGGATGCCATAATGTTTTAACTTCAAAATTAGAGTAGCATGACTCACGCAGTCGAATGCTTTGGATAGGTCGCAGAATACTCCGATCGCGTCTTGCGAGTTTTCCCATGCTTGAAATATGTGTTCCAAAAGCATGGTACCAGCATCAGCTGTTGATCGACCCTTGGTAAATCCAAATTGATGACTATGAAGTAGTCTGTGGAAGTTAAAGTGTGACAATAATTGCATAAGAATAAGTTTTTCAAAGATTTTACTTAACGCGGGCAATATAGAAATCGGCCTATAATTAGCTGGATCTTTTGCATTTCCAGACTTGAACAAAGGAATTAATTTACTATGTTTCATAAGATCTGGAAAGATTCCGTCGTCAACACCAAGGGTGGTGATGGCTATGGGGGAGGCTTCGTCCACCAGCGGAAGTCTAGCGGCTGATAAAGAAGAAGGCACTGCCACACCGTGATCTCACGTACCATAAGGCGTAATGTCTTTTCGCACAGACTCTCTATCAATTTACATACATACATACATAGACACACGCCTTTTTTCCCAAAGGGGTAGGCAGATCCTCAGTGGGCCTCTTTTCACAGTGGGTTGCACGATCTTGGAATAAAGACGTGACAAGTGGTGAGCTCATCGCCGCCATTGCTTCTCACGACTGACTCGCTTTCTTCCAGTAATAACAAATTCCGTAATAAGCTAGCAGCCAGAACAAATCTTATACGAACGAATCTTATTAACAAGTCCGAGTAATCCCTTAGGTGGCTTTTACGACATCCACGGGAGGAGACGAGGGTCTATTCTTAGGCCGGACTCACCACAGTTCTGGCTGAAAATATAACTAAGTTGTATATTCACGCGAGGCTCAGTGAAAATAAGAACACTTTAATATGCAAATAGTAAAACCTGATTAAAGGCAAAGGGGGAACAATCGGGTTCCGCGATCACACCGCAAATCTACCCCATTTGTTTACGCAGACTTTGGTATAACGCTCTCGATCGTCTAACTTTTTACGTTTATTATAAGTTAGATTGGATGGGTTCTATTGAATTTGCGAACAAGATGGAACTTTGGTTTGCATTCACAACTCGCTCGTGAGAAGTCCCTGTTTACTTCAAATACCCTCTGGAGTATTGGTGTTAAATGTCAAGTTGATATATCAATGATTTTATGGATACGAGGGTTCGTATACGCATCGTGAATTCATTTATAATGAAAGAGGGACGATTACGCATACCAGAGTCAAATTCCGTCTTTCTAAATTGATAAAGTTCAGGTAAGTTAGAAAGTGATAGAAAAGCGGTCGCTGAACGAAAAGTAAGCAATATCTAGTCTGGGTCTGCAGCAGTGGAAATCTATACCTGATGATGGAGATGATGATTTAAATTATAATTTTCAGCGCTAACTGCTCCCCATTTAATGTAATCCTATTGCAACTTTTGAACATCCTAACATTTGCACAGTTGGTATTGACCCATCGAGTGACCCATCTCAAGCCCGACGCGAGCTATGGTTAGAGAAACACCCTCCTCCCCTAAACTATACCGAGCCTGCAGAAGAAATCCCGCCGGGAAAAGATCTCCCCTGGTGCACGTGGAAGTCGCTTAACCGACTTCGGACACGAGTGGGCCACTGCAGGCTCAATATGAGTAAATGGGGCTACTCAGAAGACGCTACATTTTGTCCTTGCGGAACTGATCCTCAAACAATGCCACACTGACTTGCCCAATGTGCCCCAACACCTGGATCTTGTGTGACACATTCATCTGACAACGCCGTACATGTGGAAAAATTCAGGCAAAATAAGATTTAAAAATAGAAAAAACAATGATCTGCTATCGACACGGCGAAGAAGAAACAGTTTAACCATTTAGTCATATACTAACATTTATTCTGTGATTTCGTGTTGAAACGTTTCGTACATTTACTGATATCAAATAGTTTACACACCCCGTTATCTGATCGGGTCGTACGGAGGCCGCATTGCTCTTAGGGTCGACCCTTGTCAGTTTCGCACTTCTGCTCAATTCACTATTCATTTGGAGCCGTAAGTTCTGCAACAAATACCCAACCTCACAGTAAGAATATAAACAAAGAGGATTTTCTTATATGGAGGAAGTTTCAAAAGTATATTGCAAACATGATTTTTGATTTGTTTCAAGTTAACATCGATTACATTTATAAATTAACATTATTCTATATAATTCAAAGAGATTAAAAATAACTTAAGCATTATGTTTTTTTTTCTAACTAAACCGTGGAACTTCTTGTAACAGAGGACTTGAATGACTGAACAAGCATATATGACCAACCTGATGTTAAGCGGTAACCTCTGCCTTTAACAATACATTACCGCATAGGTAGACACTGCGCCGGCCACCCTGAGACATAAAGATGAACAGTCTCATGTAGGTACCTGTAATTTCACCGGCCCCTTCAAACCGGAACACAGCAATGCGAGCACTACTGCTTTGCGGCAGAAATAGGTATGGAGGTAGTATTTCCCCTGACGAACTCTTTCACAAAAATGATCTACCTACTACTACTAAAATAAATAAATATTATAATTAAACTAGAAAATCATCATCATTGTTTTTTCTACACTATAACAAAGGGAAACATGCTCAAAACTGGGAAGGAAAAAATCGTAATTAGCCTCAAGAATCGGAATACTCTGGAAATAAACTATCGGGTCCATAAAAAAACGTAACTGCTCTAGCTTGTCAGTTAGCTAATACTGGAATCCGCGTCTTTATAACGCGCATACTGCTGTAGTCGGAATAACGAACTAACCACTATTTTATTTTTTACACCGAGCAGCCACTTAGGTTCTAACATATTCTTGGTCCCACACTAGAATACCCAGTGGCGTGGGTATCATGAACTACGCCAGTACCATGGTACGACAATTAAATACCGAGACTGAGAACAGATATTTGCAGATCATACAAACATTTGTCCTGCAATGGGAATCGAACCCTTAACCTCTTGCATCTCAGTCTATAATATTATGTTACCTATAGTAATGGCATTATAACGGTCGTGATTTCTGCGTGAAAACACTTACCCGCACAAACCTAACGTGGATTCGTTTCAAAGAAATTCAGGCAAGCGAGGTGCAGCGTCGGATAACTCATATCAATGGATTTCCACTCGACAGGGCGCGGTGACGATCAAGATTCTGCTAATATAACTTGGCGAGGAATTATTGTACTGAGGAGCTCGCTTAAAGTGAATATAGTGCCTTCACTAAAGGCACTGGTAAGGTCAAATACCTCACAATATCCTGAATTTTATTGAAGTTTTAATGATCTTCCTTCACTGATCCCACCGTTGTTACTTTGGTCTACATCATAGAGATTTTTTTATATGGTCTACATGACAGTTTTAAAAGCACACGAAATATAATATATATATATATATATATTATATAATACAATAACGTTCTTCTTCTTAGCTTCGGTAATGGCTTCTGTGCATTATTTGCAACAATTTAGCCAATGTCAAGTGATTTATTTATTATAGTTTTATAGTCAAGTCGTCAAGAGTAACCGTCAAGTCCTAACCCAGTCTAAACGGTGGCAGAAAAACTGAGTTTTTACAGGAAAAAATCCACCATTTCGAAAAGACGCGCAATACACTTAAATTTCACTACATCACACATGTGCCATTTATCCAAGTTACACCGGTTAAAATGCCACTAAAATTACACGAAATAACTCGAAAAAAACACATTAAAATGTAATAAAATAAAAATGACGACGTTTCTTTCAAAAATGGCAGATTTCAACTCCCTACAATAACGTTACGAAATACGTTCACCGTAAGATGGCACCTGTCAGTATATACAGAGTACTCTGTGATGGCACCTGCCATGGAGTATTTATATTTATATGGTTGACACTATTTCCAACGCAGGGGTGCGCAGGGGGACAGACCTAAGTATAACAGTATTATTTTATCTGTGGTATAACGCAGGTGCATGGAGCTTTAGTTCTTCTTCCGAGCGCAGGTGCCATCCTCGGAAGAAGAACTAAAGCATGGAATTAAGGCTAAAACGGTATCGATTATACCAGTCCTAGGAAGATGGACTAAAGGCATGGAACTAAGGCTTAAAAGGAAACGGTATCGATTATACCAGTATCATTCTTTTATATGAATGTATTCATGTGTTGGAATGAGACAAGCATATATCTATCTGTTTTTATTTGTGTAACTCGTACTAGGCCAAATATAAAATTACTACTACATTCATGGTAACAATCTAGGAAGATGTATACCTATGCATGGTGCCAATATTCACGGTACGGAACGGAAAAACGACTGTTCTGTGACAATATATTTGTTTCTCTGTAACATAGGATAGCAAGCTTTCTTCTAGGATAGGAGTAAGAAGAAACACTCTATGGTATTTTAGCACTCACTCCATACTATTATACCCATAGATCTAGTGTTGGCGACACTCTCATACAATTTTATTCATTACATTTTTCTGTATTCAATTATCAAAAATGGAGGGTAGTTTAGTGGAATGAAGAGGCTAGAAAAAATATCCATGTAAGGAGAGTGCCACGAATTTGGGACAATAAATCTTTAAAAAAGTCTACAGTGCATTTTATGTTCGACACCAGTCCACAACAGCAACAAATGGTCATTCGAGACGGATTTCATGATTCGAACACCTGCCGCAACGCGTAATATGGTGAGAACACGAAGTGTTGCGCGGCGCGAACATGCTCGCGACGCGGCGGATAACCGTGCACAAGATGGCGACTTTCCACAAGTGAATCTCCAGGACCCTATACCTTCGACATCAAATACTACCGAGGTGAAAGATAGTGAAGTGATCCAACATCCTATTTTGAGCCGAACAGAAATGCCAGCTAGCAGTATCAAGTCGGAGCAGCCGCCGCCCGCGCCGCCCGCATCACACATAGGTGAACGCAGGAGCTTGAAGTCCATAAAAGGCTCCACTCCCTCAATGCGGAAGAAAAGGCAGCAGCTTATTCTGGAGGCAGAGACTAAGAAGGCACAAGTACGCATGGAACTTATAGATAAAAAGCTAGATGCCGATCTAGCTAGCCTAGACGAAGAATACAGTTCACACGATGGAAGCGAAAGCCGTAGTCGCGTTGAAAAATGGATGGATCGCAGCTATCTGGAGCTGAACAAAGGCCTGCCTGCCCCCGAAGATGGTCATTTTACGGGTGAGCAGTGCCTACAAGCTGGACCACCGGCAGCGTCCCTAAACCCGCCGGCACCGAGGGCGCAGGCGCCACACGTGGCACCACCCGCGCCTAACCCGGATGGCCCGCCCGCGCCTGCCCCGGCGCCGGCCGCCACCGCCAGCACAGAAGGTACAGTCCACATGCTAGCCAGTGCGTTGCGAGACCTCGCCGCTGCTTCCGCCAGTCACGCGCCGGGCGCGCACCTACTCAGCCGCATGAGCACGCCCCGGGAGCTCCCAGAGTTCTCCGGCGACCCTATGGAATGGCTGCAGTTCAAAAACGCGTTCGAAGAGTCTACGGAACTGTGTAGTTTTACACCGAAGGAAAATATGTGGACATTGAGAAAATGCCTACGTGGAGCTGCTAAAGAAGCCGTTTCAGCTCTGCTCGTGAGTGCGTCATCCCCTGAAATTATAATTTCAACATTGAAGTTAAGATTTGGTAATCCAGAATACATCTTACCGAAGCTGGTGTACGACATCAAAAAGTTGCCACCAATGTTTCAAGATTACCACAAAGAAATTGTGTCCTTCTCGGTCAAAATACAGAACTTCACGGGAGCTGTGCGTGCCGTCGGCCGAGAGGAATACCTACAAGGTATGAGTGTTGTGTCGGTGATATTATCGAAACTACCTACGGTTTTACTGTCCAGGTGGACAGATTACAGTTTCATACCGATTACGGAAGGAAAGGAGTCACGACTGGTCTTATTATCAGACTTCTTGAAGGAAGAAGCTGTGAAAGTTTCTACTACATCGAATACCTACTTTGTACCTACGCGCAGCGATCAACATAAACATAAAAATAGTGAGTACACACAACCTCGCTCACAAACAACATTGATGCACACAGCTAATCAAGATTCTACTAAGTGCCTATTCTGTAAAACGAGTGCACATACTAAGATAACAGCCTGCAATAAATTTAAAAAGGCTCTTCGTAAAGTTCGATGGCAATTTGTGAAACGTAGCGGCCTATGTTTTAAATGCCTACTTTCACGTCACGACCGAGACACCTGCCTAGCCCCAGTCTGCGATAAGGATGACTGCGGCCAGCCGCATCACCCACTACTCCACTACCCCGTGTCCCTCGAGCGGAGCAGCGAGCCCCAGCTAGCGCCGGCGCCCGCGCCGCACGAGCGGCGGCCGGCGCCCGCGACGACGCCGGCGCCTGACATCACCGGCTCCGGGGCGGAGATCGTGTCGCATGTCACCGCGAGTGATAGTGAGTACAAAGTGTTACTTAAAGTCGTGCCTATACGTATACATAGCGCTAACGGTATTATAGACTCAAGCGCGTTACTCGACGACGGATCAACTATTACGTTCATAAGCGATGGACTAGCTCAGCGCGCGGGTTTGCGCGGCGAGCGCGAGATGATACGCATCCGTGGTGCCTTTAATGACGAACTATCTTGCGAATCAATCGTCACGAAAGTGAACCTTTCAGGTATGGACAATAAGGTTTATTCTATAAGAGCTCGTACTGTAAAGAATTTAAACTTACCTGTGCATAGTATGTCTGTTGTTGATTGTGATAAGTATAAAAGTATGTCGGACATAAAACATTTGTTATGTACTACCGATTTGAAACCGGAAATATTAATTGGACAGGATAATTTTCACCTATTAATACCTATAGAAATTAATTTAGGTAGTTCAGTTGAGCCGTTCGCCACACTTAGCCCCCTAGGTTGGTGTGTCCATGGCAAGTGGCACATGCCGCGGAGAGCTTCCAGGTGCGCCCCCGCAGCCCATGCGACGCTGCTCGTGTCGAACGCGGCGGCGCCCGCCCCCTTGCCGCTCGCCGCCCGCCAGCAGGACCAGCAGCTGCATGATCTACACGAAGAGGTAAGGCGCTCCTTCGCCTTGGACTCGATGGGTGTATGTGGTAAGCCTCGGTAAAATAAAAATGACTTACTAGCAGTAGCCAAGCTGGATAAGACCGCCGAACTCGTCGACGGTCGCTGGTGGGTAGGGCTGCCATGGAAGAACGAGGACTGCCGGATGCCGGATTCCTATTCGACCGCTCTGAAAAGGTTAAAAAGTATAGAAAGGAAGATGGAAAAGGATGAAGGTTTCTCTGAAAGGTACAGGGAAAGGATTACACATTTGCTAGAAAACGATTTTGCTAAAGAGCTAACAGACACTAGTTCTACTGCAAAATCGTGGTACTTGCCTCATTTTGGGATCGCCAATCCCAACAAGGAAAAGTTGCGGCTGATATTCGACTCGGCTGCAAAGGTAAACGGTTCATGTCTCAATGACTACCTAAATACAGGTCCAGATTTGCTGTCATCACTGCTTGGTATAATGCTGCGCTTCAGGGAAAATTCAATTGCAGTAACAGGTGACATCAAATATTTGTTCATCAGGATGAAAATTCATCCGGACGACCAGCACGCCTGGAACGATTCAATACCTGTAGATAGCTACAATAAATCGTGCAAGTGGATAGACTTGCTACAGGTAGTATATCACATACGCATACCTAGGTGTTACCATACGACTACGCGCGGAAGCGAGGCTGTCGTTGAAGTAGCTGGTCCAGCGACCACACACCCCGCTCACCCGCCTTCCCCGCAGCCCGCTCCCAACGCGTCATCAGTTGTACGTACGACAACAGCTGTCAGTTCACCTCCCGGTTATAGCTACCTACAGTTGCATGTTTATAGCGATGCCTACTCTAAAGCGATGAGCGTCGTAGCATTTTGGCGCTGCATAGATAAGAATACACGTTCATACAAAGTATTTGAGGCAAACCTGTTATGGGAAATCGATAAGTTGACGCGCATGCATGAATGGAGGTATGTACCTAATACATTAAATGTTGCGGACTTGGCCATACGAAAGGACTTTGATCATGCCGTTTTTAAAAGTGAGTGGTTTTATGGACCAGCATTTTTAAACCAGGATGAGTCATCGTGGCCCGCTGATATCTGCCAATCTGAAACAAACGAGTCAAACGCTGAGAACGTTATGGCTACAAATAACTTACCTGTTACTAGTAACTTACATGTTATAAGTAACTTACCGGTTCCGGATCCTCTCCGGTTTTGTTCGTGGCTGAGGCTGCTGCGGAGTACGGCGGTAGTTCTGACGTTCATTGACAGGTGCAACGGCCGTACCTGTGTACTGGACTGCTACACAATGGAGAGGGCGGAGCATCTTCTTCCACGTCATGCACAGGCCGAGACCTTCGCCAAGAAAATAGCTGCTGTAAAAAAAGGTAAATGTTTACAAAGGTCCAGCAAGCTACTTACCTTGTCTCCGTCCCTCGACGAGCACGGTGTACTCCGTGTAGGCAGCCACATCGACGCCGCCTCCAACGTGAGCCTGGAAGTCAAGGGACCGATGATTCTTGACGGCAGGAACCAGAATAACAGGAACATAGCTCACCTGATTGTCCGACACTACCATGTCAACGCAGCTCACGGCAATCAGGAGAATGTAGTCAGTGAGCTGGAACAAAATTATGTTTAATTAGGCTTTGGCCTACAATTAAAAGTGGTATCATTGCACTCTGGGTAAAATACGCAAAACTATACCTACTTACCTCAAGAGTACGACTTACCTCAGACTCGCACGACATCAGCGCCCGTTTACCTTCTGTGCGCTGGACCTTTCTGGACCCATGGAAGCCGCAGTCAGTTGTTTGTAGCCGTGGAAAAGGTAGGTGACTTAGTGTTAGTAGTCGATCCTGACTCTCCCCGGAACATTTGGCCAAAGGGTGCCATTCAGCAGGTCTTTAAATCTAAAGACTGTTGCATCAGGACAGGTACTCGGCGGCGCTCTGCGGCACGCGTCGCTCCTATCTCGTAGAGTGATGAGTGCTGCATCAGCACTAGGGGTGGGTGTTGGCGACGCTCTCATACAATTTTATTCATTACATTTTTCTGTATTCAATTATCAAAAATGGAGGGTAGTTTAGTGGAATGAAGAGGCTAGAAAAAATATCCATGTAAGGAGAGTGCCACGAATTTGGAACAATAAATATTTAAAAAAGTCAACAGTGCATTTTGTGTTCGACACCAGTCCACAACAGCAACATCTAGTATGTACAGCGAAAAAATTCTACGTCTATGATTATACCTCCATGGAGCTACGAGAATGTCAAAAGAACTGGCTTTATCTCTAATTCATCTTTCTTCTATGCTTTTTTTAAAATGTATTTCTGCTTATGTCTAATTGTATTTAACAATGAGAGCTTATTACCAAATAGAAACAAACACTGCAAACATTATAGTAAAACTCACGTCCTGTCAGCACAACGGATAACTACCAAACTTTGGTATATATTCATAGTTAATACCTACCTTCGTCCGATTAACGTCCGGTGAGTTTAATTCGATCAGCGTTTCAACAATCGACGGTAACTTTGTTACGTCAGCTTCGGAGTCCTGCGAGTGACTAGGTAATGACGTATAGTGATTCACTATTGTGTGTGTAATATTATAGGTGAGTGTGGTTAATTCGTTTAGGTATACATTGGTAGCGATTTGAGATTGTATCCTCTAAAGTTAAAACTAAAAATATAATCCTGGTCCTTTGCTTTTTATATATAAAAGAAAAGGATAGTGGTACTTTTCGTTAGCTTTAGCTTTAGAGAATGCAACTTCAAATCGCTAAAATTGTCCAGAAATCTGATGGTTTATTTATTATACTTCGTACTGAGGAAGAACAGAAGGTAAGTGTGGGGACCTTATAATTCTGAACTAAGGAGAAGCTATTTAAAATTGAAAAATAAAAAAAACTATTTTAGCCATCTGGGCTATTTTGTGACTTCGATTTTTGCAACGTTATAAGGAATTTTTTAGGTAGCACAAGACGGCATTAAGTTACTAAACGGAGATATCACGGTGTATAGCTGTTTTATAAGGTAGCACAAGACGGAATTAAGCCACTAACCGGAGATATCACGGTGTATAGCTGTTTTTTGTAAGGTAGCACAAGACGGCATTAAGCCACTAACCGGAGAAATCACGGTGTATAGCTGTTGTTTTCCTGTTTTTATCTGCTTTCTTCTCGTTAAATAAAGGAAGAGGAAAATAACTGAAAAGTCACACTTTACACTGATATTTTATCATCATTGTGTGTGATTTAATGAATCTAAATCGTAAGTACTTGAAATAGCTTACTTGATAATATAACAGTATATTATAATATAATATATAGTGGTCACAGATAAAATAACCCCTGTAGACCGCGAGAGAAAGAGTATGAGCATTTTGCTCATACTAGCAATTCACCCTACTTCAGATTTATATGCAATGGTATAGGTATACAGACCGTATTATTAGATGACCGTATTATGTTTTTTTAGACACAAACTAAGAAAAAGTTATCTAAAACTGTATTATAGGAAGAAAACACAACCAATACACAACTCATTCACCAATTCAATGTACCAGCCTAATAGACAGAGATCATATTTTATTTCCCTCCAAAAGCTATAAACCCACAGCCCAATTCCCGCCATCATTCAATTTGCAAATCTGTGAATGTTTTTTTTTTCAAACCGTATTTATCGCGAGTGGACGAAATAAACCAATATTGCGGTGGACACGGCCTGGAACAATAGCTCTCTGTCAGTGCGACGGAGATAAATAGACTTGGAGAACCAGATCCCGGTCATAGAAAACATTTTTGAGTAGAACATTTTTATACATGACATGACATTGTCTCGTTTGAGCCGAGAGTGTCGTGTTTGCGTTCGGCGAAGCATGAAGATGGTAAGTCAATGATTTGTATTATTATCTATAATTTAACTACAACTCTGCCCGTTTCAGTTTGTAGTTCTACTAAGAAAGTAATGCCTCGGAAATCTTCGTCTATTTGAAACAGAAATATGATTGCAACTAAAATAAAAGGCGACAGACATTCACGAACGAAGATTGCCCAGAAGCGTTACTTTATTTTTATTTATTTTATTCGTACTTTAGATTCGATTAATACAAGTGCGGCTTCATTAGTTGAATTGTATTTACAAATTTCGTTGTAGTTATTGAAAGTAGTAAAGTAGAGTTAGAAGAAAAGTGATAATTCCGTACTGGTTCTCCTACTACAGTGTCACGTCCAAGGCGACTGTCGCAATAAATTTCGTTTTTAAACCACCAAATTATTTACGTTAATTGTTAAGGCCAATTTATTAATATAAAGGAGTAATAATGTTAAGAAAATAGAGTATGGAAAGGGTTTAACAGGTTGTGAAAGACTTTTTTATTTGTAACTAGCGACTCGCCCCGGCTTCGCACGGGTAGCCCCCGGTGAACTTCCCCCCCCGTCCTACCCCTCCCACTATGTCCTATCTCCTGGTTCTAAGCTACCTCTCTACCAATTTTCAGCCAAATCGGTTCACCCATTCTTGAATTATAAGTGGTGTAACTAACACGACTTGAAAAAAAAAAAAAAAAAAACGTATAATCCTCACGGAGCCCGAGACCTTTCCAACGAATGCAAAACTGTGGAAATCGGTTCGTGCGTTCTGGAGTTATAGCGTCAGGAAGGAAAACCCGACTTATTTTTATATAATAGACTACTTGAATGACGGAACAAGGCGGTAACCTCCGCCTTTAACAATGTATTATCCTATAGGTCACGTCCACCTAGCGCACCGTATGTGGCATTGCACTGCGCCCGCCACCTCGAGACATAAAGATGAAAGTATCAAGTCTAATATTCCTGTAATTTCACCGGCACCCATACCCTTCAAACCAGAACACAGCAATGCGAGTACTACTGCTTTGTGGAACTAATAGGTATGGAGGTAGGTAGGTACTTCCCCGGAGGAACTTTTTCACAAAAAAGCTCTACTACAACTAAACTTTAAGACACTGTGACAACCACGGACTTAAAAAAAATACGGATGTTTGCAGAGAAAGTGTGTGAAGTCTACATGACCAACAGTTTAGCTTGTCAGTAAACGCGAGCTGCACGCACACAAATAAATCAGGGTCCGACAATCGGCGACAGTTACCAATACGCAGCGCGCGTCACCTCCGATGTAGTGGGCGGCCATTTGCAGGCTAACCATTATTAGACGAGACTACGTCCATATTTTTATAACGTCCATGCTGATAACTGATAAAGATAATAGTAATGTCAATGATACTAACTTTTTCAATTGTTTTTGCATAGGAAAGTCCAAAGTTGCGCAGTGGGCTATGAAGCTATACTTAGCTGGTTTTGGTAAAATTTGTGTAGGACTGCCTCGGGATTCTACAAAAGAAAGAAAAAAATATACAAACTGGTTGAGAAATGACGGAGATATTACGCGTACCTAACAAACTTAGGCACAGCTAAATTGAGAATCTCCTCCTTATTTAGGAAGTCAGTTAATAATTATGTCAAACGGTTATGTTATGCACCGTCATACTCTAAGGTAATGCATAACTAAAGGCCATTAAAATGCAGCATTTTCTAGTTTTCCAGCTAACGACTACGAGTTTATTAGGCCGTATTAAATACGAGCACGCTTTAATACTACTCATTCAAGGCAGGTGAATGTTAATATTTGCTTTGTATTTAGCAAACTTTATATTGATCATTCAACCTACACACTTTATTCGCAAAAGAGTTCCACTGACCGTATTCGGACTAGATAATATAGGCACTGCATACTTAGTTGTAATACAAATCAGCGTAGTAGTAGAAAAGTAGTTTCAGAGTAACTCAAACATAATACTGTATTCAACGCACCCGCCATTTATGAATTCAGAATTAAATTCAGATAGGATCTTCCGTGAAAATTAGCTAGAATAAAAACTGCTAGGAAAATGTATCTAATCGTGATGCCCTGCATCTTCATCTAACGTATACGTCTCTAGGTTGATGACAGCCTTTAAAGCCTCGTTTGTGGATAGGTTTTAGTCGATTTCATGTGCCAGGTACTTATTTTAGACATAAGTGGTATTTCAGCTACTTCTGATGCTGTCTGTACAAAAAGCCCCGACAACTGTGTCCGTTCAAAAGCACCAACCGGAAGTCACCTGATTCGAAAGCTGATTTTGGAAGGGATCAACTGAAAACAGACTAATTTGATAGTATTTTCAATCAGCCCACGGTTGTACCTCGGGTTTCGTTTCCGGCCGTAGATTGGGTCCCTTGTATATTAAAATCTGGGAATACATTTGAAGGATTCGTAGAAGTTTGAGGTACAATTTAGAATACGCGTCATATTTCTTAGCTCCACTTGATTTTGGTTGAAAAATAATTTATAACAAGCTTTTAATAGAAAAAAAGAAAGAAAATTTATTTATTTTTCCCCAAGAGGACACAACACACACACACACATAAACATAACACAAGAAAACAAAAAAACATAAAATGAAATAAAAATAAAAACCGGCATTTAAAAGTAGATTGGCATCGATGTGTGTTGTGTGGGGTTAAATAGGTCCCTGTCTCAGGATAAGCTGCACCAGACCTAGGTTTAGTGCAGCGCTGGTTTTCAGACAGGGCCTTAGGTAAGTGATGCCACGAACATCAATAAACTATGGAGGCGGGGAATAGCAATAAATAACTATATGTAAAAATCTTTTATGTAGTTTCACCTGTCCCGGTGTCAGTAATCGAATCTTACAAGTTTTGGCAAGTTCATTTCCACTTCCCGGTACTCGATTGAACTGATATTTGGCATACCCGTCAAGTTCCGATGACAATACAATATTATGGTGACAGCAAGCTGATCTGATGATGGAGACGGTGATGTGGACTGATGTGGACGGACTGATGGTGGACAACGTAACTCCTTGAAGGATCACAGTAGACTGGCAGTGTTAATCCCTAATTTTATAAAAGCTTGTAGTAATTAAAAAATATATTTTTCGCAAAAAACTTAATGATAATTTTCTACTTTGCCCTCCAAATGTAACCCCGAAATGCATTTATTGACGCTATTAGGTCACTAACTCTGTATATAAATTTTATTTCAATAGTTTCTATTAGTTTCGAAGAAAATAAGCGGTGAGACGGACAGACAGTTACTCAAAAAGTGCGTTAGATAAATCCATGACATGAATTTTCAATAAAAAGCACCAATCTCTTTGTAAGCATTTGCTAAGTCTGTATCTCTATCGTATACGTGCCTTTGACCGTTATAGCAGGCTTTTATAACCACTTGCCTACACAAAAATGTTCTAATATATTTCTGCGGAATCCGCAAAAGATTTCAATCTAATATTTATGGATCGTTGCGACGATCTATTTTCGTTACAGGTTGTGCGACGGTTGACTCTGTTGTAAGTTTTTGATAAAAATTGAAATCTTTTCGTATCTTTCCATATCGCGCTTATAAATACTTAGTATTGTTAAAGCCGTGAGGTGTACGGCCTAGAATATACCTCTTCATCTCCTCCCGTGGATGTTGTAAAAGCTGACAGAAAGGGATAACACTAGGGGCCCACGGACAGGGGAACACAGGGGGCACGGAAGCCTGAGGACACGAGTCCTACTCACACTTAAACAGCTTAACACAATAATCAAAGTAAATTGTACAAACACATTTTTTTACCTCTGTAGGGATGATAGCTGCATACCATGCCCAATACATTTAAGTCTGTCAAAGCTGAAAAAGTGAATGACACCTTATTTTCCGCCTTGGAAGATTTAAAGTGGGCCGTATCAGCCTGTCGTGTGCGACCGTTCGCAGCTTGACGAGACAGAAGAATCAATCTCACGCGTGCAGAATCAGCCTCACCGGTTTGAATGGCGCAAAGCATTAAAATTTTCTTTGGCTTTCCTAAACGTTTCTTCCACTAACCTATCAAAGTAATTAAGTTTAAATGGGTGATTTCACAATTGTTAATTTCAATAAACTGAACTTTATTAGAAGGAAAAGAGTTAAAGCCACTCAGTATTCAGACGACGAAATTCAAATTGAATTTCTCTTGACCTTTCCTATATTTTCATTGAAAGAACCCAACGTGACCCAACGTTAAAATCTAAGCCGTACTTTACTAAACCTATTTGACGTGGGAAAGGGGTTGACACCAAAATACTTTTACTTGTAAAATATGGGTGTCTAAAACAATGTTAGAGTAGGAATGTTCTACAATCGGAATTGCCTAGAATTTTAGTAAAAAAATTGAGTTTTTTATAACTAGAACGGTCTTGAGCCGCCTTCATCCAACGACTTCGTGGGATGTAGCCACCAAGCTCCACGGTCACGTACGGCGTATGTTGTAATAATAAGTTTTTTGTGAAAAATATATTTTTAAATACAAGCTTTTATAAAATTAGTGATCATAACCGTGTGCTGATCAAAATGAGCATAAACACGGCCAGTATACTATTATCGATCGAGAAGTCTGTTGTCCAACGCCGTTGTGTCCTTCTCCATCACCAGATCAGCTTGCTGTCACCATCATATTATATTGTCATCGGAACTTGACAGGTATGCCAAATTTCAGCTCAATCGGTTGAGGATAACTGCTTTAAAATTCAATTGCAAGAATCCACCCGGACAAACTTATTCCAACCGGACATACATTGCAAGTTAATATAAAACTAGTAATAAAAAGCCATCTGTTCTTGCAGAACAGTGAAAGATATCTTAGATATCCTGTGGTGCCAACTTTTAAAGTAACGTAGTGAAAAGTGTGACTTGAAAACGGAACCCTACACTTTGCGTTCTCATACACATTTCGCTGGTTATCTCATCCTGTTCATCCTTCACAAGTTAATTTTAGTTACACCCAGATTTAATATAAAAATGCGCTAAAACTTATTAGGACGTGCGAAAAATATTTATTGCAGGGCTGGAGAGTTAACACCATAACACGTACCTGAGAACCATCGCCGATGAATCACAAACCCTTTACAAAAAACGTACCTAAATCGGTCAAACCGTTTTGTAGATAAATGGGAACATTCGTTTGCACACCCTAAACGCATACTACCTACTTATCCGTTCCGTCGTGGGTAAAATCGGGAAGCGGCGAAAAGTTAATTACTAAGAATTCATTATTAAAAATACTTTTCAGCTTCAGTTAGTGAACTGGAAATTTCGTAAAGGGGTACGTAAATAATTTGTTGCCATTTGTCACGGGAAAGTTGGGAGGTGGGTGCCTCTGCTTTCGAAAGTTTTCTGTTTTGCTCTTCCTTGACGATAAATATAGGGTGAATCTTATCCTGTTCTTATGTATAGTCAAGTTTGGCGTATCCTTCAGCTGGGGTCAAGTTTATTTATTTGACACTGGGTTGTGCCAGTAACACAAGTAAAGTTCCTTAAACGTATAGTATTATTTTATCTGTGCTTAAACTATTCTATACGTACTTATACAGTACTAAATACAATGTATTTAATTATCATTAAATAAGTTTAGTTTCTGGAAATGAACTACCTACACGTACCTACTCCTACTATTATTATTATATCACTCATTTATTAAAAATCTCGTAAAAAAATATATTTTTCACTATAAAGCAATACTATCTACAAAAAAATAAATAGTAAAAAACATTATAGTAAAAAATATAAATCAAAACGGGGAACCACCGACCGCGGAGCGAGGCCCAAACGGTCGGGGGCTAGGGCTGCAGAGAGAGGAACCTCCTGACTATACGTGCCGAGTCCAGGAGTACCGCCTTCTGAATCTGACCCTTGATCCAACTATTTAGCGAGAGCTTCTTAAGGTACTGGTCGAAGCTCTTCGCAATCAGTCCATTCACTGAAACGACTATCGGGACGATAATCGTTGAATCCACATCCCACATGGCGGTAATCTCGTGAGCCAAGTCAAGGTACTTGCTTAACTTGTCTTTCTCGGCCTTCACGAGATTAGCATCATGCGGGATAGTGACATCAACAAGTATCGCCCGGCGTTCCGACCGGTCTACCAGCACGATATCAGGCTTATTGGCAACAATAGTCCTATCCGTGATGATAGACCGGTCCCAGTAGAGCGTGGCACGGCCATTTTCAAGAACCGGCTGAGGCACGTACTTATAGTACGGCACCTCAGGTCCCACAAGGTCGTATCGGAGGGCAAGTTGCTGGTGAATGATCCTGGCTACTTGGTTGTGTCTGTGCAGATACTCTGAGTTAGCAAGATGCGAACAACCCGAAAGCACATGCCTGAGGGATTCTCCGGGACGGTGACATGCTCTACAGATATCAACCGTCCCATCCTTCATGATGTACTTTCGATAGTTGTTCGTCTTGATAACCTCATCCATAATCGCACAGACAAAACCCTCGGTTTCCCCAAAGAGGTCACCGAAACGTAACCAGTTTACTGAAGCGAGCAGATCTACATCGGGCCCTGTGAGGGCCTTGTAAAACCGCCCGTGCAGTTCCTTGCTCTCCCATACGGTCTTGCGTTCCTGAGTGCTCAGGGCTGATGGTTTACGCCAGTTCTCTTTTGCTAAGGAGAGCGGGGTAAAGTTCTTATCAACTGCAACGACATCGTGATGCATCCCGTACTCGGCATGGAGGAAGTACTCCCTGAGATTGCACACCTCGCGGTTGTGGAGAGTCTTGGCATTTAAAAAGCCTCGACCTCCATCCTTCCGCGGGATGTACATTCTCATAACCGACGAACGAGGGTGTCGCATGCGATGGGTCGTTAATAGATGACGAACTCTACAATCCAGGGCATCTATTATTATTATTATTATCTCACTTATTTATTCTAAATCTCGTAAAAAAATATATATTTTTTACTATAAAGGAATACTATCTACAAAAAATAAATAGTATAAAAAACATTATAGTAAACAATATAAATCTAAACGGGGAACCACCGACCGCGGAGCGAGGCCCAAACGGTCGGGGGCTAGGGCTGCAGAGAGAGGAACCTCCTGACTATGCGTGCCGAGTCCAGGAGTACCGCCTTCTGGATCTTACCCTTGATCCAACCATTTAGCGAGAGCTTCTTAAGATATTGGTCGAAGCTCTTCGCTATCAGTCCATTTACTGAAACGACTATCGGGACGATAATTGTTGAATCCACATCCCACATGGCGGTAATCTCGTAAGCCAAGTCAAGGTACTTGCTTAACTTGTCTTTCTCGGCCTTCACGAGATTATTATTATTATTATTTTGTTTTTGATTTTTATCAACTCGGCTCAGCAGAACCGGAAATATAACTGAGTTGCACGGGCCTAAGCCAAGTGCACATCAGTAGTTCGGGTCGACATAACTTGGACACTAGTTGATTCGTTTGTAAGGTCAGTTTGTAAAAACTTCCTAACAATCCTACAAGTGTTTAAAATTACAGCTTTTTGCAATAAGGCAAATGTGTGCTTGGGCAAATCTAGAAGTGTGAGGGACTGAAATAACTGTTTGGGTATTATTCCTGTTGTGGACAAGACAATTGGGACTATCGACACCTTTTCCAAACGCCACATCCTAGCAATTTCGTCTTTTAGGTCTATGTACTTGGATAACTTCTCAGCAATTGTACTCTGTATGTTATGGGTGTTGGGGATGGCTATGTCAATTATAAGTGCAGTTTTGTTGGTTTTGTTGATGAGTGTTAAATCTGGTCTATTATAATGTATAGTTTTGTCAGTTAGGATGGCTCGATCAAAATAAAGTTTATGGGAGACGTTTTCCAGTACAGTTTCAGGTGTGTATTTGTAATATGGCGCTGGTCTTACAGATGCATCAATAAGCCCATACATAGCAGCTAGTCTTTGGTGTATGATGTTGGCCACCTGATCGTGTCTGAATTTGTAGTCGGTTTGGACTATCGCTCTACAGGCTCCTGTTATGTGTTGTATGGTTTCCGAGGAGCTGTTACACCTGCGGCATAAGTCTGTTGGTAGACTGCGTACTTTTATAATGTGCTTCTGATAATTGCGGGTTTCGATCACTTGGTCTTGTATCGCAATCATGAACCCTTCAGTCTCTGGGAAGAGTTCTCCTCGACTGAGCCATTCGTTCGACGCTTCTTTGTCGACGTTGGGCTGGCTCAGGTCGTGGCGATGTCTTCCATGTAGTGACTTTTGGGTCCATTCAGTTATTAATGTCTGTCTGTCTGTTTGTTCCTCATTCTATATTATTATACCACTCATTTATTAAAAATCTCGTAAAAAAATATATTTTTCACTATAAAGCAATACTATCTACAAAAAAATAAATAGCCAAAAACATTATAGTAAAAAATATATATCAAAACGGGGAACCACCGACCGCGGAGCGAGGCCCAAACGGTCGGGGGCTATTATTATTATTATTATTATTTATTTGGGAGTAAAAACACATATTAAAATAAACAATGGGAAACGATGATGTCTGCAGAAGTAATAAATACTGTGTCGCAGACACCAACGCCCTCCTCCTATAAAAAATCCCTTAACATAAAATTATTATTACACATTTCAGTAAAAGTACTAACGGTGCTATTAACCGAATTTAAAGCTTTATCTATATTAAAATTACATAGGTACTACATATACCCAATTAATATACCTACATAAAAAAAAAACATTTAAACCTGCTAACAACAATAAAAAACTTACCTTGCACATATACAAAAACAAATCACTCACGGGCTTGGTTCACTGTAAAACCATACCTACAATTGTTAGCAAAAACTACTTTTAAATTAAACTTCGATTGAATTCGTCTTAACCTGAGCTCTCAAAGCCAGAACTCATCGCTAGGATTGAGTTATTGCAGAAAAAGCTGCAAAACTGTTAAAAATGCAGATTGCAAGGGGATAAACATATTCAAAGCTCCAAGTTATCCAGTCACTACATTTTTTTTACAAATGTTTTTATTTACGTCTGTAAAATACGGTTACTATAAGTTTGAGATCATGGTGTATTTGTTTGTTTGTTTGTATATCTATTTGACTGTGGCCTCTTGGCTCTGGAATTAGTGCTCTGATTTCAATGCAGTTTTTTGTGGAAATCTGTGCAGCTGTTTCCAGGCATTGGCACAGAATACATAATAGTACAGCTAATTGGACAGATTAAAGATTGATGCGTCTAATTCTAAAATTCTACCCAATTCAAGGTTCCGTGTATATAATCAGTTGAGTAGAATACCATTTGTGGCATTTTTGACATCATAACTAGATCGGATCGTGATCTAACCTCTATTACGACTATTTGGATTACGAGTTTTTTTTTAGTTTTTTTGTGGTACTTGAATGACAGAACTAGCAGATGGCCCACTTGATGTTACGCGGTAACCTCTGCCTATGAACAGTGCATACCTACCCTTATACTTTACCTTATAGGTCACGTCCACCTAGGACGTGCCCTATGTGGCATTGCACTGCGCCCGCCACCCTGAGACATAAAGATGAAAAGTCTCATGTGCCTGTAATTTCACCAGCACCCTTACCCTTCACACCGGAACACAGTAATGCGAGCACTACTGCTTTGCGGCAGAAATAGGTATGGTGGCAGTACTTCCCCGGACGAACTCTTTCACAAAAAAGCTCTACTACTACTAAATACTGTAATAGTTCAGTTAATTGGACAGATTAAAGATTGACGCGTTAAATTTGCGACTAATGCAACTAATTAAACTAATAATCTCCCTGACAGTATCACCGAAACTCGGAGTATGCCAACATTTAAAACAAAATTGAAACGGTGGCTTGTCGAGCAGACCTTTTATAGCTATGATGAATTCATACGCTATAAACATCATACCTAAATGTTTTTTTTTTTTTGTATTGTTAATATTTATTATTTTGTTAATTTCAAATATGATAATTGTATCATTGTTATTAATGAATTACTTTTTTATTTATTATGTAAGCTATGAATAGCATAATTTATCGTAATTGATAACTTTTTAACTTCAAATAACATCATTATTTGGTACAATATCGTACCAAACCATATTGACGTGCAATGAATATTGTGAATAAATGACTATTATGACTATTATGACTATTAATGCTAAATTTTTACCCAATTCAAGGTTCCGTGTGTTAACTGTTTTGTAGAATACTATTTGTGGCATCTTTGACATCATAACTAGATCGGAACGTGATCCAACCTCTATTGTTTGACGACCACTGTGGTGCGTCGGGCGAAGGTTCGCCTGCGACGCAGGAGGTTGCGGGTTCGATTCCCGCCTCAGAACAAATATTTGTGCGATCGCACATATTTGTTCAGGGTGTTCTGGGTATTTTCTATGTATAATAAAAAATATCTATCTATGTAATATATTGTATTAAGTATATCAGTTATCTAGTACCCATAACACAAGCTCTGCTTAGCTTGGGGCTAGATAATGCTGTGTGAACTGTCCAGCATTATTTATTTATTTATTTATTATTATTTATATTACGACTATTTGGATTAAGAGTTTTTTTTTTGTGCTACTTGAATGACGGAACAAGCAGATGGCCCACTTGATGTTACGCGGTAACCTCTGCCTATGAACAGTGCATTACCTCATAGGTCACGTCCACCTAGGACGCGCCCTATGTGGCATTGCACTGCGCCCGCCACCCTGAGACATAAAGATAAAAAGTCTCATGTGCCTGTAATTGCTTCTACATTCACCCGCTGTTTGGTAAGACCTCCTCTCTAGCACGCCTTTTATTCCGATCCTGAGCTGAATATTGTGTCTTATTGGCTTTATCACATTAGCTTTGTTGATATTGTGTGCGGTAATCGAATGTATAACCCAATATAACTATTTCAATGAATTCCAAACCTTTAAAGTGTTGTGACTCCATTCAACACAAATACGCGGATTGATGTCACGCAAATATAAACAAATTAACCAAACACTTTAACACCCAGTTTCCATTCCAAAATGTATTTGGGTTAAGAGTGCTTTTGATAAAAACCCACAATGGGAGCTTTTACGCTTTTCAGGAATCGAAATGAATAATGACGTTTCGGCAAATGCCCTGCGAAAATGATAAATTGCTTTATAATTTCACTGGACTGCCAGCTCAGGCAAGGACAGTTAGCACCTTCGACCAAGTAATTGTGACTTACTTTTCACGGACGTTTTGTATGGGTAAAGCCCGTCCATACTTTTTATTTTGGTCGAAGGTTAGCACAGCCGCTCTTGACTAAACTGATTCATACTTACAATCCTAGTTGTAACGTAATGCCAATTAAAACGTTTTTTCAACTTATGAAAGGGTACAGCTAAGACTACGTGATTGAAACAAAAGATTAACAGGTAAACATGTTTCTCACGTATCCGAAACACGCTGTAGAACCAATATAATGTTGCCACTGGCCTTTAGAGATGCAGCTAGCGCTGTCCATTGTCCGCTGTACTAGTAGTGAAGTCAGTCTTCGGTAGGCAGTTGTCTGGGTAATCTTCCAGAAAGTAGTCACGACAGGTTACGGGGAGGCGTAGTTTATTAGGTTGTGGCAGAGATAAAAAGTAGGATACCTATATGTAGCTCAATCCAAGGAACATAATCTATCAGTGAAGTCGTTACGGCGTTATTGAGTAACAAACAAGCAAGCATTCAAACATTCGCATGTATAATATTAGTAAGAAATACTTAATTATCCCATTGCTATACTTATTAGAAGTCGGTAAAAATAATTTTGTTGTTATTTTATACTACATGCAATCTATAGGCTATTATAATAATGTAATGTTAAAGAGCTCGACGGAAGTAAACTTATATAATGGCAATAATCATTGATGTCTATTGGTTATTTCATTGAGAACATTGGTATGTCTATTGAGTGCTGTGGTGTACCCGGCCTAAGAATAAACCCCTTAGTCTCCTCCAGTGAATGTCATAAAAGCCGACTAAGGGATTACCCGGACTTGTTGATAAGATTCGTTGGTATAAGATTTGTCCTGGCTGCTAACTTATTATGGGATGTGTTATTGGAAGAAAGCGTTAGCAGTGTCGGTCGTGGGAAGCAATGGCAGCGATGAGCTCACCACTTGTCACGACTCTATTCCATGATGGTGCAAGTCGTTATGGAAAGAGGCCCTTGAGGCTCTGCCTACCCCTTCAGGGAAAAAGGCTTGTGTATGTATGTATATATGTCTATTTTATAATCTTATTTAAATTTTAGTTAGTAATAGCCACAATACAGGAATGTAAAATCAGCGCCTCAACTTATTATCGGTGACTGGGGCGCTTGTTTTTATGCACAAAAGTGTAAAAACGAAAATTCTCCTCTATTATCTGTTAATTCCTCAAATGACCGTCGGACTTCATTAGTGGCGGACTATTTTCAAACGCATGTCGAGTGAGCCAGCTGGATTACTTTAATCTGTGCAGCTATTACGGCTATAACCGTGATGATGCGTTGTGGTTGTTTGCGGGAGGCAGGTAGTGGATAGTCAATATAATAAGGACAACAAACAATGTAACCACGGGTTGACAGAAAGTTCTATAGAAACAGATACTTACAGTCAAATGAGTAAACATCAGGATTTATTTCAAATGAAATAAATTAATCTTTCGCCGTGTTTTGACTGGTAGAAATAAAAATTATGACGCAACAAATTTTCTGATGAAGGGACTTTAAAATAACATCATCATCGACATATCAGCATACATAAGTCCACTGCTGGACATAGGCCTCCCGCTGATTCCCTGCGACCTTTTAAATGTCGTCAGTCCATGAAGAGGGGACCTTTTTACACTGCATTGTTTGGTTCGTGGTCACCACTCGAGAACCTTATATTCCCCAATGGTTGTCGATTCTGCGAGCTACATTGGCTGCCCATTATTGCCACTTCAACTCGTAAATTTTGTTTCGATATATATTTTCTTTAAATATTTTCCATTTACAACGCATTTTAGATAAATGTTTTATTTGTATTTTTAAATGTTTTTACTTACTTATTAGTTGTAGCTTAATAACTTACATAAGCTTATTACTTTTCATACTTAATAAGTTATTAAGCTACAACTAATAAGTAAGTAAAAACATTTAAAAATACAAATAAAACATTTATCTAAAATGCGTTGTAAATGGAAAATATTTAAAGAAAATATATATCGAAACAAAATTTGCGAGTTGAAGTGGCAATAATAGGCAGCCAATGTAGCTCGCAGAACCGACAACCATTGGGGAATATAAGGTTCTCGAGTGGTGACCACGAACCAAACAATGCAGTGTAAAAAGGTCCCCTCTTCATGGACTGACGACATTTAAAAGGTCGCAGGGAATCAGCGGGAGGCCTATGTCCAGCAGTGGACTTATGTATGCTGATATGTCGATGATGATGTTATTTTAAAGTCTCACGTAATATTAACATTAGGTCTTTTCTACTATGAGGTAGATAGGGTACATGAATGCGTTAGTGGGATGCAATAATTACCTTAACCTGATCACTGAACTTAAAGCAGGGTGCCAACAAATAACCAGTGACACGACGAATGAACAATTTTCAGGGTCGGCTTCAATATGTACTACTTTTCTCAGAATGGATGTTGTTGGTACCCTTCCTAGATCCTAGGTAGATTTATTATCTGAAAATTCTTCTAAGAAAACAATGAAAAAGGTCGTATAAAAATATTTTAGATGCCCGCAACCCGACAGGCGTGGCGATATTAAATTCTTTTGGAAACGCGGGTCACCTACTGCGAAATGTTGACCTGAAAATGACTTCGCAAGCACATTGAATCTCATCGCAAAATCTCATTATTCCCCATCATTGTTCTGCTTCAACAATGGTTTTAAAAAGCCCCCTTGAAAATTTTGTTATCAACTCATGGAAGTTGAGATAGGGAAACCTAATTTGATAATTGAACAAGTACCGGAGAAAATTTTAAAATCCACGATTTTTTGCTCTTCTGCTATTACAGCGCCCCTTGCTGGTAATTAAAACTCTCATATGAACGCTCTGAAGTACATTTGGTGTATTTCCATAGATGTACTACTTAATACAAACAGTAGACTATAATATGTAATAATATCTCCCAACAGTCACATACATTGTCCTGATCCCTCACTAGGATTCCCTGTGTCGTGGCGGTAAGCTAACTACGAGTGCCAAGGTACCACAACACCGAGACTTGCTGATCATACAAAGATTTGTCCGGCATCGGAAACGAACCCGCAACTTCTCGCATCTCAACCAGCTGTGGTAAAGGATTTAGGAAAAGAAGTGAAGTTGTAGTATGTATGATGTCTCCTTTAACTAATTAGTCTAAAAAGAATAAATAAATAAATAATTTTGGACAACTTCACACAACATTATCTAGCCCCAAGCTAAGCCAGAGCTTGTGTTATGGGTACTAGATAACTGATATACTTAATATAATACAATACATAGATAGATATTTTTTATTATACATAGAAAACACCCAGAACACCCTGAACAAATATCTGCAGAACGCACAAATATATGTTTCGAGGCGGGAATCGAACCCGCAACCTCCTGCGTCGCAGGCAAACCATCGCCAGCCGCGCCACAGAGGTCGTCAATGAAACATTACTCTCGGAATCATCAATCAAACCCTACCTACGTAAAATTAAAGATTATACTTATTGTTTATGTGTGTCCGGCCTAAGAATATACCCCTTAGTCTCCTCCCATGGATGTCGTAAAAGCCAGGATTTTTAGTAAGGATTGTTGGTATAAGATTTGTCCTGGCTGGAATTTAGGAATGTTATTTAATAACAGAAAGTTCTAGCCGAGTCAGTCATGCGAAGCAATGGCCGTGATGAGCTCACCACTTGTCACGTCTCTACACCCACGTTGGTGCAACCTATGGTGAAAAGAGGCCTTTTGAGGCTCTGCCTACTGCTTCGGGGGAAAAAGCGTGTAGGTATGTATATTGTACGTATGTACATTTGAAAAAAAAAGCATTCAAACAGATATCGGCCGATGGAATTTTATCATGCCTATTGTTGAAGTAATGTATGTTCGGTAAAGCATTCGCAAACAATGCGTTCTGCAGTTTGCTGCATTTGGCATAACGCCCGCGCCCATTGTCCTAAAGAGCCGGTGTCATAGCCGAAGATTTACCACCTACCGCCCGCCCCGGCTGCTTGGACAATATCCGCCCATAGAATTAATTCGTTTATGCTAAGATTCTTGTTTTCTAGTAGGTTGATTCGATGCACATGTGTACAGTTTTTGCGTGAGAAAAATGTTTTTCGATTGTTTCCTTGATAATTTGGCACAAACAATGTGGAACGACAAACAATTATTTAATGCTCTCTTAAGCTAAGGCCAAACCGACGCGATCAGTTCGCGTCTGTGGTGGCGTGCTCGGTGGCGATCCATTGTCTTAACATTGATCGCCACCGTGCACGCTACCGCGGACGTAGGCTGATCGCGTCGGTTTGGCCTTAGCTTAAGAGTTTGACTCCATTGGCAGTCGAGGAAAAAGAGCTAACATTCTAAAACAATATAACTGTCATACATTCGTAGGAAAACTTTTACCTACTTATTAATCAGAAAGTCCCATCTCGAGAGGAGTTTTTCCTCTAGCCTTGCACAAAAGCTAGAAATGCATTCCGGTGGTATTACGACTGGCACTCCTTATCTTCGCGTTCCAGTTGAGATGTACTATTGCAGCAGAGCACTGCATATACCTACATGAACATGTTTTTTAGTTTTATAGTCCTAAAGTCCATAATTAGTAAGTAATAATAAACATAATACTTGATAACATATGAAATAGAGAGTTTATGTTTTCATCTATCGCATACGGCGTATTTAATGATACTTTGAATCCAGTGTTTATAAGTGAAATCACTAATGTGATAGTTTCTGTCCATCTACACAGAAATAAGAAAACATTCATGATTAAGCTTAGAATAGCTACGTTACAGTCATCGTTTTTATGTAGTCTGACATTCTAATTATTTTATTTTTGAACTGTAGACATACACATGCATACAATTATTATTTATACATTCGTATCTAATATATAGTGCAGACGATACCTTTTTTATTAATAAGACATTAATAAGCTGAACTTCACAACGAAACAGGACTTTACACATCTTATTTTTACAAACAAAATCATTGTTATACAAAGTTTTTTTTTTGCGATATTATTTCAATCTAGCGATAACGTGACTCAAGGGACTCTGTTTGTTTTGCAAAGCCACCTGCACTCAACAGGCGGAACGTGATCAGATTTTTTAGGAAAAATTGCTAATCTTTTTAATTTACGGACAAAGTACCTAATGCGGTGAGTGGACGGTTTTAGGAAATCAGAAATTTAATTTTAGGGCCTTTTTGACTTTAAACATGTTTGTTTTCTTTAAGTTCATAATTCTTGTGCAAATTCTAAAGTTAACTGAAACTATATAGATGGAATTGTTGATTTCAGACCTCATTAGTTTATGAGATAAAATATTTTGAAATTGATACTTTTGTTCGTCTTTTACCATTTGTTGGCTAGATTTGTCCCTAATGGTAACATACATATAATCATACATACACATTAGTAGAAGTAGAGCTTTTTTGTGAAAGAGTTCGTCCGGGGAAGTACTACCACCATACCTATTTCTGTCGCAAAGCAGTAGTGCTCGCATTGCTTTGTTCCGGTTTGAAGGGTAAGGGTGCCGGTGAAATTACAGGCACATGAGACTTTTCGTCTTTATGTCTCAGGGTGGCGAGCGCATTGCAATGCCACATAGGGCGCGTCCTAGGTGGACGTGAGCTATTAGGTAATGCACTGTTCATAGGCAGAAATTACCGCTTAACATCAGGTGGGCCATCTGCTAGTTCCGCAATTCAAGTAGTATAAAAAAAAAAAAACATATACACATGCCTTTTTACCCGAAAGGGTAGTCGGGGCCTCAATGGGCCTCTTTTCACAGTGGGATGCACCATCGTGGAATAATGGGAATATATTTGTCACTTACTAGCAAATTCTGGGTTTTAGAATACAAGTTCAGTCTACAACATTATTTAATATATATTATTTTACTATACGTAGTTAGTAAAAAATTATAAAAACAAAACTTGCGTCCTCATGGCACATTTATCAAGTATCACAAGCAATTTCCCCGAGGCTTGATGCCTTACCTGAGAAATATCGGTTTCAGTGTTGAGGCTGCTTACCATTCTATGTTACACCTATTGTAAAATAATAATCTAGAAACTTTTTGCTTTAAATTGAGCTAGAAGAGAAACGATCAGAGAGCGGTGGTCGGAGATGAAGTTCTAATATTTACATAGTTTTAATTGCAGTTGTAAGCGAACGAAGTTCCTTCTGTACCTACAGCTTATTCAGTTTATTGATTCTTGAAATAAATAGGAACAAACCCTTTTTGTAACATCACTGAAACTTACATAACTCTGAAAATTACTTTACTAAATCTTGAACGGTAAGTACGAGTATTTTTTAAACTAGTGTCCGCCCACGGCTTCTCTTCATTCTACCAGGATATGAAGTACTTAGCCCTTAGCTCAATCCAGTTCATAATCTTTCTGTGTTCCAAATTTCATCGAAATATTTTTAGCCGTTTGTCGTGATTGTGTAATAAACGTCCAAACATATGAACCTCCAAACATCGTAACTTTAACATCTAATAATATTAGTGATTTTGGTTGGCACACAAAAATAACAAGTATCTGTACGTACAGATACAGATACAGATAGTTGCCCTTCGCGTTTTTAAAATTCTTTCAGGGCATCTGGTCGAAGCGACGCGTGACCCGAGAGCTGGCTCTTATCTGGCTCAACGCATTAGTATTGCCATTCAGCTTGGCAATGCAGCTAGCATCTTAGGGACGCTCCGTCTGGTAGTGATTTGGATCAGTTGAGCTACCTTTAGATCGCTTGCAGCGGTCTTCAGGTAGCACAACTGTTTCATATGTATTTTGTACATACCTTGTATTATTCTTTCTGTAAATCAATATATTACTAGTATCTTTCAGCTTATTGATTCTTGAAATGAATAGGAACAAACCCTTTTTGTAACATTACTGAAACTTACATAGCTCTGAAAATTACTTTACTAAATCTTGAACGGTAAGTACGAGTATTTTTCAAACTAGTGTCCGCCCGCGGCCTCGTTTCGTTCTACCAGGATAAGAAGTAGCCTTTAGCTCAATCCAGTTCATAATCTATCTGTATTCCAATTTTCATCGAAACCGTTTTTCGTGATTGTGTAATTAACGTCCAAACCTCCAAACATCGTTATATTACAGATTTTGGTTGGCACACAATACTAACTAGTATCTGTTTACTAGTGGTTCCCCGGCTTCGCTTTGGGTAGTGTCGGGATGAACTCTCCCCCTATGAGGTCACCAGACCATCGGCCTGAAGGTCTCCCTGCGATCGTCATCCATCCTTCGGCCACCACTCTGAGATTACCATGGTCCATCTGTTTTCGTCCCGTCTTGCCAAGCCTCCCAATTCGTACACTTACATCTTTTATCTTAGTGCGACGTGGAATTTTGGGTTTATAAGACTTATTCGCCTGGGTTAGATCACCTGAGTGTATTCAGTCTACAAATAGTATACTTAATGCACCGAGGTGAATTATGTGCACCCATGTAAGGTGGGGTACAACGCAAAATTACCAATATTAGATTAGATTTTTAACTGACTTAATCAAGTTCAATATTCAAATTAAAAATATCCATGGATACTACATTATAAAACTGTGGGATCACCCAGACAAAACAATAGAAAAAAAACTCGATAAAAAAAACACAAAGTTACCTCTACCTTTGGGCTAGATTCGATTGTTTGTCAATATGGTACAGATTATTGGGTCAAAAATTTGAGACATAAAATTAATACAATAAAAAGGAGGGTTCACCCACGGGGTTTTTAAAAATTATCTATATTTCACGAGATATTCAATAAAAACCGCTTTTTCGAGCGACGCTTGGCGTTTTTTTCGTATGAAGATTTCTGCCTGGGGTTGGCTCTGTCTTAAGTAGACTCAATGCACTCCAACATACATCTGTGCATTAAGTCTACCGTATGGTATACGATCCATGAGGCAGATTCCTAGCCTCTGATGGTATAAATAATCTTGATTGTGAGCGGCCATGTTTCGAGTAAGATATTTGGAGAAAGTTTATTACCGTCTCAGGCTTCAGCAGCACAAAATGTAGTCAACTCGACAGAACTGCTTAACGCAATTTCCGTCAAAACTCCAAGCTACAAAACTTTATGGAGGCATTCGCTTTTGTGTAATTTTGTCTTGTGTTGTCTTGTGACATTTATTGCATTCACCCCAACATGTATGGTAATCTTACGAGATCTGTACCTCTTGCCGCTCCATATTAACAGAAGTTCACACCATTTGGATATTAATTAATTTAAGTTAACCGCTTGGCGTGCACATGGGTCGGCCGACACACTATTTTCCGCATACCTTGGAATCCTACGTGTGTCGGCCGATACAGTCCATAGAGGGTTTATTATATTGTCTATCAATCATTATTTAGGAACCGAATGCTAGATATTGCAACACTATTCAATACAATTAAAGTTAAGTTAGTAAACAAATGATATTCGATCGACATCGGCCGCCATTTTGTTGACGCGGTCATCAGTTTTTATGAAATAAAGAAAATTGTGTGTTTTCTGGTTATTTGAGTGTAAATGACTGCAATAATAATGTTTTTAAGGTTATAGACCATGTGTTATTGCCAATAAACTACTAGAAAGTGCTTTGTGAAGATGTTTATTGTGATCTCAAAGTTAGTGGTCAGTTGCGCTGACAATTTAGCCACAGTGAGGAAATGTTTATTTTAATTTTGTTTCAACAAAACGGTAAGTTTTTATAAAATAGTTGCTTATGAAGAAACCAATAAGAAATTTCAAGAGGTGAGAATTTCTTGTAGTGGTATTAGTTTTATTATCCGTCCATTCATTAGGCCACAAATAAAGATTTAGTGATGAGTTCGCCCATCCATCATTTTTGCCGTGATCTGCCCGCGACTCAAGGGATAGTATACAAGCAAAATCGCGCGACTCGACCGGTTAATAAAGTTTTGTACACATAATCTAGAGACTAATATAGACCAAGACTATCTTCATTAATTTAGTTATATTTAAAAACCATGAATTTACGAGGCACAAATTCCTATAATATGAGGTACATTATGAGTACGTTTTTTTTTAACATTGCTAGACCTTTGTTTGACCACGATCTCACCTGTTGGTAAGTAACGATGTGGCCAAAGATGGAGCACAAAGGTCTAGAAGTCACCTATTCACTCTAGACTTGAAGAGACCCAGATTATAGTTTTCAGTTTATATTCAGGCGTATTCACCACAAACAGTATACAAAATTATCTGTTTTTTTTTATGTATTTGTTTTATTTACTGGATACTTTACATTAATCCAAATGCAAGATAAAATTCCCAAATTAGAACCAGAGTTAGAAAATATTTTATCTATGCTGGTCATCAAAATCATAAAAATTGCTGTCATAGATTAATTCTCAATTAGGTACATTTTTTATTTAGAGTATCATAAAATTTAAATTTGCTTTATTATGGACCAATTACTATAATTTTAACTCTAATAGAAAGAGAGCTATGTAATTTTTTTATCCTTAGCTTATACATACTTACGCGCGTAGCAGTGCTACGACACGCTGCTACGCGTGTTATAGGAAGCGCTTCGTTGAGATGAGCCCTGTATTAACGCACCCAAAAACTTGTTTTTCAACTATTAACATACACGGCTTTTATGTGTAGTACCGGGATAAAAAGGTAGCCCAAATTTAATTAGTACAGCTAGGTTCAGTCTCTCGTGAATAAGTTACAAACAAAAACCATTGTTACGGTAAGTGTGGTTGAGTTACATGCAAACAAACATGCATTTTGAATGTAATAATATTACTAGGATTGCTGGAACCACCATGTGAATAATAATTTTATTATAGTTAAAGTTTTAATCATTAAAATAATAACGAACATATTGTATCGTTTTATAAACTTGATGAATTTAATTATTTTCAAACGCAACTAAACCTATAAGAATCAGGGCAATAAATTTGTGATTTTTTACGTTATTAACGTATGATAAAACATAGGAAAGTTTTGCATTGTTCTTTCCAAAATAAATGCTAACCTAAATTTTCCTTTAACCTACAAAATAAAAATAAACACACCAACTTTATGTTCCTTTCAAGTGCCCAACGTTTATGGGTGTCGATTTACAATCTCCATCGTAATGTCTATACTATACATTAATGGTTGCAATAACAGCCACTTTAGTGTTATTGACGCCTGCCTGAGGAATACCATAACTTTTACGATTACTTTACGGCACGATCATGAACTCGGCTTGTTTCTATTAACGTTTTCTAAGGACATATTTTAAGATAACCGCACAGTAAAAGTCTCTTTGAATTCCAGTACGAATACACAGTATGTCCACATTATACAATCGTGTAGGAAAATAAGCAAGATGGATCAGAATTTACTATTCTATTTGATTACTACCGATGGAGTTACATTAAATTAGCTTGTATATTTTTTATAATTTTAAACCCTTTACTAATACCCTTACTAAAAAATGCAAAAATGCCAGATTGGGTTCAAAATGTTCATTTTCGGCTCGGGGGTCTGATGATGACCAGTTTAGGATGAATTCCAGTACGAATACACAGTATGTCCACATTATACAATCGTGTAGGAAAATAAGCAAGATGGATCAGAATTTACAATTCTATTTGATTACTACCGATGGAGTTACATTAAATTAGCTTGTATATTTTTTATAATTTTAAACCCTTTACTAATACCCTTACTAAAAAATGCAAAAATGCCAGATTGGGTTCAAAATGTTCATTTTCGGCTCGGGGGTCTGATGATGACCAGTTTAGGATGAACATGATCTAGGGTACTTCTGAATCTGAATCTTCAAATTTGAGCTTTAACTTCAAATTAAGATAATCTGACATGTCTTCTTTCCGCAGACCTGATGATGACCAGCACACGATGAATAGGATCTAGATTGTAACGGGTGCTCCGTTTTCTGCAGATTTATTTGTATGAAAACTGGCGTAAATCATCGAAAATAGTAGGGTGTTTCTAAATTTGTATAAAATTATCTTGTCACAATTAGATTAATGATGTTAAGCGGTAGGTAACCTCTCCGTTTCATAGTAATATTTCACTCATTTATATCGTTTGTAAGATCCATAATGAGGTTGTTTGACGAACGGAAAATTAAAAGTTCTGTGTCGTTTGTCTGCCATAAAAAGTAACCATCCCAAAGCCAAATTCATTTCAAAATTCATCCTCCATAACAAACCTCGAAATGAAAAGTTTTAAATCGCTGAAATAAACTATTCTGCGCATTTCCACGTTCAAAATAAAATACTAACATTGTAAATACAACCCTTTGCCACTTGTTTAAGAAATGAACATTCCAAAAAATAAACAACCCTTCATACGCTGCAGAAATGATAAGTGTCACTGCATTTGTTAAGTAACGGCAGAAGTGGAATAGTATAAATAATATTAAAAATACTGTTATTATAAAGAGATAAAGTATGAGTACTGAAAATAACTCATTTCCAAAATCATAAAGCTCTTTTTGGAGAAAAAAAGACGATAGTGATTTAAGTGGAAAGGTACTCCAAAGAATCTACGGTTATTTACCTAAAAAGTTTGCCTATTTTATTTTGAAAGTCTTCTTACCTTGTCAGACTTTTGTTCTATTCTCTTTGTAGAAAATTGTGATAAATCCTTTTCTTTCCGAAACTATGGAAGATAACTATGAAGTCTCGTAGCTTCTTTTTGGGACAATGTCTTCAGCTTTTATGGAGATAGACTTGTAATGAATGTGATGTGTTACGTACCTTTTTTGTCCTACGAGTATGTCTGTTTTGTGAGATATTTTCATTTTTGTCAAGGCAAAGAGGCTGAAAGGATTCTGAAATTAATAATACACTTTGCAATGCTTTGCTATTGTCTGTCCAGATGTGACATGCCATTTATCAGTCATACAGTAGAAAAGCTTAAAATATCCATTAATATAACATGGTTTGATTTTGTTATGAATATTAAAAGTTGTATCTAATGAATATTAATAGTTGTTTAACAATGTTGGGTTTAACTCTCGACATACACATTATTTTATATTTAACAAGTGTCTGCAAGCGGCTTCGCTCGCAATTTACCAGGATAAATTTGTTCCTATAGCTCAATCCGGGTCATAATCTAACTGTATACCAAATTTCATCAAATTTGGTTCAGCCGTTTTGGTGTGATCAAGTACTAGTATAGTATTATTTTATCTGTGGATCAAGTAACAAACAAACTTTGACATTTAGACATTTATGATATGTGGGTTGAGAGCGGATTTGAAGTTGAAGTTCTGAAAATTATTTCTGCTGTTTTTTGTTTCTATGACGGATTAAGCAGATAGCCTACCTGATGTAACCTGGTAACCTCTGCCTTTAACTTTGTATTATCTCATAGGTCACGTCCACCTAAGATGCACCCTATGTGGCATTGGAATGCACCCGCCACCTGAGACTTATAGAAGAAAAAAAAGTCTCATGTGCCTGTAATTTCACCGGCACCCATACCCTTCAAACCAGAACACAGCAATGCGAGCACTACTGCTTTGCGGCAGAAGTAAGGAGTAGTTCCTGTTCGGTTCTTTGAGATCGATCCCTTGTCCTGTTCGATCCCTTAAGAGCAGTCAATTCCAGTACTTTCGATAAAAACGCTGGTGCTCAGCTCGTACGTGATTATAAAGTTGTAAGAATTTTTTCGTCAGATGTTTTGTTCAAGTATGTATCTTGAAGAATATATCTACGTACTTGATCTTTTTTTGTTTTTTTTTGTTTACCTCTAAATTCTGTATAAGCCTTCAAAAATCAGCTTATTTGCACAATTTTACCTGAACTTTGTATGTTCATAATGTTCTTACAAACTGTAAAAGTACAAAAAAAAAAGATCAGGTATCTAGCCCATGTTGTGTAGAATCTAAATTACAAACATTTTTTTCACAAACTTGAAAGACTTTTTCAAAAAAACGTACGTGCTGGAACAAGTTTTAGAATATTTTGCGCGTTTATTGCCGTTTCGCAAGTAAGTAGCGGAATTTTCCGAATTCCAACCACAGGATCTGGCACTAGCTCTCATTTTACACAGTGCCTCTCTTTCAAAAATTGAATTGTACGAACCTACAAGATTTTAGTTCAAATCGAATTGGGGCCCCTTAAGTAGTACTTTTCCGGACGAACTCTTTCACAAAAATAGCTCTAACCTACTTAATTCGTTCGTTTATTACCTTTTCAAAGTAAAAGTAAAAATGTAAACCTGTTGACACAAAATCGTCTAAAATCAACATTGTCAAGGTAAACCCATTACACCGGTGAAATAATATCCATAAACGGGCTTTCGGGCAGAAAATGTGTATTTATGAGCTGGCCCGCGCTGTTTCTATTGATTTTACCTCCAGCTTCCGTCTTGTCCCAGGTGTTTCTCTGCCACCAATATAATCTTGACGTTTTATTGGCAGTGGCATCAATTGTTGATAATTAAATACCTTTACATGATTGCTTCTAAAAAGAGGAGCGATATTAGTTTGTGGTCATTCTTTCTGGCTATTTAACGGGATATTTACCATGATTTTTGAGTTTAAAAAAAATTATGCACATTATGAAAATGAAAAATTAAAATTAAATGAAAATTATGAAAATTATGTACATAACCATGATAGTTTTCAAAAGTTATTTCGTCTTTATGTCTCAGGTGGCGGGCGCAGTGCAATGCCACATAGGGTTCGTCCTAACTGGACGTGACCTATTAGGTAATGCATTGTTAAAGGCAAAGGTTACCGCTTAACATCATCATCTTTAAGTTCCGCCATTCAAAAAGAGTTAAAAAAAAAACTAACTTTCGGTTTGATCTCAAAATGTAAATTTTCGACGACATCAGGTATGATGATGACTAGCATATGATGAACATGATCATGTACTATGAAGCAGAATCTTCAGGTTTGAGCTCTAAATGATTTGAATTAAGTTGGCATGTCTTCCCCCCACAGACTCCAGGATCTGATGACGAATAGTACAAGATGAATAGGATGTAGAGTTCAACGGCGGCTCCGATTTTAGTAATAACTTTCCTAAGTGGGATTCATAATAGCATTGTTTTTTCCGGTTAAAATGTCGTATGCTTGAATAAAACCAACGTAACTTAACTGGAAAATTGATATTAGTTTATTTTATAAAACCTAGTGTTGAGACACTAAAAATAGACAGGGGTTTGATTTTTTAATAAAATTAACTTGCTTACAATACATAGACACACGCCTTTTTCCCCGAAAGGGTAGACAGAGCCTCAATGGACCTCTTTTCACAGTGGGTTGCACCGTCGTGGAATATAGACGTGACAAGTGGTGAGCTCATCGCCGCCATTGCCACCCACGACTGACTCGTCTAACGCTTTCTTCCAGTAATAACACATTCCATAATAAGCAAGCAGCCAGGACAAATCTTATACCAACGAATCTTATCAACAAGTCCGGGTAATCCTTTAGTCGGCTTTTACGACATCCACGGGAGGAGACGGAGGGGTCTATTCTTAGACCGAACAAATCACAGCACTCATTGTAATATATTTGTCCCATTATTCAAGCATAGAAGGGAGACGACACTGACGGCTTTTGTGGATGTAAGTACTTAATAATAGTTCCAAGAATTTCTCTCTTGGAATATTAGCATTTCTGGAACATTCTGACGACTGGCTATTATCGTAAAAATAAAACAACATATTCTTATGACAACACTGCGGTAGTGCATTTTATTAATTTTACGCATATTTAT
Source organism: Operophtera brumata (assembly GCA_932527175.1). NCBI lineage: Eukaryota > Metazoa > Arthropoda > Insecta > Lepidoptera > Geometridae > Operophtera > Operophtera brumata. Next base: position 15,587,054 of record OW052239.1, on the reverse strand, counting down.
TTAGCGTCCTTCAGAAGACATTACAATAACAATAATTTCAAAACAATTTTTACTATAACTACTTTTAAAAATGTGTATATTATATCACATAGTGTATTTATGTATCTTTTTATTTCCATTAATATTTTATGTAATTTTTCGTAATATTTTTCTGGTATATTTAAATATCTACCGTATTCATTTTGTTACAGCGATATATATTTTGAAATGTGTTATGTTTATTATAAACAAGGTTTAGGTATTCCAGCAATAAGCTACGGTTCAATTCTCAGGTACCTAATCTACTTGTTAAATTTTTTTCAGTGTTTTTACCTGTCATAGCAATGCGTACCTAGCTTAGTTAAAACATATATAGGCACCTATAAGTAACCAAGGCAAATTACATAATTTTCCCTAAAATTTACAAAATTAGGCTTTGAATTAAGATTCTGAAGTAGGCCGCATATTTTCAGTGATGTCATTTAGGTACTTCCTATTTTAACTTTTGAGAACATTCATATTTAAGTTGAAAAACAAATTATTAGATATCATATTTATAAGATTCAATGAAAAAAGACCGGAATTTACATATTAAACTATTAGCAAAATTTAAAAATGTATAAATATCTTTATCTAATATTCATAACGCAATATCATTTAACTAAAATAACCATATTACATAGCTATCTAATCAGTTTCTAAAACTCACACAAGATTAAAACTAAACAGAATGATATGAAAATTTCGTAATACATCGTATTGTCTTATTCATTATGATAAGTCTTATCTTTAAAATGTATATTTAATTACTAAATGCTTGCAATATAGCTGAATTTATATCTAAATACTCAGACCATATGAAGAAACAAATAGTTTATGGCAATGTTATTAAACTTTCTTCGCTATTTATTGAAGTTAATTGTTCAATTAAGACTATTAATTGCTTAGTTAGAATTGATTCACGATTGAATTGGAATACGTATTTCAGAAAATTGAGGTTTCTCTAAAAAAGTTAGAACGCAACGATTATGCACCGATGACAGTGATTGATGCGATGTCGGTATTAAGAACAAACTTAAAAAATAATAAGTCCATATTATAACACGAGTAACAACAACGTTGGATAAACTTTATTAGTAAAGGTAATACCTAGGCAGCCATCAAAACTGTTGAATTTATAAACATTATATCTAGTTAGTGTTGAGTGCAGTTGGCTCCTTGATGACGTTCTCAACATGACAACGATTCCGACAATAAATATCAAGAAAAACAGTTATATGCAAGCTAAGCCGATATTTATACATCACTTTAAAAAAATGTAATCAGATTATAATAAGATTAAATTAATATTGGATTTGGTGATTTCTTACATGCGCTTTGAAGATGCGAAAATGTAGCACATTATGAGATTTAACATAAAAAATACTCAGCAATACAAACTGATTACCTTATTTTATCCACTAATATCATATTCTAGTATTTTATCTACATTCAGTCACATTGATCTTAACAAGCACTTGCAAATATTTGACGCAAAATTGAATATTTGTAACAAAGTACAAAATGTTCAAATATTATTGTTTATTTATCCGATAACAAACAAACCGAGGATCTCGTAGGCATACATAAATAATTACCTACTTGTTTGTTTACACAAGGCAATATTTGATGAGGCAGCTAATAGCAACAGTAACGAAGTTATATAGATATTTCACGAGTTACGCCATTTATTTGTACTATATGTACATTATTCAACATTTCTATAATATTCAGCTCTGTAAGTTATTGTGCCTTCACTAGTTTTATGAAATCCTGTTTCTTTTTGATTTACAAAGAATTATATTTGTAAAATTTAGGAAACTATACGTTGATATCCATTAGCCAAATACTTTTCAATTTCAATCCATCACTTGAGTCCCAAATTTCCGCATCTCGTAGTCTTCAACAAGAATTTATTAAAATGACTATTTGGTATAAAACGTCTACTGTTTTCGACATCTACATCATAAGGCTTCTTCGTAATAAACTCCTACGTTGATCTGAAACGATAAAATAATACGTTGTAAAAGTTTAAGCCGAGTGTCATGGGGAATAAAAGCTTGACATTTTCAGTTTATTGGAAAGTTACGACTGTTCATGATAGCGATACTTTTGCGAGTGTTATCATTTGTATGTTGTTGGAACATGTTCAGAGTTGGGGAAACTTATGACAATGTGGGAGGATAAAAAACTTTATTTTAGGTTATATTTCATGTTTTATGACATTTTATTGACAAAATAAATATAGGATCTTTTTATCATAATGGGAATGTATTTGCCACTAAAGGCGTTAACTGCTTATTGTACCAAAGAAATCCTTACTAAATAAGGTTGTAACTTTAAAATGTTGTAATTTTAATCGTTTCAAAGTCTTGTATGTCTAATATATAATCATTATACTCACATAATTATATCAGTGCTTATCCTAGACCACATGAACAGGGCAGCCATCTTTTACTCTTGAGTTTTCAAGCGGTGGCGCTATTACAACGTACGTGTCCCGGCTAGATGGCCTTTCAGTATCATCGAACAGTGGCGGCGGTGGAATAACGTCATCTTCCACCTCGTCTTCTGTCGCCTCCTGCCTCCTACTCTTCCCTGGCATGTAGTTCATTACGCACGTCACCGCAATCAGGAACAGAAAGAATATGAAGACAACGTCGAACATGATCAAGAAGTTTAGCATTACCAGTTGCATCACGTCATATGGAAGCGCCCGCGTCACATTCTTTACTATTCATCACCTCGCTTCAGCAGACGACCCTGCAATAAAAAAAAAAACAATGTTATAACATCGTTCGTGAATGTCCTCAAAGGGATGCCAGTCGGTCATTAGTGTTCCGTGCACGTTTTAATCGCCTTGTGAAAATGCTTCCAGAGTACCGAGCTAACTCGTTTGACATGCACGCTAACACGAGCTTGATTTTTCATTCAGCCCGTTTGACGATTGGCCATCGAAAATGACAAACAACATGAAACATAAAAGCACTTTCGTGTTGTTGCAAATGAATGGGGATGAAACGAGCAGATATATTTTTAGGGTAACGTGATTCTTCATTTTAAAATTGTCCAAACTCGCATTGTCAATACGTTTGTAGGTACAAGTACGTAAATTGTATGAATGTATCCGAACGCATGTTTCTCAGTGATTATTTACGTTTTTCATTTTCGTTTGAACGTGCCCTGAAATCGTTTTAAATTATATATTTTAAGCCCGACCCTGGTTGTAAGAAGCCAAACGAGAAATAAATATTTATACCCCCGCTTCCACATTTGCATGGGGTTCGTGTAAATCGGACGATCATCGCGGATTCATTTCGTTTTGTTGTAGAATTCAAAAGTAAGCATTTTCGAGCCCTTCGTTCCCAGTATTTTTTTATATTTTCTCCTTCACATTCAGGTATTTTGTAATATCTCTTAATAACTCTCGAGTACAAAATTGAAAGCATGACTTTCTTTTGAGAAATCAGCTTTTTCGTCTTATTAGATTTCGTGTCGAGAGGCAATCAATTTTCTATTTGGCAAAAAACATATAATATTGGCGATTTCTTACTTTTCACATCAAAACGCATAAGCGTTTTTGTTTCTCAGTTTTGTTTCATCTAGTTTTTAGAAGTTTGCATAATGTAAAGTTCTGAAGTGTAATTAAGTCAAAACTAGATGTCGCTACTGGTACGACGACGATATTATTGCCATTATGGACGTAGTGGTTCGGTAAAAGAATCAATTAAAGGTACCGGATATATATGTTACCTTTGAGAGCTGCGACCGCTACGAGACTTCCTTATCTCTCGTAGCGTATATTTCTTTTGTTAAAAACGTTTTCTAAAAGTTTCAACAACTTAGCGAAAGTTGTTTGATACCCAAGTATTTTGTCTTTCGGAATTATCTATTTGATAAAGTGCCTTCGAAGTTTTCTTGGAGGGATCAAAGTGTGTTTGTGTGGGTCTTCTATTTTGTTTTATTTAAGGCTCAGCCGAAGTTCGCCGTATTACATAACGGCTAGTCATTTTTAAAAGCAAAGTTATTTTATTTTATAGTGGATATTTAGCCGGATTGTCGTTGCGGTATGTTCTACGTGGAGCCACGTTTAACCAAAATGTTATCAAATTGCATTGTAAGGTGACCCTGCCCCGAATTAAAATAAAGTTTGATAAAATATGAAATTTTATAAGAAGAATTTACTTGGTAAGTAGAAAACTAATAAAACACAAGCTGATTAAAAAAACAAAAATATATTGTACCTATGTTATGAAATAGGTACACAGAGAACTGAGTTATAACACAAATAAATAAAATAAAAGCTGCATTGTGTTTTCACGTTTCACTTGAGACGTTTCCCGACGCAACCAGGCAGTGCTACGTGTGTCGGAAATTGGAAGAAAAGACTGTGAAGGTGGTTAATGACCCACTCAATTTACATTACGGCAGTTCATTTAGCCGTAATACAATCTGGCTGAACATTAACCCGCAGAAATTACAAAACGCCTCTGTTTTTTAAAACGGTTATTTTAAAGTCGTTATTTACCTAACATGGCATATTTCTGTAATTCAGCTGTGACATGCACAACATTGATTCACATAGTATATTATTGCAAACACCCAACGTGACGTCCACGACGTGTTTACGTTTTCTGAAGTAGATACTCGTTTCTATGGACGCATACATTCTGGCCCGACGTGTTAGGTATCAGGTAATCGCAAGAAGTATCTACGCCTCCAACTACTAATTCATAAAATATAATCAGACATGTTCTCAAGTTGGTTGTCCGCAGTATACAGGGCGTCCCAAGACTATGCGACATGAAGGGCAAGTACCTTAAATATTGTAGATAGGATATTTTGCTGAATTGAGACTTCATTTTATTTTTAAAACTTAGTAATACTGCATTCAAAGATTTCTAAAAATTTCTTGCATCGTCTTGGAATTGAACCGAATTAAAATAAAAAATAAAATTAAAATGAGTAATTTTAGGTTATTCCTTTATTTGAAGATACTATGTTATTTCAGAAAAAAATATTATTTATTGTCCAATCTTTCGATTGCCATCATAAAAATACAGGGATGTTTTTTTCACATTTAAGTCGGGTCGATTCCCAGACGAAGCAAGTAACTTTTAGAAAATCTTTGAATGCTTTATTAATAACTTTTAAAAATTAAATAAAGTTTCCTCTCCGCAAAACATCCTATCTACAATATTTAAGGTACTTTCGCTTCATGTCGCATAGTCTTGGGACGACCTGTATACCTGATATTACTGTATTTTCTGAAAAGTTCACCTTTGATATAATCCTCACCTTCCTATGATTAAATTTCAGAGAATTGACACAATTATTATTATTAGTAGTAGATTTTGTAGAACCTCAGTATTATAATCATTAATTTTTATATAATTAAATTTTAACCCTAAAATTTTATTGAAGAGTTTATCAAACTTGAATCATTAAGCTGGATATTTGTTCTCGGTTTTGCCGAATTGAATCGTTTGTCGGAGTTGAAACTTGAATTCTAAACTTTTAATACAATGAAACCGGCTCAACGACACTTTGGAACCTCGTTATTTTAAAAGCCTTTCCAATAACTCCTGAATCCAACGGTTAATATTTGCTTGGAAGAGGTTTTGGTTAAATAATACCTAGGTTTTAGATAGATAGATATACGCTTATTAATAAAAAGGTTCCTTACATATTTCATTGTTTTGTTGTAACCGCGTAAACTAAAGTAGGTTTGTGATGGTTACTCACATTCGCTTGACTCGCACTATTAACTAACTCAATTTTAATACATAAATAGGTAAGTACTTATGCATAAACTACACCTCTTACTTATGATACTTACGTCTTAGATCTTATTGCCTTATATTATCTTGACAAAAATTTATGTTGGTCTCAATGATACTATTGTTCGAAAAATAAACTGTGACTTTATGTACTGTGAAGCACCATGTTCCCTTACCTTTTAGTTCCATGCTACAATTACTGATACGGAACAACGGAAAACAAAATCATAACCTTATTTCTGGGCAGTCAGGTAAATACGGGTATTATACGCGATTGGTTAAAGTTTGTAGTATTACATATTCTGTGATTACAGAAAGGTACAAATTACAGAAGTAGTTTCTTAGAGGAAACTTCAGCTAAATCAAATAATGTTACTTTTAAATTTTTACGATACTGCTGAATGTTTAGTGGTTTATCAGTCGAGTTTTCTTGCTTAGTATCTACTATACAGGAATATAAAAGTGTGTGTAGTTGAGTAGCAACAAGTATAATTACCACCCCTAAAGTAGTTTAAGGTCTTAGCGTGATGAAGACCGCGTATTAGGCATTATCCTCAAAAGGGTTGGATTAAACAAACTTAATTAAGGCCTAGTCAAAGGGGCCCAAAACATATAACGGATTTACTGAAAAAGACTTAAAGACGTGTAAACAACAGATTTTACAAGTTATTATTTTAGTTCCACACAGCAGTAAAAAAAAATTGTGCCAAGAAATAACAGCCTGAGTCGAGACAAATGTTGATAAGGGACAGGATTACAATCAGCATCCGACATGGATGAAGTATAAGATAGACTTCCTTTAAGCCAGTAAGTGACTGGACGCGAATATAGGAACCATTTTAAAATTAATGTAACGGCTAAGAACTGCTCATTTTTGGCTTTTTGCTAATGTTGCAGACTTTTTAGATCCACTTTCATGTTGAATAGCTTCAAAAAAGATTTAGCCAAAAGTAAAAACCCGAAAATATTGTGGGATGCAGGTAAATACAAATGGGACCACGAGAAATATGTATTTTTTATGGTCTCATTAATAAGACGAAATGCTGGAACCAAAAGAAAACAGCCAAAAAAGTTGCAATTAGTTGTGTATTCATATTAAAACTATTTACAACCACGATATTTACTATTGTGTAGATACGTAAGTAAGTAAGTACGTGAGTGAGTAAAAAGTTTATTTACATGTCAATGTGTCAAGGTGTTTAGCAATAAACATGCTACCACAGATAAAATAATACTACACAAGATGCTACTAATAAACGCAGAATATCCTTGGAATGGAATGGTTACACCGTGTTTTGTCTCTTTCGATTGCATTTGAAATAGCTTGTCAATACAACAGACAAAACACTGTGTAACTAACTACACCATGGAAAACCCGAGTTTACACGGTGACATTTTATGAAGATTAGAAGAGTGCAAAATCATGGTAACTTAAGTGAGGCGAGGTGCATAAAAAGTTACAGTGAGAAAGATATAAAGAACAAGTGTGACAATGTTTTCTCGGATTTTGATTGGTAGAGCTTCGTCTCCATATATGAAGCTAATGCAAGAATTAATTGCCAGGTAAAGATAACTTCAAGTGTGTGTACAATATGACTGTGTGCAAGTCTGTGACGTTTGCAGGGTTGGTTTACTAGAGTAAGTTGTGTCCGTAGCTGAATTGTTCTAGACATGCCCCCATCCTCGTGTCGCGAAGTGACGTAAAACATGTTACACGCTTCAATATTAGAAGACGCCTCGGGATAGAATTACGAGGATTCCTGTACAAACATGCGAAAATAGATAAATCGTTACTTAGTGCTTTGGAATTTAATTTGAGGACCGTTGGATTTGGTACGATGTTTAATATTGTCGTAGGTATTTTTAGACCAAATTTAGCGGATAAGATTGAGTCGGCCACTTAGGTAAAATCGAAACTTATCTCAAGTCAAGACCAACATTATATATGCGCCTTTGGAATTTAGTTAAACTAGTAAGTTTTTGAACTATTCTTGGGTACCATGTAAGGGTTGGCCCACATGCTCTCAATGTACAAATAGTGGCTCGAGAATCAGGAGGTGAGGTGAGTAATAGAAGCATGCCCATATTGTTTTACTAGTGGAATGCCCGCGACTTGGTCCGCGTGTACTTTTCCATACAAACTTAAACACCCCGCTGCACCCCGTTAGGGGTTGAATTTCTGGAATTCCTTTCTTAGTGCAACTCTTGACCACAAAATGAACGTACCCTCCATATTTCAGGTCTCTAGGATTTATTTTTTAGGCTGTGCTTTGATAGTTAGACAGTCAGTCAGTCAGTCAGTCAGTCAGTCAGTCAGTCAGTCACGCAACGATTTTATATATATTGATGACAACTGCATAGTCCTAACAACCAACCCACATAAACACAGTAATGTACGAGGAGCCTAATAATACTCTCTAATTAATAACAGTAGGTATGTTCCGTAAACTTGGCGGATGTCGTATCAACATGCTGGCTTGCCATAATTTACGAGGGAATAATTATTGATACCGTTGCTAATATACTGTTTTGTTGTGAATACTTGAGAGTTTGGGATTAAATATGCATGGTAACGTAAGAAGTTGGTCCCTTTAGGATTTTGAGGATTTAATTAGGCTCGTGTTAATACGGGTAAATAGGTTTTTAGGTCGATTAGAATCCATGGCTTTTCTTCTGATTTAGTTTTGGTTAAATATTTCTAGGAAAGTTACACCTACTTCGTGTCGCCGGTTATTTCTTGCTAACTGTGTAAGACCTGCTAGACAGTTGACACAACATTATCTAACCCCCATGCTAAGCAGAGTTTGTGTTATGGGTACTAGATAACTGACATACTTAATACAATACGTTACATAGATAGATATTTTTTATTATACATAGATAATACAAACATTAATATAAGTGAATAAAAACTGGATTAGTTATCTACTTCAAAACTTAATAGTACATTATGGTACTAGTGTGTAATGTTGGTGATTACTGCTGAGGCGCCATTGAGCCATTGAGGGTCTTAAGAGAGCCGAGGACAGTAATCATCAATACACACATGTATCATAAGACGTTTTTCAAGACACTAGTGAAGAAAATAATAATAAAACTGAAATATACACTCTGTGTAAATGTTCAACTGTCTCTATAACTCACTAGTGAATAATAGCACTGAAAAAGTCACAGTTTAATTACAGGTGTAAAACGAAAATACACACTCTGTACAAATGTTCAACTGTGTCTAGAACTCACTAGTGAATAATAGCAATGAAAAAGTCACAGTTTGATTACAGATGTCATTATGTGCCCAATTGTGGTGAAATTAGAGCAACATTAAAAGTGTGTTGGAAAAAATTTAATTCGAGGTCTGAAAACTAGATAAGACACGATATCGATTATCGAAAGGGATTTCGGAATAAATTATAACAAAATATTCAGTTTTATTTATCGCTAGCCACAAAATATTTGTAACATACTCCCAAGAAAATACTTTTAAACTCAGCTTGAAAATTTAATTAGATACCTTTTAAGATTTATTGCAAAACATACCCACTCTAATATAGATTGACTATCGGTTATTGAAGCTTGTTCCAATAAACTTTCATCAACTTATAAAAATCATATTGATACTTTACTCAAGAAGCCCTTTTGGTATCAGTGTGGTTGTTTACTGAGTGGTAAAGCCTTGCCACATTATAAATGGAAAAACACGAGAAAGTTTCACAGCAGAAATTTCCAGGATAATAAAAAAATTGCATATTTGTTAAGTCATCATCATTATCATCGTCATCAGCCTGCATCAGTCCACTGCTGGACATAGGCCTCTCCCAATGTGCGCCATTTAGACTGATTTCCAACTTTTCCCATCCACTATCCAGGGGGCGCCCCACAGGGGCCCACAGGGAGTTTTGTAAGTCTTTTTTAAAATTGCTGTGTAATTTTAAGTTCTTTTGGCAATAAAGTTGCCTCATCATATAGCTCACTTATGTTTAGAACAACTTTATCAACTTTTACTCTCAAACCGAACCTAGCATTCTCCAATAAAAAAGCCTGTAATAGATTGAGTAGTTCTAATGTTCCAATATTATTCAATAAATTCCTGCCGAGTCAGCGAACCACATGGCCTTCCTGTATCGTGATAAATTGCCGCTACGATCGGCTTAGTCATTAACTATAATTTGTATAAAGTTTGTATAGTTACCTAGACGTGGGTTAAGCGGTTTTAGGCGTCAGAGCACAAAGCGGGGATTGAATTTAGCATAACTTTCGGGTTGCATTGACGTTTATTAAAATATAGTTGGACGTAATCTGTACTCTAGTTAGCACATACGGTATTTACCCACGCTGACCTTTTTGCTTTAATAGGAGGATTAATGGGGTGGCCATTTTCGTCTGCCACAAGGTTTATTTTTCCGGCGTCAGCGAACATGCTAGGTGGTACCAAGTCTATTTAGTTTTTGATGTGTAGTTCCTTTTTAGGTAAGCATTTATTTTGCAGCAAGGTGTATTATGTTTGTGAATCAATATTTACAGTGACTGAAATACACACTGACTGACTGGTTTACACAGCAATCTTCATACCGTAGGTACCTTTAGCGTAGAACTCTATATCACTGTTTACATAATTAATTACAACCTGTTACGCTACTTGACTCAGTGGTAACTTAAATTATAAAGCACCCGTTAAAAAATACACCAGTTAGGCTATTCTTGGTAAATAAGCATCGATATAATATATAAAAAACATAAATTATAGACTTATGTATTAAATTAATTGAAAATGTGACCAATTGGATATTGTGTTACATTATTATTCTTTCTGTAAATTTATTTATATTTTAAAAATCAATGATTGAACTAACTTCACATACAAAATACTATTATTTTCTACTGTAGTCACACTTCATTGAGTATTTTTTGAGCCATTTACCAGCTACTCAATTCACCTCGTACGATCCCTGTCGTGTTCAGGCTTATGAAAGGCGAAATATTATGTACACTCACGGAGGCTTTTAAGAAACGTAGTAAATTTACGAACAGTGCCAGCCGGGGAGGGCTCTGGCACAGAATGGGTATTAGTTCATGCAGTAGGGATATTTGGAAGATATTATAAACAATCAATATTAATATTATTATTATTAAAAATCGCAGGTTGGTATGCTAGAAGTCTAGAGCATTTAGTTACGTGATAGAATCTGAAATGAGGAGATATGTAGAACAACCAAGATCACCGACATAGCTCTCAGAATTAGTAAGTTGAAGTGGCAATGGGCACGCCATAAGGCACGCAGAACTGTAACCGTTAGTAGTACTATAGTTTTATTGTGAAAGAGTTCGTCCGGGGAAGTACTACCACCATGCCTATTTCTGCCGCAAAGCAGTAGTGCTCGCATTGCTGTGTTCCGGTTTGAAGGGTAACGGTGCCGGTGAAATTACAGGCACATGAGACTTTTCATCTTTATGTCTCAGGGTGGCGGGCGCAGTGCAATGCCACATAGGGCGCGTCGTAGGTGGACGTGACCTATGAGGTTATGCACTGTTCATAGGCAGAGGTTACCGCTTAACATCAGATGGGCCATCTGCATGATCCGTCATTCCAAAAGTATATAAAAAAAAAGTTGGGGAATAAAGGTTGCGACTGGAAACCGGAAAACAGGATGGACCAAAAACAGTGGATGGAGGCGGCTCAAGACCGTACGTGGCCTGTGTCCAGCAGTGGACTTTTGTGGGCTGATGATGCTTATGATGACACGAATATTCGGGAGAAACTATAGAAAAATCATAGCGCACGGGCACATGTCAGGTACTGTAATTAAATTCCCTAACCATTATTATTCGGATAAACGCAGATCCTCGGCACGTTGGGTATGCGTAGTGATTTTGCTGTTAGGGTGAGCCAGAGCTTGAAACTGGGGTCTTTCGAGTGGCCCTACCTACTGATTGAAAAAGCTTATTCTATGTTACTATGCGGATTAAGCAGTGTGGCTCGTTACAATGCGAATTCAGCATTGTTCCGAGTCCTAAATTAAGTTCAAGGATGCGAGTTTTTTAAAGTCAGCAGGTGAATTTATAACTGCAAAATGGTCCCAAATCTTCGATTTCCAGGAGATCGTACTTACTACTTAGACATAGGTCTGTACTTATACACTAGTTCAGGGGTTCCAAAGTGGGCGATAACGCCCCCTTATGGGCGCTGCAATCCTAAAGGGGGGCGGTAAGAGACCCAGAAAAAAATGGGGGCGTCAAATCAGACACACTTTCGCATTTTAATAGTTATTGGTATTCCTAGATAGGTAATTTTCGTAGATATTACGAAATATTATTATTAAATAGACCGCGGGTAATCATGTTTTAACAATTTTTTGTTAAATATCCCGATTTGTGCATGTTTGATCTCCGCTAATAATAGCTTACAAAAAAATGCGAGCGCTAAAAAATAATTAAGGGGGCGCTAAAAATAATTTATTCTCAAAGTGGGCAGTAGACAAAATAGAAAAAATCTGTGATTAGTAGCCATTTTAATGACATTTCGTTTTCGAAGACATTCAAATATTGCATTCCTATAACAGAATAACATTTTTGTGAAAAATATAATTTTCAGCACAAACTTTTTTAATATTAGTGTCCAGAACCGTGTACTGATCAAAATGAGCCTAAACACAGCCATTCTACTAATTATCCACCGAGGAGTTCTGTTGTCCACCTTCCATCTCCATCATAAAATCAACTAGCTGTGTCACCATAACATTGTATTGGCATCGGAACTTGAAAGGTTTGCTAAATTTCATCTCAATCGGTCGAGGTTAACTGGTTTAAAATTCAGTTTCAAGATTTATCCCTCACATGCTGATTTACTAACAAACATACTAACATGTCAATATAAATAAAAGCTTTTAAAAATTATACGTTAGTGGAACAGTTTGAAAGATTACCTGATTTAATTATGTAGGCTACGTGTACTTACTTGTGACAGACGGTAGTTATAAGTAAGTTTTTAACCTAACCAAAAATAACAGCTGAATACATAACTAAATTTAAAATATAAAAACTAAGAAAATTACTTACATAATTATAAGTGCAAATCAGTCGAAAGTTGTCTGTTTGTGAGGGTACTTGTGCCTGTGGTACACAATTTTTGACATAAAAAAATATTCATAAATTCTATTCCATTAAGATAATAGCGTTCGAATAATAGCTTAGAAATAGGTACACAAGGAAATAATATCTACCTAAGGGACCTACTTTATCAACCCTTGGTGTAGGTTATTAATATTAGATAATCAATAAAAATCATGTCTAAAATATATTGAGTTCCGCTAAGGAACACTATTAATCCCACGAAGAAGATGATCAATCAACTAGGGTTCAAACTTAATATAAATCTGTTCAATAACAAACATACTTATACTTGATATATACTTATACTTTATACTTGATATTTCATTGGTTATTAACATTGTAATAGAAATTGAGTATCCTGAGAGCGGGCTCTTATCTGGCACAACGCATTAGTACTATTCAGCGTGGCAATGCAGCCAGGATCTTAGGAAAGCTTTCGTCTGTTAGTGATTTGGTTCACTTGAGCTACCTTTAGATCTTTTGAACGGTCTTCAGGTAGAGCAACTGTTTAATTAGTTTTTTTTCTGAGTTACATACCTTATTGAATTAGATGACATTACCATCTGACATTAGACAATGCAGTGACTTTATGACATTTAAAGCTATTATTTAAGAATATTTACTTATTTAATAGAAAATACATTTAATTCAATCCGAGATTTTTTTGACAATAAAGACTAATTATTTTTATTATTTGACATGGTTTTCTATATTTTTGCATTACTTTCTTTTTCACATTATATATTTTAATTTATAATTTTATGTTTGGATTTATGGTTATTTTGCTTTGATGGAAACCCTAATAATATATAAAAGTATTGTATTTAATTAATTACCTACCACAAAGTTTGTACGCCTAGCGCAGATCACAGTGCACTTAAAAATATTGTAAGAACTTTTATACCTACCTGTGTTTCACAAATAAAGATATTGAAATTGAAATTGATGTATTATTATTTCTGTAAATAAATGTATCTATTTTATTTCTCAGTTTAGAAATGGGCATGGTTCGGTAAGAATTACCTATTTTAAGAGGCCTGCCTAAGTATTAAATACCTTGTTATGTTTTTCTCCGAGTTATAATTGCACAATATTTAAGAGACGGAGAGTTTCCAAGTAGGTACTAAATTATGTAAATTGAGAACCCTTATAATTTAATTTAGTTTATGCCAACGCTGGTTAAAATTTCGATATATTAGAAAATACTATTTAATTTGAAATACTGCTTCCGAAAACTTCCTTCAGTCAAACATGGCTTTGAAGAAGTGATTTCAACATTATGAGATTTAATTTGTCATATTGAAAACCATTTCGCATGACTCAAAACTGGGTTGATCTGACCGTTTTAAAAAAAAATGATAAAAAAGTCTTTCCTTAGGATGCAATCTATCTCCTTGGCAAATTTTATCGAAATCTGTTCAGCGGCTTAGGCGTGAAAAGATAAGAGACAGACAAAGTTATTTTTACATTAACAGTGTAACTAGTATCTGCCCGCTGCTACACTCGCATTTATCCGGGGCAAAATATAGCATAAAGCTCAATCCGCCCCAGACTTTCTTAATAATAAATTTCACTGAAATCGGTAAAGCCGTTTCGGCGTGATTGAGTAACAAACATTACATAAGTAATACATTTTGTAAAAATTAAAAAAAACCCTTAACGCAATGAAACGGCTGAACCGATTTTGATCAAACATAGCTAAGAAAACTCCCGACAAAATCACCTATCAAACAAAAAAAAAAAACTAAATCGGTTCATCCGTTCGGGAGCTACGAGCAGACAGACAGACACACACACACACACATACACAACACACATACACACACCTATACGTGTCCTGACGTCCTTAAGAGGACTATAGTGGTATGTCACCAACCGAGGACCCTCTGAAAAACTAGGTTAGCGACCTCTTAGGGAATTGAGAGTGCGCCAGAAAGAGAAAGAAAAAAAAAACATGACTGATGAGCCAAGTCTTATAGCTCTATCTCAACATTTTTTCGTTTGAATTTCTGTGAACAACGTGGGGTCTTAATTACACGCGAAAACGTTTATAGCGACATCCTTTCGAGGACTTTTGTGTGAGCCAAGCGAGGACCATATCATTTGACCAGGGATGACCATCTGAGGACTCAGTTTAACACGTTTTTTCTTGATCCTTGTACAAAGTGAGGACGTTGTGCTAGATTTTACATGAACAAACTGAGGACGTTTTTCCGGGTAGGGCGTGTACAAAACGAGGACCTTGTAATTTTATTTTAGTTTTTCTTCCTACACTGTTCATAAACAATGTACCTTGCGAGGACGTTTCTTTTTTAAATTCCAACGTCCAATTTAAGTTTGTTTTTACTATTAACCCAATAATCAATTAACCAATTTTTTCAAAAACAATTTACCGGTTAAACTAAAAACAAAGGTTATGGAAATGTGTTTGTTGCCGTGCCTCACGTATGCATGTCAGACATGGCCACACACGAAGAAGACACTGGAAAAATAAGAGCATGGCAAAGACTCGAGAGAAGCTACACCTGGTCATAAGCTGAAGGGAAAAAAAAACGTAATTAGAAAAAAGATAAAGTTTGCCTTTATCTTTTTTCTGACGCTGTGAAAAAAGTTCTTCAGCTAAAGTGGAAATGGGCTGGACATGTAAAGCGAGCGACAGACGATAGGTGGTCGAGAACTATAACTAACTGGTACCCCATGGACAAAAAGAGACGGCCTGGAAGACCGCATAAACGTTGGAGCGATGACATCGCTAAAGTGGCAGGCATTACCTGGAGCAGAGCAGCTAGAGATAGAGAGAGATGGGGGCAGATAGTGGAGGCTTTTACCGCTCAAAGTGATATTTGTACTGGTTGAGATACCCGATAAACGGATTAACTAATTATTTACAACATATTAAGATAAGTCAATAAATTGTTATATTTAAATATTAGAGTGTAAGAGTAATTAAAGCTTATATTATATTATATTATATATTAACCCAATACACATAATATACAATACCTCGTATAGGTTACGAAGTAAAATGATGCTTTATTATATCATCTTAATTATTATTTAAAATGATGTGTATTAGGTAACACATCATTTTAGGTAGGTAGGGTTGCAAAGATTATTATACTTTCAGCCACTTGACGATATAGGCCTTCCCCATAGAATTCCACGATTAATGGGCTTGTGCCGCCTGCATCCACTGAATTCCCGCAAAGTTATCAGTGGCAAAGATTCATCGAGTGGGGTCTATTAGTAAAACTAAACAATAATACAAATAAGTTGGTTACTAAATATTTACAATATATTTATTTGCCAAAGTTATTCACAAATATGAGGCACTATTTCCTCACTTTCAATATTGTCACAAGAAAGACAAAAATCTGTCTATCTGTCACATCGTTTTTTTTTCTTTAGATTTGGCGTCGCACGTCTTGTACATTTACCATTTACTCACAGGGAATAATCAAGGAATAATCAACTTATTCGTAAATATAAATTTAAAGGTTAGACAAATAAAATTTTATACGAAAAATTATGAAAAAAATAACTAAAAATGTAGTCAATAATTCAAATTGTAAACATAAACTAATTAATTATTACTCATTGCAGTTGTCATGTTAAAATTAGATATACTAAGTAGCAATTACCTTAGATTTTATTAAATCTAATCTAATTTTAAATTATTTCATTTTGCCCGATGTTGATCTGCTCGCTTCAGTGAACCGGCTACGTTTCGGTGACCTCTTTGGGGCAACCGAGAGTTTTGTCTGTGTGATTATGGATGAGGAATATTCTTTTTTCACTGCTCCTTAATGACCTGCCGATCTCCGCTCTGGGAAGCGAAATCTTCATGTACGCTGATGACGTGGCGGCGATCGTCACTGCGAGGACTTCTGATGGGCTCGAGCAGAGTTTGAATGAAGCAGCAACCGAACTAGCACTCTGGTTCCAAAAGAACGGCCTTGTGTTAAACATCAGCCAAACACACTTCATTCATTTCTCAATCTCGGGACGCATATCGAAGGACCTGTCAGTGGTCGTTAATGGACTGCCAATAATAGGGGTAACATCCACAACATTTCTCGGATTTGAGATTGACCGTGTCCTTACGTGGGGCTCTCATGTCGGGAAGCTGTGCGCCAGACTAGGTAGTGCGTGCTATGCACTGAGTAGGTTGTCGCGCGTGGTTTCAGATGAGGTGTTGCGCATGTGCTACTTTGCGACGGTTCACTCGTTGCTCCAATAGGGCGCGCTGCCGAAAGGGAGCGCGTTTTCCGAATGCAAAAACGGGCTATACGGGCAATTGCACGTGTGACGTCGCGTAGAACTAGCGCAAGACCTCTTTTCAAAAAACTTAGGATCATCACTTTCCCGTCACTCGTAATATTCCAAGTGGCGGTATATGTCCACCAAAACCTGGATTCATTCCCGAAACAGTCGGATATTCACAGCTACAATACGCGCGCTGTCGCGGCCGGCAGGCTGGCGGTGACGCAGCGGAGGCTGGCCCGGTCGGGCACGCTGTCGCACGTGATGGGCCCGTCTGTATACAATGCACTGCCTGGCAAGGTCAAGGACGCACCAAGCTTATCGAATTTTAAACTAAAGCTAAAAAACTGGCTCGTTGAAAAGGTGTTCTACAGTTTTGACGAATTCCGAGAACACAATGAGGTCAGTATGATACAGTAATTAGTATAAATATTTTATTTAGTTTTTTTTGTACCTTTTTATTTTATAATAGGTTTTTACTTATCATTATTATAATGATGTTTTTTCCTAAATTATCTAATAATGTAATAATGTATTTCTAATGTGTGACGTATAATTGAGGTTATCAAGACGAACAACTATCGAAAGTACATCATGAAGGATGGGACGGTTGATATCTGTAGAGCATGTCACCGTCCCGGAGAGTCCCTCAGGCATGTGCTTTCGGTTTGCATAGTCAGGAGGTTCCTCTCTCTGCAGCCCTAGCCCTCGACCGTTTGGGCCTCGCTCTGCGGTCGGTGGTTCCCCGTTTAGATTTATATTTTTATTATAATGTTTTTACACTATTTATTTTTTGTAGATAGTATTCCTTTATAGTGAAAAATATTTTTTTTACGAGTATTCTGTATAAATGAGTGAGATATAAATAATATAGCCTTTTTATTTCCTTAACTAACTATTTACATAAATGTTTATATTACAACTATATAGTAGACTTTTTTTAATATAGCTCAGGTCCCTTTCGGGTATAGGTCTCTTTGTCTTTCTTTGTTATTATTGCCTCACTTCTTCTTTTATTATTTTTCAACTTTATATTAAATAGGCTTTTTTCCACTGAGCGCAGTTTGTTTATATTTTTTGCCTCGCAGTATCGTTAAAAATCGGAATAGACATAACCAGGACCTTAGTTTTACTTCATACACAGTTCAAGTTATGTGGAGAGAAGCAAAGACACTTTAACATAATAACTCTACAACAAGTAAATCCCTTGTCCAAAGAGCGAACGGTTTATTCCCGATGTCCACGTTATCTTGCCCACGTCAACGTGGACAGCGGGAAGTCAAAAAATCCTTTCCCGTTGTCCACGTTAGCTGTCCCCGCTAACGTGGACAGCGGGAAGTCACTAAATCCCTTCCCGTTGTCCACCTTATCTAAAGCGCTATCTCCATAGGTTTCAACTACACAAAACTTAAATAAGACATACAAAACATACAAATCAATTACTGAATCAAATTCAATAACATTAAATGTAGGCAGATTAGTACGGTAAAAAGTGAAAAAATACGTTAATTGCAGTATTAAAGTTATTTTCTCTCATAACTATGTTACAAAATTGCACGTATCACAGAATCATCTTGCAAGGAGTAAGTTCTTTAGTCTCATAGTATTACATTATTAGCTGTCAATCTAATTGTAATAATGTAATGTATCAATATTGTAAGCAGTCTAAAATTCAGACAACACAGGAGCACATGTTTTTAATACTACAGCTGAGATACCGTCTGGCCCGCTATTTTATCCACATCCAGGCTATTTAGCCGCTACATAGAACATACAACTATATACGCTACATACTTTTTGGTGTATGCAAAGGAGATGTTCAGAAGTGGTATAATATTCCGAGAAAATTCTTACAGTTATAAAGTATATATCAAAAAAAGCTTATTTATTGGGCTACTCGATTATATAAATATTATATTTTATAAAACCTCCGTTTCCGAGAAAATAATAAAAATGTTTTTGAAGGGAAAACATAATGAAACAAACATGCCCCGCCCCAACCACACGTGTTTAATAAATAAATAAATAATGTTGGACAGTTCACACAACATTATCTAGCCCCAAGCTAAGCAGAGCTTGTGTTATGGGTACTAAATAACTGATATACTTAATACAATATATTTCATTTTTTTTATTATACATAGAAAATACCCAGAACACCCTGAACAAATATCTGCGATCGCACAAATATTTGTTCCGAGGCGGGAATTGAACCCGCACCCTCCTGCGTCGCAGGCCAACCTTCGCCCGCCGCGCCACAGAGGTCGTGAAATTGTGTGTGCCACTGGTCGTAATTGTGTAGTCTATGCAATACAATAGTAGTAGAGCTTTTTTGTGAAAGAATTCGTCCGGGGAAGTACTACCACCATTACCACCTATTTGTAGTACATATTTCTGCCGCAAAGCAGTAGTGCTCGCTCTGCTGTGTTCCGGTTTGAAGGGTAAGGGTGCCGGTGAAATTATAGGCACATGAGACTTTCACCTTTATGTCTCAGGGTGGCGGCGGGCGCAGTGCAATGCCTCATAGGGTGCGTCCTAGGTGGACGTGACCTATGAGGTAATGCACTGTTCATAGGCAGAGGGTGCCAACTTAACATCAGGTGGGCCATCTGCTTGATCCGCAATTCCAAGTAGAATTAAAAAAAAAAAGTGTTTTTACTAAAACGAACTACGGAAAAAGCACGCAAATCCTTTACAAACTCAAACAAAACATAACTATCCTCCATGTGTCACTGTCAGTAACGTTATATTGCTATTTAATAATGTGTCTTGTAAACTTGTTCAAGAACTGAACTGAACTGAACTTAAAATTATTATTTATACCTGATATAAAATGTTATTTATAACATGATTGGAAATATGTAAAATGTACAGGAGGACATACATCGCCATCTCTTGGGCACGGAAACAAGTTGATAGTGCTATCCCTATCTATTATTCAACAAACAAATATGCCATTTTGTCTTCTTCTGCCTGTGCCCAAAGATATGATGACTAAAATATTCTCCTTGAATGGAATACGTGCTAATACACAATTTACAATCAATTTATCTGTGCCCTGAGCTACCTGAAAAATACAAATGTTAATAAGGAGGCGAGGAATGTAGGTACCTATGCGTATTGCTATAGGAACTATTATCATTATAGGCAGCTCCTATCTATTAGTGAGCTCTCCAATAGTGTAGGTAGGTACCTACTCAGAATGTTTCCTGAACCTATACAGAACGGATAAACTAATAAATGAAGTAATAACGTGACAACACGGAACGAAGGTAGGATACTCCTATGAAAAATTGTCTGTGGTTGTCTGTCTGCCATCTATCTCGCTAGCTAGAGAGTATCAAAATTCCTTAGTCTGCCTGCCAAAGAGCATAAAGTTCACCTTTTGGGAGTGTTGCAAGTTTTAAACTTTATTTTGAAAAATACAACATTTTAATCAAGTTTTAAAAAAACGGAGGTACATTTATTATTGTTCACTAGCTTAAATGAAAATAAAATTTAAAATAATATGCCCTTTCTCCGTAAATAACTATTATATTGCTAAGAATTTCTAGTTAAATTTATACCGGCCTCCATATATTTTTTGGACATCTCCTTTCCTGCATTGAAACTTCGCAACGAGGACAGCTGGATGAAGTTTCGCCAGAGGTGTTCAGACGCGAGGTTTCCGCAAATTGAGTTGCAAATTTGCTTTATCAACGGTGGCGTGAGCTAGGGTTCCATTTGGTTTCAGCAGTGGGGGAGTGAAGTACGGCTGAAATTAGCTTCAACCGATTTAGCCAGAGTCCAGAATGCTTTACTTCCCAGGTGATATGCGGCAAGCTTAGCCCCCAAACGGCCAATCCGATCGAAGCGACCCTTTTGTTTCAACTTCTTGCAGGACTTGGCGGCTATGTTAGGCCTTCTTCTAATCCCATGCATCCGAAGTTTTTCTGTTTCTTGCGTCAACCTAGGCTAGATATGCCACATGTTTTTGCGCTTCTGCGCTGGCACACGCGGGACTGAACCATGGGCAAGCATAACCTGAAGGCGAATCATCGGAGAATGGAATAAAGTATTCCATTGTTCTTTTGATCACCTCTGTAATGGCATCAGCACAGACCGTTGGGTCACAAGAAGAAAAGCTGGTTTGGCGCCATGGATAAGAAGCGTAGAAGTGTCACATCTCATTCCAATCTGCCTACACGTAACGCCACATTCACCTACTTCCTTTGTGAAATTACATTTTTACGTGAAATAGTATATTATAGGAGGAGGTATACATGGGTGGTTTTGATTAACATTTTGTATACAAATGATTCGGTCTATGTTATCATAATATATGATAACGTGGACATCGGGAAAGTTTTTTAATTATTTTATTTTATTCCCGTTGTCAACGTTAACGTGGACAAGATGAACGTGAACAACAGGAATAAACCGAGAGAACGAGTGTCAGACTTTTTCAATTAGTTTTACTAACCGAGGACCTTATATTTTCTTCATACCTATGTCAAGTTATGTGGGAACTAAGCGTGGACTTTTTTGAACACGGTACACATCACCCTACAGCAGACTTGTCCGAAGTGAGGACATTAGACTTTTTGGAGTTGATACGAATAAATAGTTGAACCAAAATCTGTACTATTATTTATTCTGTGCCAAAACGTTATATTTTCTTCATACACAGTTCAAGTTACGTGAATACAAGCGAGGACATTTTAACATTGCCCTACAACAGACAAATCTATGTTAAGAAATCACGTACGCACATTATAATGTGGGTCTGGGTACCCATGTATATGTAATTTACCTTCTACCGGCTCCAGAGGCAGAATTTAATTTAATTATTTTTGATTTTTATTTTAAGCTCATTTATTTGTATAGGATGGGCAGCGTTCAGGAAACAACCCTTTATTGACGAACTCTGTAGTGCGTCGGGCGAGTAGCTGGCTGATATGCGAGAGGTTGCGGGTTCGATTCCCGCTGCGGTACAAATGTATGTATGATCTACAAATATTTGCTCCAGGTCTGGGTGTTATGGTGATACTCGTAGTTCCTGATACTTACACACGACACAGGGAATCCTAGTGTGGGATCAGCCTAGGTATTCGGGGTACAGTGAGGTGGTTAAGTGAAGTGAAGTGTCAACTTGCGCGCGTCGATGCCAAAGGCCGGTCATCATCGGGATAAGAATACCAGAAATAGTAGTTGCATAGAAGACTGAAGCCAAAGAGAAATACTTATTTTTAGCTTTCGTTTCTTAACCGTGTTTATTTACTGTGGATCACACAAGCGTAGGAATATAGACGTGAGCTGACTCGGCTTACGCTTTTTATATCGAATGTTAGCCCAGGTGAAAAAAAAAGAATTTAAAATTCCTACAATAAAATTCACAGCTTTTGACAAACAGATCAAATCATCCATAGATAATGCTGTCATCATAGACGTAGAATTTTTGCTACGCTGAATAGACAAACGAAGCGTGGGAGAGAGAGAAGTCATTTTTAAATGTACCCCGTGCAAGAAGAAATGATACAGCAACAATTGTATTGAATTTGACATGTTTTTGCTTGAGTAGATGCCCATAGCGTCCGGTCTCTTGTGCAGTTTAACTAATTTTGTAATTTTTTTAGTAATCTTACTATTAAATAACAAATATTACTTTGTATGACAATGGTGTCGTGTTCAGTTTGTGACTGTGAAGATACAAGACGTAATAATCCGGGAAAATACACGTTTCTCAGGTAAATAAGAGATTATTGGTAGTTCGATTGTATTGCTTATTTTATCAATTCTGCTTTAGTGAATGACCTAAAAACTAGTTTCATTCGTAGATTAGGACTTTCCCTTATATTTTTTAATAATATTTCGTTGCTGCACCTAGAAATAAACAATATTATAAGTAAAATATAAAAATGTTTGATTACGATAGGGCTTGGCCAAGTGATGACGTCAGAAATATCGATAGTCCTGTTGCAGTCTATATCGTAGTACCTACCTATAAATTAAATTTTTGTCCATCCTCGAATGGAGGTTTAATTTTGTTTGGAGTAAATATGTGTGCTCTGTTAACATTTTACCGTTTTTTTTTAAATCTAAAATAACCAGGTGGACATTGAGGTGTGTGATTTTGTATTGACTATTGAAAAGGTAACTTTAAAGCACCGCGGGTGTTTTTATTGCAGTTTGTGTAGTAGATATTTTAGAGTAAATATTTACGTTGTAGATTATTAAACAAGCCTTTTTCCCCAAAAGGGTTTTTTTTTACAAAAAATATTGTTTCTTTCTGCTTGATAAAGTAATAGGTAACAAATTAAATTTAAATATACCCCAAAAATTCCGTTCCAGCGGGACTCAAACCTGCACCTTCGAAAAAAATTCTTATCGGTTATAAGAAGAGTGAGATGGACTCAAATAAGAACTCCACTAGGTATCTGCAGCAAAGATTTTGAGTTTAAATTTAATAGGGAAATTCTAAGATCCCACCTAAATAAAACCATAATATTTAGGGGTCAATAAATAATGAAGGTTTATTTATTAACTGTTTTATTTCTCCAAAAGATCCCTTTAAAATAAGAATAAAAATTAGTTTATTCAAAATTGGAATAAGAACCTTATTCTCTTTATGACGTCAAATCTGCCAAACTGTGTTATTCACGAAAGACTTAATCTGCATTAAGATGTATTTATCTAAGTACCATACACATCATGGATGGATGATGAATTCTATCGACAATGTAAAAGTGTTGATCGAGGACAACACTATTTATAACTTACACATAGACTTTCACCAACACGTGCACATTTTTTTTTTGTTTCTTCTTCGATCTCTCATTGTTTATCTTGTACATACTAGATCTATGACTGTCATAGAGACAGCCATTAATTTTTGACACACCTAACATTACCGAAGTCAAATATTATCTTACTGCGCAACCCCGTGACTCGCTCAGCAAGTTCACCGAGCCCCGAATACCAGGGCAGGACTATGTATGTGACTGTTGGGTGTGTGTTTATATCTTCACGTCACAGATACTGCAGAGCCATAACATTAAAGTTTGAATGTTGGAAGTGATAACTCACGGGACTAAAACTTTTTTTTTTAATACTGGATAGTTAAAATGACGGAACAAGCAGATAGCCAACCTGATGATAAGGGGTACCCTTTGCCTATGAACAGTGCATTTTTATGTAGGTCACGTCCACCTGGGACGCGCCCTATGTGGACATTGCACTGCGCCCGCGCACACTGGGACATGTAGATGAAAAGTCTCATTTGCCTGTAATTTCACCGGCAACCCTTCAAACCAGAACACAGCAATGCGAATACTACTGCTTTGCGGCAGAAATAGGTATGGTGGTAGTACTCCCCAGACAAACTCTTTCACAAAAAAGCTCCACTACTACTTAAACGTCAACCTCAACACAAGCCCAAATACGCGCAACGGGCTTTGGAGAGAGCTATGCACACAGATTCTGTATCCGTACCGTAAACGATCCGTAGATCCGTAGAAGAACCAAGATCCCTGACATAGGTCTCAAAATTAGCAAGTTTAAATTGTAATGGGCAGGTCATATATATAGCTCGCAGAACCAACAACCATAACATAACATAACACCCAACAGTCACATACATAGTCCTGATCCCACACTAGGATCCCCTGTGTCGTGTGTATCAGGAACTACGAGTACCATGGTACCTTAGCACTCAGAACAAACATTTGCAGATCATACAAACATTTGTCCCGCAGCGGGAATCGAACCCGCAACCTCTCGCATCTCAGCCGGCTACTCGCCCGACGCGCTAAAGTGGTCGTCAACCACTGGGGAATAATGGTTCTCGAATGGCCAACGTCGAACCGGAATACGCACATTAGAAAGCCTATCCCTTTTCAATGGGCCAACGATATTTTAAAAGTCACATAAAGTCGTTGCATGCAGGCAACTCAGGACGTTCATTGAGGCATTCTTATTTTAATAGCCAATAGTCCGATATTTATACCACCATCCATTTAGAATGGGTATTACGAGTAGGTAGGTACTCTATGTAAATATAGACGAAGCCGAGAGCGGGTCAGCTAGTAATATAATAAAAGAGCGAATGAGGATCTGATGATTGACCTGGACGGTAGATTACGGAACCCTTGAATGCCTACTTTGTGCTTATCAAATTTGTCTAAATGGGGCAAGATAATCGACCTGGAAGGCGGTATTCGATCACCTCCCAAGCAAAGGTAGGAAGCGTGCAATGCGAAGTTTCAGCACAAAGGTATGGGAAACTTATTTCTATAACATTTTATTTATTTAGTGAAATAGTAATTTGTTTTAAAGTTTTAATTTTAACCTTAAAATCATATATTTTCAGAGACGTATCAATAGAGCCGGAGGTTACCTACTTTCAAACTCACAAAGTTTATATATCTACTTTAACCTAGGTAAAATACAAAAAGTGTGCGTTAGCCAAACGAGGACAGAAAATTTATATAACACACTTGGAAAATTCGCTGTTGTAATATTACTGATCAAAGCGAGGTCGTTAATACACATTGTCCGGAAAAGCTACCATTACGAGGTCTTGTGTGTTAAATTCACACATAAGGCCTCGGAAGGTACAAAGAACATGACAGAGTGTGAAATGG
This sequence comes from Operophtera brumata, assembly GCA_932527175.1. Taxonomy (NCBI): domain Eukaryota; kingdom Metazoa; phylum Arthropoda; class Insecta; order Lepidoptera; family Geometridae; genus Operophtera; species Operophtera brumata. The sequence continues at coordinate 15,561,265 of OW052239.1, read as the reverse complement.
AGTGTATAGAAGGCGATAGTGGCGCCGCCTGGTGGTTACACACTGTCGGGGTGTGAGCTTGACTTATCGTGACCAAAACGAGGTTAGGCCAATATTTCCGTTTCAAATATACAATAAGACTCAAAATCGCGCATAAAATACGATGCAATGGTCCGATCGATACGAGGACCCATGAAAAAGACCTCGCTTTGAAAATGTCCTCGGGTGTGCCTTGTGTATTCAATAGCAAGTCCTCGCTTGGTACTTAAGGTCAACACACAGACACACACACACACACACACACACAGAGACACGTCATACTTATAACCTCGGAACAAATATTTGTGCGATCTGCAGATATTTGCTCAGGGTTGTTCTGGGTGTTTTCTATGTAAAATAAAAAATATCTATTTAAGTAATATATTGTATTAAGTATATCAGTTAACTAGTACCCATAACACAAGCTCTGGCTTAGCTTGGGGCTAGGTAATATTGTGTAAACTTGTCCAGCATTATTTATTTATTTATAACACCCCGTCGTTTTTGCGTCGGGGGTTAAAAATCCAAACCTTCAAACTTTGACATTTATGATATTAGGGGGGTGGGATAACAGCGCAAAATCTTATAAAATGAGCCTTATCTACACGACGTTATTGTACTCAGGAAATGAAAATCTCTACCTACGAGTATATTTGACAGTGACACACCGTATCAGCTAGCTGTCGAGAATTGGTTTTGTCTCGAGTAACCTAATAATATGGAATACGAAAATCATGATACGAACGAGAAATAAGAATCTTTATTACGGAGCGAAGTGAGGTCGAACTGGGTTTCGTATGTGTATGATGGGTATTTATGATAGATGAGAATTTGTTCAACGATAACTTTCGAACTGAAATTGATCAAATCGTTTTAGTAGTAGTAGAGCTTTAAGTTGAAAAAAAAACCTTCCGTTGAAGTACTACCACCATACCTATTTCTGCCGCAAAGCAGTAGTAGTCGCATTGCTGTGTTCCGGTTGAAGGGTATGGTTGCCGGTAAAATTACAGGCACACGAGACTTTCATCTTTATCTCAGGTTGGCGGGCACGGTGAAATGCCACATAGGATGCGTTCTAGGTGGACTTGACCTATGTGATAACACAATGTTCATAGGCAGAGCGTACTGCCACAGAATAAATATAAGTGGGCTTTGCATAGCATAACATCAGGTGGGCCATATGCGAGCACTACACTGATTTGCAGCAGAAATAGGTATGGAGGTAGTACTTCCCTGGACGAACTCTTTTACAACAAAGCCCTACTAATTCTAAAAAGTTTATTACTATACATTCGTCTTACGTTATGCAATAATTCTTGTATAAATTAAGCCCAGTAAAGCTAGATTTTCATGTATTAAAATGTTGAACTCAGTCACGAATACCGTGACCTAATTTCACCCAATAAACATGTGGGTAATTCAAGACAGTTATGACATAAGTTTTCTTATTTAAATTTACCAGTATTTTTTACCGCACTTCCCTGATAAGTGATGGTTTTTGATCCAATCTATGTCAAACGGATTTCTAGGATTCTTAATAATGTTATGTAAGTAACAAACTGTTGATGGGTTTTTTTGGGAACCAGTTTTCAAATCGTAAAATCGTGAAGTCCGTTATGTTTACCCTCTGCGCAACATATTCGCGCATATTATACGGAACTGGACTGGAGTAAACTCCAGAAGCGTTTTGTAACTGACACACACAATCTTTTTTTATTAAGGCCACTAGAGGTGTTCTGAAACGTGCCCGTACCTGTATAACAGCAAGAGGGATGCCATATCCCATATAGCCCATATAGCCGTCATATGGGATGGGACGACATCTGTGACGCGGCGGGCGAACGGTCGCCTGCGACGCCGGAGGTTGCGGGTTCGATTCCCACCTCGGAACAAATATTTGTGTGATCTGCAGATATTTGTTCAGGGTGTTCTGGGTATTTACTATGTATAATAAAAAAAATATCTATCAATGTTATTTATATTGTATTAAGTATATCAGTTATCTTGTACCCATAACACAAGCTCTGCTTAGCTTGGGGCTTGATAATGATGTGTAAACTGTCCAGCATTATTTATTTATTATTTATTTATATTGAACATTTATTGCAATAGTTTTATTAACGTAGGTACCAGATTAGGTACACTTACAAATTGCATGAGACAACATTTTATTAAATTTGACTAACTTCTACTGCTCTATTTTTTTCTTCCAATACAATGAAACAATCCTAACACGAAACGTCCCGATACGCATTAAAAAAAAACTTGATCAAAACTAGTAATTTTTATGGAGAACTCACGCTTGACTGAAAAAATAACTACGCCAAAATTGATTTCTTACAAAATGAGTAAATGGTTCCAAAGATAGTTTTCGCGTATCTCTTAAGGATTCGGATATGCTCATTCTGTCCAAGTTAAATAGAACATTGTGTTATCTATACTGATTTATATATAAGGCATGAGCAGTACATTCTGTTTAGGTTATTTTTTTTTGTGTTTTGTCGTAAATGTTGCAAGTAATTCTAGCAGCGGTCTTCCGGTAGCACAACTGTTTCATATGTATTTTGTACATACCTTGTATTAGTAGTATTATTCTTTCTGTAAATAAATGTATTTCTCAGTAATTCAAGTTGATGTAATTCAAATTCCGCAAATCGCTACCTACTCAGAAATGGTGCGTTCAAAAGATTTCACTGCTGAAAATAAAATTGAATTTCACCCAATTTCAGTAGCAATTTACGATGAGCTAAAAATACCCCCAAATAAATCACAAAACCCCTCACCATACGCGAGCTAATTGAGCGAGCCGCAGATCGGTTCCAAACACACACCGCAGGCAGCATTCGAAAATATACATCATTTTATTTGAGTTGTTTTCTTAGGAAAAGCTTCCGCACTTTATAAATATATTGATAGATGAGATCACGCGTTTTTGAATGATGTAAATTTAAATCAAGGCAAAAAGAAACTCATACGATCATACGACGACAAAACAGTGATTATCTCTATTGTTGAACGATGTAGATATTATTATATTAACCGGTGTTTAAACAACAAGAAGAACCAAGAAAATATTTCCATTATTTATTATTGCACAGATTCAGAAAGGTAGATTTGGTAGCGTTAGTTTTTTTTGAAAGATTGTGGTTGATTACTCATTTTACTGGTTCCAAACACATAGTGACATATCGATTAAATTAGGGCAAAAATATATCATTTCCTATCAATCATTCACAGACAGATAAACCAACAATGTCTCTTCCATCAATTTAGTAAAAGTATGTGGTCATATCACAATAAAATTAAAATAAAGACATAAAGTTTACCTTTTAAGTGTGTTTATAATCCGTTCAGTCACATATCCATGTTTCCGGAGATACCGGCAAGTTTTGTAAGTTCGCGGCGCGGTCGCGCGGCCGGCGTCGAACGGCAGACTGAGCCCCCGCCCCGTGCCCACCCTTCACAAACATAATGCAATACCCGATTTACAAATTAATAAGACTGTGACCTCCTCATTTCCAAAGTATCGAAACACAATACCAATGTATAAATTTAAAAAACAAATGTTGCAAGAATGGTACCATTACTGAATGTAATATATTTTTGCGACTAAGCGTGCTACTTTAAACTTTGAATTATCCTTGTAATAGTTATACAGCATTTTGTATTTTGCATCGACAGGCAGTTTCAAATTCTATCGAAAGAGACAAAACACGGTGTAACGATTGCAAGGATAAATTAGTATTTATTAGTAGCACGGATAGGGTTCAAAATCACCAACGAGGTAACGTGAGGTAATGTTTGTTTGGTTATGATGACAGAGAATGTATGAACATCTGTCAAAAGCAACATCCGTTTAACCGCTCATGCGTTTGTACTTTGGATTAAGGTTTGGTAACTTTGAATTTCAACTTAATGCCTGATTAATTTGCTTTCATTTATTTTCAGTTAGTTAAATTTTCGCAAGGAACCTCGCTCATGTAAGCATCGTATTTGATAGTCAAGCAATAAGCCTTTTCCAACACCTTTAGCTTCGTTGTATAACAACGACCTGAAAAATAGATTAGTATTGGTGAACCACGCTAGCAGCCATTATTTTTAACGGACTTTAAACAGGATACCTATCGCGTTTCAAGGGCTGATCCGAATTGTATTGTTTTGTTTTTTTTTGTGTAGGGAATATTTGAACAATGGTTCCGTGAAAATTATCAAATCTGTATTTTTTTATACTACCACTTGAATGACTGAAAAAGCAGATGGCCCACCTGATGTCAAGCGGTAACCTCTGCCTATGAACAGTGCATTACCCCACAGGTCACGTCCACCTAGGACGCGCCCTATGTGGCATTGCACTGCGCCCGCCACCCTGAGACATAAAGATGAAAAGTATCATGTGCCTGTAATTTCACCGGCACCCTTACCCTTCAAACCGGAACACAGCAATGCGAGCTCTACTGCTTTGCGGCAGAAATAACTACTTGCAACTTTGGGTGCGGTCATAAAGTCTGAAAAGTTTGAAAGCTACTCCTACTTAAAATAAAATGTGTTTTCTCAAAATATTATGTTTTGTTGAAATATATTTTAAGAAAGCATTTTATTGAGCATTCTTACATAATTTTTACATCTTTCTTAAATTCTCGTTGATTGTTTGTCCAGTGAAAGCGGCCAAGTGCGTGTTGGGCCACACGCATTGCAGGATTCCGTAGTGGCACGTCACAATATGTGGACTTAGAACGTGGTTTTTTCAATTATGAATTTTTACGGAATTTTTTATGATTTTTTTTACACGGAAGTTTTAATAACTTCATCTTAGTAATTTTCAATGGATTTTGTACGAAATTTTCCTATACTTCTCCAAATTCGACTATTACTCGTTAACTTGTGAAGCCTATTTGAGAAGCTGTGATTTTTTTCACATTTCCAAAAACAACCATTTAGCTGACAGGGAGGGTCCTCCCTCTGACTGGACTATAATAAAGTGCGCAAACGGAGCCCTGAATTGAAAAATAGTTTTCACACACCTGCAACATTTGAGACCAACCTATCCAACGACACCACATACCATGGGACAGACGAGAAAATAAACATCCCCACTTTACGTGGAGGGGAGGTACGCTTGTAAATATTTAAAAAATAATTATATTTGATCACTTTTTCACCTTGATTAAAAAGTATACGTATACCAATTTACAGATAGACAGACGGACAGAAATGGAAACCTATGAGGGTTCCTTGTCTTGATGACAACGAAACCCTAAAAGTTATAATAATCCTCAGCTGTTTTAATTTAAGAGTAGGCTTTAAGCTTTTTAAACAGTTTTGTATCATTTCCGAAGCGTTTTGTTCTTCGTTGTTTACCGTCGTAAAGTACAGAAAGGCTAATTTAAATGCATAAAACATTTTTAGAAACGTGGCTTATTTTTATTAAAAATCTTATATTTCAGAGCAAAACCTTTGAGATTCAAGATAGGAGAAAAGTTAAAACAAGAAATGAATAACTTAGAACATAAAACTTAAGATACTTACTTCAGAGTTGAGTAGGTTCTATTAATATGTTTATCATTTGTTGAGCAATTTTAGTTAGTTCAATAATAAAGAGTTTGATTGGATTATTTTTCGCTTGAAGAACAATTTTTAAGTTTTCAATTCACCCCAGATGGTACCTAGTCCGATAAATTAAAAATATCTCACGCTCGTCAACTTATAGTCAACAAAGCGAAAATGATTTAATTTATTTTAACTTCTCACTAAAACTAAGACTTCGTAAGACTAGCCTTTTTCCCGCGGCTTTGCATGCGTGCTGTTGGGTTGAAAAGCTCCTATAAAAACCAACCATAAAAACAAAAAAACCTACTGCCGCCCCCGCTCTCCCATCCACACACCAAATTTCATCAATAACTTCACAAAACGCGAGCTTAGCTGCGGGCGAGGCTAATAAAACATAGCACTCAGGGTAATGTAGCTTCATGCTGGGTCAAACAGGCACGCGAGCAGCCGTCGTTTTGACGACACAAAGATGCAACTTTAAAAAAAAAGCTGGCGTGATTTTGTTGATATACTTTTAGATTGGTCCCATTTGCATCAGAATCTGAGTTCCATAAGGAATTGAGGAAACTCTTCAAATATTATGAGCAAGCTTGGTATTTTCAGCAACAAGTCAAGCATTTGCATTCAGAAAGAGTCATTTGGTGAAGTGAAACTGATTAGAAAGTCCACAGATGACCACCGGAACTCATCAATTATTTTATAAATATTTCACGGGTGGCGAAAATAGATAGTAAGGCGACTATAAAGAAGCAGATTTAAATAAATGGCTCAAAATTATACTGCGAGATGATTATTCTAGAAACGGCTGCACCAGTTTCCACTGTACATAGCTCAAAGCCTTCTCGCAAACACTATCTTTCATTAAAAAAACACATCTAAATCGGAGCACGGGTGCTCGGAACGGTTTCCGGACTACGTGGTAATTAAGAAACATGCATAGATATGTAGTTAATAAGTAATTAATATTGTAAAAATTAAAAAAAAACCTCTACTCATTGAAACGGCTGAACCGATTTTGATCAAACATAGCTAAGAAAACTACCAAAAAATACACCTTTCAAAAAAAAAACGAAATCAGTTCATCCGTTCGGGAGCTACGAGGTGACAGACAGACACACACACACACACACAGACACGTCAAACTTATAACACCCTGTCGTTTTTGCGTGGGGGGTTAAAAAGGGGACCTAAAAACAGACCATAATGATACAGTTACGTAGCGTCAACTAATGCATAATCAGTTTTGTTAACCAAGTACAAAGCCACAAGGAAATTTCTTTCAAAAACTTGTAAATCCTGTTTCAATCTGCATACGCTTTAATTGAAAACGCACTGGGTCGGGCTGATGCAAGATTGAAGTGCTATTCTACATATCAACTGTTACGTATTATTGTTCCAGCGCGGTATCACATAGGTACAAACTGTTGGGTATTTTAAGGTTCAACGTTATAGAGTGTTATAGAACGTTGTTACGAGGAAGATTCGGTAGATACATACTGAATGTAACCTGATTATTTGGCTCGAGTAAGTTTTAGTCAATCTTCTAAACCAATCCGACTTACTAAGAAGATTTAACTAGAAGATTAACTTAGTAGTTTCTTGAAGATATTACCCAGACAATTTAGGTCCTTAGAATATTTACTCACAAAATTTACTCAGGAATGTGGTAACACTTACAAAATATAACATGCGGCGTTCAGTAAAAAATTACATGACTATTTTGGTACATGAACTATTTGAGAACATTTGTACTGCCAGCTTATTTGTCCTATAGCCACCAACCAGTTCCAAATGCCTGTACATTTACGCAGGCACTTTTGAATTCCATTGGCCACCAAAAGTTAAATAATGGACTTCCGATTACTGGGCGCCCATTGATAATTCAATCATCTGGCTGGATAATTACTTATGATAAAAAGAGAGTAAAGATTTTACAGAAAAAAGAACTTCAAAATGGTCCTCATTGATAATTTAATCATCTGGCGGGATTATTTCTTATGATAGCGAGAAAGTAACGATTTTACAGAAAAAACTTAGAAATAAATGATCTCAATGCGTCTGAGCCTGAGATTTTTCGTTTAACACGGCATTACCTTACTGTGTTGCATCAAAAAATTTTACCTCACTACCAACCCGAAACTACACACATTTAAAACGTCAAAAACCTATCAGACTATCGCTGTCCTACTTCATATCCGATAAAACTTCCGTCCTTCAAATGGCACATTTGCTCAAATATTAGCGTTTTGTAGCCAAAACAAAATCAACCATCTGTATACCCTCTATAAAGATAATTTTGTTGTGGGCATAGTGTGCATTCACCTCTACACTCGTACGATTGCATCGGATATTGTTTTCGTCCGAGCGATCCTTTGCAAACATCATTTCAACGCTAGCGTACGCATACGTTGTATTGATACTCGTAGAGTTGCTGGACTGCTGAAGAATCGTTATCCTTATTTATATAGTACAATTTTTATACAAAGCGATAAACAGGAAAATGCCCCAAGTTTCAAACAATAAGTGGTAAACTCTTGACAAATTAATTGCAATATTACTGAGCTCACATGAGAGAGCGTAGGGCATTGGCCGTCAGATGTAATATGCTGGCACGCAGGTTTGCTCGTTGCAGTAGGCAAGTGAAAATAACTCTCTTCAAAGCCTACTGCCAATCTTTCTACACGAGCAGCCTGTGGTTCAGTTATACACAGAAGTCGCTTAGTGCCCTGCGCATCCAATATAATAATGGTTTTTTGGATTCTGATGGGACTTCCTCGCTTCTGCGGTCTATCAGCGATGTTTGCGGAGGCTCGGGTTGATGGTTTTCACGCCATCATCCGTAAGAAAACTGCCTCATTGCTCAGCAGAGTGCGGAGCAGTTCCAACGGCATCCTGCAGCTCATTCGCGATCGCTATGACCTGCCAGTAATGAAGGCTTTTATCCGGGTCCTGATGAGGTAGGTAGTCTCACTGGAGTCTGTTTGGTCGGGATTCGGACGAGAGTTTTCACGTTAACTTATAGCTAAGTATAACTAATGTATTTCTAATAGTTTTTAAGAATAATACTAACAAATAATGGACCTAATAATGTCTGATTTAATAAATGAATTATATTATTATATTATAATGTCCGTGCTACTCGTCAACATCATCATCATCAGCAGCAGGTAGTAATAAATAAATAAATAAATAATAAATAATGCTGGACAGTTTACACAACATTATCTAGCCCCAAGCTAAGCAGAGCTTGTGTTATGGGTACTAGATAACTGATATACTTAATACAATATATAACATAGATAGATATGTTTTATTATACATAGAAAATACCCAGAACACCCTGAACAAATATCTGCAGATCGCACAAATAATTGTTCCGAGGCGGGAATCGAACCCGCAATCTCCGGCGTCGCAGGCGAACGTTCGCCCGCCCCGCCACAGAGGTATCTATTGCTAGATGAGGCTTCTTTTATCTTTTATCAATCACCATGCTTGGCAGCTGGTTCAACTCATCCCCTAGATATGTAAATATCCTAGAAAGGTAAGATAGGTTATCCAATATTCGGCTTTTACGACATCCAAAAGAGGAGACGTAGGGGTCTTTTCTTAGGCTGCTGACACCACGGCAAGTATTAGTCAGATATATAGGTAATTCGGCAAGTCTCATGCGTTTTTGTTTTTGGTTCCATATAAAGTTGGGTTATCCGAGGCCGTGGTAGCCCAGTGGAAGACAATATCGCACATCGAAATGCCGAGGGTCAAATCCGTGGCGTGGGAGTTAGATAGCACATCTTCACGTTAATGAGTGTTATTGTATTATTGTATAAGTGTACTAGGCTTATTGGATCTATCGAAGCAATAAGCCTATTCCGATATAACTTAATTCTATAAAAAATCAAATAAAAACCCATCATAATGAAACGGCTGAACCGATATAATATCGGTAGAAAACCTGCTTTCAAATAAAAAAACCCCATTCAAATTGGTTCACCCGTTTAAGAGCTACGGTGCCACAAGCAGACACACAGACGAACATAGCGTTCAAACTTATAAAAACCCCTCTTTTTGCGTCGGGGGTTATATAACACGGGAGGAACCAAAAGCGCCCGCCTGTATAAAATAGAAGAAAATTCGTTCAATTTATTCCACGAAATACTCATTACCCATCTACCCAGTCTCTTTACACTAATGATGGTTGAGAAAATATATTTTTCACTTTGAAAGTATCGTGAAACGTTGCAGAATGAAAAGCTAAGGAAACGAGGACATTAATAAAGTCCGGGAAAACTCCCAGTCTCCCTTCTGTTGACACTTGTTGCTCTGTCCTATCCTCCTTATTTCTTATATATTTTAGGGTATTTTTAGTGTGTAGTGACATGGAATATGGCGATAGCATGACCTTTTTACAGTGTACGAGTACATTGAATTACGTAGGTTTAACGGTGTTCAAACTCGAGGAATGACGTCGGTAAATAGTTAATCAACCTAAAGCCCCGACCCATTTCCTAATTATGATAATAATGTTTGGATTTTCCTTTTGTGGTCAACATAGGCCTTCCAGATTAAATTCTTGAGGTTCTTGGAAAATTTGCCAAATCTTCATTTATTTGAAAATCTATGAAATTATTTTTACATTGATATCGCATAATTACGAAATTGCACACTGCTCACATATTATGCTAATTATATATGTATATATTTTCAGAAATTTTTAAGGTGAGCGATTATTTCACGAAATTAAGGATGATCCAGGTAGAAAGAACGGAAGACTGTTCCACTTAGAGTTAGCATGTGTTGCTTAATGGATAGAGGGCATCTGACTTTGGTTCCGAAGATTGCAGGTTCGAGTCCGGTCACGGTCGGACTAATTGAGTAATTCTTTATTTATGATTTTTGAATTGAACATGGACTTAAGTTAGTAACCAGTTATTTTAGTTTGCGCTATAGTTGACTCAAATCATAAAATTTGGTAAGAATTTGAACTCCGTATGATGCAAATAATGCTATAAGCTTGACAAATGTGAAAAATACCTAAGATTTATTAATTACTCCTAGACGTGTCTGTCAGGCAACCATGATGATGATAATGTTGATGAATGTAAGAAAGGGGTCAAAGGAGGAGTGGGTACGACTAATACCTAAATAATAAATCAAGTAAGGTGACGCACCGCACTTCAATTTATTAAAATGAAAGGAAAGCATTTGGACACTCATTGTTGTGTCCAAGCTAAAAATAGACACGTTGCTGACATATAAATGGGAATAGGACCTTCTCTTACAATCATTTTCGCCCTCGTATTGTTATGTTAAATTGTTTTATGTGACTTTCATTGTCTGATATAAATTGAGATTTTGATGAATGAAATATCTGAAATGCAACATAAATTAAATCAACCATTTTTAACATGATTAAGATTGGCTTTATTTTTACATGAAATTATCGTATTTTTATCTCTTCGAAAGCAAAATAATGGATGCTTTGCAGCAAATCAAATTTGTTTAATTATGGAATGTATATTAGAAGAAGCTATAAAAAAAATTGAAATAAGTATTTTATGAAAAATATATTTTTCAACGCAAGCTTTTATAAAACTAGTATTTGTAACCGTGTGCTGATCAAAATGAGCCTAAGCACGGCCATTCTACATTATCCATCGAGGAGTTCCCTTGTCCACCTTCCGTCTCCATCATCAGATCAGCTCGCTGTCACTATCGTATGATATTGTCTTCGGAATTTGACAAGTATGCCAAATTTCAGCTCAATCGGTTAAGGATAACTGCTTATGATAACATTCCACCCGGACATACATTGCAAGTTAATATAAAGCTTGTAATAAAAAATACATACGAATCAGTTGACAAATCTAAATACCATTGCAAACGATCTAAGGATAACAATCTAAAAAAACCGTCTAAAATACTACCAGATGGACCCATCCCTAAGAAGCTGGCTGCATTGCCCCACTGAATGGCAATACTAATGCAATGAGAGATAAGAGTCGGCTCTCGAATCACGCGTTACTTCAAAACCCAGGATTTTTAAAACGCTAAAGGCCCCGCTACCCCATGAACCCAGAGACTACATATGGGGCAGCCCCATTTCAAACGCCTAAGACATAGAATACTAGAAAACTATAGAACTTGCTACGAATTGAACATTAATACCTATCACATGATTGGTTTATGTCAGCGCTGATTTTTTTACCAAACAAATTCCTCAAGATCCTTTGATTGAAAATTGTTATATTGATTAACAAACAAACCCAGACCAGCATTTACCATGATGTCGCTTAGCTTTCATGAAGGCATTCAATGGCAGTAGCAAGCTATTGCATGAAAAGGTTTTCGTACAATTCATGCCTTTTCCCTTATTATTATGAAGCCCGAGGGAAAATAAGCGACAAATCCTTACAGTCCTATGAAGAGATTCTGTCATCTAAGCGGACAAAATAATAAAGGTTTAGGTATAATAAAAAAGATCGCGGGGACCTTTATAACGGAGTACTTTTATTATAACACGGATTAAGCTTGACCCTACTCATTCGGAGAAAATATCTCAGACCATTATTTGCAAGGATTTTAATATCTTAATAAACTAGGAAATGTTTAAAAAGTTTCTTGGTTTTCTTAGCTATTTTATTTAAGTTAAACCTAATATGTTTACTAGGTCGAATTTTAGGTTTAAGACTAACTATATATGTAGTTACATGCGCTAGTGTACATGTAGTCATATGTGCTTGGAGAGACCCTGATATATTTGTTTCTATTAAATGCGAATACCCTAAAGTATTTATAAGACATAACAAATCATTAATAAAAAAAACAGAATATTCCTTACCAAATTTGTTCATGCGTATTGGTATTGAATATCTTAAATTGGTACTGGTACATTAATAGGTACATTTCACAAAACCATGCTTAATTTAAATTTAAAAGTAATCCAATCCGATGCGTATGGCTTTTATCAAAGCTTATTGCGGTGCCTCGAGATTTTACGGTCAAAGGATTTAATAAATTGTATTGGGCTTGTTGAAGCGAATGATCCCTACAAATTGTTTTATTTGTTTGAATCTTGAGTCACGTGCTGGCTAGGTGTAACTCCAGGTATTTGAGCTCGCTCGATTTGGCTGATTTGCTAAACAGATACGTATAAATAGCAAGATTAGTGAAACTGGAATCCATTGATGTCGGAACAATATAATTTATAGTACAGAGTAGGTACTAGAGTAGGTTGATTATAGATAGATAGATAGTCAGTAATTCAACTGAATGAGCAGTCCTGGTCGAAATTTTATTATTATTTGCCTAATTTATATATAACAATTGTAGGACGCCGATCACAAATTCTATATTTCATAGGAATTTCAATTACAACCTATATATTATAGTTCTGGTTATAAAATAAATTGAATAGGTATCAAATAAACGTGATTGGTGTCCCGCAATAGCAATGTGTAAATACGATTATAAAATTGGTTTTCGATAGGGGTAATGAATCGGGAGATAGAACCGGCTTTAGAATGGCTTGAAAGCTATCTACATAGTTTTACAAGTCATCAGCATCATCAGCCTGTAGAAGACCACTTCTGTGACATACCTCCTCCATATAATGCCAAAACGGTCGTGAGTCGCCTCCATACACCAACTTCCTGAGGAGAACGCGGGGGCCTTCTTACCTGGCGTCGCTGTCGTTTGATTCCTAAACGGTTGTTGGTTCTGCGAGCTGTATGGCCTAACCACTGATGCCAATTTAACTTGTAATTATGAGAGCTCTTAATAAACTTAAAAGGAAAATTATCACAATTTAGTCAAATTGAAACAATAGCCTCCCACCTTTGCGGTTGGATTAAGCTATTCGGTCGTTTGCTTAGGATTATACAGCCGAAATGCTTGAGGCATGTTTTGATATCTGAGTAGTTTCAAACTGTGTTTGTCGTTCATTTATATCTTTTACTACTTTACTTACTAGTTCTTGCTGGTTTTAGCCGTTAACAACGAAGCCAAATAGCAATACTTTTGTCCCGTAATTATAAATGTATCGGCTGAACTAATAAAAAAAAAAAAAAAAAAACATTTATTTCAGGCACAAACAAACCATATCACACAGAAGATACAAACTTTAAAGAATAAAATACAATATAACACTAATCACAAGACTAGGTATGTATACCTATGTAGCCTACTGTGACTCGTCATGTCTTGTTTCCGCCCATGTGGACGGAAATCCAGTCTTTATATATGGGATTAGCCAAATCATCAGAGACAGCCCTCAGAATGCTATTATTCGATCGACGCATCTGACCACAAAATGAAGCTATACGTGACCTTATTATTGCAAAGAAGTAATTATTACGTCCGCTGAAAGACGATGCTATAATAAGACATATAATAAGGGGGATTTGCCATAATCACCACACTTGGAAGACGGATTGGTGATTGAAGTATTCAGTATCAGACTGGTGATGATGATGATGATGATGATACTGATGGAATGCGGATGCTAGATTTACATAAAACACTGACCCACTTTTCAAGATCAGAAATGCATACTTCACTTAGGTGCTCCTCTTTTTTCCCTCTTTGATCATCAGCATCGTAGTAGGGGTGAAATACCTACCTATTCAAGCTGGGGAAACTGTATAAAACCTTACATGACTAAGAATCATCTCGCTAAAACCATTTTTCATATAATTAAACCTGTATCTGAATAGTTTAATTGTTTTGGAGATAAATGGGAACATTCGTTTGCACACACAAACACACAACCTCTCACCCTAAATGCATATTAATTTTCTGGTCCGTTGGGCAACAAAGTACAAAATATTGTTTTCAAAGTCAAAGTCAAAAATACATAGCGTACTAATGAGTGTGTTATTACTGGAAGAAAGCGTTCGTGGGAAGCAATGGCGGCGATGAGCTCACCGCTTGTCACGTTTATATTCCCACGATGGTGCAACCCATGATGAGAAGAGGCCTTTTGAAGCTCTGTTTACCCCTTCGGGGAAAAAAGCTTGTGTCTATGTATGTATGTACGTAACCCTGGTTGTTTTATTCATTAAAATCTCAAGGATAATTTTGAACCGGCTTATAAACTAAATTTACTCCTGTTCTAACGCGACCAAACCTAGAAGAATCAGGCAACAAACACGGTTTGGCTTGATTTGATGATCCTTCTTACTAATAGGTGTGAAGCGCCTGTGTGGTAACCTGGAGAACAAAGACAAGCTGATCAAAAGAAAAAGAGAACCGACTTAAAAGAGGTTTCGTTTAGTTCTATCCTCGACTATGCAGGTAAATATTTTAAATCAAGTATAGATTGAAAGATCCTTGCCCTGCCTGTCATAATATGGAGCCCAAACCTGGATCTTCAACAACAACACAAAAACTAAAATACAATCATGCCATCGTACTATGGAGAGGAGCATCTTGGGTATCAAGCTTAAAGACATACAGAAAAGCAAAGATATAACAGGAAAAACCAAAGTAATAGATGCTCTCCAACATTCACAGCACCTGAAGCGGAAATGGGCGGGGCATCTAGCCCGCATTTCGGACGATAGCTGGACTAAGCGAGTTACTCAGTGGATGGGTCCAGGGGGTAAAAGAGGTAGAGGTAGACCCAGATAACGCTGGACTGACGAAATACGAGAAAGAGCTGGTGGAGACTGGATGGAGAAAGCAGAAGACAGAGGAAAATGGAGACAGTTGGAGGAGGCCCGTATCCGAAGTGGGGCCTGACTTTAATAAACTTTAATATAGAATGTTTTTATAGTGAATGTTAGAATAGTTATGGAAATATAGGCTAATAATAATAAAGGAAGAAGAAATTAGAATCTGGAAAATTAAAAGAGTTTATATTATTCCTCTGGTGCTCTCTAGCAGAGGTGTCGTATCCAAAAATATATTCAACAGCCTCAGCATATTAGATCTACCAACAAATACTTTCATCATTATGCAAAAAGCTGCCATTCTTAACACCTGCCGCATCGCCCGTAATTTTTTACAGGAAGACCGTACAATACATATTTATGACTATCTAAATGACAATGAAGACCACATTGCATAAGCCCGTGACTTCATTTATTGCCGAAACATTTTTTAAATGTTTTGAGAAAAATATAAAGTGTTAAAATAATAATAACAATAGATGAAAGACTGCTAAAGCTCATTTCAACCATAAATAAATCTAACCTAAATGTACACCATACAACCTACATTCAGTACAGTAATTTCAGCATAAGTCACGCAATACGAACACTATTCCACGGAAGTTAGTCATTCATCGTGATAAGCCACGAATAAAGCTTTTTTAACAACCAACGCAATATTTATGTCTGCACGAATGTCTGCGGGGTAAAACTGATTTAAAATAGCACACAATACCTAGATAAGGTTGGTATTTATATATGAACATAAGCCACCACGTAGTTTACTGTACTCCTGGTGACGTTTCGTTAACCATTTAGAGATGCTTTTTTTACCAACCAACGCAATATTTATGTCTGCACGCATGTCTGCGGGGTAAAACTGATTTAAAAAAGCACACAATACCTAGATAAGGTTGGTATTTATATATAAACATACCCTATATACACCATGTACCTACTTTACTATCTCCCCGTTGGACGTACAGTTCGGCCGCCATCCTGATGGTCTCTTGGATCATAGCTCACAACTAGGTGCGAGACATCACCAACCCAGTCTTCACGGCCACCTACTTGGCTCTGGAGCAGCCTTTGTTGAGCATCCTGGATGCTACTTACGTTTCGTTGACTATTTAGAGGACTTTCTTCATGAGCACCGTTGATGATGATATTTTTTCTAAAATTATACCAAGCCACGATAACTTCAATTATGACATATATACCGGGATATTTACTACGAGTTTTGAGTTGTGTTGTTTCTAATAGTGATATCGTTCGTATTACAAGAGTCAGAAACAAGATAGGTCGATTTGGCTACCCATATAACATCTACTCGTTTTCCCGTGATCAAGGCGCATGCAACTGCTAACACAGGTATATCACACATCGACACGTGGGTGTCTCGTACTGCTCGCTTTACGAGATCTTTTCTCCCCCATACGTGCAAGTTGTGGAATGGGCTCCCTCCTGAGGTGTTTCCGCTAAACTACAACATGAGCCGCTTTAAAAAAAACGTAAAAAGAGTCCTCCAGGGCAGGCAACGCATTGGCAATGCCCCTGGTGTTGCAGATGTCAATAGGCGACGGCAACCGCTTACCATCAGGCCGCCCGTATGCCAGTTTGTCGAGACATTACATAAAAAAAAAAAAAAAAACTATATTGATATATAGGCACAGGCCGAAATATCGCAATACACCTCATAAATCACGGGAAATATCCTGTTTTCTGAAAATTAAGTTTATAACCATGATAGTTTTAAAAACTTAGCAGCCGACTAGTTTAGTGATTGAAATTAAGCTTTTAAAACAAGCTTTTAAGAAGTACACATACGATTGATGATCATGATGATGAAATTATTAAGAGGAACCATGTGCTGGCTGATCAAAATACCAAGCCAAAAGAACACGGACAGTCTACTAATAACCATCGAGGAGTTCCGTTGTCTTCATCATCAGACAAGCTCGCTGTCACCAGAATATTGTATTGTGATTGGAGTTTAACTGGTATGCAAAATTTCAGCTCAACTTGTCGAGGTTAACTAGTTCAAAGTTCAGTTTCAAGATTTGTCCCACACTAACAAGTTAAGATAAGTAAAAGCTTGTAGAAAGAGGTAAAGTTTGTTTGTGAGATTGTACGTATGTAGGAGGTAATCTCCGGAACCAACGATCCGATTCCAAAAAATATAACACTAACTAAATAAATAAATCATAAATAAGTAATAATCAATAAATAAAATATCTTTCTATGTAATATATTGTATATCAGTAAGTATATCAATACAATACATTACCTACATAGATATAATATTTTTATTATACATAGAAAATACCCAAAACACCCTGAACAAATATCTGCAGATCGCAAAAATATTTGTTTCGAGGCGGGAATCGCACCCGCAACCTCCTGATGCGTCGCAGGCGAAGCTTCGCCCACCGCGCCACAGAGGTTGAAAGTTACATTACACTATAGTTGTTATAGTTACTTATAGGCTATGTTTTAGTAGCTTGCGCCAGCGGCTATGCTCGCGTTATGTATTGTTCCACGCATCTCCGTAACGGTTAAGTGGATTTTGATGATATTTGATGTGTGGATGGATGCTGGGAGAGAGGGGTTGGTTGGTAGGAGAGGGGGAGATGAACTGCTTTTTATCCTGTCATTGCAAAGCTACAGCCAAAAGGCTAGAACCTACTTTAATATACCTTTTGCAGAACATCGACTAGTCAACACCTCTACCACATATGAGGTAGTTTCAATCACATACTAAAATTCCCTCCGCATTTTTTGTCTCCTTATTTTTCAAAGCACTTCAGTCACTCAAAAATCTTGACAATCTGAAACAATTTGCTTAATATTAAGCTGAGTACCCACAGTTCCCTCAGGACGTGCCTCTCGCTTGGTTCAGAATTGGGTCGGCCCTTCCCTGTAGGTGCTATTATAAAAGAGCTTACGAATAAATCGATGTAGGGGTTTTTCGTCAGCGGAATGTCTCCAAAACTTCAGATTGGAGTCTAATTTAGAGGATGGTAAACTGGGTTAGTCGAATAAAATGTTACCACTCACAGACATGACATAACTTGTAAGACCAGAATTGCCTAATTATATAGTGCTAATGACAGTGGGTAGAGTTAAATAGGTTAGATTCCAGATCTACTAGTTGCAAGCACCTTGGATATACCGTACATCAACAATTCATATTTATTTTTACAAGATTTTATGGTTGTATGTTCGGCTCAAATCTTGCAACTGAATTTTGAAGCAGTTATCCTGAACCAATTGAGATTAAATTTCGCTTACCTTTCAAATTCCGATGACAATACAATATTACGGTGACAATGAGCTGATCCGATGATGGAGACGCAAGGTGGACAATGGAACTCCTCGATGGATAATAGTAGACTGACCGAGTTTAAGCTCATTTGAATCAGCACACGGTTCCGATCACTTATTTTTATAAAAGCTTGTATTCAAAAATATATTTTTCATCATAAAATCTATTTTTTAAGCCTTTTTAACGCAGGCTATTATTGTTTTTGGACTACCTATGCAAATAATTGTGAGCTCCACAAAGTAGGTACCTACTTAAAGGAATGTACGACCCCAAATGACGAATTACCGAAGCAATTACACACTTAAAGTGTAATCCTTCCAATTCACTGAATGATCTTAATCAACGTCTCAACAAATCTCCTCTAACATTTTAATTTTTAATTTCGTCCCACTTTATTGTCGCAGGTCGCGAAAGCATGCGAGTTTAATGAAACACATTCCTTCAACGTATTTGTGCTCGTTCTACGTGTGACATGTCAGAGCACCGAGTACAGTCGCGCTCAAAGTACTATTTCTTATAGGTACTTGTAATTGCAAATGATAATTGTTTTTTGTGACATAAGAATCCGAATATGTTTCTTGCTATTAGTTCACGTAATTAATTAATTTCTGAATAGAGGCCGTAGACAAAATAACAATCGAATAGCGATGTCGCTAGTAGAAATTTTTGGCTTTTCTATAGGTATCTCATATAGGTACTTGTGATTGCAAATGATAATTGTTTTTCGTGACATAAGAATCCGAATATGTTTTTTGCTTTTAGTTCACGTAATTAATTAATTTATGAACAGAGGCCGTAGACAAAATAACAATTGAATAGCGATGTCGCTAGTAGAAAAGCCAAAAATGTATGAGATTGACGTACGCTATCAAAATGACACGTGTTCAATTGTATTGTATTACGAACTTACGACTGTAGAAATGGAATTGCTTCGAAGCGATTGCCGTTTGGCTAGGCCAGTTGAACTTGCAGTTTAGGTCTCACACTATCACTGACTTCGCTAACTCATTACTAAGTTTTCAATCATGAAACATAAGCTGCTAAGGCCTTGTATGTGCTTAAGATTGCATCAGCAAGTCTACTTTTGAGAAATAAAACATGATAACGTCTGTAGGTAGAACCATAAAACAGGATACGCGTATATACTTACATAGCAACTAGGTATATCAAAACTCGTAATTATTTCAGTACAGTCAGGCAACCTTTGGACACCAGGAACCTTTCCTTTTTTAGTTTTTATAGAACAAACATAAGAAATTAAAGTTTTTGAGCTCACCTGTACACAAAGTCACTCTGTGACATGTCATGACGTGACTTACTGGAACATTGACTTGATCGCGAAAGCATCGTGATGTCAGTCGGGGTGAAATGGGACAATTCAAAGCCATTACGTGATTGAGACCATGAGTGGGTCAAATGTTGAAGGGAACTTTTATGGGAGTCAATGGGTCAAGCGTTTACGGAAAAGGAAGTATTTTATAGGTAGTGAGCATGAACTGGCAATAACAATTATGTTGAATGGGTTCACCAAGATCCTTGATTTTCCTAGTTAGTCCAAACAAGATGTACATCCGTGCTTGCAAAAGTTCAGGTCATGCTGATTTTTTTATATATTTTCAGGACCTTAACCAACATTAAAAAACCAGATTTGCAATTTTCCAAGTGCTGTGCGTGCGGCGCGGTGTGTCCAAAAAACCATGAAATTGTAGGGTTTTTTTCAGTTTTTGCTCAATATCTTGGTGAAGAAAGGGTCTGACCGGTACAATTACTGCGAATACTTTTAAAGTAAACTATATTTGCTACAATTTCACACTGCGAGCTCTATAGAGCTATTGGTTCCCAAGATACAGTTTTCCAAAAATAGGATAATTTCGAAATGTTAACTTATTTTGTGAAATATCTTCTAAAATACACATCCCACGTCAAATATTATGGGATATGAAGTTGTAGTAAATTTAATTAACTTTCATTTGAGACTAAATTGGTGTCTGTTGGCACAGTGGTTCTCTTAAAAATGCCAGCTAGCCAAGAACAGTCATAAGTGGATTTTGTGGTGGTAATGCAAATAAACTGTTCTCACGTCTTTTTAGGGTTGTATTTATCAATCAGTTAAAATTAACTGAAAACAATTACTCAAAAAAGATTTTTTGCAGCATTTTGAAAGTAATAGGTACTAATAATTCCATCGTTCCATCAAGATACCCTCCCCTTTGCTGACCACGTTGTACCTGCAGAGAAGCTCCCTTCGGGACATGAACTGCCATGGTCCACCTGGAAATCTCTGAACCGACTCCGGAGCCAGGTGGGCCGCTGCAGGTATATAACTTGGTTAAATGGGGATATTCCGACGAGGCACAATGTGACTGTGGGTTCACTCCACAGACGATGCCTCACTTGCTGTCCTGTCCACTGTGCACCAACATCTGCACCCTAAATGACCTGTGCGAAGCCACTGAAAATGCTGTCGACGTGGCTAAATTTTGGTCTAAAACAATATAATTATCTATTATGGGAACCAACGACACGAAGAAGAAGAAGAAGATTCCATCGTTGTTAAGACTACCTACTCCTCATTGATATCGTTCATACACACCAACCAATCACTTGCACTGTACGGCCTGCATTGTACACACAGCACAACGGTGTCATTACTCCTACACGGCATGTACTTCGTCATTACACTGCTGTTTCTCCTTAGTGTGGTATTGCCAGCATCGGAGAGTGTAAGTACCCAAATAAATAAATAAAATAAATAATGCTGGACATTTCACACAACATTATCTAGCCCCAAGCTAAGCAGAGCTTGTGTTATGCGTACTAGATAACTGATATACTTAATAATAAGATTATGTATATAAAATACCTACCCAGAACACCTTGGACAAATATCTGCAGATCGTACAAGTATTTGTTCCGAGGCGGAAATCGAACCCGCAACCTCCTGCGTCGCAGGCGAAACTTCGCCTGCTGCGCCACAGAGGTCGTCAAATTACTACTTATATATAAAAAAAAACGGTCGACAATTACAGAAGTCGCATATGATGTGTAACATCTGACATCTCACCTCCTTGGTAATATAGTTACACACTTTTGTCACTTTTCACGAAATCATGTCATCAAGAGATTGTAAGTACACATCAAAAATACGCAGCTAATACTTTCATATTTTTTTGAAGCTTTGCTTTGTACAGCAAATGGAAAATGGTAGCTTTCACTTTCAGATAAAGGCCTTCGTTGAAAAATAGGAGATTAAAAACCTAAAATTCCCACTACTATCAACTAACTTATTACTATCCGCGTAGGATGTAGAAAATAAATAATAACTAGTTAAGTGCTTCACTAGTTAAGTGCTTCTTAGTAAACGTTGACGCCGAATGAATTGGAAAATATTTTAATCCACAATTTTCATCTACTGTTAAGTAGGTATAAGACAAAAGAAAAAATAAGTGGCTCAATTTATTTAAAGTAGGTAGTATCTATTAGTATCTATTAACAACATCTAAGGCGCCCACTTTTCCCGTTTCTGGGATAAAGTTTACATAAGTTGGTAACACACGCTATCCTCGAATGACTTCTAATATTACTCTCGCCGAGCGAAATGCAAGAGATTCAACGACATAATCCCACTAAAAGCATCCTTTTTATTCGAAAAGATACGAGATTTCTGCTTACCTGGACTTGTGCTCTAAGATAGGTCTTAGAATAAATAGATACATACTTAGTATGTAAATATATATATATATAAAACAAAGTCGTGTTGGTTACACCACTTATAACTCAAGAACGGCTGAACTGATTTGGCTGAAAATTGGTGGGGAGGTAGCTTAAAACCAGGAGAAGCACATGGGGGGGGGGGGGTAGGAGGGGGCAGTTTTTCACCGGGGCCTACCCGTGCGAAGCCGGGGCGAGTCGCTAGTAGATATATAGTTAAATTGCGTCAATAAAGTTGACTATACGAGTTACTACTCAAGTCTTAGCATAAATATAATATTTTAAAATAAATAGAAGTATGCTTGGTGTGACTTTGAGAGATAAAATAAGGAATAGTGTGATACGAGACCGTTGTGAAATAAAAGACGACGTAGTGACTAGGATTGAAAAAGCTATGCAAAGATGGTTTTGGCATTTAGAAAAGATGGACGATAGTAGATTAACGAAACGGGTACATAAGACCAGCGTGAATGGGACAGATGGGAAGGGGAAGACCTCAGCGAACGTATTCAGACCAGATCGGAGACATTTTGGAAAAAGTCCAGGTCAGGTGATGGGAGTGAATGAAGCAAAAGAGGTGTGCCAGGATCGTAGCAAGTGGAAATCCGTGGTCTCTGCCTACCCCTCCGGGAAACAGGTGTAAGTTTATGTATGTATGTAAGTAAAATAAATAGAAAGGTTTCTATTCAAAATAGTTAAATGGAGTCAATAAAGTTGGCTGTACCTAACCTACTTGTGTTCTAGAATATCATGCATGTCTCAGCATTTTTTTTCCAACAAATAGATAGTCAAAATTGTTAAATTCTAGTCAACAAATCGAACCAGATAAATTAAAAACTCTTGAATATCTACTAAACGTTATTTATTACATACTTACGCACACAAAGTTCATAAAAAAAATGTACCGATGCATGTAGAATAGGCAGTCTGAGCGCTATGAGCGAACAAGCTTCAACTTACTTGAGACTGGCAAACAATTACATTCAAGCAATATAATTACGTGTCTACAAGCAAGGCAATAAGCTTGCCAAGTAGGTATCATTTTGAAACTTTAGGCAACACTGAATACCAAGTTTAAGGCATCAAGTCTCTTCAATACTAACAGTAAATTAAATTATTTACAGTCGAACGCTATTTACAAATGAGAGTGCCTGCTCATAAATGTGAGCAAAGCTTCACCTGTACAGTATACAATTGCTCTGAATTTAGCGTAGGCGTTCGCTTTATTGGCATCATAATAAAAGTGGCTTACCATTAAATTACACGAACAGATGGTAGCAAATTTACATATTACCGCCTTATTTTACGTTCCAGTAAACATAAATATTTAGTTGGAGATTCTATTGGTATATTGGAATAAGTATTTACCTACCTGTTTCGTGATTATCAGGTACTGCATGATATTATGGTATGGGCAGTTTTGGTACGAATATACTTAATAAAAAAAAACCTTTACAATCGTGTGACGATAAAACCAATATATCTCAAAATCGAGAAAAAATCATAATTAAGTAACTAGTTTTGTATAACATGCTGTAATGTGTCCAGCCTAAAAATAGACTCCATCATCTCCTCCCGTGGATGTCATAAAAGGCGACTAGGGGATTACACCAGAGGATGGGCAGAATTCACCTTAGTACTGAACACTAATAATATGATCACCAACTGGCCTGCCACGCGTGGTGATTATGGAAAATCTCCTTTGTATTCTGTAGGGGAGGCCTCGTCCAGCAGTGGACTATAACGTCTGCTGATGATGATTGTATTATATTCTATAACTCAAACGAGTTGCTGATAAATCTACAACAGGTACCTAATGCACTATCGGCTGCTGTAGATGACCAGCTCTGGGGCCATTTTTTATTTCCATTTCTGTGTGTTAATGCGCCACTGCAAGCTATAATTAAATGTTTGAGTTCCAGGTGCCCTGCACTCACTGGTATCAATTAAGAAAATAGCCAACCGATTTGAATGCAATCCGAGCAAATCGAAGGCGGGGAATTATGGCGCCAAAGATACGGATCTAACATGGTGGGGTCGGGTGACCGCCGACCAATACCGACCTCTGGCTGCTTCGTTCATACGTAATAGAGGCGGGAATCTATGCAAGAAGCCACTTATCGATATCGATGATCTTGTTTTTGGGATCAATGACCGTGGCCGGGTGACCTTCATTGACCTTTAGTTTTCTTCGTTCAAACACTATAGGGGCGGAGATCCGTGTAAAATAGTCCCATATCGATAAAGATGATCTTGCTACCGGACTAGGGTTGCAAATAGAAAAAAAACTAAATGTTTTTTTTCAAATTCATGAAAAAAAACATGAAAAAAAAACCTGGCATCATTGTTTTTTTTTCTAAATAAGGTTTTTTTTCAAACCAACAAATAATACGATAATAGCGGTTTTTCATGGTTTATTTACGTAAGTAACTTAAAACTAATCAAGATTAATTAATTAGGTACGTACATTTTATGTATGTTGTAACAAAATTATTCTAAAAAACTATCAGCATCACTGCTGCTAGTCCTAACACTAGTTCTGT
This sequence comes from Operophtera brumata, assembly GCA_932527175.1. Lineage (NCBI taxonomy): Eukaryota > Metazoa > Arthropoda > Insecta > Lepidoptera > Geometridae > Operophtera > Operophtera brumata. Next base: position 15,536,474 of record OW052239.1, on the reverse strand, counting down.
CATCGTCAGAATTTTCTGGTTCTTCGGACGATACAGAGTCTTCTAAGTCCATAACTGCTCCTCCTGGCGATAACTACCATTACAGATTTCATTAATGTTATTTTTATAAAACCAGAATATAAGTTGTTAACTTAAAGTCTAAAACTATCGTTTAAAAGTATTAAATGCTAAACAAATGAGAGATTCCGTACTTATGAAAAAAAACATATTCCAGAAAAAAAACTGTTTTTTTCACGGTTTTTTATCAGGTTTTTTTTCAAGCCAGAAAAAAAACCGTTTTTTTGCAACTCTATACCGGACGCTACTGACCTCTACTGTTTCGTTCACTTAAATAGTTATGAATGGTAAAAGGAAAAAATCTGCAATCGATATTGATTGCAGACTCAGGTTCGTAGATTCTGAACGCTCTCATCATTTGCAGCCGTTAGACATCCACAGTTGGACGAGGCCTCCCAAATATAATACAATGGGGGGGGGGGGGGGGGGGATAATTAACACACTTGGCAGGTGGATTGGTGGTAGTGGTATTAAATAAATAAATAAAAATAATAATACATTTATTTATCTCAACAAAAAGGTTAAATTATATATGTAGTATCTAAGTGCCGATGTGATTCACCTGTTTTGCGAGAGGCTGGTGCTATTGGTGTAGAGTACTCAAGTGGATGCTGCTGCCCATGCCCTGGTGTAATACTGATGGTGACGAAGGGGTAAATTCTTAGGCCGTGCAAAAAGTTTAATTTCATTCTGTTCATTTATAAATATTGCTGCCTTAAGTGTATTGTTTCAGAACTCTCTCAGTTACCAGTGGAAAAGTAATAAGAAACAATAATTACGACAAAGAGAATGGAAATGATTTATTTTTTTAAGATTTTCGGAAGGAAGAATGTCTGACGATTCTGGGTCCCAAACGACAAGAAACCATCTACTCATCCGCCTATAGTCTACTGATTGCGGAAACATAAAAAAACAACAACAACAACAACAAAAAAAACTAATTATAATAAAATCCACAGAAAAGGGACTATCGATACCTAGTCGTTGGTACGTCACTAACTTTGGAACGTGGCTTTTACCTAGTTAGTTTTCATGCTGAGTGGAGCACGCTGTTCCATACACCAAATTGAATAATCTGCATAGTGATTTAATATATATTCAATGACATTTACCAACTTATGGCCCGCAATCTCTCTTACAACATAATTATCAATGGAGGCCCCAGGTAGTTACAGATACACTTATATTGAATTTAGTTTTAATTGCCTTAGTTCAAACGTTAGCTGCTTGCTAGTTATAAAGAGTAGGTAACGCATAATTGATGAGAGCATAAACCAGCCGTGCTTGCTGCGTGCGGTGTTACCCACAACTCCACTATACGTGTCCCGGGTTCACTACGCCGTAAAGACCGAAGTGGTGGTGGAGTACCTCAACCAGAAGACAGGGCTAACCATGAAGGTCGAGCAGTTGGAATCTCGCCATGATGTCAATTTTATTTCCTTTATGGTGAGGGTGCCGACTGACCGTCTGTCGACCTTCATGATCAATTAGGACTCAACACAAAAATAATTCAACCTCAAACTATATCTACATCTATATAAGAGCTTAACCTGACTGACTGATTCATCATCGCCGAGCCAAAACCGCTGGCTGGACGTAGAGACTTGAAACTTGCAGGCGTATTCTTTATAGGGCGTAGGGACGCACTAAAAAAGGAATTTGAAAAATTTGCCCACTCAGTGGTCCAAAAAGGGCTTTAATATAGTCCCCTATATAAGATCTCTTGTGTCGTGGTTATCAGGAACTAAGAGGGTGTACACAACATACAAATGATACACAAACCCAGATCTGTAAAAATATTTGCAGATCCTACAAATATTAGTTCCAATATGTGGTCTTACTGCTGAGTGCAATCTCTACCTGACGTTATGACTGTGATTAAAAGTGAGTGGTAGATTAACTATGATTCTATTGAGAGACTAAAGTTTTATTTACTACTTATGAAAATACTATGAGGACTAAAACGAATAACTAACGTTACCTGTTGCAAACAAGAATCATATTTAGAGTGTTTGGGATTGCTGGTTTGGAAATCCCAAACAGTGTAACTGTTCCTTATACTTATCTCATCCAGGGTTACGTGGTTCAGAGTCCAAGCCACCACGTACAGAACATTCCTCTGCCCTGTATAGGCAATAAAGTTACGTAATTACAAAATAACTCCGCCTGTAGCGGGACTATTTATTTAATCACTGACAGGAAAATAATAGACGCTGGCTGCGGTGGTTTGGCTCCCATCAAAATTGTGGGGGTTTGGCCACATTTATGTGGGAGGCAGGAACAGGCGTTGTAAGTGACGATGTTGCCGACGATGGAGCACAAAGGTCTAGAATTCACCTTTAGCCTTTGAAGAGACCCAGAAAGTTTCATCCAGTTTTCATAAAAGACAGACGGCGGGTAGTGTGTTCCACTCCTTTGCAGTACGCATTATAAAGGAAGAACAGAAACGTTTAGTATGAATAAAGTTTATACTAATGAGGTAAGGATTGTACTGAGCCGAGCGTCTACTCGTCCTATAGTGATCGTGACAAGTGGTGAGCTCATCGCAGCCATTGCTAAAAGACTATAATTTACAATTATAGCACTTTATTGCACATTAGATATATATTATAAGTAATGAATGTGTGATAAAAAAGGCAGTCCAGGTCCAGACTCTCCCCTGCTCACCCCTCGGTACGCCCATGGTGATGACCATTATTTCGAGTTTTCCATACAGGAACTGGGCTATGCATCCACTGACTTGCCCGATGTACTATTAAGAGAACCAAAAATTTCAAACACAGATTTCTTTATCTAATGGTGCCCTAGTGATGTTCTTGGTAACTTACCAGTATAGAGCTATCACTGGTTACCTGCTTTCTACACCAATGCAGCTGTGGGTCTACCGTGTATCGTGATGATCGAAGGCATCGGGGTATTGTGTTTGTACTATGGCGGGCAATTTCCGTGATGCCAATATTATAGAACCCTTTGAGCACAGATTAACCTATTTAATAGTTAGCCATGGTGGGCATAAGCTATACGGGTGGTAAAATGGAGTTTTGTGACCTCACGATCAATCACCTAGACACTGGTCTAACCAAGTCAAAGCATTGAAGGGACTTGGGACTGCGGTCTTGATTGTTTGTCTTTGTCTTGATTGATTGTCTTGGGACTGAGATCAGTCGAAAATAGAGTGGCGTGGAAGCAGCTGTCAATACCTACATTCATTTAAGCTGAAACAGCCGAAGAGGGCTAGGCAGAGCCTCAATGGGTCTCTTTTCACAGTGGGTTTGCACTATCGTGGAATATAGACGTGACAAGTGGTGAGCTGATCGCAGCAATTGCTTCCCACGACTGACTCGGCTAACGCTTTCTTCCAGTAATAACACATTCCATAATAAGCTAGCAGCCAGGAAAAATCTTATACCAACGAATCTTATCAACAAGTCCTTAGTCGGCTATTATGACATCCACGGGAGGAGACAGAAGAGTTTTTTCTTAGGCCGGACACACCACAGCATATTTCAAGTTAGGTCTTCAATAGTTAAAAAAACCAAGAAAAAGGGTACCTAGATGGTTAGATGTTTATTATATGGACCAGTAATTTTTTGATTCAATCACAGAAAGGGTATAGAGACTTATTGTTAACGAGAAAGCAAAGAACTGTATCCACCTAGATATTTGGTCTCCTATGCCGCCATGATGCGTCACAGGCCGCCGCGCCTTAGCGGTCGTCAAAGATGGGCAGGAGCATCCCCTTGAAAGCGTGGTGATAATGCAAATGCCCCTTTTTTATTTTATGAGGGAGGCCTCGTGCAGCTTTGGACGTCGAAAGGCTGCTGATGATGATGATGAATATAAGCAAGATTAACTTTTGAAACTATCATAGTTATGTACTCACATAATTTTCACTAAAACGGGATATTTACCATGATTATAGAGTTTTGTTTGTTCCTGAAATTTCGGCACAGTTGCATGCGCCATTATTACGGGAGAACTTGTCTTTGCGAGTAGGTGTTATTGGCAGATATATCTACCCTCTTTCTCACTCTTTTATTACGAACGATACCACTACCATCGGTTTCATTGTCACACTTAACTCCACCTTGACTCACAACACTAACGGTATCCGGATGCGTAGCGGGTACCACACTTTTATGATTATTACACATTCTCCACCACAGGCTTCAACTCAATAATCATGGTAAACCCGTTTTTTGTGAAAAGTATGAGAAAGATTGTTTGAGTTTTAGTTTACCCAATAGTTCCTACAAAACTTTTATATCTCGAATCCACGTAAAGTTTTCCAAAAGCGTCACATGTCTGGGAATTAGAGACGGAAGCGAACTCACGCTACTCGTTAGAGTAACTTCCTTAGATAACGTCTATTGTTAGCCATTTCTCTACAAACTAGCTTCAATTTAATTCAGTTTACTTTTCTAACAACGTAAACCTACTATTTCGGTTTGTTGTCACGGATTTTCATCATCATCGTCAGCCTCTAGAATTTCACAGCTGGACACAGTCTCCCCCATGGAATGCCATGCTTGAATCACATCACATCCATCCAACGACTGAAAATTTTAAAATTTCATCGTTCCATCGAGAGCGGTTTGCCTATCGTGTGGTTCTTGGTCTCGAGAATACTCGCTACTAATAATACCTTTATTCCCCATTTATATTTGCTATACTATATTTGTATAGTTATTTCGGCAATACTTAGAAATTTAGACTTTTTTATAGAATGGGATGAATAATTTTAAATATATAAATAATAGTTATACTATAATTCGGTATGGTATGACAAGTTTGTTAAAACAACGATACGGAAGCCTCAGGGCGCTAGTCTAAATCGCATTTGACCGTATTTTTTTTGATTGCATGTTAATTAAGCTTATTTTAAGGTTTGAGTCCAGCTTTAATCGACCTTCCATCTCCGTGGGAGTCGACGACAGTAATTAGTGTTTCATATTTAAAAAAGAAATTAGACCTTTCGAAGTAATTAGGGAACGAGCAGATCCTTTAAAGAGCACGAAACACTTCAGCGTGTGACCTTAACCTTTCGTCGGTAAAATTATTGCCGATGTAAAAATAAATTGCCTATGCGAAAATAAATTAGTCTGAGAAGCGGTGCAGGTAGATTTATAGGGTTTTTGAAGGGCATTAAAGGTACGTCTGAAGGCTCATCATGTTTCCTTATAAGTTAACTTGCAAATTATTAGTTCCGAACCAAGTGTAACAAAATGGGGTAGGTAATAAAAGTTGTGGTCAAATTAGCACCCGAGGCGGTCACTACATCAATCAATTGTTGCCTACGACTGTTTTATTTTTAAACTTGGATGCTAATTGAATCGAATTCACAAATAAACTGAGTAAAATGTGAATTAATCGACTTACTCGTGCCATTGTCAGGTGTGTGCGATTCATGTCTGCTTTTTGCACTGCAACCAATCGATCATCTTGCAGAGAAGTTTTATTGTTATTTATGAAGTGAGTGTACGCATTGTGGATTGCATACATGTAGGTATTCAAACATGTAATACGTAGGCGAGTATCTTCATAATTTTAAATCATGATGGAGATATCAGAATTTAAATCCAATATTTCGGATTTAACATTAACCATGCTACTAATAAACTTCGACTACCCTCTGAATACTTACATCAATGTTTTGTCTCGTTCGATCAAATTTAATATTGCTAGTCAATGCAAATGACAAAAATATTTCAAGGATAATTTGCGTTTTTTTTAATGTAATGGCACGACGAACTTGCTTACGGCAAGCCTGATGGTAAGCGGTTACCGTCGCCTAATGCTATCTGCAACACCAGAGGTATTGCCAATGCGTTGCCTGCTCTGAAGGACCCTTTTTACTTTTTTTTTGAAGCGGCTTATGTTGTTGTTTAGCGGAAACATCTCAGAAGGGAGCCCATTCCACAACTTGCACGTATGGGGGAGAAAAGATCTGACCTCGTAAAGCGAGCTGTACGAGATACCCATGTAGTTTTATAGTTGCACGGTTGATTTTCAGAACTGAGAGTATCACATACTTATAATGTACGTTCTATACACAGTGAGGCTGATTTTACAAATGCTTGAAGAGTGAGAATTATGGTGACAGGCTCTTTCGCCATCTTCCATCTCCAATCGAAACTTGGGCTTGGTTGAAAAGGACTTTTTGCTTGTCAAATACACGTCTAGGGCATTTTTCAGATTATGATATTTTGCGTTTAGGGCATTTTTCGATTAGGGCATTAATTATCTAGGACATTTTGCGTTTAGGATATTTTGACACACAGCTAACGCTAGTTCAGGAGCCAGAGCTTCAACCTACACTGTATTTTCACAGAATAAATAATAGCACAAGTAATAAAAACATTATTATAATTATTATGATTTTGCGTCTAGGACATTTTGCGTTGAGGACATTTCACATTTAGGTAATTTTTCGACTAAGATAATTTTACGTTTAGGAAATTTTGCGTTCAGGACATTTTGCGTTCATGACATTTTGCGTTCGTTAAATAGGTCATTAGGCGACGAGGGGATACCTACCGATCCAGAAATACAAACAGTGAGATCATTTTCCTACTAAAACGTTATATGAAACTAAAAACCAATCTAAACGAAAAATACTCCAAGATAATTACGCGCGTAGACTGTGGCTATTCGATAGGTAGTTAGATACTCTACATTTTATAATATTATGTCTCTTATCCATTTTGAAACATGAAACAAACTGCATTCGTATCAGTCTAACGAGCATTACATAAAAATAAGTTGTTTCCTAAACATCTACGTTTTATTTAGAGCCAATAAAGATGTTTAAATATTGAAATAACAATAAGCTCTCTGGATTATGTCATTCCACGAATCAGTTGGAACTGGCGCATGGCGCCGTGTGACCCCTCAGCGAGGGGCCCTTTATGCTACAAACATATTTAGCATATTAGGTTCCAGTTACAATAACATAAATGATATCTTGAATGGAAATTATTATCATTTGAAGTTATTTTTATTTTGTATCCAATACCATCAGTTTTATATAGCGATTCACTTATGCAAATGACTTGGAAGCATTGTAAAGTTTAGGGAAAACAAATAGGTTTTAGATGTCAAAGTGGTTTGTCCGTTAATGTTCGTGTATGCCATATAGTCCTGCCTGTCCAACAATGTTTTGAGATATTTGTGTTGTGAAATGCTGTGCTTGTAACTTGTAATTATGTACTCAAAAGTAATATACTTCATTCATATATTCTAGGTACCTATCAGTTTTTATTCCAGGGCCACTGGAAACATAATGTGTTAGATTAAGTTATAAATATCTTTCTATGTATGTTAGTTGTAAGGTATATAATATTACTATGGGCCTTTGTCTAGGTACAATGTAAATTTTTCACTGTTGCCTGAAATAAATGAATTGAATTGAATTGAATAATGAACACTAGAATACCATATTGGTTTATTCCATACCAATAAGTATTTTTTTGTTGAAACATATTTTTCATGACAAGCTTTTATAAAATTTGTGATCGGAACTGTGTGCTAATCAAAATGTTCCCAAACACCGCCAGTCTACAATTATCCATCGATGAGTTCCGTTGTCCGCCTTCCGTGTCCATCATCAGATCGATTGTCTTCGGAACTTGATAGGTATGCAAAATTTCAGCTCAAACGGATGTTAAGAAGTGGTTCTAATACAGCTGCAAGATTTGACCTAAAAAAACAATCTTACATTCAAACATTGCAAAATAATTTAAAAAAATTACACGGAATAATCCGTTGGTTCTCGACCGATTTAAACCGATTTGAAACATTAAGATCGGATGTTTGGGTCCATCCCTCCCAACCACTAGACCGTCTCCGACCTATCCGACTCTCCCCATAATAATTATAGTTATAAAAGTCAAAAGCCTGAAATTACATTGTACCCTTTGTCCTTTTTCATTTCAGCTCACACAACCCACATCACGTCATATTATGAATAAAAGCGGCCAAGTGCGTGTGGCTATGCGCATTGTAGGGTTCCGTAGTTGCCCGTTATAAATGCGGCCTTAGAAGAGGGCTTTCCCGTTTTGCACAACTAACAACTTTGCAATGGAATTTGTATAAAATTTTCCTATTTACTTCTAAAAATATCTTTTATAAGTTATTCGACTGTAAAGCCTACTTAATTGTGATAGTTTTCCTTTCAACTTCGTTATGTTAGTAGGTAATATTAACTGTGAATTTTTCCACATATCAAAAAACAAGTGTTTCACAAAAATGAGCACTTAAAATCTTAATAATTCTCAAAACGATCACTGAATCGAAAAAAGGCTTTCACACACAAATACAACAATTTGTTGACGTGATTAATATGTCAACTATGCCAAATTACAGCTTTCCAGTACTAAGTATGTGTTCATCAACACATTAACGGGGGTTTAAACGGCTTTTTCATCCCATCTATTCGAAAAGGACGACTGGGTTCGCCTTTAAGTGCACCCAACGGTGGTGTTTTCTATGAGAAACTTTTAGCGGGCAGTAATGAGTTTTGCGGCGCACTTATTAAATTCCTAATTCAAAAAGTGCGCGGCAAAGATAATTGCGGCACACTTATTGAATTTGGAACCAGCGCCAAATAATTCGAACGCAAATATTGTTTGAATAAATACTGGCTGGTACGACGACCCAAAACCCAAAACAAAAAAACACAAAACACACAAAAAACACAAAACACAAAAAAAAAACACAAAAACACAAAAAAAAAACACAAAAAATACAAAAAACACACGAAAAACACAAAAAAAACACAAAAAACATAAAACACACAAAAAAACACAATACAAAAAACACAATACAAAAAAAACACAAAAAAGCACAATACACACAAAAAACACAAAACACAAAAAAAACACAAAAAGCACTAAACACAAAAAACACCCAAAAAAAACACAAAAACACAAACACAACAAAAAAAACACAAAAAAACAACCATTTGTTTTATTAAATAATAATATTACAATAACATATGAGGCGCCTTTTATTTTCTCATAGTGGGTGATGAAAAGCAGAGTGTATCACACGGGCGCAACATATATTTTTGGCTCGGGCGACGTACTTTGAATCTCTCGCTACGTTCAGGATTCTACTAAAGATTCCCTCACTTCGCTCTGGATTCAAAAAAGCGCCCTCGCCGTAAAAATATTATGTTGGTCCCTTATGATACAATCTACTATTTCGTTTAAAAAACTCTTTTTGACAGATATTTTCATACATTATGTATCACTTTGACGAATGGTTACGGTAACCGCCCATATTTGTTTCTTTGTGAACTTGGGTCTAAGAGTCTCTGAGCTAAGCCGTGGACAGACAGACAGACTGACGGACATTTCAAAACTATAAGGGTTCCTTACCTTTTGACTACGTAACTCTTAAAACTTCCGAAACTTCAGCAAGTCACAAGAGAGCCACGTGTCATTTAAGAGGAATACTTCGGCAACACCATGTATTTTCATACTGCGAGATACTTTGGAACTTTGCTCTCACAAGATAGTTGTGACAAAGTGAAAAGTTTAAAGGTGAACTCTCAGGTATGCTTTATGTCATTGTCGGAATAATGTTACTAAATAGCCCCGCATTGCTTAACATTATTACATAATTCATCCAAAACCGTTTACCATACAAAACTTTGAAGAACTATAATTGTCGGTGATAGAATGATATAATTTCATCACTAGTGTTTTATTTTAAGAAAAACCAATTACAAAATGGCAATTGCCCAGTTTTATTACAAAGTATACATTTCAATGATACTAATAAATGTTTACTTTTCACTAGAAACGGGATATTTACCATGATTATATAACCATGATAGTATATTATAATGAATGTTTGTATGAAACAATACATTTTAATATTTTTTTAAATTATTTAACCTTTTGTGTTACTCTGGTAAGCAAAGGTCTTCCTCAATTTTTTCCACACATCCCGGTGTTCCCATAGTTTTATTATAATTCGTTTTAACCGAAGTTAAAAAACTAATGATTAAATTATACCTATCTATTCTATCACCAACATTTGTTCCTCGAAGTTTTGTATGGTAAACGGTTTTGAACTGACAAATGCCCCATGATGGTGGAAATACACAAACCTTTCAGGGTTACAATACCTCAAACTAGATCAGGGTAATCAATAAAATACCAATGACACGACGAGGAGATAGACATATATTTATTGTATTAGTTACTATTTCCGCCACAATGGAGTACCTAATGCTCGCGTTGTTGTGATTCGGCTTGAAATGTTTCGTTGCAGGTGAAATTACAGGATACTTTTCACCTCTGTCTCAGGGTGTCGGGCGCAGTGCAATGCCACGTCGAGTGCGTTCCAAGTGGACGTGACCTATGTAGTAATTGTTACAGGCAGAGGTTACCGCTATATTCAGGTAGGTTATCTGCTAGTTTGTCACTTGGAATTTGATGAAACAAATCATTAATTGTTAGGACATTGTATCATGAAGACCCTGCTGCATTTGTTTTTCTTGGGTATACAGTACCTTCTTCTAAAATGTAAATAAAAACCCACGACAAATTGTTGCCAAATCTAAAACCTTTTTAGTATCCTTCGCTTACGTAAGTCTTATGTGCGAGATTGAAATCTAGTACATTATAAAATTCATAGGTTACTGCAACATGCGCTCGATATTTTATGCAGTAAACGTGCTCTGTTTTATGCATCGTATCCTTCATTTTGCAATTTAGCAAGAATACATCCGTTAAATATTAATGCATTAGTTCGTTAATGGCTGACAGGTTCTGTTACTAGCCCCCGCGGTGCGCCATACAAGGGTACCAGACCAGATAGCCAGATTGGAGGCATGTTCGTATCAGGAACATGATTTTTGGATTAAACGCTGGTTCGAATATGGGAGTTTGCGAGGGCTTCGCTTTATCATACAAAATATAGTTTATCTATAGGTTTACAAATTATGAGATGACTTACAGACAATTATGGGAGAGATAGGTTTGCTTTGCATATTTTCTTTAAAGTGGGTTATAAATAGATGGTATACAAACTATTATTATTATACAAAGACAACCTCTGTGGCGCGGCGGGCAAAGGTTCACCTGCGACGCACGAGATTGCGGGTTCGATTCCCACCTCGGATCAAATATTTGTACGATCTGTAGATATTTGTTCAGGGTGTTCTGGGTATTTTGATAAAAAATATCTATTTATGTTATTATTAAGTTTATCAGTATATCAGTTATCTAGTACCCATAATAGAAGCTCTGCTTAGTTTGGAGCTAGATAATGTTGTGTGAACTGTCCAGCATTATTTATTGTTATTTATTATTATATTATAAACTTGCCATCTTTTGCACAACAGTTTCTGATTCTGTATAAAATAATGATTGACAACGACGAAGACGTGCTGAACGCGTCCAGACTATAATTAGACTCCTCTGTCTCCTCCCGTGGATGTGTAATTAGACTCCTCTGTCTCCTCCCATGGATGTGTAATAGCTGAGTAAGGCAGTTCACCAGGGGGTGGGCAGCAGCATCCAATTGAGTACTCAACAACTACACTGCGATCACCAATCCGCCCGCCAAGCGTGGTGATTATAGCATATACCGCCATTGCATGCTATAGGTCAGGCTTCGTCCAAAGGACGTCCAAAGGCTACTGGTGATGATGATGAATTACATCTCAGCGGAATGTTGTTTAGAACCATGAAGAAGGTTCTTGAACAACTGTTGGGAAAAAATGGTTCTCGAGTAGCGACCACAAACCGAAAGATATTACTGTAGTGCCCTCTCGGTGGACTGACGACATTTTGAAGGGAGTTGGTGGATGGAGGCGGCTGAATCGTGGCGTTCTATATATCATACAGTGGATGTTTGTGATGATGATGATGGTACTAGGCAGGAGGGGCGAATAAGAAGTACGAATACATGTTGAGGAAATGGTACAAAATATAAATACGGAATAATAATAATTGAGTAACGGGAGTCCTTAAAATTCTAGGAATAACTGTTTTCCTACATTTCAGCACAGTCCTGGAACATTTGGGTAAATCACTTAAATCTACTTACGGTTGTTAAGCTGTCAAAAATACATTACAGCGACAAATCAGCGTGATAAATCGTTCCACCCTCTTCAGCCCCGAGTGTGCACCCACGCAACACGCACGCATTCTGCGGACTTCCATGAAGGATTCCTGAAACATTCCTTTAAACCACTTATTTGAATTTGTATTAGTATATAGCTTCTATTAGTTTTACAGGGTTGTGTAGAATTTGTAAAAGTTATATGGCCACAAGTAAATAAAAATAAAACGGGCAAATGTGAGCAAGAGTCATGCCCTGAGGGTTCCGATGCATAAATTATTCGGAAATTATTAGACCCCTTTTTGATTTAGTACCACTTTTTCCTACAAACATCACCAAGCCATTATATTAGGGTAAAAGCCATTGAATTCCATTTTTTTAAAATTTTTCCTTTATTTGTGTCAAAAAGCCTCCAGCCATTCCAAATTTCAGAATAGACTGGAAGTACCCTAGAGGTACTGGCAAAAGCATTGCCGATAACAGGCAAGGTTGCGGGTTCGAGTCCCGCTGGAACGGAATTTTTGGGCTACATTTAAATTTAATGTTATCCATAAAGTGCACTTTTACACTTGAAAAATAATATACTACCCTAGAGGTGTTTCTTTTTCAATTTCCATACACAAATTAGACATTTTAAGCAATATCTTTTTAATGCATTCAGTTAGAAGCTTCTTTTTTTTAGGATTTTTAGGTTCCTATAAATTTATAATTGCTACCTTCAGCGGTTCCTGAGAAAAAAGACCGATGGTACCTTTTAATGAAAAGCCCGCTAAATCAAATCGTTTGAAAAATAAAAAAATAAACTCGCCCAATAAGCAACAACACACGGCTGTGTTTTTGCAGGGGACGTGATGGTTAAAATTAATTATTTTTGGTCACTAGTTTTTGATGTGTAACATCCTTCCTTTCGCTTTCCTGAAATCTGTGCGAGTGATTTCGTGAATAGGTCGAAAGTGTGTAACAGGAAGCGCGCATTTTTCCGAGATGTTGGTACTATCAGCCATGTTGCTTAATACCAAGGAGGTGAGATGTCAGATGTTCCACATCATATGCGACTACTGAAAGGCTCGCTCGTTTTGGTGGCTCTAAAATGACCTCGTAACCGATTGCAAAAGAATCAGTTAATTGAATTAGGCCGATAATACCAAAATTAAATAAGTTGGTCGCAAATTGTTTATTCACTAATATCCATTAATCTTCAAAAGGTCTATCCTCGAACTACTCCGATGTGTTCGTAGACAAAGGTACTCGTATTAGAACTTAGACAATAATTGGGTCGACTCGACCTGAATCCCTGCTCGCAAACAATTGATCAAATTCCTTCAAGGAGCAAATCAAATAATAGTTAGCGTCGACAAACAGTCTGGATGTAATAGAAGACAAATATCCTCCTATTCACAGGAAAAAGGCACTAATTAAGGCAATAAACATTACTTAGAAGAAAGACTTGCCTATCTACTTTTATATACTAAGTCAGCTACTGTACTAGTGTAAGACATTTACTTGCGATTTTGTGAAAGACTTTCAAAGAAAGGAGGTGGGTAACCGCTGACCCAGATCAAAAATATATGAACCAGGGCCCCGTCATGGAAGTAATTGGTACGGTTCTAAATGTTGTTTTTTGTCCAATTTTTTTAAAGAACTTGTGTATTTTCAGAAGTTGGGAAGGATAAGTTGTATTTCTAAATAATTAGATAAATCAACTTATTGCATTTGCGTGAAACAAAACGCAACAAGATTCATTACTTTTCCACAACGTCTACGCAAGAAATTAAATTAGCTTTTTAATTATCTTAACATAAATTATCAATAACCAAAAGTATCCCAACTGTACCTTACGTTAGTCAAAAAAGTTGGGTCAAAAAAAGTATGGGGAGTTGCCCATGTTCTTTGAACATGGGCAACTCCCCATACATTCCTCATACATTCTAGCCTTAGGTTTAAGTGATAATCAAAAATGACAAAATGTAATCAATTGCGTCAAATATGTTAGCTTGGCTACCAACCCTAAAACGTCAAAATCTGACTATATATTTGACTAATACTGACTGTATTTTTTGCAAGCACAACAAAAATATTATGCCATAAATACTCGCGTCTGACTTTCCACCGTTGTTCCGTTCATGGGTTCCGTTAATAAACGGGGTAATGACGTCGGGGGACTTACATAGCAACCGATCCACTCTCGCTTTTCGCCATGAAGAAGAATCTCATTCGGTTAGTTTGTAATGAGTGTAAGGTTGTATGCTCGCATACTGTATGCAAAAAGCGCTCATACTGCCCAACTGCGCGCGTTATTTTTAACATTGTTAATGCACTAACAAGCAGATGGCCCACCTGATGTTAAGCGGTAACCTCTGCCCTTAACAATGCATTACCTAGGACGCCCTCTATGTGGCATTGCACAGCGCCTGCCACCCTGAGGCATAAAGATGAAAAGTCTCATGTGCCTGTAGTTTCACCGGCAGCCATACATACCCTTCCAACTGGAACACAGAAATGCGAGGACTACTGCTTTGCGGCAGAAATAGGTATGGTGATAGCATTTCCCCGGACGAAATGTTTCACAAAAAAGCTCTAATACTGCTTAAAATTAATATTACTACTACTACTTACTATTTGGTCCACATCTGCATCCAGCCTGCAGATTCGTCTTGTGGCGGTAATTCAAATACCTATTATAAAGCTAGATATTAGAATGTCACAACTACATAATCAGATTGTCTTTTCGCATACTTTTCTCTAAAAACGCTGAATGTATCTGAACGGGGTTTTGACGGTAGCAAAGCTTGGTTTTTAGGTGTTAGGTGCCTACTTACTCAGATGGTTGCTGACGTCCTTCCTCTGGTGGTTTAATCCTTTAGTGATTGACATCTGCCTAAACCTAGACCTGTGCAGACTTACTTTAGGTACTCTTAGGACTGATTGATTCGGTCATGTTTTTTTGTCATTCGCTGTTTTTGTTTGTTTTTGTGATAATTTAGTAGGAGCTGACTAGGCCTATGTACAGCCGCTTAAGTGAACGTTAGTGTAACAAACAAAGTGTTCCATGTGTCCCAAAGGTGAATAAATAAAATAAATAAATAAAATAAATAATACTGATCAAGTTCACACAATCACAATCACACAATCCACAATCATGTTCACAATCTAGCCCCAAGCTAAGCAGAGCTTGTGTTATGGGTACTAGATAACTGATAATACTTAATTCAATACATTACATAGCTAGATATATTTTTTTATGCATAGAACACCCTGAACAAATATCTGCAGATTGCATAAATATTTGTTCCGAGGCGGGAATCGAACCCGCAACCTTCTGCGTCGCAGGAGAACCTTCGCCTACTGCGCCACAGTGGTCACCAGGAGGGTAAAGGATAAATAATACATCAACGGGAGGAGACAGGAGGATGTATTTTAGAAGAAACACCACTTAACCATACATTTCTTTGGTTGAAACTCGATATTATGTCATTAAGTAATAAATTGTATATATTACAGTCTCATAAAGAAATATCCAAAATCCTTAATCGGTTGCTCACGTATTTTAGACATTGGTTTGATGAGCAGTTATGCTTCTAATTATACCTATATTTCAAAAGTTCGCACAACCCTAATCTGGTAACGTTTTAAATTATTTCGAGACACCTATTAATTTTTTAGCGTCAAAAAAGTAATCAATTCATCATCCCAACCCAATGTTGTAAATAGGTACGTGAGCGACCGATTCAGGCTATCAGAGGTCGTTTTTTTAGATACTTTTCTGGCAGGGTTGTCTGTGGTTACCTGACCAAAATGTGTTACGTGGAATTATTTATAGCGAGACCGAAAATTTTTGGTACTTGTTCAAGCTTTGACAGCTTCTATTATCTTAATTAAAGTTAATAAACCAAAGTATTTAAATTTGCTAAACGAAAAACTGCGATGACTTAGGTGTTTATAATAAATAAGTTTTTAAAAAAAATATCTTTTTCAAAACAAGCTTTTATGAAATTAGTGATTGGAATGGTGAGTTGATCAAAACGAGCCCAAGCACTGCCAGTCTACTCATAGAGGAAAACCGTTGTCCATCATTTCATTCATTTATTCGCAAACAATGTAAAATTACTTATTATATGTACTTGCGTCAGATAGGTACAAGATTAAAGATGTCACTAAAATCAAAAACTACAATTATACTATTTATTATTATGAATTTGTGGTGTCCCACTGCAGGGCAAAGACCTCCCTCCCCTCCTTCCATTTGTCTCTATTGTTGGCTATTTGGCACCAATCCTTCAAGTAGGAGTCGAGCTAGACAATTATACTACTAAAATAAAAATACAACATCAGAAAAAGCACAGGATAAAAGTCATACCTTTTTTTTTTTTTTTTCAGAGTATAAAATTCATTTACGAATAAACCGGTCCGGGGAGGACCGGAATTATGTCGAATAATAACGTTATCATCAGATCAGCTCGCTCTAACAGCAGTATATTGAATTGTCATCGGAATTTGACAGATATACCCATAAACGTAGAATTTTTTCGCTACGCTGAATCTATGGATATACCAAATATCAGCTCAATCGACATCGTGAAGTGGGTCAAATTTAATTTGTAAGATTTGATTACAGACATCGGGTAAGGTGAAACTAAATAAAAGCTTATAAAAGGAAATAATTTTGTCAGTTAAACATAAAAAAATTAGAAGGTACGTACTTAAATGTATTTATGTCTTGCATCTTTGATTGTTTTATTAGAAGTTGTAAAGATTATTTGTGTGAGAGAAGTTGCATTCATTACACACATAGATACACGCCTTTTTCCCTGAAAGAGTCGGCAGAGCCTCAATGGGCCTCCCTTCACAGTGGGTGCTAAATAAAATACTTCCAAAAGTTATAAAATAAAATAGGTTACGTAAAATGGTTATTGTAAATAATGACGTAAGAACTGTTTAATTAACACCTACCCAGCCAGGAAATGAGTAAAATTCTCAACCAATGAAAACCACAGAAATGCGCAATTAACCACAACGATTGCACTTGACGTGTTGTCACCCAGTTGGTGAAGCCTGAGCGACTCCCATAGTTTTTATCGCATTTTTTGACACTGTCGATTGAATACGATTCGAGTTGCGTTCGAGTTACAATAGACGCTGGTCATGGCCGTCAGCGTTCAGTGATGTGGACAATCCGGTAAAAGTGGGCCCTCCCATGTAAATTAACAAGGTTTCCTTTACAAAAAACCTGTCTTTGTCTAACCCATTTCATTCACTCAGAATAATCTCCGGCTCTGTGACAGCTCATAGCATGTTATAAACGGTTCTGTCGAGTCGTTTTTATCGCCAAATTAGTATAAGCTTCATTCTCAACCCAGAAAGGTCATCACAAAGTTTCGTTTAATATAAAATTAAAAATAAGAAATAAAACCTATGCGATTATGGGTCGACCGCTATCAGGTATTGATTATCCAGATATCCGGGATTAATCCAATATACCAGGCAAGCAGCAGGCAGCAAGAGTATTTCGGTTACTGGATATCGGATATCCAGAATACCGGAATTTATCTAATAGCAGGCAAGAGCAGGCTGAAGGAGTAAGTTGTTTGTTTGTCTATATTTCACGTTAAACGACTTATTAAAAGATATACAGATATATAATAAAAGGAGAGTAACCTGAAACCGCGTGCGTCAGATAGGTAGTATTTCGTAAAAAAACTAATGCATAAATGTACCTATAAACCAGTCTAAAACTAAACGCCCCTCTACCGCTTTTACTTGACGTCTTGATACAAGCTTCACGTTACTCACTCGTATCTAACCACGGTATCTAACGAACTTTGATAATTTCACAAAAGCTGTCTCTTCAAAACCGCCTCCATCCACTGACTTCCTAGACTGCGTCATTTGGTTCGTTGGCCACCACTCGAGAACCTTATTTCTCCAACTTCCTATTATGATGTACAATTTTACTCTACAAGGTTTTGGTAAGTGATTCTTACAAGCCTTCCTTTTGCCAATAGTATTCCGTAGATGCATGAATGCTCCAACTCGATCCGGTGAAATTTCTGCAAATTCAGCAGTTTGTTACATGACACAAGGGTATTTGGAGGTAAAGTGAACATGTTTTAAGCACAGAGCATAAAATCTTTTCGTGAGACAGAGTAGCTGACAGAACCAGTATTTAAAAACTAAAGGGACAATATTATTTGATCCTTTTGAATCTAATTGATATTTACTAATACACACACATGCACATTTGTTAATATAACAACAGTAATTACAATTGACTACCTTCAATAAAAATACCTACGCTTAAAGTCAACATTGCCTTAGATCCAATTATTGTTTTTTTCTCTAAAACTTCACTCTTCACTCTGGTCGCCATTACGAATTGACTGATGCAAAAACCTATCGGGAGCTCCATTTTTCCATTAAAATTTACTAGGTGGCGTTCATAGTTTCGATGCAATAATAGAAACGGATCATCTTGCCTCAATGGATCGTCTCGTACACCCCTTTGTTTATTCTTAGCTGGGCTCTTGACGGTGTAATCTATGCAATTCCCTCCATTTAACTCGATCCAATACGGTATTTTCACCTCTCTATGCGACATGACAGCTACCTTCTCCTTTATCTGGCTCATGTAACTAATTCGCGGTTTTCCTCTTCTTTGTTTACCTTCTATTTTCGCTTCTATGATGGTTTTTATGAAGCTGCATTTCTTATAAGATGATCAACCATCTACTCTGAATAGTTCTTGTTACAGCTTGTTTCTCGTTTACTCTTTTCAATACGTCACTATCGAAGAAATGGTATTAGTCACGGGCACTCGGTGAATGGAGGCAGCTCGACCCATTCGTCTTATCATTCTATAGAGGATGCTTGCGTCCAGCAGTGAACGTCAACCGGCTGAAATGATGATGATGATCAAGTTTGCTGATTGAAGTGGTCTTAAGGGACTAGTTACCTAACCGTTGAATGCAGTTTTTCGAGTTTGCCTTAGGTTCATGTTTAGCTTGTGACATAATAATTATTATGCAGCTTCCTATATATTTATAGGATTTACTCACGAGGAATATTTAGATCCTAGTTTTTTACTTAATAATAAAATGCTTTATTGTGTCAAAAATGATTAACTGGTACATGCTTAGTATTACATTATGTAAATTAAATAAATAAACTGAAATATAGTACCACGGTTAGGCTCTGTTCCCCACACTAGGACTAACTTCGTGAAGGTATATAAAAAGGTGTATAAAAGTTGTATCCATAAAAGTGTAAAAATTAAATTCTTGTATCATCATTCCTTATCAGCAGTCATTAGACATCTATTGCTGGACGAGGAAATTATTTGGGAATAGAATTTAATGGGGATTTTGCTATAATCACCATAGGCTTGATGATCGCAGCATTAGTTTTAAGTACTCACATGGATGATGTTGCCCATCCCTTATAAGAAACCGCGTGTGTATAT
Source organism: Operophtera brumata (assembly GCA_932527175.1). Taxonomy (NCBI): domain Eukaryota; kingdom Metazoa; phylum Arthropoda; class Insecta; order Lepidoptera; family Geometridae; genus Operophtera; species Operophtera brumata. Next base: position 15,516,883 of record OW052239.1, on the reverse strand, counting down.
TAGTGTATCATGTGTACAAACATGGAGTTTGACGAGATAATATACAAATACATGCAAACTTCGATCTTATGCAAAAGGGCCTAAGGACCAGTACACTCATCCTAACTTCATGAGTTGTTTACAACATGTATCTAATATACCTAAATAGCTTTGAGTTTTATTGATTCCTTGCAATTAGGTATCATTTATGGAGCGATCGTGATCATCTAAGCTTTCACTCTCGGTACGCGCTCGGCACACGCCCCCGTTTGTAAAGTACCTACGCACTGGGCACTTAAGTTGATGGCAACAGTTGCTAGATGCCATTCCATGTAATTGCAACACCTTGTAATAATTATCAGCTTTACATACATACATACGACACACGCCTCTTTCCCCGAAGGGTTAGGCACGGCCTCAATGTGCCTCTTTTATCACCACCGTGGAGTATGGACGTCACAAGTGGTGAGCTCATCGCCGCCATTGCTTCCCACGACTGACTCACCAAACGCTTTCTTCCGGTAATAACACATTCTATTTTAAGCTAGCTACCCGGACAAATCTTATACCAACGAATCTTATCAGCAAGTCCTGGTCCGGGTCCTTAGTCGGCTTTTACGACATCCACGTGAGGAGAGGGAGGGGTCTATCCTTAGGCTGGATACACCACATTTAGTAGTAGTAGAGCTTTTTTGTGAAAGAGTTCGTCCGGGTAAGTACTACCACCATACCTATTTCTGCCGCAAAGCAGTAGTGCTCGCATTGTTGTGTTCCGGTTTGAAGGGTAAGGGTGCCGGTGAAATTACAGGCACATGAGACTTTTCATCTTTATGTCTCAGGGTGGCGGGCGCAGTGCAATGCCACATAGGGTGCGTCCTTGGTGGACGTGACCTATGAGGTAATGCACTGTTCATAGGCAGAGGTTACCGCTTAACATCAGGTGGGCCTATTGCTTGGTCCGTCATCCAAGTAGAATAAAAAAAAAAAAAAAAAAAACACGCCATCAGATTTATTATTTGGATAATTCGACCAATAACCATTTTTAATTGCCATCTACTTCAGTTTTATTTTATACTAAATTCTAATATTGCTTCACAATTTGAATGTTTTAATTTGGAAAATAGGATAGTTCATTTCTAATCTACCCGATCACTAGTTTAGACAAATTGTAAAGGGAATACACCCTTTGAGACAGGTTTATTCCTACTTCACAAGTCAGATGTTTCTCACTTGAGTCCTTTTGAAACATTTTGCATGTTCCCTTATATGTACCCACAAACAAAATAACAATACGGGTTTCTCCTGTGTAACCCAGACTCTTAAGAGACTGGTGTTATCAGGAGAACCCGCATACTCACACACATACGCACTTTTACTAATCATATTTTTTTGTTATGTATTCTTATACCCTGTCTTTTGTAACGTAAATTTATTTTACCATAGAAAATGGGAATGAACTGACTCCTGACACACAGCTAACGCTAGTTCAGGAGCCAGGGCTTCAACCTGCACTGTATTATGTGAATAATTCCAATAAAACATTATGATTATGATTATGATTATGATTATAATTATATACCTGGTGATCCTTAAACAAATACATATTCTATATGGCCATTAATTAGTATTTTAACTAAGTTACACTTTATTTTATCCATGAGCACACAAAACGTGAACTCGTGCAAGATGTTTCAGAATTACTGAGTCGATTTCGTCCGCATGAGTCGGTCGAGCAACTAAGCCCTCCGTGCGTAACGGCCTGCTAGTTACTCGTACATTACGTAAATGTCTTGACATATTGGGGCTCCTTCGAAAGCCGTATTTGTTATGTGGCGTATGACTCTACACCATAAAATATTTATCTAAAGACTATGACCGAAATCTTGCCTGTCGCCTGACACACATGATTTTGTAACTGTTTTTATATTTTACTAGTGAAATGCCCGCGACTTCACCTGCGTGAAGTTCTTTTTACTAGGTTTTATTTATCTTTCAAAGTTTGTATGTATGTTTGTATGTTCAGGTCAAATCTAGCAACTCAATTTTAAAGCAGTTATCCAACCGATTGAGATGCAATTTTGCATACCTGTCAAGATCCGATGACATACAATATTATGGTGACAGCGAACTGATCTGATGGTGTAAAGGGAACTTCTCGATGGATTAGTAAACTAGCCTAATTTTTATCAGCACAGGGTGCAGATTACCAAATTTTTTAAAGCTTGCATTGAAAAAAATATTTTTTGTTCAAAATAAAGGCTTACGATCTTCTTCACCCTATTACCTACATCATCATCATAGAATTCCACTGCTGGACATTGGCCTCTCCATAGAACGCCACGGTTGAATAGTTATGAGCTGCCTCTATCCAGCGACCTTTAAAAATGACGTAAGAAGGCTTCTTACGCCTCGTCACCCGGTTCCACATTTAGGGTTGGATTTTAGGAAATTTCCTTTTGGACAACAGGTAGTCTACGCTACAAATACTTACTGCATTGTTATATGTTATAGCGGATAAGCAGTGATATTCGTTCACACTGGCCAAGACATGGTTCTGCCATCACTGCAGTGACGTTGAGGATACGGCGCAACACACACTTGAAGTGTGCAGCGCCTGGGCGTCGCAGCGGCAATTGCTGGAAGCAGTGATAGGGCAGGATTTCTCGCTCTCGAGCGTGGTTAAATCGATGCTTGACAGTGACAGATCCTGGGAGGCTATGGTCTCCTTCTGCGAGGAGGTCATGTCGCTGAAGGAGGCTGCGGAGCGGATCAGGGAGGAGGACCCTCAAGCTGACATACTCCGCCGTAAGAGGACCGGAAGAAGGCGGCGGCAATTCAACCGCCTTCTTCTGCTCGATGGTGGCCAGCCAGTTTCGGGTGCGGTGAGCCCCAATCTGGCATTGCACAGGTCTCCTAAACCGAGGAATGTCCTTCGTATTCCAGGATATTCCCCTCCCCCACATGGGGGGGACCGAGGGGTTCACTTTATGCGAACAATCACCGACAGGGCCGCGGTAGAATCCAACCGGGACCCCGTGACCCTGTCAAGTGTTAGTGCATCTCTAAACCACTCGTCAGATGGTGAGTGGTTTGATGATGCACTAGCATTAAAGTGAAGGAAGGAATATCGATGGGTTTTTAGTCGGTATGCCGTTGGGTGCTAGCCAACGGAGAGCCCGACAGACCCCCTCAGCTCTTCCCGAGCTGAAGGACATGCGTAATGCATTTTAACATCGTAAAAAAAAAAAAAAGGCCGAGGCATGGTATAATTTTTCACAAACAAGTTATTAGGTCCTGCGTTCTATCCAACACTCTGGGAGGCCTGCAATGCTCTAAGATCCAACATGACGGTTGATTTTATGATTTTCATAGCGAAATTCCCTACACAGATATGGATTTTCATTCTAATGATGCCGGCCAGAATGGAAATCCATATCTGACCGACAAGAGAGACTCGAAGGTCATCGAAAAAATGTATGCAAGAATGTTTGAGAAAAATATATTATCCCCTACAGTTTCTGAGACAAAGGTTAGTCTGTGCGTTGTCCGTCAGTCAGTAATGCAACAGTTTTATACATACAGTATTTAAATCGTGTGTTCATACAATGTATATGATTTGTAGCGGTAGCTAGTGTTATGGCTGCGTGCGATTAAATCACACGTCGTTTGTGTGTGGTTACTCGTAAATCATTGTTAAATGAAACTGTACATAGGTGTCCACGCCCGAGGTGGTATGGCTTACTAGGCTAGTAAGACAAATATTACACAATTTTGATACATAAGTGTATAGGAACCTTTAATAAGTGAAGGCAACAAGATAGGTAGTAAGTACTGTGTATTAATAATGTTGTCTTTTTTAAATTTGTAATAAATCAATATTTATTGTATATGAATTTAAATAAGGAAAATAATAAAATGTTTTGCTCTCTGTGATGTTATCACCTGATATCCCTAACGACGAGAGACTGATGTCGCACTAGACTAATCATAATTAATGAAGTCTAATGAATGTAATCTGTTCTGTTCTTAAATACATTATATATTATATTCTATTCTATCCATATTTGATTTATATTTGGTAACATTTTCTCTTCTTTAAAAAAAACAAAAGCTAATTATTAAGTAAAGACAGACAGGTGTTCAGGCAGTTTATTAAAACGTTATAAACTATTTACTTTAAAATCTGTTTTGCAATCTTTGATGGACTATACAACAATAACTAAGATAAATCAATCTGGAATAGGACCATCAGGCATTGCTACTTCAGGATTTGATAGTACCATGAATGTTTGTTACTCAATCACGCCGAAACGGCTGAACAAATTTCGATGAAATTTGGTACACAGATAGACTATAACCTGATTTGAGCTATAGGTTGCTTTTTATAGCGATAAAACGCGAGCGAAACCACGGGCCGACACTAGTTAACTATATCAAAGCAAAGCCGTAAAGGCTCGCGTTATTGCTGTGTTCCGGTTTTAAGGGTATGATGGGTGTCGGTGAAATTACAGGCACATGAGACTTTTAATCTTAATGTCTCGCAGGGCGGCGGGCGCAGTGCAATACCACATAGGTTGCGTCCTAGGTGTTCGGGACCTATTGAGATAATGCCTTGTAAAGGCAGACGTTTCCGCTTAACATCAGGTGGGCCATATGCATGTCCCGACATTCACGCAGTAAAAAAAATGTTTAATATGTCAAGAAATAACTTCAACCAACCTGCCGAAGAACAATATTACAACAAAAATTATAACATCTTCTCAAGTTACAAAATATGTATAAATTGTCACTGGCATCTAATAATTACCCCAAAGTACAGTTCCTAACAACTTCTACCGAAAATTTACCACATTTTCGGGAGATTCCACGGCCATCGTTAAACAAAATGTGCTTGTTAATCAAGAAGTCTCATGACGTTTATGATAGTCCTGGTGAAATGAACATTAAAGAGATTAGTTCAAACCAGACTCATTAAAGAAGTTTCTTGTAAGTAGGGTTACCATATCTCAGGATTTGTCCTGAGATTTCAGGATTTTTCGACTCATCTCAGGATTCCGGCCGGATTTAGCAAATCTAGTGATAGCTCAGGATTTTCAATAAAACACAGACACATTTAAAACACATTTTAAAGATCTCTCTTATTAAACTACTAAAAATAATTTTCTTTTGGTAACGATTTAACAGTTCAAATCAATACTTATTTATCAAAGTAAAACAATCTAAAAACAATCTTCTTTTGCTAACAATTGCAGTTAAAATCAATACCCTCCACCCCGCTGTTTTGAGTGCGATGTAGGTACATAGAAGCTTGCAACGCGTCGCGTAAAACGCGTGCGCAAGATAATAATACGTTTTTGAGAGAAAATTCTCAAGCTGTAGAAAATCTCAGGACTTTTCCATGGAAATCAGGCCTTTTCTCCAGACTTTTGATTTTTTCATCTGGTAACCCTACTTGTAAGAAATGTTAATGAGAACTTTAACTGTAACACCAAAGTTATTCGACGGATGTTTCAAAATTGTTGTAAAAGCATGTTTAGAAAATTCGAATCATGTTAGTAACTTACTAATGTCTAGTATAGTATTATTAAATAATAAAAATATATCACATTAGCTCAGATAAAAAAATTATCTGAGCTAATATGTAACTCACAATGTAACATTTGGAACTATCATGGTTATGCACATACTTTTCACTAGAAACGGGATATTTACCATGATTTTCCAGTTTTGATTGGCGCATGCAACTGTGCTGATATATCGGAACCATCAAAACTCGAAAAACATGGTATATGTTCCGTTTCTAGTGAAAAGTATTACTTACAATAATCTATAATTTCAATATTTAATTGTCAGCCTACAGAGGTCCACTGATATATAAATAAAAATAAATAAATAATGTTGGACAGTTCACACAACATTATCTAGCCCCAAGATAAGCAGAGCTTGTGTTATGGGTACTAAATAACTGATATACTTAATACAATATATAACATAGATAGATATTTTTTATTATACATAGAAAATACCCAGAACACCCTGAACAAATATCTGCGATCGCACAAATATTTGTTCCGAGGCGGGAATCGAACCCGCAACCTCCTGCGTTGCAGGCCAAGCTTCGCCCGCCGCGCCACAGAGGTCGTCCTTGATGGGCCTTCCTCATAGAACGCCACGACGGTAGGTCTTGAGCCACCTCCATCCACCGATTTCTTGCGACCTTTATGTGTTTGTGCCCGGTGTGTTCGGCCTAAGAATAGACCCCTCCATCTAGAATAGAATAGAATAGAATAGAATAGAATAGAATAGAATAGAATATTATGTAATGTGTTATTACTGGAAGAAAGAGTTAGCTGAGTCAGTCGTGGGAAGCAATGGCGACAATGAGCTCACCACTTGTCACGTCTATATTACACGATCGTGCACCCCACGTGAAAAGAGGCCCATTGAATCTCTGCCTACCCTTTTGAGGAAAAAGGCGTGTGTCAATGTATGTATGTAGGTTTATGTGAGCTGGTTGTGTCGAACCTAGAATAGACCCACTCCCTCCTCCCGTGGATTTCGTAAAAGCCGAATAAGGGATTACGTCAGGGGATTAACATCATCCGCCGGAGTAGCTAGTACTGCGATCACCAATCCGCCTGATAAGGGTAGTGAAAATGTCAATCTTATGGAATTATGGGTGATTTTACTGCTTATGCTCAACTAATGGAACGCCTGCGACTTTGTCCGCGTAGATTTTTTTCAAACAAACTTCAACAACCCGCTGCTCGCCCTTCCCTAGGGGCACTAACTCACACCCTGGTGAATTTCAGAAATTGCTTTCTTAAGACACCCCTTCTCCACAAAAAGGAACATATAGTCTCCAAATTTCAGAGACTTACCAAAAGGTTAAAGGTTTAGGCTGTGTGATGATAGTTAGTTAGTTACTCAGTCAGTCAGTCACGCAATGTTTTTTTTTTAACTTTATTAGACCATTGTTTGACCACGATCTCACCTGTTGGTAAGTGACGATGTGACCGAAGATGGAGCACAAAGGTCTAGAAGGCACCTATTCAATCTAGCCTTGAAGAGACTCAGATTATAGTTTTCAGGAAAGACAGACGACGGTAGTTACACACACACACACAGACAGACACAGACAGACAACAGATTTTATATAGGTATATCATATATAGAAAGAAAAATATGATAATAGGTATATGATACACCTATTGACACATTTTTGATGAACAAAATACTCTTATTGAAACAATTGGTGCGTAACTGATAAACGATCTGTGACTAACTTTACTCGGTAATTCACCATAGTTTAAGGGAAAAGTGAAAGATACCGTAAAACGGTTTACTACGGTACTTTCAATGAAGATAGTGCTTCGAGTATCAATAGCGAAAGTGAACTCATTTGTTGAAAACCTCTACGTACACTATTCTGTAATTCTGGTTTGTGAAGAACCTTTACTAACCTAGGTTTTTTTTTTTAAAAGAACCTACTGCGCTGTTAGTATTTTTTCCCCTATACAAGATTTTATAATATTAGTGATCGGAACCGTGTGCTGATCACAATGAGCCTAAACACAGGCAGTCTACTATTATCCATCGAGGAGTTCCGTTGTTCACCTTCCGTCTCTATCAACAGATCAGCTCGCTGTCACCATTATATTGTATTGGCATTGGAACTTGACAGGTAGTTATGCCAAATTTCAGCTCAATCGGATATCGGAAAGTCACCCGTGAATTACTTATTATTGTAAAATTCCAATGGCCATCTCTGGTCTTCTTCATCAGTTCCACTTTATGAAATGGAACTTACTGAATGCAAATGCTTGACATGTTGGTGAAAATACCATAATATTTGAGGAGTTTTCCCAATTCCTCATGGATCCCATCATCAGAACCAGATTTCGATGAAAATGGGACCAATCTAGAAGCATATCGAGTCAACTAAAAAAACCCAAATCGGATCATATTTAACGGAGACAAGAGGCAAAAAACAATTAAAAAAAAACACATGACTTGAGAACCTCCTCCTGTTTTTGAAGTCGGTTTATAAGGGCTAGGATTTTTTTTTGACAGTCTCATACTTTGGCCGATACAACCAAAAAACCATCTACTCCAAAGTTTGATTGGACTCCAGGAAACCAGTTTGAGAACCCCGAGATTTGATTTTTCCCTGTTGTGGAACCTGAATGTCTACCCTACTCTGTGGCTAAACGCCTGCACAAAACCTAACAACATTCGTGAGTGAAAAGAACAGAAATTACACAAAGCCATGTTGAACTAAATACTACCTGTACTAATATTTATTCTGTGTAAATACATACGATTTTTTGGACTGCTGTAGGCTAATGATAATGATAATCTGAAAATCTGCTTTGAAAGTTCATCTCAACTTATCATTAACCTGTTAGGATTAATGCTGGACAAACGCCTCCCACACAGACTTTTTTTTATTTTTTATTTTACTTGAATGACGGAATAAGCAGATATCCCATCTGATGTTAAGCGGTAACCTCTGCCTATGAACAGTGCATTACCTCATAGGTCACGTCCACCTAGGACGCGCCCTATGTGGCATTGCACTGCGCTCGCCACCCTGAGACATTAAGATGAAAAGTCTCTGTAATTTCACCGGCACCCTTACCCTCCAAACCGGAACACAGCAATACGAGCATTACTGCTTTGCAGCAGAAATAGGTATGGTGGTAGTACTTCCCCGGACGAACTCTTTCACAAAAAAGCTCTACTACTAAAACTACTACTATCTACTATCTCAACATCATCATCATTAACCTATTTTAGGATTTTTGGTGGACACACGCCTCCCCCACAGACTACCACGATGCCTTGAGCTGCCTCCATCCACAGACTTTTCGCGACCTTTGTAATGTTTTTGGTATATCGAGAAGGTCATCCTACACTGCGTCGTCCGGTTTGTAGTCACTAGGCTATTATCATTACTGTGAGCTATTATTCGAAGCGAGCGAGATATAGTCTGACCATTGCAACTTCAACTTGCTGATTCTAAGAGCATAGAAGAACCAAGATTACCGATTATAGTAGTAGTAGAGCTTTTTTGTGAAAGAGTTCTTCCGGGGAAGTACTACCACCATACTTATTTCTGCCGCAAACTGCTCGCATTGCTGTGTTCCGGTTTGAAGGGTAAGGGTGCCGGTGAAATTACAGGCACATGAGACTTTTCATCTTTATGTCTCAGGGTGGCGGGCGCAGGGCAATGCAACATAGGGTGCGTCCTAGGTGGACGTTACCTATGAGGTAATGCACTGTTCATAGGCAGAGGTTACCACTTAACATCAGGTGGGACATCTGCATGTTCCGTCAATCAGTAGTATAAAAAAAAAAAAAACTACAGATCCCTAGTTTACCTAGCAACAAGTAATTAATTTTATAAAAATTTAAAAAACTGTCAACGCAATGAAACGGCTGAACCGATTTTGATCAATCATAGCTAAGAACACTCACCTTCCGAAAATTCACCTTTCGAACAAAAAAAAAACGAAATTGGTTTATCCTTTCGGGAGCTACGATGCGACAGACACACACACACACACATACACACACACACACACACACACACACACACACAGACACGTCAAAGTTATAAATCCCCGTCGTTTTTGCGACGGGGGTTAAAAATAAATACCTACAAGCCTTGTCGTGTAACTGACCAAAATAAACTAAGTTAAAAGTTTAACGTTACAGATTGGAGAGCCCTTGCTCGGAGTTTTAACAAGGTCCAAAGACTTCCGGTAATTTCTTAAAACTCTTGCCTGAAGAGTCCATAGTTAGTTGCGTAAAATTGTGTTTGAAAATAAAAGCTTTGAAACTTTATGTACATACATAAATGAATACACATCAACGCACTCCTTTTTTTCCGAAAGAGTAGACAGAGCCTCAAATGGGCCCCTTTTCACCGTGAGTTGCACCATCGCGGGATATACATACATACATAGACACACGCCTTTTTCCCGAAAGAGTAGACAGAGCCTCAAATGGGCCTCTTTTCACCGTGAGTTGCACCATCGCGGGATATACATACATACATAGACACACGCCTTTTTCCCGAAAGAGTAGACAGAGCCTCAAATGGGCCTCTTTTCACCGTGAGTTGCACCATCGCGGGATATACATACATACATAGACACACGCCTTTTTCCCGAAAGAGTAGACAGAGCCTCAAATGGGCCTCTTTTCACCGTGAGTTGCACCATCGCGGGAGGATATACATACTTACATAGACACACGCCTTTTTCCCGAAACAGTAGACAGAGCCTCAAATGGGCCTCTTTTCACCGTGAGTTGCACCATCGCGGGATATACATACATACATAGACACACGCCTTTTTCCCGAAAGAGTAGGCAGAGCCTCAAATGGGCCTCTTTTCACCGTGAGTTGCACCATCGCGGGATATACATACATACATAGACACACGCCTTTTTCCCGAAAGAGTAGGCAGAGCCTCAAATGGACCTCTTTTCACTGTGGGTTGCCCATCGTGGGATATAGACGTAATAAATGAGCTTATCGCCACCATTGCTTCCCAAGACTAACTCTACTAACGCTTTCTTCCAGTAATAATACATTCCTTAACTAAGCTAGCGGTCAGGACAAATCTTATACCATCGAATCTTACTACTTATGTAGTTAAAAACTTTAATCAAATCGTATTAAAGTCGCCAAGAACATGACACGTAATCTCAATGGCGCGGAGGGTTAGCGTGAAAAGCTAAAGGTGAAGACCGAGTCCTACTCGGAAGCTACTCGTATCAGTAAACTCGTGATCCGAGAGCCATCGCCAGCATCCTATCAGAGAGGGTTAGGACGGTGTTCTATATTTTGGAACTGATTCAGAACGAATCATCAAAACTTTACGAGAGAGACTGAGAGAAAGACAATATTAGAAGCGACCATTCCGAGTGAACTCTGATGCAAGCTTACTCGTACAAGCACGTTTACTCGTACGAGCACGCTTAGTACTCGTACGAGCACACTTACTCGAATGAGCAAAATCGGTCTGAGCGCGGACGTCAGATCTGTCCGTTGAGGCCTTACACTTATACACTGCGTCAACCATCGTACAGCTCTTGGTCGTTAAGGAAGCGTAGGTACGTATGGAACAGGCCTGACAGGCTTCTTGTGCGATGGCGCATCTATATCAGCACTGAGGAGTGTCCTCATCAATAATATTCTATGTTCTGTGGTAAAACATGTTTCAAATCGTATTGTTTGTTCTGATTTCCCTGTGGTATACGACATACATAAGTACATAGACAGACGCCTTTTTCCCCGAAGGGGTAGGAAGAGCCTCAATGGGCCTCTTTTCACAGTGAGTTGCACTATCGTGGAATATAGACGTGACGCGTGGTTAGCTCATCTCCGCCATTGCTTCCCACGACTGACTCGGTATATAATATATACAATTTGGTATCCACGGTGGTAGGTATACAATTTATCAATAAACAATAAAATTGGTTAGACAGAGGAATAGATTGAATACAACTCCTTGTAATTGTAATTGCCCTGTATCAGGATCGCAACACCAACGACCTGAGAACCTATTCCAGCTCTTCCAGCAATAAGGAAATCGTTCCGGAACGCACGAAAATCGCTTCGTCGTGAGTTGGGCCGTCTCAGCCCAGACCTGGGCACAGCAGAATGTAAACAGATAGCACACTAAGGACCTAACTTCATTGAGGCTTTCTCAGTCGAGACAGAACCAAACTAATGAATATTATAAGCAACTAATAGATTGATTATCACTTCACTGTATCCAGAAGTATAAAATAGTATTTTATCAAATTAGCATAACAACGGACGGCCTTATCGCTGAAAGCAGACTAACATAGTAAGTATAACTTTTGAAACTATCATGGTTATGTACATAATTTTCACTGCGCCATGATCATGGGAGAACAGTTCTCCCGTGATCATGGCGCATGCAACTGTCCCGAAATATTAGGAACATTTAAAACTCAAAAATCATGGTAAATATCCCGTTTCTAGTGAAAATTATAAACATAGTAAGACATAAAACAGTTAAACATAGAATATAATAAAATATTTAATTTTATTTATCTCCAATACACAATATAGATGCCTACTTTTATTTATAAAATATACAAATATAAAGTGATGAAGTTAAAATAAATGCCCTGATAAAAGAAAAGAAAAAACAGGACACACAGATATTGATTTTTGAGTTTTAGCTTGCTACAACCTACTGCTGGTCCTATATAGTTGTTGTGAAAGTTTTGAGGCTATGGTGGGGTCAGTGCTTAATTAAGATCGAGTATGATAGCTTATGCTATTTTGCCATATTTTCATCTGACTTGGTTTTTGCATTCATTGCTCTCTCAGTTGACGACCTGTGTGGCGCGGCGGGTGAAGGTTGGCCTGCGACGCAGAAGGTTGCGGGTTCGATTCCCGCCTCTGAACAAATATTTGATGGCAAATAGTTTTTCAGGGTTATCTGGGTATTTTTCTATGTATGTATAAAAAAAAACTATCTATGTAATATATTGTATTAAGTATCTCAGTTATCTAGTACCCATAACACAAGCTCTGCTTAGCTTGGGGCTGGAGAATGTTGTGTGAACTGTCCAGCATTATTAATTTATTTTATTTATTTATTTACACTTTGCTCATTGCATTAGGTTCCTGTTTGCGCCATAAAACAAACAGGGACCTACTACTTACCTAGGTACCTGCCTGCCATGTGAGGTACAAACTCCATGACAAGGCTTCGTCCAAAAATTAACTTTTATTGTCTGATCCATCGAGCAACACGGAATGGAGACGCCATCAAAGGCATTCCCCGCTGTAGTTCCCCTCTAAATTGAATGCCCTCGAGGGCATACAGCTTATAAAAAACTAGCTGTCGCCGATCGCTCTGTCAGACTGAATCGACTCGCGTGGGAGATAAAGCTCTAAGAAAAATGCCGAATTGTTCAGTTTTATGCTGTAAAAAAATGATTGGATCATCAAATTTACAAAAAGATAGTGTTTCCTTTCACATGTACCTGAATTTCAATTAAATTATTATAACTTATTGCATAAAAATTGACCAAGTAAAATTAAGCCGTATAAAAACAAAAGTGGCCATCTCAGATTTTGTAATTTTTGAGTTCGTGTTCGGGGTAAAATAATAAAACTGAACGGTTAAACAAAACAAACCGTGAATATTTTATTCAATAACACTGGTTCACTCTTCACTGCGACTGCACTTCAGTACACTGGTCATTCATTACTCTAAAATCACTGCCAAGTTACGTGATTTATTCGCAATGAAAGCCAATTCCCTTACGACTGCCCTGCTCGCTCTTCAATCGAGCTCCACTTAATCGTGTGACACAGGGGCGACATAAAAGTGACCAAAAGCGTAGATATAAGTGTGTATAATACATCAATGTGCATTTCAGGATTTATTCTGCTGACGTAAACATGTATATAACGTGTAATGTCAGTAAGCCAAGATGTGGATGATTACTTAATATCCTTGATTACTAAATACTATTCATTAAACACGTTCGACATCATGTGACATGTGGAATAACGTGTATTTGTATTTGATGGCTATGTAACCACTAACTAACCGGTAACTACTAACTACTACTACTACTTCGTGTCACGGGCTTTTTCTTGGTTCAGTGACCAGCTTGAGATATAGTGTCCCTGAAAGGGGCCTAGTGACCAATGGTGAAAGAACCAGTATGGTAAAAGGATTCATTGTGCCTCGCAGAGGTGTATGATGATATGTCAACGTAAATGTCATGTGCAACTATATTTAAATAAATATAATTAAATCACACTACTATTAACAACAAGTGTAACATGAAAAAGTTTGTACATTTGGGAACTTTGATTACAAGAGATGGCAAGCATGAAGATGATATTTAAATGAGAATAAATTCTGGAAACCAGGTGAACTTAACGCCTTATTATCAGCCGGAACGTATCCAAAAAGGCACGACTGGATGTGCATAGAGGAGTGTTAGTGCCAAAACTAATGTATGGTGGTAGCGAAAGTTGCTAAGGCAGAATAAACATGAAAGTAAAATAAATGCACTGAAGATGAGAGGTTTGAGAAGTATGTATGGTGGACTTTGAGAGATAGAATAAGAAACTGTGTGTTAAGAAAGCATTGTAAAATGAAAGAGCATTTAGATGTTCCCACAGGATCAAGACTTATGCGAGTGAAACCGCGGGTTGCTTTTAGTTTATAATAAGAATAAAACTGCGTGGTTAATTTGATCAAAATCGGTTATATTGATCATACTTAAATAACTTTACTGTTTTAGAATAGAATAGAATAGAATAGAAATAGTTTATTTTGAATAGCAAATACACACACAATAATGGAATACAATACAATAATAACACAAACAGAACACGTTTTATGCTGCGTGTATACTGCCGTCAAAAAAGGCCCGTGCTCAGCATAATGCTGCAGTAAACTGCAGCGCTGATTTTCAGCACGGACCTCGGTTGACGCACGGACACGGCACACACACTGTAAAATACATCAATAGGTAATAGGTTGATATAAAAATTGAAAAATTGAATTGCTTTTCAGTTAAAAGTAAATAAAGAAGGTTTAAAAAAATCGTTGATAGCCAATTGTTAGGTTACTGTACAATCTTCGCACGTTGTGTTTAACGTTAGCTGAGTCAGTCGTGGGAAGCAATGGCAGGGATGAGCTCACTACTTGTCACGTCTATCTCCCACGATGGTGCAACCCACTGTGAAAAGAGGTCCATTAAGGCTCTGCCTACCCCTACGGGGAAAGAGGCGTGTGTCTATGTATATATGTATGTAACAATAACAGCCTCAATGCACACTGAAATAGCTTTAAGCTCATTTAACAGTTTTTTTTATTTCTCAAAAATTCCTGAAAGTAAGTTGCCCGTGTTTTCTTATGTACTACAAAATTAGTGATGTGCCTCAATAATAAAGTAGATTTTTTTATCGATAAAATAAATGCTCGTTTATTATGTTTTACAAACTATTGAAATTTGATTTATATTATTCGGGAGACGCCATAGCCTAACCTAACCTAACTTTCTAACCGTTAATCCAATCACCATGAAGGTATTGGTATGTAACAAGGTAGGTAACTGTTATGATTTTAATTTGAAATTATTCATTTTATGCCATAAATTGACGACCTCTGTGGTGCAGAGGACGAAGGTTCGCCTGTAACGCAGGAGGTTGCGGGTTTGATTCCCGCCTCAGAACAAATATTTGTACGATCTGCAGATATTGGTTCAGGGTGTTCTGGATATTTTCTATGTTAATACAAAATAAATATTTATGTATTGTACTGTTGTACTATGTACTATCTATTGTACTAATGTTGTTGTACTGTATTAGGGATATCAGTTATCTAGTCCATAACACAAGCTCTGCTTGGCTTGGGGCTAGATAATAATGTGTAAAATGTGTCCAAAATAAAAAAAAAATAAAAAAAAAAATATATTATTGAGAACTGTTGAAAACCAAGGTGAAAAGAGGCCCATTTAAGGCTCTGTCTACCCTTTCGGTGAAAAAGGCGTGTGTCTATGTATGTATGTATGTAAATATATATATATAATGAAATTCACTCAGGTACAGACCTTGATTTACAGCAGAAAATGTAACGATTCGGCATTTTAGTATTTGTAGCACTGTCACACTGTTTTACTCTATGCGTCACACGATCGATTCAGTCTGACAGAGCAATTGGCCCATCATGATACAATTTTATTACTAGCAAAAGCAAAATATGCTTGGTGAGGGCTAGCAAGCTTCTTTTCCTTGATTGTTTATATTTAAACACAGAGATGAATTTAAATTACTATGTTAAATTACAACGGATAGTTTTTAAAACAGTTTTACTAACGCGTATGCCCAAATGAAATTGTGCATAGCCAGAGGGGAACGCCTTTACTTGATGTAAAGCGCCGCGACCTCCTCGTGTCTCTCTCGTGTGACCTCCAGCGGCGGCCGTGTTGCTCCAAGATATTACTAGCTAGGCTTGCAAGGGCTTCCAAGTTATTTTTACTAGTGTTTTCATGAGTGAACTTATCTAGACATGAATTTAAATTACTATGTGATATTACAAATCTAGAGGTGTGATAGTTTTTCGTAAAAAGTTGCATGCCTACCTAGGTTGTGGGATACGTGATCACGATAAATTAACAAAAGCATTTCCCAGTTTGAACTCGTTTACTCCTTTTCAAGAAAAGTCGTGTCATGAGTGTCCGTCCTGTGTCGTGGGATTTTCCTATTCAAATCCTATTTGATTGACAAAAGAATGAAAAAAATAATATAGCTAGGTATAATTTTTTCAACGCGATTTTCTGTTCACTATATATAGCGCTAAGTATTACTTTACCTACCATCGTTTAGCATCAACATAACTTAACACACGCAACATATACCTACATAGTTCTGATCCCACACTAGGATCCCCTGTGTCGTGGGATAATCATGCCTGAAATAAAAAAAAAACTATTTATAAATTTTAATGACTAATCTAGTTTTTTGGCACTTATGATCATGGTTTTTGGTTTTTGACAATAACAGTGAATGACAGATATATATAATACATTGTATATTTCGAGGCCAGAACCGTCATGGATTATGTAGGTTAGTAGGAAGACGGGAGCTAAGTAAAGCGTTTTTTCCTTTTCTTTCCTTTCGTCTCTTTTGACTTGCCAGCCCATAGTTTTATGAAATTATTGTAAGCTTTGAACAAAATTCTAATTCAATTTTCCCAAGAACTAATCATCTCATGAGTTGTTGTAAAGTAAGGTTGTACCTGGGGTACTCAAAATTTTCTTGATTTTTCTCTATACTCTAAGTTTCCGCGTTAACCCCCTCTCTCTCCAGCCTACTACTACCTTTTACTAATCTAAAATATCATAGTTATCCACAAAATGATCTCTATGCTATCCTCGAAAAGTGGGGCGGTTCAGCAACTCCACCTTCACAGAGAGCGTTCAACCCCTCCCCTCATCCCTAGCCGCCCTTAAATCCTTTAAATGACCCTTGGTGGTAGGCAAAGTAAGTTCTTACCAAAAAGTTATCGATACTATTCATTTATCGACTTGAGTGCTGGAAGTCCCTAGAACTATTGTTACTGTCAATTTTGTGACATAACATGATGTTTGTACACAGAAAGCATCTATGTGTGTATAAAGATTTTTGATGTGTTGCTGTTTATAGATGTGTGCGTTTATAGCGATAGAACGACTGGTTACAAAAGTGTGCATTAAAGTGTAAGTAAGTGCGTGAAGCCCCCTCAAATATTTCTGAATAAATATGTATCGGTTGACAGCTCTATGGCGTCTCCCCTCCGGTACGGAGGCCTGCGTTGCTCGATGGTCTGATCAATGGCGCGAGTGAGGGAGTGAGTGAGCTTTATGTCTTTCAGCTGTGATCCTTCAACACTCGGTAGCTTTAATGATTATATTCAATCGTTATTACCCTGTCGACTCCGCATCGTTACGGTACAGAGATAGTATCGCTCTTGTTGAATAGAATGAGATTGTTATTACTGGGCCGATGTTTGTAAATTGGGTCCTCTTACCTTACCTAAATAATAACTACAACATGAGCCGAAAAAAAAAAAGAGTCCTTCAGGGCAAGCGACGCATTGGCCTCTGGTGTTGCAGATGTCAATAGGCGACGGTAACCGCTTACCATCAGGCGGGCCGTAAGCCAGTTTGTCGAGCCATTATATATTAAAAAAAAAGAAAAAAGGAAGATTTTCCCATCTCGTACCATTTCAGTGGCTCCAAATCTTGGAAAGCGTAAAATGCATTGAATTGAATTGTTCGTTTTCTGAGCAAAAATGTATACTTTTAAAATTAAATCCGAACCAACTATTAAACATCTACTTCATCTTCATCAGCCGGAAGACCAATGATGGATCAGGCCTCCTCTATAGGCCTAGGTATATAGGATTTGCACTATCACCACGCTTGGCAGGTGCATTGGTGCATGATCGCAGTATTGCTATTGAGTATTCAGGTAGATGCTGCTGCCAATCCTCTGGGAGTTTACGACATCCACGGGAGGAGAAGGGTTCTCCGAAATTCTAGGGCGGACACACCACGACCTATTCAAACATCACTCGTAATAAATGACAGGTTAAACTTGTGAAGCATCCATTTTTTGAATAAATTAATATAAATCACGATTTTATAATCGATAAACACCATAAAACTTTATTTTAGGATTAGCGTGTCGGCCTAAACTGTTGATTTTAATTTCCTTATTAATTTACAATTCCACCGTCATGCAAATAACAGCAATAAACTTGTCCAATAAATAAATCGAACGAACAAATTTATTTTAATTTTGACGTGGATTATGCTTGTTTTGAAATAATTAAAAACCTCCAACAGCATTTCCTATGACTAATTAATTTACAATAGTCAACTAAAACATGATAAATTATTTATTTATGCAAAACGCGTCCAATATTGAAAGCTCATGATTGACGAAACCGCGTAATACTCAATTTCCCTCGACTTCAAACCTTATTTCTTCACGTTTATGATCTATCTTGCGATAGCAATGACATGGTTTGATGCAACATGCATACGGTAAAGGTGTCAACACGATGTCTACATAGTACATACTCCTACATGCATCGTGTGCAGTGCATGCCAACATGCATAATTGGTGCGTGCATCAAACTCCATACTCCACATTGCAACAGAGGAAATAACCCAAAAGCTAGCAAAAAGTTAACAAGCGAATCTAAATCTTATTAATATATAAAATAAAATGTGGTCTGGAGACACTATTTTATAACATTTAAATAATATGCCGTGTATTTATACTTGTTTTGACGGTTCAAGCAGATGGCCCACCTGATATTAAGCGATACCCTCTGCCTATGAACAGTGCATTATCACAAAGGTCACGACCACCTAGGACGCACCCTATGTGACATTGCACTGCGCCCGCCACCTTGAGACATAAAGATGAAAAGTCTCACGTGCCTGTAATTTCACCGGCACCCATACCCTTCAAATTGGAACACAGCAATGCGAGCACTGCTGCTTCGCGGCAGAAATAGGTGCGGTGGTAGTACTTCCCCGGACGAACTCTTTCACAAAAAAGCTCTACTACTACTGTATGGTGGTCTCGGCCTAAAAGTAGAACCCCTCCAACTCCCCCAGTGGCCTTCTATAGGATGATGATATGTCCAATAGCTGGCTTGCTGCTGAAGGCCTCTCCCTTTTCCTTACCTTTTTCCGGCCCTGTACCACCTATGGTTCCACGAGAAAACGGCCCAATCGCTGTAGAAGAAATCAAGATAATGACGCCCGGCAGCGCTTTTTTAATCTCTAATTACCTACTAACCTGTACTTAATCAAATTTAAATTCACTACAAATTCTATGAAGTTTTAGCTTTAGCTGAAGTTATATCACGATTTATTCTGAAAGGCCGATAAAACACAAGGTATCGTGAGCAATAATCTACTACAATCGTATCACTACATCTCGCGCTGCTGCATAGTGGGGTAGTTATCCGATGTTGTTGCTTGGCCGGAGTTTCCTAATAAATGGCGTCCGTTTAATGACGGCCGTAATATAGTCAAAACGCGGCGGTACGGTTGAAAATCGTGGTCACCGCTTAAGGTTAAACGTAAAGGAGTCTCTAGTTAAGCCATGCCAACAGATGGCGCTGTACGTTTTAAAAACATGAGTCCTACGGGAGTGGGTACCAGCGTCTAGCGAGTCCTTTACATTGAATTGAGATTTTTTCGAACTCGCTAGTGGTCTACTTTATGTGTAATTTTCCTGCATGCAGGAAAATTCCAAATCGTACATTAGTTTTTAACTGACTAAATCAAGAACAATATTTAGATTAAAAATATGCATAATTCTGATTAATTTTACCAAAAAAAGATGATAGGACAATATATTCTCTATAAAAAAAACTTTAACTTAAAATTAACCAAAATTCCCTGCAAATTTTGGCTAGATTCGATTGTTTTTCAATATGGTGCTTAATATTTGGAACAAAAATTAGATAAATAAAATTAATACAATAAACCCGAAGGCTTACTTTGTGGGTTTTGTAAAATTATCAATATTTTACGAGTTTTTTTTGTATGAAGTTTTCTGCGTACGGTTGGCGCAGACCCAGTATAGTACAAATGCTATTAGGTAACGGCTTGTGTTTAAACACCGCCCAAAAAAGTACCTATGGTTACCAAAATGGATAAATGGTCACCAAATTACGTTACTAAAATATTATGAAATAAATCCTTTTTTTCGTATTATTGACTGCCATAAAAATATATTGACGCCTTTAAAATACACTTTAGACTAAATATTATATATTTAACCTAACCTAACCTAACAGAATTTGGTGACCGTTAATCCATTTTAGGAACCAAAAATAATATTAGTGCAAGGCTTGCGATTTTTCTGGTGTTATTTCATTTATTATGGATCATAATATCATAATAGTCTTAAAAATATTTTTGGTGACCGTCTAAATTATACCCTTAGGTAACATCCACCAGGCGTATCCTTCGCTTCGTGGCATTGCACTATCGTTATCCAGAGTCTTAAAGATAAAAGTCTCATGTGCCTGTAATTTCACCGGTACCATCATAATCTTCAAACCGGAACGTATAAGACGGCCCCGGGCCACCGTCAGCTTAGAAAATCGTGGTTAAAGTCGTCGCCATTGCCAAGATAACCTGAGATTTAAATATCTTAATACGCTGTGTTGGATATTTTATTTTAACACAAAAACAATTCACATGTTTATCTTAATGTGAGCAGTATGGACACAACATTACAGTGATTGAGGGAATATGAAATGCAGATTTAAGACCATAAGAAATACTGAAGGATATTTTCTAATTTACTAAGTAGGTACTACCAGCGGCAATTAAATTCAAATGGTGGATTTTCAAATAGGTGTCGCACATTTAAACTTATATATACGGGTAGAGAACCTATTTACGAACTAAAGTTACTGTATAGTATAAGGCCCTAAAAGGCCTAAAGCCTCACGTTCCTGAGTTAGGTACGAGTATATGGAGGTTAAAATAGCTATAAACACCACAAAATGTATGAATACATGGTGAAATAATCAAGTGTTGCTTCTGCCAGTTTCAAGATTACTTGTATATTCGCTGGTTTTTTAAATTTTTCGTAGTTTTTTAATATACCTATCTTAATCTCCAAATAACTCAGGAGCGTGACGCCTTAGGACAGTATAGTCACAAATAAAATAATACGTATAGTGTAGAATATTTTTTATTCGAGTATGGGACCTATAACAATCTAAAATAAAAATAAAAATTGTACTCATTTTATTGATACCTATACTCATGTGAAAATTTGCATGCCTTGTAATAAGGTAGAACATAAGTGGACTTCACCTAGTTTAAGACCTTTATACAATGTTCTGGCAAATAAAATTATCTTATCTTATCTTAAATAGGTTTCATTGAGTGACGCAGAGTCGAAAATAAAAATAAATGGCTGTTGATGGCGATGCCACTCTCCTTATAAAACTGTTCGAATTCCTTTATGCTATGCTTGTATTTTCAGATGAAATCCAAACGAGGAGATCTATAAAAGAATATCCCGCCATAGCTCACAGAATTAGCAAAATGATGTGGCAATGCACAGGCTTGTAATATAGCTGCTACCAGAACCGATAACCGCTGGGGAATAAAAGTTATTGAGTGGCAATAGTAGGACGGCCCACTATAGACAAAGAAAGAAAGAAAATTTGTTTATCATCCGCCAAGCCACAATACACACATAACACGTGAAAAAAAAAAAAAAAATCTAGTACTAAGCAATTGGTAATTATTTTGTAAACATTAAAAAAACCCTCAACGCAATGAAACGGCTGAACCGATTTTGATCAAACATAGCTAAGAAAACTCCCGACATATTCAACTTGCAAACAAAAAAAAATTAAAATCGGTTCATCCGTTCGGGAGCTACGATGCGACAGGCAGACACACATACACAGACACGTCAAAATTATAACACACCGTCGTTTTTGCGTCGGGGGTTGATAAAAAAAAACGGTATCTGTAGCTTGATACGTAGAAAGGCATCGATGTGTGTTGTATGGGGTCAAACCGGTCCCTGTCTCATGATATGCTGCACTAGATCTAGGTTTAGTGCATAGCTAGGTGATGCCACGAACATCAATATAATACGGGGGGAGGGGGGAGGATAAGCAATAAATAAATATGTTAGTATGTAAAAACCACACATAAAATAATACTATACTAGTAAAAAACAAATACTTTAGTACAAAAATATTATTAGGCAACTGCAAAATAATGACGCAGGTCGGCATGATAATTTATTTTATTGGCTGTGGGACAACGTTGTAAAGGTCGCACGAAGTCGGTGGATGAAGACTCAAATCCAGCTGTGAACACCTATCGGTAATATACGCTAGCACTGACTTATGTGTGTATCTTGACCACTCTATTCCCTACCCTGTCCACTTTAACACGAGTGCCTTCAAGTTCTACAGCAGATTATTCCCCAACACGCTCATAGATCTCCGAATCTACGTACCTATCTACAAACGCTGGCCGTCGTCAGCTGTCAGATCCAAATACGGCGGGCGGTAGACAGTTTGTCGTTTCCATGCTAGCCTTGGTTTAACAGACCGTGTCGGGACAAGCACATAACAGGAAACCACCTATACCTGTGTGAAACAGGCAAAAATCTTATTTTTAACCTCCGACGCAAAAACGACGGGTTGTTATTAGTTTGACGTGTCTGTGTGTGTGTGTGTGCGTGTGTCTGTCTGTGGCATCGTAGCTCCCGAGCGGATGAACCGATTTCGATATATTTTTTTGTTTGAAATGTGAATTTGTCGGGAGTGTTCTTAGCTATGTTTGATCAAAATCGATTCAGCCGTTTCATTGCGTAGAGGGTTTTTTTAATTTTTCCAAAATTAATTTCTTGTTATAGAAATTTTCGATAACAAGCCCTATGCACAAACACATTCAAACGTAAAATATCGGTAAGATAATCATATTTAGATATTCTATAACGATATCATAAAATTGAATTGTATGTGATTTCAAAATAAATGCCAAAATCTAAGTGAAAACTGCTATTATGGTTTACATACATAGACACACGCCTTTTTCCCCGAAGGGGCAGAACCTCAATAGGCCTCTTTTCAAAGTGGGTTGCACAATCGCGGAATATAGACGTGACAAGTGATGAGCTCATCGCCGCCATTGCTTCCCAGGACTGACTCGGCTAACGCTTTCTTCTAGTAATAACACATTCCATAATAAGCTAGCAGCCAGGACAAATGTTACCTACGAATCTTATCAACAAGTCCGGGTACGAATCTTATCAATAAGTCCAGGTATTATGGCTTACTGCTATTACATAACTGACAGTTTTTAGTATTTATGCCTATCTGTCTGAAGTTTGTCTCGAATAGGCTCAGAAACGGCTCAACAGATTTCAATTAAAATTTTAAACGAAATTTTTAACTAAAATTTTCTTGTATGTTCTGTTTCGATACCTATCCGGCAGGGCAAATTATAAATGTATCGCGCGAACGAAGCCGCAGGCGCTGCTAGTATAGGTTTGTAAAGGTCATAACACTTCAGGGTGTTTGAACAGAGTTTAGTTGCAACGAAAAAGCTCTAAGAAAACCTCGCAATAGAGTTGGAAAATGTTTTTCCATTTGGGTCTTATGTCACAGTCTCGGAAAGACAGCAGTTGGTACAATACAACAGCAATGTATGGTCACTGCAACAGTCATTGTAAAAAGCTTAATGGGTGGCGTATGGGCTATCGTACTATGGTTGTACCTTTTTTGTATAATATAATGGCTCGACAAACTGGCATACGGGCCCGCCTGATGGTAAGCGGTTACCGTCGCCTATTGACATCTGCAACACCAAACCGCCAAGAGGCATTGCCAATGCGTTGCATCCCCTGAAGGACTTTTTTTTTTTGAAGCGGCTCATGTTTTAGTTTAGGGGAAACACCTCAGAACGCGGAGGGAGCTCATTCCACAACTTGCACGTATGGGGGAGAAAAGATCTCGTAAAGAGAGCTGTACGAGATACCCACGTGTCGATAATGTGTGGATGAGCTCCCTTGCGTTCTCGAGAAGTGCGATGATAAAACCTGGATCCGGGTATGAGATTGAACAGCTCCTCAGAGCACTCCCCATTATAGATTTCTGCCGCAAAGCAGTAGCGCTCGCATTGCTGTGTTCTGGTTTTAAGGGTATGGGTGCCGGTGAAATTACAGGCACATGAGACTTTTCATCTTTATGTCTCAGGGTGGTAGGCGTTGCTAAAGTTAAAGGCGATATTACCGCTTAACATCAGGTAGGCCATTTGCTGGTTCCGTCATATAATAAAATGACGACCTCTGTGGCGCGGCGGGCGAAGCTTGGCCTGCGCCGCAGGAAGTTGCGGGTTCGATTCCCGCTTCGGAACAAATATTTGTGCGATCGCAGATATTTGTTCAGGGTGTTCTGGGTATATTCTATGTATAATACAAAATATCTATCTATATAATATATTGTATTAAGTATATCTGATGTCTAGTACCCATAACACAAGCTCTGCTTAGCTTGGGGCTAGATAATGTTGTGTGAACTGTCCAGCATTATTTATTTATTTATTTAAACAAAAAATCCAGCGTATGAATCTCTATTCTTCTATCACCATCGTCAGCCAATATAAGTTTACTGATGGTTACAAAGGGCTTATTCCACTTCTCCCCCCTGAAAATCCCCCTTAGGGGGGAAAAGTGGAATCTAAAAAAAAAGGCTAGAATTCCCCCCTGAAAATCCACTGTAGGGGGCAAAAGTGGAATCTATAAAAATCAAGTTTAGAAATCCCCTCTACCAAAGAATGCCATGATGATAGGTCCCTAGCTGCTTTTATCCACTGACTCCCTGCAATCTCCACAATAATCGGTCTACCGAGCGAGATACCGTCCCAGCAGCTATGTTAGTCAACTATAGCTGTGACTAACGTCTTAAGCTAAGGCCAAACCGACGCGTTCAGGCCGCGTCCGCGGTGGCGTGCACGGCCTTACCATTATCCGTTGAATGGTAAGCCATTGATCGTCACCGTGCACGCCACCGCGGACGCGGGCTCATCCCGTCGTTTTTTTTTTTTTTTCATTGATAGTCCTTTGTTTGACCATGATGTCACCTATTGGTAAGTGACGATGTGGCCGAAGATGGAGCACAAAGGTCTAGAAGGCACCTATTCACCCAGACCCAGATTCAGCAAAGACAGACGACGTTAGTGTATTCCACTCCTTAGCAGTTCGTATTATAATGGTAGAACTGAAACGTTTAGTACGAATAGAGGGTATACTAATGAGGTAAGGGTGGTACCGAGCCGTGCGCCTGCTCGTCCTATGATGAAAAGGAGATGGTGGGATCAGATCATGAAGTTCCTGGGAGCATTCCCCGAAATGAAACCTAAAGAAGATCGAAAGGCACGCAACCTTAGCTTGAATTCATAAGATACTGAATAATTGTAAGCACAGAGCCAATCTTATAGGGCTATGACAGAGCTCCGATTTCAATATCTGTCGTCTTGTTTGACCGTCTTGTTTGTTGGCGAGTTTTGTGTCAGCTCGCTGTCGCTTCGGGGCTGAAGACCTCTTTTTGAACGCAGATTGATGTCCCGTGTGATTGAGTGGCACTTTTCTTTACTAGTTTGGTATAAGATTCTGTATATTTGCCAACATTGGGAAAGTATGTCGTCATGTCTGTCTGTCTGTCAGTCTGTCTTTCTGTCTTTCTGTCCGTGTATGTCACAGTCACTTTTTTCCGAAACTATAAGAGCTATATGCTGTTGAAACATAGTAAGTAGATGTATTCTGTGAACCGCATTAAGAATTTCACCAAAAAATAGAAAAAAAACAGTAAATTTTTGGGGTTCCCCATGTAAACTTCCAACGAAAATTGGTTTGAACGAGATTTGGTTTAGTAAGTAATTTTTTATTTTTATGGTTTCCCATATTTAGAACTGAAACTCAAAAAAAAAAACATCAAAGCCATACGTGTGGGTTATCTATGGATAGGTCTTCAAAAATGATATTGAGGTTTCTAATATAATTTTTTTATAAACTGAATAGTTTGCGCGAGAGACACTTCCAAAGTGGTAAAAAGTGTGTCCCCCCCCTCATAACTTCTAAAATAAGAGAATGATAAAACTAAAAAAAATATGATGTACATTACCATGTAAACTTCCAACGAAAATTGGTTTGAACGAGATCTAGTAAGTAGTTTTTATTAATACGTCATAAATCGTAATCCATCCAAGAACTTTTATATTATGTTACTTGCTGCTACGGAACCCTTCATGGGCGAGTCCGACTCGCACTTAGCCGCTTTTTTTTGTGAATGAGTTCGTGCAGGGAAGCACTAACACATACCTATTTCTTGCGCAAAGCAGTAGTGCTCGCATTGCTGTGTTCCGGATTGAAGCCATCTGCTTGATCCGTCATTCCAAGTTGTATAAAAAATAAATTTAAAAAACTAGTTTTCGGCTTTCGTTGATTGCTGATATTATTTGATATTATTTGTCTGAAAAATATCTATAGCCGTGGTATTTTATACATCCACATCTAGTCTTAATTTACAAGTAAAAAGGTTACTTCAATAATGTCAAGTCTCTTCTGAATAAGAGGGTTTTATGTAGGTCAATACCACCTTGAGTTCTCTCAGGCGCTGTCACCTGCACGAGAAAAGTTAGGAAAATTTGGGGTTCAAGTTTTCAGTATTTAGATGTTTGGATGCTTATATATTTGTTACAACAATTTGTTGTTGTTGTTGTTTTAGTAGTAGTAGAGCTTTTTTGTGAAAGAGTTCGTCCGGGGAAGTACTACCACCATACCTATTTCTGCCGCAAAGCAGTAGTGCTCGCATTGCTGTGTTCCGGTTTGAAGGGTAAGGGTGCCGGTGAAATTACAGGCACATGAGACTTTTCATCTTTATGTCTCAGGGTGGCGGGCGCAGTGCAATGCCACATAGGTTGTGTCCTAGGTGGACGTGATCTATGAGGTAATGCACTGTTCATAGGCAGAGGTTACCGCTTAACATCAGGTGGGCCTCTTGCTTGATCCGTCATCCAAGTAGTATACAAAAAAAAAAAAAAAAAACACGCCAAAACGACTTAACCGATTGTGATTAAATTTGGTACACACATAGATAGATGCTCTGGACTGAGCTGTATGGCTACTTTTTATCCTGGTAACCCAAGCCAAGCTGTGGGCGAACACAAGCTCATGCTACTAATATTGTTAATGCGAATGTTTGTGTGTGTGTGAGTGTATTTGTTACTTCTTCACGCTGAAACAGCTGGACGGATTTACATGAAATTTGGAAAGGAGATAACTGAACTCCCGGAATAACACGTAGGCATATTTTTATCCCGATATTCCCACGGAATCGAGACTTACGCGAATGAAACCGCGGGGCGCTGCTAGTAACGTAATATTTTGTGAAGGCTTCGTTTATTGAAATTCAATTCCCGTTAGCGTCAACAAACAAGAAGATAGTGGAGCAACAAATCTCAGCGTTTACTTATCTGATGACAGAACGGAACTAATGGGTGTATGAGTCCATTTTAACGTTCCATTGTTCTTGAAACAAAACGGAAAATTATTTTATCTGTCTCCAAACGCACTCGCAACATTGAAGGAATTAATATGAAAGTTTTTTTTCTGTAGGTACTCGTATGAAAACATGTGTTGAAATTATATTGTTTACGGCTGTTTTTGTAACATATGGTGGTCATTCAGTTTTGTAAGGCAATGTATAGGCAATCTTTACATTACACGTTTCTGAGTCTCAGTTATGAAGCATCTACAAACTCGGATTTAACCAAACGCTGAGTGTTCTTGCGAAACTGGATCAAACCATACACCTTTATCATGCCACAAAAAAAGCCGAGAACTGTTTGTGCTTGATACCTTCTGTAAAAAAAAACAAATGTTTAGACCAACCGACAAATAATTGATGAATAATAATATTTAATTGATAGATAAATGCTGTTTGTACGCCGATTAAAATCTACAGGAAACGGTAAATACCTTTTAAATACTCATAAACGAATATAGGTACTTAATATACCTATGTTATGTTCCGATCTACCTTATCCGGCTTTCCTGCAGTTTTTGTTGACCTTGCATGCGTACCTACCTACTTTGTAAACGAACAGAATTTTATATTATCATATATATATATATATATATATATACACAGGGCGTCCCACGGATATGCCACATGGAGGGAAAGTACCTTGAATATTGTAGATGGAACATTTTACTGAAAGAAGACATTATTTGATTTTTAAAAACAATTTAAACTGCATTCATAGATATTTAAATAACCGGTTGAACCGGGAATCGAACCCGTTACACGAGAAAAATATTCAGCCTGTAGCTTTATCATACCGATCAAAAGGCTTCATCATAAGGATTATTTTTTGCTAAGTAACATAGTGTCAGAAATAAAAGGAAGAACATGAAATTTAACATTTTTAATACAAAATTAATCAATTTATCAAAATGCTCAAAATGAGTCCTGTTGAATACAAAGTCGCACTCTTTTGATTATTTCGCTCCCTTTCGATTTTTTGATCTTGTTGTGGTGGACATTTAGAATAATACGTTTAACTTCTGTCGTGGACACTTTCATACTGGTTCTTGTAAACTAATTTTTTTACATAAATGTCGAGTTCATCGTCAGGTTTTATCATTTGGTGCCGCGGTTGTAGTAAGCGATGATCGAAACGTCCAAAATTTTGCAGATTATCCACCAACCGTTTCATAATAAACAGAGATGGTGTATCTCTATCAGGATATCTTTCGCGGTGCCATTGAAGGCTAACGTTATGTTTTTGTGGTTCAAAAAGTATGCTTCCATTAAATCAAAATTATTTTGATACGCCATGGTTATGTAAAAAATTCACAATACAATGCAAAAATCCTACAATGAAAATCACAGATACAAAAGAATAAAAGTTTGAAAATGGAACACATTTTTGAATTATTTCTTTATAATCAGCCAGCCGCATTGCGATGGACAAAATAATTTACACGACTTTCGGCTCACGATATGGCTCTATTTGTTGCATACAACCAGGTACCAACTAATTACGTATCTCTTTATCATTTTATCATGAACTTAAATTATTAATAGCGAAATGATGCGTACTTCTCAAGTGGGTACATTTATTAGTAATAGGTACTTATGACAATGTCAGTTGTATGTCCTTACGGCAATGTCAGCTTTTCATTTTTCTGAACAAAATTTCACAGCAAATGTTAAAATTCTTGGTCTTTCTTTTATTTCTGACACTATGTTATTTAGCGAAAAATAATCCTTATGATGAAGCCTTTCAATCGGTATGATAAAGCTACAGGATGATTATTTTTCTCGTGTAACGGGTTCGATTCCCGATTCAACCATGTAATTATTTAAATATCTATGAATGCAGTTTTTTTTTTTTTTTATTTCAAATAATGTCTTCTTTCAGTAAAATGTTCCATCTACAATATTCAAGGTACTTTCCCTCCATGTGGCATATCCGTGGGACGCCCTGTATATATACATATATATATATTTTGTTGCTGGTATGTGGATTCTAAATTGTTTCAGAATAGCATACAGTGTATAGCTTATAACTAACTATAAGATAACTGTAAAACCTAGATTAATAAAATAAAGTAAATACTCAATAAATAACCCAGACAGCACAAATTAGGTAACATAACACCAAACAGTCGCGTTCATAGTCCAAACCCCGCACTAGGATCCCTTTACTAGTATCATGGTACTACAACACCTAGACCCGGAACAAATATTCGCTCGCCGCGCCACAAAGGTTGTCAAACTACTCGCTTCGTTTTAAACCAGTGATGCATTGCATGGTCCTTACATTGTAGTATGTGATCCCAACGCTTTCAGTAGAGCGCAGAATGTCCAATCGAGTCATGAAATAATGCGATCTAATCACGCAGTAGCACGACGATGCGATAAATCTCGAAAATCCAAAGGGGTTCCCACAGGAAATAAATGATACATGAATACAAGTATGACGTTGGAAAACGTTTCCGCTATTTACACCGACATCACCTCTGAAGGTATACCACTAACCACTATACATATTGCGTGTCCAGTACGGTACCGCCCACGGCGACTTAGAGCCACGATGGGTCTAAATACCCTACCATCCAAACCAAAACGACCATTCTCTAAACTCTATCAAGCAAAATTCAACCTTGAAATTCTCATTCGAAGGCTTAAAATCACTTTAACGCTTGCACCGTCTTACGTTGGATGGTTTGGGATAGTTATAGAGTCAGCAATGGTAGTAATACAAAAATATAAAAGATTAGCATGAACTTACTAGAAGATGGACCACGACTGAGCTGACCTCCAACGAACAATGGAGTGTTAGTGTCTTTAGAAGCATAATAAAAGGACGCAATATTTATTTTGCCTCTTTTCAATAAATGGAGGTTAGATGCTCTTAAGGAAATTCGAATTCCTTTATCATTCTGTTGACAAGTCGTGGGCTCAAAATTAGTCTTATACCTCCCAATCACCTAATAGTGCCTTGTAAATATAGTACATTAGAAAAGTTTAAGCATATAATTATAATAATTATAAATTTTGTTTATCTATCTATTAATATTTATTTATCTTTTGTTAGGAATGATTATCTATTCATTTAAATTATAAGTATGTTGTATGTTATAGGTATGTATTTATTTTAAGGCAAATTAGTTTCTAAGATATATTATATTATCTTTCTTTTGTAATTAGTTTTGAGCACGCCAACCTTTATGTATCATCCTCATGGATGACTGGCAGAGTATGCTGCTTAGCATTAAGTCCTCCGTTTGTACAATTTCCTTGTGTTTTTTGTGCAATAAAGAATTCAATATATATAATGTTTTTGATTAATTAATCTTGATATGCGCATCGATTGCATATTTCCCAAAAAACATTTGCGTTAGTAGATTCATATTCAAAACAAAGTAAGTAAAAAAATATTCTCCGTACGTAACTACAAAAATGACATCTTTATCAAGGATTGTATGTAAATCTCGACAGATTTAATGCATGCATTCATCGACGTAAATAAAATGAATGGACGGGCCTTAGGGAACGATAGTTTTGAAGCTTCTAAACAGACCTAGCTAGTATACTTCGCTTTAGTCAGTCTTTGTCACGGCAACGAGTGACAGCTATGCTGAAAAATACCAAAATTAGATACCTTGGTGATACAATGCCTTCCTGTGCTTTTCTGCAAGTGCAAACAACACAAGAAATACAAATAAAGCTTCAGGCATCGCATTTCATTCGTAAGTAAAGGTTTTGTAATATAATTTTCATCAATTGATAAAAAACTTATAAATCGTCGTGTAGTAGGAAAACTACATAAGTAACACATTTTGCGAAATCGACTTTATTGCATGGTTATGATGGCCCATACATGTCGATGGACACGTCTTGCTCTAGAGGACGAGCGACAAGGAGGACTACGCCCCAGGACATTATCTCAATGTTCCCCACTCTGAATGAAAGTTAACAGACACAAGTTTATACTCGTAGATAGTTTTAATTTTAGTCGACATACCTTTTTCTTTTTGATACTTAGAATTATTGTGTTCCACAAATTTATTTCATTTTGTTGATTTTATAAGCAATAGTCGTATGATAAGTTTGTTATGTCACTTACTTTGAATTTAAAAGTCTGCTAAAATAATGTAGGTGTTTCAGTATTTTTCTAATATTCAGTCTTGATAAAAATAAATGATTATGAAGACGACCTCTGTGGCGCGGCGGGCGAACGTTCGCCTGCGACGCAGGAGGTTGCGGGTTCGATTCCCGCCTCGGAACAAATACTTGTGCGATCCGCAGATATTTGTTCAGGGTGTTCTGGGTATTTTCTATATATAATAAAAAATATCTATCTATGTTAATATTGTATTAAGTGTATCAGTTGTCTAGTACCCATAACACAAGCTCTGCTTAGCTTGGGGCTAGATAATGTTGTGTGAACTGTCCAGATATATTTATTTATTTATTTATTATTATAAGTTGGTTTTATTTTAAAATGTATTTTAATATTATTTTTAATCTATACCCATGGATAGGATTGTCATATTCAAATAAGTAAATAATAGATCATTTCATGATTTCACTATTATGGGAAAATTAAATAATGGCACTTATCATTAGCTTTTTGAACCTCAGTGGAGATCATTGACGAAGGAAAACTAAACAATTGACATGCAAAAATAAATAACTGCATCAATTATTCAAAACTTTGGCGAGGGAAAAATACATAGTCGTTCTTTTTTTCTTTTCTCTTAATCAAAAGAACTAAAATGTATTATCATTAAATTCAAAAATAGATACAGTACCAATCTATAACATATCAAAACACGGACTGCAAAATTAGTTACGATAAAAAAGTTATTGCCATTTTTGACGCAATAAAACAGTAAATCGCGTTTTTCTCGCGATTTTGGTTCTGTTGTTGTTATTACTTATTTAGTTTTCCAACTACAGCGACGAAATATTTGACAAGACTTCACGCATGACGGATGGTCCGGTACCGACTGCAAAAAAATCTGATGCCTAAGGGGTATCGTATTGATTTAGAATTGTAATTTGCATTATTTACGTCAAAACATTGCTAAGCACGTCGCTTTAGGTAATTGCATATAATATGTAATGGCATGTTAATTAACCTTATAGCTTTCCAAAAGAAATCTAAGGTAAACAAAAATGGATAGAAGTCATTAGACGAGCAAGAACAGACGACTTTTGGAAGTGGAATACATTTTCCCGTATTTTCTCTGATAATTTTCTACACAATGAATTTAATACGCCAAAAAACGGTTAGTAGTAGTAGAGCTTTTTTGTGAAAGAGTTCGTCCGAGGAAGTACTACCACCATACCTGTTTCTGCCGCAAAGCAGTAGTGCTCGCATTGCTGTGTTCCGGTTTGAAGGGTAAGGGTGCCGATGAAATTACGGCCACATGGGACTTTTCATCTTTATGTTTCAGGGTGGCGGGCGCAGTGGAATGCCATATAGGGCGCGTCCTAGGTGGACGTGACCTGAGGTAATGCACTGTTCATAGGCAGAGGGTACCACTTAACATCAGGTGGGCCATCTTCTTGATCTGTCATTCCAAGTAGTATAAAAAAACTCATTGTGCAAAAGTCTTAAAACTGCACTCTGCAGTTTCTTAAATACTGGAATTTTTATACATTTATGTTTCCGTACGATTTTTATGATATTTTCTTAGTTTATTGAGTGATGAAAAATATATTTTTCACAAATTGATTGAGCTGAAGACCTTAGGTGGACTTGCTTTTCTATTGATTTATATTGTGTATGTTTGAGAGCTGAAAAATAGATACGTAACTACATAAAACAGAAGGGAACCATGTGTTTTTGTAAAAGCTTCATTCAATAATTGCATTGTTTTCGGCGATATTTTGTACTATAAACCTACTGAAATAACTTTAGAAAACACATTGCATCTGTTAAAGTATTAAGTATTTAAAAAATACAGTTTTTAAGAAGTTCAATAATTTAATTTCACCTAGTTTATTTACAAGACTGCCAGGAGTGGCGCTATAGAGAAGTGGCCTTTACTCAGCAGTGGCTGGATAGATAGATAGATAGATACATAGTTTATTTGTTGACCGTACCCTAAATCCGAATTGTCTTATTTTTCACGGACGTTTTGTATGGCTAAGGCCAGTCCATTTATTTTACTTTGGTCGAAGCATGCATTCTATAAAGGCGCACAAGCACAGAGCCCTCATTATGACTCGATCCATAAATTTACTTCATTAGGCGTGTTTCACCGCTACACAAAGGCGCACTGTCTACACGTATTGGTACAGCACTAATAACGAACACACATTTAGGAAGAGGAGTGTTGAAAATATTACATCAAAAATGTAGTTTTGCATAACATATTACTCAACAATCGCATAAATAGTCTTGATTCCACACCAGGATCCCCTGTGTCGAGGGTATCAGGAACTAAAAGTAACATAGTACCACGATACCTAGACTAGACCCTAGATGGTTGCTGGGATGGGCAGGTAGGATGAGGACTGCTTTTTATCCCGACACCACGACACCACGCTTGCGAAGCCGCGAGCAAAAGGCTAGTATATTACCTATACCTATTATATTAAATTGTATATATTTAGTTATACCTATTTCTACCGCAAAGCTAAACCTAGGTACCTAGGTCTCGCATTGCTGTCTTCCGGTTTGAAGGGTGCCGGTGAAATTACAGGCACATGATACTTTTCATCTTGTCTCAGGGTGGCTGGCGTAGTGCAATGTTACATAGGGTGGACATAGGGTCCTAGGTGGATGTGACCTATGAGGTAATGCACAGTTAAAGGCAGAGGTTACCGCTTAACATCCGGTGGGCCATCGGCCAGCTCAGTCGACAACGCAGATAAAAAAAAAGTTGAATAATATTTTTGATATATCTCATTTGATTATAAAGATCATTCCTGCAATAAAATAGTAATGTAAGATCTGGGCTAAACTTTATCTTAAATAGTATTTTATTTTCTATAAACATGAACATTTGTGAAGATATCTATTGTTCTCACAGATTTATCTCTATGTATGCTATTTTCAAACCCTACTTCTAATTCCAAGGTACCTCAGGCGTCCACCATAAATAACCGCTATCCTTTCTATAGTCGCCAGTTTACAAGGGCTACGAAAGTTAAGTAAGACTGATTCGCGGCTCGCGACTTTAGCCGTCGCAAAACATGGCGACTATTTTTTGCAAAATTTTGAAAATAGTTATGAAACAGTTGAGCTATCTAAAGACCGTTGCAAACGATCTAAATATATAATATACTAGCGTCCACCCGCGGTTTCCCTTGCATTTTATCGGGATAAAAATCAGCCTGTAATATCAATACAGTTCAACTGTTTACCTTTCATCGAAATCGGTTCATCAGTTTCGGCGTGATAGAGTAACAAACATCCAAACATCCAAGCATCCAAACATCGTAACTTTTACAGTTATGATTAGTGGGATATAATTTTAACAAGATTTTAGTTATATTGTTATGTTTGTTTGTTGTATGTTAGACTTATTGTTAAGGTAAAATCTTGCAAACTGAATTAGAACCACTTCTTGACATCTTACATAGTGACCTGAAATTATGAAAGGTATGCCTTTCAGGTTCCTATGAAAATACAATATTATGGTGACAGCGAGCTGATCTGATGATAGATACGGAAGTTAGACAATGGAACGTATGTTTGTCTGGGTGGAATCTTGCAACTGAATTTTAAAGCAGTTATCCTCAACCGATTGAGATGATATTTCGTTGGTCGACAACGGAACTCTTCGATGGATTATAGTAGACTGGCCGTATTTGCGCTCATTGTGATCAGCCGGGTGCCACATCATCATCAGCCCAGAGAAACTCACTGCTTGACATAGACCTCCCCATAGAATGCCACAACAAAAGACGCCTCCACCTACAATTTTCCTGTGACCAGACCATCGAGTGAGGGTTTCCTCCTCTGCATCGTCCGATTTATGTTTGCCTAGACGGTTATTAGTTCTACAAGCTGTATGCCTTGCATTGCCACTTCAACTTTCTAATTCTGAGAGCTTTGTCGGTGATTTTAGTTCTTCTACGTATATCGCCATTTCAGATCTATCGCGTAGTGAAACTCTGAGCACACTCCATAGCATGCTGCTCAACTTTGAGATTTTCTATGCGGATAATAGTTAGCGAGCATATCTCTCTACCGTAACTCATCACTGGCAACACACACTGATTAAAGTCTTGAAGCTCTGCGGTATCTGTGACGAGAAAATATGGCGTAGTTTCTCGAACACTGCCCAGGTGCCCGGGTCCACACTAGCGTCCAATTTTTCAATTAGAGATTGTCGTCAATGGAGCAAACAAGCTTACGGCCTGTTCTGCAATATCAGAAGAATCACACGCGCGTTGCCGACCCTTTAAAAAAATCCAAACACCTCTTTTGAAGAACCCCATACTGTAGTCACTTGGGAAAACCTCTGCAGGGAGATCATTCTACAACCTGAGTGTTCGCGGGAGGAAGTTCCTCTGAAACTGCACAGTACGGGACCACCCTGGCTCTAAGGTGTGCAGATGAACCCCCTGCCGATGGCAAGCGGGAAATTATAAGTAATCGTTCAAACCTATGGGCTTCGACCAAAGTAAAATTAACCTATGGGTATTAAAATTCGTTGGTCGCAGTTTGTAAACCTCACATTTAGCAGAGTTTATAGGACCTTCCAAAGTTGCTGAGTAAGTTGTATTGCGTGACTCCTCACATTAGTAAGCCATTGCAACTAACAGATAACAAGAACAGGGACCTCTATATGTACCTATGCCTACGCGACAGATATTATCGAAATCGCAATTGCATTTGTTTAGAAATCTAATTTAGTTTATGGGGACAATGTCGCTCTCTATTGTGAGTAGCTGGGCAAGTATTTTGCAGAAGTTGCAACACTACATGGCGGCTATAGTTTTCGACTTTCCCTCAGAGGGTTTATCACCTTTATGCTGTTTGTTGTGCTTTTGTCGTGGAATTCAGAACCTTTTGTATAGCTTCATCATCATTATCATCATCATTAGCCGGTTGTTGACGTCCGGCTGGACTTAGGCGAAGACCGTTCGTCGTGACATTCCTACCTATGTCGTCCTTTTGGTCATCACTTGAGAACTTTTATTACTGAGAGTGGTTTTCTTGAGCTACTTGGCCTGTTCATTGCCACTTCCGCTAGCTAATTCTAGAGCTACAATGACATTGGTTCTTTAGTGATCTCTTTATTTCGGATTTTATCAATAGGTTAATTTTTATAGCCCGCTTGACTTACATTAATTATGAAAAAATTTAGGCATAAATTTAGTTTTTATTTATATATGTACTTACCTATATATATATTTTAACCCCGACTAAAAAAAGAGGGTTTTTTTACAAGTTTGAGACCATAATGTGTCTCTCTGAGTATCTCTATCTGTATGACATGTTTCTTTGTTGCCAACTTGCCACGTAGCTCTGGAACGTATGCTCTGATTTCAATGTGGTTGTTTTCTGTATGAAAGATGCTTTCTGTGACTTGGTACTTAGCTTTGTTTGGTGAAAATTGGTGCTACCGTTTCCGGAATAATTCAGATTAATGAAACAATGAAAATAGTCGGGAATTTTAAATAACTAATAAATTAACTTGTTATTGTTGGTATTCTTTTTTAAGTTAGTATAACTAAATATGAATTACGGAAATATACATTACATTGTGCGGTCCATGCGCAAACCACCGCAATATCTCCAAACCACAAATTGAGATATACCCCCATTGTTATCACCAGGCACCACATCAACCAATACATGTTTATGGATGTATTAGTATTGATTGTCGGAACAAATTAAATTTATTCTGCGATTGCAATTATTGCAAGAATTTAATTTACAAATTTGATTTTAATTTTTGCTGAGCCCATGACGCTTTAAAAAACAGTTTCTTTAAATAATTACCCGTTTTTTAACTTTTACCTATACCTCCGTTTTTAGGTAGATAGAGTTTCAACATGATACAGAGTGGTAATATTCGTCTTCCTATAACGGAGTGCTGTATAACTACGCGAGTGCGCGTCTACTTCAACGTGAAGGCCGCAGAGGTGGTGGAATACATCAGGAAGAAAGCCGGACTGGGTTCGAGGGTCATGAAGTTGGACTCTCGTCATAATGTGAGCTTTAGCTCATTTATGGAGAGAGTCCCTGCGGAAAACGTAAAGACTTTCTTGAGCCCTGACTTCTGGCCGAAAGGGGTGAAGTTCCGGCGGTTCAAGGGCTGCCTCTCACGTGATCCCTCGGGCCACGACGCGTCGGCGATCACACGTTTGTTAGATTAAGTTATAAATAAAGTGTTTTTATGTGTATGATAGTTTCTAAGGTATTTATGTTAATATGGGCTTACTGTTTAGGTTTAGTGCATTTCTCAGTAAGCCTGAAATAAGGGATTTTGAATTTGAATTAACATAGGTTGACTAGAGTTGTCTGATTTTGGTCAGCTTTGAAGTTTGACCTCATTACATTGTGATGTTCTACAGCTCGTTTACCGTAAGATGGCACCTGTAAATACTCCATGGCAGGTGCCAACTTACCGTGAACGGTCCAGCTCGTGCACCGTAAGATGGAACTTGTAAATACTCCATGGCAGGTGCCAACTTACCGTGAACTGTCCAGCTCGTGCACCGTAAGATGGCACCTGTAAATACTCCATGGCAGGTCCCAACTTACCGTGAACGATCCAGCTCGTGCACCGTAAGATGGCACCTATAAATACTCCATAGCAGGTGCCAACTTACGGTGAACGGTCCGGCTCGTGCACCGTAAGATGGCACCTGTAAATACTCCATGGCAGGCGCCAACTTACGGTGAACGGTTTGTTCATTTATCAGTAGGTATATTATTATCAAA
Source organism: Operophtera brumata (assembly GCA_932527175.1). Lineage (NCBI taxonomy): Eukaryota > Metazoa > Arthropoda > Insecta > Lepidoptera > Geometridae > Operophtera > Operophtera brumata. The sequence goes on along the minus strand of OW052239.1, from coordinate 15,478,345 downwards.
TCTTTGCATAACCACAGATTAAATAATACTATACGCATAACTGACTGACTGAACTGACTCACTGCCTATCAACGCACAGCATACTGTAAGTTCTAAAGACCTGAAATTTTGAGAGTCCATTCCTGTGAAAGGAATTTACTTATTACAAGCCCTACAAGGGGACGCAGCTTGAGGAAGTCGCGGGCATTCCACTAGTCTTCGATAACAATCCTACTTATATCATAAATATCAAAGTTAAGATGTTAGTTTTTTTTTTTTTTTTTTTTTTTTTTATACTACTGTAATGGCGGAGTAAGCAGATGGCCCACCTGATGTTAAGCGGTAACCTCTGCCTATGAGCAATGCATTACCTCATAGGTCACGTCCACCTAGGACGCGCCCTATGTGGCATTGCACTGCGCCCGCCACCCTGAGACATAAAGATGAAAAGTCTCATGTGCCTGTAATCTCACCGGCACCCTTACCCTTCAAACCTTGGATGTTTGTATGTTTGTTATTCAATCACGCTGAAACTTGGATTGAGCTATAGGCTACTTTTATCCTGGTAAAAAAGCGAGTGTAGGTGCGAGTGGACACTAATAACCAATAGAGAACAAGTGCTAGCATCCATCCATACTAATAAATACAGATTATCCTTGTAATTGCAGTGTTTTATCTTTTGCATGGCCGAAATCAGTTTGAAATCTGTCTTCAAATAAAATAAAATAAAACCGACTACGCAAAGACTGAAAACAAGTACCAAGTTGATGTTGTGGAAGGCCAAACCCACGATTTTATAGTAAAGGCCTTCAATTTAATTAATAGGTGTACCTTCTCGGAGGGCAATAATCCACGATTTTTGATAAGAAAAGCCTCCAGCTACAATTAAGTTTAGTCAATTAGATTAGTTTGATATATTTTGGAACGCTCTCATCAAGCCCTTGCATTACTTATTATATTTACATTAATATGATTTTTAAGGGTTAAAAAAAATCAGTTCATAATGAATTTTGAGCGGATATGACACGCGCATCATCATAATAGCATCTCATTTTTCAAAATTCGTCAAGTTTCTGAGCAACGAGGGAACAAATGAACAAACACATACATAGACTGCTAAACAGTAGCCCTAACCAAAATAAGAAGAAGAAGACTGCTAAAATCATTACCCTTCTTTTTCTATGCCCGTTGTCGGGAAACAAGACAATATACAATGTAAGTATCCAAAAAATCATCATCATTTTTTAATCCGTCCACTGTTGGATGAGGCCTACCCGATAGAATGCAATGTGGTGATTTACCATTATCACCACGCTTGGCAGGTGGATTGGTGATCGCAGCATTGATTTAGTACCTACTCTCGAGTGAATGCTGCTACCTATTCCTTAGTGTAATTCTTTAGTCGGATTTTACGACATCCACGGAGGAGACAGAGGGGTATATTCCTAGACCAGACACACTATGATCATCCAAAGGATATTTCGCGTATATATTAGTAGTTTCATAGACCTATAATGATAGATGGGAATTAAACTTGAATGCTGTCTTCAAAGAACAAAAAAATAAAACACATTTGGATGGAATCCGAGCCGCGTTCTCGAGGGCTCGAAACAGTCCTTACGTATCGTCTGACCTATCTTAATGGATTCCACTTCGCCTCGGGCGTCAAAAAACCTTGGATAAGGAACAATACTGCCGGTTGAGATAGCTTCTTGTACTCTTAGATGGCCCCTAGAGTTGTATTGAGTAAATTATAAATCAAGAATTCATTTGTTACGCATTTGGGAATTTTAACTTTTTAATTTTTAACTAAATTAAGCAAATGGAGAAAACAATCACCATGCTCTAAGTTACGATGATCACTGTGGCGTGACGAGCGAGTAGCTGGCTGAGATGCGAGAGGTTGCTGCTTCGATTCCCGCTGCGGGTCAAATTTCGGTAAATATTTGATCCTGGTTTTTTATTACAACTTGGAATGACGGATCAAGCAGATGGCCCACCTGATGTTAAACTGTACTTACTGCCTATGAACAGTGCATTATCACATGGGTCACGTCCACCTACGACGCACCCTATGTGGCATTGCACCGCGCCCGCCACCCTGAAAGATAAAGATGAAAGTCTCATGAGCCTGTAATTTCAATGGCAACCATACCCTTCAAACCGAAACACAGCAATGCGAGCACTACTGCTTAGAGGCAGAAAAAGGTATATGGTAGTACTTCCCCGGACATACTCTTTCACAAAAAAGCTCTACTGGTTTTCTGGGTCTGAGTTTTGTGTACCATGGTACCCTTAGTTCCTACTAATATCCCCTGTGTTGTGAATATCAGGACCTACGAGTATCATGCTACCACAACAACAGACCCTGAACAAATATTATGCAGAGCATACAAATATTTGTCCCGCACAGGGTATCGAACCCACAACCTCTCGCATCTCAGCCAGCTACTTGACGCACTATATAGGTCGTTCAGCATACAGAAATGTGTGTAGTAACTTCATTAGGTAACTTTGATTTTATTGCAATTATAGGGATTTTGGTAAACTGGCTTCAAAACCCATAAAAACCAAGTTCCAGTATAAAAAGGATAAAACTTGAGCTGAGTCATAAATTTTGTTTTCGGAAATTGACTGTAAAAGGGTGTTATACCTTTTACGATTTAAAAGGGTCCTCGATGCTCGGTATCTCGCGGTTTGATAGACCATCGAAGTCATAGTTAAGTTGAATTTTATTCCTTTGAAATGAGCGTGGGATAATTTATATTTTGAAGAGTCAACGAGAAATACTTTTGTGATAGATACTCTTACAATAGTATCATCTTGGATGACAACATCTTGCAAGTTCCTATGAGTATGCAAGAACAATATTATTATAAATATGAAGTAAAGAGAGTGTTATCCAGGCTGTTTTGTATTGCCGTGGTGTGTCTGGCCTAGCTATAGACCCTTTCTTCTTCTCCCTTGTGTGTCGTTAAAGCTGACTAAGGGATTACCCAGACTTGTTAGTAGTATTTTATGGTATAAGAACTACTTGTACTTTAATTGAACTTGGATTAATTACCCTTCAGCAACGTAGAGAGCGTGGAGACCTAATAGAGACCCACAAGATCCTAAACAACCACTACATTATACCAGATTACTCACAGACACTATATACCATGAACAATAATATAGGACTCAGAGGACACTCGCTAAAGCTGCAACGCGGGCCAAGTACAAGCAATCCGAGGATGCACATATTGCCTAATCGCGTCGTGCGCACTTGGAACCGTCTACCAGACTCAGTGATCAGTGCCCCCTCAGTGAATTCTTTCAAAAATAGACTTGACAAACATTTAAAGTGCACTGATAAGGACTAAGATATACACGCATCAGCTCCGAGAGCTGCCCGTGTATTATAAATAAATAAATAAGATTTGTCTTGGCTGCTAGCTGTGGCGCGGCCGGTGAAGGTTCGTCTGCGACACAGGAGGTTCCGAGTTCCATTCCCGCATCGGAACAAATATTTGTACGATCTGCAGATATTTGTTCTGGGTGTTATGGGTATTCACTATGCATAATTTAAAAAAAAAAAAACTATCGTATATTAAGTACTTTTGTTATCTAGTACTCATAACACAAGCTCTGCTTATCTTGGGGCTAGGTAATGTTGTGTGATCTGTCCAGTTTATTTATTTATTTATTAAGGAATGTTTTATTTACTGGTAGAAAGTGTTAGCCGAGTCAGTTAACAATTACCATAAAATCGTTTAACAAAATCCCTTTAAGTTTCCAGATTTTCGTATAAAAAGCAATGAACACTTTACGAATTAAGTCGTACAATTTTATTAAGACTCAAAAGACTGCTGATTTTGTCCAAGTTCATTGAGCCCTTACAAACTTTTCATTGTCCAAAGTTTGAAGCGGAAAGAAAGTTAAATCTCGAAGCTCCGGGTATATAATTTAAAAATTATATTACCGTGGCGTATCCAGCTTAAGAATAGAATCCTCCATCTCCTCCGCTGGATGTTGTAAAAGGCGACAAAGGGATTACACCAGTGGATGAGCAGCATTAGCCACTTGAGTAGTCAACACCACTGCGACCACCAACCGCCTGCCAAGTGTTGTAGTTAAGGCTACGAGGACTCCCTAAACATAGAATGGGATGTATTGTATGCCTTAGGGGAGACCTCGTCCAGCGGTGGACGTCGTAAGGCTGCTGATGATAAAATAAATAAATAAATAAATAAATAATGCTGGACAGTTAACACAACATTATCTAGCCCCAAGCTAAGCAGAGCTTGTGTTATGGGTACTAGATAACTGATATACTTAATACAATATACAACATAGATAGATATTTTTTATTATACATGGAAAATACCCAGAACACCCTGAACAAATATCTGCAGATCGCACAAATATTTGTTCTGAGGCGGGAATCGAACCCGCAACCTCCGGCGTCGCAGGCAAACGTTCGCCCGCCCCGCCACAGAGGTCGTCAATGATGGGATGATGATGACGATGACAAAATAAAAAACAACTTAATGTATTTATTTAAAAAATAAAAATAAAAAATATTGTCGACTGTTAAAATACGTATAGCTGTGAACTCAGTTGACCACCAAACGTAATACTTAAGTTCTTTGGACACGAAACAAGAAATGAAGATGCAATGGAGCATCTTGTAGTACAAGGCAGGATACAGAGTAAGAGTCCACGTGGTCGCTTCTCCGCATGATGTTCAGACATTATCAAGTCCATCACAGAAACACCTATGACCGAATGTTCTCGTAATGCTGCTACTAGAGCCAAGAGGAGCATTGCAAGAGCCGCCACTCAAGCAAGATCTGAATATCTACGACTAGTCTGTCGTGAGTGTATAACTAAGATTGTTTTGTTTTGTTCAGTTTAGTTTTTTTTTAGTTTTTGTTTTGGCTTTTTAGTTTTAGTTTTTTCTTTTTATAGTTTTTTTTTTAGTTTGCATAGGACATCATTTATTGTGGTATAAGGTGGGAGAAGCCACTGGCTCCTGATATACAGTTTTTAAACTAGTTTGGGAGTCTATGGATTCAGTAACATATTATGTACTCTGTATTATGTCAACAAAGATTTTTTATTATTATTATTATTATATTAAGATCTACTGTTTATCCTATTACATACATGCATAAACAAAATTCCAAATTATACAATTATAACTTTACATAATTTAACTTTAATTTTAACTTTACCATACATTCATCTTTTTTAAAAACATTTAATTTTGTCTTGCTTACGTTAACTTTCTTTCCTTCCCTCTCAAATGGTTCATGCATAATTGTTACCATGTCCTGTATTCGTGTGTATTCATCCGCCGACGACGCAAGTATTACTTGGACATCGGCGTAGAGAAGACATTTGACGAGTAACTCATTTATTATTAATCCCACATTCACTATCTATCGAATCACGCAAACAACTGTCTATGCATAGGTTAAATAGCCACGGTGATACTACACATCCCGGTCTGAGGGGCTAGTCTGCAAATTTGACAAATAACTTACACGGCCGTGTGGTGTACATTACACGGATTTTAGTATGGACAAATCGAAGAGCGCCCCCTTCACCTTAGCGGGCACCTTGAGCACCTCAAATCCCGTACAAAAATCCGTGTAGTGTACACCACACGACCGTGTAAGTTGCCTGGCAAATTTGCAGACTAGCCCCTTTGATACCCTTTTCCTGTATAATAGCCTTAACTTTAGTTTATCCTATAGCTACCTAGAATGTATTACCTTAGACCAAATCATTCAAAAAGATCTCTCACAGACTTTCTTCAAATTTCATTTGAGAGCCGACTTTTTTAAACGCAACTTCGTGATCCAGTATCTCTATGAATAGCCGTTTATAATCGATTTCACAATGGTGGCTCTCAGTAACGCATATCTCTGTAATGCGCTCCACAACATTTGACACTTGCCTTGCACGCTTTCGATCGCACTAATAAAGTGTGAACGACTAGCCACTGACTTAATGCATCAGTACACATTTTTAGTAGTTCAAACAATGTTGAAATCTACGTTAAAACTTTATAGTTTTACCCAGAACTGAATGAGGTGGGTGAGTTTGAGGCAATCTAACGTTTTTGCGAGTCTGTTACAATTACTATTCGGTGCTAAAGTTATGTAATAGATGAAAAGTTGGTGATTGTTCGAGCTAATGGACATAGCACTTCACGTTTTCTAGAATGTTCAGTTAAAACTGGAGTATTATCTATAACTAGTGGAACACCTCAGATTTTTTCTACGTAGAGTTTATTCCATACATATTTCAACATCCTGCTGCATCCCAGGGGGCGAATTTCAGAAATGTCTTCGTAGACCAAAACATTCAAGTTCCCTCCAATTACAAGTCTCTAGAAGCTACGACTTAGGCAGGTGTTAGTCAGTTATTCACTCTGTATACATATAGTCCTGACTCCACACTAGGATCCTCTGTATCGTGGGTATCAGCAACTACGAGTGTCATGGTATGGCAACAACCTGACCCGGAACAAATATTTGGAGATCATACAAACATTTGTCTCGCAGCAGGAATCGAACCCGCAACCTCTCTCATCACATTACTGTTTTTTTAAATAGATTTATATGTGGCCCTATCTTCGTATTTAAATTTCAGTTTTTGTAAAAACTTCACAATCACTTTCACAAATGTCACTGTCATTTGTAGTAACTAAAAGTTCATTGAACACACTTTTAATTTCAATTAATTCATAGCTTTTCAACAGTATTTACAATGTATTTATATAAAGGGCGAAATAGTTTTGGATTAGCGAATATATCATAGGCGCTTATATTAGGATACTTCTTCATCGAGTTCAAGTATATCAGAAATCTTAACCAGCCCCTGAATAGAGAATACTAGGCACTCTTCGATTTTTACATTATTATTATAGCCATAGCTATGACTAGTAATTTGTTGCCACTGGACAAAATAAGCTTTGATATTGTATTATTTACAATATATTTTTCTCTCTATATAATACAATCAAGCATTCTATTATTCGTAATTAATCAGTATAAAATTCCTGTTTCATGCCACAGATAAAACAAAGTAGTGTGGTCACTTTGCCCACGCCAAAGTGACACGATCAACGAACCCACTACTGAAATGCTCATGTTCAAATTGAAATGTTCCTGTTTTAATCCTACCTTTAATGCTAATAGAACTGCGAACACGCCAATAACTATCGAATAAATAATAGCAGAGTAAAAAATGTACTTACTACAGCGTACCTATAAGACTATAATTAAGTTAAGATGTCCAGGCCCTTTGTATGAACGACTCTATTCGGACTTTACTATCAAAGTCTTCATCTGCCTAGAACTTTATTTTTCCAGTTCAAATAATTACAAGGAGGATTTTTATTTTATTTTTCGGTTTTTACTTTACTAGTAGTTGCCCGACGTTTCTTAAGTTCTCGCGGGAATTGAGTATCGCTAAATCTCTTCCTATCTTCAAAAAGCTATTGTTTAATAATTTTTTGTCCATGTCGTAAGGCTGTAAATTCTAGTAATATGTTCAGATATTTTTATTTATTTATTTAGTATATTTTGTGTAGTTATATTATATATTTATGTTATTATAAGTTAGATTGTATGTATACGTATACTTTTATTTATTTATTTGTTTGATCTACACCACCGTCCTTTATCGTTCTCGTCAATTCCAGTCCATCCCAAGGTTGTCTGGAAGAGATCGCTCTCAGCGATAAGACCGCCCATTGTACTTCCATAGGTACTTATTTTTCTGATTGTTTTTAATGTTATTTTTATTTTTGTGGTGTGCAATAAAGTGTTATCTATCTATCTATCTATCTATTGCGATAAAAAGTAGTCTAGTCTACGTTTTTATCTATCTGTACACCAAATTTTATCAAAATTGAGACATCATCACGGCCTCTTCTGTCGCCGCAGCGCAGGCCGTCCGGTCCCGCCACGCTTGAACCCGGTTTTTTTTATTTCTAGATTAGTTTTAGATATAAGCATTTAGGTTTCAATCCAACGAGTAATATTTGTTCTATAGATGTAACATATTCTATATAAAACATATTATAAACTTCGATCTCGAAAACGGCTCTAACGATTTCGATGATTGTGTTATATGACGGTTTTTGGGGGCGAAAAATCGATCCAGCTAGGTCACTTCTCTGTCAAACGTCTTTTTACGAAGAAAACAAGTTTTCACGAAGAAAATGCGTTTTTTTAAGTTTAGGTTAAGCAGTGATCTGCTAGGTCAGTATTTGTATGGGTGACCAATACAAATACTGGGGTGACTCTGTGCTTTGGGCTTAAACACTTTTTGCATATGAGTTTTTTTATTTAGAAATCGTAAATTATATAAATAAATCAAATAAAAACACACTTAAATATAATGTAAACAACGTTTAACTATAATACATTTGTACGTACGGTTAATTCATAAGACGTTCATATCTATGTGCGCAGACGCCTTCAGTATTTTCATTCTGAGCCAATACCTATTGGACAACTAAAACTAATTGTGACTACGACGTGAGCAACAGCTTAATTCCAACTCAGACTTAATCATAAGTAAGTTGTATAAATGTTAATAAAATGTATATTTTATGGCGTCTGCGTTGGCGTTGTATGAGAGGAGATGATGGAACTCTAACAAGTAGCTAATAATTAGGGATAATAATTTTGTTGGTCTCGGGTGAGAAAATTTACACATCAAATCTTTTGGAATACATAGTTGTAAAATATAGCTTAGTGTTGTTTATTATTCTTATAGTTTGAAAAAGTTTTTTTTTTATTAGTTACTAGCGACTCGCCCCGGCTTCACAGGGGTAGCCCCCGGTGAACCCCCCCACCCCTCCTTATTACTTATTCTGCTGTTCGGAGCGGAGAAGAATCCACCAAAAAACGGATAACTAACATCGGTCCAGCCGATCTCGAGTTATAAGTGGTGTAACTAACACGACTTTGTTTTATATAATTATATAGATTTGAATAACAGGACAAGCAGATGGCCCACCTGATGTTAAGCGGTAAACTCTGCCTATGAACAGTGCATTACCTCATAGGTCACCTCCACCTAGGACGCGCCCTATGTGTCATTGCACTGCGCCCGCCACCCTGAGACATAAAGATGAAAAGTCTCATGTGCTTGTAATTTCAGTGGCACCCATACCCTTCAAACCGGAACACAGCAATGATTTGTGGCAAAAAAAAAAGTATTTTTGTAGTACTTTCCCGGACGAACTCTTTCACAAAAAAAGCTCTAGGTACTACTAACAAAATCATCATAATCACCGCTAAATAATCAACTAGCCTTTTGCCCGCAGCATCGCACGCGTGGTGACGGGATAAAAAGCAGTCTTCCCTGCCCCTCCAGCATCCATGAACACACCAAAAATCATAAAAAATCCGCTCAGCCGTCACGAAATGAGTGCCATGAGTAGCTAGCCTAGATGGCACTCAAGCTTCCTGTTAAACAACAAACTCACAAACATATTCATAAACATACTCACAAACAAACTTTATCCACCTCTTTAGAGTAACAGAGTGAGTATAGTAAAGAAACGTGATTTATTGCTCGGAGATATAATACTGTTAGTTTTCAATTATTTTTAACACTGAAAGAAAAAAAAGTACAGTAAATAAAAACACTAATAAACAATAATAAAAAAAAACAAAAAAAAACAATTGATAAACATAACTGATCTGGTAAAGCTACCTAGGTATAAATAAGTTGTTTTGTACATAATAGACCTTCGTTTGACCGCGTGCTCACTCGCGCCCCTCAAGTTATGTCTTTATATGCTTTATAGGTACCCGTTTAACCTTGTAACTTGGGACAATATCTGTAAAAGGCAGGTTGCCTTCTTAAAAGCTCTCACCCCCTCACACTTTACAGCTATCTATCTCTTCACACCTGAGTATTCAATTAATCTAAACGCACCCGCATCACTGCCCAAGAGGCTCGTGACTCGTAATTACTTTTTGTTACAAAAAGAACGCTCCGTCTACTCCTTGCTTGTTTACGAAAAAATAAAAAACGTAAGCAACTAACGGGCACCGAACAATGAGCCATGATATGGTATTTCTGGACCGTATCTTATTAAACTCTTAAATAGGAGGCAGTACACGGACAAAGGCGATAACTAGTGAACAGTAAATTACGAATAAGATTTACGCGTTCCATTCATCATTCGAGAATTAATCTCTGTTTCTACATCGCCTAAAGATATTTCAATACGGCTGGAAAGAATCCCATTTATTCCTAGTGCCTGCTGACTTCGCCTCATATTTCTCCGGGAGTAACAAAGACTCACGGGATCGTGGCTTGACCTCTAGGCGAGGCGGGGAGACCAATACGAGCTAAAAAACATCTCGCACGAGCAGGCAAATGAAATCGAAATAACGTAACGTCCAGGCGAGCCAAGGTCCCGCGGAATGAGATACGGCCTTTTGATTAACCAGTGTCGGGAACGTGGAGTCGTCTTTCGACTCTTCGGCGCAGCTTTTGATCTTTAAAACCAGATATTTGACCAAATAGTCCTCCTTTTTTCATGATGGTAGGTAAACGCGGCCGCTATGATCTCAGCCCGTAAATTTGCATAATGCATGCAAGTTCTGTCTTTGTATAGCCACATTTGTCTGCAACTCGAGACATTAATCTACATAATAAAATGAACGGATAAAATTACCGATTTATTTCAGCGTAAAATTGCTTGTAATTAGTCTATATTTTTATTTGAGGGGTTTCCAATTGCACGTGTTCTTTTATTGCCTCCTAATGTTTAATAGAAGGGTGGTAGTCACGCGCTGGCCCCGAAAAGTAACAAACTTCCTTTGGTTAATTACATGCAAGTCGGTGGCCTACGCTTAGGGTTTCACCCCACGTCACGCGATCTTGCAGAACTAGAAAAAGTATTAGCGTAAGTAGTAGAGGTTGGGCAAAGAAAATATAGATAGATTGTAGGTTATAAAGAAGTATAATACAGAAATAACTATACGGCTCTAAATGGAGGACGAAAAGTTGTTAGAGCGCCTAGTACAAGTTTGTCTAAGCTTTGCATTCGATATCCCGACTATCGAATTGCGAGTCGATAAGTATAGTTTTAATGAGTTTCACAATAAGTCCACCCATCATTTTCTTACAAAATTTACTCGCAATTAAGTCTTCTCTATTTCGAGTGTGTCCAAATTACAAACCTGTAGTAAGCCTTCTGGGTATCAAGTTTTGCAACCCCGCATGTGGAATAAGGACAAGGGTTGTAAAACACCGTAGTAGCATAATAATTGTATCTAAGGCTCATGACTTTATTACCCATAGATGATATCCTCAGTGCCTAGGATATCCTACTTGAGTTTAAATACCCATTGAAGTCTCCGATGTGGGCGGGCACATAACTTTACAACGGGTTTGATTTTACTTCATATAATATTTACTCTCGCTATAAAATAGAGTAGTAAATTTTATATGCCAATAAAGGGTACCAGCTTTTTTATTCAATATCTACTCCAAGGATTTTAGTAGTGCATAGTAGGGCTTTAACAAAAAGTCGACACTCCAGCTATGCGATAAAACGCGCAATAAGAATGGTATGGGTGCTATAGGTACCATGTGTAGACCTAGAATTACACTGTGCATGTTTATAGTGATGCATCTCTATAACAATCCAGGGGGCTTATACGAGAATTTGATAGTATTTGAAACTATTCTAGTGAAAACGTTTTCGCAAGAGGCGCTGCAAGTAAATGTATGGAAGGAAACGAAACTTCAGATAGTTTCGAATACAATCAAATTCTCAAACTGAGCTTCCTGATTTAACTCACACACGAGTTCACACTAATTTTATGGCGATAAAGATTTTAAAATTAGCATCTATGTTAATATTATCTTATTTTTTATTTATTTCATACACAATATATTTTACACATTTAAATATAATATTGTAGGTACCTTAAAACCTCCATTTTTTTATACTACTTGATTGACGGAACAAGCAGGTGGCCCACCTGATGTAAAGCGGTAACCTCTGCCAATTAACAGTACATTCTTACATAGGTCACGCCCACCTAGGAAGCGAGCTATGTAGCATTGCACTGCGCCCGCCACCCTGAGACATAAAGATGAAAAGTCTCATGTGCCTGTAATTTCACCGGCACCCATACCCTTCAAACCGGAACACAGCAATGCAAGCACTACTGCTTTGCGGCAGAAATAGGCAGAAGGAAGGAATAGGAAGAGTTCGTCCAGGGAAGTACTACCACCAGGTAGTACTTCCCTGGACGAACTCTTTCCCAAAAAAGCTCTACTACTGCTAATTATGCATAACATTCCACAGCCGACATGCACTCATGTCACGACTGAGTTAAAATAAAATAAAATACTAAAATACTTTGTTAGAAGTTGTCTATATATGTAATACATGGAAAACCTGAAGACGCGAACTAACAGCTTCTATTTGCTACAACATGCCGTAGGTAGGTAATAAGAATAACACGAACTTACTGTTAGATTACTTTTACTATGTTAATGCTAGCCTTCACAGTACAGCCAACAGTCTTTGTACACACTACTAATGCTGAGAACACTAGAGGTATTGTAGTGGGTACTGGCTAGTGACCCTGGCTATAGGTCATGAGTTCAATATCGAAAACGCACCAAGTATTCCTCTCAAAAAAATGCATGATACTAGGTGTTCAAAAACAGTAAAAAAAACCGTGAAGAAACCGACAAGTCAGAGAACCAAACATTCGAAGACATGTGTCATGAAAATTACATAATGATGATGTGTGTGCATGAAGAGTTTATAGTAGTAGAGCTTTTTTGTGAAAGTGTACGTCTGGGGAAGTACTACCACCATACCTATTTCTGCCGCAAAGCAGTAGTGCTCGCATTGCTGCATTCCGGTTTGAAGGGTATGGTTGCCGGGGAAATTACAGGTACCTGAGACTTTTCATCTGTACGTCTCAGGGGTGGCGGGCGCAGTGCAATGCCACATAGGGTGCGTCCTAGGTGGACGTGACCTATGTGATAATGCACTGTTCATAGGCAGAGGGTACCACTTAACATCAGGTGGGCCATATTATGATTGACCCGCCATTCCAAAATGAATTTAAAAAAATGAGGAGCCACTTCAATGCACGCAGGTCCGTTTCACCATACTTTTCAGGGCCACCATACTTCAATTATAGCAGGATGACCAAGAATTAACTAGTGACGAACTGCTCAACGGCTATCATAATTTATCTCGGTAGCTGGTCAAGGGTCTACCACCATCTAATTTATCATATCTTAGAAACCAATTGGATCTCAATGCAGAGCAAAATCGACCCCTTCTTCCATTCATCAAATTAAAAGTTGGCAAACAAACTTTTTTTTTTGACTATTGTGAACTATAAAACAAGCATATGGCCCACCTGATGTTAAGCAGTAACTTCTGCCTTTAACAATGCCTTGCTTCATAGGTCACGTCCACCTAGGACGCACCCTATGTTGCATTGTACTGCGCTCGCCACCCAGAGACATAAAAATGAAAAGTCTCACGTTCCTGTAATTTCACCAACACCCATATCCTTCAAATCGGAACACAACAATGCGAGCACTACTGCTATGCGCCGTAAATAGGTACTACTTCCCCAGACGAACTCTTTTACCAAAAAGCTCTACCACTAACAAAATACCTACTACTAACTTTTGATTCTACTTTATGAGACTAATATATACCCTTAGGTTAGCAACGAGGGACCTAATATAGACAGTATATATATATTTTTTACAGGTAGATATTTGTACCAAACTTCTTTGAAAATCCTTAATGGATCAAACAGGAACAAAAAACTAATTAAAATAAACATTTTAAAATGATCCATTGGATCAATCAGGAACAATGTTATAGGTATAATGGATCAAACAGGACAATGGATCAATCTCAATGGATCAAACGGGAACTACTCCCCAATTCTACTAAACTAATTGTATTTAAATTGTTAATAAATTAAAAAAAAAAAAAAAAATTTAATAAATTGTCTCATACTTGTCACTTTTGACACTTTTGGTATTCTACTAACTTCAATGGGTTCACAATTAAATTATAATTGTGATCATTTAGAAACAATTGTAAAATCTTTCTTCGTAAAAATTCGTAAGATCATAAATTTAGCAGACTACCATTTTTAATGACAATTATAATAGGATTGTAATTGCATAGTACAATAATGGTTCTTCTTTAAAAAATAGTAGAATAAGGCCCGAGGGCTTATGTGAGACACCTCTACTATGCTAGTCACACATAGAATAGCCACAAGTTTGTACCAACCGGCCGGTGTCCGGCCCGTCCGCCGCTAGTACGGTTCGGTCGCAGGCGCGCGGCGGTCGCATCACGCCGCGAGATACTGTTTACTTACTGTGTTGTGATACGGGGTGGCTGAGAAAGTGGAGGACGTTTATGTAACAGATAACTGGAGCTTTCGGAATAGTTGCGTGATAACAGTAAGTAGATCTTTTAGTACTTTATATATGTTGTCTAATGCAATCTCTTAGAGTTCTATTTGTTCACTGGGTCTGAAGGCATAGTAAGAGTTGTTATCAATAAGAACAGGTAAACTTATTGCAGCATATTGACGGGGTAATTTTATTTACGATCCTAGATACTCTACATATTCGAATACTTTGGTGCAGCATAAGCTTAAATTTTGTTACATTGCTCTTTTTTATATATATTTATGTTTCTAAACTAAAATAAGCAGGCGATGTTATCAAAAATATCACGTTGTTTACATTATCAGTAAAGTTTTGGTTCCCTTTGCGCATGTCTCTTATCTCATACCTATCTAAGAACATATAATAAGGTGTGTGTAGGTACCTTCTGAAGCAACCTCAGCTTATTCTATGATAGCTTATCTTAAAGTAAGAAGAAAAAGTGTTGAATTAAATTAAAACCACATTTAAAGCCTGATACTTCAAACTGGAATGTTAAACCACTGTTATCTAAATGTTAGTGAGCTTATGGCACCCGTACTAGCTGAGGAGATACGGCTAGTTTTCTCCATATAGGTATTAACCTATACTTATTTAAGATATATTATATAGCATTACTATTAGCCCATACTGTCCCATTGTTGGGCAAAGCCCTCCCCCTATTTCCGCCAGTCACAACGGTTTTATGCAACCGTTTTCCATTCCCTCTCATAGGCGTCCAGTTCATCCCGCAGACCACGCATGATGTGGCGGGATGAACTGGATATATAGCATGTCATAAATAATTAAATACATAAGATACCTACAATATATTGAGTAGATTAAGCTTTTAGTTAAAGTTATTATTAATTGAAACTAAGTAGTTAGTTTTATAGATAGGTCATAAAAAAGCTTCGGAGTTGAAAAAAGCTTAAAAGCTTGTTTTTGGAGTTTATTTCTTAAGAATCGATTTTCATTTAGGGGCCACGGTACGTAAACAGATTGGGAGTAAAATCGTAAAATCGAGCTGCGAAGTCCGTTACGTTTTCCGTTTGCGCAACATATTCGCGCTTTGAACTAAATTACAATCGCGCGTCGGACCTAAAACATCTTTATTATTTTCAGAATCCTAATTGATAATTTCCCTTTACTAAAATACGACTTAGTGTCACTGGTTTTTTTGTCACCCTTTGTTATGTTAGAGACAAGCTTTAGGTATGGTTACTTTGCTATATGCATTCAGATCATACCGATTTCCGATCAATCAACAATACAATATCTAACACTTTGCACATGCGCACTTTCCTTTACAAAGATTCATCTCGACGATGGCGTGAGCTGAACCTTTTATAAGCTACGGCTCTGGTTTGAATCCATACATGCCGACGATGGCGTGAGCTGAACCTTTTATAACCTACGGCTCTGGTTTGAATCCATACATGCCGACAATGGCGTGAGCTGAACCTTTTATAAGCTACGGCTCTGGTTTGAATCCATACATGCATCACTGCATGGGTAGACGTTTAAAAGCCTATTAGCTTAGAGATACATGAGTAAGGATTCTATTACATGGCATATAGAGTTGGTTTTCAATTACAATGTTTATATAGGCTTTATTTCTTTAAAATTATAACTAAGATCTAGAGGATTAAATTAAAGCTTCAGTTTAGTAATCACAAAAAACAACCTACAACGTAAAAAGTAGTCAAAATTGTGTGTCAATTTAAGATTAGGTACATCTCATGTTTAGGTATAAATGCCCTTATTGGCATCTCGATCGATTTTGGTAACTCGATCAAAAGGAACATTCTCAAATTACGATGGTTAAGTAGGCATAAATTTTACTTCATGTTATATAACTGAAGTTATAAGACCTTACATTTATGAGATACTTAAATGTGTTTACAGTTAAGGGATTATTATTTTGACTCTAAATGATGGTTTCTATAAATAATTGAAATTCATGAACTACACATAGCATAACAGGAGTAGATTTCATATGGGACACTATAACTATCTGAAACTGGACCCTAGCTTCTCCGATATAAAATCTATAATCCTCAAATCAACTGACAAAGCGTAGATGGTCGAAAGATCTCAGAATCCCACTCAATGTTGATGGCGCGATCGTGATGCACTCCAGCGCCATCTATACGACAGATCTTTGCACTTATCACTGTTGTTCGCTCTTGTTAGAGCGGACTCCATTTCCTGACAAATGTTGGTTTATAGTGGGCTGAGGCTTTGTTTTGAAGGTGGCTCTACGTAATAATATACATAAAAAACTTATTAAGTTTTACAAAAAACTTATTAGCATTTGTGGAGTCTGAGTCTACCGTACATAGGTTAATAAAGCCGGGTTTTCACGATACGAGTGCGCTAGAACTAAATCCTATAGACGCTACTCCTGTTACTTACTGTTACAGCATATATAGTACGTACATAATACTTAATTTAGTTTTAGACAATAATTGTAAAACACTTGTTTCATATATTTTGTACCAATTTTAATAAACTTTTACTTTTACTTTATATACTTTAACATATAAACACGTGATCCAGGTACACTCGGATGCTGGAATCCGATTAGGGTGGACAACAACGGTGTTCTATTTTTTGGAACTGTCTCGGGTTGAATCATCATAAATTTTACGACAGAGTGAGACAAAGATAATATAATAATACTGAATTTGCTAAAAAATATATATATATTTTTTTACAAAAGAACTGACGTGTCAAAGATGTTTTTAAATTCCTATTGAATAAATCAATGTTAATTTAGATTTTTTAGATTTTGATATTAGAGGCAAGCAATTCTGAGCGATCTCTGATGCAAGCCTTACTCTTACGAGCACACTCGGGTTTTAGCGCACTCTTCTCGTGAAAACCCTGCTGAAATTGTAACAATCAAAAACTGTCTGCAAATGCGTAATGAACAAAGATAAAGAAAAACAGTAGGTACCCTTATCATGATTTTATTTTATGCATATCCAGAGCAATTCACTGATTTGTGTTAAATATGTCAGCAATAATTATTGTCAAACTCGTAACCAATATATTTTGCAAGCACTTTAATCATATTGCACACCACTTCCGGGCTCTTACATACAAATATTTATTCCCATACTAGTCTATTCACTATCGCAACATTATAAACAGCTTCGCTAAGTAATAAATACATTGATTATCAATAGAATTATGATCGTTTTAATATGAGAACCTTATCGGACACTAGGATGCGCAGGCGCAGCGCGTTGAGATCTTTTGTATGGAGCTTAGAGGCGAAATAATTGCAGCGAATTTAACGAGTAAAACTACAAACTAAAATTATACAAACTTACCAAGTTTTCTACCACACGTTCAGGAATCTTTTTTTTTTTTTTAAATCATTTTATATAGTTTCTTCAACACATCAAAAACCCTACTTAGGCTTGTATAAGATGTGACACATTCCTCCTCATCCTTAAATTAGGATTAAACATGCAAAGATTATATATTTCGAAACTAAAGTGGCTCTGGGCAGGACACTTAGCCAGGATTGGTGACGGCAGATGGTGTAAGGCCCTCACCGAGTGGTGGCCGAGAGGGAGCACTAGATGCCGTGGCAAACCATCAACCAGGTGGGCGGATGATATAGAGGCCGTAAAGGGAAATACCTGGATGCGAATCGCACATAACCGTTTGGAGTGGCGTTTGAGGGAGGAGCCTTATACCCAGCAGTTGGCTATTATTTGAGCTGCCAATGATGATGATGATTTTATTATAATATTTTACAAGCTTTTGTTTAAATTGACCTGTTAGTATTACTTATGTTAGTATTATGTTAGGGTGGGACAAATCTTGAAAGCTGAATTAGAACCACTCCTTGATATCCAGTTGAACTAAAATTTTTAAAGTGTCTACTTCCGATGACAATACAATTTTATGGTGACAGCGAGCTGATCTGATGATGGAGATGGAAGGTGGACAAAGGCTCTCCTCGATGGATAATACCGGCTACACAGGGGGCATTGTCGACACGTTGTTTACCCATTTTTTTGACATTAGACATTAACAGTCTATGGCATAAATTAAATCAGTTCGATAGAATATGTTATCGACTTGGAAGTGCAGGCGCAACGCGTTTATATCCTTTGTATGGAGCGTAGACGTGCAACTTTGTTGTTCGTGTTGGAGCGAAAAATATTTCGCGCGTTTCTAAGTATCCAATTAGGTTCGTTATAGCTTATTCCTTGGAAAGGGAATTTTTTGTTACAACTAAAAGGGAACAAGGTTAGACATGATTAAATGGATAGAGTTTTTATATCTCTTATATTGTAATGTTTTGGCTGTTTTAGAATGATTAGGATTATGTGGGTGCATCCGTATTGATCCCAGAAATTCATCCTACGAGCTGAAAGTAATAATTCGATGGAAACTTGATGCAGGAGCCAAGCTGCTTAAATTAATTATTTACCGAGCAAACTGAGATTTTAGAGTATAATTGCTGGATGCAGCTTTTGTATGTTTGTAAGTATGTGTGTTTGTCCGACGATAACTGCAGAACCGTAGATCTAATCTTGATGAATATTTGTAGATAATAAGGTACGTTATGTGAATAAATAAAATAATATTAAAACTAATAATTAATAATGCTGGACCGTTCACACAACTTTATCTAGCCCCAAGCTAAGCAGAGCTTGTGTTATGGGTACTACATAACTGATATACTTAATACACTACATTACATAGAAAGATATTTTTTACTATACATAGTACACTATACTAGTACTATAGTACATAGAAAATACCCAGAACACCCAGAAGAAATATCTGCAGATCGTACAAATATTTGTTCCAAGGCGGGAATCGAACCCGCAACCTCCTGCGTTGCAAGCGATCCTTCGTCCGCCGCGCCACAGAGGTCGTCAAGGGAGAATAACATGTTGAAGTTCGAACATAAGCTTGATTAGTACAGAAGTTTTTGAACTACGGTGGTACACATGAGGTTGCGTTCGGGCTTGTGTCCGCCCGTGACTTCGCTCGTGTTTTACCAGAATAAAAAGTAATCTATAGCTCAATTCAGGTCATAATCTATCTACGTACCAAATTTCATAGAAATTACTTCAGCCGTTTTGGCGAGATTTAACAGATATTATGAACATCCAAACATTTTAATTTTGTCATTTATGATATTACTGGGATAGAAAAGAGGCCATTTTTTTTTGTTTATAAATTAGAATAACTGAAAACAATAATTACTTATCTTATTTCTGTTCCTATCTTATTGAACGAGATATGCAATGATTATGTTCGTTTTACCATTCTAAGAGGCTATGTTTTATGAAAACGTTCAAAGCATAGCCAATATCGTCGTATTAAAAGTTATGGGGCGCATACAATTAAGTGGTAATTTTAATGGAGATTGCTTCGTTAGTTAGGCAGCTGTTTATTTAATAAGTTAAGAAGCGTATTGAACTTAGCATTTATGTTATTTCATCTAAAATAGGTAGGAAGTAACGCAGGAATACTGAAATCCATCGTTTATCCCCCGTGACACTACTGTTTGGCACTACCAGTAGTTCTAGAGCATTTTTTCCTGTGACACTACCGTTCTCAGCTGCTAATTAAATCCATACAGATACAGACCTCTTTCCCCGAAGGGGTAGGGAGAGTCTTAATGGGCCTGTTTTCACAGTGGGTTGCACCATCGTGGGATATAGAAATGACAAGTGGTGAGCTCATCGCCACCATTGCTTCCTACGACTGACTCTGCTAAACGCTTTCTTCCAGTTATAACACCTTATAATAATTATGTATGATACGCTAGCAACCAGGACCTATCTTATACCAACTAATCTTATCAACAAGTCCGGGTAATATCCATACAGATACATAATATTATTATTATTATTATTTCGGTTTTTTTATACTACTTGAATGACGGAACAAGCAGATGGCCCACCTGATGTTAAGCGGTAACCTCTGTCTATGAACAGTGCATTCTCACATAGGTCACGTCCATCAAGGACGCTTTTTTTTTGTTGCACTGCGCCCGCCACCCTGAGACATAAAGATGAAAAGTCTCATGTGCCTGTAATTTCACTGGCACCCCTTCAAACCGGAACACAGCAATACGAGCACTACTGCTTTGCGGCAGAAATAGGAACGGTGGTAGTACTTCCCCGGACGAACTCTTTCACAAAAAAGCTCTTCTACTACTAAAATTTCTTTCTTATTGCACCCCTAGACCATAAAGGAATGTACCAGTTTCATGTTAGGCAGTGAATCTGTCAGTCAGGTCACGGCTGATATGCTTGCAACATTGTAACTTGTATGCAGAGCACATAATGCTACGTATATAACTCTAGCTGAAACATATATAATCTGGATCGCAACTAGTTTTTACGCAATTCCGTGGTTTATCCTCGTAAAGATTGTTTCTTTCGATTATGTAGTCCTTGATTTTTCGGTGAAAGACATAGTAACACTAAACAAGTAGCACAACTCATATGTTTATTTTACAACTTGGTTTGACGGATCAAGCATATGGCCCACCTGATTTTAAGAGGTATACCCTCTGCCTATGAACAGTGCATTACCACACAGGTCTCGTCCACCTAGGACGCACCCTATGTGGCATCGCATTGCGCCCACCACCCTAAGACATCAATATGAAAAGTCTCATGTGCCTATAATTTCACCGGCAACCATACCCTTCAAACCGGAACACAGCAATGTGAGCAGCTGTGCGGCAGAAATAGGTATGGTGGTAGTACTTCCCCGGACGAACTCTTTCGCAAAAAACTCTACTACTATTAACTATTACTATCATGGTAACTTTAAATAAAAATTTCTTATCATTTAATAATGGCTACTAGATTAGTATGTTCAAAGCTGGAATGTACTATATTTCACCACCACCTAAAACTTACGCAAATATAAAAGGTTGAAGGACGATTAGTCTTTATGGATAAAACCTTATTCATTATAAGCAATGAGTTCTCGATCGTGTACCAATGGTATTTGTAATTGGATGATGGTGGGATAAAAGTTGGCAAGAGGACAATACAATTCATACAAAATTCAAGACCCGTGGGACCACACAGCATGTATTATCGCCCCTTTGAGCAAGAATAAACAACACGAGCCAAATCAGAGACACTACAAAGAAGAGACTCTGATCTATTCTGTAGACCTCTGTGACGCGACAGGCGAACGTTTGCCTGCGACGCAGGAGGTTGCGGGTTTGATTCCCGCATCGGAACAAATATTTGTGCGATCTGCAGATATTTGTTCAGGGTGTTCTGGGTATTTTCTATATAAAATAAAAAATATCTATCTATGTAATATATTGTATTAAGTATATCAGTTGTCTAGTACCCATAACACAAGCTCTGCTTAGCTTGGGGCTAGACAATGTTGTGTGAAATGTCCAGTTTTTTTTATTTATTACTTATTATTTACACTGTGACTAAGGGCTAGTACTAGATCTAGGGCGAAGGTTTGTACGTGCGCTCCATTATTCATGACCGATTGTTTGTTTGACGTAAAATCGTTAGGTGACTCATTAGATAAATTCGATCGGTTGATTGCTTTAAGATTTTGTTTCTGATAAGATATTGGACTTGGTGATAACAAAGATATAGTTAAATTGGGTATTTAGTTCCGGAGTAAATGATTTTGAATAATTGCCAGGTTTAGTTGAGTGTTAATTTTAGATTCGGTATTTTAGACATAGACTCGTAACTCGTTATTGGGAAACTTGGTAATGTTAATTATTTGGTTTATATTAGCAGCTGTGCTCAGCCATATTGTTTTGTATTAAACTTAAATTAAATTTATTTCCAGCCCAAAGTCCATTGATAAGTGCACATTCTCCTTTAAAGTATCTAAGCCTTTACACAACCTATTGCCCATACACCATTCTCTCTCAGGGTGGCGGGCGCAGTGCAATGCCACATAGGGCGCGTCCTAGGTGGACGTGACCTATGAGGTAATGCACTGTTCATAGGCAGAGGTTACCGCTTAACATCAGGTGGGCCATCTGCTTGTTCCGTCATTCAAGTAATATTAAAAAAAAAACAACTTCAACAGTCTATAATAGATTATCACTGTTAGACGATGCCGCCTGCATATAATGCAATGGAGGGAATTTTCCCTAATCACCACACCTTGGCAGGCGAATTGGTGTTTGCAGTATTGGTGTTGAGTACTCAGGTGGATGCTACTTCCCATCCCCTGGCGTAATCCTTTAGTCAGATTATATGACATCTATGGGAGGCGAGGGCGGGTATATTCTTTACTATTTAGACGTAAAGACCTCCCCAACCCAGCACAATGCAGCACAGTAAAATGTATGCAACTTTAAGGCAAAAAGTTTTAACATGGTCCATGGTCCCATACATTCATGGGCATGACCCTTTTTGACATACGAGATTAAATCAAGATTTCATTTACAAGTAGTTATAACAATTGGAACAAATTTCGAAGACAACATTAATATTAGATGGTATATCTGTCAGTTTCCTCACTAGGCTAGGCCTGTATCGAGGAAAACCCCTACTACTACTACTATAGGTACCTATACAATTCAAGTTTTCAATAGAGTTGTTACTTTAATCCATACTTTCAACCTACATACAAAGTAGTACAAAATGTACAAAATACCTCAATAGTCCCGTCGTTTACATATTTACGTACAAATGTATGCAACATATTCAATGAGACGGCCTTGACAAGTTTCAAACAAAGTATTTGTTTGTATTACCTACATCAATTGACACGGAAAGCGATCGATAACAATTACTGTTATAAACTGGTTATTGCTTTAGGGGTTTGCACACTTGCTGGTAGCATGACTGGCAACGCCACGGAAGACATTATGAAAATTTATGACCATCAAACCATATGTATGCTATAAATTAATAAAAAATAAATAAAACTGGAAGCATTTGTATGAGTACGAATATCGGTCGATAGTGTAGATGGCTGATAATTTTTTAATATTTTTGTGTCAGCTACTAAAATATGTAAAAATAATTAAAAAAAACAATAAGTAGTTATAAAATAATATTAATAACAAATAAAGTAGTAATAATTATTCCGTTAGATATATTAAGAAAAAAGTCCATGAACCGTGTGTATGAAATACAATAACCGTGTTCCATTAAACTCTGATAATCCTTGGAACCGATTCAAATTTAATTGAAAGAGCCAAACACGGTGTATATATTCCATGGATATTTCGCATGCTATGTGTGAGGTTGGTTTGGGTGCATCCGTATTGATCCCAGAAATGCTTTGATTATATTTCCAGCCAGACAATTTTGTTTTATTCTCTAAGCAGAAATGTTTAGGTCAAATCTTGCAAGCTGAATTAGAACCACTTCTTGACATACGGTTGAGCTGAAATTTTGCATACCTGTCAAATTCCGATGACAATACAATATTATTGTGACTGCAAGATGATCTCATGACGGATACAGAAGGTGGACAGAAGTACTCGAACTAATTTTTGCCAGCTAACGGTTTCGAACACGGTTTATAAAAACATGTATTGAAAAATATCACCAAAAAGCTTTTGGAATAATAGTTTTAATTTTGACCACACAAAATGCTTCACAAGCCACTAGAACAGTCAGATATATATATATATTATATATGTATATAAACAGAGACCAAGAGAAACTTGTTATTAGATACAGTAAAAATAAAACAATTAAAATAAAATAAGGCCGTATTCAAAATATATGGGACTGTTTTACGATCATTGAAGTTTATAGTTTCTATAACTTGGCTTGTACGGGTTGTATGAGTTTCTATAAAGCACCGAACTTGAAACTTTATTGCCTCGAATAAGAACTGTTACGAGGGAAGTTATTACAGTTTTCGAGTGTAAATATTTCCATTAAGGCGGCGTCCTCGGCGATAGTCGATTTCGTAATACCGGCTTACAGCTTAGAGAGAACAGCACAGACAAATGGTAGTGTAATACGAGTACAGCCAGTTCTGTCACTATTTAAAAGGGCTTGGACAATTCCACAAGTTAGTAGTAGAAGAGCTTTTTTTTGTGAAAGAGTTCGTCCGGGGAACTTTTACCACCATACCTATTTCGCCGCAAAGCAGTAGTGTTCACATTGCTGTGTTCCGGTTTGAAGGGTGCCGGTGAAATTACAGGTACATGAGACTTTTCATCTTTATGTCTCAGGGTGGCGGGCGCATTGCAATGCCATATAGGGCGCGTCCTAGGTGGATGTGACCTATGTGGTAATGCATCTTCAAAGGCAGAGGTTACCGCTTAACATCAGTTGTGCTTAGTGCTAGTCCCGCCATTCACGCAGTTTAAAAAAAAAACCCTATCAACGAGAGAGCCAAAGCAAGAGAAAAAAGAAAATGAGTATAATTTTGAGGGGATTTTTGTTTTCCTAGTGTTAGAGATGAATGAAAATTAATTTCCACTCATCCGCTATTGGACGAAAGAGTGGATATGGTGCTATAAAATATTAACAACCTGATTTTGTCTTCCTTTCACATAAGATGCTCTTTTGATTTATTTTACTACACCCCTTTGATGGGCTATTTTTATCGTATTTTTCTGCACTAGTGTCAAACGAGAAACATACAATTTAATTTAAGAACTTTTTAATTATTCATATATCAACAACCAATACATATATTTGAACAAATAAATATTTGGTTTGTAGATGTAAGATCATGGTTAATTTTGAGCATACAAAGATATTTATGGAAGATATTTTAATTCACAAGCCAACTGACTGCTATGAACGGATTATTTTGTTGCTACTGCATTGGAAGTTGCACGACTTGACAACAAAATTCAGTCACTATCTAACTCAGAAAAGCTCAGATAAGTAAGAAAGTGACAAAATAGCGCTCGCGCAGCGAAAAGTGATTTGCTGTGCGATAGAAAACTATGGCCTCTAAAATAATATTATCTGTCACTCTTATTTATTGTATTACTGTACATTGATAGGTTTTTTTTTTTTTTTTTTTTATACTACTGGAATGGCGGAGCAAGCAGATGGCCCACCTGATGTTAAGCGGTAACCTCTGCCTATGAACAGTGCATTACCTCATAGGTCACGTCCACCTAGGACGCGCCCTATGTGGCATTGCACTGCGCCCGCCACCCTGAGACATAAAGATGAAAAGTCTCATGTGCCTGTAATTTCACCGGCACCCTTACCCTTCAAACCGGAACACAGCAATGCGAGCACTACTGCTTTGCGGCAGAAATAGGTACGGTGGTAGTACTTCCCCGGACGAACTCTTTCACAAAAAAGCTCTACTACTACTAAAAAATCGGTATGAGACATTTACGTTATTAACGCATTGTAGAGGATAGTTCACTATTTTTTTATCGAGAAAATTTATCGATATCATGTTTTGAGCTCTCGCTTGAGTGTCGTGCATAGGTATATTTAGCAGTCATAAACTGTCAATATTTTGCTAAAAATACGTCATACATGGAATCGTAGAATGAACTGGCTGTGCTCTTAACGCTATGAAATAGTATACTACTTACTGACATTTATCACGCGATGACACGAGTCTTCTGTCACGGTCTTATATATGGGACAGAGTTGATACTTTCATTTGCAAAATAATCGCCTTGATTTCTTGCATTTCTGGTACCGATTCAGAAGTTTTGCTTATTTTTTTTGGAATTCTAACTACTTGTCGAATACCTTGACGACCTCTTTGGCGCGGTGGGTGTGTAGCCAGCTGAGATACGAGAGGTTGCAGGTTGAATTCCCGCTGCGAGACAGATGTTTATATGATCTGCAAATATATTTTTAGAGCCGCAAACTTTAAAAAAGAGGAAGGACTAAAGTAATATAGAACAAACTTTAAAAAGCAATACTTTGTTATCTTTACTATTTCATAGCTTAGTCTAGTAGTGCTCAGTGGTGGAAGTCGTTTCATAGTAGTGCTCGCATTGCTGTAATCTGGCTTGAAAATTATGGGTGTTGGTGAAATTACAAGCACATGAGACTTTTCATCTTTATATCTCAGGGGGCGAGCGCTGTGCAATACCACCTAGGGTGCGTCCTAAGTGGACGAGACCTAAATAAGTAATGTGATGTAAAGGCACAAGTTACCGCTTAACATCAGGTGGGCCATCAGCATGTCCCGTCATTAAGACAGTTAAAAAAAAACTTAAAGTAATTTAACTTTTTGATTGTTTGTATTAAAATGGGCTATTATTATTACTACCTATGTCGTAATAGTCCAGTTTTTTATTACCATTTTCAGTAAAGCTTTTACTTTCATTAGTCTAGAACTTTACCAATGTCAACTATGGACAAAGGCGACTGGTACTTAATGCTCTGTGGAAATGCCCCCTAGGCCCTAGTTAGTACCTAGTATTCCATGTAAACAGGTCATTTATAGCTGAATCATACCTTTTATATTATACACGAACGGTGATTTTACGTCATGACTTATGAATAATGGAACTAGCTGGAATTGACCTTTGCGTTCGGTGAAATGCTTTAGTGACGCAATTTTCGTATGTTTCCAAAAATACGTTTTTAATTCTAGTCTATATTTTATTGCCAAATACTATGGGGGAGGCCTCGTCCAGCAATGAGCATTTAAAGGCTGCTAATAATACATACATACATAGACACACGCCTTTTTCCCGGAAGGCGTAAGCAGAGCCTCAATGGGCCTCTTTTCACAGTGGCACGATCGTGGAATATAGACGTGAGGAGTGGTAAGCTCATCGCCGCCATTGCTTCCCACGACTGACATGGCAAACGCTTTCTTCCAGTAACACATTCTATAATAAGCTAGCAGCCAGAACAAATCTTATACCAACGAATCGTATCAACAAGTCCGGGTGCTGATAATAATGATGATAAAAAAGTTTATTCATTCTCATTTCAATGAAAACAAACAAACCATTACCAGTACTGAAAGCTTGTAACCTAACTATCACATTCTTGTAGTTGGAAACAAGGGAATCGTGTATCGATCACTCGATGACTCAAGCCTTAAAATTCCGTCCGCACTATCTATACCTATCTACTTTAAAGGAAATCTCTTGGCGGCGATGTCAAAAGTCCAGACCCGCAATCTCAGGCCATCAACCTCTCGTGGGTGAACATTTAGACGCAAAAATAGGCACTTAGTGACACTTCTTGCGCAGAATATAAAATAAAGTACCATTACAGCTGGAGTTTGTTCTTATCATTTATTTTATGTCCTTTGAAGTTTCAGAGGAGGACAGCTTTATTACAAACTTACTGTTGACCAGTTGACCATCATTCATTTGTGCACGAAATACTAGACCAATTTGGCTGCTTGTCTTCTACCCATTGACCTCAAACTAAATGGATTTCGGGAGCACTCATAAAGTGTCCGAAACAAAAGAGAAACAAAATGCATAAAAAGGGACAATTCTGACAAGTTTTATCCATCCATTGCTGCTTGGTTATTGAACACATTTGAAAGACTAGAGTGTGAACCGTCAGTGTATCGAACTCATTTGTCAGCGATTAATATTCAAAGGTGCCATATTTTGCCGTTCATAGTTTATGGAATGCTAACAGTCCATCGTAGAGTTATTAGAAAGTCTTTTCTTCTACCAATTCTCGTTAAACTTATAGAATCTCTTTATTTTTGACGTGTAAACAAGAAAATTATTTGCCTCTGTCAATGCGAGCACCACTGCTTTGCGGCAGAAATAGGTACCTATGATAGAAGTGCTTCCCGGATGAACTCTTTCACAAAAAACTACTGCCTGCCACTCTACTGCTACCCTACTAATGCCTGGAAAACAAGGAAAAACTGATTCAATGAAAAAGACAACCAATTTAAAAACCTTAGGTAAATAGTCAAAAGTAAGATGTTAAGAAATTTCCTTTATTTACACAGATAATAAAATCTTTAAACCACACAAGTTAGCACATTATTCCTACTAGATATCCACGGATTCAGCAGGTTATAGAATCTAATTAATCAAAAATCTTACCAAGAATTTATTATCTCCGTGAACCTAATCTTTTTTGCTGCAAATATTTAGTATGCCTGGCGCCAGGTTTCAATAATAAAATGTGAACCCTATACAGCATCAGTAGTAATTGCAGCAATGAGATATTCTTACGGACTATGCAATATTGATGGCGTTCTGCGCGTTTGAGGCTGCGCTGGCGCCGGTGCCACAGGTTCAGAAATAGTACCAATGAATTGAAGATTCACTTGACACCAAAACTAATATAATAGGCATGATGACTGATTTTGAAAAACTATTCTATAATGTATGAGCACGTAACGAGTCTACTATTGGCCAAAACTATATTATTTCTGTCTAACAAGTAATTAATTTTGTAAATATTAAAAAACACTCAACGCAATGAAACGGCTGAACCGATTTTGATCAAACATAGCTAAGAAAACTCATGACAAACTCAACTTTCAAACAAAACAAAAAAAAACTAAATCAGTTCCTCCGTTCGGGAGCTAGGATGCCACAGACAGACACACACACACACACGAACACACACACACACATACGTCAAACTTATAACACCCCGTCGTTTTTGCGTCGGGGATTAAAAACTAACGTTTTGTAGATCAACCGCATCTTGATATCTAAATCTATGTAGGTACCCCTTCATGACACTGACACCGTTATTTCTGATTCATATTGTTCGCATTGTAGTGAATCTTATTACTGCGTGACAAAGCCCATATTACATTGATAACTGTTTCAAGTGGTACAGGTCGGTCGGAGCCGTGTCTGTTTCCGTATTGAAGTTAATTTATTGGCCAGTGGTCAACGGGCTGTTAGCCACACATGACTAGCTCAATTAGTCG
The DNA here is from genome assembly GCA_932527175.1 of Operophtera brumata. NCBI lineage: Eukaryota > Metazoa > Arthropoda > Insecta > Lepidoptera > Geometridae > Operophtera > Operophtera brumata. The sequence continues at coordinate 15,449,083 of OW052239.1, read as the reverse complement.
TCAAAGAGTAAGTACTACTTATTCAAACTGATACCTTTCGATACTAGCGATCGTTCTTATATTGATCATAAATTGGATATCAAAAATCCTAGAATAAATATTTTAGCTATTTCTAAATTATGCTCATGATTATTGTGGTTATTATTAATAAAAACATTTGGATATGAATTAAAATTATTCCTTTTAAAACAAAGTCAAGAGTTATTTAATAATATGTGAAAATATTATAAATTAATAAATAAATAATGCTGGACAGTTCATACAACATTATCTAGCTCCAAGCTAAATTAACAGAGCTTGTGTTCTGAGTACTAGATAACTGATATACATAATACAATATACATTACCTTAATAAATATTTTTTATTATACATAGTAAACACCCAGAACACCCACAGACAATTATTCTACAGATAATTATGGTAGATGAATGTTGTGTGCATTTGCTTTGTCTCTTGTCTTTGTGCCGCGCTCCATCAGTTGGCTTTTGCGAGTCCAATTATTTTGGAAAACTATTCCGTGAACAGTTTTCCGTGAATTTTATTTAAATTTTCATGTGAAAACGTTCTCGCTCGTTTTGTCTCCCTGTTCTGTGCATTTTTTGTTGTGGTTTTGGAACAATAGAATAGAGATTACGCACCAGCATTGTTGGCGACAAGTCTAAATCTAGTAGTAGTAGAGCTTTTATGTGAAAGAGTTCGTCCGGGGAAGTACTACCACCATACCTATTTCTGCCGCAAAGCATAGTGCTCGCATTGCTGTGTTCCGGTTTGAAGGGTAAGGGTGCCGGTGAAATTACAGGAAAATGAGACTTATCATCCTAATGTCTCAGAGTGGCGGGCGCGGTGCAATGCCACATAGGGCGCGTCCTAGGTGGAAGTGACCTATGAGGCAATGTATTGTTCATAGGCAGGGGTTATTGCTTAACATCAGGTGGGCCATCTGCTTGTTCCGAAATTCAAGTAGAATAACAAAAAAAAAAAAAAACCTACAGGTGTTTATGTTCCTCGATATTACTTTAAACTAAATTACCAGTGCCAAACAACCCAACAACCGCAGAAAAGCTCTCTTTTTTTCTCTCTTTATAACACAGTATAAAGTACTACCCTGTACTACACTAGCGCTTAACTGAGTCAGTCCCTGAGGTATGGGAGCGGTACGGGAGGGGTGTTCTTAATTATGTTAGCACTTAATTTAGTTCTTGTAACTTTATAAATCTTGTTAATGTGTTACTTATATGCCAACAAATTATTTTATTCTATTCTACTTTAACTTGGTTGTCGGGAAGAAATAGAGCGATAAGACCATCTATTGTGTGTATCTTTAAGTTTTGTATTTATGTGGTTTAATATAATATCTGTTATGTACAATAAAGATTCTAATGTTTATTATTATTTCAAGAAATTACTTCTTCTGATCACATACGAAATTAAATCAGTAACTCAACTCCTCGCCACGTAATCACAAACCATGTAAGGCAGAGGAGTTGTTGCGGAATCACTCGCAAAATGCGGAGTGTTTGCTGGGAAAAAGTGATTGGTTTATTACTCTTATGAAAGTGTCTAGTTCGTGACAAAATTGCTGTTAGGAAATAAAAGTGTCATCGGATAGTGTAGTTGCAAGCTTTTTATTTCCATCTGCCATCTGTCTGTCGGTACTTTTCATGTCAGAATGAGACTGTTTTTGCAATGTTTTGTATAAAGAGGAGTTAACATACTACAGGTACTTATAGATTTGGGAAACTGAATCCAGAAAATAACTCCATAGAGCAATGAGATATGACATACGGACGGTTGGATGAACAAAGTTTTTTTTTAATAATGATAGACTCTTTTGACCGCGATCTCATCTGTTGGTAAGTAACGATGCGGTTGAAGTTAGAGCACGAAGGCCTAGAAGGCTCTATGTTTTATCACGTAAGTGATTTCTTACGTGCTCCATTTCCAATGATACACCACCAAGTAGTAGTAGAGCTTTTTTGTGTAGTAGTAGTAGAGCTTTTTTGTGAAAGAGTTCGTCCGGGGAAGTAATACCACCGTACCTATTTCTGCCGCAAAGCAGTAGTGCTCGCATTGCTGTGTTCCGGTTTGAAGGGTAAGGGTGCCGGTGAAATTACAGGCACATGAGACTTTTCATCTTTATGTCTCAGGGTGGCGGGCGCAGTGCAATGCCACATAGGGCGCGTCCTAGGTGGACGTGACCTATGAGGTAATGCACTGTTCATAGGCAGAGGTTACCGCTTAACATCAGGTGGGCCATCTGCTTGCTCCGCCATTCCAGTAGTATAAAAAAAAAAAAAAAAAAAATTACCAATAAAAAGCACTTCATCCAACAGATCTCAATGACCTTGGTTTTGCATGATTTTTACCATTTACGATTACCATAGACGACCACTATGGCGCGGCGGGCGAAGGTTCGCCTGTAACGCAGGAGGTTGCTGGTTCGATTCCCGCCTCAGAACGAATATTTGTGCAATCGCAGATATTTGTTCAGGGTGTTCTGGGTATTTTCTATGTATAATAAAAATCTATCTATCTATGTAATATATTGTATTAAGTATATCAGTTATCTAGTACCCATAACATAAGCTCTGATTAGCTTGGGGCTAGATAATGTTATGTGAACAATCCAGCATTATTTATTTATTTATTTGATTCCACTTTTATTAGAAAGAAAGAAGAAGAAAGAATATATATTTATTTGTATACAAGAGCTACACAGAAACACAGAACACACTAAGAAGAAACAGATATGAAGGTACTAGGTGTAACTCAAGTAACAAAATGGTTTGCCCGCCATCAATCTGTTATACCGTCGTTCTCCGATCAAAGGAACAAGTAAGCTTACAAGAGTCTAGATTACGAGATGCTCTACAAACTTCGTGTTTCGAGCTAACAAAAACAACAGATTCGAAGCTCGAAGCATTCGACAGCGTGGTAGTGCCCTCAACATCACTCGCCCACGACCCAACATCGACAATTGTACAAGATCAGAACCACAGTGTAACATAGACCAACTAGTGATTTACCTCCACGCTTTGCTCAATTTATATGCTAGAAGTCGCACAAAAAAAATAGTTTCACTTTAGTTGCAGTATTAAATATATCTGCCTTAAGACGGTTTCCGTTGTCGCGTCCTATATCATGATCATAAGCACACAGAATGCCTTATAACATATGCTTCCCCCATAGAATACCACAACGAACGCTCTTGAGCCGCCTCTATCCACCCATTTTCCTGGCACCTTTATTATGTCTTTGGTCCATCGAGAGGGGGAAAGTCTTCCTCCTTTGCGACGTCCGTTTGTGTTTGCCACTCGAGAACCCATATTCCCTACGATTATCAGTCCTTTGAGCTGCTTATTCTGAGAGCTATGTTGGTGACCTTGGTTTCTACAAGGTTTGACCTTGGTTTTTTTTCTCTCCTTTTTTCAGATTCTATCTCGATTGATTATTAATGGTTGGATTGTGGCGTTCACTTGTTTATAATCTCATAACATCATTTTTCAGTCCTCCGTTTTAATGTTTTTTTTTTATACTGTTAGAATGACGGAACTAGCAGATGGCCCACCTGATGTTAAGCGATAACCTCTGCCTATGAACAGTGCATTACCTCATAGGTCACGTCCACCTAGGACGCGCCCTATGTGGCATCGCACTGCGCCCACCACCCTGAGACATCAACATGAAAAATCTCATGTGCCTATAATTTCACCGGCAACCATACCCTTCAAACCGGAACACAGCAAGGTGAGCACTACTGCTTTGGGACAGAAATAGTGGTGGGTGGTAGCACTTCCCCGGACGAACTCTTTCACAAAAAAGCTCTACTACTAGTAAATGTTCTTAGTAGACCATAATTTATAAAGTGCATTGCTTCCTTCCTCACCAAATCTTCTTTTCCGAACGTATGTATACTTTTCTCATTGTTTACAAAATATCAAAAGCTGTTTTTAGAGCCACATACTTTAGACCTTCGACCAAAGTAAATTTTTACTTTGTTCGAAGCTTCAGACAACAAAGAACCAGTGCTATAGAAGTTTGTTGATATACTGGGCTGGCTCTACTATCCTTGAATGCTGGGACAATCCACTGCTGTGAGATTTATCGGCTTCAACTGGCAGTGACCGTTATTGCATCTGATCCAGGGTGACATATTGGCTCCAATGGTATGACTGATCTATGCAGCCTCAATATTTAATGGGATTACAGAGCTGTGAATAACCTTTTATATTTTCATTAATATATAATAAGAGAATATATATAATAAGAGAAACATTAAAATATGTAAACAAAAATCGCCCAAGTACGAGTCGGACTCGCGCACGTAGGGTTACGTACCATTATCTATAAAAACGGCAAAAAAATATACGTTTGTTGTATGGGAGCCCCTCTCAATATTTATTTTATTCTGTTTTTTAGTATTTGATGCTATAGCGGCAACAGAAATACATAATCTGAGAAAATTTCAACTGTCTAACTATCACGGTTCATTAGACAACCTGGTGACAGACAGACGGACAGCGAAGTCTTAGTAATAGGGTCCCGTTTTACCTTTTGGGCACGGAACCCTAAAAACGGTAATTAAATTTTATAGTTATAGAACATCTTCATGAGTCGATATTCGAACACTGCCGGACGGGACCTCCCCTATAGAATATGGATTTGCCATATTTACCACTCTTGATAGGCGGGTAATCTCCTGGCGTAATCCCTATAGAACATAGATTTAACATACTTTACTACAGTACTTTCGTAAACATTTGTTAAGCATATCACTAAGCTTTTGGCACCTTCACCAATTTATCAAAATTTAACATTCCGGTATCGAGTAGTTCCTGTACGATCCATTGAGAATGATCCATTGGACTTTGATCATCATGTTCGATCCATTAAAATTTTTAGGCAACTTTCAAATTCCTGATGGATCTTGTCGATTTTGTTAGTGAAGTACAGTCGGCGCAAAAACAATAAATCTCTATAGGTATTCGCTAATAAAAACTTTGACGAATTTATTTAGATGAAAAATCGCCAGCGAGAATTCAAGAAAGTAAAATCTCGATTAAAAAATCTCGAACAATAAAAATGCAACTGAAAAAGAGTAGAATTTAAAAAAATGTTTATCTCGGAAAACCTCAATTGTTATAATCAAAACATGTAAAGAACCCCAAGCCATAACTCACATTTGTACCGGACAGACAGAAATCGACACCAAGTCACGATTGATCAAAACCCTGACTGCGGGCTAGGGCGAGCGGTGTCAAGTAACTGAGGATTTTGACATGCCGAGACGCAAAACAAGGAAGACAAAGATTAATAGCTCCTAACCTTCCTGGAACAAGCAGAACGTAAAATTATGAAATTGCATAACGGTCCGGTGTTTGCACAATAACTATGCATTTGCTTGCTAGGTATTGGGAAAATTTAAATTTAACGACACATTCGAATTTATACAGTATATCTTTACATCGAGCCCCTTTATAGGAACGACTGCAAATCAATTGGTTTGTTTTATGAAACAAACATAGGATCTTATTACAAAGCATAGTTTTATATCGACTTTAATATAAAAGGAGATGGTTTGTTTTTTGAAATTAACTCTCGAGCTAGAAAGTCCGAGGTTAGTTATGTGAGAAATGACAATACTCGTACCTCGGGACTATCTCTGGTTTTTCTCAAACAAGTAATTATCTGTGATATCTACAAATATAAATAGTATACAAAATATATTATATCTAATAAAAAAAATAAAAACGATTAGGTACTATTATTAATATGTTTGAAACGTAAGTTTAGTATGCGACTTTTCATTATTTTTTATGACGACCTCTGTGGCGCGGCGGGCGAAGGTTTGCCTGCGATGCAGAAGGTAGCGGGTTCAATTCCCACCTCAGAGCAAATATTTGTGCGATCGCAGATATTTGTTCAGGGTGTTCTGGGTATTTTCTATGTATAATAAAAAATATCTATCTATGTATTATATTGTATTAAGTAATATATCAGTTATCTAGTACCCATAACAAAAGCTCTGATTAGCTTGGGGTAATGTTGTGTAAACTGTCCAGCATTATTTAATTATTTATTTATTTATGTCTCAGGGTGGCGGGCGCGGTGCAATACCACATAGGGTGCGTCCTAGGTGGACGTGACCTATGAAGTAATGCATTGTTCATAGGCAGTTACTTAAGATCAGTTGGGCCGTCTGCTTGAACCGTCAATACAAGTTGTATAAAAAAAAAACTCCAATCAGCATCACAGGAAACACTTGTTCACATTCCTAATAAAGGTACTGGAATCTCGATATAAACTTAATTTGAAGAAAACAACGCGTAAATTATTCACAGTGTAGTGAATAACCAAAGGGCTTCATTTGCATTTGTGCCAAGTGGCCAGTCGTGTGTGGTCCTTCGTTTCCATGGTAACGAAGCTATCGCGGCCAAGACGGATCACCTTTACTGATGGATATGGCTAATTGTTAGAGCTAGAACAAGTATCATACATAAACAATACTAGTGTCCAACCGCAGCTTCGCTTCAGCCTTTTCAGCGTGATTGGGTAACAAACATAAGTAACAATTTTTTTTTTAACTTTGTAATAGAACTTTTTTTGTGAAAGAGTTAGTACGGGAATGTCCTACCGCCGTTATCTATTTCTGGAGCAAAGCAGAAATACTCTTTGCATTCCGTTGACTAACTCTTAAGTATCTTTACTGATGGATACGGCAAGCCAGACCAAGTCTCACACCACTTCTAAATGTCACATGGACACCGTTATTTTATCTGATTTGACTCCAATTAAAACTGACTAACTACTTAGAGGTACACGTATGCCACAATAATAGTGATTCATTCATTAATGTGTATTCGAAGTTTTGATTCTAATATGCTTTATTTATTAGGGTGGCCAAGAAGGGACCGATGACAGATGAATGCATGAATGGAAACAAGCATAATGTACAGCAAAAAGTTATACCATGAGCGTAAACTCAGGTTGCGCAAAATGGTGAATTAAGAGCTAGGAGAACGTTATTTTTATAGCCTTTGTCTGTAGTGCTTGTCAGATAATGGTAGTTGTAAGCTTTTATACAGCTTCTACTACAGCCATAATTGCCGCAATTTTACACAGCTTTTCTGCTGTATACGAGCGTTGTTTAAATGTTGGCTAGTCAATTGTTTGCTCGGGACTTGGAGGCACACATGTCAAAACATCCAATTATACTAAGCAAACAATTGACTAAGACATATGGGGTCTCATTACCAAAGATGGTTTAAACCTGGGTTTAGACCAGGCTTAACCAGTACAGGCCTAAATATCGTCTTTTGGTATAGATGGAGCGGACGGAGATATTGAAGAGGGTATATAAAGTCTTCAAGCAAAATGACACACAAATGTTTTGTCCAGTACCGAGAATCTTGTAGACTTATTTTGACCTCTTTTTCACTGCTTTAGCAACAAAGCAAGCCTAAAACAATATTTTACCTAACTTATTTACGTAACCTAGTAATAAAACTTGATTCAAAGAAGCTCATACCGGCCCACTGTAAATCACCAAGTTTATTACATTTTATACGGGTAGTGGTGTTAGGTATTTAGGTCACTATGTAATTATAAACTTTTCTTACACGCGAAACTAAAGCTTGTCGTGTAACTTTATGGTCTTTAATGAGTTCAAATTACGTTATTATTATTAAAAAGAAAAAAAGCGATGTATGAAATCAATAATCATGGAGCAAAATTTCATCTGATATTGCAAAATGCCTCATAGAATTGTTATAGTAAACAAAAATTATATCTCATCCGAAAATTTAGTTTTCGGTCATCTAAATGGGTAACAAAACGGGTAATGATGGCTCATAATGATTAAAATCATTATTACTGGAATTAAAGTTTTTTTTTGGCCTTATTACAAAAAAAAAATAGTCTAGGTGTTTTAAAGTTATATACAACTCTAATACAAACTCACATAGACTCTAATAAAAAATTGTTTCCTGAAATTAAATTTCCAGATTCGTCTCCCACAGTCAGAAAGAAGCGCAAGTTAAATATTCACACATTGTAATGATGAAAGCGATATATAAAAATAACCACATATTAAACAGTTTCAGAGATTTTTTTAGTTTTTTTATACTGACTTATTATTTGCTTAAATCTGTATGTGTATGTATAACATTATGGCGTACATAATGTATTTTGTTCAGGCCATGACGACTTGTGTTACATATTTTTAATTACAAAGATTTTTATTACCGTAAAAAACATTAAAATCGTGTTATATAAACCATCAATCGTAATTAATATTCAAACTATCGTGACATTGATATCAGTATAACACGTGAAGGCCAAATTTAATCATAATATGTACTATAGTATTATATTTATGTGTAAAATGAGGGCAATCGATTAAAGGACAAAGTTTAACGATGTCCTCATTAGAGTTATAACTGATTTGAAATAAATTATAAAAACAGCTAAATACGTCAGTGATATTCAAATTAAATTGACACAAAAGTTATATAAATCATGATAAATTACTTTTAATTATCGTTGTTATTTTAAATTAGTTTGATCCTGATAACAAGGTTGATTTTACAGGTTAAATACGTATCCTACATATTACATATCTAAAGTTACAGCAACATAAAACAGCTTCATAAACCGCACGGGGAAGCAAAGAAATAAAATAACAGATACGTATGAGAAGTGAGATTAATAAAATAATATTCAAACATTGTTAACCGTAAACCTATTATTACAACATTGGTAGGTATTTATGACTCGTTCACAACTGACAACTTCCCAAGCGTGGGTGCTACTAATTTCCTCAATGCTGTAATCTTGCAGAAGCCTCCCGTAATAGCATATCTCGTATTATAGTAATCTATCAAAAATAACATAAGCTTATTAGTTATTTTGATGGTGTCGAAATTGAAAGTAAAATAACCGGTTGATGATCTTCGAGAAAAGGGTCTTTGGGATATTTCACTTGGGTTAGATAGACAGGTAAACTCTTTATTGCACACTAAACAGAAAAATAAAAAGATAAAGGAACAAACGCAATAACAGTTACGTACAATGGGCGGTCTTATCGCTAAAAGAGATTGAAAGCTTAAGCGAGTTAAGCTTGCGTTATGAATGATACCATGAAGCATAAAAAAAGCGGCCAAGTGCGAGTCGGACTCGCCCATGAAGGGTTCCGTAGCAGCAAGTAACATAATATAAAAGTTCTTGGATGGATTACGATTAATGACGTATTAAAAAAATACTACTTACTAGATCTCGTTCAAACCAATTTTCGTTGGAAGTTTACATGGTAATAATGTACATATTTTTTTTTTTTTAGTTTTATCATTATCTTATTTTAAAAGTTATGGGGGGGGGGGACACTTTTTACCACTTTGGAAGTGTCTGTCACGCAAACTATCCAGTTTAGAAAAAAATGATATTAGAAGCCTCAATATCATTTTTGAAGACCTATCCATAGATACCCCACACGTTTGGGTTTGTTTTTTTTTTAGTTTCAGTTCTAAATAAAAAATTTACTGTTTTTTTTCTATTTTTTTGTGAAATTCTTAATGCGGTTCACAGAATACATCTACTTACCAAGTTTCAAAAGCCTAGCTCTTATAGTTTCGAAATAAAGTGGCTGTGACATACACGGACAGACAGACAGACAGACAGACAGACAGACATGACGAATCTATAAGGGTTCCGTAATTTTTGGTTACGGAATCCTAAAAAACTAATTGCATTCATAAATTTTGCAAGTCATGTAGATAGAATAACAAATTCCTTTGCCTCACTGATTCTATTTTACACGACCTATCTTAAAAGTATTACATACTGATACTTTGTATTTCATTATGTTTTTCAACGATTGCATTTGCTAGCTAAATATTTATTGTTCTTTATACTTTACCAGCCAGTCTGTGTGGTCTTCAGACCCAGTAAGAAACTTTTTAGTCCTTTATTAGCAATAAACGCATAGCACGCACGCTATAGCTTTTATTAATTGTTTCTACCATTACCAAACAAAGTAAGAGCTTACCCAAGCCGTCGCATATTTGGTACCTATAAAAGTCATAGATAACTCTTTCAATTTGTGGTAAGCTGATTGTGTCCGGGTTGGGTAACCGAAACGGTTTATTTTATACTTTATCCTGATTAATGATATTTTCTATTTATGCAATCATTACAATAAGGTTCACTTTCGCTTGTAAGTCTTGGCATCATTCATGCTCTAAGTGCGTTTGAAACTTGTTTACCATCAATCACTGTTACGTACCTTTTGATTTGGTTCTGATTCAAGGCAATTGTAAGGATAATTCATTCAAATTGTGAGAAATTTCCCACTAATATCATAAATGTCAAAGTTACAATGTTTGGAGGTTTGGTTGTTTAGATGTTTGTTACTCAATCACGCTGAAACGGCTTAACCGATTTCGATGAAATTTGGTACCCAGATAGACTATGACCCGGATTGAGCTATAGGCTACTATTTATCCTGGTAAAACTTGGGCGAAGCCGCGGCTGGACACTAGTATAACAATAAAGGTATACATGAATAATGTGTTTTACTGCAGTATACAGACTATAAAAAGAGAACAACGGAACCTGAAGGCACAAGTACCTACTACATGAAAATTCATTTTGGTATTGATCTATATGTGGTATATAGGCCATAGACTAATGCAAAATAACTTCGACCACTGAAGATGTCTTTTTTTACTGTTTTTATGTGTCCTATTACGCATGTATGACCTATTGTATGACGTCTATCATTTTGAGAAGCTTTGACAATACTGTGACTAATGGAGGAAGTAATAATCACCAAGAATACAACAGAATAATTGTGTCTTTCACTCTGAAATAGATATTTTGAAAAATAGCAATTACATCCCAAAAGTTAGCCGATTAGATTTTTCGATAGTTAAAGCTCGATTATCATGGTTTGAACAGTTCATTTTCATAAGTAATATATTTACACCCTGCCTATTATTTCACTAATATTAGTTCAAGTATGTACAAAACCATCTTTGCTCAGTGAACTGAGCACAAAATAGCTGTACACCGTAAAACAAACTGAGCTTTTGGCAATTTAATTAGCCAGACACTACCACAATCAACGCAGTGTTCTTTTATCTCTCCTCAATCTCTGTAGAAGGAAATTAACTGCGCCTTATTTGGTTACAGTACCACACAAGTCTGGGTTACTTACTGAAGTTCGTAGAAGTAAGCTTTTATAATAATTGTGTGACAGTCAAGTTAGAACAGTTAGTTACACGTTAGTTCAAACATTGAATAGTTTTATACCACCCTATATGAAAATGTAATAACCTGGTATAACCTCGTGGTGGCCTGTGTGTTACTCTGTTCATAGGCAGAGGGTACCGCTTAACATCAGGTGGGCCATTAGATTGTTCCGTCATTCTAAGTTGTAAAAAAAAAATAGATCAAACTTCTCCTTTATTATCATGACTTTGAAGTATTCATCATCATCATCATCATTATCCTAATAACGACCTCTGTAGCGTGTCGGGCGAGTAGCCGGCTAAGACGCGAAAGGTTGCGGGCTCCATTCCCGCTGCGGGACAAATGTTTGTATAATCTGCAAATATTTGTTCCGGGTCTGAGTGTAATGGTACCATAGTATCGTATTCTTATATCCACGACACAGGGAATCCTAATACCTGTAATACCTGACTTAATAAATTAATTATTATTTTTATTATAAGCGTGTAGAAGTCCACTACTGTATATAGGCCTAAACCGATGAATGCCACAGAGTGTATTCATATATTCGTAGTTCCTATGTCCTAGAATGTGTTTTTAGAATGGTTCCATGGGTACCTTTAGAAATAATTTTAAATTTTGATTATGAAGAAAAGCTTTGTTTTTAAGTCCAGTATAATCTCGGTTAATAAGGTAATAAATAAGGTATATAAGGTCCAGTATAACAAGGTCTTGGCACTTGTAAGCTTTGTCATACTGCATGAGCACGCAACTACCGTGAAATTTCAGTATCCAATCGATATCTAACGTTTAAACCAGCGGTTAATTAACATGCTGTTATCTGTTAGACGTAAACGTGTGGTTTTATCTACAAATTTACATAGTTTTACAATTAATTTCCGCATTCTTTCTTCATATTGATTTTAGTGGAGTAACGGGTAATATGGCAATGGGCAGGCCATATAGATCGTAATATCGACAACCGCCGGGGAATTTATAAAGATTCTCGAGTGGACCACGAACTGGATGCATTCACAGAATAAATAATAGTATGACGCAGTGAAGGACGGTCTCCCACTTCATGAGTTTATGAGCCAATGATATTGTAACGGTGACAGGAAGTCGGTGGATGGAGGTGTCTCGAGACCATCTGTCATGTGGAGGCCTATGTCCAGCAGTGTACTTCTACCGCCTGATGATGAACGGGGCAGGGTGTAAAGGGTGAATAGAAATCATAGGGTAAATGGAGATTCGAGACAAAACTTTGAAAGTCTGCCGCAAAGCAGTATTGCTCGTATTGCTGTGCACAGATTTGGAGGCAATGGGCACCGATGAAATTACAGGCACATTAGACTTTTCATCTTTATGTCTCAGGGTGGCGGGCGCAGTGCAGTGCCACATAGGGTGCGTCCTAGGTGGAGGAGACCTATGAGGTAATACATTTTTAAAGGCAGAGGTTATTCGCTATGACCAAACGTGACATAACGCGGGCTCGTTATACGATATCTGCGTGAAATCATCGTTCAGAATACATTGTGACGTCACACGTTATTGTCAAGTAATCTCCTATGGTAGCGAATAACAGCCATGGGCTGTAGGCCATCTGCTAGTTCCGACATTCAATTAGTAAAAAAAAAACAATAGGTACCTCCAAATTGTTTAAATTTAGTAAACAATTTGGAGAAAATACCCAGTGTTCTGGGTATTTTCTATGTATAATAAAAAAATATCTATCTATGTAATATATTGTATTAAGTATATCAGTTATCTAGTACCCATAACACAAGCTCTGCTTAGCTTGGGGCTAGATAATGTTGTGTGAACAGTATAGACTGGACTTTGAGACTTTGTTCAGTACCTCCTACCTCTACCGCCTTACCTTCCTAGTCGTAAAAGTCAGGATAATTTTCTTATAGCCCTTCTAGGGCCAACATATGACCTGTCACTGAGAACATACTTAATATAGCCTTGTTTACCTTAAGATGGAAGGTAAAGGGAGCATAAATTTTATTATTTCACATTTCTTACAAGAGTTATGTTATGAAACCTCCGACTCATTTTGATCTTGATGAGGCTGCAAGAGATTTATTTTTAACAAGTTAAGGACATACTTACTCGTACCTAATAACCATGAGCATTTATTTTAGCATCAGAATTGTAGTGGTTGTTTTTCAAGATGTCCTAAAACAAATAATTCGATTCAATGGTTAAATACGAGATCAAGGTTTCGGAACTTAGTTATCAATATCTTATCGAGAAACTACCGCCTACCTAATCACAGTTAAACCCATTATGTACCAGAACCTTAGAGCATTGCGGCCTCGCAACCAAGATTGCACCAGAACTAACATCAATATTATAAAACCAATTTATATCTACAAACGAAACTAGTTCATAATTGATTATTAAATGCATAGTTTCTATAAAAACTATTGCACAGGATGTGATAAGTTAAATAGCAATGTGAGAAATAAGTGGCATTGGAAGACGTTATTGCATAAAAATACTAGACAAACGCCCGCGACTTCGTTCGCGTGGTTTTTTTTCATACAAACTAAAATACCCCACTCCATCCCTACTACCTCTACTTCTAGGCGGTGAATTTTGAAAATGTCTTCATGACTTACGGCTGTCTTACAATCTGAGTCATTGAGTCAGTCACAATATATTGATATGCGGGGTTCCGCATAACTTCTAGTAGTACCAGTTTCAAGTTTCACATGGAGTTTTACCTCCATGTGCAAGAATTCGTCCGGGGAAATACTGGTACTATACCTGATTTAAAACTGAGAGTGAAAAGTGGTTTTTGTCCAAAATAACTTACTGATAGCGTCGAAAGAAAACGATAGCATAGCTGCCATACATTTATGTTTTTATATCCATACGCTAAAAGGTTAATGACCATTTTTCGCTCTCAATTTGAAATTAAGGTTTAGCGAAATTAAACTAGGTTATACTATTTATGAGACACTTTCAATCAAAACATGTGTGTCAAGGTGAGAAGAGTATTAAGATGGCAGTGAAATTAAATGGACAAGAGACTTGTCTTTTCAACTGTATGTCTCAAGGTGACAAGCTCATTGCAATACCACGTAGGACACGTCCTAGGTGGACGTGACTGACGAGGTTTTTATAGTTGTGATAGACCAGAGTTTACAGCTCTATATCAGCGTTCTACTGATTAACTACATACCATTAGGAATACCAATCAGGGAAAATAGGTACTTATCCAAAAGTACCACCTTTATGTATTTCTTTTAAATACACCCTGTACGTGTGGCCACAAAATAGGCGTCGTAAACCAGGACTCGCACTCCAGGGGTCGGCTCGTCACACGTCTTTACGACCACATTACACTTTGATAGTAAACGACACCCCATACCCAGACAACGAAAACTGAAGAACGACCCTTATTTTCACACCGAAATAACCTCTATTCAAATGAAAATAAAGCTCGATTTTAAAGGTTTTAAGAGACTATCTCATTTAAAGAACCTTTATAACATTTCTCTGTTCTGATTACATTCCGGATCTTTTGAACCCAGATCTTATGAATTTTTGTTTTTCAACAAAACAGTGTTCGTCCGGGGAAGTACTACCACCATACCTATTTCTGCCGCAAAGCAGTATTGCTGTATTCCGGTTTGAAGGGCATGGGTGCTGGTGAAATTACAGACACATGAGACTTTTTATCTTTATACCTCAGAATGACGGGCGCAGTTCAATGCAACGTAGGACGCGTCCTTGGTGTATGTGATCTGTGATGCAGAGGTCACCGCATAACAGCAGGTGGACCATCTTTTTGTACCGTTATTCAGTAAAACAAATAATACGTTTTTTGTTAAAAAAAATATTTTTCAATAGGTACCTACAAGCTTTTCTGAAATTAGTAATTGTAACCGTGTGCTGATCAATATGAGCCTAAACACTGCCAGTCTACTATTATCCATCGAGAAGTTCCGTTGTCCAACTTCCGTCTCTATCATCAGATCAGCTCGCTGTCACCATAATATTGTATTGTCATCGGAACTGGACAGGTACGCCAAATTTCATTACAATCGGTTGAGGATATATAATTCAGTTGCAAGATTTGACCCGAACATACGAATAGGTATATACATTGCAAGTTCAATAAAAGATTGTAAAAAAAATACCAAAACGGTTATCAATAACTGTTTACCAAATTCGTTTCGTAACTGTTGTTAGATAATGTAATTTTGAACGCTTAAGACATCAAATGATGTAGGTAGGTAGGTAGGTTGACATGCGATTTTTATACTTTATGAACAATGGTTAAACGTTCCATCACAGTGAACAAATAGAGATGCATTCCGTTTTGAGCATAAATGAATTCACTTTTTGTAATATTTGTGGTTAAACCGGCCCACCCGTTGACTCAGGTAGGTCTCACTTTCCAATGGACATGTACGCACGGCAGAAATACACGGATTCCATTTATTCATTACAATGCTTTATTTGGCCGCTTGCATCATAAGCCTACGTAAAAATTACACTCGCGTAAATTGTTTGGGTCATTCATTACATTACAAATATTTATAAAGTCCTCTGTCTGTTGAAGCGTCGTAGCATTTTTATAGCAGTCATAATATAGCAACATGTAAGTGGCAACGGGGACGTAGCAGTTATAAGTTAGTTACTTATTTGCCGCCTAATTTTAAGAACTTTTTATAATTTCTACAATATTTACATTTATAATTTTATGGTTGGGTTTATGATTATTTTATTTCTTTCAAACTTTAATAATATAGGTAATATTAAGATGCCTACCACAAAATTTGTAATACATACTAGCTCAGATCACAGTCCACTTAAATATATTGTAACAAAATTAATAACCTGAGTTTCACAAATAAATTACAAATTAAACAAAGGGGACATACAACTTTAACTTGCTTTTGATGAAATGTAGGTATTATTAGCAAATAACAGGTAAAAAGTCTTATTCGTGTTTATAAACCTTCTTATTAATATATGCGTAGTACTTCTTTGGACGTAGGCCTCGAGTAAACAAAAATGTCAATAAATGTTTTAACGAATCGCATTGTGGGCATTATTCGTGGAGAAATCTGGGCATACGCTCAGCCTTGTGGAGGGAAATCTGAAATCGCACTATTGTGTTTTAAAGTGGATTTCATATCGACAATACAATACTCGATTTGAATTTACGCCGCGAGGAGAATTACGGCTGACGCAAAATTCGTACAATTATGGCAACCGCGGATAACTTGAAGGCAAGGAAACCTAAGTAATCTCTGAGAGTTGTTTGCCGACAACAATATTGAAATAAATCTTATTGATATCATCATGATATTGTGCAGCAAGAAGGAACAATATCATGCTGTAGGTATCTACTACTAAAATTTAATATCAAACTCAACAGCTAAATGCAAGCGACGCCGCGGGGGGAGACTAGTAATCCATAATTTCTGGAAGATCCGTCTATATCTTTGTTTATAGGTTGGATGCTTTCGCTTGTGGCGCGAAATTAACTATTTTTGGTATTTTAGCTCATCAACACTTCTTCAGATAGCGAAGGTTGGTTTCGCGAAAACTAGGAGACATACACATGTTTTAATTGATAGTATTTCATTATTATCATCAGTTTAGCTACGACCACCCTAAATAAATTTGTTTTTTGTGTTATTCTTAGTTTAAACCCTAGGGGTATATTTAGTATTTTATTATTTTTTGATGAAATATTTCTTTTGTTTTTGTTAACATTCTATTATTATTATTATTTTTATTTGTTATTTCTATTAAGTGTGTGTGTGTGTGTGTGTGCTAAAAAATAAATCTTTCTTTCTTTCTATGCTATTCTTATGTCAAATGGAAGGGACATATAACCCTTAAAACGTGCTCTGCCTTATTAAGGCGATAAGGATTATTGGATGTCGTGAACTAAGTTTACACCGCAATCGATGGTTCTGCTTATTTAATGTGCCTAATCTACTGTTTTTATCTTTTTTTTATTTATTTACAAAACGTGCCTTCGCAACAACTGGCAAAATTTCCTTTCATTTGTCCGAATTTGTTGCTACTATGGCGTACCGGTCATATTTTTAGTAAATAAATTATTGAGTGTTAAATTATTGAAATTATAATACAGTGATAAAATGCTTATGGGTTCTCATAGGTTAAACTACAGTTAAAATACTTTTAACTAGTTTAACTTAGGCGCACTAAATCCATTCACCACACTGGTTTTTTTACTAGGTCACAATACCTAAAGCTGGTCACTGACCTGCAAGGTGACCAAGAAAGAACCGGTGACACGAAGTAGTAGTAGTACATAGTATACGTTTAACGTCCCATAACTCCACAACGTCCAAACTTTCACTTTTTGCGATCTACCACAAGATAAGTTGGTACACAAAGCTCAAAGTTTATCTCGATATGTTCACACGTGGGCGGTTTTGTTCACCAACACCAAGTAAGCCAAGTTGGCCGCAAAGAGCTAGATTTATTCCATTCCTGGGTCATAACTCAGGCCAATACGTGACCGATGATCACGCCTACACGGAATATTATCGAATGTTATCGGTGAAAATATGGTAGCCACGATGTGTTACCGGGGTCGAGGAATTGGAGCAATTGTTGTTCTGACTGTAAACAAACATTTGCCGTGCATTACAGTATTAACCACAGATAAACCTCACAGCGTCCTAGGTGGATGTGACCTAGTTGGTATTTGGTATTTGTTAAAAAAAAATAGTATTAACTGTGCCCTTGTAAATGAAAGAAGCGTCTTTGACGAATCTGCACGGAACTTTAAAGAGCACTATCTCTCCTTGTAATTTACATGTATATATAAATAAATATAAATATTTATAGTATGTATTAATGTAGCTATTATTTATTTTTTATGTATTTTGGTATTGCAGGTGTATGTATTATTATATTTACGGATTTAGTTTAGGTATATACCATTTATATTTTTATTTAAATGTAGGTTAGTTAGTTATTACGTTCTATATTTGTAGGTATCTAACTCGTAGTTTTTAAGTATTTACGTATATTTTTATAATTTCTTCACACTTACCCACCACTATTAATCAGTTCTCCCTATCATCAAAGGTTTGCTGGAAGAAAACTCTTTTAGGGTTAAGCTCGCCTTTGTACAAGTCCTCTATGTAAGTTGTTTTTCTTCTCTGTTTGTGTGTGCAATAAAGAATAAAGAACTTTGACTCTACTGTTTCTTTCAAAATCATCTGTTTTTAAGTCCACTATATATCTCAACCAGGCCTCCTATTGGCTATTAAACTCTGCCGACCACTGTAGCGCGTCGGGAAAGAAGCCGGCTGAGATGCGTAGATTTTGCTAATATTGGACTCGACAGCCTCTTAAAATCTCTGAAAACTAGACCGCTACCGACGGTGAGCTGTAAAGACTCAGATTACATCACAGTACGTAATCGCTCTAGCATGTACGGTCATTCCATTAGTTCTGATTCCGTACTTAGCAGTCTAGTTCTGTACTTATCAAGTAAAATTGCGACGTGTCATGTGCCAACTGCCGGGGTCATATCTATGGTAACCTTAAGCTATGGGAGTCAGTAGCGATTTTCTTACAGGATAATGATGCATTGTTTGAACTGTGGTCAGTTGAGAGCGTTTGCGTCTGGACATATTGACTGTTGCATGTTTATGGCGTGGTAAAACCTTTACAACATTTTCAAACAAGTAAACAAGTTGTCAATACTTACATAGATACTTCAGCCAAAGTTACACAGACACACAGCTTTTTTCTTTTCAATGTGGCCGCTCAATTCTATGATTACAGACGTGATTAGTGGAGAGTTCATCGCTGCCATTGCTTTCCTAAGATCAACTCGGCTAACGCTCTCTTCCACTAATAACAACTCACCTAAATAAGCCACTTCCTTATATCTACCACAGAAAATTGCCCAACAAATGACTAACTTAAGTTTAGACCTATACCTATCAGTGTGGGCTATTGTGTGCACATGTGTAAATGTGGACTGATTAGATAGATAAGGAAAATTTATTAAAGCTCCGAGAAAGGAAGTGGACCTCTTGTCCTCAAATGGTGCGTCAATATCTAGTAAGAAAGTCATCGCTAGCTCCGGGGCTAGTCCGATATGCTCGAGATATGGGCTAGAGGCGAGTGGAAAGGTTAGTTCCTGTCGCCCACAGGCCGCTTTCTATACAAACTAAGTGTAGCATGGCCATTAGAAAGGTCACTCATCAAAAATGCAGTTTCCTGCTTATGTAATAGGGTTTTAAATGGCAGGCTCGAGGAAAGTGATGATTGGTCATTATTTTGATTTATATGACCAGTCGATGAAAGTTCAAACGTAACGTCGACTATTACAGAAACCTACTAACTGTCGATGATTAGGTGAAATATTTAGACTACTTCCTACTACAGGTACAAAGGTTTTAACTGAGTCAGTCCCTGAGGTATGGGAGCGGTACGGGAAGTGTGTTTTCGTTACGTCACAATGAAGCATGGCTTCGTGTCATCTGTTAATTTGAAATACGAAAACACCCCTCCCTTACCGCTCCCATACCTCAGGGACTGACTTAGTTAAGCGCTAGACCTGTAATTGACTGAGCGAAGTGAGGTCTCAGATATAACTTATGAAAGTCAGAGCGAAGTCTGAAAGTGAGGTCTCAGAGTCTAATTGCAGGATGCAGCGTTTGTATGTATGTATGTATGTATGTTTGTAAGTATGTTAAATTGTCTGATGATAAATGCAGAACCTTTGATGATGTTGCTATCTAAATACCATTTCAAATTATCTATAGATAGCTCAACCAAACTGAATCAATTAATGCAATAAAAAACTTCCATTTTGCATTTTTTTATTTTATAGACTAGCTGCGCCTGCGACTTCTGAAGCGGGAAGATATCAAAATGGAACATTTACGGTAATTTTTCACATAAATGTTGTCATTTATTTGATATCAAAACAAATGCCAAAAATAAAAATCTGAATCTGTCCATCTGAAAGTTTGCCTCGAATAGGCTTCGAAACGGCTCAACGGATTTCAATTAAATATTTTAGTGATTCAATCAGGAATTTAAAAAAAAAGGTGTATGTTCCATTTCTATATTTTACAGGGTTCAGAAGACATTAATGTACCACATGAACGAAGTCGCAGTTAGACACTTCGATTTTATTATATTGGTACCTATGCATTTTTTCTATTACCTACCTAGGCTTTGTCTAAACTATCTGCCACTACTACACTACTATTTTCCACATTGACAAAAATGTTGTGGTATAATCATTTTACTGGTAAATGCAATGCATTTATGTATAGTATAGAATATATATCGGATAACTGTTACATAACGGGAATTAACTTATATCGGAGTCAACAGTGAATTAATCATTGCATTGTCGAGTATGCATGAGTGATTGGATAACGCATACCTAGTCTAGCACTTACTGATTACAAATCCATTAAATGTGCAACCAAGGGCGAAAGATATATGATATATGCATCTGAAATGAATAATGACGGTGAAGAAGAACAGTTTATAAACAATAAGTAAGTAGGTAGTTAATAGTAGTTTATGAAACTGTTGCATAACCGGGTTTATTAAAACTCGAGAGTGAGTTATCACACGAGTTTTTTTATCTCTAGTTATGTGCAGATTCATATAGAGTATGTTAGGAGTATGTTGGGCATTAGAAAATCAGAAAAAGTAAGAAATACAACGATCAGGAAAATAAAAAAAATAGAGAATGTCACATATGTAATAAGAAAACATAAATGGAGATGGACCGGACACACTCTGCGCGGAACGGAGAAGTGGAGCAAAAACATTATAAACTGGTACCCAAGAAACAGGAAAAGGAAACGTGGGAGTCAATTTAAAAGATGGGAAGACGAAATAAAATCAATAACTGGATAGACATGGTCCGCAACAGCCAGAGCAACAGAAGAGTGGAAGAAGTTGGAGGAGGCCTTTGCCAAACTTGGGCAAACAGATTCTGTTGTCAATGTCTAAACTGTTTTTATTATTGTAAAGCTTTATGTAATTTAGGAATCTGAATAAAGGCTTTTATTATTATTATTATTTATGTGCAGATTCATACACTACTTTATCTGAAACTCATTTAATAACAACTTTTGTTTCACTAACAAAGCACATGAAAAATTTAAATAGCGTCAAATTAAAATGCGTAAAAAAACACCATACTATCGCCGCCGTAGTACATGCCGCGTTGTAGCGCGCGTAAACAAACGCCATACACTATTTCAGACGGTATATGGCTCCGCAGAAAACTTCCCCTTTTACAGGGAAATATCCCTCTTATCAAAAATTACCAACTTAAAAAAACTATGAAATCGTAGGTATAGAACATGTTTATCAAGTTTCGTCAAGATTAGTTCATAAACACGAACTGTAGGTACGCGAAAACCAATATAAATCCGAACAAATGAAAGCAAATTTTGCCAAACTTCGTATGCTTCCCTCACTCGATCAAAAAAGCTTTCAATAAAAACTAAATTTTATAATAATATATACGATAATGGAAATAGATGAAAAAGGGTAGCTCGTGGCAAGAAAAGATGAATTTGTGAACAAAACTACAATGTTACGTCTTATAAATGAATTTACCTGCTTATGTAATGAACACTCTTCCAACATAATAAATGTTGTCTAATCTACAATGATTATCCAAACAATTAACTTGTATTATTATTTCTGTAATAAATGTACAAGTCATTAACTTGACTATTATTTAGAGTCTAATGATTATACGGTTGTAATGAATGAATGGGTAGCAGGTTATTCTGTAAAGCGCAGCTGAATAGAATACGCACACAAACCTATAATTGAATGTGATGTTTAAGAAGAATAAAAGTACCTACATATAGAAGTCTCACGACGAACAACGACGAAATTACACGAATCCTCTGTAAAATACCATCACCGCACCATTTTTGGAGACAATAGTTGGATATGGACTAAAATACGAGGGAAGGGACCTAGTTATAAAATCTTCGTAGTCACATCCCTCGCCATTGAATCATTCTATCTATGGTCTTCGATAAAGCTCAAAAGACAAACGTTTGGTGGTATTTTAACTCGTTGGCTTCTGTACAAACAAGAAAAAACATACATACATACTTTGATGAACTCATGGCAGTTTCCCGAAGGGCTAGGCAGAGACCACGGATTTCCACAAGCTACGATCCTGTCATACCTGTTTTGCTTCATTCCCTCTCATCACATTCTTCATACATGCTTGTCGGTTAAGAGTACTAACTAAACACTTGACCTGGCCTTTATCCAGAATATCTCCAATCTGGTCTGAATACGTTCGTCAAGGTCTACCCCTTCCCACTGTCCCATTCACGCTCGTCTTAGTACCCGTTTAGTCAATCTACTATCGTCCATCCTTTCTAAATGCCTAACCCATCTAAGCATTCTCAATCCTTGTAAATTCGTCTTCTTTCATTTCACAACGCTCTCTTATATCAAACCGTTCCTCATTCTATCTCTCAATTTTTTCAAGAAATTACAGCATTTTTATTTAGTTAGCTTCGTGTTTTAAGTCCTGGTATAAAAACAAACTTTTTGCTTGTCTATATTTGGCAATCAATTTGGAGTACTAGATACCTACCATATTATAAATTTTTTGCTCGTACTAATGCGAGACGAGCAATTTGAAATCGTTATCCTCATTTCTCGCATCACTGCGCTGTTTATACGCGAACAGAGACATGAAAGAAATTCATTGAAAAGTCTATGGGAACTAGTCTGCAATTTAGCCGCGTCCTGCGTTACTGCCCATGAGAAAAATAGGAGCCGTAGTACCCACGTTTCATAAGCGGCTTAGCGACTTTAAAGGACTGCAAGTGAACGATAGCTGGTATTGCGTGGAGCGTCCATAAATGGCAGATGGTTTCATTTTTGTTACATTGTGCTCCGCTGCGGGCTTCATGTAAACTTTCCAAGTTTTCTTGGTGTTATTGCGTCAGTTCTGGGGAAATGTTTATGGTATTGCTGTCTCGGGGAGTCAAACATTAAGATTATCTCATGATCAGACGAGTAAGTAACCTACTTTTAAATGTTTCTCATAGGTGAGAACGTGTTCCTGGGGTAGGTAGGTTTAACCGGAATTCAGTCAAATATCTTTACAATGTTTATTATATTTTACGTTTAACCACTAATGAACACAGATCATCCTTGGAATATTCACACTGTGTTTTGTCTCTTTCGATCGAATTTGAAACTGCCTGTCAATGCAAAAGATAAAACACTTTGTAACTATTCCAAGTGTCATTCAAATTTTATAGTAGCATTGAAAGTAATTTTATTATTTATTCTTATTGTTTTCCTTGATCTATGGAATCATTCTTATACGTATTATAAATTAAAAAGTTTGGATGTATTTTACTCAATCTTCCGACTCAACCGATTTCAAATTTATTACACGGATAGATTGAAACATGCTACGCCTTTTTTACTCATTGGTTACTTCTTGATCTCTGTATTTAATCTATGACCAGTTCTAAAGTAATCCCCTTAAAAAGCCGTATTGTGCGGATATCAGTACAATTAATCCACAGCGAAATAAAGCCCTTCCCTGACCATCAAGCACAGCTACCGTTTAATCGACTTCCTTATTACCTGCCCACTTTCGATTTCGAAGCAACGGGTGTAACCACTATTTATTTTATAAGGCTTGCCGTCCATCTGACGAGTTGGGCTGGGCACATTACAAGTTCACAACGCAAAAATCCTGCTCATCCGTGGTCTGAATATTGTTAGGTTTAATCATGTGTAGTAGTTAGTGTAGTTTAGTAGTAGGAGACCTTTTTTTGTGAAAGAGTTCGTCCGGGGACGTACTAACACCATACCTATTTCTGCTGCAAAGCAGTAGTGCTCGCATTACTGCCTTGCGGTTTGAAGGTTGCTGCTAAAATTATAGGCACATGAGACTTTCATCTTAATGTCTCAGGGTGGCGGGAGCAGTGTAATGCCACATAGGGTGCGTCCTAGGTGGGCGTGAACTGTGAAGAAATGCACTGTTCATAGGCAGAGCATACCACTTAACATCAGGTGGACCACATGCTTGATTTTCTAAGATAGGTATTATGATAGGCTTATTGTTTAGGTTTAGTGCAATTCTCAATAAGCCTGAAATAAAGATTTTGAATTTGAATTTGAATTTGATCCTTATTCCAAGTAGTATAAAAAAAAGAAGTTTAATTTGTTTCCCGAC
Source organism: Operophtera brumata (assembly GCA_932527175.1). Lineage (NCBI taxonomy): Eukaryota > Metazoa > Arthropoda > Insecta > Lepidoptera > Geometridae > Operophtera > Operophtera brumata. The sequence continues at coordinate 15,424,625 of OW052239.1, read as the reverse complement.
GATGCCTCAGTCGATAATCAGTCGTCGTTCGTCTTATACCTCCAACAATACCTACATTTATTTTGAATCCGCGTCGACTTCAGCTGTTTGTTTAGTTAAACTTATCACACCGATGCGAACGCCTAGCCACCGTGGACGCTTAGCTTAACATCACGGGTTTATTATCACAGAATTGCTCTTCATAATTATCTGTGGAAACCGCTCAGGTACTCAGGATTAATCATGGTGGTTTAAGGTAAAAGTTTGCACTTGAATATCAATTTCCGCTAGAGTCGAGAATGAGGATATGGTTATTCTCATCTTTATGTGACTGTCATGAATTACTAAGCAGCCGCGTTTGAATGCCCGGTTCTTTATCCAGTATTTATTTTCTATAGGCGACAGACAGCGAGCTGATCTGATCTGATGAAGGAGACGTAAGGTAGACAACGGTACTCCTTGATGCATAATAGTAGACTGGCAGTAAGTCTGAATTTAACCAGTTGGCTGCGACATAAATGCAATATTTTCTTTTTCCCAACGTTCTTTGTTTGATAACCCTTTGAATAACTTACCTTACCCTGTTTTGATTTACTTAGCTTGAATTGTCTGAAATAATATGTGTAGTGAATGCCCTTTACACCCGGGACACAAGCCCGTAAGTTATCGCTATGAATATGGCAAGTCAATTGAGATTTTGTCTATCTATCTATCTAACTATCTATTTAGCCTGTGTGCACCCACTGCTGCGTATAAGCCTCCAATACGCCACTCTCTCCGATCCTGTGCTGTTCTTATCCATTTTCGTCCAACTACTTTAACGATGTCATCCGACCATCGGGCGGGTGGTCAGCCTCTTGGTCGTCGAGCATCTCTTGGCCACCATTCCTTTATAGCCGTGGTACATCTTCCATCATTCCTGCTAGCCAAGTTGTCATTTGTTGATATTTGTAATATTTGTAACCGAAGAGAAATTCATAAGCTCCTTAACTATTTTTAACCCCCGACGCAAAAACGACGGGGTGTTATAAGTTTGACGTGTCTGTGTGTGTGCCTGTGTGTGTGCCTGTCTGTGGCATCGTAGCTCCCGAACGGAAGAATCATTTTTTTTTGAAAGGTTCGTTTCGTTTAGTTTCGTATGAGGTAATGCTGGCCTCTGGTGTCGGAGTTTGTCAAGCCGCCCAAGGGCCTCTGACACAGCTTATCGACTGCTATGAATCAATAACAGCCGGGACCGACTGCTTTACGTGCCCTCCGAAACACAGAGCGATGGAAATCCGCACATAACTTAGAAAAGTCATTGGTGCGGAGCCTAGGATCGAACCCGGTATCGTTGGATTCTGAGTTGCACTATTGAACCGTTAGGCTACCATCGCTTTTGAAAGGTGAATTAGTCGGGTGTGTTCTTAGCTATGTTTGATCAAAATCGATTCAGCCGTTTCATTGTATTGAGGGTTTTAAAAACTTTACGAATTTAATTACTTGTTTTCTACATTGTTTTGTGGTCAAGTGAATGATGGGAAAATCTTGTTCATGACTTGCAAGCGCACGCGAAGCTTGCGGACCGGACTCATTATGTTATTAGTCTCGGTTATCATTGCTAACTTCATACCTGAATGATTCAATGGAATAATTTCAACCTTTTTTAAACACGTTTAGTAAGTCTTAATGATTAGTTACTACTCTTTGAAAACACGTCTAGCTAGAGGAGCACCAGAGGTTTGTGACAAGTTGACCACAAGTTTGTCTAAGTTTTGCATTCGGTATTCTGTCTATACAACAGCGAGTTTTTTTTTTTTTTAGTGCTTTTCATTTTAGAATTAGAGAAAAAAGTAGTTCAATTTGGCTCGATAGATGGCGCTGACTCAAGTATGCTTGTCAAAATTAACAATACGTTGTCTGTGTTTTTGTGTGATTGTAACAAAATACCACGAAAATATATCACTACGTTGTTGACTTTGACATTTCACTTTATTTTGAAAGCTAGGTTCAAAGAAGCGCCATCTATTAGCGTATGATTTGAAACGTCCGTGAAAACCCCTCATAGCGAGTAATTTTTTTTTGTTAATGTATTTATGGTTTTAATGTGTATGTGTATTGGGTTTAATGTAAAACAAGCCCGCTAAGGCGCTTATCGTTTTCTGCATACAAAAACGACATATCGACTTACAATTTTGTTTTTGTTATTTCGAGTGGTTCCTAATTACAAACCTCTACTATAGGCCCGGCCCTCACTTGTAGAGCTTTAGAGATTCAATATTATAATAAATTGCTCTAAAAAGTTGTTTGAAGGTGTTGGTTGGTTTATCTATGTGTGAATATATTAAATACTACTAGTGTCCACCCAAGGTGTTTTAATCCAGTTCCTCCATATATCTTTGTATAATTTCTTCGAAATCGGTTCAGCCGTTTAGTAGTAGTAGAGCTTTTTTGTGAAAGAGTTCGTCCGGGGAAGTACTACCACCATACCTATTTTTGCCGCAAAGCAGTAGTGCTCGCATTGCTGTGTTCCGGTTTGAAGGGTAAGGGTGCCGGTGAAATTACAGGCACATGAGACTTTCATCTTGGCGACACCCCGCCACCCTGAGCAGAGCTTGTGTTGTTGTGCTTGTGTTGTAAACAATTGAACAACAACAACAATTGTTTGACAATACAATATATTACATATATAGATATTTTTTATTATACATAGAAAATATCCAGAACACCCTAAACAAATTTCTGCAGATCGCACAAATATTTGTTCCGAGGCGGGAATCGAACCCGCAACCTTCTGCGTCGCAGGCGAACCGTCGCCCGCCGCGCCACAGAGGTCGTCAGAAGAACCAAGATCACCGACATAGCTCTGAGAATTAGCAAGTTGATAGGCCTCATAGCAAGTTGCAGGAATTAATGTAACTCATCAGGAATTTTATACAAAAATCCATAAAATAGGCTCGTCATATCTCATCTCACTAGTCTAAATCATAATGATCGCTATGCCGCTGGACATAAATCACATTGTGAATTAATGACTCTCATATTACGCGGTCAGTTCATGCTACTTCCTTGTAACCAGATATTGGCAAAATAAATCAATGAAAGGAAGAGTGATCTCTAGCATTGATATGACCCATTCAGATCACTCCTTGTCAAATAAATATCTCAGTGCTGATTGAAATAATTTGCATGGTGTACTAGCGCTTTCTTGTTTCAAAAACAAAGACAGAGTACCACAGGATAAATAATTTACAGTAGATACTTTTTTGTTAGGTATAGTTGTTAGTTAGTTTTTAGTTATTTAATGAAATGATCTTGATTTATTATGTATTAGTAATGCCTGCGATTTCGTTCGTGCTATTCATGAAACCGGCAAGATTACAAAATATACACGTTTTTTTTCGTCAATATTCCGGTTTGAAGTCCATTTTTTTTTAGCTGTTTCAGAGTGTATTTGAGCCAACCTTTCAGACAGACGGACAGGTAGACAAAACTCTAAAAACGGTAATTTATGATTGGCGTCGTGTACCTAAAAAGCAGTTTTCACTTATTTTTTGGCATTTATTTTGAAATCACAGACATACACTATGATTTTTATTATACCTAGTGGTAAAAATGTAAACATGGTTAGTAGGTATAACTTCAGTTTGCGGTTGCGTTTGCTCCATAATGAAGTTGTCTGTAATACAATGAAACTTAAGTAATGATCAAGAAACACTGGTATACGTAAGAAAGCAGTGTTTATACTTACTAAATGATACATGCGGAACATTTCAAACAAAAAATCCTAGATTTATATCTCTGTTCTGCTTGTATTATAAGAAGAGTAAATCAAGTGAGATAAATTACCTGATCAATTATATCTTTGACCAGCGAGTTACTCAACTCTAACCTAATGCTAATGCTTGACTTGTTTTGTTTACAATTATCGCGCAACCATTGTAGTCGACTGCTGCAAATTTACGAACGGTTTCCCAACAACCAGTTTTTGTTTTAGATGAAGATAGTGTTGTTACGAAACTTGGCTCACTTTAATTAACTTATCGGAACTTCACAAGTATCATTTTACATCTGACACTTTAGATTAAGTACAGCAGCGGTCTGAATTTACGTACCATACCGTCTAAGACTCTACCGAAATAGACATTATGCAACACCAAGGGTCTATTAAAGTCGATAAGCTGGCTAATTTTAAGGCTTTTCAAATGAGAAAACTTCGAAGTGGCGCACTATTCCGAGTCCCTTTCTGTCCATAATTATTTTGTTTACGACGCGGCCCATTTCAAGCTGAGATTTTATTGAAGTTTCGCGCTTACAATCTACTCGAATGACTATTTTAATTAAATGGTTATTTATTTTTAAGCACCTGGAAGGAATCTAAAACATTCCAGTCTACACAAAAAGATAAGATCTAATAAAAAATCTTTTAGAGATGGGTAAGTGAGATACAAAGTTTAAGACGCACTTCGCACTTTGTAAAGATCTTTTCATGCCTCACTTAGCGACGATCTGTAAAATATGTTAACTGTAATCCGGAAGCTTCAAGTTTGACACAAAAAAATACTGGGTATGGATTAGCGACCCAGAAGGCCCCATATACATACGTTTAGGTTTTTAACACCGGGCATATCTTATGATTTTATTAGGTAGGTACCGTCATTCTTTCTCGCTCTTGCTAAACCACTTCTTAGTCGTTTTCTTCATTACTGAAGGTCGTGCCCGTCTTGAAATGCTCTGGTAGAGGAATTGACGAGCTGCTTCCATGCCAGCCTGTCTTCGGCTCGTCTAAGGGCGGTAGTGACAGGGAGGCCTTGAATTGATCAGACCAGCGGCCATAGACCACGAGGTCTTTTCTCCTCTATCTTCCCAACCACCACCAGTTTGTCTAGGAAAACCACAAGCTTGAGTTATATATATATTCCGGCAGTAGTAGATGAGCCAATATTATCAATGGATTCATGATGTCAATGCTAACTAAAAAATAGGAATTTCAAATGAGAGCGCAGGACTGAGTAAAAAAAGTTGAATTAAAAGCAGGAATGCACTTCTTGGCCTTGGCTTTGCACGTGCAAAAAGAAAAGCGAAATATTATTGAGTCCGGCACGCAACCCGACGGACGCTGAAGGTAAGCGGCTTTCTGCATTAAGCCGGTATTACGACTATGAATTAAAGTCTGGTACACACTATCGAACTCTCGTATTGCTTGTATTTTTTGTAGTGGTTTAATATCCGGCACGGAACGCCAAATGGCGCAATAGATGCAAATACTACAATGAAAACATCCCCTACTTATCCAGAGCCATAAAAATCAATCAATCAAGTTTCATCAAGATTAGTTGAAAAACACGACCTGCCCCTTAAAGGCCCCTTTGCGTAATTCCAAACCTACTGTCAGAGTACTCAAATCGAACACCAGTGTTCATGCCAGACTACCATCTCGAGGAATTGCCGAAGGATTTTTTCGATGTCCAGTGACGTCAGACTGAGCTTTGGTTTTGGTACGAATGACACTAATCACTGGCTTGAAACTGGCTCATAGTGGGACGTCACAAATTTACCGCTGTGAAGTAGTTACACAATACGAAACTGACAGAAAAGTGTCCAGGCTGGGCTATAAATTAATAAAATTTTATTAATAGAATCAAATTTGAAGTTTTACCGATGTTCAGTGGAGTTCAATGGAATTGCGCAAGTACCCCTGTACCTACGAAAGTACCCACTTGACAGATGAAAGCAAATGTTGCCAGTTGTTGCAAAGACTTCGCTCGCTCGGTCATTGTCATCATCATCATCAGTGTCGAGGGGAATATTATTTAATTTCTGCAGAAATTACACGGACTAATTATTTCCTTAGGTTTGGTAGATCGGTTCGCATCTTTCGATGTTATTCTTTTGTTGTCTGTATGTTTGTGAATGGTGCAGGGTGATATATCGCTGCGATGGTGCGTGATAGCGCTCTTAAAAATATATTTTTTTCTGAATAACCAAAGAAGTATGGCAAATGAACAGTGATACAATGCAAATAGTTCAACAAAGAATTCAATTTGAAAATACCTTTCAAATAGTATCTGAAAATAAGAGTGATAAACATCAGGTCTCTCATCTCTCGATGGTGTGATCAGACCTCACGGGCACGTATTGAGAATGCCTTCGAATCGCGTTCAGATACCGTGGGCGGGATTCACCGCACTCTCGATAATGTTACAGCGATAGTTAATCCTGATTACGCAAGTATCATAACGTTTTGCAATGAATGACACGGGTTTTTAACCGCTGGAACCGGATTCGAAAAGCATTATTTGACCGGGATACAATAAACTTATGTAAGTACGAGACAGACTCGCAAGACAGGCTTCGTAATAAGATCCAGTTGGCTGGCACCCTTTGGTTAAGGAATCCTATAAAATACTTATAGATCTTTTAAAAACAGCCAGTTATTCCGTCTGAATCAGGTCGATTTTCCTCTCACCTAAAATGCTGCGCTCCATCGCTTTGTGACAAACCCCAATCTTGGACTTCTGAGATTCAGACAGTGACCAAGACTGGGTACCGTAGGTTTATCCTAAGCAGACTTTACTGCTTTAGTACACTAATAGTTAAATAATTTCTCGTTTATTAGTATATTATATTGTACCTGTATAATGTTGTAGTTCACTGTAGTTGGGCTATGGTTTTTATAGCTTTTCCACCATTAAAATATCAAAGACCATGCTACTATAAAATTCGAATTAATGTGGAACGTTTCGATAGAGATGCGAAATTCAAATTTTATTGTGTTTTTTGCTAATCATAGCACACACATTTTGAGGAAGCGAAACCTAATTTTGCTGAAATTAAGAGACCACAGGAATTAGGGACGCATATTTTTATTTAAAGTGTCTCATAAATGTAGTTAGTTTAGCAACGAACGTCAATGAACAAAAAAATCACTGTATAAAACACATACGTAGCTAAACTAATAATATTTATGAGACAATATCAATTAAATCATGTGTTCTCCTCATTTTCGCAAAATCAGGTTTTCGCTATCTCAAGATGAGTTGAAGAGCTGTTTTGAGCAAAAAACACAATAAAATTTGAATTTCGCGCCACAGCGCTGCACCTAAATACTGGAATACTAACACAGTATTTTGTCTGTTGCGCCGACAAGCAGTTTCTTTGATCGAAACAAACAAACACGGTGTAAGGATTGCAATGATCATCTGTGCGTTTATTAGTATCTCGGAAAGTGTGGCGTAGTAAGGAAAATGTTAATAAACTCATAACGTCTTGAAAAATGAAGGAATTCGGACACACCTTCGAGCGCATGCCACGAAAATTGTACAATCTGAGTCACGTTTCACTAAGTTGGTAACTATTTAGTTTAAAGTACAGATAAGAAAAGCTTTACTTACTCCAACCGTTATGTTTACCTTAATTTGGGTTCACGGCGCAAAGTTCCGGTATACTAAGATACTACAATACTTAAATACAGTTATGGTTTGCCAAGTTGTAACATGTAACTTGGATTTGTACTTTAAAGCCTAGTTTGGAGTACGCAAGTAATTTAGTCGAGTGGCAAACTGGTACAGTAAAGAGTGAGTGGTAGTTTGCAAGATGAACCTGACCGCATCGCAACAAAATACCTAGATAATAATCACACTAATATTATAAATGCGAATGTTTGTGTGCGTGCGTATGTTTGTTACTTTACGCTAAAACCGCTGGATGGATTTGGATAAAATTTGGTATAGTTTTTTTTTTATTTAAGGAGTATGCCGCAAAATTCCTAATCTTAGATACGATTTTTAAGAGACTAAATCAAGCATAATATTCAAATTAAAAATATGTGTAAATACTACATAATAATTCCGAGGGCTCACTGTACCAGAAACACGATAGACCAATATTTTCTCAATAGAAAAAAAAAACAAAATTGCGTCTATTTTATGCCTAGATTCGATTGTTTATTAAAATGGTGCATAGATATTATAGGGTAAAAAATTAGATAACTATATAAAATCAATACAACAAAGCCGAGGGTTTACTGTAGGGGTTTTGTAAAATTATCTATGTTTTACGAGATATTCAATAAACACCTCTTTTTCGAGCGGCGCGAGGTGTTTTTCTTTGTATGAACATTTCTGACTGGGGTTGGCATTGCGTAGTCCTAAGTAAATGACGGACCTAGTTTGAGGCTCATACTCGTATGTTAAGCTGTAAATTCAGCTCTTTACAAATGCAATATGTACCTCTTAGGTCGCATTCATCTGGACGTGTCCTACGTGGCGTTGCACTGCGCCCATCATCCTGAGACGTAAGATGAAAAGACTCATGTGCCTGTAGTTTCAAAGCGAAGCACAAAAATGCAAGCACTGGTTGTATTTCCCCAAACGATCACAGGTTTTAAAAAGTTTGAAAGTCACTCAAGCATAATGCGACAGATATGTCAATCAAGCCTGACTGCCTGGCACTGTGCTTAGATAAAAATGCTGCCCTATTCAATAGAGTGACTATCACGAAATCTGATAGGTATAACAAGTCCAAACAGTTGAAATTGCGTGCTTGCATATCATTAGGGGTATTGACACGTTCCGCACAAGTACATCATAAAGTTAAAGTACTTACCTATTTATGATTTTAAATTATTAACCCGTTTTGTATGATTTTGAAACCAATACGAATACAGGGCAAAGAAGGAAACATTTGTCTGTTTATACAAGCTTTTATTTAACTTCCAATGTATGTACATTCAGATCAAATCTTGCAACTCAATTTGAAAGCAGTTATCCTCAACTGTTTCAGAATTTTGCATACCTGTCAAGTTCCAATGACAATACAATATTATGGTGACAGCGAGCTGATCTGATGATTGAGACGGAACGAGGCCAACGGAACTCTTTGATGGATAATAGTAGACTGGCCGTGTTTAGGCTCATTTCAATCAACCACACACGGTTCCGATCACTAACTTTATAAAGGTTTCAAAGACATTTTCCTATATTGAAGACTAATGTACAAGGAAGCGTATGTCTGTCTGTATGTCTGTACTTATTTCTTGCCACGTAGCTATGTTTGGTGGAAATTGGTGCAGCCGTTTCCATATCCACCAACCTAAATATTCTCATATTGTTAATTGAAGAACCTACTTCACAATCTCCTTTTCAGTCTATGCCTTGCCTCTCACGACTTGCTTTGCAGCCACCAAGAACCGTTACCTTCTGTGTTCTATTAATTATTGGACTAGACTCAAATTGGTATGCGTACCTTTGGCAAACAAAACCTGATACAACCTGACAATTAAACTGTACTAATTTTAACTCTAAGGTCTTAAATATAAGGATGGGATTGTTTGTGATAGAAATAACGTTTATTTGCGTTGTTCATAGACACGTGCGCTTTACTTAGCACTCAATTATTATAGAACATTCGAGTTATTCAATAAAGAGAAATAAACTGGGAATACGGTAGTGCAGAAATTGGCTTGAATAGTTTTCCGATTGAATGTTGGTCGTTATAATGATCGGAATAATTGTAGAGCCTTCTATTAGTGTTGATCGTATAAAGGCCCATCAGTTTCTTGGTTAGTTTCCATAGGGTCCTGCGAATCTGAGTACCTAGATATTATTTAAAAACCTCACTGAAAAAGTTTACTCACTTTAAACTTCTTGGATTGTCTTGTTTTTTTTTTTCGAAAAACATATGTTACACTTCAGATACTTATTTGTTGTGTTACTCATAGAGTTCGTTTGTTCACTAAGGACCGCTGAAAAACATTATTTATTGTACCTACACATAAACACAAGGAAGAAGTTTATCCTAATAATTTTGTTGTAAAAAAGTTGTTATTTTCAATAAAAGCTTTTATTAATGTAAATCTCACTGATAATGATGATGATGATGATGATGATGATGATGATGATGATGATGATGATGATGATGATGATGATGAAAGTGGCAAGTACAACCGTGAGCTGGACAAAATTAGCACAAACCCGGCTAGTCTACTATTAACTATCGTGGAGTTCCGTTGTCCACCTTCCGTCTCCATTATCAGATCAGCTCGCTGTCACCATAATATTGTATTGTCATCAGAACTTGACAGTATGCAAAATTTCAGTTCATTGCTTGTTCAAAACCCGGACTTGTTTGTAAGATTCGTTGCTATAAGATTTGTCCTGGCTGCTAGCTTATTTATGGAATGTGCTTACTGGAAGAAAGCGTTAGCGTGGGAAGCAATGGCGGCGATGAGCTCACCACTCGTCACGTTTATATTCCACGATGGTGCAACCCACTGTGAAAACAGGCTCATTGAGGCTCTGCCTACCCCTTCGGGGAAAAAGGCATGTGTCTTTGTATGTATGTATGTAAATTAAGCTTTAAAAAAAAAGGAAATCAGTAGGAGAAACATTTATGATGACTTCACCAAAGAGTTATAAGTAAAGTTATCATCATCTTCAGCCCCAAGAACTGCTTGATATAGGGCTCTCCCAATACGCGCCATAGAACCATATGCTCGGCTTTTTTCAACCACTTTCTCTCCACCGCCTTTCGTTAGTCATCATCACTACTCATCACTCCACCAGACTCGCCCCTCATTATACGCTTGCCTTATTATATGTGTTGCTTTATAAATGGTGACAATGTGTTTACCTCGTCGTTTCTTCGGGATATATGGCCCAATGCCACATAATAAATAACAGTACAAGTACAACGTCAGATAAGGCGCTATAGGTTTAACGAAAACTGTTGTCGGAGGCTAAGAAGGCGAGCTCACGATCTGACACCGTGTTCTTGTGTTTGAAAAAAGTTCCATTTGACGACGTCTGTGGTACGGCGGGCGACTAGCCGGCTGAGTTGCGAGAGGTTGTGGTTTCGATTACAGCTGCGTGACAAATGTTTGTATGATCTGCACATATTTGTTCCGGGTCTGAGTGTTGTGGAACTACCGTGGTAGGTACTCGTAGTTTATGATACCCACGAATCGTGAGCCACGACACAGGGGATTCAAATGTAGGATCTGGGCCCCGATCGCCGCTCAAATGTTCGAACCTTCGAACTTTACCTATGATACATTAAAGAAGCGTCGCCACAGATAAAAAAATTGTTACACCGCCAAAGGTAATGGTTTGGCTTTGAATTGAGGCCCAGGACTAAAGTGCCTATGTGACAGTTGGGTGTGTTGTTGTTACGTTATGCCCCAGAATGAATAATAGTATGATTGGGTACGAACACCAAAAAAGTGGCAGGAATTTTAATTTGTTTAATTTTATTTGTTGTGGCTGAATCATTTAGAAGTTGTTACAATAGTATTGTTTCAAACAGGCGTTGGAGTAAGCTAGCTGAGCAAGCTTTCTATTATCTAAGCATCTCGCCTGAGACAATGGGCCGCGCATGCGTAATGCGTTATCTCAGATCTCTTGGCACATCGCTCTCATAATGAGGAGTGCTCTACTTGCAGCTGTGATAATTGAAGGTGAAGTTTTAGCTGATTGGGACTAATTGATGGAAGATATGTGGAAAGGTATTGTTTATCAAAATAACGGTGCTTAGAAAACCTTGTCTCCCATTTAAAACTGTACAGACTATTTACAAGCTTGCTCTTATCTGGCTCAATGCATTAGTATTGCCATTCAGCTTGCAATGCAGCCAGCAGGGACGCATCCGTCTGGTAGTGATTTGGATCAGTTGAGCTACCTTTAGATTGTTAGCAGCGGTCTTCAGGTACCTAGCATAACTGTTACATTTGTAGGTATATTTTAAATGTTGTTCATATACCTACCGACTTGTATTAGTTATATTATGCTTTCTGTAAGGCTTTGTAGAACCGTTATTAATTCTGTGAGATATATTATGGCCTGGTAGGTGCCATTGCCACTTCTACGTGCTAACTATGAGAGGTCTGTCGGTGACCTTGGTTCGTCTATGGATCTCCTCATTTCGGATTCTATAACGTCGTGAAACTCTGAGCATAGCTCTCCATAGCCCGCTGCGCAACTTTGTGCTTTTGTATGTGCCCTATAGTTAGCGGGCGGTTTGTCTCAGTGCCGTAATTGTGCCTTAAATCATCACTGGCAACACGCACTAGACTTTTCTCTCCGTGGGACCTATCTGTGACGGGAACATATGGAGTAGTTTCACAAACGCTGCCCAAAAAATTGTGCAAAAGCTTGATGTAATTTATGGGCAAAGCGGTAATTTGCTTGCTATCTTGTGACGCGGCGGGCGAAGGTGCGACGCAGGAGGTTGCGGGTTCAATTCCCGCCTCGGAAAAAATATTTCTACGATCTGCAGATAATTGTTCTGGGTGTTCAGGGTATTTTCTAAGTATAATAAAATATATAAGTAATGTATTGTATTAAGTATAGGTATCAGTTATCTAGTAACCATAACACAAGCTCTGTTTGGCTTGGGGCTAGATAATGTTGTGTGAACTGTCCAGCATTATTTATTTATTTATCTTTGTTGCAGATAACGTTTACAAAGAATGAGGAGTAAGCATCGATGGCAGCGGTACTTTCGTCCGGTCTTACTAACACCAACAGGTTAGTTATTTTACAGAAAGCTTTCTTGTAAACCTTCCTTAAAAAGAAAAAAAACATTTATTTGTGTCAACAAACGCTGATATACAAAACGACAAACATAGATAGATAGATAGATAGAAAATTCTTTATTGCACAAGACAAAAAGCAGTAGATAGGCGAACTTAATGCTAATTAGCATTCACAGAAACAAAGATTAACAAAGAAAAATGTACCTACTTTGTGCCTCTCAGCACCAGTCACGCATCACTGACACAAATTGGCGTCCAGCTAAGCATTTGTTGTGTTGTAGCAACACAACGCTGATCTTCCGCAGAAATCATGTCATGGTAAAAACACTGATGTCTGATTCACAATAAATAATTACTTATACATAATTATTGAACAAATTATAATAAGCGCTATCGTATTGTTATCTAAATGTAACCCACAAACCTTTATTTCCTTATGTTCTTTTATCATAATGGAACTATTATTTGCATACTTTCTACCCTTATTTTAGAAAGATTTCTGAGGATGTGCATTTCAGTACCTTATGTATTTTGAAACCTTTATGCCAGTTTCTACAGATTCCTAGTTCTACAGATTATCTAGCCTATAGTAAAAGTACAGTTAAACCATTACACAGGTAGCAACTTATCTGTAGAATGAAATGTATGTAGTTTTCTATCATCTACATACATTTCATTGTACAGATAAGTTGGTGGATCTGTAATGGTTTGACTGTACTTTTACTATAGGATCGATAATCTGTAGATTTGGGAATCTGTAGAAATGGGCATAAAGTTTAATTCAAAGTCAAGAAGGGATTTCAAGTACAGCTCGATCACCGTAAGAGACACGTGCAAATACTCCATGGCAGGTGCCAACTTACGGTGAACGGTCTGCGTAGGTAGTTAAGTATAAAATAAAAACATGTATGCTTTGAACCTAGACGAATTTTGCTTTATTCAGTCCTGTTTCAAATAATAAATAGTTTTATCGCAACTGCAGGACAACAATTCTCGTAATTAAAACCACACGAGTTGAGCGAATTATGAATTGACTGAAATTTGGTATTCTCCTCTCTCGTTATAATAACTTAGTCTACATTCCATTCATGCCTACCATAGCTTAGAGTAGGATAGTGTTATTATAAAGTGAATTTAAGTGTTAGTTTTAAGTATAAAATATGTATGTTAGCCTATAAGGTATATATTGACATGGGCTTAATGTTTAGGTATAATTTGATTGTACATTTTCCATGTAGCCTGAAATAAAGTAAGAACTATTATTGTAAGAACTTTTATACCTACCTGTGTTTCACAAATAAAGATATTGAAATTGAAAGTTTATATTATTATTATTATCATTGATGGAAAGAGTGAAGAAAGACCCTTCTATTATGTTATAATTGTCTAAATTCTAGCTAACGTTATATCAGAAAACTTTGAAGCGTTCAATTCTCGGTCACATGTCGATGTAATCACATGTTGTGTTGAGTAGAATACCATTGGTTATTTTGATGACTTCGACACTAGATCGGAACATGACCCAAGCTTTATTTTCACTATTTTTTATTACAGGAATTGGGCCTCAGAAAGCAATCAGATCACTTTGATATATACCTATCTACTAATTTAGGGCATTCTATAAATTCTTACGAACTCTATGATTTTTATCACCATTTTCTGAAGACAGATTAACAAAAAGACAACATTGAATGTAAATGGTTACATTCAACTTAACACCGCAGCACACAATTAGACAATGTATAGCAAGCTTGTAACATTGTAATAACCACAGATAAGTAACACCACAGATACGTCACGCGGTGATCAAGCACGCTTTGTTTTGCATTCGTGCATTGTCATATAACACCCACACGATGCATAATTTCTCGATTCAAAATACCCCTTTCGAAATACATCTGGCTGAGGCGATAAATAACCAACAAATTACTCAGCCGCGCGAATCGTATGCACGTGCTGCAGCTTATATAAAAAATAGCTAGCGAACTATGCGCCCAACAAGTTCTTCATCAGCAGTAATAAATATTATAGCCTAATTAAAACAAAAACGTTTGACCTCTTGATGACCTATTTTTTATTGGCATTACGCTGTTAAATTATCGCTGCGGCCGTGTGATGCATCGTGTATATTGTGATGGCCAATGTTATTCTGATCTGGAGTTATGGATTGTGCTCATATAACTCACAGTAAATTCAATAGTGGCTACTTAATAATTTTACCGCTATGTTGCTAACATTAATAGTTATTACCGCTAATATTGTACCGCTATAAACATAAATGGGAGAAATTAATATGTATTTTTGACAACACCGAACCAAATAGTGTTTATCGCTGCATATGAATATGTGACGTTATGGTGGTACTTCACTTGGCGTATTTGCGCAAATGTTTGTGTTATATTTCCAAGGCAAAATCAACCATGAGTTCTACATGATGTGGTGCTATTTGGCTTGGCAAAATAACGAAAATATTTGCGCAAATACGCCAAGTGAAGTGCTAGCATAAGGTATATAAGTACACCAGTGAATCTGAGATCCTGACATAAACGCAATCGTACGACCGTTTAACTAGTTTGGGTTGAGTCTCCCTTTTTCAAAGACCGACTAATTTTCATACTCAGATCTCCATTGTCTTACCGTTTTATATCCTGACCACACTGACATTGGCAAAATTGTAGAATCTAAAGGCACAGTAGCCACAACCAAAAAAAAAAGAAGAAGAAGAACTAGTTTGTACGATGCATATATGATATCTAATTATCTTTCAAGGTTAATACAATAAAGAGCTATACATACAATGCAATATAGATGCTATACCGTTATTCATATAGGTATACACATCTGTTTCTATATAAGCGGCAGCCATTTGATCGTGCAAACGCAATGAGTGACACTTTGCTCGACTTTGCATGGACTGAACCAGCTGTCCATCCGTTTCACTTGCGATGGTTACACGTTGACATTTGCATGCCTGAGAAATGTTTACAGCATGTCGGATAAACATTTCGTAGGTGGTGAATGGATGTGTGACGCGGGGACGTTTAATCAAACTATAATAGGCACGTTACGTAAAGGCAAACCAGTGCATTCTGTCTTGATCCAAAAGTCGTGCTAGAGTGGAATAGAGATGTTACGGTACAAGCTCGTCTTTAAAGATGGTTCAATATTTAATCGACGTGGGTAAATTTTGGTCTAAAACAATTTAATTATATATGGGAACCAACGACGCGAAGAACCAATATCTACTCATTTTACGGGAAACGCATATTTCTTCAAAAAACGGTCAATTTTTGACACCAATGTTAACATTTGAGAAGTGTTAGGTGAAAATGGAAGTCGTTACAAATTCAAAGCCATTTCCTTTGTTTGAAAAAGGTGGTTTTTAACCTCCTATGCAAAAAGAGCGGTGTTATAAGTTTGACCGCTACTATTTGTGTCTGTTTGTCTGTCTGTGGTAAGCTCTTAAACGGGTGAACCGATTTGAATGCTGTTTTTGAATGATGGTTCTTGGACATGTTTTATAAAAATCGGTTCAGCCGTTTCATTGCGTAGGGTTTTTTTTAATTTTTTCATAATTAACTTATTGGTCGATGTTTAATAAAATTAGGTAAAAGTATTCAAAAAAAATTGCTCCACAGGTTTTTATAGCAGAAATTATCTAGGATCTTATTTCACAGATAAACTTGACAATCTTCACAATCTTTTAAAAATAGGCTCAAGAAGTGGCTTATAGAGCAGCAGTCATTCTATGATTGTAACGAGCTTACTTCATTAGGTTTTACGTATTAGAAGTTATGACTTAGGTACCTTACTATTATTAATTTAAAATTATCATGTTTTCTGTTTGTTTTAATCAATTTTAATTTATTACATTATTTTATATTTTATTATTTTTTTATTTTATTTTATTATTTTATTATTTATTATTTTATTTTATGAACTATGAACTTATAGATTTAGTTACTAAGGTACCTTACCTACGTAAACCCAAACCGGATTGACCCAAATTCAGTAACGACAATGCAATCAGAGTTCAGCATAGATTCCCCAGATTTTTGATTCCTGAATGCAGAGCCAAAACAAGGCGATATAACACTACGGCTTACCATTTCATCACCGGAATAGCTTCGCAAAGCCATTCGGCTGCAAACGACTGGCATTTGGAACTTGCAAGTCGACTTGTCATCACAATAACTTATACAATTCAATTGTGAATTGCTTTGACTGATGCCGATGTGAGTAAAATTTCAATAGAGTTAGATTCTCCATTTGGTTATGTCTTTAAATAATAACTTTATCAAATGTTGCCCTATTTTCTAGGATAATGGTCTTCATCAGCGGCATATAAACGTCCACCGCTGGACGAGGCCTACCCCAATAATGCAATTGGGGTTAGCCATACTCACTACGCTATGCAGGTGAATCGGTTAATGGGATCTGTTCCAAATTTCAGTCGCAAGATTTTTCCTTCACAGGCTCACAGACAGCTAGTTAGTAGTTGAGCTTTTTTTGTGAAAGAGTTTGCCCGGGGAAGTACTACCTCGATACCTATTTCTGCCGCAAAGCAGTAATGCTCGCATTACTGTGTTCCGGTTTGAAGAGTGCCGGTGAAATTACAGGCACGTGTTTTTTTTTTTAAATCTTTATGTCTCAGGGTAGCGCGCGCTGTTCAATGCCACATAGGGTGCGTCCTAGGTAGACGTGGCCTATGAGCAGAAGTTACCGCTTAACATCAGGGGCCATCTGCTTGTTCTGTAATTCACGCAGTTAATAAAAAAAAAGTTAAATAAAAGCTTGTGAATAAAACTACTTTGCGTAAGGCCGTGAGTAGTGACAATCATGTTACGTATAAAGTTCCAATAAAATCCAATAAAAGTAGAAACGTCTGTGTGACGACGGCTTTGCTATTATTTGTTCCTGTATGTCACACGAGGCTGACACTAGCGACAAGGCTTTAAATCAAGCCTCGAATGTTACACGTATGTTACAATGTCGCCGGCTAAATTGGATTCAAAGGGCTTGAAATGAAACACACTTCTTGTAGTTCTATTTATAGAGTAGAATGTAATGCTGCTTTGCAATAGGTACCTACTTAGTATAGGTTTCCATTACTCACTCTGAAAGTAGGTCCTAGTTAACTTAAGAACTGTGTAATAATAGAGGTTTTTGAAACCTAGGTCTGTAAGTAAATTAGAAAATCGAACGAAGCCTCTCAATTCCTACGCTAGTACAATTACATTTTGTAAAATATCGTAAAATGTTTACACCCATGATAGTATTTTTAAGCAACATTTTTACAAAACGAACTGGTTTTCAAAACTTATTAAAACGTATTTTATAACTGTGGCGTGTCTGGCCTAAGAATAGACCGTCTCCTCTCGTGGATGTCGTAAAAGCTGACGTCGGGATTACCCGGACTTGTTGATAAGATTCGTACTAGTATAGTATTATTTTATCTGGGGCTGGTATAAGATTTGTCCTGGCTGCTAGTTTGTTATGGAATGTGTTATTACTGAAAGAAAGCGTTAGCAGAGTTAGTCGTGGATAGCAATGGCGGCGATGAGCTCACTACTTGTCACGTCTTTTTCACACGATGTTGCAACCCCGTGAAAAGATGCCCATTTGAGGATCTGTCTACCCTTTAAAGGAAAAAGGCGTGGGTCTATGTATGTATGTATTTTAAAACGGTGTTATAAAATTGGTACTAAGGCCAACTCTCGAATAGCTACAGTATGCAGAACACAATTCAATGGTGTAATTCACAAATCAACGGTAAATCATTTCGCAAAAAACTACTGGACTGGTAATTTAGTTTCAAAATCTTGAAATATTACGTTCACAACGATCTATTGTATAGGCAGTACTCGTATAATATTACCCATTCCCATCACAAATTATCGATATCGTCTGTAAATGAAATACTACTCGGCAGAGATCCAGTTCACACGATGCTGACCTCTGTTTCACAATCCCATACACTGTTAAAAATTATGTAATTTTACTGACAGTAAATTTACAGAAACCTGTAATTTACCAGAAAAATTGGGATAGTTAAGGAAAATTATGTAAAATTTAAGTTTTTTTTTTCCTTTTTACATTTTTGTGTATTTTTACCAAAAATTTATGTAATATCATTGGTTTCGTGTGATTTACATAAAATTCTTGTAATTTCACAGATTAAATAAAAAAATACATAAATTTGTTTTTAATATTACATAAATTAAACTCAAATTCACATAGATTTATGGAATCAATATTTTAGCGACAATTTACATAATTGATATGAAAACATCAGTAAAACCACATGCCCATGATGGTAAATTTACTTACACTAAATGTAAAATTAGCTAACTTTCGACATTACATAATTGATATGTCTATTTACAGAAAATTTATGTAGTATTTTTTATTGGAGGAAATTATCATAAAATCTATAGAGACAGTTTGGACAAAATTCATAAATTTGTGTAATTGTACGAAATGAAAGTGTAATTCACAACCATGAAAAACAGTTTTACATAAATTATGTAAATTTAAAAAACAAATTCATGAATTTGTGATTTTCCGTTTAAAATCAGTAAAATTACAGGACCATGATTGTATGTTCTAATGCAAAACTACCTAACTTTTTAATATTACATAATTTGTACGTCTTTTACATTAAATTATGTAGTATTTACTACGACAGGGAAATTTACATAAAATAATACTATTTCACATAACGAGATCTTGAAATTACAGGGCAATGATGGTAGGAATAACTTTATGCTTGTGTGAAATTACATAATTATTTAATATTACATATTTGGTACCTTTCACTACATTCAATTATGTAGTATTTACTACGACAGGGAAATTTACATAAAATAATACTATTTCACATAACGAGATCTTGAAATTACAGGGCAATGATGGTAGGAATAACTTTATGCTTGTGTGAAATTACATAATTATTTAATATTACATATTTGGTACCTTTCACTACATTCAATTATGTAGTATTTACTACGAGGGGGAAATTTACACGAAATAATAGCAGCGTCTTACCTGAAATAAAACGCATAATATAGATACGTCTTTATAGATACCCTTATAGATTCGTCATGTCTGTCTGTCCGTTTGTCTATCCGTCCGTCTCCCTGTCCGTGCGTATGTCACAGCCACTTTTTTTCCGAAAATATAAGAGCTATGCTGTTGAAACTTGGTAAGTAGATGTATTATGTGAAGCGCATTAAGATTTTCACACAAAAATAGAAAAAAACAATAATTTTTTGGGGTTCTCCATACTTAGAACTGAAACTCATTTTTTTTTCATTAAACCTACCTATACTTATGGGTTATCTATGGATAGGTCTTCAAAAATGATATTGAGTTTTCTAATATAATTTTTTTCTAAATTATAGTTAGCGCGAGAGACACTTCCAAAGTGGTAAAATGTGTGAGCCGTAACTTCTAAAATAAGATAATGATAAAACTATATTAAAAATATATACCTATATGATGTACATTACCATGTAAACATCCACCGAAAATTGGTTTGAACGAGATCTCTAGTAGGTACCTGAGTAGCTTTTTTTAATACCTAGGTACTACGTCATAAATCGTAAACTATCCAAGAACTTTTATATTATGTAACTTGCTGCTACGGAACCCCTCATGGGCGAGTCCGACTCGTACTTGGCTGCTTTTTATAGATAATGGTGTTTACAGATTAAGTGCGTAGGAACCTACTTAGTTATTAAAGAAATTTACCAAACTATATTAGGTGTA
The DNA here is from genome assembly GCA_932527175.1 of Operophtera brumata. NCBI lineage: Eukaryota > Metazoa > Arthropoda > Insecta > Lepidoptera > Geometridae > Operophtera > Operophtera brumata. Next base: position 15,404,365 of record OW052239.1, on the reverse strand, counting down.
GGTACCTACAGGTAGCTACCTAGTACCTACCTACCGCTTACCTAGGTACTTGGGTTAGGTACCTATTGTATTAAGCTTCAATTTCTTTTTTCTTCGGTCGCGTACAGGATGTGAAGCCACGACACGAGGTTCACTTGGCTGTTGCTATGGGTAGGTAGGTATGTACCTACTGTATCTCGCTAACTGGTCGTAATCCAATTAAACTGTTGGTGCCTCTGGACACCTTGAAGAGTGTTTTACAAAGTACCATGATCAATTTTGTCATACGACGATAACTGGTGAAGCCACGAGGTTCACTCGGCTGTTGCTATGGGTAGGTAGGTAGGTATGTACCTACCTACTGTATCTCGCTAACTGGTCGTAATCCAATTAAACTGTTGGTGCCTCTGGACACCTTAAAGAGTGTTTTACAAAGTACCATGATCAATTTTGTCATATGACGATAACTGGTGAAGCCACGAGGTTCACTCGGCTGTTGCTATGGGTAGGTAGGTAGTAGGTACCTACTGTATCTCGCTAACTGGTCGTAATCCAATCAAACTGTTGGTGCCTCTGGACACCTTGGAAGAGTGTTTTACAAAGTACCATGGTCAATTTTGTCATATGACGATAACTGGTGAAGCCACGAGGTTCACTCGGTTGTTGCTATGGGTAGTAGGTACCTACCCATTATTACCTACTACTAGGCACATATCTCGTAGAATACCTACCTACCTTACCTTCCTAATAAAATGCATAAATTCCTACCTACCTAGGTAGGTATCTATAGGTAACCATACAAAAACTTGTAATACCTACCTACCTTTACTTAGTATTATATAATCGGTAGGTAGGTATTGCAAATACCGACAATGCGATACTAGGTACCTATCCGTATTCCTAGTTACCGACCCCCAGATCGGGATTTTTGTCTAAATAGTCCCAAATAAGTGCCTCAAATTAAATAATTAGTGCCTCAATAGGTAGGTACCTACTTTCGAAACCCAGCAACCAAGCACGAACGGTTTAGCTAGGTACCTATATCTCAATAAATAAGCTCTTGTGTACCAATACCAACAGTCCTCTCCTCGATTGCAGATTTTATGTACCTACCTAGGTACTAGAACCTGACTGACTATCAACTAATCTAGCCGACGCTATTTTGTTATTTATGCAACGATCACAGAGGTTCTTATAAGCTTTTGCGATTAAAGTTACGGAGACGTCGTCTATTTTTTATTTTCCTAGTGTTTTTTGTTATTTTGGTGGCATTTTAACCAATGTAGGTAGCTCGTTTAAAGAGCCTATAAGTGTACCTATCTAATGAAATGAATTATGGAAGTGAATTGCGTGGCTTTTCAAATTGGTGGGAATTGTCTACCAAAGTTTTAGTAAAACGGCCACCGTTTTACTAAGACATGACTTGACTATTGAGGTTTTTTAACGACTTGGAAGGATTATAACGTTGCAAATTATAAATTATAATTACAATAATAAATTATACCTACTTGAAAAGGGCAAATCCAAAAGCCGAGAGAAGTCAAATAAAAAAAAAAAAAAAAAAACTGTCGATTCTCGCGCATAATATAGCCATTGCGACCAGCCTACGCGCCGCCCGCCCCACCCGCGCGCGTGCCTCGCTCGCGTCTGTTTATTTCTCTTTGGTTGGCTATGCATTCTTTCTGTTCGGCGGTTCGGCCTGTCCTGCGGTGTGGTTATTGCACCGCAGCAAGTGAATTGATGTTTTTATCAGAAACTAAATAATCTTCGTGAAAGTTCATAAAGTTCTTCGTGCAGGTAAGCTTATATTTCTTACATAATTATAAATAAACTTTCGTTACCTTTAGATATGTGTTTCATGTGTTTGTGTCTAAAAACGAAAAGAACGCATGTCGGCCATTTCTGCCGTGTAAAAAAACCGACCATAGGTTCGAAAAATCGAAATAAAATAATTAATTCTTTTGAGTAGTTCATTGTACTTAGGTTATTGCTACAGTCACTAACTTTCCAACATAACCTAATACCTGTTTGGCGGCATGACTCATGTTCCATGAGAGAAGGGTAGGCCTTTGGTGTGGGACGCTACATGCGTTGATATGATACCCTTGCGCTATTTCATCTGTTCAGGACTTGGGACATCAGTTAGGGCCGGTGCGGCGGCAGATTCCGCTGAGGACGGTTGGGGGGGGTGTAAATAAGGGGGCACTGAGGAAAAAGAGTTTTTTTTCCTCAGTGCCCCCATGAACACTCTGACCAGATCTGTAGCAGCGGTCTTTAGGTAGCACAACTGTTACATAATGTATTTTTTTTAATTTTGTACGTGTCGTGTGTTGTTTGTGTTATTTTTTCTGTAAATAAATGTACGCTACTCATAAATGTTGACTACTCAGGGTAGATGCTGCTGCCCGTCCCCTGGTGTAACCCCTTAGTCAGCTTGTATGACACCTACGGGAGGGATATTCTTAGTCCGGACGTGTCCTTATCCATCCATGAATCTTATCATGGCACGTACATATGCCACAGCCAATTTATTTGATTAATTAATAGTAAATTGACACTAATTTGTTTAGATTCTACAACAAAGATGCCTATCTTAAAGGTATGGTCCAGTAATCACAATATTAAGAAAGCTGTGAACTGTGACCTGAAAATAAAAAGTGTGCTCGAAAAGGGTAAAATTCTTTTTTTTTTAGCCTGTTTAAATAAGTGTAGTCCAACTTTGACTGGACTAGTATGTAGTGTAGTTCGATAATACCTTTGTGTTTTATTAGAATTAATTCCTATCATGTGTACAATGTGTACAGCCAATGTTGGGACTCTCCCAGCGTTGGTTGTGCTTTAGTGTTATGTAGTGTCACCATCATAATCAGCCTACAGAAGTCCACTGCTGGACATGTGCCTCCCGCATAGAATGCCATGACAAACGGTCTTGAGCAGCCACCATCCATATTATCATGTAATGTAGACAAATAGGTGCCTATAGTATTGATTCCTATCATATATTACAATGTGTAGCATCCAAACTTTGCTGGACAGTATTATGTAGTGTAGTACCTATAGATAAATACCTGCATGTTTTTTAGGGTTCCGTACCCAAAGGGTAAACCGGGACCCTGTTACTAAGACTGTGCTGTCTGTCTGTCCGTCTGTCACCAAGCTGTATCTCATGAACCGTGATAGTTAGAGAGTTGAAATTTTCACAGATGATTTATTTCTGATAAATAGGTATATCTGTTATATACAGAAAGATAATAGGTACAACTAATACAAAGTATGTACAAAATACATATGAAACAGTTGTGCTACCTGCTTATATATCTGTTATATATATAAGCAGATATATCTTCAACTGTTTGAGCTAAAATATTGCATACCTGCCAAGTCCCAATGACAATGCAATAGTATGGTGACAGCGAGCTGCTGTGATGATGGAGGCTGAAGGTGGACAACGTAACTCCTCGGTGGATAATAGTAGACTGGCCGTGTTTGGGCTCATTCCGATTTTTTGTATTTGTTATAGCGGCAACAGAAATACATCTGTTAAAATGTTAACTGTCTAACTATCACGGTTCATGAGATAAAACCTGCTGACAGACGGATAGCGGAGTCTTAGTAATAGGGTCCCGTTTACCCTTTGGGTACCGAACTCTAAAAATGTAGCTCAGTGCAGGTTTCCATACTTAACTTTCTTTATTTTTTTTCTCGAAAACCATGAGTTTTAGCGTTTCCCCACCTATTTGGGGAGAGGTCTTCCCCTGCCTCCCACTCCTTTCCTTTCCTCCCCAACTCCCCGTAATTTTAACTTTGTAGCTCAGTGCTGATCTCCATACTTAACCTCAAAGTTTTCTTTATTTTTTCTCTGAAACTAGATGTTTCCGCGCTTCTAGGGGGAGTTTACCTCCATCTCTTCTCTCCACCCATCTCCTTCTACAGCTGTATACAAATGGTAGATTTTGGAAACTTAAGCCAAAAAATGTATTGACATCTCTATCTTTATTTCAGCAAAAGAGAAAAACATTGCGGGGACAAAAATATTTCTTATAGACGGCACAGAAATAGAAGATGATGATGTTCTTGAAACATATAAAGGCGAGATACTAATTATCAGAAATGACTGTGAACCAGAAAATTATATTCAGCTTGCAACTGAAGTAGCATCAACTCGGACGCTGACAAGTTCCCCTACTTGGACGAATTCCCCTACTTCCAGCATAGCCAGCAATAACAGCGAATCAAGCCTGAATAATAACATTGTATTTAATATACCCTATGAGAAATTGCCTTCGGCTCTTTTGACACGGCTAAATGAGATTGCACCTATTTCCACTGCAGACTTAAACACAGTGGTGAGAACTGTGACGTATGAACTTATTTGTCACCAACAATTGCTCAACAGATCCACATACAGATCAGTTGCACGGGAACTGTGTGATAAGTTTCCACAGTTATACGACAGAGACAATGATACAAAAGAACTTATTGGCATAGGATACTACACAGTTTTTAAAAAAATCGAAGAGAGAGTGCATTATCTTCAAAGGCCCAATAACACAGCAAGTAAGAAATCTCATTTACAGGATGAAGTGTTGATACCAAGAAAGAAATCCAAAATAGTAAAAAATCTGTCTGCAGGATGCATGAAGTGGCAACCTGATGGTTCAATTGATGATGAAACTATAGAAAATCAGAAAACATGGTTGAAAACAAATGCTTCCATAAAAGAAAGAGATGAATCAAAAGTGGAAACTTACATGCAATTAACCTATGCATGCCAGAGAAGATTTTTGAACTCAAGACCTGCGCTGACTACAATTATCGATGAGTGGCCAGTATTGTTTGAGGAGAAATATATGGTATGGCACTTCGACTATCTTTGTGCCTTAAATGCAAACCAATGTGTGGAAACATTTCTCAGTAATTTACCTACATTCAATAATCAGTTAAGAGAACTGATACCAAAAAAATCCAAAGATGTGCCCGTTATAATCCCAAGTGATGATGGTATACATGGTACTCTTCAAATAATTGGCAAATATTTTAAGGAAGATACATCCCACATATTTCAAAAATATGAGGTACCTACCTACTTGTTATTTCATTTTATATTTAAACTAATATTATATAGGTACTGATTTTATTTTTAATTGGTGGATTAAGTTGTATCTGTATTTAATTTTTAGGAACCATTAGTGAGGGCTGATGTTGCTAGCCGAGTGAAGATAGCTGCGCCTAACGTTATATTTTCTGGTAAGATACGCTTTTTTGTTTATTAACCGACTTCAAAATTAAGGAGGTATATATTTATGTAGTTGTCTGTATTTTTACTATCGATATTAGGGTTAACCCCCTGACTAACGAGTGGTCTTATAAGTTTAAGGCCATAGTGTGTTTGTCTCTGGCTTCATAGCTCTGTAACTGCCGTTTTGATTTAGTTGTGTTTTTTTATAATGAAAGCTGGTGTATGTGATATGGTTCTTAGCTGTTTGGTGGAAATTGGTGGTGAAAACAATCTTAATGAAGCGATATTTATTTAATGGAACATCAAAAATAGTCAGGGTTTTAAATTGCAATAAAATTATTATTTTTTAAAAAGTGAACTAGTTAAGAAGTTACATGCCATTCGAGGGACTCCGCTGATGTTGCAGCGGAGTCAGCTTGCACTGATGTACCCGGAAGATGGGGCATTACGAGTACAATACAATGTACTCAATATACTCCGGGTTGTCACTTACCTCCATGTGCTCCCTGTGATATGGCACATCGCTGACAATGTGGCGAGTTATCCTAATGGATAACCTAACATGGTTTAGGCTCCAACCGTGGATGCGTCTGCCCCTTGAACTTGTACGATCCTGGTGAGACTTTGCTGTGTGTTGTCTTATGTTTAAGTTCTTTATCTGAATAGCTAACTATAACATGTAACCATAACTGTGGTTCAATTACAACTTTTTATGTTAGCTAATAAACCTTTCTTTGTCTACAGATATCGACAATATTGCTTACTTAATTGTGGAAAACAAGATTGTCAGTGAAACTGCGAGTCCATCCACATCGTTGCAACTTTTGTTTGCTGCCTATTATATATTCAACATGGAATACCCACGGGAGTGTCAGAACACTCTGGAATTTATTCAGAGGTTCGTATTCAAAATAAATCCCAATGAAGGTAGTAAAGTATGCAATGGACGGATGTTGTGCAAAGTGTTGTCATTGATGGGTAAACTTAAGTATTAAGGAGGTAGCATGTCTCTTAAGTGCAATTATTGTGGCGAAATTTTTCTTACTGTGACCTCTTACAATTCTCACCAAAAAACTCATAAATTTTGTAAGAATGTGAAATTTATATGTGCTATACCTGTCTGTAAAAAAGTTTTCGATAATTATGAATCTTTTAGAAATCACAACTTTAGGTTGCACCCTTCTGACTCTTATATCACAAACACTCCAGGAGCTGACGCTAATACTAAGTTTAGCCGGTGCAAACAATGTAATGAGAGAATATTGACAAAAAATATTGAATATCACTTAAAGATTCACGATATTGAATTGGGAAGAAAGGTTAATTGTCCCTATATTCTCTCGTCTGAAATAGTTTCATGTCAATCGGCGATTTTTAGTAGTATATCATCCCTAAAAAGCCACATTTACCGTTATCATTCCACATCTCCCTCAGAGTTATATAGCCCCCAAATAGCTCCAAATAGCTTAAATCAATTGGAGCAAGCTACTGCTGGATCACATAGTGAATTTGAGTGTTTTGAAATCTCTAACGCAGCAGAATCCGATCGTAACCTTAACAAAAACATTAATCTGGTATCACAAAAGTCATTATTATCACTTTTGTTAAAATTAGAAACGAAAAATCTTCTTTCCCAAGACGCTATTTGTAGCGTTATAGAGGGTTATGCAGATATACATAAAAATTCGTTGCAAAAAATTAAAAAAGAAAGTTTATCTTTGCTTCAAACTTATCCAGACGTCAAAATAGACTTAGAAAAACAAGTTTTTAATTCTAACTATAATGAGAGTATGAATGGCACTTGGCGTAAGAAGTTGTTAAGTAGATATACTAGATTTAAACTGTACTCTGAACTTTTCAACGTTGTGTTACCAATCTCTATAACATTAGGTCGAAATAATTTTCACAAGTTGTGTGTTTTACAATATGTACCAATCATAGATACTATTAGAACGATGTTTGAAGATAGAACTTTTCTTGAACAATTTCAAAACCCAAAGGAAAAAATAAAAGATATTTTGAAAGATATTACATGTGGCTCAAAATGTTCTACTAATGATTTACTGAATAATCCAAATACTATAAAAATAATATTGTATCAAGATGCATTTGAAGTTTGTAACCCATTAGGGTCATCAAAGATCAAACATAAGATACTAGGAGTATACATGACAGTGGCAAATGTTTATCCTCATAATAGGTCTAAAGTAGATAACATCAAATTGGTTTTATTGTGCAAAGAAAAACATTTAAAAGAGTTTGGTATCAGTAAAGTATTTGGCAAATTAATTGATGACCTTATAACCTTAGAAACACATGGTGTCTTTATCCAGAATTGCAACAAAGTTTTATACGGCACTCTTTTGACATTGATTGGTGACAATTTAGGAAGCCACACTATTGGTGGTTTCGTTGAGAACTTTAACGTTCAAAACTTTTGTAGGTTTTGTTTAGTTAAGAAAGACCAGTTTACAGAAAATCCAACACTTTTAGGAAAAAAAAGAACAGTTCAAGACTACAGCGATGACGTGGCTATTGCTAACGTATTAAATGAAAATAAGAATGATTATTCTTTAGAACATTCCCGTGGAGTTAAGCGCAACTCAGTTTTCAATCAAATCGGAAACTATCATGTCGTCGATGGATTACCACCATGTCTTGGACATGATTTATTTGAAGGTGTTATGCCATTCGACATTGCTCTAGCAATGAACTATTTCATAGAAAATAAAAGCTTTACTCAAGACTTTTTAAATATTAATATGGAACGTTTGTCCAAAAAGGAAAAAAATAATATGCCACCAGCCTTTAAAGCTGGCACTAAAAAACTGGGGGGTCAAGCACTTGAAAACTGGCATTTTCTTAATTATTTGCCACTGGTTCTATTTAAAGTAGTTAATATTCGCGATCCCGTGTGGCACATGATAATAAAGTTACGGGAAATAGTACAGCTCATTTGCGCATATGAGATATCTGTAGCTCAAACTGCTTTAATAACATCTGGTTCAAAGGAATATTTAATACTCAGGAAACGATTGTTCCCAAACGTCGCGTTGAGACCTAAACATCACTACATGCTACATTATGGTCAGTTGGTGAGGCTTCATGGGCCTTTGATATATTCATGGACGCTTCGGTTTGAAAGTAAACATAGATTTTTCAAAAACGTTGTGCGACACCTTCCAAACTTCATTAACGTCACAAGTTCATTAGCCACACGTCATCAGCTGCAAGAGGGTTACCTTTCTCAGGGAATTCGATATGATTCCACATTATTTCCTGAACATTCTCAAATGTGCTGTGTTGATGATCTGCCTCTTGTAGCTCGGTCGTTAATTTCAAATGCATCTGGTACAATGCACTCTTCTCCTCGTATAACTTACAGAGGAATAAAGTATTCAATCGACAATTATCTATTGTGTAGACAAGAAGAAAATATACTGTATTTCTTAAAAATAAAAAACATTGTTTTCAGTACCACATATGAAAATCCATATTTTATTGGATCGGTTGCTAAATTTGAGTATAACTTCGAAATAGGATTGTGTCAAAAGCTTTGTAGTACACATCAAATAGATCCTGATGATATAATTTGTAGTGACTATGAAAATCTTCTTCAATTTCACACATATTCTACACACCTTGTAGACAATGTACTTTATATTGCTCTGCATAATTCTTATTTAGATTTACTTTAGTAAAATTTGTATTATGTTTTATCTGCTGTTTGGTCAGGCCTGTACGTAATCAGTACAGCCTTTGTTATAATGCGCGTCATGTAAAAAGAACGCTGGCGTCAATACTTCTTCAGGCGTTCCAGCGTTCTTTTTACATGACGCGTACTATACCTTGGAAGACTGGGTGGGTTTGGGTACTGGTCAAAAATCAGCTGAACTGTTACTTTCATTGATTTCTTCATGGTTTGTTTTTTATGTCAGTAATATATATTAATGCAACTAGTGTAATTTAAGGTATAGTATATTTAACTGTGTTATGTCGAACTTTTTGGCAGAATAACGCTTAAGATGGTGGTTGCTTTCGCTTGTGGCGCGAAATTATTTTTTTCGTGTTTTTTGCTCATCACAGCCCATCAACACTTCTTCAGATAGCAAAAATTAATTTGCCGGTAAATTATATGACCTCACACAGGTTTTCATTTATAGTATCACATAAATATCATTAGTTTCGCGCCACAAGCGAAAGCAAACCACCTTAAACTCTATAATTTTTGTCTGGTATTTTTAAATTAGAGGCACTTCGAACCTTGATATGTCTTTTCTGATTATGTAACAACATTTTAAAAAGCTCCGACTTGTAGTTTTTGAATTAAATGGAAACTAGAGCCGGAAGGTACGAAAAACCGTAGATAATTAATTTAAAAACTACAAGTCAGATCTTCATATTGTAGATATAATTTGATATTCATATTTTATATTATTATGTGGAATAGGTTGTATAGAGTCTGTTCAAAAAAAGAAGCGTCGTGGGATCGATCGTCGATTGGAGGCATCGAGCAACACGGAATGGAGACGCCATCAAAGGCATTCCCCGCTGTAGTTCCCCTCTAAATTTAATGCCCTCGAGGGCATACAGCTTATAAAAAACTAGCTGTCGCCGATTGCTCTGTCAGACTGAATAGACTCGCGTGGGAGATAGTGCTCCAAGAAAAATGCCGAGTTGTTCAGTTTTATGCTGTAAAAAAATGATTGGATCATCAAATTTACAAGAAGATGGTGTTTCCTTTCACATGTACCTGAATTTCAATTAAATTATTATAATTTATTGCATAAAAATGGACCAAGTCAAATTAAGACGTATAAAAACAAAAGTGGCCATCTTAGATTTTGTAATATTTGAGTTAGTGTTCGGGGTAAAATAATAAAACTGAACGGTTTAACAATAAAAAACCGTGAATATTTTATTCAATAACACTGATTCAGTCTTCACTACGACTGCACTTTAGTACACTGGTCATTCATTACTCTAAAATCACTCCCAAGTTACTTGATTTATTCGTACTGAAAGCCAATTCCCTTACGACTACCCTGCCCACTCTTAAACCGAGCTCCACTTAAGCGTGTGATAGAGGGGCGACATAAAAGTGACCAAAAGAATAGATATAAATGTGTATAATACATCAATGTGCATGTCAGGATGTATTCTGCTGACGTAAACATGTATATAACGTGTAATGTCAGTAAGCCAAGAGGTGGATGATTACTTAATATCCTTGATTACTAAATACCATTAATTAAACACGTTCGACATCATGTGACATTTGGCATAACGAGTATCGTATTTGACGCCACTAACTAACTGGTAACTACTAACTACTACTACTTCGTGTCACGGGCTCTTTCTTGGTTCAGTGACCAACTTGAGATATAGTGTCCCTGAAAGTGGCCTAGTGACCAATGGTGAAAGAACCAGTGTGGTAAAAGGATTAAATGTACATCGCAGAGGTGTATTATATGATATGTCAACGTAAGTGTCATGTATGTTTAACTATATTTAAAGAAATAAAATTAAATCACACTACTATTAACAACAAGTGTAACATCAAAAAGTATGTATATTTGAAAACTTTGATTACAAGAGATGGTAAGCATGAAGATGATATTTAAATGAGTGTAAATTCTGGAAACCAAGTGAACTTAACGCCTTATTATCAGCCGGAACGTATCCAAAAAGGCACGACTGGATGTGCATAGAGGGGTGTTAGTGCCAACACTAATGTATCTGGTGGTAGCGAAAGTTGCTAAGGCAGAATAAACATGAAAGTAGAATAAATGCAGTGAAGATGAGAGGTTTGAGAAGTATGTATGGTGGACTTTGAGAGAGAATAAGAAACTGTGTGTTAAGAGAGCATTGTAAAATGAAAGAGCACGTGCAGGTATAGTGACAAGGATTGAGAAAGGTATGCTTGGATGGTTTGGGTATATTTAAAGGATGAATGATAGTAGATTGACGAAACTAGTTCATAAGATGAGCATGAATGGGACAGTTGGAAGGGCGAGACCTCGGTGAAGGTATTCAGACTAGATCAGGGTCGATCTGGAGAATGGCCAGGCTAAGAGTGCCCTTAACCAGTGAGCATAATATATGAAGAATGTGATGTGAGTGAATGAAGCAAAACAGGTATGCCAGGATCGTAGCAAGTGGAAATTCATGGTCTCTTCCTACTGCTCTGGGAAACAGGCGTGATTTTACGTATGTGTGTATGTTTGTAATATTATAAATGCTAAATTTTCTAAGGCTTGGATGAAATTTAGAACGGCGATAGCTGGACCACCGGAATAGTTTTAAATTTTATTTAGATGTTCCCACAGGATCAAGACTTATGCGAGTGAAATCGCGGGTTGCTTCTAGTTTATAATAAGAAAAAAACTACGTTGTTAATATTATCAAAATCGGCTATATTGATCATACTTAAATAACTTTACTTTTTTCAGTTAAAAGTAAATAAAGATGCATTAAAAAAATCGTTGATCGCCAATTGTTAGGTTACTGTACAATCTTTGCACGCATATAATGAAGGGTTTTCACGGCCATACCAAATCATCCATAAACCCTTGAAAATAGATGTCGCTGCTGTGTACTTAACTGTACAAATAAAGTGAAATGTAAAAGTCAACAAGGTAGTGATATATTTTCGTGGTATTTTGTTACTATCACACAAAATAACAGACGATGCATTTGTTAATTTTGACAACCACAGTTGAGTCTGGGCCATCAACTACAAATCGAACTACATTTTTTTTATTCGAAAATGAAAAGCCCTCATTGGTTTCTCCTGTAGCTAAAGATTGGTATATAGTTTGTAGCACTTCATATATACATGTCGGATCCTTAAGATCCCTCCGAGCGGCAAAAGGCAACTTAGGGGCTTTCCAGTGGGTCTCGTGCAAATGAGGAAAACACAAAAGAGGTTTCACTAAGATTTTATTCAAACTGAATTTGAACTTGATTTTGTATTTTGTTGATTAAATCGTGTGCACTCGGCCAATGCCGATGTAATAATGAGCTCTGTCACTTTTGTACGCTCCTTTTATATACGAGCGTCGATCGCTTTGCGTCTTTGCGTAAACAAGACTCGGGCGCATTCGTTTGGGTGGCGCGACACGACAGAATACGATTGTTCGCAGCCGTACACGTGGTGTTTATAAGCCTTCAATCTCGGTAGATCTATTCTCCAGATTCATCAAATTACTTCTCTCTCCGACATACATGTGCAGATTGTTGGTAAACCTATTAAAAAAATAATTAAATAAGCAACTGCCAGCAATAACAGCCTCAATGCACACTGAAATAGCTTTGTGCTCATTTAACAGTTTTTTTTATTTCTCAAAAATTCCTTAAAGTGAGTTGCCCGTATTTTCTTTTCTACTACTAAATTAGTGATGTGCCTCAATAATAAAGTAGATTTTTTATCGATAAAATAAATGCTCGTTTAATATGTTTTACAAACTATTGAAATTTTATTTATATTATTCGGGAGCCATAGCCTAGCCTAACCTAACTTTCTAACCGTTAATCCAATCACCATGAAGGTATTGGTATGTAACAAGGTAGGTAACTGTTATTATTTTAATTTGAAATCATTCATTTTATGCCATAAATTGACGACCTCTGTGGCGTGGTGGACGAAGGTTTGTCTTTTCTCCTGTGACGCAGGAGGTTTCCTTCCCGTTTGATTGCCGCCTCAGAACAAATATTTATACGATTTGCAGATATTTGTTCAGGGTGTTCTGGGTATTTTCTATGTTAATACAAAATAAATATCTATGTAATATACTGTATTAGGGATATCAGTAATCTAGTCCATTACACAAGCTGTGCTTGGCTTGGGGCTGGATAATCTTGTGTGAACTGTGTCCAGCATCAAAAAATAAAATAAAAATATATAAATATATAATGAAATTCACTTCGGTACAATGTGAAAGAAAACACCATCTTTTCGTAAATTTGATGTTCCAGACCTTGATTTACAGCAGAAAATGTAACGATTCGGCATTTCAGTATTTGTAGCACTGTCACACTGTTTTACCCTATGCGTCAAACGATCGGTTCAGTCTGACAGAGCAATCGGCCCATCATGATACAATTTTATTACTAGCAAAAGCAAAACATGCTTGGTGAGGGCTAGCAAGCTTTTTTCCTTGATTATTTATATTTAAACACAGACATGAATTTAAATTACTATGCTAAATTACAACGGATAGTTTTTTCGTTAAGTGTACCACAAAATTGCATGGGATAGTAAAGGACTCGCTTCGCTCGCCCTGATGATTGGGCGAAAACAGTTTTACTAACGCATATGCCCAAATGAAATTGTGCATAGCCAGAGGGGAACGCCTGTACTTGATGTCGCCCCCCGCCGCGACCTCCTCGTGTGTCTCTCGTGTGACCTCCAGCGGCGACCGTGTTGCTCCAAAATATTACTAGCTAGGCTTGCAAGGGCTTCTAAGTTATTTTTACTAGTTTTTTTGGTGTGAACTTATTTTGACATGAATTTAAATTACTATGTGATATTATAAATCTAGAGGTGTGCTAGTTTTTCGTAAAAAGTTGCATGCCTACCTAGGTTGTTGGATACGTGATCACGATAAATTAACAAAAGCATTTCTCAGTTTGAACTCGTTTACTCATTTTCAAGAAAAGTCGTGTCATGAGTGTCCGTACTGTGTCGTGGGATTTTCCAATTCAAATCCTATTATTTGATTGACCAAAGAATGAAAAAAAAATATAGCTAGGTATAATTTTTTCAACGCGATATTCTGTTTTTTCACTATATAAAGCGATAAGTATTACTTTACCTACCATTGTTTAACATTAACATAACTTAACACACCCAACACATACCTACATAGTTCTGATCCCACACTAGGATCCCATGTGTCGTGGGATAATTATGCCTGAAATTTTAAAAAAAAATAAATTTTTACATTTTAATAACTAATGTAGTTTTTTGGCACTTAGGATCATGATTTTTGGTTTTTGACAATAATAGTGACTGACAGATATAATACATTGTATATTTCGAGGCCAGAACCGACATGGATTATGTAGGTTAGAAGGAAGACGGGAGCTAAGTAAAGCGTTTTTTCCTTTCCTTTCCTTTCGTCTCTTTTGACTTGCCAACCCATAGTTTTATGAAATTATTGTATGCTTTGAACAAAATTCTAATTAAATTTTCCCAAGAACTAATCATCTCATGAGCTAGTGGTTGTAGGTACTCAAAATTTTCTTGATTTTTTGTCTATACTCTAAGTTTCCGCGTTTACCCCCTCTCTCTCCAGCCTACTACTACCTTTTAGTAATCTAAAATTTCATAGTTATCCACAAAATGATCTCTATGTTATCCTCGATAAGTGGGGCGGTTCCGTAACTCCTCCTTCACAGAGAGCTTTCAACCCTTCCCCCCATCCCTAGCCGCCCTTAAATCCCTTAAATGACCCTTGATAGTAGGCAAAGTAAGTTCCTACCAAAAAGTTATCGATACTATTAATTTATCGACTTGAGTGCTGGAAGTCCCTAGAACGGGTGTTACTGTCAATTTTGTGACATAACATGATGTTTGTACACAGAAAGCATCTATGTGTGTATAAAGATTTTTGATGTGTTGTTGTTTATAGATGTGTGCGTTTATAGCGATAGAACGACTGGTTACAAAAGTGTGCATTAAAGTGTAAGTGATGCGTGTAGCCCCCCCCAAAAATTTCTGAATAAATTTGTATCGGTTGACAGCTCTATGGCGTCTCCCCTCCGGTACGGAGGCCTGCGTTGCTCGATGATTGGAGGGCGCAGCTGTGCTTATTTACCTTTTTCGTTCAGCGGGCAATACAATAGCGCGTCTGTTCCATTATGATCATTTTACAACTGTAACTATTTATTTATTATTAAATTCAAAATTCCGACAGTTTGAATCCTAGGCTAAAGAAATAGTTAAATAAATTAAATACTTAAATCGTTAGTTTACAATTTGGCCACGACGCTTCTCTTTTTGAATAGACTGTAATAATATTAATTTTATTATAATATTATTATAAATAAATCAAGCCAAACAACATTAATAATTAATACAATTATAATTATAAATTAAGTACTTATTCTTCATGTTTGATGGTACTAACGTACTAATATTATTATTTGATATTATTAATACCTAAATAATGTCTATAAAATAGTAAATCCTTTCTTTTGTTAGTTTTAGTTACTACTTGTTATTTCTTAAATCGTTGATGTGCTCAACGTACTAGTTTGTTTTTCTTGCAACATGTGTGAAATTACTAATTAAGTATTGTTACGTAACGTGAAAGTTTGTTTTTAATGTCAACTCCAAATATTAATAAAACTTTGTATAAACTAAGTACTTATTATTAATCTTTGATTAATCGAATGTTTTATAATTGAAATTATTATTAATAAATAATGTGTGAACTAGTAAATCCTTTCTTTTGTTAGTTTAAGTTACTGCTTGTTATTTCTCGTGTTGTGTTCAATGTATTTATGTTTTTTTCTTGTGATTTTTATATTTAAATAAGGAAACATTTTGTAAAAATACCAATGATGATGTATGAATGATGTGTTCAAGTTACTTATTCTTACATTGGTATTATTTTTGTAAAGTTATGTATTGGTTTAAGAAAATTGCAAGTCATGTTGTATTAACTTATAGGTCATATTAACACACTATGATGGATGTGCTGCGTTAATATGACATGTAAGTAGGTATTCGAAAATTACTTGCGATTTTACTTCAACATTATGTAATTGTACAGAAATAATATGTTATTTTACAAGGAGGTTTCCCTAGTCAAAACGTAAAATTACATATTTTATTTTATGAATCACGGAAATAACAAGTAATTTTACCCAACCTTTATGAAATAACACCCTTTTTCGCCTTAGATTTACATAAATTTTATTGAATTTTCCCAGGTTAGTTCAGTACTTTCAAATAAATATTCCTGAAAAATACTATTTTACCAGTAATTCTACATATATTTTTCCTGAAATTTACATTTAAATTCAATAACTTTATGTAAATAATCTTTATAAGTAACTACATTACAAGTAAATTGACATATTTTTTTCTAAAATATACACCTGAATGAAGTAATTTTACATATTTTGTTGCTGAAATATACACATTAATTCAGTTACTTCCCATAAATATTAATGAATAATAACTATAATGACAGTAATTTTACATATTCTTTTTCTGAAAGATACAGTATTTTTACATAAATATTCGTTATTAATAACTGCATAACAAGTAGTTTTACTTGTTTTATTTCTGAAATATACACTTAAAAACAGTGATTTTACATAAACAATCTAAAAACGCTCATACTAGTTCAGTATTTTTCCACAACTATTATTGAAGTTCACTCAATAGTTATGTAATTTTACCTGACATATGTCTTAGACATACATAAGTTTATGTAAGTTTACGTACAATGAAATACATAACGTTATGTAAAATTACATAACAATGGAATACACTACGGTATGTAAAATTACAGATGTGTAATTTTACATATAATGAAATACACGACGTTATGTAAAATTACAGATACGTAATTTCACATAATAATGAAATACATTATGTTATGTAAAATAACATTGTAAAATTTATGTGTAATTTTACACAACTGGGTAAAAAATATATTATGTAATATTACATCACCATGGGAAAATCACATTATTATGTAAAATCACGGAACTTTTGGGGCAACGAAAGTTGCCCTCAATTTTATGTAATTTTCACTGAAAATTTTTAACAGTGTAGTGGGCGGGACGCGTGATCGCCACTACTGTTGAAAATGCTTGGGTATCAGTTAGTTCATCGGTAATACAGTTCGCAACAAACTTAAATGAAGCTCGTAACTTGACGCACTTCAAAGTTTGATTGGTCTTCTTTGCATTTTTCATAAAGGTTTTATGTTTTTTTACTTTTAATTTATCGTATCTTATTCAATACTAACGGTTGCCCACGGATTCACCTGGGTTATTCTCCGGAGAGAACTGACTATTGGTATAAAAAGTTTAGTATGTTGTAATCAGGTTTTTTTAGGTTTATCAGTATACCTATCAAATTTCATCAAGATTTGTGCAGTTTATTGAGTGAAAGCAGGGCATGTATTAAACCATCATCAGCATTGATTTAACTTTTATAATTGGGATCAAGGTAGCCTCTACCAACTAACAAAACAACATAGTTGAAGTTATTCTGCTGCTCTCTCCATAGCCCGCTGCGCGACTTTGAGCTATTACTTATTTTATGCATGTAAAATATATTTCACCAATTGAATTGATTAATATTTACTATTTCTAAAATACTTTTAAAACTTATACCTACGAGCGATTATGAAATTATACGATGGATTGCTTGCCTTGCCTATCATAGTGGCACTTATATGCCCCCCCCCTACGTCTCACAGCGGCGGTAACTAGGAGGGTATGGCGTAAATAAGATACCATAGCCTTACCTCTTGCTAACTTACCAAGTTTCACCTATCATTGTCTACTTACCACTATAATAGGTCATTATTAAATCATTTCTGCGTTTAAAAGCCGGTAAATTTTCTAAATAGGGAGGCGATACATTTCGAAACATTTAGCAATGAGCAGTACATTGAAATGAACCTTTAGCGATAAGTAAATGTTTACGATCGACTAATGGGCCAGTTATAGGTCATTATGTATAGTTATAAATGTCTCTCTTACTTAGTAATATATTTAACCTTGCAATAAATATAATTTACAGAGGCACTGCCGATAGCAATAATTATCTCTTCAAGCTTTTTGAGAAATGGTCAAAACTTACTTTTGAACATAACTAAATTGCTTCGTATATAATATAATAAGCTATAATAAGAATACATGTTAACTTAGTGGTATAATAAAGTATCTAAGTTTTTATGGTAACGTTACATAAAAAAACGCGCAAGATCATAATGTGACCAAAACTTCAACACAGCTAAATCGGCATAAAAGTTATTTAGAATCCATTCTCTATTTATACTTCAAAATTGAGTTCGAAAGTTGATTGGAACCTGATAGAGAGTGGACTTAATTGTTATAGTGAGGGAACAGAATACCGATTTCTCAGTAAATTCGCAATCCAGTTGTGGTTTGTTTAACGAATTAGCCTTAAGAGCTCTACAATTATTGTTGTACTTGTAACCACTGGTAGAACCGTTTAGCTCCTCTACTATTTAAGCATTCGAGACTCAAGTGAGAATTCGTAACTTAATCCTACAAAAAAAGCGTTCTTTATCTGGAAATAGACTAAATAAAATTTCCGTACTTTTTTTATAAGTTCATAAAGGATGGGAAGTGCCCAGGGATTGTCGATTGTAAGCACTTAGATCGGTTTCGAACAACTCGTTTACAGTACAACGAAGAAAGTAATGTGCCTCGATAATCCTCGTCCTTGCGAAACAGAAATATTATTGCAAGTGAGTATAAAAGTGACAGTCAGTCACGGGCAAAGATGGCCGAAGTGCATTACGGTAGTAGTAGTAGAGCTTTTTTGTGAAAGAGTTCGTCCGGGGAAGTACTACTTCCTTATTTCTGCTGCACAGCAGTATTGCTCGCATTGCTGAGTTCCGGTTGATGGGTATGGGTGCCGGTGAAATTACAGGCACATGAGACTTTTCATCTGTATGTCTCAGGGTGGCGGGTGCAGTGCAATGCCACATAGGGTGCGTCCTAGGTAGACGTGACCTATGTGGTAATGCGTTGTTAAAGGCAGAGTTTACCTCTCAACATCAAGTGGACCACCGGTTTGTACCGACATTGACGAAGTTAAAAAAAAAACTTTCCTAATAGTACTGTATAGACTTGTCTGGAAAAGTTTATTCCAAGTTCCTTTTTAAAATCACTAAAAGCTTCGAATAGAAAGCTATTATCGAATTATTATCGAGGATCGCGAGCCGAGCGCGTAATAACGCCTGATAATCGCCTTCATCCTCCCACGGCTCCCTTTGCGGCCATTTTTTTAGCATTCCACTGTCTATTTTTAGCAAAATGATTTAATCCATTCCATTTTACAGAGATACAAAGATACAAGTAAACGGCGGGTGAAGATTGTCATGAATTAAACAAAACTTGCTTATGTATTCAAATATTTGGCAAATTGTACTATGATCGTGTCAATGCAGCTTTATGATTTGCCCACTAAGCAGTGAACGTATCACATTATGTATTCAGATAATCAAAAGATAAAAAGTAGATAAGTACAACTAAAAACTCATAAAAATCGTGTTGTCAATTATTTTTTCATATTAGTTCCATCAGTTACATGAAACCAGCACATTGTAACTTATTCATTTGTCAGACATTTGTGGCAACATTTATTTACCACAGCATCAATAGCATTATCCGGATCATTCCATACAAAGAAAAGCCAACAGTCTGGGCACGCTGCTATCGGGTGACGGCTTGCTGATCTGATAGGTAGGTTTTTATTTTAGTTTAGTTTTGTTTTATTGACTTAGTTTTAGTATTACATTTAATGTTAAAAAAATAAACTGCTTAATTTATCTTCCATACAAAGATAATTTTATTTTAATTTTTTTATCCATGAGGTATATGTTATGGGGCGGGATTTCTCACCAAGATTTTCAGAATGCGAGAATTCCCAAGAAATATGCTCGCTCCGATCCCTACCCGTAGTTAACCAGTGTCAACGTTATTATATTGGTATATTCTCAATAGCCCAATTGATTGAACTACTGAGACTTTTTGGTCTCATTAGTTCAATGAAATATCGGATGAACGACGTCAAACCAAACATGCTGCCATATCGTACCTACGCTATCAAAAAAAAAAAAAAAAAAACATGCTTACTGAGAAATGCACTTAATCTAAACAGTAAGCCCATATCAACATAAATACCTCAGAAACTAACATAAAAAAAAACACTTTATTTATTACTTGTTCTAACACACAAGCTAAGCTGCGCTTGATATGCCGAGGCTACTTGCTTCGCTCGCTTTCGCAATCTAGTCCTAGCTTCAAAGATTCTTACGAACATAAGCTGTCTGTTGCATTCGCGCTTCCCTCAGATACTGCACTTTTAAATTGCAGTTTCTATGTCAACAGTAAGTATTTTATAGTTAGCTATTTTTATGTTATATTATTTGTGTCGTAGTATGATTTTTATTTTTATTCTTATTTTATATTCATTAATTGTGTGTTAATTGTATTGACATGCCAATGTCATTTAATATAACGACATGGTGAAATAAATGAATATCTGAATATCTAAACAAAAAAACAAAAGAAAGTCCTAAAAACTTTGGAATATTGAGTGTTATATTGCGTGGAGTTTTTTTTACACAAGCTTCAACATCCCGCTGCAATATCTCTAGGACTTAACGGTGCTCTGTACTTTGATACTCAGTCATTGAGTGAGTGAGTGAGTCAGTCAGTCATGAAACGATTTTATATTATAATGATATTTCAACAACTAGGGTATTCACGGAAAGTGGAGAATTCACGTGTCCCTAGAAAAATGATTTAGAAATCAGAAACCCTCGCAGTAGTTGTGGGGATGCCTGTATGCGCAGTCACGATCGCCTAATTGACTAACTTCACCAGACGCATGCAAAGTCCTGTCACATGGCTGCCGCATAAAGCCGGGAACGCCTAAAAAGTCCTTCCGTGTAAACTGGTTGCAGAACGCAGCCTATTAGGGCAGCAGATAACATCTGACTTCGTATTGAAAAGCCTACGGGATGACTTTTAAAACGCACGTTGACAGGATAAGGATCAGATGGTGTTTTTAGAATGTTTTCTGTGTATTAGCAAGCTTGCCGATACCACGTTTTGAAATTGAACAAAAAAGAAGAAAGAAGAAATAATATAAGTATTTTTTATTTCATTTTTATTAGGGTTCCGTAAAAAAACTACAGAACCCTTATAGATTCGTCATGTCTGTCTGTCTGTCTGTCTGTCTGTCCGTGTATGTCACAGCCTTTTTTTTCCGAAACTATAAGAGCTATACTGTTGAAACTTGGTAGGTAGATGTATTTTGTGAACCGCTATAAGATTTTTACACAAAAATAAAAAAAAAACAATTATTTTTGGGGTTCCCCATACTTAGAACTGATCCTCAAAATTTTTTTTTCATCAAACCTATACGTGTGGGGTATCTATGGATAGGTCTTCAAAAATTATGTTGAGGTTTCTAATATAATTTTTTTCTAAACTAAATAGTTTGCGCGAGAGACACTTCCAAAGTGGTAAAAAGTGTGTGTCCCCGTAACTTCTAAATTAAGAGAATGGTAATACTAAAAAAAAAATATGATATACACTACCATGTAAACTTTCACTCAAAATTGGTTTGAACGAGATCTAGTAAGTAGTTTTTTATTTTTGGGGTTCCCCATACTTAAAATTGAAAATCAAACATTTTTTTTTCATCAAACCTATACGTGTGGGGTATCTATGGATAGGTCTTCAAAAATGATATTGAGGTTTCTAATATAATTTTTTTCTAAACTGAATAGTTTGCGCGAGAGACGCTTCCAAAGTGGTCAAAAGTGTGCCCCCCCCCCCCCCCCCATAACTTCTAAAATAAGAGAATGATAAAACTAAAAAAAAAGAAATTGTACATTACCATGTAAACTTTCACTCAAAATTGGTTTGAACGAGATCTAGCAAGTAGTTTTTTTTTAATACGTCATTAATCGAAATCCATCCAAGAACTTTTATATTATGTTACTTGCTGCTACGGAACCCTTCATGGGCGAGTCCGACACGCACTTGACCGCTTTTTATGCTATCCTAATGGTTCCGCAGCCGAGCAAATTTCTTTCAAGGACTTTAATAATTTTCAGTAATATTTATATCATATTTTATACGTATGTTTTGATCGCCATTAAAACAATAGGCTAAAAAGTTTATGTTCATAAAATTTCGTTTTCCTTCAAATATCAAATAAAGCCTCAGCAACCGGATGAATGCTTTTAGTTTAATTAACCTTTAATATCATATAAGACCTTTTTCGTCGGACATCCTAGATTTAAATATGAATCGGATGTTATAATCTTGACTTCCGTCATGCATAGCAATATTTATTTGCATTTCCTTTAAGAAAATACATTTTTCTTCCAAGGTTTTCTGTAGAACTATGGATATTAAGTTATTAACAATCCAAGCATGCTATGAAGCATTGTCCCGCAGTGTGCAATGATCGTCGATCACATCACGTCCTGTCCACGAGTGCTTATCGAATAGTAATAAAGATTATCAGAATTATTATCATGGGATTCATACCACACATACATTCCTTAATAAATGGTTGGAATGTTCGAAATACTTTGATAAAGAAATAAATAAATAAATAATGCTGGATATTTCACACAACATTATCTAGCCCCAAGCTAAGCAGAGCTTGTGTTCTGGGTACTAGATAACTGATATACTTAATACAATATATGACATGGATAGATATGTTTTATTATACAAAGAGAATACCCAGAACACCCTGAACAAATATCTGCAATCGCACAAATATTTGTTCAGAGGCGGGAATCGAACCCGCAACCTCCTGCGTCGCAGGCCAAGCTTCACCCGCCGCACCACAGAGGTCGTCAAAACTATTTTACTAAGAAAACTGGGGTTGTATAGTTGGAATTGATTGGTTATCCTAAGTTTCATAGCTCTTCCTACGTGAGAGAGTTGTAATAGAAAGAGTACATGCCTGAGGCATTAAGTTCCCCTCACAATAGTACCATTATTCTGGTTAATTAATCTCGACTCGCGCTTCTGTGAAGGCAGATAACGGGTCAACTGCGGTTAGCATCTTGATCTAATAGATAATTAATGAAACGTTGATGCTACCTACTTATTATACTTATACATTGTATATGCAGCACGTCCTACAAATAACAAATATGTTCAGTTGGAAGCTGTTCTCTTACAGCTCTGCTGAAGGCTCAGCCTCTACTCTGCCAAAGGCAAAGGCATTCTAATAACTTTACAATGGCATTCCATCTTTGATTATATGACAAAAAATAATAATTCTCTAAGCATTCCATACAATATGAACGCCAAAGTTTGGCATCTTCGAAAATTTGAATGATGACGAACGAGTTTGATACACTTTTGGTTCACACTATTGTCTTTCAAATGTGTTCAGTAACCAAGGATATAACTTGTCAGAATTGACCCTCTTTATGTGCTTTAATCTCTCTTTTGGTTTGTACACTTTAAGAGCGCTGACCCGTAGTCCATTTACTTGCTAATGTTCTTTTTTTTTTACATTGATAGACCTTTGTTTGACCACGATCTCACATGTTGGTAAGTGACGATGTGGCCGAAGATGGAGCACAAAGGTCTAGAAGGTTTATTCACTCCAGCCTTGAAGAGACCCAGATTATAGTTTTCAAGAAAGACAGACGACGGTAGTGTATTCCACTCCTTTAATTAATAGCTTTAATCTATAGCTTTATGAATTTTATGAACATGAATTTTAGCTGACACGCAAATAACTTAAAGTTTTTTAATAATATAGTTCTGTTAGGAGAGTTTCTGTGACAGAGTTCGTCCAGGACTTGGTATCACCATACCTATTTCTGCCGCAAAACAGTAGTGCTCGTTCAATTTCAATTTCAATTTCAATAGCCTTTATTAAACAAATCTTAATTCTAGTTTATTATAAAAATCTTATCCTTAGACATCAGTAATGCGATTGTTTTGCTTTTCAGCATAGGCCTCCCCCAGCCTTTTCCAAAGTTCTCGATCGTGAGCTTTCCTTCTCCAAGTGCTCGTATTCATCTTTAAATCTCAGGGTGGCGGGCACAGTGCTGTGCTGCATATAGCTTGCGTCCTAGCTGATAATGCATTTTTATAGGCAGAGGTTACCGCTTAACATCTGCTAGTTCTGTCATTCAAGTTAAATAAAAAAACTTACCTATACCTTATCTACCAGACCTAGTATATCTTCAGAGAGACCATTAGCCATTCCGATTAACCTAAGAGAAAAACTTGAACATAATTTTAATACAAGAATTGGAAAGGTAGCCATGTTCAAAGGAAGCGACAACGCGGCGGCACTATTGTTCCAAACTAATATGCATAACTTTAATGAATAATTTAATTCAAATTGGTTCTGAATAAAACTAATTTTAATTTGTAAATCATAACGAGCATTTGACGAAATACTGGACCACACAAGTGCTGAATTTGATTTCATAACGAGAGTCACGATCGGGTTGATTATTCGATGGATCCACGATACAAGATACACATTTCATTATTTTAAGTACCTACCTACTAAATAAAAGGTTATGTGAACTTACCTTTACGTTAGTTTCGTTTGTGATTTAAAGTTTTCAACTTAAAAACAGTATTAATTAGGCATTAACGAGCACAATAAAAATATCATTATCAACCCATAAATAACTTTCGATGTTTTATTAATTACTAGTGGAATGCCCGCGACTTCGTCCGCCTGTTCTTTTCCATGCAAACTTAAACACCTCGGTGCACCCCCTTAGGGGTTGAATTTCTGGAATTGCTTTCTTAGTTCACCCCTAGACCACTGGAGGAACGTACCCTCCAAATTTCAGGACTCTAGGACTTATGGTTTAGGCTGTGTGTTGATAGTCAGTCAGTCAGTCAGTCACGCAACGATTTTATATATATTGATGATAATGAAGTAGGTTCTAATGGGGAGGCCTCTCCTAGCAGTCTAAAAAAAAAGAGATAACTAACATCGGTCCATCCGATCTTGAGTTATAAGTGGTGTAACTAACACGACTTTGTTTATATATATAGATATTTTAATATATAATATAATATTTTACATTACAATGGGTTTTCAATTATTATAAATGTCTTTCATCAATTTAAACAACTGATGTAGAAATACAATTGTCTTTTAATATGTGTTATCCAATGTGACCATAATAAGTAACATTTCGTAACATCACCAAAATAATAAATTGTTAATCTGAGCTGTCAGGTAAGTTTTAAATAATACAAGCTGCTTACTTAAAATACCTTATATCCTGTTATACCTTATACAACATAATAATTAATCTCTCCCATATTTCAAACCTTTATGTTTAAATTGAAATATGGTCAAACTAGTAGCTTCTGGTGTCATCAGCATTTTAAGTTTTAACAACTGTTAAAACTTGACCACACACGTTTGTTAAACTCTTACCATCTAGGAACCTTATCAACTTGCTGTATCTTTTGATCAGCATACGCACGAATAGAATACGATAATAGCACTTTGTGTGGTCTTACAAATCATTATAACAGCGTGTTTCCATAAGTTCACCAGAGGTTTTAACCAAGTTTATCCAAAGTCTACACGCAATTGGTGGTATTTCTATCAAGTTCTATCTTGGAAGTGAATCGGTCATTTATTATAAGTATGAGTATTAAACTTCCTTTTCTAAAAAAATACACAGTTTTTTTAATACTACCAATGTAGCAAACAAGCATACAGCCCACCTGTTGGTAAGCGGTTACCGTAGCCTATGAACGCCTGCAATACCAGAGGCATCACACGCGCGTTGCCGACCCTTTAAAAATTTCCAAACACCCCTTTTAAAGAACCCCATACTGTAGTCGCTCGGGAAAACCTCAGCAGGGAGATCATTCTGAGCGTTCGCGAGAGGAAGTTTCTCTGAAACCGCACAGTCCGGGACCACTCTGGCTCTAAGGTGTGCATAGTTACAGCTGTTGCATAGTTATGTACCTCCCTATAGACCATGATAAAACATAGCGAATCGCTTTCCGTTAAACTGCCACTGGCGTTTTCCTTAACAAACAAAATGTAATATACATTTGTATCCAATCTTTGTGATTTGTGTTTTGACATCCATCGAATCAATACAAAATTACGTAAGATCGCAATTGTAATAGAATTTGTTTACTGTAGTCTGCAATCATCTGCTCGTAACAAACGGACTGATCCTGCCTCCCATTAATCAAAGTAACTAGGACAGTCTGTAAGTACTTCTGAGTAACAAAACCGAAGTTATGCAGCGCACATTTGAAGCTATGAACTGCTTGCATAGGTACGATCAAGTTCGTTCGTAACGTAACTTTCAACAATTGCTACTCTTATGTTGGTAGGTAAAGATTGGTCATCAAACAATGTTGAAATGCCTTGTGATTTATTCAATCTGATTGTGCTGATCGAATTGTCTTGAGGGAAAGTCCTAGCGGTATTCACGTGAGTTACGTATACGTCAACTTAATATAATAGGGAGCAATAGGGTAAATCTTTAGGTTGTGAATTGGCTACTAAATCACTTGTAAGTATAAGACCTATTTACTTACCTATCATGGATAAAGCTGTAGATTTAACTTTTATTAATCTTGAATCATGTCCAAAATATGTACCTATTCTCATTCTTCTTTTTGTAGAGTCGATGTTTCGCTTCAAATAGTTTTTCAGTAGTAGGCACTTCAATCGCATTATGTGGCTTCTTGAAGTTTTGCCATCGTACAGGTAATTGCTCACGAAGGGCACACCAACATGTATGGCATGGTCTGTGTTGTTGCACCGTAGTTGTATTGGGTTAGACTCGGGTCCTTGAACCCCCATTTGCACATATTGAGATTCCAGCGGCCTTCGCCATTACAAAATGTTCTATGGTTCAGAATTACCTAGTGGCAATTGGTAGGCCTTATACATCGCAGTACTGACAGCTGCTAGGGAATAAATATTTTCAAGCCCATCTATGTCACGGGACACCCAAGTACCAGCTGCTTCGCTTTGACTTCCTACAGAGAAGAGCTATTAGAATCATTGGTGACCCTAAGCTCTCCGGTACTCTAGAACCCCTTAGCCAACGCAGAGCTATTGGATCTCGTGTGTTCTACCGCCTCTACAACGGGGAATGCTCTAACGAGCTCTTTCCCTTGGTTTCTCGTACGACTCGTTTCTCGAGATCATTTCTTCCCCCGTATCTACAAACTATGGAATAAGCTTCCATATGAGGTTTTCAGCTTGGTTAAAACAAATGTCGCTTCAAAAAAAAATAACATAAATTCCTTCAGGGTAGGCAGCGCATCGACAATACCCCCGGTGTTGCCGGTGTCTATAAGCGACGGTGACCACTTTACATCATGTAGACCGTAAGCTAGTTTGCCTATTCGTTTCATAAAAAAAAAACTGAAGACATATCGGAAGACGGTACCCTCGATTGACCAAAGTTTGTAACATTTGCAACATGTCACTCAACACTCACTTGATGTGGCTCAAGACCATTCATTGTAGGAATATATAGGGGAGGCCTAAGTCCAGTAGCAGATATCAACGGCCGATGATGATGATGATGTTAATAGTATATGATCATCCACATTTCATTGGAACTAACATGGTCTGCTATAAATCAAAGTATGTTTGGCCATCGATTGATGAAGCCGTGGTTCCGTGTTGACTTGAAAGCGGAGATGCGCTATATCTAAGCCAAGTTCTTCAGTTGATAGAAAACGGTTAAAATGTGCTTATTTTGAAGACCAGGTTAAGGTTGGGAAAAACGACAAATCGGATAACACGGCTATTGCTAGAAGTTTTTGAAAAAGTCGTGTAAATTTTGATACGAGATTGTAGACAAAGGTGCGTGCAAAGGTTTTGTCTAAATTACCAAAAGAACTTTAAAAACATAAAAAGTTTTTTTGAAAAATTTATCTTTCAATAAAAGCTTTTATAATATTACTGATGGAAACCGTGTGCTGATCAAAATTAGCCTCTAAACACAGTCAGTATACTATTATCTATCGAGGCGTTTCGTTATCCACCTTCCATCTCCATCACCAAATCAGCTGGCTGTCACCATATTATTACATTGTTATCAAACCATGCAAAGTACAACAAATTTCAGGTCACTCCTAGTTCAAAATTCAGTTTCATAATTTGTCCCACCTAACATAACATTCTAACAGGTCAAGTTAATTAAAAGCTTTTAATAAAAATAACGCAGTATTCATGAACGTCGCTGATCCTGTTTCCTTGCTAGGCGAGAAAGTTAAACAACTACAAAGCGGATTTTTCGAACACGAGCATTACGTATACAAGCGCATCAATCAAACTACGAGTATACATACATACATACCTACATACATAGACACACGCATCTTTCCACGAAGGGTTATACAGAGCCTGAATGGGCCATTTTTCACAGTGGGTTGCACCATCGTGGAATATAGACGTGACAAGTGGTGAGCTCATCGCCGCCATTGCTTCCCACGACTTACTCAGCTAACGCTTTCTTCCAGTAATAACACATTTTATATGAAGCTAGCAACCAGGACAAATCTTACACCAACGAATCTTATCAACAAGTCCGAGTATATTTTCAAATAGGTAATCTAGATCTGGAGGATCAACATAGAATATAATAATAGAAAGAATAGAATAGAAATAAACTTGAATGGAAAGACGTTTATAAAGTCGGACGAATCCGGCTAGAAACTTCTAGCCATTCTACCCAACATCAGAAGGCCTTAGAAATAAAATAAATTCTGGTCAAGATACCACCACGCCAAATACGACGCGATACAATGAATCGATTAATTATACATTTGTCGGGAAAGGAATTATCTGTCATCTATTATTTATTTCAACGAAGTCGATTACTATTTCAGCATACAAAGTTATTTATGTGTTAAGAATAAAGTGAAGATGCTTGTCCAAGGAGCTTATAAAGATTTATGTGTTGAAAGTTTCCTTTATTTGTTCCTATTTAATTGTTTTTACTACCTCTGTTGCGCGGCGGGCGAGTAGCTGGCTGCGAGAGGTTGCGAGTTCGATTCCTGCTGCGAGAAAAATGATTGTATGACCTGCAAATATTTGTTTCGGTTCAGGGTGTTGTGGTACCCCATGGTGCCTCGTATTTCCTGATACCCACGAAACAAGGAAACCTTGTGTGGGATGACTCTGTATGTGACTGTTGGGTGTTATGTTTATCACTTGTCAAATGATTTTGTGAATACAGCTTATCATTTGATTTTGTATTT
Organism: Operophtera brumata; assembly: GCA_932527175.1. Lineage (NCBI taxonomy): Eukaryota > Metazoa > Arthropoda > Insecta > Lepidoptera > Geometridae > Operophtera > Operophtera brumata. The sequence goes on along the minus strand of OW052239.1, from coordinate 15,375,144 downwards.
AACCTTATCCTACTGAATATTAAACGCAAAAGTTTTGATGAATGGTGTTTATTACTCAATCTTACCTTCCAAAGTTCTCACGTAAATCCTTTGAACTTAGCTTGATGTATTTAATTTAGCATCATCCGTAACTTTGGCGACTCACTTTCATAAATCAACTGTCTGCCTCCGTCTACTATGTCTATGCAATATTGGTTAACTTATGGATTACCTATTTGTTCAAATGATTCTACGTACGAGCCACCAAGACCAAGTCACGCAAATGCCTGATAAAACTCCTCAGCACATTTGCGACTGATTTTCAATCGATTGAAAGCGCAACGAACTTATTTTTTGTATTACTTTTTCAAGATACGAGTTATTTCATCAGATCATCTTCAATCTTGTTTATTGCCTATAATTTACATCACAACAACCATTTTGCGGTTCACAACTCAACAAAGCATTCTAATGTTCCCCTTATTTAAATCTACCTTCCCGTTATCTTGACGTGACCCCCACTTAGAGTACAAGATACTGGTCATTCTTCACAAATTGCAGATCTCTCGGCATCACGCTCGCTTCGGGCGGCAACACACGGATAATGTGCTGTATCAGTTCTCGTAGTAAACAGGTTACCGGTGCCTGTCTCTTCGCGTAAGAGCTTACTGCTACTCTTATGAAATACTTAATCATCTGGCTAAGGCCCAGCAGGGGATTGCTCGCAAAATACTGAATACGCATAGGCTCAGTAGGATTTTTGAGAATCTGATAGTGTTAGAAGTACGAGGATCATTTCTGCCATAAAGCAGCAATGACAGTTGTGCTACTATTCATGCACATGAGACATTATCTCGTGGTGACACAGAGAAATACCACGTAGTGAGGTCCTGGTAAGTAGTTGCATTTATGTTGCAGTATGTGCCTGGTTTTTATCTGAATGAGGCAAAGCGTGGCTCAGGCTTGGCTCAATTGCAGTTTAAAATTCACGTTTGCACATTAGTGCACGCAATGTAACAAACACTGCGCTGATGAATTTCCTCTGTAATGTTTTGAGATAGGCCTGCAAATTACGTAGTGGCAAATTAGATATAGACCCATTGAGTTTAAAGAATATAGCCATCAACGCTTTAACAGTAACAAATTGATGTTGTTGTGTAATCTAAATACAACCTCTGTAAATCACTTCCAATTTTATCCCAGTATGCTATTCTCGTTGTTTTTAGGCAAAAAACATCCTGCAATTTGTGTAATATTTTCATAGTTTCTACAAATTCGGTGTTACTTAGTTAAAAAAATGTTTTATTTGTATATTTTAAATGTAGTGTATAATATGTACTTGTCATAGTTGTATTATCATCTGCGATCACGTTCTGTGATCGCAAATTATCATATAATAAAGATTGAATACATTATACCATACATCGGCACTTAGATAAGCACTACTTATGTTATATATTCTTTTGTTGAGAGAAATAAATGTATTATTTATTTATTTAATTATTTATATAATAAACACATGTTTTTTAATACGGAAATAAATTATAATGGCAAGAGGTCCCACTCTATTCATCATAAGACTGTCTCCTTCATCAATAAATAATGTACTTTCAGGGTGACCATATCTCAAGCAGGTCTATGAACTAAGGCAGGGTGACCAAGAATTAACCAAGAAATAATGACTTACATGAAGACAAATAAGCATAAGCAGTGGTAGGTACGCAGAAATATTTTTGATATCAAATTATGTATGTCTTTGAACTTTAATTGATAGAAGGCCGATTGCGAATTGAAATCCAATCTCAAAGCGAACCCCGTGAACATGATTAGGGCTGATCCTGCTCTCTCCATAAAACATGTTCCATATTATGTTCAATTCAACGTATGATATTTGCTAATAGCCCAGGTTATTCCGTGCACGCAGCTAACAAAGCAGATAACCCTAGTTGGAGGCACCGGTTTGCAGGGCCAATGATAACTGTGACCATCCCATACATGATTTCTCAAGCAGGGAGGTGTTGGAATTATTTGAGTTTTTTTTCCTTTATAATTGGTCGACAGTGCTTGTGCATTTACCATTTACAAGTATATTTATCGTATTTTTTAATACATTTGCAACTTTACACTCCTTCCAAGTCGTCAAAGTAACAGTCAATTCATGTTTTAGTGAAACGGTAGCCACTAAAACTTTGGTAGACGATACCAATTTGAACTTCCATTTCATTTCACTACTCTTGTGCACTTTAATCGAGCTATATTGGTTAAAATGTCACCAAAATAACACAAAAAAGGGGGACTCTTCCCGCCATTTTCGAAAAGAGATGTTGTCTACTTTTATTTTATTTCTTTTCCTAGTGTTTTCTTGAGTTATTTTGTGTTATTTTGGTGGCATTTTAACTAATGTAGCTCGTTTAAAAAGCACAAGTGTAGTGAAATGAAATGGAAGTGAATTGCGTGACTTTTGAAATTGGTGGAAATTGTCTACCAAAGTTTTAGTAAAATTGGCCACCGTTTTACTCTCGTTTTACGTTTTTTTAATTTAACACAAAATTAGGAGTATAAATAAAATTAAAAACATCAAGCAACACGGAATTTTTTATTTATTTATTTTCCTAGTGTTTTGGAGGCCTGCAATGCTCGAGGATAAAAAAGCGGCCAAGTGCGAGTCGGACTCGCCCATGAAGGGTTCCGTAGCAGCAAGTAACATAATATAAAAGTTCTTGTAGTTCGTTGTAACTTTGATCAATGTTTTAATAATAGTGTATTAAAAAAACTAAATGCTAGATCTCGTTCTAACCAATTTTCGTTGGAAGTTTACATGGCAATGTACATCATTTTTTTTTATTAGTTTTATCATTCTCTTATTTTAGAAGTTACGGGGGGGGGGGGGGGGGGAGGGGGGGGGCACGCATTTTAACACTTTGGAAGTGTCTCTCGCGCAAACTATTCAGTTTAAAAAAAAATGGTATTAAAAACCTCAATATCATTTTTGAAGACCTACCCATAGATACCCCACAAGTACGGTCTCGATGTTTTTTTTTTAGTTTCCGTTCTAAGTATGGTGAACTCCAAATATTTATTGTTTTTTTCTATTTTTATGTAAAAATCTTAATGCGGTTCACAGAATACATCTACTTACCAAGTTTCTACAGCATAGCTCTTATAGTTTCGGAATAAAGTGGCTGTGACATACACGGACAGACAGACAGACAGACATGACGAATCTATAAGGGTTCCTTGTCTTGTTGTCTACGGAACCCTAAAAAGACGATCTCTCTTTTAAAAAATGGCGGAAAGAGTCCTATTTGAGTCTTGGTGTTGGAGGAGAATGGAATGGATAATCTAGACAAAAAAGACAAATTAAAACGCATCCATTCATACAGCTAGGTATCTATATCGTACGTCTTCAATACCTCAACAAACTGAGCATTTTTATGTTCTAGGTATTCACCAATTTCCCACAAATCTCGGTCACGAATTCGTACGATCAGATCGAAATCTAGAGAACGCCGTTTAAAAAACATTGCAAAAGTTAGTATGAAGATCCGTTAGAGATTGCGGAGGGTAGGAGTAAGTTATAATCTATGGAACACGCTTATTTCATATTACTTGTGGCTGCTATAGATTATAGTATAAATAGAGGGTTTGCTGTCTCATAAAATAAAGTGATTTTGGTTTTGTATAGCGACATCATCATGAGTCGTGCTGGGTTTCCACTTAGGACAACTTCCGATCCGAAGGTGGTGGGTTCCATTCAATCTCGGGCATGCGCCAATAGATATTTCCAGTCAAAAAGTGTACGTGCGCATCACGTGCTCAAAACGGTGTGGGAAAACATCATGATGAAACGCCATGCCCTAGAACAAAACTGTAATAACCCTCGCTGTGGTATCTCCGGTCTATGAATAGACCCCCTCCGTCTCCTCTCGTGAATGTCGTAAAGGCGACCTATGAACAAATTAGGTATAGATTGAAGTTAAAATAAATAGTCATCAATGCATATAACAGTAACAATTTGTTTCTAATCACAACCTCTGTAAGTCACTTCCAATTTTATACCAGATTGCTGTTCTCATTGTCTTTTGGGCATAAAGCCCCCTCCAAATTGTGTAATATTATCATAGTTTTTAAAAATTCGGTTCGGGCCCTGTATATGTATTTGCGGAACATTGAGAACGCTCAGGCTATGAGAGCGCCCCGGGGTGCCGCGATGTTTCATCTTTCATCTTCCGATGGGAAGTATTATCATTATTTACGTCGTTACAAATCGCAATTTCGATAGATGGCTAAGCCAAGGCTACACAATGTAGGCGAACATTTGATGCGCGTAAGATACGGGCCCGGCAACCAAACACTTGCACTCAACAAGTGGTACTTGCATACAAAATATTAAAAAAGCATAACAAAAAAGTGAAAAAAAAACTTTATTTTTGTAACTACTTGCATATTTTGAGAAGCTACTCCCCGATTTCTACACCTAGATTACAAACACGATCAGCTTCAGATAAATTCTTAAAGTTTGGTATTTTTAATTGAAATCACACAATTTTTTCATGTCTTGTATTTAGTGCCTATCGGGATAACGTGGAGGTATATTCCTAAGTCGGACAAGCCCAGGAAAATGGTCATAGCCATAAAAATAGCATGATATTTTACAAATCCCATGGTTGCTCGCTAACTTTGAGTGTGAGCGGTATGTTCTGTATCAGTATTTAGTACTACTAGGAAAATAATGTTTTCGTTCGTGTCTGTCGCTTTTTCAATCACTAGAATTCATATTTATGTTTCGAAAACCCGATGATTGCCGAGGCTCAATACTTTCGTAGTAGCATATAACAGCGGTGTATGTACTGACATACACCGCTTCTGTGTAGCGTACTGTGTAGTCAAGGGTTTATACACTCGCCGTCATTATTCCAATATTTATAGCGGCAGCTTGTTCCGCAAGTGTACGGAACATCGGCGCTTATGTTAATTTATTTGCATATCAATAAGTCGTTATGCAATACCATGTCTTATTTTTATTTTATGCCCGCTTTGAAACGCGATTTAATCTTTATGCTTCCTTTAAGTGTCGGATAGTGTATTAGTGGCTGTTAATGCTTGTCAATACATTTTATGCGATATGTGAATGGGATGAGTTGATTTATAAGGGCGATTAAACTAAGAAGGCTAGAAGAGATGTTTTATGGGGTATGAATGGAACGCACGCGTCTTCGTCCGCTTTTTCCATAAGTCGAGACTTTCCATACAAACTCTAACACTCCCTTCGTGCATTTTTGAAATATCACATGATGCACTAGACAAAACTTAGGTATGTAATTTGCTACCCTAAGCTAACTCCTAAAGTCTGAATTAGTTTATTTACGCTACACGTAAGTAGGGCTTTTTTGTGAAAGAGTTCGTCCGGGGCAGTACTACCACCATACTTATTTCTGCCGCAACGCAGTAGTGCTCGCATTGCTGTGTTCCAGTTTGAAGGGTATGGTTGCTGGTGAAATTACAGGTACATGAGACTTTTCATCTTTATGTCTCAAGGTGGCGGGCGCGGTGCAATACCGCATAGGGTGCGTCCTAAGTGGAGGTGACCTATGTGATAATGCACTGTTCATAGACAGAGGGCACCGCTTAACATCAGATGGGCCAACTGCCTAATCCGTCATTCAAAGTTGTATAAAAAAAACACGTAGGTCGCGTCATCAAGCTCTGTAAAAGCACCAATCTGCCCAGTAATTTTGGAGAAAATAGTTTGTGATAGACGGATAGACACAAGGTTCTGTTGGTACCTTTTTAGGAAGGGAAACCTAAAAACTACGTTATTACTCTAAGTACAAGTTTCTAGTTCTTGCTCATACTATATCGACTGCAAGTCTATCGAAATTTCAATTTTGTTATGTAGTTTGTTGCTCCTCTAAATTAAGAGGTCAAAAAATAAAATTATGAACCAGTTTTAACAAGATTTAAATTTATAGGCATTTCCCCAAAACAACGGTTTACTTCACTCACGTTTTCAGACAGATTATGACATAAATTATCCCATATCCGTATTGCATAAAAGGTTAATACCCACGCAAATGACCGAAGCACGTGCCTGCGTTATGAAATCGTATGAAATGTTCCACATGACTCCATCACAGCTTTGAATACAAATCGTATGCCTCCTCTGAGCGCTGTGATATCACATACTTAAGGACCTTACAAACAGGGCTTTTCATTTTAAATTATAATTAAAATACAGACAAATATTTCAAGATTTTTCAAAATAATCATTTAATCATTAGTAGTGTTAAAAGAAGGGTGTCAAAGTATTTGGTATGAATCGTAGCGAAGCTCGGGTGTTCAGCTAGTACAGATTCGGGGATAAACAGGAACTACTCAGTGATGTAGCATTATGGAAAAGGTAAAATTATAAAGATATCAGTGATGTATTGTGAAAAAAGACCAATCTTTATCGGAAACAAAAAAAAGTTTTTTTTTTATTCTCTTGATGAAAACGTGCTCCATAGAAATAATATTTTTTGTTCATTTTTTTTTACGGTTTTTTACGACAGAATAAACCTGTTTAAGAGTGATTTTTGTATATAAATTGTAATCGGCTTTTGTTCGAATTTTGTCCGCTTGAACAGGTAGTTGGTGGCACTGTACAACGTTATCGTGGGACTCACTCACACACGATATTGCGTAAACCACATACAGACTATATACGTAGGTATGCAGGTATGTACACAAAGGTGATTTCCTTCGTTTACTTGTCCGGTTTGTTTTCTTTTCCACGCATATTTATCTATTGTATTTTTTTATCTAGTGATGTCTTCAAATATTACCTGAGATTATTTCACAACTCACGATAAATAGATTTTGAAATTAGTTTTTTTTTGTAAGAATGTAAAATAAAGAAAAGTTTTAGAAAAATTACGACTATACACCACGTACTTGATACCAAGGTAATTTCAATTCTAAAGAAAAGTTGGTCCACATCTTTGCGAATAACCTTATTATTAAAAACTACGTATCCTCCTTATCTTTGATATACCAGTAAGCGTTATCTTATTAGTTATAAATCTGAAAGTACCAATCTCTCTGTCTGTTTATTGTCTTTTCACGACTAAACGGCTGAACCGATATTGTTTAAATTTTACAATGTTATAGTGTGTATAATGAGGACGGACATAGGTTACTTGTTTTTTCATTCAATTACTCCGTAATTACTCAACCGATTCGATAAAACTGTGTTATACATAGATTATGACCATAATACTTTATTTACATAAAGAATAACATGCTAGATAATATAAATAGGGATGTAAAAAACTATTCAAAAGTTAATCTGCTTAAAGACCGTTGCATACAATCTTAAGGTAGCTCAACTGATCCAAATCACTAGGGTTAAGACAGATATGAGCCAGCTCTCGAATCACGCGTCATATTTATGTTTTTTGGCCATAATTGAGCCGTAGGCTTCTTTTTATCCCGGTATAAAGCAAGCAAAGCCGCAGGAAGACACTAATTAAATAGTAACTGAAAGTTATTTTTTTAGTGTAGTGACTACTTTGTGACAATTTCAACAAAGCATCAAACCTAGTTCTTGTCCAATGTCCATTTTAAATGAGGTCGTATCATGAAACTTAACTTCATACTTACAGTAGGTACCCTACAATCCAAATAGCGGACCAATATACCATAATTAATAACCAAAGTTTATAGTTCATTGTGACATGGTTGCATAACATAAGCACAAAACAACGGGCCACGGTTCACTTGGGAATACAACAGCCCACCATTAACTATCGCATCCAGGGTCGTAATCAGATGGGATAACAGGGGCAAGATATAAAATGATGACGTGCACTGGAATTACTCCTTACTCATCATTAACGGTTGTAGTTTTAATGGAGTCTATATAACAGCGTGCTTGGTGCAAGGGTGCTTGGTGCAAGGGTGCTTGGCGTAGTTTTGGTGCTCGCAGCCAACGTTGGTGCACCAGTCGTGCTGTGTTGGGTTATTTATGCACACATCAAGTGAGGTGTGAGTTCTGATATGGACGTGATATACGGAAGAGTGACATAAAATAACATGTTTGGCCGTCCCCACTTAAGTGGGATAAGGGCAGGGAGATGATAATGAGGAGTTTTATGATTGTGATTTTCAATAAGTTTAGCTCAAACTGTCACAGTATGACGTGAGCTTGGCTTGGGCCTAATTCGTGCAGCGTGTTTTCGATCTATCATAATTAAAAGTGCCCCACTTTAGAGGCTGTTCACTGCCCCAGGGCCTTAATCCAGCCCTGATCGATCCATCGCTAAAATTGATTAGCTTTTGACGTAAATCGGTCAGAGATGTCTTGTTAGCCAAATGACGAACAATAGGTTCTCTACAGGTACACACCAGCTGGATGAGGCAACTTTAAGAGGCACCTACAACAATGAGCAGTCACGACTGCTCCAAATTAAAAATTAATGGGCTATCGAGCTGGCCCACATTTAGTAACGATCACTTGATTAGAGCTTAGCACGATTACGTAGTTTAAATACTTTTAATAGATTCGGTTGCCTCAAATGGGGCTAATTTTCAACACAATAAAACCATCTCCTGTTTGGCCATCTTAAACAACAAACTGCGTAACAATGCTCCTAGAGTAGGCTGTACGCTCATATCGGTATCAAAATGACACCACAAACTGATCATTACTCTGTGAAATTTCAATATCTTTGTATCCCGGCTCAGCTTATTGAATTTTTCTATCACAATAATCCCTGTTTTGAAGTCAAAGATTAAATTTGAAGGTCACAGCCCTAAAGGTTTACCTTAACAAGTGGCTTATTGTGTAATACGGTAAATGGAGGGTATAAAAGTGTTCAGATTTCAAGCGCTTAGGGTTCAGGTCAACGTTAAAGCTCCTTAGTCGTGGCCACTTGACCGCAATATACAGCAGCAGACAGTAGCTAATACGTCATTAATGTTTTATAAGAGTATTTGTTATCCGTTTGCGGTTTCTGTAAAATTTAAAAAAGACATTACTTTTGAAGTCTGAAACTAAGCAATTTACCGCCGAGTAGTAAGGACTATATACTGTGAGTGCTAGCCATTGGTGGACAGTTATTATTTATATTATATTTATATTATTCCTTCCGTACAGAAAAGATCCAATTGGCGTATTCTTTTATTAAATTGTAACGATATTTCCGAGCAGTAGTGAAAAGTTGTGTTTTGTCCTCCTATTTACTTAGTAATCTGAATTCGAACAAAGAGTAGTGGAATTGGTCTATTCTGAGTAGTTCAATTAAAAGTGATTGATTGAATTACTGAGACTTTTAAGTCTCATAAGTTCAATTATATAATTTAATTTAACAACTGGCACTCAACATTTTAGTAGTTCAATTTATTGAACTACAAAGACTTTTTAAGTCTCATTAGTTAAATTTATAAAATTGATTGAACTACTGATATTCAAATGTTTCCATGCCACGTTTCATTTGAAAGCGCTATCAGCATTTGTATTCATTCAATTACTATCGACAAGGACTTTTGAATTGAATGCCACTTTTTAAACAGATATTGTGTCCTACTTTTCCGTAAAAATAAATATTGATTTCTCAAACAGAACCTATATTATATTCACTAGATAATTGAATAGTAGGTTAGGTAATAGTAGGAAGAATTATAGGTTCTGTTTTCTGTTTATCTATCTCAGTTCTACATTATCTATTTTTAACTCAACAACAACTAACTACTAACTACTGTGAGTATATTTCGAGAACTATTTCTTTCGCTGAAACTACATAGGTAGGTAACATTTGGTAATGTTGCCTTCTTTCCGAGTTCAATCCATTTAGTAAAGGCGCTAATAGTATTAGAGTGGATGTCACCACACCGGCTTCTTTGTGTTCATTTATCAATGAGGCGTTTAATTTCCAGGCCAACTGATTTAGGTGAGTAGATAGGCTTTAAATGGATCCAATGGTGGCTTTAGAAAACTAATCGATTTATTAAACAAAGCCCAATGTTTTCTTAAAATTGACTTTAATTTAATGAAACCCACCTATTGAAGAAAGACTGATGCCCACGTAGTATAACCAAGAAAATGTTGGGTAGATAACAAGTAGCAAAAATTTACCATAGGTACTAGTTTAGTATTATTTGATCTGTGCCATAGGCTACATGGCGTAGAGGCAAATTTTACTAAACTTATTGCATGTGCTGCTAGCTTATTTAAGGAATGTGTTATTACTGGAAGAAAGCGTTAGCAGAGTCAGTCATGGGAAGCAATGTCGGCGATGAACTCACCACTTGTCACGTCTATTTCCCACGATGAAAACCCACGGTGAAAAGAGGCCCATTTGAGGTTCTGCCTACCCTTTCGCGGAAAAAGGCGTGTCTCTGTGTATGTATGTATGTATTGCATGTGCATTTGTTTCTAAATATCACAATAAGTAAGGAAGTGAGTTCCGATCCAGCGACGGACACGTGGAGGGGTCTGGTTGCCTGTGCTGCATTCCCATTAAATATTCTCCAGGAATAGCGATTATACTGAAAATAAGGAAAGGATAGGTCCCTTTCTCTGCACTAGAAAACTTCAGAAAATAGATTATAAAAAATAAACAAAGAACTTCACCTACTACAAGAAGACATTTAGCTCCTACTCCATTAGTACTAGTATAGGATACAGAGGACACAGAGGAAACAAAAGAGCAGCGCAAGCACTAAGTCACAGTGAAAATAAGAACCTAAGCCTGACAGATTTGTAAACCTAATACAAAGCCCTGAAGATAGCAGCCGTGCCATCCGCCCGCTAAGCTGATTTACTGAAGTCCAACAAAGCACCTTCTCACAAAGAGCCCATAGAATTAAAATAACTCAGGAGTTGAACTGCAAACGTGCGCTCACAGAGCCCACCGGTGATTAAATATTACCCTCCAAAGATTTATAAGTGTTTATTCCTAGACTGCAGTACAACGTCAGACCTACCTTTGTGTCTGGCCCTAATAAATGTTGTTTGTCGTAACTGAATGTATTGTTACATGAGATGTGAATACGTATGAAAAATTTATGGGCGTCGTTAAGATAGAATGATCGTCATACTCGACTTACGAATGGCCGATCAAGGGCTTGCTGCGAACTTTGGAACGTGTTCATATGAATTGCTTGAGTTTTTCATCTTTTTTTCAGAAGCTCGCTTGTGTCATACATTTTGTTTTAATATTTTTGCTCATTTTTTATAGTCGGAATCAAAGATCTTGGAGGGTCTTGCTGGTTGGAACTTTGCTTTTCCTTGACACGATACATGTTTGGAATGCTAAGTCGACTTCGTTTCTCATTGAATGTTATCGGGACTATTATAATTCATCTATAAGGAAACGAAACCAGGTAGTTATAGATAAAAGTAAGTGGTAGTCGCATAATTTGTCAATGATTACAAAGAGTTTAAATCTAAGCAAAGGCTGACCGGCAATAAATCATGCGCAGTTGTTACCACACGAACATACGATACGAAAGATTACGAAACAACAAGCCTATAATGCTCAGACAAAACAACTGAATGGCAGGCCCTAATTAACTGTCAAGTAATTCGACATTATTGCTATTATCAGTAACATTTCGGTGCTGAGTGACAGGAACTGGACTGGCGTCTCGCAATGGGGTGTATTCCTTGTCCCTGCTAGCCTAAGGACCTAGTGTAACTGTTGCTATCATGCATGGTGCTGGTAGATCGGCTTAGCATCGCCACGGCTATTAGCGCGTTCGCGTAGCGCTTCCAGCTACCCCGAGATGTTCGTTGAAACGAGCGATCAGGATCGTATTCGCACGCATATTACTGGCGCAGCGAGCCGCGGGCTATACGTCGACCTAACAGCAGATAAGAAATAATAGCACTAATGTTTAGAATTTTCACTCTGGACTACACTAAAGCTGACTGTGTATGTTTCTATGGCACGTACAAGAGTTATTCATGGACTCTCATGCTTTTCAGCTACTAGGGTTGCTCGTACGCATCCGATCCACACAGAATTTATAGTCAGCGTGTTAAAGCATATTTCACATTGAAAGCTATTTTGGAATGACACAGGCCTTCTAACAGTACAACGGCCCGCGTGATTAGACGCCACACGATAGGGTCCATTGTCGGTACACGATCGCCTCTTGTACGTCTTGAAATTGCGGAAATGGACACGGCTCGCACCCACTCCACTAGCGGGACATTTCAATTGCAGTAACCCACGGGGCAAACGGCTCAACAACATAGAACCGTCCCTATCGTGATCCATAGAGGGGTCTATTCAACCTTCCTATAACTTACCAGTAATGTATCTATTTTCGTTCAATTTTGTTTGTTTAAGCGAGCTTTATTTGTTCGATAAACATCACTAATATGTCCTCCTTCCGTGCGTGGTTACACTCTACAGGGGAGGCCTCGTCCAACAGTGGGCATCTAACTACTGACTATGATAATGTTGAAACGCTATGGAGGTACCCAGCAGTTAGACGGACCATCAAAATAATCATCGATACGTTTTTGCTGCCAGATTCTATCAGGGTTTGATCGCGAGAAACCCGCGTCAATTGAAAGGAGATTCAAAATGGAAAAAAATGCTATTGACTTTGAAACTTTCGATCGTTAATGGTAATCGAAGTCACACTTTCCCGTTTTTTGTTTTTGGTAATCTAAACGTCAGGGACCCATCGAAGTTTAGGACCGTTCATGTCTTAAAGTTGTGGTCGATGGTCATAAAATACTGACACGAGGACATTAGTACGCGTCAAGTGTCCTTGTTTATGAACCAACTAATGAGAAATACTTCGAAGAGTACGTGACTAACTAGCTGTGCGAGTATTTTTAGTTTATTTTCTCTACGGTTAGGTAATTTTGAGTCCAGTAATAACATTGCCGACAAGTTAACGTCATTAGTAATACCTAGTTTTACAACTCATAATATGTAATTATTTGTTTTTTTTTTAGTATTTAGGCACACTTAGTGGAAAAGACTTAGATTTGAAATCGTTTAGAGCCACTCTTATTATCCTATAATTTCAGCCAGTCAAGGACTTGGCCAGTGGCGTAGTGGTCTAACGTATTTTGAAAACGGTAGCAGGTTTGAAGCCCACCTGGCTGTTAATTATTAGGATACTAATAGAATCATATTTTCTTACTTAAAATCTTCGAACTGGATGATATTTAAGAATCTTTCCTCAAATCGTATTGTCTAGGTTTTTACTCAAATTAGCTACTTAATTACTATTTATCTATAGTATGCTGATAAAAGTCATCAAATCGAATGATCCGACGCGGAGACAATTTATGTTATCTGCCCTTCTTCTGCTTTGGCGAAGTCTGAAAATAATTTATCATAATAACTTATTCACAAAAATGTACTCAATAGTTGGAATATCTGCAAGATTCATAAGCCTATCCAACCATTCAGTTGGCTGGAAGGAATAATCTAGGAAGGCACGAGAGCCTGCGGTGGATGCCATTGCTCAACGTTTCTCGTCGGGTGCGAGTACCCTTGCTACCAAATACCCTGCTATCATACTATTATGATAGCGTGCAGATTGTACGAGAGTTTCGTCGTTGTATTTACATTATGCAAAAAAATAGGTTCAGTAAGTCGGAAATGTAGATTTTCGTTTTAAACGTCATTTATTTGGATACGTTGTATCAAAAATGCCTGGTATTGGTAGCCTGGTTACCAACCTGAAGTCACAGACGTTTAAAACTTCAAAAGAAACGGGCTAATTTACGTTGTAGACTTCATTTCCTACGTTATTTTCTTGCGTTCAACTGGTAAAACTATTTGGTAAGATTACTGAGATCAGCCGGTATCGGTTTCATAAAAAATGTCGTTTTGGCTACCAACGCGAAATTAAAGACGATTAAAATGTCAAAAGAAATCGGTTTAGGTATAAGCCGTAGATTTTACGTTGGAAATATCATTTCCTACGTCATTTCCTCACGTTCAATTGGTAAATCTATGTATTTGGTAAGACTACTAAGAACAGCCGGTTTCGGTTGCATCTAAAATGTCAGTTTGGCTACCATCAACCCGAAATTACGTTTAAAACGTCAAAGACTTCTTCATAAAAAAGCCCTCTGAGGAGTGCTCCAAATAATTTCGCCAATGCTAAGTGATATAATTATATTTTTTATAGTCAAGTCGTCAAGAATTTCCGTCAAGTAATAACCCAGTTTAAATAGTGGCAGAAAACCCGAGTTTTTGTAGTAAAAATCCACCATTTCGAAAAGACACGCAATACACTTAATTATAACAACACCGCAAGCACAACCTGTTAATCCTATGGAACCGTATTCATTGTTTCTTTACAATTTCCTTCAACACCCGTATATCAATCACTCGGGTATACTGATCCGGTATACTCCGGGGTAAAAATGTACATAATTGAGTAGGGTCAGACAAGTACATAGGTTAATCGAGTGAGTGCCGGGCGCGGGCAAGTTGTATAGGCGATGCGATGCGATAGCGGTTTCCAGATTGATACACAGTATAATAAAGTCAGTGGATGGAGACGGCTTACGAAAGTTCGCTGTGGCATTGTAGCAGTCCAGTCTAGTGGATCCCTATAAGCTGATAATGACACGTTAATGGAACATTTTATTAAAACATAGTATATACATAGACACACGCCTGTTTCCCCGAAAGGGTAGGCAGAGCCTCAATGGGCCTCCTTACACCATACGTTGCACCTTTTGCACATTATTAAGTTCATAGTCGTAAAATTCTATACATTTATATTATTTAGCAATTTTGCTAAGCTTCCGTAACTAAGATGTCTTATATAGTTTAAACTAGTATCCGCCCGCGGCTTCGCTCGTGTTTTACCAGGATAGCCAAAGAGATAAAAAAAAACAACAAAAAAAAGTACAAAAAGTAGCCTATAGCTCAATCCGAGTCACAATCTATCTGCATACAGATAAATTATGACAAATTTCATCAAAATTGGTCTAGCCATTTCAGCGTGATTGAGTAACAAACTTCCAAACATTCAAACATCGTAACTTTGTAATTTATAACATTAGTGGGATTGAATCAAACATAATAAGTAAGTAACTAAGTAAGTAAAGCTTTTATTTTGACAAAAAACTATATATAACACAAAAAAGTAAGAAAATCAGATAGGCTTTGACAGCGTTTAAAATACACAAAATAAATATATACAATACACATTAGACACCTACGTGATAAAATCGGAAACCCTAGGCGTCATTTATTACGCGCCCATTAGAGAAAAACTATCGATTTACAGTTAAACGATAGAAAAATATATTTTTCTTTAAAAACCGTCTACCACCCGAATAAAATTATCATTAAACTTTCTTTAATAAATTTAATGCCCATTAGAGTTGCAACAATTCGAGTTCTACAGTAAACTTAATGTCTTCGCTTGGTGAATAAAAATTACACGCTATTAAAAACAACCTACGCTTGGTATCAAATGATTCCCGATACCAAAAAGTAAAACGATTTCAAAAAATGTTGATTATCTTTTAATGAGGTCATAAATAACTGGGAGCGATGATTATTCCAATACGACAAATTGATGCTCCCTCAGGCGATCCTAACAATGAAACGAAGGGTCAGAGTTTTTTCCCGACGAAATAAACCTTTTTGAATGGAGGCTTGATTTTATGATTTATAGAGGCCCTTTATCCGGTCTATACTTCTACGTATTCTGTTTTGATTGAGGCTCCTTTCAGTGGCCAAAGATTGATTGTTCCCAATGCTGTGAGAGTTTTTTGGGCGCAGTAGTGTAAATATTTTAGTCTTATTTTTGTTTTATTGACGGGATAAAATGGTGTGGCTGTTAAAGGGAGATGAGATAACATCTTTTGGTTAACACAAAAAGTTGTTGAGGTTCTTATAATTTTGACAGTTTGAAGAGTGCTTTGAATTCCAAGGATGCGCTTGCTCAAAGCGGTGATACGGTCAAAAAATTTGATTTTCGAAGTTGACTGAGAGTTTGCTGGGCTTTTTTCACAAACAGTGTTTCTTGTTGAAATAAACTAACTGAAAAATAGCCACAACTTTATTCTATTTCTGTTCCAGGTAAGAGAGAATCGTGATCGGGGGCTGCCCGATAAAACCCTAAGACAAGTGAGTATTTTCCATAAGCTTGCCGGTCGTATAATTCTTTACCTCAATCTCGTGCCAAAAGCATCGGGGGTCAAAGTGTATACTGCATCATTCTGAAGGAAGCCCGTTACTTCGTGCGCTCCATATACAGACACAAAGATAGCTTTATGGTGATTCGATAGCATTCACTTGAAAATTGGCGTTTAGGGCCTATGTTTATCTAGCGGACGAATAGAAGTGGAGGTTCATGAGAGGATAATCAAGCAGACGCTAGTTTCAAATAAGTAGCTTAGAATAAAATCTTACCACGGTAACACTGAAAAGATGCATTCGTATTTGGCATGTTAGAATCATGAAAAGCGGCTTTTTAGATTTTATTTGGTCCTTATTTTTATGTCATATTAGTAAGCAATATGATAAAAAAATCCCACCTTTCAAAAAATACAATTAAGAGTCTGTGGGTGTGTGTCGCATCAACGCACTGCACTCGATAAACCGCGTGCCATCTCTCTTGCGCTAGCGGGTGTTGTCAGTGTTGTGCACAAAAATGTAAAAATGGTGATAAAAAATACTTATTCAAAGAGTTAAGGAATATAATTCTCTTTATCTGGTTCGATTATTATGCCACGTTTATTGTAGTTTATTTTTTGTTCTTTGTGTGTTTCCTTGTAAACTTGTAATTAGCCTTTAAGTACTTACCCATTGTTTCATTATATTTGTGTTTAACTGTAAGTAATCCCAAATTTTTTAAAATAAAATAAAATAAAATAAAAATAAATAAAAATCATTGGAAGGCAACTTTGTGTTTACCTATTTAGATTTTTTTATGGAATCGTGTTTTCTCCTAACATAATGCTACCATATATTTATTATAAGTTAAATGCTGCAGTGATGTTGATGTAACAAAGGATCATGCAAAGCAATGTAAGGTAGGTAGTATGAAGGTCTAAAGTCTCTAAAAGAACACTTCGTATTTTATCTGTACTATTGAAACCGCTGTCTGCACTTCGAAGCAGCTTCCGCTACCGTCCGCTTAATGTTCATAGAGCATTATAGTTCAAGTGCATGATCCAGAATAGCACAGCGAATCGCATAACTCGACCGTGGATTGTCATGTGCGAAATTACCTTATCGACCGTAGAGAAGCATATCGCCAACCTACCACCAGTGAGTAGGTGCAATAGCTCTATATGGTTTATAATGCTAAATTTTATTTTCATGCGTCCATGTCCCGCTTTGGGACAAATTTTTGTATGATCTGCAAATATTTGTTCCGGGTCTGGGTGTTATGGTACCATAGAACTCGTCGTAGGTTCTGATACCCACGATAAAGGGAAACCTAGTGTGCGATCAGGACTATGTGTCTGACTGTTGGGCGTTATGTTATGTTATACCTACAACACAATTAAATGTGTATAAGTACAATGCAAAAGGTGTCAAAATAATAAAAAAAACGCTCAATATTTGTGTAACTTAAAGACCTATTTTTTTTCTAAATCTTTTAGATCACCTGATAGTATATTAGGTATTACTTTTAATTTCTTGGCACGGTCGGGTAAAAGTAATCAATCTTGGCCGTAAACGGTGAAACACTACACTTTTGTAAGTAGTAGAGTTTTTTTTGAAAGAGTTTGTCCGCGGTAGTACTACTTCTACCTATTACTGCCGCAAAGCAGTACAAATAAATACAAATACAAATCATTTATTGATAACGCCAAGTTACAGGTCAGAAAAGGTCAATATAAAAATTCATGTATTGACTTAATATAAATAAATAGAATTAGAATTGCATAATATGAATAGTATTTGATATAAATTAAATAATTGGCAATTCGTAGAACTCTGCTACACAATAAAATATACTTTTTTACTTTGGTCGAAGCTGTCAAGAAGCCATTTCTTCAGTCGATGCTTAAAAACAATTGTGGAAGTTGCATCCTTAATCGTGTCCGGCAGCCTGTTGTAGACCAAGGGACCCATTATATAAACGGACCTCTCCGACTTGCGCAGCAGTAGTGCTCGCATTGATGTGTTCCTGTAGGTATGAGTAGGTGCCGGTGAAATTACAGGTTCATGAGACTTTTCATCTTTAGGTATATCTCAGGGTAGCAGGCACAATACAATGCCATGTAGGACGCGTCCTAGGTGGGCGTGACCTGTGAGGTATTGTATTGTAATAGGCAGAGGTTACCCCTTAACATGTTAACAAAATATGCTTGTTCCGTCATTCACTACTGTATTTATATAAATTACTAGCACTATACGAGTAAATAGTTTAAAAAGTTCACACTATAATTTTGACTAATAAAATACATCCCTATAGGCAAGCTCTTTTTAGCAATGGATTTAAAATCAAATAAAGATCTCTGTAAAACTTTCCGGGTGGTCCACGTTTATTGCTTTGTCAAGAAATCACTATTCATACTTTTACTACCCAAGTGATTTTCAATTCTCAGATACCCTGATTGTACATTCTGAGCGCATACAGTTTTGCCCCACCAAAATCGTCATAGAACTCAGTATCTAAGGGTACTACGAGTCAAGTATTTTGTAATAATAAAATTTACTATTTTTTTATCGGTTCTGTGAGAATGGTGATATGAAATATGACACGATATAAAAAATAAACATGAAAAATCCTTGTTTCGCACACGTTTTTAATGAGATCTCAGGAACCCAATGATATTTCAAAATAATTTTGACTACAAGAAGTACGGAAACCGCAATGCTCTAAGTTTATAACTATTTCTAAAAAATGCAAAGGCAGTTTTTTGATAAGTTGTATAATTTGTAATGCTTATTACAAATTATACAATACAATATAGAGTTGGTGGCTAGTTGCCTCTAGAGCGATATTGAAATCTTTGCTCTAGAGTAGGTTTACTTACAGTGCGTATAAATAATCTCTCTAACTGAGGCGTTACTAGTTTTTCCTCAAAGGAAGCGCATATTTAGTTAAGCCTCTTCTCTAGACTTCATGCTAGTTACTTACTGTACTGATTAAGAGATAATTTCAAAATGTACCTTGTTCACAAACAGAAGGACAAATGTCGTATATATTTATAGCTACACTGCAATTTGACTGAATTGAGACTGAACTGTGAATTGACTGAAAATTGCTACTTAAAAGGTACTTTCGATTCATAGTGGCCCGTAGATATGAGTAGGATAGTGTTATAATATCACTGCAGAGTAAAAAGAGACGCATAAAAGTTCTTGCCAAAATTCTCAGAAAACACGTTGTGTGGTTCAAGTTTCGGTCATTATATTTCGATAATATTAACATTAATTCAGTGTTGTATTGGCAATTGAGTAGAATCACATTTGTGTCAATTATGAAATTGACAGTAGATCGCAACATGATCCGATATTTATTTACAAGAATTGCCACAAAAGCGTTTCTACATTAGTTTACCTTATTTATGCATTCTTTGTATTTTTTCTCGGCTCAGTAATTTTACCAAATCAAAATATTGTTTGCACAAACTTCCTCAAAACCAGAGTTACATAAAAATACCTACATACTTAAGTTCTGGCTCAAGACACTCGGCCCAACACTGGAAACAATTCAAGGAAGAATGCACGTTAACATCGAAAGCTTGCTCAAGAACTCTTCAACAATCAGTAAGAAGAACAGTGACGTAGCATATTATAATAATGAGACGCAAAAAAACAAAAAAACTCAAGCTCGAGTCACGAATAAAAAGTATCGATATGGAATAACAATGAGGTGTTTATTATGTAATATTCCATCTGTCGATATGTTTGCGTTGCATAAATGCAAGACGGAGCGACCCTGACCTCAGGCCGTTGACTCCGCGCGTGACAATTCGATTTTCTATCGATCACGACTCGATCGGAGTGCGGAAGAATCGATACATCGATATTTTTGTTCCTTATCTGATCGCTTTACGAGTTTGGGATCGTAGCGTGACTAGAGTTTCCCGCGACGGTCACTCCAATCATTATAACAGTTAGCTTATTGTGTTGTTGTTTGGTACCGTTGTCGTATCTGTGGCAGGTGTCTTTGATACCATCGCTATACCTGCTAGATAAGTTAAAGCTTATTAAGCTTCCAAAAAACACATTTTTTCTACCACCATCATATTTTTAACCCCCATAAAATAAAATGAGGGGTGTTATACATTTGAGGTCATAGTGTGTTTGCCTGTCTGTCTGTGGCCTCATAGCTCCAGAACAGTTGCTCTGATTTAAATGCAGTTTTTTTATACGGAAGCTGGTGTTTGCGAGACGGCTCTTAGCTATGTTTTGACGGAAATTGGTGAAGCCGTTTTCAGGATCATCAGCTCGCAACAGGGCACTCAGGCATTTTTTGAAACTTGAATATCAATCTCCAGGGTCTCGTGAGGACCAGCATAGGATGAACAGGATCTAGTGTACTACTGTAGCTGAACCATCAAGTTTGGGCTCAAACTTCAAATTAAAAGACATGAAATGTCTTCCTCATGGAGACTCCATCAGGGACAGCAGGGGGTGCAATTAGAGCCTTCGTTTTTTTGTTTTTTTTATGAATACCTTTTGTTGTTTCACCGTCCTTGTAATTTCCATCGAAACCACGGGGTTAAATGCGCTATATTTATTTTATACCACCATATTGATTTACAAAGTTTTCACAGAAAACCAACCAACGGAGCAAGAAAAAGCTGTCACCAACTTGCCAAGCCCACCTTTTTGTTACATTATTTTATGTGCAATAATGTATTCATAAAAAAAAACCTACATAAAATGTATCATAATAATGTTGTTTGAACCATAACAAATAATTAATATATGAGCTTTTTATTACCAACAACGTCGAGGCTTCATAAAGTCACAATAATAGTCCAATAAAGTTTCATAACAATGGCAAATCAAAATACAAGGTCCACCAGTATTCCATAATGTCTGTTCCATGAACCATAAACGAAATATCTTCTTGTATCTAATTTAATCCATGTTATCTACGAATGTAAGATCGTGCTTGACCTCTGATCATCTAAAATAGATATGTCCGGAATAAAAAAAGATATAATACATCATCCGAACAATGGGCGACAATATAATAAGATTCTCTTTATGAAAATGTGCCAAGTTGGAATCGAATTTGGGTAAGGGTTCTCAGCTTGAAGCAAGTAATCATCTATACCAGTGTTTTTCAACCTGTGGGTCGCGACCCCCTGGGGGGTCGCGAAGCTTCTGTAGGGGGGTCGCCAGAGGTCGAGAGAACTTTAGTAAAAAAACAATAGAGGTTAAAAAGATTGATTTATTAAGTAAGATAATTTTGACAAAAGGATATACTCATAAACATTGGTATGTTAATAAAAACAAAATTAACCAAAAAATAAAATCCTAAGACTCAAGTTAATGCGATGGTTGTGCTTGTTTTTGATTAACCACTGTTCATAGGCAGAGGTTACCGCTTAACATCAGGTGGGCCATCTGCTAGTTCCGTCATTCTGGTAGTATACAAAAAAAAAAACTCGGTGGCAAATAGAATCAAACACTTCAAAGCCTAAGTTGTCAATTCCGGGTATTTTACATGATAAAAAAGCGAAGGGTCGGGGGGTCGCTAAATATTTTTTTTATGACAAAGGTTGAAAAACACTGATCTATACTTAATATATAAAACAAAGTCGTGTTAGTTACACCACTTATAACTCAAGAACGGGTTAACCGATTTGGCTGAAAATTGGTGGGGAGGTAGCTTAGAACCAGGAGAAGCACATATGGGGGGGGGGGGGTCACCGGGGGCTACCCGTGCGAAGCCGGGGCGTGTCGCTAGTAATGTATAAAAGTAAACGTAATCAATCAGTATCTAAATTAATTTAATTAATAATTATAATATTAGCATAATTTTTAAACAGGCAGACTAATTGGATCCGTTTTGTCAATAAGGCAATTGATTTCCTTATTGCTTTTTAAAATATAAATAACAAAGTATTCACTAAATAGCTAATTAATTTTAATTCCGTAGTGTTTCCAGTCTAAGAATAGACCCCTGCATCTCTTCCCAGGGATGTCGTAAAAGTCGGCTAACGGATTACCTGGACTTGTTAGATTATTCCTTTGTATAGGATTTGTTCTGGCCGATAGCTTTTGTTATTACTGATGAGCGATGAGCTCACCACTTGTCACGTCTATATTCCCACAATGAAAAGCTACCCTGAAAAACTGCACTGAAAAGCTGCAATGATTGCTACCCTTCCGGAGAAAAAGATGTGTTTTTTTTAGTATGTAATCATGTTCTGTATTTATTACAATCTTTTTCCGAAGGATCCCTAAAAGGTGTATCAATGCCAAAAGGTCACTCCTGATCAGAGCAGGTTACCCTCTCTGGTTTTTAAGAAAAATACTTGCAGGTAGAAAATTAGTCGCGGTATTATCAGTGATGATTGATTGCCTTATATGACTTCCTCATTGCTTTTTTGTTTGCTCAAATTGAATTACGTATTGAGTTTATTATAGTCCATAATAGGCCATTATATCATTTAGCTCTCAACTTTTTATCGTTCATTACTTTCGAAAAATGAAATATTACCGATCATTGCGTAACAATAGTCGTGTCAAAACTTTACCGTATTCTATCGTAGTTCTGAAAGATCCAACCGAGCTAAAAGCTGTCATTGACACAAAGTATTTGGATTCATACATACATAGACGAACGCCTTTTTCCCCATAGAGGAAGCCAGATCCTTAATGGGCCTCTTTTCACCGTGGGTTGCACCATCGTGGAATATAGACGTGGTCAGCTCATCGCCGCGATTGCTTCCCATGACTGACTCGGCTAACGCTTTCTTCCAGTAATAATACATTCTCTAATAAGCTAGCAGCCAGGACAAATCTTATACCAACGAATCTTATCAACAAGTACGGGTAAAGTATAATTTAAAAAAAATATCATATATATAATATAATATAATATATTCACATCCCTCTTAATTAACCACGCTTAATTAACCTCTTAATTAATGGTACGCTGAAAGATCAATGACCGCTTTTCGCACTCGATTTAACGAACGAATATTAAGTTTGTGAGTTTGGATGTAGGAGGTAATCTCCAAAACTATACTAAGATCCGATTCAAAAAATTGCTACATTATCCCTGAGAGCTTTATTCTGATGCGGACTACGCGCGGAAGTCGCATGAAGTCGCGGGCTGGACAGCTAGTTAGGTATACATAGGTCTATTCTGGTCTACCAAACTTGCTGATGGCCCCGAGATACATACAAAATAGTAATCATCATTATCATCAGCCTACAGAAGTTCACTGATGTGCATAGGCCTCCACCATGGAATGCCACATAGAACGGTTGTGCGTATTTACCATATTGGGGGGTGTTGCCACAATCATCACACTTAGCAGGTGGATTGGTGATAGCAGTGTTAGTGTTAAGTTCCTACTCAGGTGGATGCTACTGCCCATCACGCGTATTCCCTTAGTCGGCTTATTCGACATCAACGGGAGGAGAGGGAGGGGTCTACTAGGCTGGACATACCACAGCATAAAGTAAACAAAATAGGTAAGAACTAAACAAAATAAGATTAAATCTAAAATCTAAAAAAAGCTTTAAAATCTAATAAAACCACTCACGATTTGGGTTCACCAACCTTTTTCGTGTGTTAGAACATAATTTATTATCGACGCCAAATCTTAGGCCAAAGCATTTTTATTTTTCGTGAAGCTTAGCGGTAAGTCTGAACTATCGGTGTATCTCGATGTTATCCTAGGTACGCAACCCTGGGCAGACTTATAAGACTAAGCTTTACGAGGAAGAGAAGCGCCTTTACTTACACATCTCTACAATGTTGATTTTATCTTAAGGCTGTTTAATTTAAATTCTGTTTATCGTAAAATACTACGCAGAGGTTCAATGACAACACTGGCATTGAACGTAAGTACACATTATACTTAAATTCTTCAGAAATCACAGTATCTAGTTACAGTGTTAGTTTTTGGGGTGCGTCCGTATTGATCCCATGGATTCATCCCACGAATATTTATTTCCGGATTCATAACAAAATGTAAGGCCGTATTCATCCCACGAATAATAATAATTGTTTTTTTTCCGTATTAATCCCAAAATTTATCCCGGATTACTGTATGTACTGTTTTTCGTGATAGTCGTTAAATTTTCGTTGCGCGGGCACTATTTTGTCACTTTCCAACTTACATTAACTTTACTGAGTTAGGTAATGACGGAAATGGTATGCCTCTGAATAAGTAGACAATTTGAATATAATCAAAATATTTATAAATTCACGATTACACGCTTGCTATATTAGTTGTTAACATTTTTACAACCACTTACAATGCTACGATATTTACACCAATATGTACAAGTGCATGATTTCAAACCCATATTTACTGTTCAGTCGTTACAAAAAGTCTTTTCGCCTTTATTTGTTCCTGAATAAAGTTCAGTTTAGTGCGTTTTTATGGGTGCAACCAGTTCGACCCACACAATCTACTCTTTCGACACTTAAATAACCCATAAATTATAATTTTAAAATGCGTCTCGTGGCACGCATGCCTTCCTAATAATAAACGGGTCCACGTTATTCTATAAATATTTCAAAGACTGATCGGAAATCTACTCCTTTGTTATACGAAATTATACAAACAAGAATAGTAGTTATAATTTCAACGGAGATATTTGTAGGTATTGTAGTTGCTGTTGAGATATCTGAAATATTTATCATTTCTTGCTAGAACTGTATCAATTTACTGTTTGTAATGCTTTTAACAATGTAGAGCCAGTTAATTGATTCAAGCGTGACTTTGCGGAAACCCATTCTAAAATATTGAATATTCGAATAAATATTTAGAAATAATTCCACCACTCTCGACCGATAACTCAGTTATAATTTGACACGTGTTTTTCCTCTCCACGAAGCATCCTTAGGAAACAGTTGAATCACTGTGCGCTAGAATAATATAGAAAAAACCGGCCAAGTGCGAGTCAGACTCGCGCACCGAGGGTTCCGTACAAACCTGTAGGTACTTATATAAGTCATTGTGTTTTAATGTGTATATGGTTTTAATATGTGTGTTATATGGGTGTAAATAACCTGAAATAAATGAATAATAATAATTAGTAAAAGTTATGGTATTTTTATTGGTAAATGAAATCATCATGAGGAAAGGGTAGCGAGTTTAAAATTATTAAAATTATTTTTATTATATATTAACTAAAAATTTATGCTTTTCGCAATTTTTCCTTTATCTGTGCTATAAGACGTTGCTTGGTACCAAATTTCAAGATTCTGAGTTCACGGGAAGTACCCTGTTGGTTTTGATTCCCTTGCGAGTGCCGAAAATTTGCAGAAGTTTTTTTTTTTCACAGCTCCAAGGGACAGTTAAGGCCTGAGTATTTAATATGAATTTCAGCTTGCACCACGCGTTCCTGAGAAAAAAGGTCTTCAGAAAGACAGACGGACAACAAAGTGATCCTATAATGGTTCCGTTTTACCTTTTGAGGTACGAAACCCTAAAAACAACACCGCAGAAATGTTACTTCACTGAGCGCAGAGTTTACCTAACACGTTTTGAATTCTTACTGAGTTTTCGGTTGAGATTGGTGAAGGACTCATGTAGTTCGAAATATGTTACTACGATAATAATAGTCATGTGTTATTCAATTTAATTCAATATATTTATTTCAGACAACAATACATTATAATAAAAATAATAATAAGTTAAAGTGTCTATATTTCGAGTAAAATCATAATTCAAAATAAAATTCAAAATTCAATCGAAATCATAAATTAAAATAAAATAGAAAAATTCTAAATTCAAATTCAAATTCAAAATATTTAAAATATTTATAGAACACTGGTCAAGAGAGCAAAATATACGCTCTTGTCCAGTGTTCCATAAATAGACAGACACAATAATAGTTATGTGAGACTCCAAAGTTGTCAAAGGTACGAGACGCTGAATAACTTTGCTGCCGAGCGAATCACATAATTTGTCACCTCATTACAGCGAGAAAAATGCTAGTGGAAGAAAAACAGTTAAAAAAGTAAAGCTTATTTATAAGCGCGGGACATTTTGCGAAAGGGACATTGCCGTCCGAATCCAATCGTCATGCTGGCCAGTGCGATTATTTTAGAAATCGCCTTTTTTGAATAGAATGGTTCGAATTTTAAAAACCTTTTCCCCGCTGGCGGATAAAAAGCACTTATCCAATTTTGCACTAACCCTGCCATATTTCTGTAAATAATTCTAAGGTATATTAGAATTCCAAGAGTAGGAATATAACGTTTATTTTTGTACTTTTTATGGTCCGTACCCAAAGCGTGCCACCGGGACGCTATAACTAAGCTTTCGCCGTCAGTAATAGGGAGACAATTGAAATTTTCACAGTAGCGTGTATGTGTTCTTATTGCCGCTACAAATAATAAAAATTCAAGTGAGCGCCATACAGGAAACTGGATTTTTCTCGACCTTCAAAACCACATAGTGTTAAAACTTGTAAGACGGTACGGAACCAACTTTGTGTACGAGCCCAACTCGCCCTTAGCCGGTTTTTCATTCACATTATTCTTCGTTATTTCCCTTTCTGGTCCCGAGTCCTTCTATTCAATTACCAATAGAATAATTCAATTTATAATCGCGTAGGATGCATTTATCACATGCGGGATAGTTTGGGTTGTCTTGAGCAAATATAATCGTGTTGCAGGCTAGTGATGTGCAGGCAACGAGGTGAAATATCGATGTTATTGCTTTTCGATGTTATTTTCATAAGACCAAGGCTTTTCTTACATTAAATGCCCTCTTCATAGCCCATAGGATACAATACAATAGACACACTCCTTTTTGCCCGAAGGAGTAGGCATATCATCATTGGGACTCTTTTCACAGTGCACTGAAAAAAAAATTCTCTAACTGTGTGCAAAAAGTGCACAGTTAAAATTTACACAGTTGCTACAAAATATTTTTCATGGAGATCTAATTAATTTACACCGTTGGGGCAACTGCAAAAAAACAGTTAGGAAGCAAACAGTAAATAAATATGTATAAACAGTTACAGGAACTTTTTGGTCAATAATAACAACGTATCCTGGCAGTAATTTAAATTTCAACGGTTAAACATCAGTCCGGATAAGACAGTAAAATGAACTGTTTTACTTTAACTGTTTTTTTTCAGTTATGCTAACGTGTTTAATGTGTTGGCTCCATTTTAACCTCGCAGAACGGTAACTTTTATCGGTTTTCGGGTTACTCGAACTGTATTTTTTTTTCAGTTTGGGTTGCACCATCGTGGAATATAGAAGTGGTGAGCTCATCGCCTTCATTGCTTCCCACGACTGACTTGACTGATTTATTCAGCTCGGAAGTAACTGACGTAAGCGACAAATGATAATACTTCGTTATGCTTCTGAAGTAGCAAATAGAAAAAAAAACTCTACTATTAATCTAAGTGATGGGATTACATACATAATAGGTATAACAATTTACGCTTAATATTTTCTCTAATCGAAGGAGGGACCTAAAAAAGGCTTTTAGGAAGGCCAATTTCACAAAATAAAGCTGTCGAGAATAGTTTTACCAATCGTGTTTCATTGCTATGATTTATTTAGATTACATCCTCAAGTAAATTACTGTTATAACATCAAATTTGTAACCATTACTGTTACTGAGTGAGCGTGTAACGCAACGACTCCAAAACTTTAACATATCGTCTTAAGTTCGCCTATGTTTTTTGTCTAGTGCAATAAAGCGTTTTCTATCTATTACTACTGAGGTGATTTTTAGCCCCTATTTTATAGTCTCGTCCAGCATTGAACGTCAATCTCCAAACCGTTCATCGACATCGTTAGGTCCCCCATCACTGGGGCTAGGGAACAATGCCGGCGGCGAGTTGACCGGCGGACTCGCCTGCTGATTGCAGCTTACGACGACAGCCTGTGCTATCGCAAATAAGTATTTATTGCAACCGCACAGCCTTCACTAATATAATCCTTTGTTTGTTAAACCTAATTCTAAACCGATCGAATAGCGGTCATTGACCGAAAGTATTATGATAGCGCTGAAAGAAAACGATGGTATCGCTGTCCATACATTTAAGTTTTTATTAAGGTGAATGCTCAACGTTGAGGCGCGATTTTTTTTTTTGTGTTTTTTGCCCATTACAGCTCATCAACACTTCTTCTGATAGCGAAAGTTGAGTTCGCGAGAACTAGGAGACTTAACACACATGTTTTAATTGATAGTATCTCATAAATATCATCAGTTTAGCTACGATACCCCTAACAAAAAAAAACACTGTAAAAATGTGTTTAGGGGTATAATAGCTAAACTGATGATTTTTATGAGATAGCATCAATTAAAACATGTGTGTTAAGTCTCCTAATTCACGCGAACTCAACTTATGCTATCAGAAGAAGTGTTGATGAGCTGTAACGGGCAAAATACACCAAAAAAAACATTTCGCGCCGCAAGCGTGAGCATCTACCTTAACCCCCTACGCAAAAAGAGGGGTAGATAGATAGATAGATAGATGGATAGATGAACACTTTATTGTACACAACGAAAATATAACAAAATAAACATAACGAATTAGCACAGTAAAATGGGCGGCCTTACTTGGGGTCTTATCAATTTGACCGCTATGTGTATGTCTGTGGCACCATAGCCAATAGCTCTTAAACGGGTGAACCAATTTCACTGCGATTTTGTTTATTTGAAAGCAGGTTTTCTAGTGATCAAAATCGGTTCAGCAATTTCAATGCGTTGGGTTTTTAAATTTTTACAAAATGAACTTAAATCCTTCCCTTTGATTATCCCTATGATGGTACGCTCATAGGCCGCTTTTTGACCTTGATTTTAAATTAGGTAGGTAGGTACCTGATAGTTTTCACCAGCTAGTGTAAGTCCACCTCAGGAAATGGCCACTCCCCCTCATGCCCCTTCCCCCTCTATTGCCACAACGCTCATGTTGAAGACGCTAAAATAATGATGGCAATATTAATGGCATACGTAAATGTACGTTTTTTTACCACTTTCGTGAGCCATACTCTGTTTTGTGTTCTTTGGTTGGTAAATATTTCACAACCGAGCAGGTACCTATCTAATATTTTTTCACCAGTCTAAATCTCACATCAACAAGTGTTAGATAAAGAATCCACAGATTATCGATAACACATCAACAATAATCCCCCGTGGACTACCACAGAATATAAGAAGCATAGTCAGTACAGTCGACTCCAAAATTCGAAGTTATCTGTGCTTATTTTTTTGTATGATTTCTTTTTGCTTGAATGACGGAACTATCATATGGCCCTTGTGATGTTAAGCGATAACCTCTGCCTTTAACAATACCTCATAGGTCATGTCCAGCTAGGACGCATCCTATGTGGCATTGCACTGCGCCTGCTACCCTGACATATAAGGATGAATAGTCTCATATGCAAGTATGCTTATGCAAGTTTATAGACATCATGTTGGTTCTAAGACTTCTAAGCTAGAAATGTCGCTAACACCATCTTGTAGTCGGTGACGAAAACACGATAAAGAGCTCAATTAATAAATAAATAATAAATAATGCTAGACAGTCCACACAACATTATCTAGCCCCAAGCTAAGCAGAGCTTGTGTTATGGGTACTATAGGCCTAGCGCTTAACTTAGTAGCCTCCTGAGGTATGGCAGCGGCACGATAGAGGTGACATGAGACGTAAAAAACTGTCGGGATACACACGTGATGAAAATTAGTGAAGATATATCTTACGATATTTACAAATAAGTACCAGCTCATTGCGAAAGTGAATAAAATACTTGTTCAAATAATTATTATATTTAATACTAATATCAATATTTTCAACTGAACTTTCAATTTATTAGCTTATGTCCATATCGCTACTCGAATCACTGTCAGTATGACTGGAATCACTTTCGTTATCTGAGTCGTTTATATCGTTTTTATGCTCGGCAGAATTTGGATCAGATTTCCTAACCTTGAAAAAATTATATGCATTATAAACAACATCTTTAGTTTGAGCTCTAATCCGAGGTTGCTAATCTCGTGTGCGTCTTGGCTTAAGCGGCCGGTGCAAATTGACGGCAGCAATATCGCCGCCCGACTGACGGATGTCTCGCGACATTTGACATAAGAAAATCACCACCCTCCCGTGCCGCTTCCATACCTCAGGAGGCTCCTAAGTTAAGCGCTATACCTGTAGATAACTAATATACTTAATACAATACATTAAGTAGATAGATATTTTTTATTATACATAGAAAATACCCAGAACACCCTGAAAAAGTATCTGCGATCGCACTAATATTTGTTACGAGGCGGGAATCGAACTCGCAACCTCCTGCGTCACAGGCCAACCATCGCCCGCCGCGTCATAGAGGTCGTCAATTTAAACTTTTGCATAATAACAATACTTTTTTAAGTTGACTGTACAATGAGAGTTCGACACGGTGATTAGCGGTTCATAGGTCAGATGGTATCGGTAACCAGAACAATCTATGATCTTGGCTTGTACTATACAAAAGAGATAATACCGCTTATAGGTATACAGACTACAGAGTAGTCATGCATTTCTACAGAGTATACATTCGATAATTTGGTCTTTATTTTTGTCGTTAGAGCTTTTTTAACCCCCGACGTAAAAACGAAGGGGTGTTATAAGTTTGACGTGTCTTTGTGTGTGTGTGTGTGTGTGTGTGTGTGTGTGTTTGTGTGTGCATGTGTCTGTTGTCTGTCGCATCGTAGCTCCCGAACGGATGAACCGATTTCGTTATTTTTTTGTTTGAAAGTTGAATTTTTCGGGAGTGTTCTTAGCTATGTTTGATCAAAATCGGTTCAGCCGTTTCATTGCGTTTAGGGTTTTTTAATGTTTACAAAATTAATTCCTTGTATTTATTATAAGTACGACCACCGTACCTATTTGTACCGTAAAGCAATAGTGTGTTGCAATGCTGTGTTCCGGTTTGATGGATATGGTGCCGGTGAAATTACAGGCACATTAATATTTTTTTGTGTCTCAGGGTGGGGACTGCAATACCACGTCGGGCGAGTCCTAGGTTGACGTGACCTTTGATAATGCATTGTTATAAGCAGAGGTGTGCAAGTTGCATGTTCCAAAATTCAAATTAAAAAAAAATTGTTAGGGTTGCTGTTACTAGCGATTTAGCCATTAGCACAGAATAAATAAAACTATTTTAGTAGAAAAAAAGCAAATACTCAAAAAGTGTTACTATATATTATAAGTGCGTCTACCTACTAATAAGTAGTCTATTTCTACCAAACCCCAGTTGTAAAATCACATATAATAGCGAACATTGAAAAGTTCAATAGCCATCGATATTCAACCAAGCATATTTGAAATTGATGCCCTAAGGTTAGCTTAATGTGCTTTGTAGTAAGAACCTCTTACCTCACTACTTAAGCCAGGCCTATGTCACTTCAAATCAGCGTTCAATACGTATTAAAGCACTGAATACAAAGACATTGTAAAACTCTTAACTGACTACGAGCAATAAAATTACGTAAAACCAAGCAGGTGGCATCCATAGCTGGCAAATAGAAAAAATATATGGGGTACCACTCTTGAAATGAAAACAAAATGAAATGAAAAACAGTTTATTTGGCACACAACAAAATATAAACAGAGAAACAGAATACTAGGAATACAGTAGGACAAAAGCAGAAAAATAAATAAAAATTAACAAAAAAAACAAAAAAAAACAGATACAAAAACATAATTTCTAACTACTTAATTTAATAACTCTACGTGGAATGCCTCATTGAAACTACACTTGGCGCAATCCCGACCCGCGTAAATTATGAAACTCATGTGCAAGTAATTATCTGTTTGTTATTTGTCATTTTGCTGTCGGCAAATTAGCACCACATAGCTCGCAGAATCGACTATCGCTAGGGAATAAAGGTTCTTGACGACACGATGCGACGAGGCAGAAGACGCGATGCGACGAGGCTGACGACGCGACGCGACGAGGCAGACGACGCAACGTGACGAGGCAGAAGACGCAGTTGAAGAATGGCCACAACTGGTATTTCATTCACAGGTTTCGGTCACAGGAAGTATGTGGATGGAGAGGCCCAAAGCCGTTCGTCATGGCATTCTATGGAGCTGCAGATGAGTTGTTGTTGGTAGTCTGCTCTTGAATAACTGGTTCCTTCCTGGTTACTGAGGAGGTGTTAGGCCCTTCTCCCATTACGATACGCACGGGCGATTCAAGTATCCTGCAAGTCTCCGAACTTACTAGTCGCCGCCAAGTATCTCACATACATTTGAATGCAGGCTCGCACACTAGCTCACTCGCCACTAGACTTGCAGGATACTTGAATCGCCTGTGCGTATCGTAATGTGAGAATTGACTAACAGTGAATTATCTGTGCATTAGTACTATTATTTGTTCTGTGCAGGTAGTCGCTACTTCTGACGGTGACCCCGCTACCCCGAGCATTCCTTCTAGGGCCTAATAATACACATGAGTCCAACATAACGATCTGCGTTGGCTCTCATTAAATTGTGTATTCGTACTGCTCGCTTGCTATGAGTTCCTGGTAGTTGGTAAGGCACCCGCTTGAATCAGAGAAATGCAAAAAAAACTCCAGAAATTTGTTTGGAGTTAGAAAATGTACTTTAAATCTGTTATTTAAATCTCATACCTAATAATCTTGTTTAAACTTACCTGGGACGTACTTGTAAGGAAGGTTTGACGGACTGAAGACATTTTTAAAGGTAGCTTGAAGTGTTGTTTCAAGAAGCTGATGATGATACCTGAGATGCATTTAAATAAATTATATCCTCAGTCTTTATTAATTCAACACCATATGAAATAATACATATAAATCATAAAATGACTTTTTGTTTACCTACACGCTTCGACCAAAGTAAAATAAATGGACTGGCCTTACCCATACAAAACGTCCGTGAAAAATAAGACAATTCGGATTTAGGGTACGGTCAACAAATAAACTATCTATCTATCTATCTATCTATCCAGCCACTGCTGAGTAAAGGCCTCTTCTCTATAGCGCCACTCCTGGCGGTCTTGTAAATAAACTAGGTGAAATTAAATTATTGAACTTCTTAAAAACTGTATTTTTACGGTACTTTAACAGATGCAATGTGTTTTCTAAAGTTATTTCAGTAGGTTTATAGTACAAAAAATCGCCAAAAAAAATTCAATTATTGAATGAAACTTTTACAAAAATACATGGTTCCCTTCTGTTTTATGTAGTTACGTATCTATTTTTCAGCTCTCAAACATACACAATATAAATCAATAGAAAAGCAAGTCCACCTAAGCTCTTCAGCTCAATCAATTTGTGAAAAATATATTTTTCATCACTCAATAAACTAAGAAAATATCATAAAAATCGTACGGAAACATAAATGTATAAAAATTCCAGTATTTAAGAAACTGCAGAGTGCAGTTTTAAGAAATTTGCACAATGAGTTTGTTTATACTACTTGGAATGACAGATCAAGAAGATGGCCCACCTGATGTTAAGTGGTACCCTCTGCCTATGAACAGTGCATTACCTCAGGTCACGTCCACCTAGGACGCGCCCTATGTGGCATTCCACTGCGCCCACCACCCTGAAACATAAAGATGAAAGTCCCATGTGGCCGTAATTTCATCGGCACCCTTACCCTTCAAACCGGAACACAGCAATGCGAGCACTACTGCTTTGCGGCAGAAACAGGTATGGTGGTAGTACTTCCCCGGACGAACTCTTTTACAAAAAAGCTCTACTACTACTAACCGTTTTTTGGCGTATAGAATTCATTGTGTAGAAAATGATCAGAGCAAATACGGGAAAATGTATTCCACTTCCAAAAGTCGTCTGTTCTTGCTCGTCTTATGACTTCTATCCATTTTTGTTTACCTTAGTTTTTTTTTGGAAAGCTATAAGGTTAATTAACATGCCATTACATATTATATGCAATTACCTAAAGCGACGTGCTTAGCAATGTTTTGACGTAAATAATGCAAATTACAATTCTAAATCAATACGATACCCCTTAGGCATCAGATTTTTTTGCAGTCTGTACCGGACCATCCGTCATGCGTGAAGTCTTGTCAAATATTTCGTCGCTGTAGTTGGAAAACTAAATAAGTAATAACAACAACAAAACCAACATCGCGAGAAAAACGCGATTTACTGTTTTATTGCGTCAAAAATAGCAATAGCTTTTTTATCGTAACTAATTTTTCAGTCCGTGTTTTGATATGTTATAGATTGGTACTGTATGTATTTTCGAATTTAATGATAATATATTTTAGTTCTTTTGATTAAGAGAAAAAAATAAAAAAACGACTATGTATTTTTCCCTCGCCAAAGTTTTGAATAATTGAAATGATCTATTATTTACTTATTTGAATATGACAATCCTATCCATGGGTATAGATTTATATAATATTAAAATACATTTTAAAATAAAACCAACTTATAATCATTTCTTTTTATCAAGACTGAATATTAGAAAACTACTGAAACACCTACATTATTTTAGCAGACTTATAAATTCAAAGTAAGTGACATAACAAACTTATCATACGACTAATGCTTATAAAATCAACAAAATGAAAAAAAATTGTGGAACATAATAATTCTAAGTATCAAAAAGAAAAAGGTATGTCGACTAAAATTAAAACTATCTACGAGTATAAACTTGTGTCTGTTAACTTTCATTCAGAGTGGGGAACATTGAGATAATGTCCTGGGGCGTAGTCCTCCTTGTCGCTCGTCCTCTAGTGCAAGACGTGTCCATCGACATGTATGGGCCATCATAACCATGCAATAAAGTCGATTTCGCAAAATGTGTTACTTATGTAGTTTTCCTACCACACGACGATTTATAAGTTTTTTATCAATTGATGAAAATTATATTACAAAACCTTTACTTACGAATTAAATGCGATGCCTGAAGCTTTATTTGTATTTCTTGTGTTGTTTGCACTTGCAGAAAAGCACAGGAAGGCATTGTATCACCAAGGTATCTAATTTTGGTATTTTTCAGCATAGCTGTCACTCGTTGCCGTGACAAAGACTGACTGAAGCGAAGTATACTAGCTAGGTCTGTTTAGAAGCTTCAAAACTATCGTTCCCTAAGGCCCGTCCATTCATTTTATTTACGTCGATGCCTACACGCATGATACTTCAGAGTTGATTTTTACATGCTTGTTTGGCTTTTGGTATTTCAAGGCACTCGTCTAATAAATTCTGTAAAAGGTTCTTAGAGCAAAATAATATAAGTTTAAGAAATAGAAATAACTACACGTGGGAGAAAGCGACCATCAAATTTTCAACAACTTTATTCCATTCCCGAAATAGTTATTCCAAGTTTTCCAAGCCCATATAAAAGTTCTAACTAAACTACAGATAAAAATGTGATAATAAAACGATTTCTACACTTTTATTAGTTGAGACGTTGAAGTTTGATATCAGATTCTGTGAGATAGAATTATATTATGGTAATAGAAGGTGATCTTTAGCATCCGGTGCCGCCCAAGGCATTGTCGCGGCGACGACAAGCCTGTCCCGACCACGTTATTAAAATTATTTATAATTCCATTTTGGTCTCCGGAAACCTGGACAATGTCTACATACTAACTTTTACATAATCTGGACGGACAATTCATACCATCTATAGAGTAATTTGAGGAGGTTTCTTTCTGGTAGGGCGTGGGATGGGGGACAGAATTTCAATGCCGCATAATTTGATCATCATTATTAGGGTGGTATACACGATAACTTATTACTCTGTAACCCGAGGAACATTTTAATGAGACAAGTGATAAAAGAAATAAATCAGTAAATTAAATAAACGATATAAAAGTGTATTTTCTGTCCAAGTGTAAATTTCAAGTTATTGGATTATAGTAAACCGAAATCTCCTTCTAAAATATGCTCTGAAGGAGATAGGAGGAAAGTCTTACAAAAACTATGAGTGTTGTAAACGGTCTCACTTATTCTGGGCTAACTATTGCACCAGCTACTGGCCCAGCCATTGGCCCAGCTATAGGTCCATCGTGTACAAGGCCTTTAATAAACAACCAACACACAGTTTTACCCAAAATATAACCGATCGACTGTTTTCGTTTGCGCAGAAAGGCTCAGACTGATATCCGACTGTAGCTGAACGTATAGTATAGCTCTGACCCGCCTTTTAGCTTTGTCTCGTTCATATCTAAGAGTCGACCGGCCGCGAGTTTACCGCGTAATCGATTAACCAATAACAGCGCAAGATTTTAGCGCGCAATTGCTATTGCTATATAGAAAGAACGTTCCCGCGCTATAGATATTAGTCTACGGCGCAGGTACATCGGGGCGACTTATATTTTGGGTAAAACTATTTCTTCCAGTCATCTGAAGCTTTTCTATCTGATTCTAATCTGGGGTCATATTGCGTAGTAGACTGACGTTGGATTTCGATGGAGATCCATGATTCATTGCGCAGCGTGTTTTAAATATTTATGTTCTTGGAAAAAAGCTAAAACACGCTGCGCAATGAACAGCAAACTGGTAATCGACATCAAACGTCAGTGTACTACGCAATACCCCGGCTGACTACGCAATTCCCCGGCTGGACATCGTGTGGTAGGTGGTTTGAAATAGAATACGTCATGTCTCATCTAGCTACACATAGGTAACTATCACGATTCCAAATTCCAATTCAAAATATCTTCCAAATATTCTACAAAAACATCTCCATTCTACTTTCCTCAAAGGCAGCCATAATTAAACGTCAAAAAAGTCTCCATTGTAATAGAGTTAACCGTGAAATAGACAATCAGTGTTCTATATTCACTTTTTTTAAATAAACTAGGTAAGTGTAATGTCTACGAAAGTAATTTAATTTAGTAAAGTAGGACGTGCTTTACTTGCAAGATTAAAAATGTTTGTCTGCATAAATGTTTCAATTTGGTCATAAATAGTATGATATATGGCCCTGTATGTTTCACCGCGAACAAAAAACAGACAGACTAAAAAAAGTTTATATTATGTGTTCAATTATCAATGTGTTTAGTAGTAGTAGAGCTTTTTTGTGAAAGAGTTCGTCCGGGGAAGTACTACCTCCGTACCTATTTCTGCTGCGAAGCAGTAGTGCTCGCATTGCTGTGTTCCGGTTTGAAGGGTATGGGGTGCCGGTGAAATTACAGGCACATGAGACTTTTCATCTTTATGTCTCAGGGTGGCGGGCGCAGTGCAATGCCACATAGGGTGCATCCTAGGTGGACGTAACCTATGTGGTAATGCGTTGTTAAAGGCAACATTACCGCTTAACATCAGGTGGACCATCTGCTTGTTCCGTCATTCACAAAGTTAATAAAAAAAGAATATAAATACTTAAAAAGTTTATTTGTGTTCTTACTGGAAAAAAGCGCTATCAGAGTCAGTCATGGGAAGCAATGGCGGAAATGAGCTCACCACTTGTCACGTCTATTTCCCACGACGGTGCAACCCACGGTGAAAAGAGCTCCATTTGAGGCTCTGCTCGGAAAGAAAGGCTATGTATGTATGCATGTATTATTCTTATTTAGTCATTCTATTTTTTTTCTTCAAAGTACAGACACACCGATTGTATTGATTGATGATAAGTTAATCCATGCTAGTAATTTACCGAGCCATATAAATCAATAAAAGGTATTTCGTCTGTACGTTTCTACGAGGCATCAAAATCTCGTTTTTCCTAGTTTATTACAGACAAGTTTACTAATAAGACTCATCAAATCCCCATTGCCTAAACTACGATACACTTTTATAGGCTTGTGTAATCAATCTTAGGCAATAAACGTCACTGGGTGAGAAAAACTCCTTAGCTCTATTAAGTACTTTATCTCTTTCATTCTTAAAGCGAAAGAGTGATACAGAAAGGTTTATCTCACCTGCTTTGAAGCAATCAGTCATTTCCACACTGAAGTGTTAAAAGCTTTCATTATTCTAATCAGTGTTTAAAATGTTTTCTACCTGGGAAGATACATTTAAATGCTAGATAAATTACAGACGACAGTTTAGATTATGTGCATTTCGTAAATTTTTGTTTATTTGTTCACCGTCAAGGGAATGACACCCCTGTGGCGCGGCGAGCGAAGGTTTGCTTGCGACGCAGGAGGTTGCGGGTTCGATTCCCGCCTCGGAACAAATAATTGTACGATCTGCAGATATGTGTTCAGGGTGTTCTGGGTATTTCCTATGTATAATAAAAAAAACTGTCTATTCAATGTATTGTATTAATTATATCAGTTATCTAGTACCCATAACACAAGCTCTGCTTAGCTTGGGGCCAGATAATGTT
The DNA here is from genome assembly GCA_932527175.1 of Operophtera brumata. Lineage (NCBI taxonomy): Eukaryota > Metazoa > Arthropoda > Insecta > Lepidoptera > Geometridae > Operophtera > Operophtera brumata. The sequence continues at coordinate 15,336,790 of OW052239.1, read as the reverse complement.
GTGTGAACTGTTCAGCTTTTTTTATTATTTATTTATTAATTATGAAATACGATGTAAACAAATAAGATGGATTCGATACTCACATGTTCTACGATGATCAGCGAGTTTTTTTTTCATATTAGTTGTTATTGTTTTATTTTGGGTAGCTTTTAATAACTAAAGGTCTCGTCTCCATTCCCGTCTACATCCTGCGATGACGTATTAGAAATTTTGGTCGCGTGTATCTAGATTTTTCTCACCAATGAGGGGTTTTCACGGCCGTTTCACATCATGTTTATAGCCTTGAAAATAGATGGCGCCAGCTCTGTACAAGTAAAAAACTAAAACTATTTTGACAGAGCTAAAGTAGCTCTGTCACAATAAACTGAAATGTCAACGTCAACAACGTAGTGATATATTTTCGTGATATTTACACAAAAGCACAGACAATGCATTTGTTATTTTGACAAGTATTCTTGAGTCAGCGCCATCTATCGAGCTAAATCGAACTACTTTTTTTTTATTCGTTACTGAAAAGCCCTCATTATAAAACATGTGCAAGTGATATTTGGTGACCCATATCCCAGACTTATTTTTTGAAATTGAATTACTTGATTAGTTAAATTATATAGCAGAGAAAAAACATCCAAGCAACCAATCAAAAAATTTAAAGAAAAAAAAACGTGTGCATCTTTCTCCAACGTTTATTAGTTCTGCAAGCTATATGGCCTGCCCATTGCCACTTCAACTTGCTAATTCTGAGAGCTATGTCGGTGATCTTGGTTCTTGTACGGATCTTCTCATTTCGTGTACTATCACGTAGTGAAACTGCAAGCAGCTCTCTCCACAGCCCGCTAAGTACCTATGAGTTTTTTCATGCGGCCAATAGTTAGCTACCACGTCTTAGTGTCGTAACTCATCCTGGCAACACGTACTGATTAGACTTTGTTCTTAAGGCTCTGTGTATCTGTGACGCGAAGATATGACGTAGTTTCCCAAACGCTGTCCATTCGAGTTTGAGTTCAAGTTGGATTCGTCGGCTGACTTCTGTCGAAATTGGACCTATCTGGTTCGATGGTCTGACGCAAATGTACATGGTGGTTGTGAAATTCAATGTTTTTTTTTTGTACAGTTCACTCAACATTATCTTGCCCCAAGCTAAGAGCTTGTGTTATGGGTACTAGATAACTGATATACTTAATACAATACATTACATAAACAGATATTTTTTATTATACATAGAAAATATCCAGAACAGTCTGAACAAATCTCTGCAGATCGTACAAATATTTGTTCCGAGTCGTGAATCGAACCAGCAACCTCCTGCGTCGCAGGCGAACCATCGCCCGCCACGCCACAGAGGTCGTCATGTTATATAAACTCTACCTAGTAGAATCTATTTGTAAAGTACCTCTTACTTTTCCTAATTGATTTCAGCTTTTTTCCTGTTAGATTGCATCCCAAAGGTAACGAGTCCCGTCAACTCTTGAAAACGATTGACCCTTCAGAGGTAGCAATCAATAATTGAGAATCTAATAAAGAAAGTTCTCCCTTGATGTTATCCTTAAGGTGGAAGCTCACGCTTGCGGAGCGAAATGCAATTTTTTGGTGTTTTTTGCCCATTACAGCTCTTCAACACTTCTTAAGATAGTGAAAGTTGAGTTCGCGAGAACTAGGAGACTTTACACACATATTTTAATTGATAGTATCCCATAAATATTATCAGTTTAGCTACGATACCCCCTAAACACATTTTTACAGTGTTTTTTTTTGTTTAGGGGTATCGTAGCTAAACTGATGATATTTATGGGATAGTATCAATTAAAACATGTGTGTTAAGTCTCCTAGTTCTCGCGAACTCAACTTTCACTATCTGAAGAAGTGTTGATGAGCTGTAATGGGCAAAAAACAAAAAAAAAGAATCTCGCGCCGCAAGCGTGAGCATTCACCTTAAGTATGTTTTCGTAACCAAGTTTTATAGCAGATAATGTTTTTTTTTTTTCAAAGAAAAATATATATGTATTTAAATATAACATTAAGTAATTTGAAACAGTTGGTTCCAAACTTAAACAAAATCCAAAAAAATAAAAATTCTAATCGGTCTACTAATAAACACACAATATCCTTGAAATATTTACACTATGTCTATTATAGTATATATTCTGTGACTATGTTTTGTGTCTTTATCGCTTGTCAATGCAAAACATAAAACAATGTGTTAATGTTCCAAGTATAATCCTTATTATGTTTAGTAACAGTGTATATTTTGTCTCAAAATAATAATATGCTTACGTACCTACCTACAGGGTAACCTGCGCATCTAATAAGAAACAATGCATAACTTTCGGAGGTTTTAGTATTTTACAAGAAAAACAAAGACCGGTTGAAAAGCACTCTCCTTGATCACCTCCACGTAAGTATAAGCTCTCGTATAATGCTAGGTAACGGTGTCATTCCAACAAAACACCTCGTAATCGATCCGACACCGAGAGGTATCTCGTTAGCACTGTAATTGGACAAATCAAAGACGCCCACCGCAACACCACAGTTTGCTGCACTGTAATAGCCACGTAACTGTATATATTATAACAACAGCATTTGAATATACTAGTATGTGGACTGCGTCATATAAAACATACATACATAGACACACGCTTTTTCCTCGAAAGGGTAGGCAGAGCCTCAATCAGCCTCTTTTCACTGTGGGTACACCAACTTGGGAATATAGACGTGACAAGGGGTGAGCTCATCGCAAGCATTGCTTCCTACGACTGACTCAGCTAACGCTTTCCTCCAGTAATACCTTACACATTTCTTAATAAGCTAGCAGCCAGAACAAATCTTATACAAACGAAACTTACTAATAGTCCGGGTAAAGATTTATAATACAAACCATAAAAATCATTCTATAATTTTTAAGTTATCATCATCACGTTTGTATACGTCACAGACCTATAATTACACTAGATAACGCAAGTGCACCTAACTTTGCGTGTCACTGCTATTCCGAAGTAGGTGCACTGCACCTATTAGTAAACCTCAAATCAGTTCGCTCTCGGCTGTCTTCGCGATAGCACGTCGGATGTTAATAGAAAAATGCCTAATTGCGCGATAATGAACGGTAAAAAATCTTCAAAATCAGCTAGCCGGGCGAATGGAGATATTTCGTAGCAAAGTAGGTACATTTTTTTTTTATTAAACGAATATAATGCAAACAAGCTCACTTCCTTCCTGATGTAAATTGGCTACCGTCGCTTATAGACACCGGCAACACCGGGGTAATTGTCGGTATTGTCTATTCATAAGCCGGATACATCTTCTTTTTTTTATGTACTGTTTTTTCAGGTTTACTTTCTTTACAATTCAGAAAAAATTAATAATGTGGTTTTCCTGGTCTTTTATGAACCTACAAACTTATTTACTGCAAAAAAATTACATGGTGACATCGTGACCATTCAGAACTTCGCACGCTCACGTCGTCTTATTAGTGCACAGTATGTGTACGAATAATTGGAAAAATAAAAGGTTTCGCAACAATAATGGGTAAGTAACTGTCGAACCGGTCTCGACTTTGCAAGAGAATGGAAATAGTTTTTGTAATGGGCAGTACCTGGACTAGAAGAGTTAGGATAGTAATGAGATGATCTGTTTCTTACTTGAGTCTCATTGATGGAACAGGGAACTTTTTAATTATGGCCTCCTGATTTTGCTGTTGTCAAATATTAATAATGTTAAACGTTTTTTATTAAAATATATATTTTTCAAAACAAGGGTTTATAAAATTAGTGATCGAAACGGTGTGCTGATCAAATTGAGCGCGAACACTGACTGTCTACTATTATCCATTGAGGAGTTCCGTTGTCCACCTTTAGTCTACATCATTAGATCAGCTCGTTGTTACTATAATATTGTATTGTCATCGGAACTTAGGTATGCCAAATTTCAGCTCAATCGAACACCGGCGAGTGGGTCAAATTTAACTTGTAAGATTTGATTACACCAGGACAGGTAAAACTAAATAAAAGCTTGTAACAATAGGTCAATTTGTTAGTCTCAATGTCATGACTTTTCGTGTACAATTTCCACCCCTTTGAAAAGATACGTAATACACTCATATATAATTTGAATTTTACACGATATTACTGAATAAAAACCTCTAGAAATTAAAACACTGCCAGACCATTTACGCGACTGTTGAGTTGATATATAGTTGTCTATCATGAAATAACTGATTGGGCCAACCTGAGAAATTACAAGTAAGGAAAACACTACAAAAACGATGTTAACCCCTTTTTGACGAACATTTATCTGATGATATAAAACCCTTGCAATCACTTAAATTACCTGTTTAATTCCCGGTTATAAAACTATAACAAAGAATAACATCCTACTGGTGGTTTATCAACCCGTATGAACTTTACGATTATAACCCACATCTCTCGAATCCATTCACAAAACTCATACAAGTGCTTCTTACGGAACACATTAACATCTTAGACGATAAACGGAAAACACATAAAGCTCTTACCAGAATAATATTCATTGTTCCTAAAACAAACATGGTGTTGAGCAAAAATGCTAGTATTGTGTAATTACTCAGAGTGATGACAAAGCGCGTACAAAGGTATCATTCATTGGTATGAACACCAGTAGACGCATATCGCGTCCGCAAAAACAAAGGAGTTATCCTTTTTGGTAAATTATACTCTCATCATCATCATAAGCCTACAGAAGTCAACTGTCCACTGCTGGACATTTTTTTCTTTTTTTTTAACATTGTTTTTTTTTTAACACGATGACATCTTTTGGTAAGCTACGACGTGGCCGAAGATGGAGCACAAAAGTCTAGAAGGTACCTATTCACTCTAGCCTTGAAGAGACCCAGATTAGACATAGGCCTCCTCTATAGAATGCCATGATGAACGGTTTTAAGCACTTCTATCTACCGACTTCCTGCAACCTTTATAATGTCGTTGGTCCATTGAGAGGCTTCCTCTTCTGCGTCATCGGTTTGTGGTCGCCATTCGAGTTTTTTTTTAACGATTATCTGTTCTGTGACCTGATTTCTGTGGAGTAGCTGCTCATTGCTACTTCAACTGGCTAATTCTGAGAGCTATATCAGTAATCTTAGTTTTTCTACGGATCTGCTTATTACGGATTATATTACGTAGTGAAGCTCCGAGCATAGGTCTCTTCAAAGCTCCCTGCGTTACTTTGAGATTTTCCATGTGGCTATAGTTAGCGGTCACATCTCATCAGTGCGGTAAGTCATCAGTGGCAACATGCACTGATAATAGACTCAGGTATTTTACCAAAAAAGAGTTAAGATTCGTAGTTCACAGACACGTCCTGATAGTTTTACTGCGCGAATAACAGCACTTCATTTGATTACCTACATACAAATCTAAACCTGCCTACGTAACGCAAGGTTCATGTGCGCTATATCACTTCCTTTTACTCTTCTACATTGTGATTGAGCAATCTAACGTTTGATAACCAGCCTAACTGGGTCCTTTTGGACACTCCCAGCCTTTTCCTTATCTTTAGATAAGAGATCATTGTAAACTGGTCGGTTTGGACAAAGGTGGAAGATAGGAGCGATCCGGATTGCTGTTTGCTCTGTTTGCCGAATGAGATGGATTGGTGACGAATCTAAAGCTATTCAATAGTACTTAGAATTCACAATCGCTCAAAATATCATCGGAAATATGGCACACTGCATAACACGATACAACTGAATACCCGTGCTCCGCTACGGTCAATCCCAAGTGTTACTACATCATATTCTGTAGCGCTACTCATCAGCTTTCGGTTAATAGAATAGAATTTAATTTAAAAAAAACTGAAAAAAGTATCCTATGTCCTCCCTCATGATACACACAATAACTTTATTAAATTTTATCAAGATCGGTTAAGCCATTTATTCGTGAAAAGTCTTAGCAAACAGTTATAACCGAGACAGTCAGAGTTTTTTTCGTATTTTATGTACCTAAGTGCTTCGATTATAGGCGCAAGACAAAAAAAAACTCTGAGCCTAAGTGTGATGTAAGAATGTGATGTGATCTGATAAATATGCTGTAATATCTTAATATTATAATGAAAAACAGTGGAGTTTTTACTGGATTTGAAAAACAAATATATAATATACCTGTCTCAAACAAAGTGGACCCAAAGTCTTATCAAATGCCACTAGTTTTTCTGATTTAGGCTGCATTTAATTATTACGTTTTAATATCATTACAGAGTTATGACACAGTGGAATAAATAGTCCAACTTGCTGTGATCAGGACCAAGGGCGCTTTTTGCAATATGACTTCTTCTTCTTTGTCCTCGCTCATTCCCGTTACTCGGGATCGGCTTTCCTAATCATGTGGCACCATGTATTTCACTGGTTCGTGTCGTCTTTGGTTAGGCCAAGTATCTTCATGTCATTCTCGACATTTGTCAACCATTTGGTTTGAAGTCTTCCTCTTCCCCTTTTTTTAATGGCATTGGAACAGCACTTTTTCACGACGTGATCTTCTGGTCTACGCATAACATGCCCGTACCATCTCAGCCTTGATTCTGATATTGCAATAAGACTTGGCCTGCCTTATATATTCTGCGTTATTGATAACTAAAACATTACACTAAAATGTTCAATGCACTACCGAACCATTCTTTTCTGATTATTGTCAGTTCCTGCCTCAATTACCGTCACTTAAATATGTTCAGTCAACCTTGCAAGTCGCAGAAAATGGTCGTGACTAAATTTAAGAAACAAGTCTAACAAACACGATACAAATCTTAAGGAAAAGGTTCGCTAATTTGTTGTAAACATTCAAAAGACGTGACTGAAGAAAGTGCTTGATCAAGTGCACCAGATGTAGAGTGCAAAGTTATGCAACCGACCTAGAAAGTGTAGCACTTATTTACGGTACGGTTAGACTCAAAATGAGCGACTACATTCAATCAAAGAAAGTGGCAACTGGATGGGACGAGCCGAAAACCAGCGTTGGTGGACCGTCTTAGGAGAAACACTGTCTAACCAGGCCAGATTCTTTAGGGTTATGCCAGTATAACTCACATACACACCAAACCACCACATACCAGCAGCATACCAGCTCAGCATACCACACCAATAGGATATTAAACGACCTCTGACTTCGACTTTTGAGGTAATGCACTGTTCATAGGCTGAGGTTACCGCATAACATCAGGTGGTCCATCTGCTTGTTCCGTCATTCAAGTGAGTAGTATTAAAAAAAAAAAAAAAAAACTCCGATTTTGACGATTTCTGCAGCGCGGCGGTCGAAGGTTCGCCTTCGACACAGAAGGTTGCGGGTTCGATTCCCGCCTCGGAACAAATATTTGTGCGATCTGCAGATATTTGTTCAGGGTGTTCTCGGTATTTAATATATCTAATACAAAATATCTATCTATGTAATGTATTATTGTATTAAGACATTTACAGAAATAATAATACAAGGTATATACAAAATACATATGAAACAGTTGAACCTACCTGAAGACCGCTGCTAGCGATCTAAAGGTATTAAGTATATCAGCTACCTAGTACCCATAACACAAGCTCTGATTAGCTTGGGGCTAGATAATGTCGTGTCAACTGTCCAGCATTATTAATTTATTTATTTTATTTTTATTGAAATAAATGTTACGTGTGCATACTGACAAATCAGTGATTACGAGATGATAGAACTAACTATCAAACAAATTATATCAATTTATCAATATCGAGAGCATTTTTATAGTGCTTCGTTAGTCGCCCCGCCTTCGATTACTACAGTTCGCTTTACATCTGATAAGTAAAAGTAAGAGCTTGCACTCCTCGGGCGGTTAATGTAAGCAATAATTGCAACGTTTCATTTAAAAAGAAGAACTATCATAAATAACCCCGTCACCGTGGTGTGTCCGGCCTAAGAATAGAATCCTCCGTCTTCTCCCGTGGATGTCATAAAAGTAGGTAAGAGGTTGCTCTCCTCGAGCGGTTAATGTAAGCAATAATTGCAACTTTTCATTTAAAAAGAAGAACTATCTTAAATAACCCCGTCACCGCTGTGTGTCCGGGAAATAGAATCCTCTGTCTTCTCCCGAGGATGTCATAAAATTAGGTAAGAGGTTGCACTCCTCGGGCGGTTAATGTAAGCAATAATTGCAACGTTTCATTTAAAAAGAGGAACTATCATAAATAACCCCGTCACCGTGGTGTGTCCGGCCTAAGAATAGAATCCTCCGTCTTCTCCCGTGGATATCATAAAAGTAGGTAAGAGGTTGCACTCCTCGGGCGGTTAATGTAAGCAATAATTGCAACGTTTCATTAAACAAGTCATTAATTTTGTAAAAATTAAGAACCCTCAACGCAATGACACGGCTGAACCGATTTTGATCAAACATAGCTAAGAAAACTACCGACACATACACCTTTCAAACAAAAAAAAACAAAAACAAAATCGGTTCATCCGTTTGGGGGCTACGATGCCACAGACAGACACACACACAGACACGTCAAACTTATAACAACCCCGTCGTTTTTGCGTCGGTGGTTAAAAAGAAAAACTACCATAAATACACCCGTCACCTTGGTGTGACCGGCCTAAGAATATAATTCTCCGTCTCCTCCCGTGGATGTCGTAAAAGCCGACTAAGAGATTACCCGGACTTGTTGATAAGATTTGATTTGTCGATTAGTTCCTGTTTGATCCATTGTTAATGATCCAATCCATTCTCAATGGATCGAACAGGAACTACTCGATAAATTCCTGGCTGCTAGCTTATTATGGAATGTGTTATTACTAGAAGAAAGCGTTAGCCAAGTCAGTCGTGGGAAACAATCGCGGCGATGAGCTCACCACTTGTCACGTCTATATTCCACGATGGTGCAACCCACGTGAAAAGTGGCCCATTTAGGCGCTGCCTACCCCTTCGGGGAAAAAGGCGTGTATGTATGTAGATATCTTATTAAAGCGAACACTACGAGTAGAAGCTATGCGGCACGAAGGATGGCTTTCATCGGAAGCTATTTTTTACCCGACTACGGCGAAGCAAAAACGAGGGTTATGACTCTTACCGGTATGTATGTATGTATGTATATTTTTCTGATCCTACATTACTTCTAAACTAAGAATCATAATTTGACAAATGAGTTATCGTTGGAAGAGTCTTGATCGTCTGCTGGTTATAGGATAAATTGAAAAATCTAATAAATTGATAAATTGAATATAGCGCCATCTAGAAGACACAATGGCACAAAAAATATTTTTACTAATGATGCCGTGGGACTCTTCCCGCCATTTTCGAAAAGAGACGTTGTCTACTTTTATTTTATTTCTTTTCCTAGTGTTTTCTTGAGTTATTTTGTGTTATTTTGGTGGCATTTTAACTAATGTAGCTCGTTTAAAAAGCACAAGTGTAGTGAAATGAAATGGAAGTGAATTGCGTGACTTTTGAAATTGGTGGAAATTGTCTACCAAAGTTTTAGTAAAATTGGCCACCGTTTTACTAAAATATGATTTGACTGTGATTTTGACGACTTGGAAGGAGTAGTGTAACGTTGCAAAATAAAGTGAAAATACAGATACTTGAAAATCGCAAATGCACAAGCCAAAAAAAAAAATATGCCGTGTTGGCTGTCATAAGAAAGGACTCAAGTAACACATTTCAAATATATCTATTGCTAGCTGTTGCTTGCGGCTTTGCTTGCATGCACCCGATAATTGTGAAAACATTCTTAAATCACGCGTCAATCCAAACCTACCCAAAATACTTATATGACGATCATTTGTAGTTTAAAGTGGATGCTCTCTCCAATTGAGGCGCGAAATTATTATTTTTTGTTTTTATTTGCTCTTTACAGCTCATAACACTTCTTCAGATATCGAAAGTTGATTCCGCGAAAACTAGGAGACTTAGCACACATGTTTTAAATAGTATCTCATAAATATCATCAGTTTAGCTACGATCGCCCTAAACACATATTTACAGTGTTTTTTTTTTGTATCGTATCTAATCTAATCGTGAACAAAAAACGCCAAAAAATTAAATTTCGCGCCTCATTCTAGAGCGTCCATCTTAAAAGATTCAGATTTCATTCATTTCAGATGAACTTTGAAAAGCGAAATAGATGCTATTCCAATCGATTCGTTACAGCTTAGGTACCTGAAATTGCTTAATTGAATGTCTCAAAATTGGTAACAAAGCTCAAAGCTCAAAACATCAAACAATGAATCAGCTCAATCATCATCAATGTCAAAGCTCTTAACATTCTGCAAAAACTACGGCAAAAGCTACTGAAATATTAATAAGAAACTTGATGAAGTACCTACCATCGTAAATGAATGGAAGTAATCGGGACGCGTTTGGCAGACGCAAATATTTGACGCCCTATCCATCACAGCTCATTGCTTGTCCGACTCAAATTACGCGTAAATACCTCTTCGAGCTTTTTCCTTTTAACTTATAATATTCTGGAACATATTTGAATTGATTTATTTGCAAAAAAATAGCAATTATCCCCTTTCCGGCGGTTTGGATGAAATGTTTAAGCTTGTTATGTTTTTTTATACAACTTAGAATTTAGATGACAGAACAAGCAGATGGTCCATCTGATGTTAAGTGGTATCCTGTGCCTATGAACAGTGCATTATCTCATAGGCCACGTCCACCAAGTACGCGCCCTATGTGATATTGCACTGCGCCCGTCACCCTGAGACATAAAGATGGAAAGTCTCATGTGCCTGTAATTTCATCGACACGCATACCCTTTAAACCGGAACACAGTAATGCGAGCACTACTGCTTTGCCGCAGAAATAGGTATGGTGGTAGTACAACCCCGGACGAACTCTTTCACAAAAAAGCTCTACTACTAACAAAATCGCTTTACATCGAAATCAATACAATAATGTGGATTAAGTTCAACCTAACTATCAAAGATTGCCTACAAAAACTCCATGTCTTGTTACGTAACTTATAATTACTCTAACGAACTAAAACGAGAAATATCTGTTTGCAATTACACTCATGTTTTAATTCAAACATAGCTCGACCTTAATTCGTGATTACAGTACCTACCACACGCCCAAGAGTTTATGTTTATGTTTTTCTAGCGGTTTCAGTCCCAGAAACTCAAATCCATATTGAATTGAACTAGGCTTTAATTAAAGCCTTCGTATCGAGCTATGGCCACTAAGCTTACCGCTCGTTCACAATGGTGTACATGTACAGTTTCTGAACTTGATTCAAGCTATGGTTTTCGGTGACAAAATTACATAAAAAATATTTCTTTAAATTTAGAATTCTACGTAAAAAAACATGATTTATGAGCGACACATACAAGACAAATCAGTGTCATACATATGCGAATATGTATGACAGTAAAACTTTTGCAAACACACAAACAAACAAACTTATTATGTCGTTTGCTTTTATTCTCTAAAAACTAATTTGTTACCTATATAATTCATACTTACATTACTTATACCTAGCGATATATTGTGTTAACCTGCCCTAATTGTTATACCTACATAATACGTGTACAACGGAACTGGCTGCACTTTTAGAATTACGTACTAGATTTTAGATTACTTTATAGTGTTATACGAGTATAGTGTTTCTATTTGTTGTACCAAATAAATAAAATAAATAAATATATACACGTTTCATTATCATTACCAACCTTTTGGCATCGATTGCTGAACGAGGCCTGCCCCATATAATGCAATGCGGAGATTTGACATAATCACCACGCTTGGCACCAGGATTGGCACAGCATTGATGTTGATTACTCAGGTGGATGCTGTTACCCATCCGCTAGTGTTTTTTTTTTATTCGACTTGAATGACGGAACAAGCAGATGGCCCACCTGATGTTAAGCGGTAACCTGTGCCTATGAACAGTGCATTACCTCATAGGTCACGTCCACCTAGGACGCACCCTATGTGTCATTGCACTGCGCCCGCCAACCTGAGACATAAAGATGAAAAGTCTCATGTGCCTGTAATTTCATCAGCACCCTTACCCTTCAAACCGGAATACAGCAATGAGAGCACTACTGCTTTGTGGCAGAAATAGGTATGGTGGTAGTACTTCCCCGGACGAACTCTTTCACAAAAAAGCTCTACTACTACTAAAAAGTACTGTATTCCCTTAGACGGCTTTTACGACCTCCACGAGAAGAGATAGAAGAGTCTATTCTTAGGCTGGACACGTTACGGAACCAATCGTAAAAATGACCATTCGAGCGCTCAAACATCTGCAAGAGCAACGCTATTCCAGTAGAAATGCTTGGCCAGATATATACCGTACCGTGCCGTGCTTCCATTGTGACAGGGCCCTTATACGAAACCTGTAATGAGGTCGCGAGGGGTCACTTCGCGTGATCCCTGCTATAAAGTTACGTTTTCAGATTTACAGCACAATCTGATACCCCTTATATAGAGGTCACGAACTGCGCGCCATTAATACTGCCGCCATAAGAAAAAAGGACGTGTCTACCAAAACTTAGAAATTGAGAAAAAAATTGTTTAGTATTTTTTAAACCAAAAAATTCGCTGCGAGAAACAGAATTATTAAATAAAAAAAATGTTTATGCTAAAGTGTGAATTAAAGTAAGATCTATTGAAATACAGATTCAAATTTGAATAAAACCAATTATATTTATTAAATAAATAACATTTTCTTTTTCATTTTAGTAAAAAAATACTGGAAAATACTGAATACTGCAATGAAAAGACGTTTCTGGCTAGATGCTTCTATTCAACTTAGTAATCAACGAAACATCTTTCTTACTTAGTAATTATGAGTTATCAGGCTATCGTTACCTAAATAAAAAAGCCATTTTTAACCATTAACTGCTTTTCAACTTAGTAATACATACCTAATTTCAGTGAACTTAAAATATTACCGTAAGAAACGCCCATGTTGCATATTTTAAGGTTCAGACACCTTATCAATCCTTAACTATATTTAAACTAAAAACATTTTTTTCAAATATATTAATAATTTTTCTTCAAAAAAACCACAAAGTATGAGAATCAGACTTATATTTATAAGGAAAACAAAATTAAATAAGCAACTTAAACTTCTATGGCACACTTTTTCAACATAAAATTAATAATATCAAACTAAATATTATCAAAGATGGTACATTTTTTTTTTTCAAACATGTATTAATCATTTTTCTTGAAATAATACCACAAAGTATGAGAATCAGACTAACATTTTTAAGAAAACAAAACTAAATTAGCAACCTCAAACTTCAAGGGCACGCTTTTTCAACATAAAATAAACTCTTTCTGAAACATGTAATCTTCTGTAAACTGGCTATGTTTTTTTTTTATAGATTTCAGTATTACTCCCTTTAGTTTATATTTAGATACCATATCTTTCAGTTTTTTCATTTCTTTGGGAAATGGGAACAGATATATGATATAAAAAGTAGCCTATGCTTAGAACAACCTGTACCTATGCAAAATTTCAGCTCGATCCGTTTAGTAGTTTTGGCGTGAAGAGGTATGAAACATCCATACGACTGCAAACTGCAAACTTTCGCATTTATAATATTAGTTTCCCATCCAATTTTTTTTTCTAAAATTCCAACTACTTGTGTAGAACCCGCCTCGCAAAACTCAAGGCTCAAGACTCTTAATAAAATACAAATAAATTGCCGCCGAAACCGAAAATAATTTATAGGTACGAGTTATGTATCAGGTAATTAAACCAAAATTCATTAACCGCTACGACCCAGCACGGTGCAGGCTATTCGGACCATTTTCACAAAGTAAATAAACTTAAAATATTTATTAACATATTCAAAAAAACACTTTTAAAACAAGCTTTTATATCATCTAGAACCAAAGTGCTTGGAAAGACAAATCCAACGAGCCCAAACTCTATGAGGTTACTTCGTTTCCTTTCATGGCTCTTATGGCCGATGGCCTCCCAGCCGCTCCATCAGCAGGACCCTGATCATAACCTAGGACTAAAGTGCTTGAGAAGACAAATACAACCAACCCAACTGCGACGGCGGCGTTACTTCGTTTCGTTTAGGAGTTCCTATGGCCACCTTCGGTCTCCATCATCAGACCAGCTCGATTCATGACATTGCATTGTCACTGAACTTACATAATTCAGCTCAATCGGTTGAGAATAAGTAGTCTAAAATACAATCGCAAGATTTGTCACATCTAACACACACTAACCTAACAGGGCAAGTATATTAAAAGCTTGTAAGGAATAGCAAATTGTCACGATTGCACTTTACTTATTTATACATTGTTCGTATGATATTATATTAGTCTATGTTACATGTGTATACATAAATAAGCATAAAATAGTTTACGTACCTTATAATTTCGCCGCGGCTATATTTTTGAGAACCGCGCGCGCGTTTCGTCGTCCTGACTGCCTTTTTTTTTACGATGGGAAAATGCATTACGCATGTCCATCAGCTCGGGGAGAGCTGAGGGGGTCTGTCGGGCTCTCCGTTGGCTAGCACCCAACGGCATACCGACTAAAAACCCATCGATATTCCTTCCTTCACCTTAATGCTAGTGCATCATCAAACCACTCACCATCTGACGAGTGGTTTAGAGATGCACTAACACTTGACAGGGTCACGGGGTCCCGGTTGGATTCTACCGCGGCCCTGTCGGTGATTGTTCGCATAAAGCGAACCCCTCGGTCCCCCCCATGTGGGGGAATATCCTGGAATACGAAGGACATTCCCCGGTGTAGGAGACCTGTGCCATGCCAGATTGGGGCTCCCCGCACCCGAAACTGGCTGGCCACCATCGAGCAGAAGAAGGCGGTTGAATTGTCGCCGCCTTCTTCCGGTCCTCTTACGGTGGAGTATGTCAGCTTGAGGGTCCTCCTCCCTGACCCGCTCCGCAGCGACATGACCTCCTCGCAGAAGGAGACCATAGCCTCCCAGGATCTATCACTGTCAAGCATGGATTTAACCACGCTCGAGAGCGAGAGATCCTGGCCTATCACTGCTTCCAGCAATTGCCGCTGCGACGCCCAGGCGCTGCACACTTCAAGTGTGTGATGCGCCGTATCCTCAACGTCACTGCAGTGATGGCAGATTGGGCTTACCTCCCTGCGAGCTATTTTGTGCAGATACCGTCCAAAACATCCATGTCCGGATAGCATCTGCCTGGGCGCAACTGATCGTACAGCTCCAACCGCGTGCCCCACCACACCTCGCACGACTAGCAATACTTCGTAGAAAAGACGCAACTGCCACTTGCGACTGGCTATTTTTTTAAATACTAAAATGAAAAGGCTTTTCTACACAGAAGCGTTTTTTCTTCTTATTACCAAGCAGTAATGTCTTTTCATATTCTTATGAATTACATATAGTGTAAATAAATAAGACGGATCTACCTAAATGCGTTTTTTCAACCTAGTTGACGTCAGAAATGGCTTTCCTATTTCGTAAATATTATGACGTAGTTTCAAATGCGTCTTATTTAACAGTAAGATTTTTAGGGTTGTGTTTGTTTTAGCCGAATTAAAAAAACACTGGTAGATGCGTCTTTTTTTACTGATTCCGATGATGTATATAACTCAATTTTGAAAAAAATGTCAGAAGCGTCTTTTTTCCTTATGACGGCAGAATACACCTTAATAAGTTAGCCCATCGATTCTACCTTATCTAGAACGGTATCTTCATTATGGAATTAGCAATAAAGGTTAGTAAATTGGTCTGAGAGTAATCACATGAGGGTTGGCTTCTCTCAGCTTTGGAGAAATTCAGACTATCTGAAATCGATTGTAGATATTTTACAGCTGTCATATGTTGCCATGCTGTTGTGTGTCGGGCCTAAGAATAGACCCCCCCCCCCCCTGACTAAGGGATTACCCGGACTTGTTGATAAGATTCGTTCGTTAGGTATAAAATTTGTCCTGGCTGCTAGATATTATGGAATGTGTTATTACTGGAAGAAAGCGTTAACCGATTCAATCGTGGGAAACAATGGCGGCGATGAGCTCACCACTTGTCACGTCAAAATTCCACGATAGTGCAAACCCACTGTAAAAAAGGCCATTGAGGCTCTGTCTACCCGTTCAGGGAAATAGGCGTGTGTCTATGTATGTTTGTATAGTTGCCAGGTTCCTAGAAAAATGCGATACCTGGCTGGTTTTGTCTGGAATGATTTTGGCGAGACAGATGGGTTTACGATTAGCATTCCAATAAACGGCAATGAGCTTACAAACTGCTATAATGGAATGCTAAGTAATATTAATTCTGGGCATGTACCCAATTTCGTAAAATAATGTTTTTTTTTTCACTTGAAAAATGTAGGTATGTTCGCATTATTATCCTGAATCGGTTAAGCAAAATATCGTAAAGAACTCGGCATGTCCTATAAATAAATAAAAGTTAAGAAATGTGACTTTTTCGTGAAGGTTACTCCTGTGAGGTGCACTGAGTCCTTTCACCACGCTGGATCTTTCAGCATCTTTTATAACTAGAAAGAACCAGTCATAATGATAAACGAATGAAACCCTATAAAGGCGGGTGACAAAGTCCACTCGCCACAGCAACAACATACTGAAGCATCTAATTTCTTGGATAGTTATCACCAACGCAAGAGTATAAGTCTGCAAGCTCGGTCAACTACCTAACTAAACCTATAATTTAAAAGCCATGACTTCGCAATGGTTGGAATAGAAAAATCGATAGCTTAGCTATTGACCGACACAGTACAGGGTCGAGCGCTGACCGCTAGGCGTTCACACGATGTTATTTTCCCATTATCTACTGTGTTCTGGTTTTGGAACCAACAATCAACATGCCAACTGCCATGGATGATATCAGTCAAGGCGGACATGAGAACAGGCCACTTGCGAATAGAATGTAATGGTTTTTGATGCAAAAATCATCAAGGTGTGCCCAAATGTTAGAAAAATAAAAAGTTTAAATATGATCGTAGCAAAATATAAATCGTGTATATTGTATAAATCGCTGTTGGTTTACCAAAATAAAATAAAATAAAATATGGGATCAAAAATAGCATCACCGTTTACAAGGCTTAAGGGATCTGATTATGTTAAGCCAGGGATTTAGTAATCATCCACCCAATATAGGATTAGGGCTAATCCTATTGCCGAATAGACTTGCTACGAGTTCGTTTTAGTAAAGTGATTCCTTATTAACACCATGGAGTAGGGATATTGGCCTGAATAGGCCACGAGACTGTAAAGAAGAAACCTTATTTTAATACGCTTAAATATTTCATTTTTTTCGATGTTTAGAAGACCGTTGCCAACGTAGTTGCCTGGGAAACTTTGATTATATAGCGCCAGACAATTTTTTGTAATTCTCTAAGCTGGGAAATGATGGGTGAAGGTCTGTCGGGTTTTTTACTTTACATTTATGTGCGGTGTGATAATAAGTTATCAATTACGTTGACCTCTGTTCTTCGCATCGTGCCTGTTCCACTGAAGTATAGGCAAGGTAATCCTTTATTTAGCGCCTGTAGTGGAGCCGTAAACTAAATTAGCAATAAAATTTTATGGTATGGCGTGGAAACCTGACCCCGTATCATTTTGAATCGATCAGCACATAATGCTGTTGTGAGTAAGAATTTATAATAAGTCAGGGAAGCTATCAGTACCTCACGTCCACACGCTTAGCGGTGATGGTATCCGTGACAGGGTCTAGTGGTTAACGACTTTGGCACTTGGGAATAGGTGAGGGAAACGCGATGAGAGAGAGAATACAAAAAGACGCCATTTTTACTATAAGCCGCCAATAGCGCGCGTAATACCTGAGCGGATATTCGTGGTTCACACTGAGCCTCAACGGAAGATCAGCGCTGGGTTTTCATCGCGGCCTAGCAAAAGCTATGTTGGGGACCCTTTTGTGGATTACGTCAGGCACACACACAAATTACGTTATTTTTTATTTCTGTGTAATTTGTTTTTGTTTTAGTTTTTATTTAGTCCATATCTTCCTTGCTTTTTGTTGGTGTGTGTCTTTGTTTATATAGTCATAAATAAACGTTTATTTATTTCTTTCTTTCTTTCTTTCTTTCAATACTTTTACTTCGTGTGGTTCATGAACACAGTTCACACCATTTTGTCCCACTCCATCCATACTTGCTGTATGCTGGAAGCTTCAGATTACGTCATACTGAAATATACTTACTGATGACTTACTCTCAGAATTGGCAAGTTAATGTGGCAGTAAGCAGGCCAAATAACTCGCAAAACCGTTGGGGAATAAAGGTTCTAGAGTAGCAACCACAAACCGGACAACGTACCTACCTCTCGTAGGACCGACGATATACCGGATACGTTCGTAGTGGCATTCTATAGGGGAGGCTTTTGTCCAGCAGTGAACTTTATAGGCTGTTCATGATATATGATCAATTCGGTAACACAGTATGAAGTTCGCGTTCAACGCAGCACGTATTAGGAATCGCCACACCGAACAGACGCTGACTGAGGTCCAGCTACCGATCGTCAAACGCCATACAGCATACGTCTCTCATTCATTTCCTTGTATCTAATCGCAGCCGAGCTACAACTGAACCACAGCCACTGAAGGTCCATGTTTGAAGCATCGACGTCACTCACTAAGTGAAACTATCTTGAAGAACATCTTGAAGTCTCCATACGAATTTCTGCGTTGCGTTTTGTACAGCTATCCAGCATCGTATAACTGAATTAAGTTTTTGTGGTAAACTAGGGTCAGTGCCAAGACATCGTGTGCTAGCCATTCCATAACATAGCCTGTAGGTACTCTATCCTGTGTTCAGGCCCAAGCCCTGTTCCCGCTACTACCCATCTTAACCGCAAGCCTCATAAATTATAATGACAAAGGTGTTTATCTGACACTGCCGGTAACGAGTACCGTTTCTTATTTATGTTTCAACTCTCAAGTAACTTATGCAACATTTTTACATGGTGTTATATAAAAAATGGTGTTTCATTAAACGCAATTTTAAACCTAAATATTTTATCTATACATTTCCAATCAGACCACTTAGAATGAAATGTTGTGATCCTTTTTCATAAGACCAATTTAGATAAAATTTCCTTTGAATGGATTCCAAAAAGGCAAGCAGAAGTGGCGTTTCTACGTACAAGGAAGGGATGCTGAATGATTTAAGAGCTGAATTCCCAACTCGAAGACCGCGACATAATAATACCCCGACGTCCATGCGCTTTCCCGAATGATCGAAGGACCATAATTGCTTTTTAGAACAAAACAAGTTAAATTGCCAACGAGAATGTGTGGGTCCATAATTCAAATAACGTACCTATCTACATCCATATAAACTTAAAATCAAATTAAATTGAGCATTATTTGAATAAATTGCTCTAGATGAAGGAGGGTTTTAGTATAAAAGCGAAAGGTTATCAAGATGCTTCTAAGGATTCAAGTTTGTTAAAGCTGTTTTAGATTTGAAACAAAGTTTTAAAGTCAGTATTTACGAAGATATCGAGAGTTTGTTTATGACTTCAGCACGCGATGAAATTATAAAGATTAGTTATTGTATAGTAAAAGTATACCATACTGTCATGCCGCTGCAAAATGTTTATTACCATATAATAATTCATACACACCTTAAAAGTAACACCATGCTAAATATAAAGGTTGTTGAATCTAGGGAATTAGATGAAAACGTTATTAATAACAAGTTGATAACTAATGCTTAATGGACAGTGCAGTTAAGTAAACCTTTGCCAGGTAGATACTACGCTAGCTTTGCATCCAAGACATTCAAAGTGTTCTCAGCATCTGATTTACACAAGTCACATCGGTCGCGTTTCCGCCTGGCGCCGCAAGCCAAGGTGAAATATCTGTCTGACTGGCGACGGTAAATCTCGTCGCGTGTTCAAGCTTTGAACTAAGCTCTATATCTACACACTAAGTTTGCTCCGTATTAATACACAATTTGTTGATTTGTACAGTTTATTAGCATTGTCGAATCTCTCATGGGAATAGTTCATAGCTTAGAGCAACACGGTCACCGGGCGACCACTATGGTTGATATTATTGGTTATTTATAAAAATCTGTCAAATGATAAGCAATGCAGTAACAGAGACTTATTTTGAGAAATGCTTTAAATCAATTAATTTGCCTCTCCTAGTAGGATATCCTTACGGATCTGCTGACTGGCCGTATTGAGTACCTAATGCGTAAAGATCTGAGGATATACACCACTTAAAATATATAATATTTTTTTTTACATTTTCTTAGAGGTATTCGCACTACCGATACAATACAGTTATTCAATAGGTACTCTTGTCTAATTGCATTAAATATTTTTATATATTTATTTATACGTTGTTTATAATTTAGGCTAATTTAAGACACTTTTATGGAACTTAAATTACTTAATTTTTCTTCATTGACATTCCGCTTAAATGTAAAACCAAGCCTTAATGTGATAAAATAGATTATTTCAACCAGACTCAAAAAAGAGAAGCCCAAAAACAAGCCAAGCAACCCCCCTATATTGGCGAGGAAGTCAGTCAGGCCAAACAGTTCGGAACGTCGCATGGAGATAAATTGAGGTTTTTTGAAGTATATATCTAACCTTGAGAACTTATAGGCATCTGTGTCAATCGAAATATCCCATCTCTTAAAATCGCTTAGTTTTTTCATAACCTCAGCACCATTGTACTCGGATTTTAATATCTCTGCGTCGAACTCAATGCTCTCGCAGGCTGGCAGACAGTGGCAGCCCGACCCGTCTCCTGCTTCCTTCAGATGTAACTCCACCAATGCCATATTTTGTTCAACTATTAACATGCAACTAAGACTGTTTTCTGTACAAATTTGCTTACTATTATCGTGCGGCATGTAGTATCCCACGCAATTACATAACTTAAAAGTATAATTAGATAAACATTCTGCTCTGCAGTTCTGAGCAGTATAAATTTGAAAGTAACGTAAATATCTTTCATGCAAGAAGTAACATTGTCGTATTTCTGGAGTGTACCCGGACAATGTGTCTGATGTGTTGATCACGTGGAAGCTGACAGCCAGTGACGAAACATGACCATGATGTGCTGCATATTTATACACTGAGGACTGAGGGAAATCAGCGGGATGCTGCAAATAAATTTTGTAGCCTGAGTTAATTGCGTTGCAAAGTCCATCGCTGTCATTGACATGAGTATGTAATGTTACCATGAGATCTGCATAAGCACTGTTCTCACTTCCGCGTAATGGAAATGGATTATCTTCAGAGTAGTAGCCAGTTGCCATGGACCATCCTCGACTCGGTACATCTCTTGCCGAATAATTGTAGTCTGACTGTACTGTATTTCGAAACATTTCTTCAGCTGCGAGTCCGTTCATGTTGAAGCATAACCCTTGTGATGTGTATACTTTTTTAAACAAAAGCTCACATGGTATAACACTTAAACGCAATATACAAAAAAAGAATGTATCCGATTCGTTGGGTGCTACTTCAGTTATATGATCAACGATGGACGAATTAGTGTAATTTCGTCCTGGTTTTCCGTCGTCCAAAGTCACATAAGAGCCGCATGAAATGTTAATATCTGCAAACTCTGCGAGTTCTTCACCTGTCATTTGGTTATATTTGATTAAATGTTCAGTAAAATTATAAACTCTGGCCTTACTTTTGATTTCAGGGCAAATAGTCACTGAAGGAAACGGCACATTTCCCACTGAGAAAAGCTTTTCATTGACAGTCACTATGACAGGGCTGGTTTTCCACTTCACGTACACGTTGTTGATGAGAAAACAGCACAGAATGATGCTTGTGATGAAAGTAGCCACCCAAAAGAGTTTTTCAACAAAGGTGATACTTTTCTCTGTGAAGTAACGGAGCCCGTGAAGAGTAGACTTCTCCGCATAGTCCAGGAATAGTTCCATGATGATAAACTTATGCTGCCTTCTTCGTTGCTTTATTCGATGCTCATCAGCGTACATATAAGCTACCTTTTCTAACTCTGTTTTCATTGTGTTCACTAGTGTTCTTCCCAATAGTTTAGAGATAACTGAACTTTAGCTTCTATTACCATTTGATAGTGGATAAATAATTAGGTTAATTTTTTGTCGCACCCTTAACTTTATAGCTGTTGTGGGACCAGGCTAGTAATTAGTAGGTGGGTACACTTCGCGGTTGTTACAATGGCACATGAAAGAGGTTGCCATAGCCGTAATGAAGTTTAAATAATCTATAGCAATATATTTGGAGGCGATGGGAATAAGCCTGATTATCTACTCGTTTGTAGCCTTATTTTATAGCAGATGTGTAGTTGTGTTATCCAGAAGAAGTCTCAAGAATGGTTCGATTCATTGAACCAACTTAAAAAAAACCACATTGTCCGATTGATCGAACTATCGGGAGTCTCAAGAACACATGGTTCGATTAATCGAACCAACTGGAAAAAAAGTTCACGTAGTCCGATTGATGGAACCATGCGGTCGAACCACGTGCCCAGAAGCAGATAGGTAATGTTTGATAGTGAAATGGCTATGATAAACCGCTGTGCCAATACTACAGCTTCAAACTGTATAATTTTATAAAATTTGGTGGTGACGATATAATTCAACCATGGATATTTACGTACTATGACTTCAACAGATATAAACTAGCCAAGTCCGGGTCAGACTCTGATACTGAGGGTTCAGCTAAACTGATTATATTTACAAAAGCTTTAAAAATTTATTGTTTATCCATAAGATCCAGACTCAAGCAATCTACAATCAAACACAAGCAACGTCAAAAACAGTCCATAATTTGTGAAAATTTCAACGCAGGCTACGGATTGCTTAGTTATACCCCTGTGACAGTATACGGACAGACAGACGGACAGATATTCATACAACGGCCGCGGCGCGCGTGCGCTTAGTAATAGGAACCCGTTGGTAGTTTTTTAGTAAGGAACCCTTCAAATAAGTAATGAACAAAATTCGCATGTTTTACAACAAAACAATTTTTACCACACCTATTCTGACATCAATTTCACATTATTGGAACTTGTTTGCTGAGTCCTTTTCATAGTGGTTGAATAATAAGAGCAACCCCTTCACTCGAAAGGTCGTGGTGGGTTAAAGGAGTGGAATACACTAACGTCGTCTGCCTTTCCTGAAAACTATAATCTGGGTTCTCTTGAAGGCTATAGTTAATAGAGGCCTTCTAGACCTTTGTGCTCCATCTTCGGCCACATCGTCACTTACTAACGGGTGAGATCGTGATAAAACAAAGGTATATATCAATCATAGGAAAAAAAAGTTATTTTTAACCTCTTGGAAAACTTAAACATATATTTTATTCTACTTGAATGACGGAACAAGCAGATGGCCCACCTGATGTTAAGCGGTAACCTCTGCCTATGAACAGTGCATTACCTCATAGGTCACATCCACCTAGGACGCGCCCTATGCGGCATTGCACTGCGCCCGCCACCCTGAGACATAAAGATGAAAAGTCTCATGTGCCTGTAATTTCACCGGTAATTTTTATTGTATATATATATGGCTTTTTCCCCAAAAGGGTTGGCAAAGCCTCAATAGGCCTCTTTTCACCGTGGTTTCACGATGGTGCTCCATCGTAGGAAATAACGTGACAAGTGGTGAGCTCATCACCGCCATTGCTTCCCACGACTAACTCTGCTAATGCTTTCATCCGGTAATAACACATTCCTTCAATAAGCTAGCAGCCAGGACAAATCATATACCAACCAATCTTACAAACAAGTCCGGGGAATCCCTTAGTCAGCTATTATGACATCCACGGGAGGAGATGGAGGGGTCTATTCTTGGTCTGGATACACAACGGCAAGTTAATTACATAGACAATTTTTATTATTATTTTTTCACCAACTTGTTCGAATGCTTTCATAATCATTCACTTAAAATCACAAGAAAGGTCAGCAGTAAAGTGGTTGTGCTTTCAAACGGTTAAGAAAAACACCTTGAGGAGACCTAAAACCAAAAATTCGCCACAATGGTTCTTTGACCATTAATTTCTGCGCCCTTTGTCGCCATAGTTTTACTTCAAGATAGTATCTAACCTAACCAAGAAAGAACCAGTAGAAGTAGAACTAGTCTCTGATTGACACTTTTGAGATAGAATTTTGCAAGTAATGGCTGCGCCAATCTTCATAATTATAAAAAAACTGTTGGTCGAAAAATATATTTCTGAATGGAATTTTTAATAAAATTTTTGCTCGGAACCATGTACTGATCAAAATGAGCCTAATCACGGCGAGTCTACTATTATCCATCAAGGAGTTCCGTTGTCTACCTTCCGTCTCCATCAGCTCAGCTGAGTCGAAATTGACAGGTATGCAAAATTTCAGCTCAATCGGATGTCGAGAAGTGGTTCTTATTCAGATTGTAAGATTTGACCTTTAAAAAAAACATACATTGCAGGTCAACGCGTTTTGAAAGAAACATCCATCTTGACTCTTCCCGCCATTTTCGAAAAGAGACGTTGTCTACTTTTATTTTATTTCTTTTCCTAGTGTTTTCTTGAGTTATTTTGTGTATTTTGGTGGCATTTTAACTAATGTAGCTCGTTTAAAAAGCACAAGTGTAGTGAAATGAAATGGAAGTGAATTGCGTGACTTTTGAAATTGGTGGAAATTGTCTACCAAAGTTTTAGTAAAATTGGCCACCGTTTTACTAAAACATGACTCGACTGTGACTTTGACGACTTCGAAGGAGTGTAACGTTGCAAAATATATTGAAAATACAATAACTATATTGTAAATACAGATACTTACTTGAAAATGGCAAATGCACAAGCCGTGCGGCGCCAATTATAAAGAAAAAAAAACATCCATATTAATTACGTAGTTTTAAATACCAATTCAGGTTGAATATCAGTGTGGCGGTTGCGACAAGGGCACAGCCACAGATTATTATAATAGTTACATACTACGTAAGCACAGCGCCTAACTTCAGGTTATTACTTGATAAATTAAATCTACGTCTTGGCACTTTGCGGCTTGGAAGATTTGCTCAGAACATTAATTTATTTGTAATTCTACTAGTTAAGATTAATAGCTTGTTAACATACCATGTTTACGACGCTCTCCTACTGTATCAGGCTTAACGCGTTCACATTCGTATATCAGCACTGAACTTCCTGGGTCAGCCGCCCACTAATAAGTACTGCAACTACTTGGGGTGAAATAATTATCAGGTAGCAAAATTTATACCTGAACGCGGATTCTCATAATTAAACGAGTGAAGCGAGGTCTCTTGGTCAACATGGAATAAAAATCGGCGATTACATGTTTCTATAAATTTGTCCGAGGATAACTTCCGAACCGTTAATCCGATCTTCATGAAAATTGGTAGAGGGTAGCTTTTATTTTATTTTTGTTTTATTGTCTCAGTTGTAATTGAATAAATATTCCTTAATATAAAATATAACCAATATAGTGGAGTAGAGGGTAGCTGGATTTTTCAATCGAGTTTTTTCTTTCCTGATTTTTCGCTCTTGATTTTTCACTGGCAAAGTTTTTATTGGCAAATACATATAGAGATTTATTATTTTTCTGCCGACTCCTAGTGGGTATAAATCGACTGTTACACTTACAAAATCGACTAGGAATCACCAAGAATTTGAATTTGAAAGTTCCCTAAAAAATTTAAGGGATCAAACAGGATGATCAAAGTCCACAGGATCATAGCCAAGGGGTCGAACAGGAACTACTCGCTGGTAAAGTTATGAGCTATGTCGGTCGGGGGGTTATTGAGTAATTGGGAGTTTGTATGAAAAATGGTGTTTACGATTTGCGAGATGGTTATTATCCTCTCCGATGTCGGGATAAGTCGCGCGGAAAAACTTGAAAACGCGCTCGTGTCGGGCGAGTTTCTTTTTTTTTACTTGGACCTTCTTTCAAGGTTCTATGGTGTATTTTTATGATAAAACATGCTAAAATTGCCAATTCGTGTTAATAACCTTTTCCACCGTTCCTATAATTAATTTCATAACAGCTTGCTCTGATAAAATATTTTTACTCAAAAAAAACGTGAGATTTGTTAAGTATTTACCTCATAAAACGGCAAGACTGTCTTATATGCAAATCTCTTTAGTCAAAGACAGACATGTTGTATGCTAACATGCCAGTGCCAGTGAACTTGTTAGAGGTAATGCTGCGTGTACACGATTGTAGCTAGTCCATTGCTACTACTAATACTACTACGACGACGACTACTACTACTACTACTACTACTACCACGACGACGACTACTACTACTACTACTACTACCACTACTACTACTACTACTACTATTACTACTACCAGCATAACAACATCAGGTAGGTACACCGCCAAATATAGAATTATGATAATTTCAGCACTCTAGCAATGGCTATCGTATCCAAATGTACCTAGGTATATATCTCATCATAGAAAAAAGAAGAAGAAAGAAGAAGAAGTCCACTGCTGGACATAAGCCTTCCCCTTGGAATGCCACGAGCAATGGTCTTGAGCCGTCTCCATATAGGTACCGACTTCAGGAGACCTTAAAAACAGTATTGGTATTGAGTTCAAGCACAGAATATACATTAGTTATGGTTCAGGTGGATGCTGCTGCCTAACCTCTGGTTGTAAATCCCTTAACCAGCTTTAACGAAATCCACGGGAGGAGAATAAGGGATAATTTTTTAGGTGGTGTATCCGACACCACGGCTTAGACTTTAATTTTTAAGAAACAGGTACTGTAATATTTGTATTGTATTTTAATACTCTTGTGCTTACCTACACCGACTAAAGTCGAGAAAATTTTAACTCCTACCGAGCTAAAATGTGCCAGTGTCATACTGTGTATACCTAGTCTGTGTACATAGCGACAAGACTTTTTTTGGCATAATCACCAATCCACGTCCCATAAAATAAAAGCTTTTTAAAATAAATCTGCATGTGAATGCAGCTCTAGCCAACTGTACAGAACAGATAAAACAAGACTGAGGCACGCCCAAGAGTGGTTTACTCTAGTTAAATATTCGAATTCAAATCCTTGATACATAAAATAAGTGTTACGATATGGTATGGAATGGAAATTGGCAATTGAACGGTAACAAATAAACGTAGGACAAGAAACACAAGAGTTTTAGCCCAGAGGTATATGGGAATTGTTATCGTTTCCTTTATAAATAACAGATAAAACGTTATGTACATGTAGGTACCTAGTTAGTTACTTATGGTAAACGAATAAATCTATAATCATTTCCTCAGTAAGATCGATTAATGAGAAATTTAATTTTATTTTATACATTTCATTTTGGAATTATATTAATGGTATGTATTTTAATATATTAATTATATGTATTAGTTTTTTTTTATATTTTAGGCAGTAATTTAAGTACTTATTTATTATTATTATTATATTTTGTATATTTTCTTAAACTTATTTAATGTTTTCCTTCTTGTGCACTACCTATACATCTTTTTTCCGCAGTATCTAATGAAATCAAGGTTATCTGGAAGAGAATGCTTTCTAGCATTATGTTCGCCTTTGTACTTCTTTGTTTTATGTACAATAAATAATTTTCAATCTATCTATCTAAATCTGTCTAGACATGCACAGCCTCAACCTTAGTTCTAGAAACCTACATTTTGGACGATATGTATTAGCTAGACTGATATGAAATGTAATTATTCCTACTTAGCCGAATATACCAAACTTATGTAGGTAGGTACATATACACAAATATATATGCTACCTAAGTACCCTTAGTATCCATGTATAATAATAATATACCTAATACAAACTTTTTTTTCAGACCAGTGATCCATATTGGGTTAGTAACACAAAAATAACTTAAATTATGTTAGTACAATAAATAACCTATAAATAAATCACTAAAAACAAAATTTTATTGCAAAAAGCTTTTTTTTCTTCTTGAAAAGCTTTTTTTTCTTCTTGAAAACTGTAAGAACTCGTATCAAAAACCTTGAAAATTTCTAAAAAGCTCATTATAGACATGCTGTGAACCTATTGCACCTTAACACCTACTTGGACACTAATTTACACATATCCTTACTCCTGCTATTTCCATGCCGCTTAACCGTCCTCATCAGGATTTACCAGGAAGGCATACATTCAATTACAGTAAAATTAAGTTAGATAGCATTATAATTTATTACCTTCGAAGGCTCACTTCCTTCCACGGCGGCGTTGTTTCTCAATTTCTCAAGTTCTGCGGTGGAGATTCTCAGACCGAGAAATGTAGTCAATTTAAAAGCTATTGCACTATCATACCCTGCGCTAGGCTTGCCGAGTTTCAAACTGAACACAAATGTGTTTTCGTCCCTTAGTTCCTCCAACTCATTTAGTATCATCAGCCGGTAGAAGTCCACTGCTGGACATAGGCCTCCCCCATAGAATGGCACTACGAACGGTCTTGAGAAGCATCCAAAAAAAAAGAAAAATAAACAGAAAGAAGAAAATAAATAAACAGTTGTTACCTTGAGATAATAACAAGGGTGAAACTACGAGCTACCGCTACTTGTCCAATATAGTGTGAAACATTGACAAATAAATGTTTTTTTAGAACGGAACCTATTTGAAATAAACATATTACCAATATCTTCATCATTGTTTAGAAGTTACTCTCAAATTAAATAAAAAGAGGACCCACACAGTATTCCTGTTCGCTCTCATCTATCTTCAATTGTCTTTTGTTTCCAAAATCGATTTAACGAAACGTGAAACTTAATTACAACGTTTCTTTCAGACGGGACGTTAGCTAATAAAGCTTTTGAAACAGGACCAATGTAATTTAGATAAATAATGATTTTGTGTCGTGGGGCGTAATATAGGGTCAACATACAAAATTGATGGAATTTTGACTTGAATACTTTGAGACAATCACAATAATGTTTGTGAATAATTAATTGTTGTTAAAAAGAACAACCCAAAGTAAATAAAAATAATAAACATAATTAAATAGTTACAGTTATACACATATTTAATTTAATAATCATTATTCAGATTCGGCATTTATGACGACCTCTGTGACGCGGTGGGCGAAGGTTGGCCTGCGACGCAGGAGCTTGTGGGTTCTATTCCCGACTCGGAACAAATATTTGTGCGATCACAGATATTTGTTCAGGGTTTCTGGGTATTTTCTATGTATAATAAAAATATCTATCTATGTAATATATTGTATTAAGTATACCAGTTATCTTGTACCCATAACACAAGATCTGTTGTTTGAACTGTCCAGCATTATTTATTTTATTTATTCTCCCGTGGATGTCGTAAATTGGGGTCAGCGTATAATATTGATAGAAATAGGTACTTGAATATATTGAGATAGTAGCAATTTAATTGCCGTTCCTTAATTTTTGGTAGGAATTTAAGATCAAAGAAATAAAGTAAATACAATTTATTTATAGATAACATAAATTTACTTCATAGGTACATGTAAAAGACCGCAATTACAGTAAGTATGTAAGTAACAAATTTTTGTTACAATAAAAGATCAATGAAACAAAGTATATACAATTTATTTATAGTAATTAGAACTCTACGTAATAAGAAAATACATATACAAACAGCAATTACTGTAGGTATGTAACAGGTATCCTACTGCAACACAAATAAGTGCCTAATTAATAGGTATCAACTCTGACGCCAATCTTGGATAGCCATAATTGGGAGCATGGACTAATTTTCTCGCAACTAGACGTGACTATTTATCGCGATAATGTCATGTTACATGATAAAGCTGATACCTACCGAATTCAAGCACTCTATCAAGTACTAAATGAAGCCATTAGAATCATCAGCGATCCCATGCTCACCGATACTCATCAGATCTCTCTGAGTGTTCTACCGCCTCTATAAAGGTGAATGCTAGTCCAAAGAGTGTTTTCTTATTAAATGCGTTTTTTTTACTACTGAATGACGGAACTAGCAGATGGTCCACCTGATGTTAACTGTTGTTGTTGTGTTGTGTCTTGTTGTTGTGTGAACTGTCCAGCATTATGTTAAGCGGAAACCTCTAAGTAAAGTAAAGTAACGAGCTACTGAGCTACGATGGATGAGCTGTCGCCAGTCAATTCAATTGTGGTCTTCCATAGCAGCTATGGAATACATTATCATCATCACGCCATTGCTTTCTTTCCCTAGCTCGGCGTCACTTATATAACTTATCAAAAAAAACTAGACTATATGCCGTGGCGTTTGTGGCTAAGAATATATCCCTACGTCTCCTCCCGTAAAAGTTCGGAAAATTTGCATTACCTACATGCAAAGTAGTAATAGTTTTAGTAGTAGTAGAGCTTTTTTGTGAAAGAGTTCGTACGGGGAAGTACTACCACCATACCTATTTCTGCCGCAAAGCAGTAGTACTCGCATGTTCCGGCTTGAAAGGTATGGTTACCGGTGAAATTACAGGCACATGAGACTTTTCATCTTTATGTCTCGGTGTGACGTGCGCAGTGCAATGCCACATAGGGTGCATCCTAGGTGGACGTGATCTATGAGGTAATGCACTGTTCATAGGCAGAGGGTACCGCCTAACATCAGGTGGCCTAACATCATCATTTTTTTTTTTTTTTTTTAGTATAATGAACTTGGTGTATAGTCGTAATTTTTCAAAAATTTTAAGATTTTAAGAAACTAATGGAATATTTTATTGTCCTCAGGATGACGATCGCCCTGGCCCTGGTGTTGCTGCTAGCGGGCGGGGCGCGGGGCGGGGACCCTGTCTTCGATCCCAGCACCCTGATGAGACTAGTCCTCGTCCCAGCTGATGCAGCAGTGGGATCCGTCATCTATAGAGTGCGTGCTTCAGATCCTGACTTTGACTACCCACTGCACTTTGAACTTATTGGTAAGTACCCTACGTCATAGATGCTGACTATAAAAAAAAACACGACTTGAGAACCTCCTCCTTTTTTTGAAGTAGGTTAAGAAAGAAGCTAGTGCAGTAGTGTTCGCATTGCAATGTTCCGGATTGAAGGGTAAGGGTGCCGGTGAAATTACAGGCACATGAGAGTTTTCATCTTTATGTCTCAGGGTGGCGGGCGCTGTGCAATGCCACATAGGGTGCGTCCTAGGTGCACGTGACCTATGAGGTAATGCACTGTTCATAGGCAGAAGGTACCGCCTAACATCAGGTGGGCCATCTGCTTGTTCCGTCATTCAAGTAGTATAAAAAAGCTCTAACACTATTGATCCCACTACCAATATTATGAAAGAAAGAAGAAAGTAGTATTTTGGCCAATAATCCTATAACATCGTAATGAGGATCAAACATTTTTTTTTTGCCAGTGTGTCTAGCCTAAGAAAATAACTATCCGTCTCCTCCCGTGGATTTATCAAAAGCCAACCAAAGGATTACACCAGGGGATGGGCAGCATTATCAACCTGAAGCCAACATTAATATTGCACCAAAATCACCACGCTTGGCAGTTGAATTGGTGATCGCAGTTATGGTTTTAAGTACCCAGGTGGATGCTGCAGCCGATCCCCGAGTGTAATACCTTAGTCAGCTTTTATTACATCCACGGGAGGAGATGGAGCGTGGTACTCTTAGGCCGGATACATAACGGTTATTTCCTAGACCCGTGGTAATTACTTCTACACCACCATTCGTTTTACTTTATCGCTGCAACTATCTTATTCAATTACGTACACAAATAAATTTCAGACCGACACAAAGCTGTTCCTAGTACTAGAAAACTAATTAAATCCTACAGACACGAACTTGTAAATACCAGTAGCTTGTTCTTACCTACAAATTGTAATTTAACTCTGCTAATTATACAGGTCAGATGGGTCGACTGGACATCGGCGTGGAAACACTACCCTGTACTCGTTACAACTCCGTGTGCCAGGCCAACGTGATACTTCTGCGAAGACTGGAGCCAGGACGATACGTGGACTTTAGGCTGTCTGTTAGAAACACCAGGGGACGGAGCTCGCGGATTGCTGGTTCCGTAACAGGGACGAACGCGACCACGCCCAGAGATACAATCTTCCCGCATCAGCCTAGCATAATATTAGTGCCAGAGGTATGTCATCTTTTACTGCCCATAAAATTATGGTTCTTACACTTGGTTACTTCCTTGCTGATTGGGGCAGTAATGTTCAATGGGGAGACACTCTGCTTATTTATCATGCCAGGTGGCGTATAATCGCTGGTGTTGTTTCGTAGCCAAACTAAGGTCTATCAATGTTAAAAAAAACTGTCAAAATTGGACAGTTTTTGTTATGTCAATGGATAATTTTAGTATGAGAAAAATCACCAGCGATGGTGGCGCCTTCTGAGATTAGTTTTGCCTGTAGCTCCCCGTTGACATGTAGCTAAGCCTAGACAGGCGACAGCAGGAATTTAATTAACCCACGTGCCTATAGTTAACACCTTTCTTTCGATTTTACCTTCGAAATTATCATGGGACAAACTAATTATTTAGTTAAATACAGTTGTGAATAGTTGGTATGGTTGTCGTCGTTTCGTATGAGGTAGTGCTGGCCTCTGGTGTCAGAGTTTGTCAAGCCGCCCGAGGGCCTCTGACATGGCGTATGGACTGCTAATCAATAACAGCCGGGACCGACAGCTTAACGTGCCCTCCGAAGCACAGAGCGATGGAAATCCGCACATAACTTAGAAAAGTCATTGGTGCGGAGACTAGGATCGAACCCGGTATCATTGGATTCTGAGTTGCACTATTGAACCGTTAGGCTACCATCGCTCTATGGTTAAGGCTCTATGGTTAAGGCTCTATGGTTAAGTTGGTATGGTTAAGGCACTATTTATTGGATATACAAAAAACCCTAACTCGTTATGGGGCTCATTGAGCTCCAATTTAATAATTATTGGCTCGCCAACCAATTAAATGCCTACTGACCACATTTGCTTGACATGGGTACTGTCTTTTTTTTTCTTCGTGAATGATGGAACAAGCAATTGGCCCACCTGATGATAAGCGGTAAATGTATTACCACATAGGTCACGTCAACATAGGAGATTTTTTTTCGTGGAAAATCTCGTTTTCCCGGAGATAAGACCTGGCTAGATAAATTTTTCGCCCCCAACAACGCCCATAGAGCAAAGTTAATCGAAATCGTTAGAGCCGTTTTCGAAAACGGCTCAACCCAAAGCTCAGTACAATTATAAAAATATATAATTATTACAAATCGTTACTGATGCTGCTACACAGTTTTATAACTTATGCAGTATCAACGTTAAAATTTGTAATTTGCTTATGTAAACATTTTTTTTTCTTATAATTGTCGCCGCGCGGCTTGTGCATTTGCCATTTTCAAGTATCTGTATTTTCACTTTAATGTATTTTCAATGTATTTTGCAACGTTACACTCCTTCCAAGTCGTCAAAGTCACAGTCGAGTCATGTTTTAGTAAAACGGTGGCCAATTTTACTAAAACTTTGGTAGATAATTTCCACCAATTTCAAAAAGTCACGCAATTCACTTCCATTTCATTTCACTACACTTGTGCTTTTTAAAAGATCTACATTAATTAAAATGCCACCAAAATAAAACAAAATAACTCAAGAAAACACAAGGAAAAGAAATAAAATAATAGTAGACAATGTCTCTTTTCGAAAATGGCGGGAAGAGTCTTATGTAAACTTACTCCGAATAAATAATTTATACTTTTTTACTTTTTACTCGTTTAATAGTGTAGGATAAATGTACTTCATAATAATCGCAACGTTTACATCACGTGACGTTTTCCAAAAATTGCCATTCAATATTCTACCCGAAATATCAAAAGGCCTTTTCAAATCACCCGAAAAGAAACCAAATGGGCCCATTTGACACAGATTAAGCCGCCGAAATTGACCGCTACCAATTCTTTTCAAATGCGGCATTTTTTCTTTGGAACCTCTTTTAGTCCAATGACTCGTGCTAATCGCTGTTCCGTGTCGATAAATTGGAGATCTTACCTTTAAATATCGAATCTCATCAGCGCTTATCTCGATTGGCTCATCTTGGATTGTACGAAGTGGAAAAAGTACCTTACCTTACTCAAATTGAATGAAATCGCTGCAAGTTTTCAATTTATAAAACCTCTTTATACCGTAGTCTCGAGGACTTGGTACCTTTTTAAAAATCCTAGGTAAAGCATAGTAATATTTTATCTTTGGTAATAATAAAATAATCATCGTAAAAACAAAAATAAAGGTAACTTTCACTAATAATGGGATATTTATAATGATTTGTGAGTCTATTTGTTTTTAGATCATGCATGCAACAGTGCCAAAATATCGGGAAACGAGTCACATTATCATGATGTCAAATTATGGGTCTATTCTCACTAGATCCATTAAGTAGGTATGTTCATAGAACAATACGGCCTCCGGGCGAACTCTATGAGAGTGTTTATTACATCATAGTTTCAAAAATTGAAAAAAAACGTTAGTTCTAATGTCAGCATCAAGGAACACCGAACACCGCAAAAAGTCAAATGTGGTGGATTAAAACCTTTTTTCTTTAACTTTAACGAAAAACCTACAAACAATATAATGTTAATTAATCTACATCATATAAAGCCACTCCGTGAGTCAAAGGACTACCAATGTTAAAAAAAAACTCCTCGACTCTTTTCGCCAATTTTGAAAAGAGACATCGTCTACCTGTTGTTTTATTTTGTTTCCTAGTGTTATTTAGTTATTTAGACATTGGTGTCGATTCTGTGCAGTATTCTCTAATTTTAAAACGCGTTAAAGTTGTGGCGCGCCTTTTCTAATAGACTGAAATAAAAGAGATCGCGATAATTTGAATGCAGTTTAAAATAAGATAATGCTGCACAGAATCGACAACAATGTCTACCAAAGTTTTAAAAGGATAGTAAAACGGTGGCCGTTTTACTATCCTAATGATTTTAAAATTATAAAAGCGTGATTTTCGCTCACTTTTCATTTCGTGAGCGCTATTCTGTCACTTTCTAACTTTCCTGGGCATTAATGAGTTAGTTAAAGAATTAGGCACCAAGTCTAAAAGAATTAAAAAAATTGGCTGGAAAAAATCAAAAAGTATGTAGTTTTATATTTAAGTAAAAAATATGTATGTTAGTTGTAAGGTATACTATATTACTATGATCCTTTGTCTAGGTACAATGTACATTTTTCACTGTTGCCTGAAATAAATAAATGAATTGAATTGAATAACCAAAGCGTCCATGTCGTTCCCCATTTAATTCTCAAATGACATACAATACAACTTGATAGACATAACAGCAGATAGGTATGTAGGTAGAGGTATAAATGAGATGCGCGACACGAGATGTAGACGCTCGCGATGTGTGTTGATTGATGATGATGATGGCGGGTATCTACCAGCGGATATGGAATATCTGAATTAACGTGCACTCTATTAAATGACACGTCACAGTGAATGATAACAACGCATTTATAAAGAAATATTATATGCTGTCTATAGGTATAGGTGCATCGCAAAAATCAAGATCACCGACGTAGCTCTTAGAAATAGCAAGTTGAAGGGATTTACCTATATATAGGTACCTACTTCCTATATACGAGCAATTAATTTGTATTGTTTTGAGATGATCTCGAAAACGGTTCTTACGATTGGATGAAATTTGTTAAATAAGGGGCTTTTTGGGGGCGAAAAATCGATCTACATAGCTAGGTCCATCTCTGGGAAAACAAGATTTTACACAAAAAAATATTTTTTATTACCAATCACTATTTGCTAACCTGTGTTATTCCGCGCCCACTGCTAACTTAAATTCGAATTTCGAACAGGCCTACAATTCTGAATTCAATTAGACAATACTGGCTGAAGACACTAATAACGCGGATAGCTTCAGCCTGTTTTGTCTCTATCAATCGAATTTGAAACTGCTTGTCATTGCAAAAGACAAACCTCTGAGTAACTATTCCAAGCATGATTTAAATCCTATGTTAAAAGGTAGTATATTTTTTTATTTGAATTTTATAGTAACACGGTATATGGGTAAAGAAACACTTGGCTAATACGATTTTACAATAAAAACGTCCTGCAGCTTAGTCGCCCCACTGAGCAGGTTATCACTACGTTTTAGGTCGCCCATAGCTACTAACTTTACTAAAACTTATAGTAACTTAAAAAATAGTCCGAACGATGTCTATCAAAAGTACTTGTGGTTCCCATAAAAGGATGTTCCTAAAATAGCCTCGCATTTTCAGGACGCAAAGCGTGGGACAGATCTCGAGATAGCAATTGCCAGAAAAAATCCGCTGTCACCGAAGCCTTTGGAATTGGAACTCTGGGTAAGTTTTTTACTTTTACTTACATTTTACTAACCCGCATCCACATTAGCGTGATCGCGTATACCGATCGTCGTAAAGTATCCTGTGTACAGCCGCGTCCACAGTTGTATCATTTAAGCTAAGGCCAAACCAACGCGTTTAGCCCGCGTCCTAAGTGGCGTGCACGGTGGCGATCAACGGTAAGAAAATGGATCGCCACCGTGCACGCCACCACGGACGCAGGCTGAACGCGTTGGTTTGGCCTTAGCTTTACCATTGATCGCCACCGTGTACGCCACTGCGGACGCGGGCTGATTGCGTAGGTTTGGCCTTAGCTTAAGTTGTTGATTGTTCCATGATCGCATACCAACAATTTCCTCACTACTGACCATGTTACGTTTATCATGTTCGTGACTATGATACGGCAATTTGGTGGATTTGGGATAGGAGCAAGCAAAACTATATCAAATAAAATAATTCTTCCAAGCGTCATGATTTCTGTCAAAGTTTTATCGCACCAATTTTAAGAGACAATTACGAGCTGATGATTATGGTTCCCTAATGACGCTTCCACACGCAGTTTCGTTGTAACCACATAATGAAGTTTCCTTACCCTAATGGGATCATTTTCCCCGCGATATAGGTGCTGATGTAGGATCCTGTAAAACTCAATTTACGGTATAATGTTGCTTAGGAACTTGGGAACGTAATAGATTTAGAATCAAATTGGAATATCAGTACATAATTTACTCTGAAATTACCCATTTCTGATGTAGTTTGCTAGCTATTGGTTTCCGTAGACTAAGTTTGAAAAATCTGGTCACATAAAATCCGCAAAATTTATTTTGAATAATCTCAAAAGGCCTATAAGCCTATCGCCGCGAAACGCTTGACCAATAAATCAATGCCCCGAAGGTGGAGCTGAAAGTGATTTCAAAGCAAGTTGATATAAACAGCAATATTTCACAAGGCAAAAACATTTACTTCAAAGAAGAATGCTCTGTAAATTGACCAAAAAGATGGGTAAAAATTGCAAGTTAAACTCAACCTTCAAACTGGCTAAGACTACTTTTACACAGTACCCTGATGGGCTCATGATGCAATTACTGGGCATTAAGAGTGCTTAAAGGTGTGTTAAAATTCTCACAGATCGAGGGAATGGCCACCCGAGGTTACTTAAATGCTACAAGATGGAAATCGTGTCCTTACACGTTATTTAGCGTAGCGCCTTAAGTGGGACGAAGCAATTCAGTGTTCGGTAATTTTAAAACATTATGAGGTTTTGGAGCATACAAGCTTTCTTTGTACGCACAGTAACGTCTTTTTTCCAAACTGTATAAAAAACCGCACGATAAAGTGAAAAATTAAGGGCGTAAAATTTATAAGAAACACAAAGGCTGTATTGAATTCAGCCAACATTCAGGCCGTGCTTCTGCCCAAGAAGACCGAGAAGAAAGCATAAAAACCCACTCCTTTCATTCATTGTGGTGTTTTATTTATGTGATCGCGCAAAACAAAAAGGCCCTTTTCAGGGCCACATATGATTCCATGTTTTATAATTTTTAAAATGTGTTTCAATGGCAATACAAAGTGTCTCTCTTGTGAATGTGTTACATTTATAACAACAATTTGTTTGTTATAAACATTATCAAACAGATTAATCGCGAATTTCACAGCATAGTTTACTTACCGTCTGTCTGTGTATTGAATTTTTGCATGTACATACCTACCTATAGTAGGTAGATATAGTAGATAACAATAAAACTCTACTTACAATTTTGAAAAGAAAACCAAGTTTGGTTTTTTTTTACGAATGGGTTTTTTTATTATATATATGAGTGACGGAACAAGCAGGTGGCCTGATGTTAAGCGGTAAAATCTGCATTTAATAATACAATAAACCAAATAAACAAAACAAATAAATGCACTGCTGGTCTCAAAAAGTCAAATCCACCTAGGACGCACCCTATGTGGCATTGCACTGCGCCCGCCACCCTGAGACATAAAGATGAAAAGTCTCATTTCCCTGTAATTTCACCGGCACCCATACCTTTCAAACCGGAACACGCAATGTGAGCACTACTGCTTTGAAGCAGAATTAGGTATGGAGGTTCCATACCTAATTCTTCCCAGGACGAACACTTTAACAAAAAAGGTCTACTATCTACTAATTTTCTCCATTTGTATGTCGTGTAACTGATTCGTCTGTAAAGCAGAGTTGAGGAATGATGGCACTGTAACCGGAAGTACCTTACACTGGTGAAAAGACACCCCCACAGAGGCTCCTTACAAACTATACATAAAATCACAAGAAATTATTGTATATAATCTAATTATCTTCAATTATTTGTGACAGGGATCACCACTCTTCGCAATCCGTCAGCGTCGCGTCTCGGCTGAGAACACAGAAGGCACCATCTTCCTGGTCGGACCCCTCGACTTCGAAGCCCAGTCTATGTACCACCTGACACTACTGGCCGTGGTAAGCAGCATTTTAATGTTTATTTTACCGACTACGAGAAGAGTCTCACCTGTAGCTAGGTCGAAACAAATTCCGTAAGAAAGCGCAGATTACGCAGATTAAAATCAAAGTGGTGGACCTATTTTAGATTAAGTTCTAGAGTCATGCTCTTTCCTTAAAAATGTTTCTAAGTCTGCAAGAGAGACGAATAGAGCGAACAGATGATGATATGAGGTTTTTTTTTCTGTAAGTACTAAAATTGATTACAAACTATGCGTTTATGAAACCAAGAGGTAGGTAATTAAAAACCTAAAAAAGTTAGTACTAAAACTAAAACCCGGCTTCTCAAAAATCAGGCTCTAAAAAGTATGAATCAAGAAAATAATTATTCTCATGGTGTAGTGACCATGAGAATATGTTCAGTCAGAGGATAGCTGTGGTCATATTATGCCACTTTGCCCTTTCCACTTTGCCTTGTACGTATTACACTCTTAAATCTATTTTGTACGGATTAAAACTCCTACAGGTACAGGATTAAAACTTCTCCTCCTTTTCAGATATAAAATAGAGGTAATTTTTCTATGAAATAGTCGTTAAATCAGTTTAATCTAGTTGTCGCGAATCAGGTAACACCTCAGAAATAGGTAGAGCCAAGCTCTATTAATTAATTATGAATCTCCATACATGGTATAAAGAATTAGAGAGCGGGGTTGGCACCCACTTAGATTATTCTCCTACTTACGGCTGGTAATTAGTCCATAGCTTGAGCCATTGCTCCCTTTTCGGTATGTCTCTGTCTATATCTGAGCGCTCAGCAATTCCATACATTTGCTAATGATAAACATTTAAAGCAGTGTTAATTGCATGCAGTGTGTAAAGTTAAACAGTCGTTGGACATGATTATGCTTTTAACGACACGGGTGAAGCATTTTGCCTTATTTTTAGCCTTATACCTGGTCCATATATATATAGATAGAAAATTATTTATTGCACATGACAAAAAAGCAGTACATCGGCGAACTTAATGTTAATTAGCATTTTCTTCCAGCTAACCTTTGTGTAATGTAGAGTGGGTGGTAGTGCTATTCAAAATAATTATAGGTTGAGATTAAATGATTAACATAATTGAATACCTGCTGTAAATAACTAGCTGATATAAATACCTAACATATATAAATAATTCAATAAATAACATATTGCTCAATTTTGTTGGACATTTTGCAATGACAAAAAGTATTGGTCCATACCGAGTTCACTCTCGGATGTTTTCCTGAAATAACCTGAAATAAGAGGAGAGACTATAAGTAATCAATGGTATCGTCTCAAAATGTCTACTTCTCCACGCCGCTTTTGCAAAGAGAAAGAAAAACTGAAGAGTTTTTTTCGGATAAGTACATAAGTTATCGTGGAAAATGATCTTCACGTGCCCTGTGGAAAGTGTTCATTACAATGTAATGGAGCTTTAGCAAATGTGAATTATTATATCATAATTGATATCGGTGCAAGTAGCAACACTGTTATCATCATCAGGCTGTAGAAGTCAGCTGCTGGGCATAGGCCTTCCCCACTAAACACCACGATAAACAGTGTTCAGCTGCTAACATCGACTACCTTCCTGCGACCTTTATAATGTCGCCAGTCCATGTACGGTGAGTTCTTCCTATACACTCTATCAGGAGTCCGCACTCTAAGCTCTAGCAACCTCTTAGCGATGACGCTTACAACGATCGTCTGTGATACGCCATGCCAATCAGACAGGCCAAATTTCTATAAAAATGTTTCAGTGTCCAACAAAAGTCACAGTTCTTGTTTGAAGTAGATTCCACTATATACTGCAGTCTTATTGTTCGAGGTTCTGAGAATGACGTTTCTAAAGATTTTTGAGAATAATTTTCTAGTTGGCTAGCGTATGTGACGTAGGTATCGTCACTAGTGTACCACAAGGTATTATAGGTAAACTAGAACTGTAACTTCTAGAAAACTTAAAAATTCTTCACAAAATTCTTCTCAAAAATCTTTAGAATAATAAATATGGAATACGTCATTCCTAGAATCTCGAACAATAGACTGCAGTGTGTAAAGGAATTTATTTCAAAGGAACCAACCAATAGTTAGGTCAGCATTGGTGATACCGTTAACACATTTGGGCAAATTTTGCCAAGGTAAAAACACACCACCACCGTCGACGTCCGACCGCGGACTGAGCGAATGCTTGGCCTACATTAAAAACCGACACGGTTTTTATCAATGCTGGCCGCCAACGCCAAAACTACGCCAAGCACCCATGTATACGCTGGGGCATCGTGTAAAGGCTCCATAAGAAAAACTATCATCATTATCATCAGCCTAATAGAAGTCCACTGCTGGGCATAGGCCTATTCTATAAAGGACCATAGAATGCCATGATGAACGTTTTGACCCGCCTTATCTTGTTTTCTTTTGTTTGTGTGGCTTTGTTGTGTATAATCACGAATAAACGTTTTCTTTCTCTCTTTCTATAAATGTCAAAGTTACGATGTTTGGATGTTTAGATGTTTGTTCATGCCGAAACGGCTGAACCGATTTTGATGAAATTTAGTACCCAGATAGATTGTGACCTGGATAGAGCTATAGGGCTACTTTTTCTCCTGGCAAACGCAAGTGAAGCCGTGTGTACAACAAGTATGACATATAAATAATTTAGTATTCTATGTTCATTCCTCAGGATCCATACGTAGAGCTGGGCAAGGACACACGCAACATCGCCGGGCTGGAAGTCGTTGTGGTCGTTCAGGACATCCAGGACATGCCGCCAGTGTTCACGTCGGCGCCCCCCATCACCCACCTGCCGCGGCAAGTGGCGCCGGGGGACATGGTCGTGAGGGTCCGCGCCGAGGATGGGGACAAGGGGGCCCCAAGGCAGATCAGATACGGGCTGGTGTCTGAGGGGAACCCGTTCACGCCGTTTTTCAACATCAATGAAACTACTGGTAAGAACAGAATATTAACTAATTATTTAATTTATATTACTTAAAGTTTAAATTTCGCTAAAAATCGACCACATATAGCTAAAATTAAAGCAAGAAGCTAATTAACCTTTTTCGGTGATTAAAGTAAGTAGTTTTTTCTGCTTCTAATCCAATTTCCTACATACACAGACACACGCCGTTTTCACCGAAGGTGTAGGCAGAGCTTCGTAGTGTCACATAATAAATAATAGTACACAGTCTAACTTTTCACCATAAGTGATTAGTGGTGATCCAATTCTTTAATTCAACGAAAAAAGAAAAAAATTGAAGTAATCTAATAGGAAATGTTTGCACTTGTAAATTTTTCTTATGGCAAATTAAAGGCTAAATAGACACTGTAGTCGCTAAATACACACTACTATAACAAAAATATTTATTAAGTACTTAAGCTAATTATCTATTGGTGCTTATATATCTTGAGCACACTTGAGACATGCTCAGAATTCAAGTACCATAATGATAATGTACTACAAGTATGTAGGTACCTAAGTGCGTAGCCAGCGATTGTATATAGGGGGCATACAAAGACAATCCTAGATTATATAAATTTGATCGTTGTTTTTAACATATGAGTTTCACATGAGTAGTAAAGGTAGCAATTAACAAAAATATATATAAAGTTCTTCTGGGTTTTCACTAAACATTTTACGATTAATTTTTCTATAACAAAAATACTATGTCCTTGTCGTTATAAGTGTCACATTTAAGAGTAAAAAAATGAGGTCACATCCCGTATTGTTGGATTTCACAAGCCTTCAAGCTTGTTAGTTTCTTAGTTCTTATAAGAAGCGTCGCAAGCTATGAAGCTCGTCAGAATTACAGTTTACCAGCGAACGACCGCTCTTGTTAGGAGGGGCAGCTGCCCCTCCCTGCCCGCACCTTTTTACGCCCTTGTAGGTACATATAAGAATGCTAAAGTGAACTACTTGAATATTATTATTATGCTAAGTTGTTCCAAGTATCACGACCTTGTAAATACTTGACCGCATTGAAATGCCGAATTTTAAATATTGTCATCAATCTTACTAAGGTTTTGTCGGTAAACGAATAAAGCATTTGTAGCTATATTGCGTTATGTAAGCAATAGCTTGAGTAAGGACCTAAATAAGAATTTCGTGAAAAATATTTTTTTCAATGCAAGCTTTTTTAAAACTAGTGATCGTAACTGTTTGCTGATCACAATGAGCCTAAACACGGCCGTCTACTATTATCCCTTGAAGAGTTCCGTTGTACACCTTCCGTCTCCATCATCAGATCAGTTCGCTGTCACCATAATAATGCAATGTTATCGGAACTTGACAGCTAT
This sequence comes from Operophtera brumata, assembly GCA_932527175.1. Classification (NCBI taxonomy): domain Eukaryota; kingdom Metazoa; phylum Arthropoda; class Insecta; order Lepidoptera; family Geometridae; genus Operophtera; species Operophtera brumata. Next base: position 15,293,849 of record OW052239.1, on the reverse strand, counting down.
GTAAAATATCATCTCAATCGGTTGAGGACAACTGCTTTAAAATTCAGTTGCAAGATTCCACCCGGACAAATATACATATAAAAGCTTGTAAAATAGGCTTGCGTTTGTTTGGCTACATTTCACTTGATGGCAAGCGACTATGACTATGCTTATTTACTCTTCGTTTGAAGATACTACGATAAAGGGAATAAAAAAGTTGGAAGAGAGTTCTTTATTATCCTTTGCGAATGTTATATAACTGAAAAAGCTTGTGTTAGCAATCGTTTTACGTACTTTAAAACTAGTCCATTATCGTTCTGCGGAACCCCTCATACGTTTTAATGAAACGTTAAATGTTTACATTCTGGTACTTAAATCCGTTTTCGGGTTGAAACCCAAATAAGAGCCAACATTTACGCAGTCTGGTTATTAGGATGTATTTATCTTTTATTATTCATTTGTTTTGTACAGCGGCTTCAAAACCAGACACGATGTTTTAAACGGGATGATATAGATTTAAAACTCACTAATATTCTACGTTTAACCCCATCACTCAGCAGTCACATATATACATACATAGACACGTACCTTTTTCCCCGAAGGGTTAGGCAGAGCCTCAATGGGCCGCTTTTCAAAGTGGGTTGCATCATTGTGGAAAATAGACGTGACAAGTGGTGAGCTCATCACCGCTATTACGTCCACGACGGACTCAACTAACGCTTTCTTCCAGTAATAACACATTCCATAATAAGCCAGCAGCTAGGACAAATCTTACTAACAAGTCCGGGTAATCCCTTAGTCAGCTTTTAAGACTTCAATGGGAGGAGACGGAGAGGTCTATTCTTATGCTGGACATACACCACGGAAAAGACAAAGTTATTTTCACAAAAGAAGTCTCACGGCCATTTCAGGAACTAACGGTTACCAGATAGAAAATTTTGGCTTTGAACATATGTTTTGCAATAAAATTGTCAGAGGCCCTCGGGCGGCTTGACAAACTTCGACACCAGAGGCCAGCACTACCTCATACGAAACGAAACGAATAAAATTAACTTGTATTTACTAGAAAAACATACACCATACTGAAGCATATCAGAGAAACTAGCACAGTCTGTTTAAAATATTGAAGCTTTTTTGCTCGACACCATCAGCCGACGTCCAGCGACTTCCGTAGGATATCCCACTTCCTTATCGCGGCTCGCCACTCCCACCCCACTTGCCCTCACTCGCCCCAGTTGCCCCCACTCACCTCGCGTGACCCACAAGCCACACTATCAGATTTACTTTAAACTAATTTTCTAACTTCCTGCTAACTTCGCCATAAAACTTTCATCATTTAGCAAGACAATTAGCTGAAACCGGTCCAAATTTTGTTGCAAATTGAAAGGCTTGTAGAGCTATTTGTTATGTCGCTACCTCGCTACCTACAGCTGTTTGAAAGCATGAACCAAGCTAATATTGCTGGGGAACTTTGCTCATATTTTATTCTGCCGTACCCATGTCACAGACTGAATAATAGTATAACTAAAGCACTGAAGTTATGCTCTTACACAACATAGGTAGTAAATATGAAGGCACGCATGCATTGATTAAACGTCGTGTAAAAATCGTTCGAAATTAGAATTTATTCGAAAAGGACTTACCTACCATAGACGAGCTCTCATAAATTACTTCTTCGTCTAGGCTAGACGACACTCACTTCTGCGGGTATCATCATTTTTCGTTTGTACCTACCATGTTAATTATTCCAAGGATATTCTGCGTTTATTAGAAGCACAGTTATAATATATGGTTAAAGAGAAAAAAACTACCATTTTACAGGGTGTCAAAATGAGGACGTTGACTCAGAGTGGGACAAGGCTAGTATTTATTTTTACAATCCATTCTAAACTAAAAAGGACGATTTATAGTAAATTAAATTCAAAAAACTAAACGATATTTTTTCAGGGTGTCGGAACGAAATGAAGTTGTTAGCTTTTTGTAATCATCATACACTTGAAGTAGCTCATATTTAAGCTTTATCAATTCATTCCAATTTCGATCAGTTTTCTCATGGAAAGATAGTTTAGATATAGAAAAGACAAAAAAAACTCAATAGTCGAGCTCGTTTAAGGTAATAAACTAACTTACAAAAATAAAAAACTAACAATATTCAGGATGGCAGAAAGAGGTCGTTAGCTTTCTGGGATCATTATACACTTGACGTAGCTCATATTTGAAATCTAATTCATATTTCAACTCGCGCTTATTTTCAGTAGACAGAACTAGATGGCAGCACATGACGTCTTTCTGTACTCTGCGCTGTTCTATTGGTTAGGAGGACAAGATGGGAATAGGCCGACTTGAGCATAATTTTTATGTTAAATTTTTCTCGTTCCATTCTAAGTTTAATGAAAGTCAGATAGAGATCATTTTACATTGAAGGGTGATTAGAAGTAACACAGGTCTGCGAATCAACTCGTGTTTTATTATTATTAGGTACTTTACATACGCGAAGCATTCACGCCTTCACAGTCGGATTATTAGTTCTCTTAAGCGGCTGGTATTTAGAAACTTTAGTGTTTACGTAAGGTAATTACTTATGGGTTCAGTTACTGGATAAAATCTGTACCAACACAACATACAGTCTAAATCAAAAGTAGCTGCGCAACTCTTGTGGCCAAATACACTCAACATTACCTCAATCACCAGCATAAAACCAAGCGATGTCGCTCGTCATTAAACATTAACGGTTATTTGTGTCCGGCCTAAGAATAGACCTCTCCGTCTCCTCTGGTTAATTTTAAGAAAGCCGACTTAGGGATTAATTACACTATTAGCATAAATATTTCTGATTACTCAACAACAATTTATAAGACGAGCCAGTCTGCTAGCCAAGCGTGGTGATTGTGACATTCCTCCAATGCATGCTATGGGAGGCCTCTTCTAGCAGTAGACAATGATGATGATGATGATGATGAGTTTTGATTGGAGCTTAGAGTACCCTGAGTAAACATGAACACTGGATGCTTTGATTTGGAACGTGGGGTGTAAAAAAACGCCATACGCACGCTCGTTTTAGCTGTTCGTCCCACCAAGATAAAACAAGCGTGATTGAACAGATTCAATATTATTATTTACTAGCCTTATGCCCGCGGCTTTGCACGCCTTATGACGGGATTAAAAGCAGTCCCCTCATCCTCTCCCTCCCCTGTCATCCATCCACATATCAAATATCATCAAAGTCCGCTTTTTTTTCTCTAAAACCCTTATCGGACTATTATACAAACAATAACAGAAATAGCCAAATCAGTTCAGCCATTCTCGAGTGATGCAACATATTTTTATTTTGAATTTGGCCAATCACGCGCTTTCTACCCATGCATGACTGAAAGTACAGCAGGAAGGATCGTGCATAAGGCGATTAAGTGTAAAGGTTCTTCTGGCTGTACGTACAAACATGACGGTCCCCGCTAACAGGCTCTTTCAGCGAAGGAACGAGCACATAATAGCTCATTAGACCTTACCGGAGAGCCTCGGCCCGGCATCTATTGTTTGTAAAGCTGCACCGTTTCATAATAAAGGCACTTTCTTTGAATAGGTACCGTCTGCTGACAGTACAATCCTTTTAGAATAATCAACCAGGAAACTTACACCTATTTACCCTAACTTCAGCGCTATATCAAATATACCTACAAAGACAAATAAATGTTGATTATACAGTACACAGTATGCCAGATGACGCTGTGTAAAGAATAGAATAGATTAGAATAATATTTATTGAAAAAGAAGAATACATTAACATAAACTAAACTTAATTAATTGTGGTAGTGCTACATCTGTCTCTCGTCATTTACAAACATTTCATCATTACTTGACTAAATAATTAAAAAGTCCTAATGAATAAATATACAGTACGTTATGCAGTACACAGTACATATCCACCAAGAAAAAAACTTCAAACATAATCATAAAATGTCCGCTGCAAGGAGGCGTAACATAATTATAAGTAAACTAGCTGTTACCCGCGACTTCGTACGCGTTATATTATTTTATCCATAGTTAATAATAATAACTATAACTGGTTTTTTGCTTGACTTAAGTGTGTGTGTAATCTTAGTAGAAAATACGCTGAAAATTTACTGCGCGCACCGCTAATGTAAACTCGGTAACTATTACTTAATATGTGGTATGTATGTAATTTATTCTCCCGCGCGCAGTTTTTTCTCGCAAATCTCACAATCTGTAATATTATAAAGAGGAAAGATTTGATTGTTTGTTCGCATTGAATAGGCTACGAAACTACTGAACCGATTTGAAAAAATATTTCACTGTTGGGTAGCTACCACTATTCCCGGGTACCATAGGCTATATAATATTTCCAAAAAATAAGGGATCCTTACTAAAACTCAAATAATGTAACCCAAGGTGTAAAATAATTTTGTTTGTATTGGATAAACTAAAAACCGTTTTAACCGATTTTAAAAATTCTTTCACCTGTAGAAAGCTACATTATCAGCAAGTAACATAGGCTATGGTTTATTAACTTTTACCCGCGGCTTCACTCGCGTATTTGTATGTTTGTTTGTAATGGATAAACTCAAAAACGACTTGACCAATTTTAAAAGTTATTTAACCCATAGAAAGCTACATTATGGCTATAGGATTAAGGGGCGGGAGGGGAGGGGGGGGGGGGGTAGAGGAACTGTTTTAACTGTTTTTTCCTTGACTATGTCTCTTATATTTTGTAAGATACCGTCAAACTACCTTTGAAATTACACCATACTTAAGTTTTTCAATTTAGGGGTCCCATTTTAACCATGAGGTCCTGAAAATATTTTGATCGTAATGACTTCACCGTGAAACTAACTTTGAAACTATCTAAATACGCTGAAATTTGGCTAAAACCTAAAGTGTATTTATTTACAAAGAAAATGTTCCCATTCCTTTTTTCAGCTAAATTTCAGGTACTGCTGAAACTTATGTTGAGCATATTTTTTTTTAAATTAACCTGTGAATTTTAATGTTTCTACTACTAACGGTTTCCGAATTACGAATCATTTTAGTTTTTGCATTAAAAGCCATTTTGGACCCCTTCCAAAGTGATTTTTCAAAAACCCTTTCTTAGTACACCCTTACACCCAAAAAAGAATACATCCTCCAAGTTTCATGTGCCTAGGTCCAGCGGTTTATACTGTGCGTTGCAAAACGCAAAGGGTATACGTTAAAAGCCCATTTTGGACCCCTAAGACGGCGAATTTTCCAAATTCCTTTCTAAGTACACCTTTACACCCTAAAAGGAATACACTCTCCAAATTTTAAGTCTCTACGACCAGCTGTTTGTAAAAACTAAAGTTTATTTATTTTTTTACAAAAAAAACGTTCCCTTTTCGTTTTTCAAGAAAAATTCAGGAATCGCTGAAACATGTGTTTATTAATTTTACTTGAGGAATCTCCATGTAAAATTTCAAGGTTCTACTACCAACGGTTTCCGAATTACGAACCATTTTAGTTTTACATTAAAAGCCATTTTGGACCCCTTCCAAGGTGATTTTTCAAAAACCCTTTCTAAGTACACCCCTACACCCAAAAAAGAATACATCCTCCAAATTTCATGTGCCTAGGTCCAGCGGTTTAGAATGTGCGTTGCAAAACGCAAAGTGTATACGTTAAAAGCCCTTTTTGAACCCCTAAGAGGGTGAATTTTCCAAATTCCTTTCTAAGTACACCTTTACACCCTAAAAGGAATACACTGTCCAAATTGCATGTCTCTACGATCAGCGGCTTAGGCTGTGCGTTGTAAAAACTATTTTTTTTTTATTTTTTTACATAGAAAACGATCCCTTTCCATTTTTCAGGAAAATTTCAGGAATCGCTGAAACACGTGTTTATTTATTTTATTTGAGGAATCTCCATGTACAATTTCAAGGTTCTACTGCTAACGGTTTCTGAAATACAGAGCTTTTTTGTTGTATATTAAAAGCCCATTTTGGACCCCTTAGAGCGGGAGTATCGGAAATTCCTTTCTTAGTGCACCCCTAGACCACAAAAGGAACGTACCCTCCAAATTTCAGATCTCTAGGACTTACGGTTTAGGCTGTGCGTTGATCAGTCAGTCAGTCAGTCAGTGAGTCAGTCAGTCACGCAACGATTTTATATATTTTGATAACTGTAAAATGTGAGATAAATAGATAAATGAGAACGATACAAAATACACGTCTTAGTTTATTCTGCTCTTAAAAGGCATCGTCAATCCGGTATTATCAATTAGTCTTCATTCCACATCAGCATTATAATTACTGTAGTCATTTCCTAAAAAATCACTAACAGTCCTAACAGTGTAAATAGTTTGACAGAGAAGAAGTAGTTTGAACTTTTTACAAAAAGAGTTGTCACGTAATCTGTTTTATGTAGGCAGGCCACCCCTCTTGCCGGATCTAAATTCGGTGGTTGGAGTCTTCTCTTACTGGCTGATGAGTTCTCATACTGGTTGGGTTGGTGAATACCTCATTCCACGATTTCTAAAAGCTTGCAAGCCGACTTTGATCTAGTTTCCGTCTGAAACCGAATGAACTCAAATTTTGCACACCTGTCAAGTACTGATTAAAATACAATGTTATGGTAACTGCAAGCTGATGATGGAGACGGAAGGTGGATAATGGAACTGCTGTGATAGTATTAGACTAGCCATATTTTAATCTTAATATTATTTAATCAATATTAATATTATTTATTTAATATTTTAATCTTTTTATTTTAATATTTTAATGTTTAATCAGCACACGGCTGCTCACGTTATTCAATATTAATATCATCAATAACGAGTTTATTCCAACCCACAGAAAAAACAGGCCCATTTGAGGATTTGCCTACCAATTCGGGGAAAAAGGCGTGCGTCCATGTATGTATCTATTATCGACCAAGAAAATAATATCTTTAAAGATTGAGTTGAACAATATAACAAACAATTTGGATCAGGCCAAGGTTTAACAATATTTTCCCATTTTTAACAAGTATAAAAATAAAAGCTTTAAAAGGTAATTAGTGCTTTTGTATTCGAGCCCAAGATAAGCTCAAAGTTGGATGATATCCACCGTGCTGGCTTTTATATTGGAAAACGTAATATTGCCATTATTCAACCCAAACAAATCGTGAATGGAAGTCTGTAATATTCCTATTCAAAGCTTACCTACAATAATGGGATGTTGTGATAGCACATCGTGGACAAGAAGGATCCTAAGTCAAATCAATCATTCAGTATCTTAAAAGTAAAAAGAACTCCCTTTTCCGCATACGAACTCTATGGGCGGTACATTATGCGTGACATTCAGAATCTTTCTGACTATCTTTTTCACATTCTAAGGGACATATCATGCTATGCGTGAGTAGAAAAACCTTCTACAATACCAATCTTGGTGTACATTATAATGTCCTCCATATGCCATTGGTTAAATAAAATGGAGATAAAGTCATGGCTATTGCCAATGGAATGACAGGGCCAATTCCCTAGCAAAGAAAGGAGCGAAACTCACACAAACTCCTAAATACATCAGCCTATCCAATGCATCAACAGCGGGCAAATAGGCTGAAACTTAACTCTGAAAGGGGAACAACGGAAAATATAGGTAAAGAGACGGGACTGTAAGCAAACAAAGTTAATGCTCCAGCCAACACAACAAACACATTGCTAAAGATGAATCTCGAAGACCTACGGATGATGGTGGGCATTATCACGGGACATTGTGTGCTCAATCAACTGAAGCCCTTATCTTCAGTAGATGTTGGTCCACAGACAGTGGACTAGTCACAGCTGTCTTCAACACGAAGAGACAGTGGAGCATGTGATATTACACTGCCCAGCTTCAAATAAAGGCAAGGAAAAAATAGGACTTCAAGAGCTGATCAAGTGCTGTATCACTTCATCAATAACTCCCTTGGGGACACTGGAATAGTGCTTCCATGAACTGAAAGTCCTTCTCCGTTATTGCAAGGATATGGTCCATCAGTTGTCAGGTTCATAGGGGGACAATGCACAAGACAATGCAAGATGTCACTGCAGATTTTATCTCCCATATTTTGAATTAGAATAATAATTCATAATTCATAATCTTTATTGCAACAATGATGGTACATAAGAGGTCTTATTGTAATTATACTAGAATATAGGTGTCAGACAATGAATCCATTTTGGACATGCAATAGTATTTGTTCAAAAAGATGTCAACAGTCAATAAATATGTAAATTTTTGTGTTGGGTGCCATGCTTCAGTCGATAACTGTAGGTACTTCAATGCTGAAAATTATTGCTGTATTGTACTCGTAAAATCTGCGGTAGCGGCATCTTTATTAGTAGGTTTGTGTACGGAACACGGTGGGATACAATTTGAACAGAACCATATATCTCATGAACGCGTCTTGGGTACACTGTTTCACTTAACCCTTAGCTATCCGAGTACCAAGTAGAAAACGTATTGTGGTTAGGTATTTTTTACTCCCGACGGAACGGTGAAGTAGTATGCCTTTAGGATGAGAAGCTGTGTGCTTGTGCAAACGAATGGTCCCATTTATCTCCAATACTATTTGACCTATTTAGATACGGTTTTCTTAATATGAAACAAGGTGTATGCAAGACAGATCTTAGCTATGTTTGATGGAAATTGGTGCAGCCGTGTCCATTCCAGGACCATTAGCACAGAATAAATAATAGTTGCCATCAGCGCTAGCAAAAGTGCTAACCAAAAGTGCTTTTGGAAGACCATTGCAAGGAATGACTGCTGTTGCTGTTTTTTTTAACATTGATTTATCTTTGTTTGACCACGATCTCACCTGTAGGTAAGTGACGATGTGGCTGAAGATGGAGCACAAAGGTCTAGAAGGCACCTATTCACTCTAGCCTTGAAGATACCCAGATTATAGTCTTCAGGAAAGACAGACGACGGTAGTGTATTCCACTCCTTAGCAGTTCGCATTATAAAGGTAGAACTGAAACGTTTAGTGCGAATAGAGGGTATACTAATGAGGTAAGGGTAGTACCGAGCCGTGCGCCTGCTCGTCCTATGATGAAAAGGAGATGGTGGGACATCTGTGGTGACATCTAGTCTTGAATAGAGTAATTAGCTTCGTTACCCTACATTATGCATGCTAGACCGATGTGGGTACATAAGTGTTTACTTTTTCCAATTTTAATAGAACACTAATAATAGACGGGGTTTTATATTTTTTATAAAATACCTCGTAATTCTTAAATAATTACGCATAATTAACGAAGACATCCTTGTAGGATAAGATATAAATGGGAGTCATTGTTTCCTACTCCTATGTACCATTGAATCCATGATCCATGATCTTGGTTCTCGTGATTTAATATTAATTTATACCGTGAATGAATAATGGGTCTGTGTAAAGGGCCAGGCTTTGCCTATTAAACAGTGAGACGTGGAGAAATGAATAAAAGACGCAATCAATTCAGTTCATTAGCTGTGCGGACTGTACAGGAGATGGCGGAAGTCGGTCTTTGAACTATTCAGGCAGAGTATAGGGTGCAGGTGTCAGCCATTTTTGGAGTTGATTGAATGGTCATGTACAGCTTAGCAACCCAGGTGTCCAATGCACTCAACTACACGCACACAAGCGAAGTGCCCCGTCATTTATAATTATTCCTTAATTTTTTTACTGTTTTATTAACTGTAATTTTTAATGTAACTTATGTACGCTTGATGCCCTGAAAGTTTTAATTTTTTTTAGGGTTCCGAAGTCCAACGAAGGAGTCCTTCATTATTTACCATGTCCTTATAAGTCATTCTGTGCGTCCGTAGTTACAGGCGTTTTACTCGTAGACTATTTTAGTACTATCATGATGAAGTTTTGCACGATAATACAATTAAGTGACGCCTACAAATTTATGAAATATAAACTCACTAGCTAGGGTAGCTCACTAAACGTAAATTGGTCTTATTTTTTTTTAAGAAGCCCATCATTTATGGTATTTCTTTGAAGAGGTCTTTAAAAAATATTACAAGATTTCATGAACAGTTCCATTCAGAGATCCTTTGCATAAATAAATAGCTTTGAAATGGGCAATATTGTTAGAGTCATGTGTCTCCACCCCCTACTGGCTGAACCGCAAATTGGTAATACTTAGGTACTGAAAAGTATTTCATATAGTAGCATTAATAATGAAGTTACAAGGAAAATTATCACAGTTAAGGTAGGCTTTATTAGTTTACAAGTGTAGTCGGGTTTGTAATCCCATCCCATCCCACTAAGTTCAGATATTTGGATATTTGTTATTCAATCATGGCTGAACAGATTTCGATGAAATGTAATACACAGATAGATTGACCTTTATATACATACTTACCTATAGTATACTTTTAAGCCCGAAAAAAGGGTAAAAATATAATACGAAAAGCTTAAAAACCTTTCCGGTTACAGTCAATTTACTTTGGACCCCTACACTGTGTGGCCCGACACTCTCTTGGACTTTATACGTGTGTAGGTGTTTTTGGATAGCCTAGTTGCTCAACTACTTCCGATGCTAATGTAAGATGAGAATAGAGTGCGCGGGTTTCAGCGTTTGTTGTCGATTGTACGTTCATTTGTGCGATGTCCATACCGACATGGATTGGTCGGACGTACTAGAAAAGCTAGACCCTCCAACATCGTTGGGTCAGACGACCGCGGCTATAGGTACTCTTCTAATCGAACAAATACAGCTTTGTCCGTACCATTGTCTAGTTTAATTTATTTATTCTTGTTTATACTTTAACTACAATTTATGGCTTAGGAATACAATAATTGTCACTATCGTGCATTCGGCTATCAACTACTGCAATACTCTTGTTAATTGTATTTCTTAGTTGAACCCTTTGCTCTAATATCAGGAATTTTCCATTCTCTTATTTGAAAACAATAGGATTGGCTGGCTGAACTGGTCGCTAGAATAAACTGTGCTTTACTTGCCATACCTACTTTACTGTTAGTTTGGTGTACCTACTAAGCATTAAAAACTAAGGATCGCTCTATTATGAAACGTTCCAAACTTCAAACGTCACGTTTTTAGGGTTCCGTAACCAAAAATTACGGAACCCTTATAGATTCGTCATGTCAGTCTGTCTGTCTGTCTGTCCGTGTATGTCACAGCCACTTATTTCCGAAACTACAAGAGCTAGGCTATTGAAACTTGGTAAGTAGATGTACTCTGTGAACCGCATTAAGAATTTCACACATAAATAGAAAAAATCAGTAAATTTTTGGGGTTCCCCATACTTAGAACTGTTATACATTTTTTTTTCATCGATTTCATACGTGTTGGTTATCTATGGATAGGTCTTTAAAAATGATATAGAGGTTAGTAATATTTTTTTTCTAAACTGAATAGGTTGCGCGAGAGACACTTCCAAATTGGTAAAATGTGTCCCCCCCCGTAACTTCTAAAATAAGAGAATCATAAAACTAGAAAAAATATATGATGTACATTACCATGTAAACTTCCAACGAAAATTGGTTTGAACGAGATCTAGTAAGTAGTTTTTTTTATACGTCAAATCGTAATCCATCCTAGAACTTTTATATTATGTTACTTGCTGCTACGGAACCCTTCTTGGGCGAGTCCGACTCGCACTTGGCCGCTTTTTTGTTTTGGTTTAAATCCTCACGATGTTTTCCTTTAGGTACTTACCGTTATTAGGCATTATGAAACCCGTGTATGGGCTGTAAGCCCGGTTATATAGGTAGGTAGGTATACATTATGCTAGCTCAACAGTAGGTACAGATTTGTCCAAATAGCTATACCTACCTACAGCTAGGTCCATATTTCGTCGTCCTATCCTGACAAAGTATGCAACATGCAACATTTCGTAAGCGCCAACACGAACTAGGTACCTACCTACCTACCTATTTAGTGCGTTAAATATTAATGAGCCTCGATGACAGATGAGAGTGACAGGGTTTATTCTTGAGTTGCTTTTGTATGCTAATTACCTACCTACTAGTCACGACATTTTTCACTTTCAACGAAGACGGCTGATCTGTTTTTCAATGTTGAACACTTTAATTATTGGGGTTGGGGGCCAAATTACCATTGTTCTCTTCTTTCAATAAGGATGGAGTTTTCTTCGATAACTTCAATTGGCTCCGGTCGATTAATAATAACTAACTAAATTAGATACTTACATAAACTCATACTATAAACATTGATAAAATATATGTGATTTTTCAGTAACACAGCGCCATCTATAGGATGCTCACGAATGCTAACTACCTTCGTAGTTCTGTAGTATGTCTACAGAAGGCAGAATCTTAGAATGTACTAAGCTTCACAAGCCAACCTTACTGTCTTATTAGTTCTGCTACTACTTACAAGATGTCGCTATGACCGTATCCTCGCAAGAAAAGCCAAAAAATACATAAATCGTCACGTCAGTGTGACGTCAATTATAAAGAAAAATAATGGTGATGCGTGGTATCCTATTACCCAGAAACTACAATATATAGGTACCTATTACCTGTCGACCTCTGTGCGCGGCGGGCGAAGGTTCGCCTGCGACGCAGGAGGTTGCGGGTTCGATTCCCGCCTCGTAACAAATAATTGTACGATCTGCAGATATTTGTTCAGGGTGTTCTGGGTATTTTCTATGTATAATTAAAAAAACTATCTATGTAATTTATTGTATTAAGTATATCAGTTATCTAGTACCCATGACACAAGCTCTGCTTAGCTTGGGCCTAGATAATGTTGTGTGAACTTTCCAGCGTCCAGCAGCGTTATTATCTAGTCTGTCAACTCTTAGTAATGTTGTACCTAATATCCAACAAATTGTTTCTGTTTTTCAGGTGAAGTGACCCTAGAACGTCCAATCGAAGAAATCTCTGCGATATCTCACGCCGGCACCCCTATTCTGCTGACCGTGGTTGCTGAAGAGGTGAGGCTCTCGAGAGAGGAGCCTGAAGCCATGTCCTCAACTGTTCAGCTCGCGTTCATACTGCCTGAGAGGGAGAATTCACCGCCTTACTTTGAGAATCAGTTGTAAGTAGATATTTTTAGTTTTTAGGTCTCCGTACCTCGAAAGGTATTAACAGAACCATTATAGGATCACTCTCGTGTCTGTGTGTATGTCTGTCACGGTCTAGTATCTTCAAATCAATTTAAGAAAATGTAGAAATTAGTAGTTACATTACCTACAGAATTAGGTGACGCAATCACGGGAGTAGGTAGATATAGGGTATATAAACAAGTTGAATAAAAAATATGCACGTACCTACCTAAGTAGTGGGTATAACAGTGTCGAAGTAGGAACCTATACTGTGTTCAAACAAAACTAAAGAATACCCGGTAAGCGTAAAACATGCATTGGTAGTTTAAGCATAAATCAATAAAATATATGAAAAACAATATGTAGGTAGCACTAATTTAAAAAAAAGTGGCTCCCCTATTCCTGCTACTGGTAGCAGCCACGGTAGTGGAGCATGGGGTGCTAAGAATCTTCGGAAGAAATGAAGCTACCGAAGTTGAAATCGGCAGATTATAGATTACAGAGCTGATAACCGTTGGGGAATAAAGGTTCTCGAATGGGGACCACAAACCCGACGCCACAAAAGAAGAAGGATGGACCACATACCGTTTGCTGTGGTATTTTATGGGGCCTATGACCAGTGGACTTATGTGGGCTGATGATGATGATCATGATGATTCTTGAAATTTACAAACATGCAATTTTTATAGCCGGATTCAAGAAAAACTGCAGATATTTTCTTTTATATCGTTATTTACCATGTCCCTTTTTTGTCATTCCAGCTACATCACATACCTCGAGGAGAACGCGCCTCAAGGCACGGCGCTGGCGTTCAGTGACCCCTACATCCCACAAGTGAATGATAACGATGCTGGCAAGAACGGAGTCTTCTCACTATCTCTGGTCGGCAACAATGGAACGTTCGAGATATCGCCCACAGTGGCAGAGAGACATGCGCAGTTCATAATCAAAGTCAGGGATAATACCATGCTGGATTTTGAAGCGAGGAAGTCTGTTGTATTTCAGGTGAATATTATTTCAAACATTAATAAGAATAGGGCTGGTAGCACAGAATATACCCGGTAGACAAAATTACACTCAAGCGAAACCTTTTGTTAGTAGTAGAGCTATTTTGTGAGAGTTCGTCTGGGGAAGTACTTCCATGGTACCAAAGAACTCGTAGCTCCTGATGCCCACGATACACGACACAGGGAAGACGACGTAGTGTGGGATCAGGACTATGTTTTTGACTTTTGGGTGTTATGTTTACCTCTGCTGACCTCTGTAGCGCGGCAGCCGAGTGAGATGCGAGAGGTTCCGGGTTCGATTCCTGCTGCGTGACAAATGTTTGTATGATCTGCAAATATTTGTTCCGGGTCCGGGTGTTGTACACCATGGTATAGGTCGCGCAACGAGACTCGTTGCGCGACCTGTACTCGTAGTTCCTGATGCCCACAACAAAGCGGATTCTAGTGTGGGATCTGGACTATGTAATGTAGTGACTATTGGGTGTTATGTTATATCTATTTTTGTCGCAAAGTAGTACCTATTGCTTGCATTACTATGTTCCGGTTTGAAGTATTTTCTTCTTTGTGGCGGATGAAGTTCACGTAGGGTGCATCCTAGATAACGTGACCTGTGAGGTAGTGCATTGTTTATATGCAGAGGTTACCGCTCAACGTTAGGTTATTACGTTATTAATTCAAATAAAAAAAACGAAATTGAAGGAGACTTTCTCAGAAGAGATTAAGAGAACAGAAGAAGATTAAAGACACGGTGTTTAAATTTTTTAAATGATGGTAGCTGCAACAGTTTTAAACCAACGCTGTCGAACTCGGTAGCTTAGGTCGTCTCCATACTTAAGTTAGCGACTAGCGTTTCGCATAGTCACATCTAAGTTTGTTTGTATTTGATGACAATGTTCTAAATACCAAACTCTTACGATGAACCGATGACATTTTTAAGGAAGCAGGAAGATGGTGAAATGATGTGGCTTGAAAACAGTTTGTCAATGCATGCTATGAGGTAGGCCTATATCCAGCAGTACACGCATTATGATGTTATTAATATTGTTGTATTTTTTTTCCAGATCATGGCTCAAGAGCTCGGCCCTGCAACCAATTTATCAGTCACTGCAAACGTCACAGTATATCTAAACGATATTAACGATAATCCACCCGTCTTCCTTGCTCAATCGTATGACGTTGAACTACCAGAAAACGTAACCGCAGGCACCAGAGTCGTACAAGTCGCAGCCGATGACGTAGACACCGGAGCCTTCGGAAAAATACAATTCACTGCCATATTAGGATATCTGAACACATCCCTTAACTTAGACCCAATAACTGGCATCATAACAGTTGCCACAAATAACCACGGCTTCGACAGAGAAGCGATGCCGGATCTGCATTTCTTAGTAGAGGCTAGAGATAACGAAGGAGTAGGTTTAAGAGTAACAGTGCCATTAATTATTAAGCTACTAGATGTAAATGATAACCCACCAGAGTTTGAGAGGACGCTGTATGAGTTTGTGCTGTCGCCGAGTCTGAATAATTTTAGTTCGGTTGCGTTTGTGAAGGCAGTTGATAAAGACGCTGAACCACCAAATAATGTTGTCAGATATGAGATTATACAAGGGAATACTGACGGAAAGTTTGCTATCAATGAAGAAACAGGTGAGTCTTACCAAAATAAACCCCTATATTAATTTATTTAACCTGGATTATTATAATGGGCAAATCGAATCAAATATTTTCGTAATTACAAAAAGAAAAATATGTTTTGTTCTATTTAACTAATGAATTGGTTACTATTATGAATGTTGAAGAAACAGATCGTTTTTAAAATAATCCGACGACCGCAGCTATTCTCTAACAACGGATAATGTAGGGTTCCGAAGTTTACTCAAGCCAAAAGAAGAGGTCGCTACTAGTAAATATACACATATTTGCAGCTCACCTAGGAAAAGTAGCAAGAAAAAAAAATAGCATGTAGCTATTATGAAGTGGTTACAAAACCGACTAGGTACTACTTGTAAACTAGTTAACGCCTGCTAAGACGTGATCATTTTACTTGTAATTTAATTATGTAAGCTATTATTTGAAATACTGTTAGCTAATAGGGTATGGAGACAGAAGACAATAAAAATCAAAAATTATAAATCTCTGAAAATCATCTCTATATCAAAAAAGGTTCATGAAACCTCGTATTACTTTTAAAATACCTATCTAATGATATAATATGCATTTAATAAAACTACTCTGCTTATGAACAGACAGACAGACATAAGGCCATGGCGAAACTATAAGGTTTCCTTGTCGGACTTCGGAACCCTAAAAACGAAATATACATTTGTATTTTTTTTAATAATCCAAGTTCAAGTCCACCCTAACAAGCTTTATTTTTTATTTAAATTCAAAACACGCTTTTTTAAAATTAATCAGTAATCAGAACCATAAGCAGATCAAAATGAGCCCAAACAGCAGGCTACTACTAAGCATCGAAAAGTTCCGTTTTCCACCTTCCATCTCCATCATCAGATGCTCGCTGTCACCATAATATTGTATAATATTAATTACAACGCGTTCAGGGTGCTGGTGGGGCGGCCTCGTTTCTGTAGCGCCTCTGGCATGTTTGCGGAGAGCAGAATTGATGGCTTCCATAGCATCATGCGCAAGAGGTGTGCGTCAATGAGGGGAAGGGTCCGTGGAAGCCCGAACAGCATCGTGAACGCGTTGTCGGAGAGGTGGGACTGTCCTATAGCAAACCACTAGATGCGCCTGCATGTTGGGTTTGCGAAAAATGTTTATATTCAATTTTTTTATTGTAAATGTGTCTCCCTACTAATATTATCATAAGCGCTACTAACAAAATATGGACAATGTCTGAAATAAATAAATTGAATTGAATTGAATTGAATTGAATTGAATTAATATCGGGAAGTGGTCGAAAAATTCAATTACCAGATCTTTTATTATATGACTGAAACTAATCAATGTTTTATTTTATTTTCAGGAGAGCTGTATCTTCTTGAAGCACTAAAAAGAACGAAGAAACAAAACGTTCACAGACAAAAACGCCAGTTACCTAATGATGAAGAAGAAAGTGAAACTTTTATGTTTACCATCAGAGCATACGATCTTGGCGTACCAAGATTACACTCTACAACCAACGTAAAGATATATCCTCCAGAGAGTAAAACAAGGACTATGTCTTTCATTGTGCCAGGTGCAAATCCAGATAGAAAGAAGTTGGAAGATATCCTTAGTACACTGTCTGGAGGAAAAGTGAACATACTCGATATAAAGCCTTACAAAGGTGGTGACAATGGTGCTACAGATTTGAGTGGTCAAGAGTCTAGTCAAGAAAAGTAAGTTAAATCTTAAGTCTTAAGTATTCGACGAAGAAAAACATCGTTGTTGACCAGTTAGGATCGATTGATCATGATGAAATGGAGAGCACTGATGGTGCAAGGAGAGGAACACCTACCTCTCATCATTCATCTCATTTGTTAAATATATTTATATGTTTAAAAAAAATTAAAACATCACACTTGTGAACCCACTGCAAGGCGCAATAAAACCTTTCACAACACTGGTTTTCTCTCCGTCGAGATTAACCGATTTTACCATTCCTCAAGCTGTTCAAGTTTAAGTGAATGGGTAATCGCATTAAATGGCGTGCATTGGGAGAGTCCAACGTCCAGCTGAGGACTGATGTTGGCTGATGATGATGATGATTTCACAAGCTGGTCAATGACTTAACGCAGGGTGACCAAGAAGCAACCGGTGACACGAAGCAGTAGCTCAAAAGTTTTTTTTTCTAATGTACTTAAATTTCGTTTGCAGGAGCGAAGTGATCGCTGTCGTACGTTTATCAGGCAACTCAGCCATTAATGTAGCCAAGCTCCAAGAACAACTTGCCAAGAACATGACAATATATTCCACGAGTATAAGTAACAATGGAGCGGTTATCAACACGAACAGTGGTTCTGGGCATAAAGATCAGACCTCTAGCGATGATAACACTGACTCTGTGAGTATTTTTGTTACCTTAACTGTATATAAATGTTCCTAAAATCTATTTTATTTTAACGCTTATTTTACTGTATTGGGTTAAAAAACCGATAATTATCTAATTGGTATTTTTTTATTATTTCAGGGTCTATATAAAGCAGAGAGTCGATTATTATTCTGGCTGTTAATCCTTCTAGCAATATTAGTAGCACTAGTATTATTGCTACTGATTTGTTGTTGTATTTGTGAAGGATGCCCTCTTTACATGCCACCCAGGTAAATATAATTTAATTGATTGTTTTAAATGTATTGCTTTATTTTTAACACAGTTACCATAATTATTGGCAATGTTTCACTTCACTTATCTTTACTAACACTTCTTTTTTCTCTAACAGCCTAAAATGCACGAACTAATTCCAGTATACATCAGCTTTACAACACCGTAGGTATAATCGTAAACTTACTTTAGTTATTCAAAAGTATTCGAATTTTAAATTTTGCTTATATTGTACCTAATTCCTTCACTCAATCTGAATTAGCACAATTCCTAATACTTTTGAGTGTTTTTTAATAAATTTACTTAGAAAAATATACACAGGCTTTATATTGCCCACGAGGGGAAACACTTGCTTAATTTGCACTCTCATTTGTATTGTAAACGTAAGGTTATAACAAACAGCTAGGTACATAGAAATCCATTAATAAATTCTAGGAAAAGAGTGATACGTGTCAACTCCACAGAGGACGACGTTCGTTTAGTGGTGCGCGACAAGGGACTTGCCACGGAAAACAAGTCGACGCAAAATATACAAAATAAACCAATACAAGCTAACGAATGGGGGAGAAGAGAAGCGTGGAGTGCTGAACAAACAGATTTAAGGACAAGACCAACACAGTGGAAATTCAATAAAAGGAACCAAAGGTCTAAGGAAGCATCTAAACCTGCTTCCACTCCAGGTGATATGAGACAAGAATATGTGCAAATGGCGGCCGATAATGATTACAGATACAATGACAACAGGCAATCCATCCGAAAAAGGTGATTATTATCACTTAAGTACCTATCATCTATTACTGTCACACAACTACTACCTACCACGAGTCAAAGACACGTCGACGTCAGCGTAATATTGCTTTAGCGTTTAAAATCAATCAAAAGTAGAGGTTGTTTGAAATAATTAACAAAATGGTTTAAATATAAGGACTTGAGTCCTGAGTGAAGACTAGACTGATGAAATAAAATGACTGATTTATTCTACAGGTTGACTCTTTCTTCCACTCAGCAGATTCTTCATTAGGTACCCGTCGAATTCATGCTCAAATTTACATTTCTCATTCAGCCCTCATCTTTGCAAACTCAACCTAATTTGATGGGTTTTTCCTATTCTCTGCCACCAACGTCATTGTATGCGAACTAAACAAAATTCCCAAATAACACCCGTCCCTCAGTCGGCTGACCGATGTTGCTTACAACTTTAAACTTTTTTTTTATTGTGTCACGTGCATAGACGCACATAAGGGTGCAATTTGTTCAAGCTTAAAATATTATACAAGATCACTGGTATCTGGCTGACGCGTGGTAGTTGGTCAAGGGTTATTACAGATATAGCAAAACATGTAAATATGATTTTAATTATATGTTTTTTATTTTAACAACTATATTTTTTATTTCTAGGGATGGTCCTAACGTAATTTACACAAAAGAAATGCAGCTCCAAGAGACGTTTGCAAACAAACATAAAGAATACATAGATGACCTTGAGAATGGTTATGACAGGATCGCTACTTTGCATTACAATCCAAGGGATCAAGACAGCGATTCCATACGAAGACATGAAATCGACCGTGGCTCTGAAGTTGGTGTTTTCTTCAAGTCTGATGATAAAAACCAAGAAAGGATCGAAGGTAAAACTAAACGTGATATCCAAAACAAAACGCACGGTAACACTTCTCTTACTAGAGATCAATATTTCATCAAAGAAGGCAACACAGAAATATTGAGGCTAGTTACAAGAGGGAATAATGAAGAAGAAAGGTACGTCAATCTTCCCACATATCAACAGAGGCCAGTCACATTGATTCCTCATACTCAGTACGTCGTTGTTGATAGTGGAAAAGATTTACTAATGGAGAGATTTATCAGAGAGCAAGGAGAAGAAGCTAAAAATATAAGAGAAAGGATGGAAAAAGTAACCACTGATTTAGATAACATGTCTGCAAAAGAAGGAAAAAGTTATGGTCAAAGATCACAAGTAGGAAGCGACGTACAAAATCAATTTCTAGATTATAATAACGTTGCGCCTGAGGTTCCCGGTACTGTACCATTAAAAACTGAATTTTTACAATCTGCATTGTTAGAAATGCAAAATAAATCAACCCTAAACCAAGAACTACTAGAGACTTCATTGAGGAAACAAAACGAGCTATTGCATCAAATTCTAATAGAGCGTGAAAGAATGTTGCAAAATCATGAGACAGCTTCACAAGTAGAAAGTAAATTAGAAACTCAAAGTTTACCTGGGCACTCCGTTATGGCCACCCAAACAGAATGCCATATAGGTACACAAACAGAGCCACCACTTCTGAAACCCTCACGAAGAAAAGCTAGAAGTGATAACGACTCTTATAGCGAGGACGAATCACAACTCGTAGCTGATGATGACACCAATAAAGTGACATGGGTAAAACGAAAAAAACCCAAGAAAAAAATAAAATACAAAGATCCAAGACGAAGTATGCGAGTGTATGACCTAAAACGGAAAATCAAAACTCCCATTTTAGAGGAAAGTGAAGTGTCTCCATCCTTTGAGAGTGAAAAATATGTCAAAGTTAGTAAAACAAATGAAAGAGAGGAACGCGTTAAAAAGTATGGCGATGTTACAAAAAGCACAGTGACAACTTCAAAGAACGAAACAGTCAGTTCAACTCAGATTAAATTATCTGATGCTGATAAGATGGCAAGACAAAGACGAGAAATATTGATGGAAATTTCTGATTCATTGGAAGATAAAATTGACTCGGATATAAGTGAAAAGCGATCCCGACTGCAAAGGCAGTCTCCGGTTGCTATAGAAGACGCTACTTCTAACCTAGCACTTGCACATGAAAGTAGTAAAAGCAGAAATAGCTCGGCTTTGTCTAGGGATAGCCGTAATTTAGTTTTCTCCAGGCAAGGTTCATCTACAGAGGCACGAGATGAAGCTGAAATACTCAGACTTAAGACACCCGATATCTATGAATCTATAAAAGAGACATCAAGTAACACAGAGTCAAGTAAAAAGAAAGCCACCGAATCAGAGTCTGTGAAGTCCCCAGAAAGTGCAAAGCCTAATCAGAAAAGTTTACCACGGTACATGCAGTGGTATGGTAATAAAAAGTCTTCTGCATCAAAACAACCAGCCCCAGAAAAGGCACCTCCAAGTAAACCCAAAAGATTTTCAAAATCAAAAAACGATGAAGAGAAATCCAATCGGTACGGTAAAATATTGAGCAAAGATCAGGACAATGCAGAGGTAAAAAAAAACTTCAAAGGAAAAGAAAATGAATTCATTCATCCACGGCTGCTGAAAGAGGAAAAAGTCACCCCCGTTCCCGAAGGGCCATTGCCTGATGTCCATCCGTTGCTTCAGCACTCTGAACATCGCTATGAACATCAGTACGAGAACAAAAATCCACTATGCTACATCCAACCCACTCATATTCCTAAATATTTAGGCCAACCGAACATTCCTTTACCGCGAAGGCAGTCGGTTGATCAACCAATTTACGTCAATCAGGATGAAGTTAAAAATAAAGACAAGACGCAAGATATTTCTGAAAGTGCCTTAACTCACAGCATATCAATATCTAATAGCTACGAAGAAGATAGAAAGAACCCAGAAGTACACGTATCTAAAATAAATATAGGTGGAGATAATGATGTTAATCACCGGGTAACATCTAAGATTGATGATAATGATTCTGGCATAGCTATGAATACATTAGTTCAACAAACTGGGATTATAAAAAGATTACCTATTACTGAAAAGAAGAGTGTATTTACCATCGCTTACGATGATGTTCAGACAAAACAATTGAGACCTGACAGTAGTTCCACGTCTTATTAATTCAATCATTGTTAAGATTCTGAGTGCCTTAATGTGTAACCAAAAGAGTATTATTATGTAAATTAAACACATTCTTTTTAATTTTACCTTAAAAGACTTGAAGTATCCGTCCAATCTAAAATTGTAAATAATTATTTTTTATCCTTAACTGCCTTAATGATGACTGTTTAGTACATTTTTTTTAAGTATGTTTAGGTAGTTTTCGTATACCTGTGTAAATAATGATGTAGTGCATGTTGAAAGTATTACAGTTAAATATTAATATTAAATATTATTTAAACTATACATTGTAATTAGCTTTATAATACTCATTTGTAAATAGTATAGGAACATAAGTTCATAATCTATTTTTTTCTTAAATAAAATATTTCATGCTGAAATGTTAGTAACTACGCAATTATATATTTGTTACAAAATATAAAGTTTTAAACTTGATAATTCTGGTTTAATTTACCTTCGCATCCTACCTAATCTAATAGTAGCTAATGTGCTTCTCATTTATAATAAAGATCTCAATTAACTAAATAATGATATAGGTAGGCCACATAACCTAATTATTCATCGGAATAAAATTGTAACACAATTTAATTTAAAGTATTTTTTGTTATATATGCATAGCACAGAATATGTACAGCATCCATAGTCTCGCATATCAAGGAAAGCGAAGAGGAACTAATTCTGTTATTTTAACCGTTCGGATAGGGTATGATGTTTCTTTAGCTCACAGGCACAAATTAACCGCCCACCTATATTTTTCGTCACCCTGATTGCTTATGTTGACTGGGGCATATCTAATGTTTATTTTTTTGTTAAGTGGGTAATTTCGAAATA
This sequence comes from Operophtera brumata, assembly GCA_932527175.1. Taxonomy (NCBI): domain Eukaryota; kingdom Metazoa; phylum Arthropoda; class Insecta; order Lepidoptera; family Geometridae; genus Operophtera; species Operophtera brumata. The sequence goes on along the minus strand of OW052239.1, from coordinate 15,270,926 downwards.
ATAAATAATAATAAAAAAAAAACATATTTTGATGAATAATTTTGAGTCAACAAAGCCTTTTTGGAATTTAGTCGTTGTTTGAAATTGTTGCAGTTACGTTTCCGTGTTTACATTTCTTGTTCTTTTCTGCCATCGTGTGCGAATATTGTTTAATTTGGGTTTTAAGTGTATCATTCTTCTTTGTGGCTGAAAAAAAATGCCTCTCAATGCAACTGGTGCTGCTAGGGCTATGGCTTTTTATGACGCTGGGTACAGCCAACTTCGCATCGCTCATACACTCGATGTACCTCAAACTACGGTACGGGATGCCATCAGACCCTTTCGGGAGACTGGTTCATACACGAAGAAGCCAGGTCAGGGTCGACATTGGTGCACTTCAGCTCGGGATGACCGCTTTTTTGTCAGTAACGTGCTAAGAAATCGCTTTAGCACCGCTACTGAAGCGCGTACACGTCTTTTAGAGGTGAGAAATGTCAGTGTGAGTGAACGTACCATTAGAAAAAGACTGGCTGAAAATAATCAGAGGGCTTTTCGTCCAGCTCGCGCTCCACAACTGCTCCCACAGCACCGTAGAGCTAGACTTGCCTTTGCGCGACAATATGCTGACTTTACTATGGAGGAATGGAAGAACGTACTGTTCTCAGATGAGAGCAGAATAGCCTTAAGAGGTCTAGATGGACGTCAACATGTATACAGGCGCCAAAATGAACGGTTTGCTCCATGCGCAATAACTGAAACCGTGGGTTATCAGGGAGGGTCAATAATGGTTTAGGGAGGCATCTCTTACGAGGCTCGTACCGATCTTGTGGTGTTTTATAGAGGCAGTGTGAACGCTCAAAGATACGTGGAGGAAGTCTTACAAGACCACGTCATACCTTTCGCACCATTTATTGGTGAGAACTTCAGATTAATGCATGACAATGCTCGTTACCATACCTCAAGATCTGCAATGCTGTCAAGTTTTGCCATGGCCGGCACGCAGTCCCGATCTGAACCCGATTAAGCAGATTTGGGACAATCTAAAGAGACGTATCCGAGCAAGATTACCGGCCCCTACGACCCTAGGAGAGCTTAATGCGGCTGCGGTAGAGGAGTGGCACAATATCCCTCAGTCGGATATTCAAGACATCATGGATGGATTGTCAAACCAGCTCCAAGAAGTCCTTAGGGCCCGAGGTGGTAACACCAATTATTAAATTTTAAATAAAAAAAAAATAGGTAGTTTTTTTTCAAAATTTGACGAATTAAGTACATTTTCATGCAAAATTTTTGCGATATCAAATTTTTGCCATATTTTTTTTTATAAACGGTTTTTTTCGGGTCTTTTATAATTTTATTTATTCTTAATGGTTGCTTTTAACATAACTTCCATCAAATATGGTTCTAACTTGACGATTACTGTTAGCTGAAAGAAATACAAGGTGTGTGTATAAGAATGTGCAAGAGCTCGAACTAGATTAGCTTTATGAGTCAAGAAGTAATTTATTTAATTTATCTACTTGTCAACAGAGGGATCTAGTGTTTAGATTAAAAGTGTTTTTAGAAATCCATAATACCTACTCTTTCTATCCCGACAAAACGATTAGAGTGAATGAGACGGTAGCTACGGAGCCTTGTCTTGTCTAAAGTGACGTGATATTGGCATAGAGCAACACGGAACGCCCGCCGTGTTGCTCTATGGGGCCATTAAGGTTCAACAAGATCATTTTAGCTTTCTGATTTCCTGGTATCATCCGTAGCAAAAATGTACATCGCGTTGCCCGGCAGACTATCGGCATCAGCGGCGCTGGCGTAGGATTTTTGTTTTCAATGAGCATAGTAAAAAATCCCATATTCAAAAAATTACTAAATACCTACACCTACAACCACTAGTAAACATGAATGAGCAGTGCCTGTAACAGTGTTTGTCTAAAATCGATTTAGTTTCTAACTCAAATTAGTTAGGTATTTGGTTTTTACGAACTTATTCACACAAGGAAGATTCGAGTACCTCTATTCATCATCGTTATTATTCACAATAAGGTGATTTTTTTGACGGTGGCAATGATTTTAAAATTGCCGTGTTTACGCTTTGATTATAAATAATCAAAGTGTCCACGTTACAACGAATCGTGGAAATAAAAATAACGTTACCTAATAAACACGAATCGTTCTCGTGTGAATATAAACAAATAAATAAATATGAATAAATAACCGGCCAAGTGCGAGTTGGACTCGCACAAGAATTCCGAATCATCTTACAAGATTTATCACTATGCCAATTTTTATTAGTAGGACCCCCTTGAATTTCTTACTTTCTTGAGTTTTTATTATTTGTTGTTATATAGACTATAATATATATATTCAAAAGATACATTATTAATAACAAGCAAAATTAAAAGTTGATTAATGAGGACTACAAAACTTTAATTTTATTATTAACTTGATTTTATATGAATTATTTGTTGCTATTATAAGCTATAGTACCAATTGCTAGTATGACCTAGACAGGGTCGAATAAAAAAGCTGACTTTGACGAGCTCTCATAACATAGTTTTTAATTACTTTTGAAAATAAAAATACAGTCTACTTAAAGAGCTCTAAAAATTTATACTCCACATGAAAAAAATGCTGTCCCCAGGGTAGGACTTTTTTTACGTCCACCTTTACTTTTATGGTACCTACTCCCTTTAATTTTAATATTATTTTTATTATTTGTTGATATAAGTATGTAATTGACATAAATTACATATGTGTAAATTTACTGACACATTTTGCAACTGTTTACCTACTACGGCTCATGAGATACAGCCCGCTGACAGACGAACGGACGGACAACCGAACTAAAAATGTATGATGTTTGTCAGTAAATTTGTTTTAGGAGCCAGGCCAAGATAATTTACAGACTAAGTATCTTAAAAATCTAGGCCAAAGCATACAAACATCGTAACTTTGGACGTTAATGATATTGTTGGGATATGTAGGGGGGAGTAGGTAAAGGTAGGTAAGTAGTAGGTAGGTAGGTAGTAAGACCTAACCGAACCCCAACAAACAACACTTCCACAAGTTCACAAGTTCACAACGGTTCGATACCGCGACCTCACTGGTTCTCTGAAACCGCGATCTGTTTGTCAGGTTAGTGATTCTTCTGCCACAGATTCTACTAGGCTGTAAGCAAATGCAAGGAAATATGGTGGAATTGCGTACCTACCTATGGCGCTTGGCGGCGGGGATTTATTGTAGATCTACATACCACTCACGAATAGTTTTCACGTAAAAGAAGCCACTGTTTTTCAATGTGCCTTCTCGCTGGATCCTAACTGGATCCTACGAGATAGAAAGAGAAAATATGTCGTGGTAGTAATGCATACACGCAAACATACTCAAGTTGCACACTACCGTTTGTATAATGATATTGTGCATGGACTCATCATGAGCAAACTAGGAGCCTATATTATAGCGTTCCCTACTCAACGAGAGATGGCGCTTTGCTGATTTTTGTGCCATAAAATGAGGTCAATGGCTTTTAACCGATAAGATCAATATGTCTTTGGGTTTTCTGATAGCCTAGTAATAATACTTGCAAAAGGAACGCGCGTCGTTGTTGAATAGAATCGAAATGTCGCCAGTTAGATTTGTCTGTGCGCGACCGGTGGCGACTCACGGTAGTTCTACATCACGAACCCAAGGCGCATCCTAACTTTTTTTTTATTTGTGGAGATTTTTATAAAATATACCTTCCTATAAAAAAAACGAGCGAGCCCTAGTTGCGATGTGATGTGTTTTCCGAGAGGTTGGTATGGTACGTAGGTACTATCAGCCATTTTGCATGTAGGTATCAAAGGTGAGATGTCATAAAGTTTATACATCTATCTAATGCGACTTTAAGGCTCACTTATTTTTTTCTTCTTTCATCAATTTTTTGTCTTAACTATTTACTTACCTAGGTAATTTTAATTTTGTTTTATCTATCCGTAATAATACACTATGTTGAATATTGTTATTCCGTTACGTCACACTAGACGTTTTGGGATACCTACAACTATTTGTTAATATCAGGGAGGTTGAGCCACCTGATGTCGAATAAGTACGGAAACCTTACTTACCAAATAATATGTGCATGCAGCGTTCAATTACCTGGCAGCACTGGTAAGTGGTTAGATCATACTAAGTCCATGGGTTAGTAGGTTACGCGTCGAAACACTACTACTTACATCCATGGGTTACGCTTACGATACCGATACTCTACCCACCATTAGAAAAGTCAAACATACCTGCCTGGCCTGCCAGTCATGGCTCAGACCATACCGAGACCACTGCGCTGCGGCGCGGTTACACGATTATTTTGCCACAAATCTTACCAGGCTTTAATGAAAACAAAGAGTTGAGTAAATTGTTTTGATTTCATTTTGCCATCTCACTCGATTCTAGTACGTATATTCTAAGTAGAAAGAGAAACACGAAGCGTACCCACGCAAACATGCACGCTAAGAACTATTTCAACCTAAGTATCTATAGCTCTAATTTTCACATACCAAAAGGTAGGTAGCCAGTAAACCTTAATACCTTTGGTTCTCTCATCTACGCGAATACTTACATTTTAGTTTTCCTACTCGACAATAGAGAGCGCTAGTAGTTGGATATAGAAAAACAATATGTTTTATTGAAATGGTGAGACCGCGCTTCGCATTTTTTTTGTGGATAAATAGTAGACTGCCCTTGTTTAGCCCCATTTTTATAAGCACACTGTTCCGATCACTAATTATACAGCGAGCTTATCTGATGATGGAGACATCGGAACTCCTTGATGGGTACATACGCAAACATAATAGTTAATAGTAGACTGGCCGTAATTAGGCTTATTTTGATCACCGATCACGGTTCTGATCACTAATTTCATAAAAACTTGTTTTGAAAAAGATATTTTTCAGAACAAACTTATTTAACTAGTTATAGCTTTTGCAGCGTCAGTTAATACGTAATCAATTTTAGTATGGTTTTGATGTTTATATGAAACGAAAATCAACAGCGAATTACAGAATGATGAAACTATCAAATAGATAGTTTCGTTTTCATTTTATGAATACCTACCTACTTAGATGTTTTTTGGGGCTGTCCATAGACTGTTTATAAAGTTTCACATTGTTTCATAGCAAGCAGCACTCAATCATTCGCATGAGTTGGCTCATTCAGCTCATTTGCACAGGCGAGTCGCGCGGAAAATTATTTCTTTTCATATTCCCATTTTTCACGTCTTACTTAAAGTTTGAATCAGGGGTTTACGTTCCATCTGTTTGTTTTCTTGGATTTTTAAGAAGGCATTTTTTTTGTTTAATTTTTATAAAATATTCTGCGCCGCCAGGCAGAAATCTTCATACAAAAAAAATGCCCCGTGCCTCACGAAAAAGCAGTTTTTAATGAATATCTCGTAAAGTATAAATAATTTTCCTGACGACCTCTGTGGCGCGGCTGGCGAATGTTCGCCTGCGACGAAGGAGGTTGCGGGTTCGATTTCCGCCTCGGAACAAATATTTGTGCAATTTGTAGATATTTGTTCAGGGTGTTCTGGGTATTTTCTATATAATATAATTTAAAAAAACTATCTATGTAATATATTGTATTAATTATATCAGTTGTCACTTGTCTAGCACCCATAACACAAGCTCTGCTTAGCTTGGGGCTAGATAATGTTATGTGAACTGTCCAGCATTATTAATTTAGTTATTAATTTTGGTTTATTTTATTTTACAAAATCCCTACAGTAAACCGTCAACTATGTTGTGTTGATTTTATTTATCTAATTTTTTTTACCATTTTTTGCACCATTTTAATGAAAAATCAAATCTAGCCAAATGTTAGAGGTAACTTTGGTTTTTTAGGATTCCGTACCTCAAAAGATAAAACACGTGGCGGTATCAAGCTGAAATTCATACCAAATACTCATGTCTACTGTCCCTTGGAGCTGTGAAAAAATCTAACTTCTAAGCCAACGCAATCAAAAGATACAGCCGTTTATGCTGCAAATTTTCGACACTCGCAAGGGAATCAAAACCCTTGTTTTTGTTTGTGTGTTTGTTTGTCTGTTATAAATCCAAAACGGCTTACCGATTTGAATGCTGTTTGCCACCGTTTTTTTATGTCTGCCGCTCAGGATCATATATAATTATATATTATTAATTGTTGTGTGTATATTTTTTTAACTAGTTACCTATAGTAAGCTGTGCAATAAAGTATGTTCATTCATTCATTATAGATAACTAGCAGCGCCTCGCGGTTTCACCCGCGTAAGTCTCGATCTCGTGGGAATATCGGGATAAAAATGTACATATGTGTTATTCAGCGAATCCAGTTATCTCCATTCCAAATTTCATCCAAATCCGTCAAGCCGTTTCAGCGTGAAGAAGTAACAAACACACTCTCACACACACAAACTTTCGCATTTAAAATATTAGTAGGATTTAGCTATGCTAGCCAAAAAATGAATTTTAGTAATATAATGAACCAAAAGAAACATTAAACTTTAATAAGGAAAGTACCAAGGTGACAGAAGCATAAAGGAGGAATGGTAATGCCTCCCCACCACTTGCTTTCACGGTCCACTGAGCTGATCATAATAAAAACTCGCGCCGTCGCCTTCGAAGTTTGACCATAAATTTGCTGGTCGCATACCACTCGCCTTCGGGTATCCAGACCCCACGATCTGCTTTTAATATAATAATAAATATCTCTGTATAATATGCAGAGGGGTTTAAAAGAGTGTAGTAATACAAAATGCCCTTAACAGTATCACTATACACGAAAATAACAATAATCAAAGACTTTCTAATAACTTTACAATTAATTTAGCATTCCATTTATCAACACCATTTATAAACGCCAATACCTTCGAAAATTCGAACGCGTTCTACATACCGCCGGTTGACTCTCAAGTCAGCCATATATTTTCAATAATCAAGCAGCAATGGACGGATAAAACCAGACAGAGCGTTTTTTTGTTCTTTTGGTTACCTTTGAAAAATCTATCAGGAACAAAAACTAATTAAAATAATCATTTTAAACTCCTCTACTCCAATATGTTCAACTATCTGTTCAACCAGTTGATGATCCCTTGGAGACAGGATCGAATAGGAATACAATTATAGATATAATGGATCGAACAGGACAAGGGATCGAACTCAAGGGATCGAACAGGAACTACTAATTTTTTGAGCAAAAAAAAAAAAAAAACCCGAAATCTATTAATATTGGTTTTCCTCTTATGTAGAAAAAACATGCAAACTGTTTTGTTGCAAACCTTTCCTTCTTTTAAGCGTTTGGTTTCCAACCTTTTTGGTTCTATATTGCTGAATTAGTTTCATATCGTAATAACTATGCCAAAATTGTATAATTTATGAACCATTCTTTACGAAAATTATCAGTTTTCTGTTTCGTTTGTGGGTCAAAATTGCACTTGGTAAGAATAGGTATTACTACACTTTTTTGAATCGTTACACGCTTTGATACTTACGCACACTACTTTTTGCGAAGTTTTTTGTGCTTTGTTTTCCCCTCAGGGCTAACACCATTAAAAAGGTTAGGGCTATATTTTATGCGATTTTAAGTGTGTAACGGCTCTAATGTCCATTTTATTGTAGGTGAGGTGAATTATGAAGGCAGAGGTCGCTGCTGTTTGATCTGCTGATCATATTTTTCCAGATCGTTTGTTGTTCGTTGTCTTAGTTTTTATGTTTCTTATACGACTGGAATGACGGATCAAGCAGATGGCTTACCTCATGTTAAGCGGTACCCTCTGCGTATGAAAAGTGCATTATCACAAAAGTCACGTCCACCTAGGACGCACCCTATGAGGCATTGCACTGCGCCCGCCACCCTGAGACATTAAAATGAAAAGTCTCATGTGCCTGTAATTTCACCGGCACCCATACCATTCAAACCGGAACTCAGCAATACGAGCACCACTGCTTTGCGGCAGAAATAGGTACCTATGATGATAGTACTTCCTACGAACTCTTTACAAAAAGCTCTGCTACTACTAAAGTTACTTACATCATCAACGTCAGCAGCGTTTAGACGTCTACTGCTGGACGAGGCCACGCTCGGCAGGCGGACTGGTGTTCGCAGTATTGGGTGTTGAGTACTCGTGTGGATACTGCTGCGCATCCCCTGGTGTAAACCTTTAGTTGGATTTTACGAAATCCAATGCACGAGAGAAGTTCGACTATTGATGAGGGTCTATTCTTACGCCGGACACTCCATATCACTTAGCACACACGTTACTTACATGTCATCACCGTGGTTTAGGGCAGTGACCAGCTTGAGTATCGTCATCATTATTAGCCTATTGAATTTCACGATTGTATATAGGCCTCCTGTAGAATGCCAAGACACGCCTAACGAGCCGCCTTCATCCACCGCCTTCCTGCGACCTTCAAAATTTGTGTTAGTGTTGGTGTTGACTGTTGAGTAGGTACACTGGATGCTGCTTTATCCACTGGTGTACACCCTTGGTTGGCTTTTACGATATTAAATCCACGGGAGGAGACGGAAGGATCTATTCATAGGCCAGAAACACCAGGTTTATTCCATCCAGTCCAACCAGTAGTTCGATAGTCGAACTGTTACACCACAGCACTTGTACTCCTATTGGTTAGCTTTTACTATATTCAATACACCGGAGGAGACGGAGGGGTCTATTCTTAGGCCAGAAACACCACAGTACATACACCACATTGCATAGTACCACAGCATCACACACGTTAGGTACATACTATTAGGCCAGTGAACGCTTGGATATCATCATCATTATTAGACTGTTGAATTTCACGGTTGTACATAGGGCTCCGATAGAATGCCACGACTAATGAGCCGCCTCCATCCACGGGGTTCCTGCGACCTTCAAAATTTGTGTTAGAGTTGGTGTTGACTGTTGAGTACAGAGGATGCTGCTTTATCCACTGATGTACTCCCTTGGTTGACTTTTACGACATTCAATCCACGGGAGGAGATGGAGGACCACACACTAAACACTAAGACCACGTCACTTAGTACCACAGCACACATGTTACTTACATGTCACCGTGGATTAGGTCAGTAGGCCTCCCATAGAATGCCACGACTAACGAGCCACCTCCATCCACCGTCTTCTTGCGACCATCAAAGTTTGTATTAGTGTTGGTGTTGACTTTTGAGTACACAGAATGGTGCTTTATCCACTGGTGTCATCCCTAGTTTGGTTTTTATGACATTTAACCCACGGGAGAAGCCTTTAAAATTTCGTTCCAACGACATCCATCAGATTTGTATATCCCCTCCCCACTGCTAAGACCAGCAAAGACTCAAAGCTTACCACGAAAATAACTAATTTCATTTCTCAAATGAATATGCTTTTCCTTCTAATAATTTTCCGGTAAAATATCCTATAACAAATGATATCAATTTAATAATTCAGTTACAGAGATCATTCTTAATTTGGGGCGGGTTGTACTTGACCATTTATTAATGGCAATGATACTTCAAAGTTAACCCTTCGACGGGCAAGCCGACACTTGTGCCAGAGACGGATTCTTAGTTCAACTTATGTTGCTTAGCAGTGGATTTCTAGGTGAGATGTAATGATGAAAATAACTTTAACAAGCAGCTTTTTTATAAGAAAAGGGTTACCATTCTTACATGCTTTTATTGTATGCTTTTAACCAATATATGTTTGTTTAGGTCATATCTTGCAAGCTGAATTAGAACCACTTCTCGACATCCGATTGAGCTGAAATGTTGCATATCTGTCAAGTTCCAAAGACATTTCAATATTAAGGTAAGGGCGCTGATCTGATAATGCAGACAGAAGGTGGACAACGTAACTCCTCGATGGATAAAAGTAGACTGGCCGTGTTTAGGCTCATTTTGATCAGCACACGGTTCCGACACTAATTTTTTGAATGCTTGTTTTGTAAAATATATTTTTCAACAAAAAACTTATTCCTCTATCATTTTAGACAACAGTTACTTAGGGACGCTTCCGTATAGTAATGATTTGGATCAGTTGTGCTATTTTTAGATCGTTTACAACGGTCTTTAAATAGAACAACTGTTTAATTTGTTAATCTTAAATTTTGTCTATACTTTTTTGTATAGTTGTATTTTTCGTAATATAGGTAACTAAATCAAAATAATACCTAACTGTAGAGAAGTGCAAGTTTTTTTAATATGGCCCTTTTCATCACCAATTAGCGATAATAGAAAAAAAAACATTGTTTCTATAAAAATGACAATTATAATTATTCAAAATTGATCATCAGATTAGAAGTTATTATTAGTGTTTCACAATTCCTCAAACAAACACTAATGAACAAGAAATCCCTACAAAATCATTAATTAAAATTTTCCAATTAATAAATTCTTGCAATGAATTTGCCAACGACTAAAATTGACACTTATTGCGTCGCAAGAGTTTAGAAAAACCAATTAATCACGTAGCTGTGTCCAATAAATCCCCTACGAAGTTTAATTATTTTCTTATGATTTTAATTTTTGCTCTCATGTTTATTCCCGAGCGCTCCTAAACTCATCTACTGCGTGAACAGAATGGTCACTATTTTAGTGTAACGGAAACTTTCTTGCACTTTCACTAAAATTATCAAATAATATTTTAATTTTAACTGGATATTTGCTTGCTAAAGTTATTTTAAATGATTCAATAGAGCTTTAAAACCCAAACAGAGTTAACCACTCTGTTAATATTGAAACTCTTAAAGCGCTTAAAATAGCCAAGTTAACTATTATTTATTATGTGGTTATGTTAACATTTATCACTATCTAACTCATTAATGTTCTGCAGGGCTATTTTGAAACGTTTGAACAGTCTTCCGATCGGATTTGTTAGTTTTTGTCGGAAGAGTTACCGACACCAAATACCTAGCTGTCGAAATGTTTTGGCCAAAAATTCTAATATCAAAGTTTTTGGTATCGGATATTTAAGAATCGTGTTTATCGGAATCTCCGTCCGTAACATTAAAACCAGCTGTCGGAAGGCTTTTCGAACGTTTTAGAATAGCCTTGCAGGGATGTTAGAAAGTTTCAGAATAGTACCCAAGAAAGAAAAATGAAGTAAAATCACGAAAAAACTAATTGTAATTAAATATTTGCTGTGTATTAGGAAATATTAATCTACTTGGCTCTTTATTATAATGTTATTTGTTACTCTTAGGTATTAGTTTTGACAACGACGTAAAGCCCATTTTAAAGCGTTCATAATTTTTTATCGGTATAATTTATCGAAGTCGTGTTTTGTACCCTTGGAAATGTAATGAAGATTAACATATTATATTTTTTCACTGCCATTAGTTGTCATTAAAAATAATTGTAAGTGAAACCTATGTTACCCTTGTAAGCGTCTCGACGCGGTCACTACTTTCTAGAGCTCTTGAGAATAAGCCGGTATCAGTCCACCCTCCCCAATCACGGATTAGAACAACTGTCTCCACTCAAATTTTTTCGACTCCAAGTTTGAGACTTTTATTAAATAGCACAAAGATAATTAATACTACTTAAATTTTGTTTAAGCAATGCCCAACTTAATTAGACGGTTTGAGGAAGAAAAAGGTTTCATCATTAAAATGAAATTTTGTATTAAATTTATGATCTGTGGCCTATCTGTGTCTTAGAAGTCATTGTATATCAATTTGCTCTGACTGACTGATTATCAACGCACCTACAGCCTAAGCCGTTAGTCCTAGATACAGGCAGACAGATAATTACGGGTACATGAGACTTTTCATCTTTATGTCTCAGGGTGGCAGGCGCAGTGCAATAAATAAATAAATAAAAATGCTGGATACAGTTCACACAACATTATCTAGCCCCAAGCTAAGCAGAGTTTGAGTTATGGGTACTAGATAACTGATATACTTAATTCATTACATTAAATAGATAGATATTTTTTATTATGCATAAACATACCCAGAACACCCTGAACAAATATCTGCGATCGCACAAATATTCGTTCCGAGGCGGGAATCGAACCCGCAACCTCCTGCGTCGCAGGCCAACCTTCGCCCACCGCACCACAGAGTCGTCATGCAATGCCACATAGGGAGCGTCCTAGGTAGACGTGACCTATGAGGTAATTCATTGTTAAAGGCAGAGGTTACCGTTAACATCAGGTGAGGCCATCAGTTTGTTCCGTCAATCACGCAGTCAAAAAAAAACCCTGAAATTTGGAGGGTACAATCCTTTTGTGGTTTATGGGTAGGATTATTTCGAAATTAACCTCATATGGAGGTGCTATTGTTTATATGGAATAAACTCCAAGCGGACGAACTCCGTCCGACGTCTTCAATCAGTGTGTCCTACCCGTAATGACCTGCGGTGCCGAAACGTGGACACTCACGGTGCGCCTGGTCCATCAGTTCAAGGTCGCTCAGCGTGCTATGGAACGAGCTATGCTCGGAGTTTCTCTGAGGGATAAAATCCGCAACGAAGTTATCCGACAGAGAACTAAGGTCATCGACATAGCTCAGAGAATTAGCAAGCTGAAATGGCAATGGGCTGGGCATATATGCCGAAGACCCGACAACTGCTGGGGTAAACGTGTTCTAGAGTGGAGACCACGTCTTGGCAAACGTAGTGTGGGGCGCCCCCTGGCTAGGTGGAGCGACGATCTGCGTAAGGCGGCTGGTAGAAAGTGGATGGGAAGGGCTGGAAATCGGTCTAAATGGCGAGAATTGGGAGAGGCCTATGTCCAGCAGTGGACTGATACAGTCTGATGATGATGATGATGATGATGATGATGATGGACGTACTCGCGGGCGTTCCACTCTTTTATTTCAAAAAGTATTTATTACATCAACGTCATCATTATCCTGTAGAAGCCTACTGCTGGACTTAGGCTTCCCTGTAGAATGACACGACGAACGGTCAGCCTACTGGCTGCTTGATGAAGATAGCCGCCCACTTCCATGGCCTCAACTTCCCACTCGCTAGGCTGATAAAAAATGTTCCAGTAATGGCAATTAAAATAATCATCGAGTGACAGGACAGCCGATTCCAAATCGTAGCTGAAAAACCGCGCAATTAACCGCCATTTTCCAAACAAAGGACCCGCCTTTACCCCCCATCACCGAAATTAGTGATGACTTCAATAAAAATAATTCTTGTCTTTTAAGCAAATTGCATCGCGAAAAGTCCGCAAAAGCCTTTAATTAAGGCCCCCTTGCCACCCCGTAAACAGTCTTGGCCGTCACCTTTTATTTTTGTTAATTCTTGGGGCTCTTTCTTCGCCGCATAAGTTACTTCACCCCTTCCCCGTGATTCTTTACGCCTTTTTGTCACCGTTTTGAATTCTTTTGAAGACCCCCTTTGTACCCATCTGCTCCCCGTCAATATTAACTCCGCTCCGGACGTGGACGGGTTAAACTTTTTAATATCCGTTAAATTTCGTTACACTTTAAGTAATACCTTCTAAGAGTTTGTGAAAAATATCTCGGAAACACCTTTTTAGGCATAGGTATAGCATATTTAAGTACTTTTTCCTGTTCCTTTTCATTTATCACCATTAATAGCCATTAGACTTCTACTGCTGGAACAATTAACGCAACTATGAACAGTCTTGATCCGCTGCCATCCACCAACTTCCTGCGACATTGGAAATTTTTACCTGTTTCCTTAATATTCATAAGAGATTGCTTAGCACACAACGATCGCTCAGTTTAGGCAAGTAAACTCCTAGCAAGTGGTAGGTATTTCTTCTAGCTTTCATAAGTTTTTAATAAACAGTCTCTTATATTTTATCTTACGTGATCTCTAACGGTGAAAGAAAACATCGTAAAGAAACCAGCATGTCCTAACCAAAAATTCGAAGATTTGTGACGTGTGAATGAAAAATTCCTCTACGAGGCGTACTGTGAATCCTTTCAACAAACTGGTTCTTTCACCATTGGTCACAATACCCTTTTCAGGCACCATACCTCAAGCTGGTCACTGACTTAACACAGGGTGACCAAGACAGAACTGGTGACACGAAGTATAGTATAATCTTATAGTAGGTATAAGACTTATAGTAGGCTAATCTGCCAACTCCGCATTATGCTGAGCAGTAGGTATGCCATTTTGGCGCGACTTCGTATTCTTTGTCAGTTTGTTACGAAGGATGCGTGGACCTTTTTTTTTAATTTTGTTATCAATGTTTTGCTTTTTAAATTATTGAATGTTTTTTTTTATAACCTAAGTATCAAAATTATGTTTTTGTACCAGTTTGTATGTTGTTGTTTTTATTTTGTTTTGTACTTTTGTCCTACTGTATTCCATGTCTTCTTCTGTTTGTTCTGTTTGTTTTTTTATATTTGCGTGCTAAATACCTAAATGTTTTTCATTTCATTTCATTTCTTACGCAGATATGTAAATATCCAAAACAAAGTCGCAATCAAAATGAAATTTCTACAATTATTCACAAGGGACAGAAAAAATAATGTAAATCAGAAATGGGATGTTTAAAAAAAGTTGTTTGTAAGACATCGGGCCACAAGGAATTTATAATCTATTTCCATTGTCGATTAATATTCAAGGCTCGACCGCGGCCGGTCTGGTTCATCTCCTTGTCTATTATTGGACGCTCTGAGGCTTTGATTTCGAAGCTAATTACCTTTCTTGGTTCCATTTGGACGTGTTCCGTTGGGAATGGTAATGAGATCTGAGAGGTAAAATATTTAGTGCCGGAATTGATGAGATAGAACGAGATTTCTAACAAAAAAACTGGCAAAGCGACACGTTGACTACTGAGCGTTATATGCAGTTTTCGAGTAGATAAATACTCTTTTTCGTGCGTGTGTAGCACACTGTAATAGAGTCGTGTCAAACACACGTCTAAGTATCGGCGCACCGTAGAAGTAAATAATATATTTTTATAAAAGAACTATCACGCCTATTTTAATTTTTCCATTCAAATTGTAAAAGATGCACATCGATATCAAGCACGCATAATGTAGGACCCCAAAACTACAGGTCTAGCACTTAACTGAGGCAGTCCCTGAGGCATGGGAGCGGTACGGGAAAGGTGTCGTCGTCGTCGTCGTCATTATGTCACATGTCATCTGATACATTTCATGTCATTTGAGAGACGAAAACACCCCTCCCGTACCGCTCCCATGCCTCAGGGACTGCCTCAGTTAAGGTGGAGGCGCACGCTTGCGGCGCGAAATTCAATTTTTTTGGTGTTTTTTGCCCATTACAGCTCATCAGCACTTCTTCAGATAGCGAAAGTTGAGTTCGCGAGAACTAGGAGGCCTAACACACATGTTTTAATTGATAGTATCTCATAAATATCATCAGTTTAGCTATGATACCCCTAAACACATTTTTACAGTGTTTTTGTTTGTTTAGGGGTATCGTAGCTAAACTGATGATATTTATGAGATACAATCAATTAAAACATTTGTGTTAGGTCTCCTAGTTGTCGCGAACTCAACTTTCGTCATCTGAAGAAGTGTTGATGACCTGTAAAGGGCAAAAAACACCAAAAAATTTGAATCTCGCGCCGCAAACGTGAGCATTCACCTTAAGCGCTAGACCTCCACACGTAGAATAGAGCACGTTATCAGCTGTCATTGCAGCTTCTAAAAGTATTATTGCGAGCAGATGATCCCGAAAACGGCTGAACCAATTTCCGCCAAACATAGCTAACAACCATCTTGCAAACATCATCTTTCACTTACAGAACACCATATGTTAATCAGTCCAACTGTTTTGGAGATTAATGGGAACATTCCTTTGCACACACTAATAACCTTTCACCCTTCTCCGTTCGTTAGGAGGTAACAAAAATCTCTCAAAAAATTAAAAGAATGCACTTGCCCAAAAACCAAGAATACACATTTGTGTTTTTATTTTAAAAAACTTTCTTGAAATCTTGTTTCAGAAAAAAGTGTAGATAAATGTTTTTTTTTCTGGACCGGAACATAATTACCATCGATGTATGTTAATACACATGGTATATATGTATTAATATTGGCCAACTATAAATCATACCAGACATAACTGAATCTTCCCATTTCCATAACCACGGCCCAATGAGTATCCTAGCAATTACACAAATACAGTTTGCATCAACTAGAATTGCTAGTGCAGAAGCCAGTGATGATTTTTAGGTATTAGTAGGACTCGTGAGACTTCAACATTATTTTTGCATGGGTCATCTGAACACTGTCACATGATCAATATAAAAACTAGCCAAGTGCGAGTCGTACTCGCGCACGAAGGGTTTCGTACCAATCTATAAAAACGGCAAAAAAACACGTATTTTGTATGGAAGCCCCCTAAATATTTATTTTATTATATTTTTTTGTATTTGTTGTTATAGCGGCAACACAAATACATCATTTGTGAAAATTTCAACTGTTTAACTATCACGGTTTATGAGATACAGCCTGGTGACAGGCGAAACGGACAGCAGAGCCTTAGTAATAGGGCTCCGTTTTACCCTTTGGGTATGGAACCCTAAAAAGGACGTTGATAGATAGTGATTACTACTAACTCAAGTAATGCTATGAAAAATTCGATCGAAAGACTACATATGTGTCACCAGGTTGACGAAATAAACTATGAAAAAAAAACACATTTTATGTAAAATTTTGGGTAAATTAGGTTGCAGTTTAAATACAAACCTAACTTATGAAACATTTTGAAACATTTTTGACTAGTAGTACGATATTTTTTTCTACGTTACGCCTTCAAGAATTTGTCGAAGCAAATAATGGGCGAGGTATAGAATGGAATGAAAACAATATGCAAATAATTCCACTTTATATCAAATATATTGTTCATCCCATCTATTCGAAAAGGACGACTGGGTTCGCCTTTAAGTGCACCCAACGGTGGTGTTTTCTATGAGAAACTTTTAGCGGGCAGTAATGAGTTTTGCGGCGCACTTATTAAGTTCCTAATTCAAAAAGTGCGCGGCAAAGATAATTGCGGCGCACTTATTGAATTTGGAACCAGCGCCAAATAATTCGAACGCAAATATTGTTTGAATAAATACTGGCTGGTACGACGGCCCAAAACCCAAAACACACAAAAAACACAAAACACCAAAAAAAACACAAAAAAACACAAAACACAAAAACACAAAAAAATACACAATACACACAAAAAACACAAAACACAAAAAAAAAACACAATAAATACAAAACACAACAAAACACAAAACACAAAAAACATAAAACACAAAAAACACAACACAAAAAACACAATACAAAAAAAACACAAAAAAGCACAATACACACAAAAAACACAAAAAACAAAAAAAAACACAAAAAAACACAAAAAAGCACAAAACACATAAAAACACAAAACACAGAAAAACACTTAAAAAAAACACAAAAACACAAACAACAAAAAAAACACAAAAACACCAAAAACAACCATTTGTTTTATTAAATAATAATATTACAATAACATAATATGAGGCGCCTTTTATTTTCTCATAGTGGGTGATGAAAAGCAGAGTGTATCACACGGGCGCAACATATATTTTTGGCTCGGGCGACGTACTTTGAATCACTCGCTACGTTCAGGATTCCACTAAAGAATCTCTCGCTACGCTCGGGATTCTACTCTAGAATCCCTCACTTCGCTCTGAATTCAAAAAAGCGCCCTCGCCGTAAAAATATTATGTTGCTCCCTTATGATACAATCTACTATTCACACGGTACAGACTGGAATAGTAGATTGTATCATAAGGGAGCAACATAATATTTTTACGGCGAGGGCGCTTTTTTGAATCCAGAGCGAAGTGAGGGATTCTAGAGTAGAATCCCGAGCGTAGCGAGGTATTCTTTAGTCGAATCCTGAACGTAGCGAGGGATTCAAAGTACGTCGCCCGAGCCAAAAATATATGTTGCACCCGTGTGATACACTCTGCTTTTCATCACCCACTATGAGAAAATAAAAGGCGCCTCATATGTTATTGTAATATTATTATTTAATAAAACAAATGGTTGTTTTTTGTGTTTTTTTTGTTGTGTTTGTGTTTTTGTGTTTTTTTTGGGTGTTTTTTTGTGTTTTGTGTTTTTTGTGTTTTGTGCTTTTTTGTGTTTTATTTTGTGTTTTGTGTTTTTTGTTTTTTGTGTTTTTTGTGTGTATTGTGCTTTTTTGTGTTTATTTGTATTGTGTTTTTTGTGTTGTGTTTTTATGTGTGTTTTTTTGTTTTTGTGTTTTTTTTTGCTTTTGTGTTTTTTTTGTGTTTTTTGTGTGTTTTGTGTTTTTTATTGTGTTTTGTGTCTTTTGTGTGTATTGTGTTTTTTTTTGTGTTTTTGTGTTTTGTGTGTTTTTGTGTTTTTTTTTGCGTTTTGTGTTTTTTGTGTGTTTTGGGTTTTTTGTTTTGGGTTTTGGGCCGTCGTACCAGCCAGTATTTATTCAAACAATATTTGCGTTCGAATTATTTGGCGCTGGTTCCAAATTCAATAAGTGCGCCGCAATTATCTTTGCCGCGCACTTTTTGAATTAGGAACTTCATAAGTGCGCCGCAAAACTCATTACTGCCCGCTAAAAGTTTCTCATAGAAAACACCACCGTTGGGTGCACTTAAAGGCGAACCCAGTCGTCCTTTTCGAATAGATGGGATGAAAAACTTTTTTTTTTCCACTCAGCTGACTCGCAACGAAGTCCCAAATAAGATTTTAGGTTTTGCCTTTTAGAAAGCGAAATATAGTCTTTAGTTCTCGGTCTATAGTTCCATAATATATTCAATATCCGGCGAATGATAATTCTGGGCAGAATCCATTATGGGTGTTTACTTGACCTGTGCTTAGTGCTTACTAAGACAACAGGGGAGACCGGGGTGCTTCGCTGCTCCTTGGGGACTCCGTAATAGTCTGTTTGGGTTGTTGTCTTAGAAAATTAGAATACTTTTATTTACAACAAGAAAATACAAATGTGCTTGCATTACAGTGGCGTTTGCATTTCAAATACGATGTCCCATTATATTAGGCAAGATGAATTAACTAAGCTAAACTGCACTACAAGAAGTCTCAGTTTGTGGCTGTCATTGCGACACGATGAGGCAATCCGTAACAAAACAAATATTTCTTTTAAACATAGGTCTCTGGTAAACAGGCACCTCTGACATAATTAGTTTTAAAACAAGACAATAAACCAAAACAAATCTAAAAACCTATAACTACATCAGCAAGCCGTCACCCGACGGCAGTGCGCCCAGAATGCTGGCTGCATTGCCACGCTTAATAGAAATGCTTATTCGTTCACCAAAATAAAAAAGAAAATGAAGTGGCAATGGGCAGGCAATCATCATCTTCATCATCATCAGCCTATAGAAGTCCACTGCTGTAAAGTAAAAAAGTAAAAGTAAAAGATTATTTTGATCAAAACCATACGCGGTACAATTTACATACTAAGATATAAACTGTGCCAGGTATAGTGCTGTCAAAAAGGGTCCGTGCCCTTGTCATAGCGCGCATACAACTACACATACGCTTGACATAGGCCTTCCCCATAGAATGCCATGACGAACGGTCTCGAGCAACCTCCATCCACCGTTTTCCTGCGACCTCTATAATGTCTTTGGTCAATTCCTCGTTTGCGTCGTACGATTTGTAGTCGCCACTCGAGAACCTAAACATAACATGTAGCTCCCAGAACTAACAACCGTTGGAAATAAAGGTTTTCGAGTTGCGACACAGGAACGGACGACGCAGAGACCGGAGGTAGGACCTTATTGTCTTATAGATCAAAATCATCTCAATCATTACATGCGCTTTGTTTAACTCAGGCAGATGTTGCTACCCTCCCCCTGGTGTAGGTAATCCCTTAGCCGACGAAATTCACGGGAATAGACGGAGTGGTATATTCTCAGGCCGGACACACCACGGCTACGTACTTGCCTCAAAATATAGGCTGTTCAGATTTTTTACTTCAAAATCTGAACTTTTATCTTTCCTCATATCCATAAACAAACGTTTGTACAGTCGATAACAAAATAAAAAGAACGTTCGGTACTGACGATAACAAAATAAAAGAACGAAGATAAACAGTGGAAACAGAAAGGTGAATCGGAATGAATTTGATATTCAAATCACGAGAGTTTCGCACCGCAAGCCGCAAACAACGCACAATATTGACTGGAGATAGTGAAGTGTTTTTATAAATGTTTCTTGATAGAATGCTACAAGATAAACAGCCTTGAGGGTTTTTCAGTGTCACTTGCCTATTTTTACTTAGTAAGCAGACCTCATCGTCAGTTAACTAACACGTGAATTCGCGGTCAAACGAAGGTCTATGAATGTTATGATAATAATTGAAAAAAGTTTTAAAACAAAAGCAAACTAACTACAACAATACAAAAACAAAAATACAGCGACACAAAAATACGTAAAGTCAACACTCAACATATTTCAAGTCCAAAATCCAGGATTATCTATAAAATATCGCCCTTGACATTTTCGCCCAGCGAAATTCTAAAGTGACAATACCCCATACTGAATCTTAGAAGTGAAAAATGTATGCAGACCCCACTGTAAGGCTGTAATATATGGCGTGCATGGGGAGTTATTAAAATTATAAACAAATAAAATTATTCTGCACGCACCCCTACGGTATTCGTGGTTTGAATTCTTTGATTCATATATTCAGGTATATTATTTGTTTGAATAAAATACAAAATGTTATGTTACAATAATCCAAATAAACTGAAAATTAAATATAGAATTTTATACATTGAAAATACAGAGGATAACACCTAAAATTAAAACAAGAACAACAAGTTAATTTGAGACATGCCTGAGGTTGTGTGAAAATTACAGGGTTAGATTACAAAATGAAAAACCTATACACAGTGAATCAGAAAATGTTAGCCAAGTTATCCCATTTTAAAATAAAGTTACCTTAAGATAACGCAAAAAGAAAAGGCAATTTCCGTATTCCCGATCACATGTCGACGTTTTTCATATATCGATATGGGCTGTTCCCTTTATTTTATATTAAAGCGATAAACATGTCGATTGGTAGATTCGCGCTTGGCCGCCCTCCCTTTGCATCTTGGGGACTACTCTGAAACTCACGGCCGATAGTCTATCATATCTATTTCTGTACCTAACTTCATCAAAATTGGTCCAGACGTTACTGTGTGATTGAGTAATAAAGAAAGAAACATAATTATATTCAAACATCCAAGCTATTAGCTGACTACGATAAACATTAAGTAATTGACTATGAAACAACCAGTATTTGACAATTAAGCAAATAAAAAAATTGGCTCAGTGTGTCCGAGCCAGATACGTAATTTCCTTGCATCCGTTGCTGTAAACATTTTGGCCTGCGTACCAACTCAAAATTAGAGACGTTTAAAAGTGTACTATGCCAAAAAACTGTGATGAAATGGTGATAAATATTGACACAGAGCAGAGAACTAGTGACACTGTAATTTAGGAGATATTTAGGTCATTAGATAGGCTGCGAACTAGACCTCTAATTGACAGCCTCAGTTTTTTGGCATACTTCATGTTTCAAAACTAGCTGCTGTTTTGCCGGACCACAGAGTCAAGTTAGCAGCCTTAACAATAGGCTATAATATCTCGACTTCTATTGAATCACTACTATTGAAACTTTGCATGCAGGCGTCACTATTTCATCACAGTTTTTAACCCCCGACGCAAAAACGACGGGTTTTATAAGTTTGACGTGTCTCTGTGTGTGTAGTGTCGTCGTAGCTCCCAAACGGATGAACCGTTTTTTTTTGTTTGAAAGGTGAATTTTTCGGGAGTGTTCTTAGCTATGTTTGATCTAAATCTGTTCAGCCGTTTCATTGCGTTGAGGGTTTTTTTCATTTTTACAAAATTAATTACTTGTTTGGTATATCAATAATTACGATCGTGTAGCCGTTCTTGGCGAGGCTGTCAACAAGACGTCTAGTTAGCAGCCTCAGTGAATGACCTTAACTGCAGTGTCTCTATTTATCTGCTTTATGTCACTATTTATAACTATTTCACTATAGTTTTTTGGCATAGTTGAAAGCACCATCCATGGTTCGACTGCTAACTTGACGGACACATTTAAAACATCAATAAAAAGGACCTTAAAATATTATGTTACAATTGTGCTCCTTGTAGACGATACAAATAATATAGGGCTGTTTAACATATTATTTAGAAAACATGGAAGTGTTTCACAGTAGCCTGCCCCATTTGGTAGCATAACCTCGCTTCAAATATGCAAGTCATGAGAAAACGCTTATCACGGCTTAGATAGCGTCCCGAAGATAGAACGAAGATAGATAGAGGGATGAATTACGGTGCCGTGTAACATATTGAAGTGTACGTGTGCTTGATTAGGTTTGAATTGTGCGTGACTTAGCAATTAAAACAGGATTTTTTTAATTTAAATTGCCTATTGAAAGATAATCTTTGAAAACATCTAAACTCCATTTAAAACCCCGTTCACAGGTCTTCCAGACTAAAATTGCACGTCCCTCCTCTGCATTTACTAGGCACTGGTTACAAACTAGACCTTTATAAAATATACTTGTGATTACAGCGAATAAAGAACAATTTGCTTTATACAATTTTACGCGATTTTAGACGTTATCAATATAACTCATTAACTTACTAAAATATACTTACAAAATTTTACAAAAAAGGCGGAAATATGCAAGTCTTGACAGAGTTTACGTATGTTTGGAGCCTTTCGGGGACGAGACTCTGTATGTGTGTAGGGTCATCGTTACAACTTTTTAAATTTATTTTGTTAATTATATTATTAATTTTGTATAACGGGAAATCTTTTACGTGGAAGCTCATCCTACCTATGTAAGTATAGGTTTGTAATTTTTTTTCTCGTAAACGCTTTCATCCGAGGCCTTCTTATCTCTATGTTGTCCCTGACACCTCTTACCGAAGAAAGCTTCCCGATAGTAGCACTTTTCCAGCCCCTTCGCCACTAATGCAGTTCCTCCACCATAAATTAAGTCTTGACCACTATCCCTTAGGGTTCGCACGTCAAGGGTATCAGTATCGGACACTTCGACAATGGCATTAAAAATGAGCTCCGCTTCTGTCAGCCCTGATGAATCGCCTCACTGCACCGAAACGGATTGAGTAGCCGTTATTTGCACAATTCTATTTTCTATCAATCAGTTGGATTTGTGCGTCTTGATCTTGGCAGCGGATGTAACCCTGCAATGAAAAAAAACATATTTTGGTCATCGGACAAAATATTGCATACTTATAGGTGCCTTGCTAGGGTCGTTGTCTAGGTCATTGGATAACCCTTAGAATAAAATAACATTTTATAAATTAGTTAAAGTAGCTTGAATTAAAATAGATCCATATTCTGCTATCAACATAGGTTAGATCAACTAGGTATGCTAACTCATAATTATAGTTTAGTTAATCTTCAGATATTACCAGAAGGAAGCTTGTAAACGACTATGTGGAGTCAATTTATGTCAGAGGCTTTATTTATAGCAGAATCTAGATTGAAAGTTGTAAATAAGCTAAACCATTTTTTTTTATTTAACACCTTCATCAGGGCATAAGCTTCCCCCATTTAATGCCACGACGACCGGTCTAGAGTCGCCTCCATCCACTTCCTTTCTCCGACCTCTATAATGTCTTTGGTTCATCGAAAGGGGAGTAATTCTCTTTTGCGTCGTCCATCCACTTCCTTTCTCTGACCTCTATAATGTCTTTGGTTCATCGAAAGGGGAGTAATTCTCTTTTGCGTCGTCCAGTTTGTGGTCGCCACTGATGAGATCATTTCTTCCCAAACGGTAATCAATTCTGCGAACTATATGGCCTGTCCATTACAACTCAATAACAACAACTGCTATTAAAAACTCTACCTAGAATTCTTTCACAGTTCACCAACCCGGAGTTTAAAATTAAACTTCTTCAAGACACTCGTCTTTTTATTGCAAGTATGTATAGTGAGTGTTGTTCATTGCACGATCTCGTTAGAAGTTCACGTGCTCAATTGACGTGACAAATCGCGCTCATAAACTCGTGTGAGCTCTCTTCCTTATTATGCACTCCTGGTACTAATGCTTGAAACTTTGCGAGCAATTAAAAGGGTGGGTGACATTCTCGGAAACAAGATGGGTTTCTTTAGAATTACTTGTAGAATTAGCGCCAATGATTTATTTTACTCGCCTACCTGTCTTTCAGATGGTCAGTGTTTTTTTTTGTTTGAATTAGCTAGACGGAGTAAAGTTTCAGAAAAAAATGGATGGCGACAATTTTTTTAATTAAGGAGTAATTAGCAGTTTCACTCAAAAAGCCTTTGCCAAAAAAGCATTCTTAAACTTTTGCTTGCATAAAAATTACTTAGAACAATTTGTGTTTTTGTTTCCATTGAAAACAGAGGTGACAAAGGAGTGTAAAAGAAAATTTCCCTCAGTTCCACCCAAAACCTTTTCGCTAGCCTCAGCACAGCAATTAAAAACAAACCTACTCGTCGCCGACTCAAAATAAACGTACGAACAGAGTGTTTTCCTTTAATTAACATATCACTGTTGTCTTGTACGCTCCGTTGTTCTTCATTTCCATATGTAAAAATGATTCAAATCCCAGTTGAGCAATATTGCGTATTCTGAGAGGAGTGTGGCAATATGTGTCGCAAGAAACGTGAAAGCGCACCCCCGAAAATTATACCACGCATTAATTTGCCATATTAATTTGGCCGTAAAACTCTGGCAACGACAAGGAATTCTAAGTTTCGCGTCCCAAGCGGCCGCTTGTTCACACAATCGGTTGTTGAACACGGAGCCTTTATGGGCCTACAGCTATTGAAATACCTATGCCCCTTTAAAGGGGGCTCCGTATGTGCTATTGCTAATAACAGAGTTGTAAAACCCCTTCGTGCAGTACATTGTTTCTCTAATGTTTAATCAACGTCAATTTAAGATTTACGTATGCTTTGTCTTTCTTGGGATTTTGTTTCCAATGTGTATTTTTATAAATACTTAATAGAACGACTTTATTAAAATTATAGTATTCTAAACGAAGCACACTAACTTTAGTCCTTAACCTATCAGTAAACTTTTATTGAATCAGGCTACAATAATATCAACACCATTCAAATTAAACTATATTTGATAACAAATAGAATAGCATATGAATATGGCCGTCGATAGCAAACAATTAGAGGCATGTTAGGGGAGCGCCGATTAAGTTATAACCTGATATATGCGGGCTAAGGGTAACCTGAGTCAGGGAGATTAAGATTCATCGGAACTTGGAAGGCCCTTACATGGAACAAACATTGTTCCGTCTGGGCACTGCAAATAAACCTATAAACAGTATGTTGACTTTCTTCGAATTTATATATGCAAAAAATAGTGCGCAAATGCACACAACACTGAAAACAGAAATGAATGGTGGAAACTCAAAGAGAAGTTTATGTTAAGAGAAAATATGCTGAAGGTTGTTATATTGCCAAGTTAGATTTGATCATCAAAACATAATTCAATTCAAATTCAAAATTCAAAATCTTTAATTTTATAAAAACGGTAATTTTCACGTACCGTTATATCGGTGTCAGCACCTATGCCCACCAAAATATTTATTTCATATATCTTTATATGTTTTTTAAAATTTAATGAGGCATGAAGCACACCAAGAGACAACTGTTTCCAATTACAATATGAAACATGATAAGGAGCCTTATTCTAGATTATTCCAGGATTATTCGATCCTTATTCCAGTTGTTGATATATCGATCAAATTGTTATTCATACTCCTGTAACTTCAGAGCTAAGGCAAAGATCATCCATACCTGCACTCGTAGAAAAACTTATATTCTCAACTCAAAGTACAGTTGTCAAAGTAGTTACACTTGTTAAAGCAACTGCAAATATCCGAAGAAAAGACTAGAGTTGACTCAGACTAAGGCAGAGGCAAATAGATCTTACTTAGCACGTACTAATGCATAGCATTATCTTGGTCACTTGCATACACATGTCAAATCACGCGTGCTAGAGAGGGACAGAGACAATGTTAAGCATTGTTGCGTGCTAAGTAAGATCTATTTGTCTCTGCCTTAGTCTGAGTCAACTCCAGTCTTCTCTTCGGATATTTGCAGTTGCTTTAACAAGTGTAACTACTTTGACAACTGTAGCACGAGTATAAAAAGAAACGAGCCAGCGATATTGTGTTTATTTTTAAATATCATGTTCTTCTTTGTTTTCTATTGTTGCCTGAAGTTATAATACTGGTTTATTACTAGATATTTCTGTGCATATACAGAAACAAACATTGTATTGCGGGTGTCTTGGCGATGTTTGCCGAAGGTAGCGAATGTTAATTTAGTATTCACCCTTGCAAGCCAATATTAATATTTTGAAGGAGACTGCTTTGCAAGAAAAACATTCATTTAGTAAGTACAGTCTGTTTGTAGATTTCGGTTTCTTGATTGTATTTCTTTGTGGTGGTCGATTGTAGCACATTTTAAGAGTCTTTTACCCATAGACGTAGATTTTTTTCGCTACGCTGGTGCTACCAACGTCTGTCTCTTTATTTATGAGTGGAACTTCTTTTAATCATTTAAATACCTATTACATTACAAACGTTTTTTCAACCTTATTACTAGACTACTTAGAGTTTACATTGTTCCCTAAGAATCTCCAAAGACTTGGTACTGACATCCGCCACAGTAAGTAGTAGTTAAACAGTACACAATGTACAAACACAAATTCCTCCCCTACCTCTGAAGCACGTCGGGCGAGTAGCTGGCTGAGATGCGATAGGTTGCGGGTTCGATTCCCGCTGGAGGACAATTTGTATGGTCTGCAAATATTTTTCCATGGATGTTGTGGTACCATGGTAATTCTTAGCTCCTGATATCTATCCAAGACACAGGGAATCCTAGTGTGGGATTAGGACTACAAAAGTGACAAATTAGTTTATAAGATTATTCAAAATGATCCTTGTGATTTCACTGAATTTAATATATTTTTTAGTTTGACTTTGACTGTTGGATGTTAAGTTATATTATGCATTCTTGAAATTAAACTATATTTATATCACACTAGTTGCGGCCCGCGGTTTCACCCGCGTAAGTCTCGATCCCATGGGAATATCGGAATAAAAATGTGCCTATGTGTTATTCCGGGAGTCCAGTTATCTCCATTCCAAATTTCATGCAAATCAGTCCAGCCGTTTCAGCGTGAAGAAGTAACAAACACACACAAAAACTTTCGCCTTTATAATATTAGTGTGAATCTGTATAATTAATTATTTGATATTTGTTACCTGATTTGCACTTATACCATTATATAGCACGGCTGCGTTGAGAAGCAACATTACAAAATAGGCATTATCAACGATCTTTCAAGTTGCAGATAAATGTTTTCTTAGCCTTGTTTCCCTTACCTACAATAATGAACAGCTTTATCCCAACACGATGCCATACGAACTAATCTGCGGTAACTAGCAAAGGGAGGATCCTAATGCTCCCGAAACGCCTTCGGGCCATCACACCGCTTGACCGCCGGAATGGCCGCACTATTAAAGTGCTAAGAGGGACATTAGAAATCCCAAGGGGCTTGTCATCCGAATAATTTAAGGACATAATTGTGTTGGTTTCGTGGGAAAACTGATGACGACAGCTTGATCCCAAGGGAATGAACACTATAATAGCATATTTGGCTTCCAGCTGCCTTAGGACGTGGAAGCACTGACCCGTAAAGGTCATGTTCTTATTCTCCTAAAAGCAACGTTTGTTAAAATTCAATGCAACAAAATACGGCAAAAAATTGTGAAAGCCAGAATTGAGCTGGTAGGACAAATGTAACAAAAGCGTAAAATCTTTAAAAAGCTAATAATTCACAGAGTGGGGTCCTCGATAAGCAAGTTAATCCCGAAGACAAATAGAGCACGATCATTGTGACCAGTGTCCAGTGTGGGGCGGTGAGTGATGCGTTTCTTTTGTCTCACACGCCACCCAGCCTAGAGACAGCGTACGGGCGACTCAGCAATCGAAGATTAAATTTAGATTTTTTTGGTTCGATTTAATGATTCGGATTTACGCGTTGATCATGCTAAAATCTATGAGTAATCTATGAAAATGCCTAAAAAGACATGAATCAATTCCTAATTTAAACAACTAATTAATTTTGTAAATTAAAAAAAAAAACCTTCAACGCTATTAATCGGCTGAACCGATTTTGATCAAGCATAGCTAAGAACACTCGCGACAAATTCAAATTGTACTCGGTTCATCCGGTTGGGAGCTACGATGCCACTGACAGACACACAAACAGACACACACACACACACACACACACACACACACACACACACACAGACACGTCAAACATATAACACCCCATCGTTTTTGCGTCCGTGGTTAAAAACGATTTGTTGTTTTTGTTTTTTGCCCTAAAAAGCCTTACGAAAAAAATTACAACACTATGCATGGAATGGAACTAGTATGATGCTTGAGGTTGAATCAGCAAGTCATAAAGCACTTAAAGTAGAGATTGGAATTAATATGCACCTACTGTTCATTTATTATAGATCACCTTGATTGGACCACTGGAACAAATTTTCCAAATTCCATTGCTGGCAACCCGGTAGTCCAATCAAGGCGACCATGGTCCAAAGAAGGTACCTGTAACTGGAATTACTAGAGCATGATAATATTTAGAGTTTGCGAAGAATCACAGCTACTTAACACAGAAGACCAACTGAAAAAGATTGTTGTTTAAATGTTTTGTTTCACACTGGTCACTGGTTCTACAAATTCAAAAGTCTATCCTGAAAAGGACAAAACGTCTGAATTCTGAATGTCCAGCACATTAAGCACAGACCACAAGGCGGGGTCGGTTTGTCAATCGGGGTGCCTTTATTTAAAATCACCGCCTATTGTGTCTAAGAAATTGCAGCCCCTATAAATCCTGTAATCAGTGGACCGCCTTTATCTGAGATTAGAATGGTCTTGGAGCAGAAGCTTGTTATGATATTGATTTGATTCTTTAATTCGGCTTCAGTGTAGTACTTGTTTTTTCCGCTAGACTCTCAATAGTGTCGACCGTTTTACGATTTTCATGTATTAGAAATTCATTAGATGTTTTCTAGTGAAATAACACATTAACATAACACCCAACAATCACATACATAGTTGTAAGTAGTAGAGCTTTTTTGTGAAAGAGTTCGTCCGGGGACCACTACTACCACCATACCTATTTCTGCCGCAAAGCAGTAGTGTTAGCATTACTGTGTTCCAGTTTGAAGGATATGGGTGCCGGTGAAATTACAGGCACATGAAATTTTTCATCTTTATGTCTCAGGGTGACGGGCGCAGTGATGAGGTATATGATATATGATATCATACCACATGAGGCGCGTACTTGGTGGAAGTGACCTATGTGATAATGCACTTTTCATAGCCAGAGGGTACCGCTTAACATCAGGTGGGCCATCTGCTTGTTCCGTCATATAAAGATGTATAAAAAAAAATTATGCCTATGTTTTCCCTCAGTGCAATATATTTGTGCACCTTATACTGAACTGGACTGGAGTAAACTCCATTCGCAGAGCTGACACACAAACCTTTTTGCACAGACTCACAATATCCACAAAAATTGTTGTTAGCAAAGCTCCTAAATCCCCCGTTTTATTTCTTGGCAGTTTGCAGTATTATCGGCAAATCTACCAGGCAAACATGAGTCGGGAGGATATTCGCTGAGATTTGCGAACAGACTATCGGATAAATTGACCGGTAATAATAAAATGTAAGGGGTAAGAATGTAGATGGCTATTTAGATAATTGTTGGCTGACCGTGCGTCCAGTGTATTGGAAGAGAAGAGATCCGGGGGGTTTTTATTGCCACCCCGGCTACCCCGAGGTGGTCATTTATGGGAAAACTATCAACGTCTGGATTGATGACGGAGCATTTCTTTGTTTCCCATTTGGGAGGCGAGATATTGATGTGTTATTTGACGGCTGATGTATGGAGACGCCTTTGATAGTGTCGTTTACGAAGTTTGCTGTCATATTACTGCGTAAATGGTGATGATTTCTAAAAACTTTTATGGTCGTTCGAACAATGCATTTATTGTGTAAACTTTCATGTTTCTTCAAAGCTTGGCATCGCGGAACGTGACCGCCTAGACGACAGTTCGCTGTTTAGCGGCACCTGCTGGCAATCGTCTCATAATATTCGGCTTAGCACGCCCCGCCATGCATACTTGAGTCTTGAACTTAGGGAGGAGAACAAACAGTGATTTTATTGATTCCCTATGAAGGGATGTAGAATGTAAAATTTGATTGTACAAAGGTGTTTGGGTTTCATTAAAGTTGTACCTACATGTAGGTATATTGTTCTTCTTCTATAAATAAGTTGCCAGTATGTTATTGTTAATTCCCTTAAATTAAATCGTTTTAACGCGAAAAGCCATAATCTCGAGCAAACTGCCAAAATCCGTCGTAACTTTATAACCTAAATCCTAGCTCGTCTATAGGTAGATTTAAAATGTGAAGCCCGTTTTCACCATATATTAATAAATCTACGTAAGTTTAAACTATCTATCTAAGCATGTGTTATGCTTAGATAGTTGGCTGAAAACGGGCTTAAGAGGCCGACAACAACCAAATTACATCACTATCTAAATCAATAAAGTACAGATAAGTTAAAAAGAGTAAGAATAGCGCTCGCGCAACGAAAAGTGAACTAAAGTCATGAAAAACAGTATTTATACTAATATATGCTGCGTAATCGAAAACATAAATCTACTATGCCCTCTAAAATTACATTTTTTCTTAATTTTATTAATTTTATCAACGTTGATATACGTAATAGATATATTTACGTTGCGCATTGTACGCATTGTGCTTACGTTTTTTTTATCGAGAAAATTTATTGAAATCTTGTTTTGGGCTTTGTTATGCCCTTGGAAATATGATGAAGATTTTTTTGTTGTTGTTGTCATAAACTGTGTAGATTTTGCTAAAAATACGTTTAAGAGAAGACTCTTCACAACCTCTTAAGTATTTATCAACTGATTTTCAGTCACAAAGCTATCGTAAACCCGTACGGTACGCGCGATATCGCGACAACACAACTAAAAGATAAGCTAACAAAGACTTATCTACAAAGGACTGGATGTTTGTCGATCTGATTATACGTTTGCCAAATGGGTGGCCAGTTGACCGTCATAATTTGGGACCAGAATGCGTTCATTGGTGCATAAAATATTTGTAAGGGACGATGGAAAGCGCAAACGGCGCAAACGTACCATTACACTTCACACCTGCTATTTGTTCGGTCAAAAGAAAACAGAGAAATAAGCATTCAGTTTGCGAAGGGTATTTAGCATTTTGAACGTCAACAGGAAGGTGGATTGCTCTGTTTTGAAGAATTTACAATTGTTAACTGTTTTGTGTTGTGCATTCGTAATTGTTATGTCAGAATGTCGGTGTCAAATTGTATTGTTAGGGTTCCATAGTATGCTAAACGGAAACTACGCCGTCTGTCGGCGCCGTCAGTCTGTCTGTCTGTAGTTTGTCACAGCGGCATATCCCAGCAGCCGTAAGAGGTAACCAGTTGAAGTTTTCGCAAAAATAAATGTTGTTTGGACATAAACCCTACGCAAGAAACAAAATTCCAAACCCAGTCCTCGTTTAAAAAATTCTCCAACCAAGAAACTAAATCGATAACGCATTCTAATATTACTAGTGGTGACATCTAGTCTTGAGTTTAGTAAACTTTTCCCATTGTTTAAAAAAGTTATGTGATTTTCATCAAAAAACTAAAAATAACTGCGGTATCCTGTAATGAATACTTTTCGAGTTATCGAGGGACGGTGACTTGACTTCGGAGCCCTATAATATGCGAGATGTGATGAATTTATATCAGATTAACCCACAATTTAGTGGAAATTGAATTCACAGATAAAACACAGCCCAATATTTGACAGTATTATCAACCCTCTGTTAGGATACTAATTAGTAGATAAAAAAACACAAATACTCCTTTATAAGACAATTCAATTTACCTAACTACCTACATAAACCATCTTAACACCGCCTCAATAATAACAAACGTAACAAAGCAATAAAACTCTGCACTCTTGATACATTGCGGCGAAATAATATCATCATTCCGCGTACTTATAAACGAAAAATCAACATAAAGTGAATAAAAGAAAATTATGAATCGCTAGAAAATAAATTACGGAGGTTTGGCGGCAAAATAACATCACATTTGAATGCCTTTTATGCTTTATGGGCCCGTAGGCCATAATGCCGTAACTATATGAAATAAGGCCCGGTGCTGTTTTATGGGACATGGGAACACGTACGCGGCATAATTTTTGAGTTGTTGTTGCAAATTCTCGTACTTGAGAATTTGGTTTGTATATAAAAAGACGGTAACGATTGTTATTTATGCATTCGACATCTATAGAAAATTGGAGAATCATTAATGATTGAAAAATATTTAACTGAACTGGAAATAAAGGGGGTTGAAGAATAGTACAACTAATACATGTAATAAATAGTTGAGCAGTCTAAAGATTGTTTCAAACTCTCTAAAGATGGCTCAACCTGACAATATTGGAAGAGGGTCTTCAATGGACTTCTACGCTGAAGCTACAAAACAAGACCATCAAATAATTAAAGTAAAGCAAACTGTCTGGTATTTATTTCATCGTTATTATCTTATTCATTTAGTTTAGATGGAGTATTCACAAACCATAAATTATAGAGCCTTGTCACACACCAGCCACTTAGATCAGAATAAATTTCCCATAATTACGTTATCGAAAAAAGTAACCGCCATCTCACCTACCGTTTTTCTCAGCCCACGTCGGCAGCCCATAATTCCTAATGACATGCAATAACGGTACCCCCAATTTTCGACATAAACCCTCCATAACAATATCGACATCAGCGAATTTTTTCCGCCACGAATTTTATTCGAGAATAAGTAACACTTTTCTGTGTAATCAAAATTTCGTGAGCTATAACGGCCACTCAATTTGGTTTCACCGCAGTGATTTTGATTTCACTTGAGTGGAATACTAAATTGTTAGATTCTTGAGAGGTTTGTTGTGCTATATTTGTTGCGAATCTCTTACAAAAATGATTAAATTTAGATTTTTAAAACACTTAATGTTTTATATGATATGGTTGGTTTTGCTTAATATATACAGGGCGTCCCACAGATATGCCACATGGAGGGAAAGTACCTTGAATATTGTAGATGGAACATTTGACTGAAAGAAGGCATTATTTGAATTTAAAAAACAATTTAAACTGCATTCATAGATATTTAAATAATTACATAGTTGAACCGGGAATCGGACCCCTTACACGAGAAAAATAATTATCCTGTAGTTTTATCATACCGATCGAAAGGCTTCATCATAAGGATTATTTTTTGCTAAATAACATAGTGTCAGAAATAAAAGGAAGAACATGAAATTTAACATTTTTAATACAAAATTAATCAATTTATCAAATGCTCAAAATGAGTCCCTTCCTGTTGAATACAAAATCGCAAGTCGCTTTTGATTATTTCGCTCCCTGTCGATTTTTTGATCTTGTTGTGGTGGATATTTAGAATAATACGTTTAACTTCTGCTTGTAGCTCGTGGACACTTTCATACTGGTTCTTGTAAACTAAATTTTTTATATAACCCCCTAGAAAAAAAACTAACGGGGTTAGATCTGAGGATCTCAGCGGCCATCTTATTTGTCCATATGTCCCGATCCAGGGATGAAAGTGTTCATTGAGATAGTCCCTTGTTCTGTGACTGTTATGAGCCGGAGCCCCATCTTGCTGAAAAGTTAGGTTTTGTCGTTCAGCAACCGGAAGATTATTTATCTCATTTTTCAAAATCTCAAGTATTTCTAAATACCTTTCCGTATTCAGATGCCGTAGAGATGGTGTATTTCTATCAAGATATCTTTCGCGGTGCCATTGTAAGGCTAACGTTATGTTTTTGTGGTTCAAAAAGTATGCTTCCATTAAATAAACATTATTTTGATACGCCATGGTTATGTAAAAAATTCACAATACAATGCAAAAATTCTACAATGAAAATCACAGATACAAGTTTGAAAATGGAACACATTTTTGAATTATTTCTTTATAATCAGCCTGCCGAATTGCGATGGACAAAATAATTTACGTGTCTTTCGGCTCAGGATACGGCTCTATTTGTTGCATACAACCAGGCACCTACTAATTACGTATGTCTTTATCATTTTATCATGAACTTAAATTATTAATAGGGAAATTATGCGTACTTCTCAAGTGGGTACATTTATTAGTATTAGGTACTTATGACAATGTCAGTTGTATGTCCTTACGGCAATGTCAGCTTTTCATTTTTCTGAACAAAATTTCACAGCAAATGTTAAAATTCTTGGTCTTTCTTTTATTTTTGACACTATGATATTTAGCAAAAAATAATCCTTATGATGAAGCCTTTCGATCGGTATGATAAAGCTACAGGGTGATTATTTTTCTCGTGTGACGGGTTCGATTCCCGGTTCAACCATGTAATTATTTAAATATCTATGAATGCAGTTTAAATTGTTTTTTAAATTCAAATAATGTCTTCTTTCAGTAAAATGTTTCATCTACAATATTCAAGGTACTTTCCCTCCATGTGGCATATCCGTGGGACGCCCTGTATATACCTAAGTGTACCAATATATGGTACTAATTACGAGTTAATGTCATTATAAAAACAGTGCTAAAGGAGCTATATCAGTTCTCATGTTATTCCAATGTTAGTTAAAGACAGAAGTAGAATTCATGTTTATTTTCAATCAGGTGTTTAATCACAAGACGAAAAAAAGTAATCTAATTTACAATTACCAAACCTAACCAATTATCTGTAAAGTGGACGTATCTCTTTCCCTTTTCCCTCGGGATTTTGTAAACAAATCCTAAATTCTACGAAAAGTAACTCGTATACAAATTCGATACTCATCTAAATAACGTGTCCAGTGTGGTGGAAACGCCGTATATTTAAATTCAGTGCGGTCCAGTGCTGCGATGTTTCAATTGTCACATCCTTCGTAATCCAGTTACTGAAGGGTGTTTTTATTATTGGGTTTGAGGATCCCTTTTCAATACTTTTAGTTTAGGCAGATTCTTCAGAATATGGAACATTGACGTGTCGATAAATGGATTGTTAATTTTGAAGACTTGGTGTTGTTTTATTTACGCAACTAAAGGATTTGAAACTGACATAAAATCTTTTCTTGGCCTTCTTTACCTTCTAATTTTAATTTGCTCGCGTTCTTGATAAGCATCTTATTTTCTCAGAGTCCTGAAAATCTTCAGCATATTCTCATCGTCATCAAGAAAATCACGAGTAAATCCTACTAATAAACAAAAGAATTTACTCCCTTACCGAAGTGCCCATGTCCCGATAAGAGACCACTCGGATTTCAGATCACGTAGGGTCCCACCTCCCGAGTTTATGACTAATGACGGGCTCACATGCAGTCACACCTCATGAAGCCACTTTACATTCAAATCATACCGCTTCCTGACCCTGATTAATGTCATTTTCTTTAGGAGACACTTTGCGTGTGTCGTGTCAAGAACATTTCAACGTCTTTTAAGGAGACATTTTGTGTATGTCGTGTCAGATAGATCAAGAGAGATTTATGAAGAGAACGCTTATGAGTTCTCATGTTTGTGTCACAGAAAAATACTTTTATCTGTGGCATTACTTACTTACTTACTTTTAAAAGCATTATTTATTTATTTATATAAATAACAGTTCACACAACATTATCTAGCCCCAAGCTAAGCAGAGCTTGTGTTATGGGTACCAGATAACTGATATACTGAAAGTGTTAATCTATCTATCTATGTAATGTATTGTGGTTATCTAGTACCCATCCCATAACTCTGCTTGGCTTGGGGCTAGATAATGTTGTGTGAACTGTCCAGCATTATTGATTTATTGATTCATTTAATAGTTACTATCACATGCATCTCTCTCTGTTGTCCAACTTTCTGCCACACAATACAGGCATGTGCCTTGAGCTTCCTCCATTCATCCTTCCCTACAACTTTAATTGTCAACTGTCCATTTCTGCCCGCATTTCTGCAAACGAATATAAAGTTTTCATTTCAGAAATTTGGTTCCTAATCTATTTTCTAACCGATAAGTAAAACGTTTATTTTAATAAAAATAAATAATTCAATAAATAAATAATGCTGGACAGTTCACACAACATTATCTAGCCCCAAGCTAAGCAGAGCTTGTGTTATGGGTACTAGATAACTGATATACTTAATACAATTCATTACATAGATAGATATTTTTGATTATGCATAGAAAATACCCAGAACGCCCTGAAAAAATACCAGCAGATGGTATAAATATTTGTTCCGAGGCGAGAATCGAACCCGCAACCTTCTGCGTCGCAGGCGAACCTTCGCCCGCCGCGCCACAGATGTCTTAAATTTTATGAGAACACACACTTTAGTTAAGGCACACATTGTCAGGCACCCAAAAGCTTTGAAGAAGACCAAGTACGTATTATCAATAACTTAACCTTGTCAAGCGTAATAATTCTTATTATTACATAGTAAAAATATTCGAAACTCAATTTTTTTAATTTTTAGGGCCTTTGAGTATGTCTTATGCATTTTGAAACCTTCAATAAAATTACTAACGGATTTAACCATTTACACATAACGCTTCCGTCTGGTAGTGATTTAAATCAGTTGAGCTATCTTTAGATAGTTTGCAATGTTCGTTAGATACTCAAAAGCTTCATTTGTTTTTTAAATTTTTGTATATTCCTCCTTACATTTGATGCATTTTTCTATCTGTAAATAAAGATATATATGAGTGGTTCTTTAAGCAACTGTTTCATAACAATACATAAGTTAACTTTCATTATTGGCATTGTCTGAAACTGAAGTACGATTGGTTGGAAGTCGGTTTTAAACAAACATTTGCACTCCGCACTCCGTACTCTCATTTGTAAGACGTCTGGGTCCAAAGACAAATTAATAACAAGATAAAGAAACTCTTCGGGTCTTAATTCATTAATTAAAGTAATTGTATTTGCCGCGGTAGCCATTACCATTTGCGTGATTGTAATACACAGTGGAATATCATGGTAACTTTACCAATAAGAAGTTATGAAGTTACTTGAGAAATAATGTAACACAGTAAGTACATTTATAACAAATATCATTTACTTTAAGTAACTAGTTATATTTTATCTATTTATAAATTGATCTGGCATCTGAACAGTCCGCATGAAAATTTCTAAATAACACAAATAGTAACAACAAAGAAGAAATAAGAAATAGTAAATAAGAATGGGATGGTAATGTTTTACTCCGAATTATTGTCCTGTGTTCATACAAGTTTTAAGTAAGAGAAGTTATAAATAATTAAATACAACTTTAAAGATCCCATTCGTTTTAAAATAAGACCTTAGTTGAAACCACTTCACAAAATGTGAAGTTTTCCTTCTGCCTAAAAGCTTTTGAATGTTATTCTGTGTAGGACTGCTTGGCTGTCACACGGGTGCTATAAGAATCGCCTGATTGCTCAAGAAAGGGGTCGAATCAAAAAGTTTCCAAGAAAAATTTACCCAATTTCGAAGTAAAGGATACCCAACGCTGCAAAGTTTGCAAAGATTTTTCACTTTCAACGTTAATTGCTACCGAAAGTTAAATAAATCTCTGCTATTTTGCTTTTCTTGAGGCTTGTTTTAAAGCCTTAAGCTAATCAATTAATTATATTGTTTGTATTTTGCTGACTTTTAAATATTGCCTGCTGTAACTTTTTTCTATTTGTTCCGTTCCGTTCATAAATTGACAGGGGGTTGGGGTAGATGATAGCTTTTCTGATTGTGAATATAGTATCTGTATAGGAAAAGTTTGTAAATAAAGTAGATACAAAATATCACTCTCGCCCCCGTGTGCTCATAACATTTTATCATAGGTGTAACAAAATATCGGCGACAGTAAAAAAAGTTCGATTCGGAACGTTATATGCGAAGTTGGTCTTAATGTTTATTGTTTGTTTTTGATGGATCTCATTCAAAACATATCAGTTGAAATTCCAGGATATTCGATGACTCAGTTTATATAAAAAGTGTCTCGAAAAATTCGCTTCTATTTTGAAACATGGAGCAAGTTTAAATGAAATTATTTTTATTCTTTAAAATTGTAAAAACTTCCCGGGTATAGTTAGTCTGAAAATACCAGTAGTTTCCAAGCATGGAAATGGAGTTGTCCAAAGAAAATATTAACTTGGGACGGAGGGCCCTCAGCACTTGGAAAGATCAACATGTCTCCAACACTTCACGGATACACAATTTAAAAAGTTCTTTCTGCTCTTTGTTTTGTCCTGAACAAACTCAATTAAGTGCCTTTTGCCTTTGAATTATTTAATTTTGTGTCTACGTCGTGTGCGTTTGCTACCTGTATTTTTATAACTATATACTTCTGAAAGGAATTCGATGGACCTTACTATACCTATTTTGTGAACGGTTATAAATCTTGTAGATTCCCTAGCTATTACTAACCAACATCTTTCCT
Source organism: Operophtera brumata (assembly GCA_932527175.1). Taxonomy (NCBI): domain Eukaryota; kingdom Metazoa; phylum Arthropoda; class Insecta; order Lepidoptera; family Geometridae; genus Operophtera; species Operophtera brumata. Next base: position 15,232,417 of record OW052239.1, on the reverse strand, counting down.
CTGCAGCGCAAAGGCCTCCTTACTCTTTTTCTAAATGTCTTGCACTTGAATTGCCCAATCCTTCTCGTAAGAGTCAAGTTCTTCTTCCACGAGGTCGTCTCCTGTTCGGGGTCCATTCAGTGGAAATTTTGGCCCGTAAGTAATTTGGCATGCGGCAAACATGCCCTGCCCAAACCCACTTTAATCTAGTAGCTGTTTTTTTGTGTCACGTCTGTTTGTCTGTCGTTTCAGTTCTACCTTTATAATGCGAACTGCTACGGAGTGGAACAAACTACCGTCGCCTGTCTTTCCTGAAAACTATAATCTGGGTCTCTTCAAGGCTAGAGTGAATTGGTGTCTTCTAAACCTTTGTGCTCCATCTTCGGCCACATCGTCACTTACCAACAGGTGAGATCGTGGTTAAACAAAGGTCTATCAAAGTAAAAAAAAATGGTTTTTACAGACCGTTCGATGGTGTTCCTGTTGCGATCGGTGTGCTTGATTCCGAGTATGGTTCGTTTCATAGCCCGTTGGGAAACCCCAATCTTGAACCTCTACTGATTTGTCAAAGACCATGTTTTTGCGCCGTATGTGGAAAATACACTTGTCCATGAGTTTTCTTTTTAAGGTATCTGGTCCTTTATGAGATCTTCCAAAGCTCCTTCAGGCATTTTCAGTGCGTCTATAGAGTTTTTTTTTCTTGTAGTGCTCATTACTCATGAACACATCCTCCCATAATTCTCTAAACTCCAAAGCCATTTAAATCAACGCTGACTGGTACCAGGCAATCAGGGTAAAGTAGGAGGTAGGTCTAAATTAGAATTGAATGTAAATGTGCGGGCTTTATCGGGGATTATAGTGTTCGTCTGCAAGTGGAAGATAGTTGCGGCCCGTCGCTGGTCCGTGCACAGCTCTGTATTAATACGTGTTCGTTTAGCCCAACATAATATGATCCACAACACTTCCCAAAAGTCTGAAGAGAAAAGGAGCTGATGCGGAGTTTGAGTGTCTTTTTACGCTGGTTGGATTTCAAGCCTTGGAGGCACCCGTATCATGAAGTCCTCTTTAACAAATTTTACTGCGTACTAATCCGCCCTTTTCGCTACATACGACCGACCCTTACATGTCTTGTTCTCGAGCCAGTTATGAGGTTATTATCCGTAAATAAATCTAGGTTACATGGGGCGGCTTAGCGTGGCTTTGGTAACATAATTAATTTAGAGATATTGGTATATTTAATGGGTCTGCCTGTGTTTGGACATTTAAATTTCGAGGAAATGTTATTTCGTTGGATAATTGCGAATGTGTTTGTCAGTTTGCTTTAGATAATTGATGAGTAATACTAATACTTAATGAGTAATATAGTATTTCTTGAGCTAGAGAATTACTTTTGTGGTATTAAAGCGTATCATCAAAAATGTTTTACATACACCCCAAATCGTTTTATGTATTCGTTAATCCTCTACTTCTGTTTGATTAAAACTGTTGATTAATTAAATTCATGTAAGATTTGGGAAGGGTCTCCATTTAAACCAAAGTGACATTGGGATACGCACCCACAATTCAAACTATCGTTACATTGCTGTTAGTTAGTTGAAACCAGCTAAAGGTGAGGCTACTCTGAGTGAATCCGAGCGGACATATATGCTTCGAACGCTTTTTTCTATTTTTGTTAGTTACTTTGCAATAGCTTGACAATAAGAGCACAACATATTAACTATGTACACTTTTTTTTTTTTTATACTACTTAATGACGGTCTATCATTAAAGATGTCTACTATCAGATGGCCCACCTGATGTTAAGTGGTAACCTCTGCCTATGAACAGTGCATTTTCACATAGGTCACGTCCACCTAGGACGCGCCCTATGTGACATTGCACTGCGCCCGCCACCCTGAGACATAATAATAATAAAATAATTAATAGATACCTCGTACAATGTTACACGGATATTTTTGAAATCAATAATCATTATCGAATTACATACTTTTTGTCAAATAATTTTTCATGGTAAATAATGACGAAGTATCATAAATCTTTACTCTTTTGCAGTAAAATACTTCTCATCTTCTACGTTTTCCAAATTTATTGATCTTTACAGCAACGTACATGCTACGCTTCCTGCTACGCCAATCGTTACCTCTACGCACATACACCACCAGTTACAGCTGTCAATCCGTCCAAACCGCGCATTAAGGTAAATGGCCCGAGTAACGGGATCGGGCCAAAGGGGAGGAAATAGTAACGGAATTACAGACGTAAGGATAGTCACACGGATATGGAGCCAGTTATGGACCATGAGGAAATGTTAATGGATTGTTTTATTTGATAATTCAGTTTTGCATAAAATGGAACTAATACTTATAATTTTTTGATAAATGTAGAACAAGCTTTCATCAAGAGATATTATAAAAGTCAGTTTATTCTTGGAATATTTAATCAGATTAAGGCATTTAAAATATGGGTTAAATTCGAGCAAAACATCCAAAATATGTCGACTCTGTTCCAAGGATATTCCGCGTTTATTATAAGTAATGTACTATTTATTATTAGAGCTTATTAATTCAATCTGAAAACTAAGTTTGAATTGGGGAGACACACTGCTAATTTATCACGCTAGGAGGCGCATAATCGCTGGTGTTGTTTCATAGCCAAACAAAGGACTACAAATGTAAAAAAAAAACTATAAAAAGTGTCAAATGTCAATGGATAATTTTAGTAAATAAACTTTAAATAATAGTGTGGTATAAAACATGCCTCTGTTTAGTGCATTTCAGTGTAAAAATAAAGGTACGACCGTTTCCCTTCTGATGAGAAAAAGACAAGACCACTAAATGACAAGCACCACCGATGATGGCGCCATTGAACTCTGCCCTATTAAGGGTTAAAATGACAATTAAAACCAGTAGGTATAGATAGTATCTAATTTTGAAGGTCACATAATTATAGATGATAATAATTATGAAGATGAAAAAGGTTTGTAAATAAGTACTTGAGTCAAAAAAATACAATCTTTTATTATATGCCGAATTTTTCTCGAGCGCGCATGAATAGGATCCCAAGTTTAGGGTTGTACCAAAAATATATATTGGTTTTCGTTGGAACAAAGACAACGTTTGCAGCCAAATTAAACTTTCACCTTTATCTCACTTACAAAGATCAATAAATCGGAGTATCTTTATCTCCCAAAGTAAATACTCTAAACTTAAGCGCAACTTAACGGCGTTTCATTATATCGTTAGATACTTAGGCTTAGGTAGGTTGAATTATGGTTATTTGAATTGTACGAAACAAAATAAATTTACCGAACGTGCCCTATACCGTTCTGCTCTTTGCATTTTTGAGTGCTTATTTCGAGCGGGATAAAAGTTTCCGTTATTTATGGGCGTTTCTAAGATTTAATGTGAAGTCAAACGGCGATAATGTGAATCCCGACTGAATATTTTCAGAGGTGACGTCAGTGAAGCCTGTTTTGATTTGTGTTTGTTTTGGACTTATTGTGGTTTCATACCTATAGAAAAAGAGATCCCGCTTATACGAGTATTTAAGTTTAGATAATACTCAATACTCGATATATTTATTGCTTTCACATGGTTACTTATTAGTTGTTACATATATACTTAGGTAGACTCGCACATGAACCCTGTGTTTAGGGCATAGCAATGGAGAGGTAAACCGAGGTTCTCGGGCCATTTTCGTAGGTAACTATTATTATTTTTATCAAGTATTAGTTTTTATCAATTAGTATTATTAATGTTAGCTGATTATTTATTTATTTTATAAGCTTTAATGTCAGTTGGTTTATATTTATTTACATATACGTGCCTACACCTGCCTTCTCTTAAAATTCTTATAATACGAAGGACTTGAGTGTTTTTATAAATAGTTGATCCCTTTGTAAGTCTTTTATTTCTAACGGAAGCTTATTATAAATTTTTATGGTCCGTTACTATGCATTTTTAGGTGTGATTGTGGTTGTACGGTTTTGTTTTTACCCGGTCTCAGTGAATATCTTCTAGGAAGATAATCAAGTTTTATATATAAGTGGGGATAGCTACGGACAAATTTACTTACTTCTAAAATGTATATAGACAGTAGTTTGTTTTTATTTAACAGCAACTACTCTTCAAGAAGAACCAAGATCACCGACAAAGCTCTCAGAATAAGCAAGTACGCCATAAGCTCGCAGAACTGATAACCGTTCGGAAATAATGGTTTTGGAGAAGCAACCACAAACAGGACGACGATGTGTATGAGAGCCCCCTTCTTGATGGACGTCAGTGGATGGCAGCGGCTCAAGACAGTTCGTCGTTGTGTTCTATGGGGGAGGCCTATGTCCAGCAGTGACTGATGATGATAATGATATACTTCAAACCATCTCAATACGAGCATTTCTTCTTTGTGACAGAAATAAGTATGGTATTCAATCATCACGTAGCAGTTGAACTAATTTAGATGCAACTTGTTGAAGATAGAATTACCTGGATTGTTTATTTTTTATCCATGATAGACCTTCATTTGCCCACGACCTCATCTGTTGGTAAGTGAAGATGCGGCCAACGTTGGAGCACGAATGTCTAGAAGGTATATTAATGAGGTAAGGATGGTACTGAGCCATGCGCCTGCTTGTTCTATGATGAAAAGGAGACAATGGGATTAGATTATGTAGTTCCTGGGCACAAATAACATACATTTCTGTGTGTTATTTGTGTACAATAAAGAGTTTATCTATCTATCTATATTTTGATACAATATCTAATGGTACCCATTGAGCAAATACCTTCACCTAAAATAATACTGAATATTAAACCAACATAGTAGCACAGAATAAATATGAATAGTAGGACGACCTTAACTCGACTATTTTGTTGAAATGCATAATTGTAGTGTCATCATATCACTTATGAATTGTGGAATACGTACAAATAAAAGCTGGGCTTAAAACAAAATCGATCAAGTTTCTGTTCACTAATTTAGATTCTTAAAAATCTTACCGACTTTCCAAGCCACTAACCACAGACCATCTTAACGCTCGGTGAACCATGAACACCTGAAGAAAACTCGAGTTTAAAGTCCGCCATCTTGGGTATAATTAGGCTGTTTGCATGCAGCCAGCGAGCCTTGTATGAATGTTGCCTATTGTCTGACATCGGACCTTTGCAGCTATATCATTTCGCACCTATCGCCGAGGGTGAAAACGTGCGCGGAAGTAAAAATGGGTGTTAAATTTTATAATAATAGCTGTAAGAAATTGGAAACAATTTATTCTGAGAACACATTGATTTAAAGTTGGAAATGATAAATTAGATACTAATGATACTAATGATAATATTAAGTACAAAATAGACAGGTTTTTATTGACAAACAACAAATTATCTAACTCAAGAGAAGAAAGGCATTTTAAGATCAGTTTATTTTCTTAATTTATTGTTCTAGCCTACCTATAACTCAAACACGTGAAGAGCTAATTCTTTTCATAACACAAAACTCTGTTTGAAGTTCACTCCAGCCCAGTACAGTTTATTAAAACATTTACACAAGACAGTATAAAAATAATAGCCATGTTTCTCGTAAAGCTTTCCATTATCCACAGACAAAACAATTCATAATTGCAAACATCCCGAAGCATTAAAGAAATATAAACAGCCGAAACCCTCGCACCGCTAACTACACCCTTGTTTGCCAAGAAGCGTAAGTAGAGTAAGGATATAGAACGCTAAATACACATACGAACAATAGAAAGGTGCGAACACTCGTATTGCATACATAAAATCGTATTCGTTCGTAATTCGTATTGCTTCTTCTTCAAAATATATAGTTACTAGCAGTCGCCCGTGGTTTAACCCGTGTTATTCCCTCGAGGAAACTGAATTTCAGGATTTTATATATGTTTTAGTCCAGGTTTTAATCTATCTGTGTACCTTTCAAGAATAATTGCCGTGAAAGAACGAAAAATATCCAAACTGCTACTAATAAATGTGGATCATTCTTTGAATAATTATCCAATTATTAGATTTTTGGATGTTTTGATGTTCAGATGTTTGGATGTTTGTATGTTTGTATGTTTGTTACTCAATCACGCCGGAAGGGCTGAACTGATTTTGGTAAAATTTGGTATGCACATAAATTATGTCCTGGGTTAAGCTATACGCTACTTTTTATCTAGGTAAATAGCGAGCGAAGCCACGGGTGGCCACTGGTTTATAATACGCCTTGACTAAAATTTTTATCAGATCATCATTATGAGTCGGAGGATGTCTATTATTGGGTATTAGCATGGCTGATATAATATTTACTTATTATAGGTACGCCTCTGGTCCATCGAGAGTGTGCCTTCATGTTTATTAAATATAGTCAAGCGTTTGAACAGCATCTCACCTGATGGTAATGTGGTAAATTCGAAAACCTTCCCAATGGTGATGGTCAGTTCTGGAAGCTAGATTAAAATATTTGTTGGTAAGCTGTCATGCTCTGTAGTATATTGTTCCTCTGTATAGTCTGCGCTTGGTTCCCTGTATAAAACATTATAAAATAGACGTATAGACATGATAAAAATATTAATCTCAAACCTGATAGATATTTATGCATGGACGGAACCAATTTCAATGGTCTGCCACGTATGTTGCATCATAAGATAATGAGATGTTTACCAAACAAAACATTGATGTTTTGTTGATAATGGATGACGACCTCTGTGGCGCGGCTGGCGATGGTTCGCGTTGCGTGTTCGATTCCCGCCTCGGAATAAATATTTGTGCGATCTGCAAATATTTGTTCAGGGTGTTCTGGGTGTTTTCTATGTATAATAAAAAATATCTATCTATGTCATGTATTGTATTAAGTATATCAGTTAACTAGTACCCTAAACACAAGCTCTGGCTTAGCTTGGGCTAGATAATGTTGTGTGAACTTGTCCAGCATTATTTATTATTATTAATGGTAGGCGAAGTTTAAGTAAAATTTTATTTTGTTTATTTGGCTGCTTAGCTTTGTGTGTTTCAACATCATAAAACTTGTCACTGAACGGCCCAAGGCAGATTCTTAGATGTTGCATAGCTTTGCATTATTGGTTCTATTCAGTGTTGTGTGATCATTAGAATACAAAACTCATGCAACTTTTCAAAAAAATGTGCTGGCCAATGTGCTGTTATTAAGTCTAATTTTGTCCTGATGAAATGGTCGATTTTTCCAGCAAATTAAAATTATGAGGAGAAGGATTTTAAAATATGTAAAGCTTGCATACTAGGCAGTCTGGATATATGCGATTCAGGGAAAGAATGCTTCTCTAAATTGAGCTCTACATGGATACGATAAGATGAAAAATTGGAAAGCATATTCAGCTGCCGTCTAGACTTGGCCATGGTATGAATCTCCATTGAACGAACGAGCTCGAATATTTGATTATGTAAAGAGAATAGTGTAAATGTTTGTAATACTTCGAAGTGTGGAGATGTGATACGAGAATCTATGTTTTGTTTAAGTCGTTCAATGCATATTCAGACAACGACTAAAGTTGTAGGGTAAGCTGTACAAAGTATAGATAGATAGATAGATAAACACTTTATTGAACACCAAATAGAAAAATAAAAAGATAAAAGAACAAAAACAATATCAGTAATGTACAATGGGCGGTCTTATCGCTAAAAGCGATCTCTTTTAGACAACCTTTGGATGGACAGTATAATACAAAATCAAAATACGGCGGTGCACAAGTAAAACATACCTACATAAATATATATCTAGACCTAACTATAGTTATATACTAATAATTAAAAAATAATCAGTTGAGCTACCTTTAGATCGCTTGCAGCGGTCTTCAGGTAGCACAACTGTTTCATATGTATTTTGTACATACCTTGTATTATTCTTTCTGTAAATAAATGATAACTAAACTACAACTAACTAATATACCTACTTATACCTAATAATAACCAAAAAATATATAACTAATTTTAAACATACATAAACCACATTACTACCATAAATAAATAACAATGACGTATTACGTAACAATGACCTAGCAGTTCACGAAAAGGACAGATAATAATTGTACCTATACCTTGGTTTTAAATATAGGGAGAGATTTAGAAGATATTAGTCAGGTAAGGCATCCCATAATCTAACACCTTGAACGGGTAAAGGAGTTGCCATAGAATTGTGAATTATGGACAAGAGTAGATAAGATATAGTTAGTAAGATATATTTAAAAAAAACATCACTTTATCCACGGTTACGTAGAAACGACGTAATACAGCGAAAACGCGGTAAGCTTCATTTAACTAAGGCACAAATAAAATAATACTATACTTACTAAGGTAAGGTGTAAGGTTGGAAATCGCGTCCACCGCAGAATTACGGCGGCGTTTATACGTTTTTTTTTAATTGTGTGATGGTCCAAGCTTTTGGCCCACCGGATGTTAAGCGTTAACCTCTGCTTATAACAATGCATTACCTCATAAGTCACGTCCACTTAGGACGCGCCCTAAGCGGCATTGCACTGCGCCTGCCACCCTGATACATAAAGATGAAACGTCTCATGTGCCCGTAATTTTACCGGCACCCATAACCTTTAAAGCGGAACACAGCAATGCGAGCACTATCCTTTGCGGCAGGTATAGGTATAGTGGTAGTACTTCCCCAGACGGACTATTTCACGAAAACCCTCTACTACTCACAAATTTCCTACGAAACCAAGCTTCAAGCTTGGAGTCGATATTTGAAGAAGGTTGCGAAAGAAAATAATATTGAGTTGCTGGTAGATTTCAAGTTCCCAAAGTGATGTCAACACACCTATTAGTCTAATCATATGAGCACACACATTTGCCATTAACACTGCTACTGAAATCGAAATAAATCACGAACAACAAACTACTACGCATTCAAAAACAATTTCGAGGGCGCGAGATTTGGGTGTCTGCCTAATTGGTATGAGATTTGCAAGTTCTGCTAATTGCTGCGAAATTTCCGAAATCCGGTGCGATCAGTCAACGCACCATCAGGTTAATTAAACCATTTGTCTGCTAAGTTCTCTGATGTACAATTTGTTTGGTTATTTGGCAAAATCGTAAAATTGCCCGGCGAATTTGCGGGGTGAAAAATCAAGCAATTTGTGTAAGTAGTATGGTGGGATTTGTTGGTTTGATACTAAATCAAAATATTATGACTGGTTGAAAGAAAATAAATATTTTCTAAAAAAAAACTGTACAGATTCATAATGATTACTGGAAATTAGAAAGCATGTAATGGTTGATTTGAGAAACCTACAATATAGAATTGAAACTATCGTGGTTGGGAAACCAATCTTATCTTTAATCTTTATCTTTTAATATAACCTACAATATGGTTGGTTTAGTAGTAGTAGTTTTTTTTTGTGAAAGAGTTTGCCCGGGGATGTTCTTCCACTATACCTATTTCTGCCATAAAACAGTAATGCTCGCATTGCTGTGTTCCGGTTTGAAGAGTGATGGTTGCCGGTGTAATTACAGGCACATGAGACTTTTCATCTTTTTGTCTCAGGGTGACGGGCGCGGTGCAATGCCTCATCGGGTGCGTCCTAGGTGGACGTGACTTATGTGATAATGCACTGTTCATAGGCAGAGGGTACCGCTTAACATCAGGTGAGCCATCAGCTTGATTTGTCATTCTAAGTTGTATAACAAAAATGAAATCTTGCGACAATCAACATTAAAAAAATACAAACTTTGCGAGTAGATTGTAAATGTTATTCAGCATTTTCTCCCAGTTATCCAAGAGGGTAAAAACAGGTTTCGTTTACCGAGTTGCTTATTGTTACTTGCTGGAATACTTCATAAAATGCTTTTTCTCTTTCCAGATGACCATACCGAGGAAAGAAAACTCTTCCTTGTATTTCGTACCCTTTCTCTGTTAACGTGGTTTAACTGACGGGGGTTACACACACACAGCTTCAGCTTAACGCGTCTTCTCCATCTCTTACATGGGAAAGTAATTTATTCCGGGACTAAACAACTTTACAACAAATAACAAGTTTTTATTTTATCAGCTCTCTGCATTTCTGATATAGATACATTCATAAAATGCAGTGAATACTAAAATTGAAAATTGAATTCGCAAATTGAATGTCCACATCCAGCGCCCCAGGACCAAAATCTCTCAATTCGGCTGCACAAACATCACGACGTGCTTCTCAAATTCCTTCCTTTTTTCCAAAAGGTTCATTTTCATTAACGCCATCGGCTCACATATTTGTCATAACTGGTCCCGTGTTGGGACCTTGAATGCTCCTTTTTCACACGTTTTTAATTTACAGCGGGGTTTGTACCTTCGTGTTGGAGGTGCTGGTGGATAAATGCCGTTTAACGGAATGTGTTATGTATGATCGAGTTGGAAAATTACATCTATTCAGATTTTTTGTAATGCCCTCCATTTTTAATTGCTTTTATGGAATGCATACTTTAAAAAATGTGTAAGATACATCTACTATTTGAAAATCCACTGTCTCCCTGAATTCTGAAAATAAAAGTTATGGCTTTCTGCTGTTTTAATTTTACCACACTACAATATTGACCATTGTAAAATCACACAAATACTAACCGAACCCTGCACTTTCTTCTCATTAAACTTTCCCAGTGTCAGCATTGAATACATTACTGTCACAAGTGTAACAAAAGCTACAAAGAATGCGTGTCCTATCCGCAACGTTGCACAAAACGAAAGAAATCGCCAGAGACATCCTTTTGAATTATTCGTTTCTGGGGTGTTTCTGGGAAAGACATCCAGCAGTCTACAGCCTTGACAGCTAATTAGAGCTTTCTTTGTTAAACCAACTTACCACACCTGAAAAACAAATCAAATATAAGCCCTATAGCCTTCTGCCCATGGTTGGTTATCGTTTGCGGGTATTTCAAAATTCATTAATTCTTTTTCTTGAAACGAGTGGTGGAAAAATACAATAATCCAGTGTGAATAGAGCATTGTATTGAGCCAGTGTCCAGGAAGGATTTGTACTTTTTATAGCTGAATTTGCGTTTTATTGGCAGGGGGAAGTGACAACTCTACTCCCTTGTTGTGTCTGTTTTCAGCAATTGTGTGTTTAACTTGGGTGGGTGAAGTCGATTTGGGATGGTTATTGAAAAATGTATGCAATAAAGTTGCAATACTTATCTTAGAGTTGACTTATATCTCAAATAGTATTGAAAGTATAATTGAATAGTATAAAATATATATGAAGGCCGTCGGACTTCAGTCGTGGCGCGGACTCTACATTACAAGTTCTAAAGGCCACAGTAGAGCTTAATATAAGTAAAAAAAAAACGAATAGGCTCCGAAATGGCTCAACGGATTTAAATTTCAATTACTAATTAATTTTTAATTTAAGGGTCGGTACACATCTAACGGAAAATGCGTCGAGCGTATCATCACATCTACAGAGCGGTTACAATGTATTTACTGTAACAATTCGTTGACGGAAACGGAACAGACGCTGTACGCTCGACGCACTAACGCATCATCGGTTAGGTTTTTTTTTATTTATTTTTTATTCTATTAGAATGACGGAACAAGCAGATGTTAAGCGGTAACCTCTGCCTATGAACAGTGCATTCTCACATAGGTCACGTCCACCTAGGACGCGCCCTATGTGACATTGCACTGTGCCGCCACCCTGAGACATAAAGATGAAAAGACTCATGTGCCTGTAATTTCACCGGCACCCATACCCTTCAAACCGGAACACAGTAATGCGAGCACTACTGCTTTGCGGCAGAAATAGGTTTGGTGGTAGTACTTCCCCGGACGATCTCTTTCACAATAAAGCTCTACTACTACTAGGTGTGAAAGGTTGAATGTTTTATTATATATTTGTCTGTTTAGGCGTTACGCGACCGATAATACGCGACGCATTTTCCGTCAGATGTGTACCGACTCTAATTAAAACAGGAATTTTAACTTAAATTTTAGTGCATGTTCCATTTCGATATCTTTTGGAGTTCAGAAGATATGAAAATACCGCGCGAACGAAGTCGCCGGCACTGATGGTAATATTTTATTAATTATACTACTCTATTGTGTTGCTCATTTCAATTAAATTTATAAGTATGAAATTTTATCAATAAATTACGATGGGTGTTCCCAAATTACAATCCCGTTGGAAGAGCCGTCTTCTGTGTGGGTGTGTAAAATTGATCCTTGACAATTATTCCTGATCTCCCTATTTTCTCAATAGCCTGTGTCCAGATGCAAACGACTTTGAAATATGAATGGTATTTATAACGTCCCACGCATTAGGGACGGTCAATTTAAATTTTCAGATCTTGTGTGTTGTGCTTATAGCTAGGGCGTGACGTAGTAATACCCCTTTGTCAGTTGGGTAAAAAATAAGACTTTCTAATAACTCTAGGTAAAAACATGAAAAGAACAATATTGTAATAATAAAAATTTATCTTGCAAAACTATTGGAAATAACTATTTTTTTGTTGAAACATATCTTCTTCAAAACTATACTATTAATGTCATAAATTTGAAATGTTTTTGGATGTTTAGATGTCTATTATGTTTTGATGATGTTTGTTACTCAATCACGCCGAAACCGCTAAACCAAACTTGATGAAATTTGGTACACAGGTCTATTATGACCTAGATTGAGCTATACGCTACTTTTTAACGTGGTAAAACGCGAGCGAAGCCGCGGGCTGACAGTAGTATTTTATGAAATTTGTGATTGGAACCTTGCACTGGTCAAACTGAGTCCCAATACTGTCAGGCTACTTTTCGATTATTCATATTCAATGCTAGGTACTCGATTATTCATAATCAAGGATCTCAATTGTCCTCCTTTTCAACTCGGAGTCACGATAACGTATTGTCATCGAAACTTGATAGATACCTTCGATCAAGAATAGGTACCCATCGGTATTCCAAATTACAGCTCAGTTTTTGGTGGCATTTTAAGTGGCGTAACTTTTTTTTATTTTATTGTAAATGTTTCTCCCTACTGCGCAACTAACAAAATATGGACAATGTCTGAAATAAATAAATTGAATTGAATTGAATTGTAACTTAGGTAAAGAACACAATGAGTGGTGGAGTCTTCGACCAAAGTAAACTGAAGGTGTAGTTAAATAAAAAAAATATGCTGGACATGTTTACACAACATTATCTAGCCCCAAGGTAAGCCAGAGCTTGTGTTATGGGTACTAGTTAACTGATATACTTAATACAATACATAACATATTTTTGTTTTTTTTTAATTTACATAGGAAATACCCAGAACACCCTGAACAAATATCTGCAGATCGCACAAATATTTGTTCCGAGGCGGGAATCGAACCCGCAACCTCCTGCGTCGTGACGCACCATAGAGGTCGTTATTGCAAATATTAGTGTATTGCGTGTCTTTTCGGATTGGTGGATTTTGTCCTCGAAAAACTTGATTTTTCTGTCACCATTTAACCTTGTGACTTAGTTGACAACAACAAAAATAAACCTTTATGATACTATGACGTTTTGACAGAGGATTTTGAGTCAGCGCCATCTATCGAGCTAGAAGAAACTATTTTTATATCTAAAATCTTTTTCATCTCATATGACGCCAGCAATGCTTGAAAGTTTTGAACCGGAGAGATACAACATACATTGTATTGTATTAGACTGACCGAAAAAATGAACGAAGCAAGTAAAAAAAATAAACAATCTCTTTTTCTTTTGATTACAGAGAGTGTCACTAGGCGCGCAGAAACTGTAGAAGTCAATAATACACGGTGCGAGTGCATACCTACCTAGGAAGATGGACTAAAGATAACTACCTATTAGTCAACTCTTTAAAAAAAACGGCCAAGTGCGAGTCGAACTCGCCCATGAAGGGTTCCGTAGCAGCAAGTAACATAATATAAAAGTTATTGGTGGGTTTACGATTTATGACGTATAAAAAAAAACTACTTACTAGATCTCGTTCAAACCAATTTTCGGTGGTATTGTACATGAGAAGTACATCATATATTTTTTTAGTTTTATCATTCTCTTATTTTAGAAGTTACGGGGGGGACACACATTTTACCATTTTGGAAGTGTCTCTCGCGCAAACTATTCAGGTTAGAAAAAAATTATAAGTATTAGAAACCTCAATATCATTTTTGAAGACCTATCCATAGATGAAGACCTATCCACCACACACGTATGGGTTTGATGAAAAATGAAATTGGGTGTCTGTTCTAAGTATGGGGAACCCCAAAAATGTATAGTTTTTTTTCTATTTTTGTGTGAAAATCTTAATGCGGTTAACAAAGTAGGTACATCTACTTACCAAGTTTCAACAGCATAGCTCTTATAGTTTCTTATAGTTTCTTATAGTATAGGAAAAAAGTGGCTGTGACATACGGACTGACAGACAGATAGACAGACAGACAGACATGACGAATCCATAAGGGTTCCGTTTATTGCCATTTGGCTACGGAACCCTCAAAAACAATCTCTTTTTTCTTTTGATTGCAGAAAGTGTCACTAGGCGCGCAGAAACCGTAGAAGACAAAAATACCTACACGGTGCGAGTGCATACCTACCTATAGCATGAATGTAGTAGGTCCATCTTCCTAGACCTTATAGTCAACTCTTTAAAAAACATTATTCATAGCTTTGTATAGGCGTTGGTAAATAAAGTAGTGACCACAAAATAAATAACAATCGTCATTATGTCTCAAACTCCGTCCGTTTTCACTTTCGATCACATAAAATGTCACCAGGCACGCAGAGACCGCAAGAGTCAATGAAATCGCGGTGCGTGCAAAACGAGGCCGGACAGTCGGCTTCATATTCATTTGTGGACTTTCGAGTAACAAACTTATAGGATTTATATAAACTTTTAACGGTTCTTGATCAAGTAAATACCTTTAAAATTTCAGGTAACAAACATGAGTTATGTCCCAGAGTGAACACCGGACTTGGGAGATGGAAAAGAACAGTATTTTTCGTAAAATTTTAATATATACAGAAGTAATTCTCAGTGAACTTCATTGCAAGCAGTGTAGGAATTTTCTCTTGTAATTAATTTTGTAAAAATTAAAAAAAACCCCAACGCTGAACGGCTGAACCGATTTTGATCAAACAAAGCTAAGAACACTCCCGACAAATACACCTTTCAAACAAACAAAAAAACGAAATCTGTTCATCCGTTCGGGAGCTACGATGGGACAGACAGACACACACACGCATGACACACAGACATGTCAAACTTATAACACCCCTTCGTTTTTCGTCGGGGGTTAAAAACAATAAGTCGAATTGAAAACCTTCTACTTTTTGTTAAGTAAAATAACTGAAAATTACAGAATAGTCGAAGATTTGTTGTAACTTTTCTCGCCGAGTGTACAAGGGAGTGCTGACGTCCGCGGTCGGACGTGACGCAGCTTGACGAAGGTCACTTTATTGCTGACCTCCGTCTGGCGCTGGGTTCCTGGTCACTCGTTTTGGTTAACATTGATTTCATTCGACATCTTTTTGTTTGGTCAGCACTGTGGTTTTTAATTTGGGTGTTTCTCAACCTAAGCGGCCTGACAGCATGACTCTTATTCCGTGGGAGATGGGTAGGCCTTTGGCGTGGGACGCTATATGCGTTGATATCATTGCGCCATCTCATCTGTCCGGGACATCATTTAGGGCCGGTGTGGCGGCAGATTCGGCTGAGGACCTCAAGAGGCGCAAAAATACCTACTCTTTTGGTAGCGGTCAAGTTAGTTAAAAATAGTTGGTAATGTATTTTTTCGACATTTGGAAGAATGCAATCTGTGTTGTTTTTTTTGTAATGGACGTTGGACAACAAGTGTGGAACTAAAGTGGGACTGTACAGGTTACGACTGCACGACCACGCGGCAAACCGGGTCGAAGATGGAAAGACAAACTAGAATCATATGAGGGACTGGTCAAAACGGCAGTCAATAGAGAGGAGTGCAAGGAAGGAACGTTGGCCATTGCCCTGCAGTGGGACGTTCAGGCTCATGATAATAAAATAAAAATAATTGGTAGAATGCACTAAACGCGAACATCTTCGTTTATTATTCCAAAATATCGACTCACGGTTGCATCAAAATTATTAGAAGAGGCACTAGAAAGTTGTAAGTATATGGACGACCTCAGTGGCGCGGCGGGCGAAGGTTCGCCTGCGACGCAGGAGGATGCGGGTTGGATTCTCGCCTCACAACAAATATTTGTACGATCTGCAGATAATTGGTCAGGCTGTTCTGGGTATTTTCTATGCATAATAAAAATATTTATCTATATGTAATGTATTGTGCTATTAAGTACATCAGTTATCTAGTATATACCTACCCATAACACAAGCTCTGCTTAGTTTGGGGCTAGATAACGTTGTGCTGTGAACTGACCAACATTATTTATTTTATTTATTTATCCCACCAATTTATCAGACCATTAGATAGATAGATAGATAGATAGATAGAAAATTCTTTATTGCACATAAAACAAAGAAGTACAAAGGCGAACTTAATGCTAGAAAGCATTCTCTTCCAGATAACCTTGGTGTATTGCGGAAAAAATATGTATCGGTAGCGAAAAAGAAGGGAAATATTGAATAAGTTTAAGAAAATAAACAAAATATAATAATAATAAATAAGTACTTAAATTACTGCATAAAATATGAAATAAACTAATAAATATCCTTAATATTATACATACCATTAATATAATTCTAAAATGAAATGTATAAAATAAAATAAAAGTGCTCATTAATCGATCTTACTGATCTTACCAATGGTAAGATAAGCTTATTAAAAATGTTACTAAGCATAGGAGTTCTCATCATATTTTATCAGTCAAAAGGCAGCACATCTGTAACTGCTAACCCATTAGTATCACAAACTCTAAACAAACTTTTAACAGGATTACCCCTATTAAAACTCGCCACTCTATCCTGTCCATTCTAATCCAAAGCTTTCATGTACGGATCACAGTCTAATGTACGGGATGGACAACCGTGCCCATGAATATTGAACGTTCCAGAAACATTATAAGGATAAAACAAAACGTATTTACAGGGATAAAACCGTTGATTGAAATAAATATCTTGTTAAAATAAACCGCTTTGTTGTAGGATTTGCGTGGGAGGACTAGTCAGTGGACGCTATGTGTTTAATTGTAACAAACCCTTACATATTAAGTAACTCTATGTACCTATAATAACTTGACTAACCGATTGTCGAGAACCTCAGCTCGGGCGAATACTGTTTACATTATTTGGTGCGAGTAATGTTAAACTACCTACATGTTATTTTTATTTGTTATCATAAATTAAGTGATTAGGTACCATTTAAGATTAGTGTACTTAGGTACGATTAGCCCAACAATTAATGTTTAATTAGTTTTGTGTTTTCTCATACAAGTGAATTTAATTATTATGGGAAATAAACGTATCTTAAACCTGATTAGGTCAACTTGCATATAATTTGCCTATTTGAAATTAGGTGTTGGTACCGCTTGGGCTTGCAACCAACAAAGTTTGCTCCTATTATGGGCAGTATCTCCTCAAACTCCAAAAAAACTTCGTACACATGATCAGTACACTATTATCTAGAACCATGGTTTGTATGTTTCTTATAAAATTATATGGTGTACAAAAATTAAAAAAGTTTATAAGAAACAGTCAAACCACGGGTCTGGATATACTTACTTATGTCTTATTGTACTGGTCATGTGTTTCATGGAGTTTGATGAGATAATATCTAAAGTAGGAGCAAACTCCATTTGCGTACAAATGTACTGAAGTGCCAGGATTGATTTAAATTTCTTAGATTATTTCTACGTTCTTGCACTGTCTTGTATTTTTCATGCGATACGATTTGATACCAGACAATTACAATCACTCCAAATTAGATTGGTTTATTGGCCAGATTGAAAACGATAGCCTACCAAGGTAAAAGCGTTTGGACTCAGTTCGCCTAGGAGGTAGATTTCATCTCGCAACTCTGTTTCAATATTGAATAATCCTTCGGTAACGAGCTCGCCTGCGGAAAGTTTAAATGGGTAGACGAGCTCATAATCGACGTAGACTGGAGAATATATATGTTTTTGTTCAAAAATGAAAGATGGAAACAACAAACATGTTTTATATTTTTTATTAGATTTTACACGTTTTAAATTGTGAAGACCTACCTATTTGAGTAAGGAAATAATATATTTGTTTAGAGTCTGTTCAGAAAGAGACCCGTCGTGGAATTTGAGGGCACTGCTGTACTTATTTACCTATTTTGTTAAGCGAGCAATATAATAGCGCGTCTAACCACCCACCACCACCCACCCTCGTTTTGATCATTTTATAACTGTAACTATTTATTTAGTTTATGATTCATAATGCCGACAGTTTGAATCATAAAAATCGTTATTTATTCTACAGAAAACGTTAGTTCACAATTTGGCCACGACGGCTCTCTTTCTGAACAGACTCTAAAAGCTTGGGATCAAAATAACCTTGAAAATCATTAGTATCCCTGAAAAACTTATTTGCCAATGCGTTTCAAAATATTTTAGATTTTTTCTTTGCCAGTTTCTATTTATGCTCCCATTAGAGAGAAATCCAAATAGTTCTAGTCTCATATACCTACAATCGCTTATTTTTTACATCTCGTAATTGACCTTGGTTCACGAAAGTATGTGTTTTTGTTGTCATCTAATGACTATGGCGCGGCGCCGACGCACGACGTGCCGTGGTATGTAGACCTCTCCTTCTCCTCCTATGGGTGCCATAGAACCCGAATAAGAGATTACACCACGGATGGGCAGCAGCATTTACCCGAGTACTCAACACCAAGACTGCGGTCACCAATCCGTCTGCCAAGCGTGGTGATTGATTATGGCAAATCCTCGCTACGACACGCATACGAGCATGGATTGAGAATTTTAAACCAGATTGATAATGTAATAAGTCTCTTACTTCCCCTTGTGTATACTGGGGTCAAAGTTACCAGAGAGATCAATGTTACTGCTAACGGGTTGTTTGTCTTTCGTCTAATGGACGCTGAGTCCACATGTTATATCCTTCATATACGCTTATTAAGTTTAGACATTTTTAATTAATAACTTTTTACAGACAAATCTACATGAGGCACAGTTTGTTTCTTTATAATGACATCCTTATCCCTCATCATTTATACCATAAAATATATAAGCAAAATGAATGAAGGTTTGGATGTCTGTCGTGTTTTGACGCCAAAACGGCGCAGCCGGCAGGGCCAATTTTAAAGTTTGGTACCTATCTAAATAAACTCAAATTTGGTTGAAACTTGAAAAGGGCTCTTTACCGATCGGAACCCTCAGGCTACGAGTCACACTCGCACTTGTCCGTTTTATTTTCTATCAAGTTAAATGAGTTATTGCAATTGTGTATGGAATGCATCACAACAGTGCACTTTGCAAAAAGTTTTTACACTTGGTTGGATACAATAAAGGCGGTTATGAAAATTAAGATTTGCCAAAGCCAATAAAATTGCATTTGAAATGAACAAAGTCTCAAGTCACCCAGTTTATCAGCATCCACACAGGGTGTTTAATTGTGAAAAGAAATCTTTGCTCTTTGTCAGCGTCGAAGGGGAGGCTATTGATTTCTTTTGTTTTATGCTGATTGAGACACCTTCCCCTCACGGTGACACTTTAAAACGAATGGGAAAAAATTCGCGGCGCGAACTTTATTAATGGTGGTGGGATAAAAGGGATAGTTGCATGGAAATAAATTTTCCAATTGACAATATTTAGATTCATTTTTAAATTAGTCTGGAAAAGTTATTGATATGTCAAATATTCATGAAATGGAGGACTTATTTATTTATTCTGACCTTTCACGAAATTTTATGTGTTAGAAGTTAAAGAATTATTTAAGTGTTGCCATCTTCTACCACTAGATAAAGACAAAGACTGACAGGGTTTTTTTTTGTATAAGTACATATATATATATTTATTGATAGTTTTTTTTTTTTTATAGTCAACTTTACGTCTTTACGATGGACTTAGGCTCCAGGTTCTTATTCTACCAAGACTTTTCTTCATAAATCTTCAATATCTCGAAACACACATACATCTTCGTCAAAGATACGATCCGTCACGAGACAGCCCTGAACCACACAACAACCTACTATAAACGCTACAGCAATACAAATAGGGGTGAACATTGCGAATTGCTTTTCGATCAGGGTGCGGTAAGCCAATCAACATTAGTCCCTTTGACGATCGCTTCTAGGCTCATTTCTCCCGTGATTGACTGAGACTTAAAAAAATTAGATTGCCATTGCCACTTCAACGCGTAAGATACGATCGGCGATTTTTTCCGATGGCTTACTAATGGGGCTCTGTTTTATCTCAAGCTCGTTAATGTTCTTATGCGGGCGACAATAATCACATTTTGACACGTAAACGATAAAGATTGTTTGAGTACTTTGAGCAATTATCAAAGAAGAATTTGAAGTTGACAGTCACCAATTTTGTGACAATTGAACCCATATTACCAAGTGCGCTTTTAACAAAATAATGTAGATAAATATCGAGAGGAAACTGGCCAGCCAAAGAACTTAAAATTCGAAGTATATGGTATCCACCAACCCACACTAGGCTAGCGTGTTGGAAGGGTCATTAGGAGTTCCCTAGTTACGTAGTATCTATTATTTAATCTGTGCCCCGAGTCAAATCAGTGGGAACGTTGTGGGAACAATACCTATGCATATCAGGCATTTTACTTTTTAGATATCCATATTAGGCATTTTGCTAAAAAGGTTAAATTCGTTTTAGATGATCCGCTCATGAGGGCATAATATTCAATGAACATTATAAAAGATTTATTCTGTTTTTTAAATATTTTGTTACTTATATTTTTTAATCATAGTTATCAGCCTGTAGATTTCCATTGCTGGACAAAGACAACGACGGCCTTGAGCTGCCATCATACACCGACTTCTTGTTGTTTTATAATTTATGTAAAAGTCGATCAGCAATCAATTTTTCTATTCATCTCAAGGTGTCTTCCTCAAAGACTGAGCACTCAAGAAGCACTCAAACCTCAGGAGGGTGTGACGTCAGCGGCGACTTTAATTGCGTACCACTTCGTTAAGACTTTAACGGGCGACTTGATGGCATTTTTAATGAACACCCCGAATTAATGTAGTGGGTGAAATCGAAAATCGAAGAGGAATCGCCATTCAAAATTCGTTTGTTTAGGATTGGTCGTCTACAGAGTGCGGAGTACGGAAGTGGTGGGTAGAATTTGAAGTGTTTTGGGTGTGATGGTACTGTCCAGTTTCATTATGCTAAGGAGTCAACTGCCCACGGAATCGTCATCATCATTAGCTGCCTTTAGACGTCCACTTCTGTTTTTTTTATCCACCTTAAAAGCTACGGAATGTTGATTTGCTATAACCACCACGCTTGGTGGGCGGATTGATTGCAGTGACCAAGAAATAAGCGGTGACACAAAGTAGTAGGTGTAAATGTACTCGAACTACGCTATCGTTTTATATTCTGTCTGTTCTGTGTTTTTTGTGTGATTGTCAAATAAATATATTTCATTTCATTTTTTTTTTAACTATGTGGTCAGCCATCTGTGTACCAAATTGCATCGAAATCGGTTTAGCCATTTTGGCGTGATTGAGTAACAAACATACAAATATTCAAACATCCAAACATCGTAACTTTGATAATGTAAGTGAGATTATCATTATATTCCGAGAAATGCAAAACTGTTCAGCAATTTATTTGGAAGTTCCTTTAGAACCATCAAAAATACATTTAGTTATTCTTTAAAACCGTAGCGAAAAAACTCGTTGTTATTTTATTCCGAGAAAGAGGTATAATTGTCCGAAACAATCAACTTTCGAATTGGTAAAAATACGGGCCCAACTCCCTCCAGGGTCCTGAATAAATATGCTAAAACAAGACTTGAGATGACGACCCTACCACTGGCTAAATATAGCTTTAGAAGCAGTAAAGACACTTTTTTATTCTTGTATCATGTGTGTTATCTCCATTCAGTAAACTCCTTAAAAAGGACTTATAACAAATATTTGTGATGTGTAACACCTTTCCTCTCGCTTTCTTGCAATCTGTGGGAGTGATTTCGTGAAAAGGGACGCAAGCACTACTTGTACTAATATTTATTCTGTGACGCAAGTGTGTAACACGGAGAGCGCATTTTTCCGAGACGTTGGCCATGTAATTATAACCAAGGAGGTGAGATGTCATATGTGACTACTATAAGACTCGGTCGTTTTTAGGGTTCCGTACCCAAAAAGGGACCCTATTACTAAGGCTTGGCTGTCCGTCTGTCTGTCTGTCTGTCTGTATGTCCGCCTGTAACCAGGCTGTATCTCATGAACCGTGATAGGTAGATAGCTTTAATTTTCAAAGATGATGTATGTATGTATGTACGTAAATATGTAAATATGTGTATGTATGTATGTACGTGTACAAAAAAAATAACTAAAGCCGATTACAATTTATACACAAAAATACACTACAAAAACGTATGCTTTTATACTTTATATACCTTTTCGATGCTAAATTACTCTATCCTGTATTTTAACTCCCCTTTTTTGGTAAATCTCTTAATGACTCTGAATTAATTTCTTAAGGTGGATGCTCTCGTTTCAAATACTTTGGTGGTTTTTGCCCATTGCAGCCTCATGAACACTTTTTCAGATAGCGCAAGTTGATTTTGCGAGAACTAGGAAACTTAACACACATGTTTTAATTGATTTTATCTCATAAATATGATCAGTTTAGCTAGGATCCCCTAAACAAAAAAAACACTGTTGAAATATTTTATGGGTATTGTAGCCTTAACTCATGATTTTTATTAGATACGATTAATTAAAATATCTGTGTTAAGTCTCCTAGTTCTCACGAAATCAACTTTCGCTATCTGAAGAAGTGTTCATGAGCTGTAATGAGAAAAAACGCCAAAAAAATCACAATTTCGCGTCTCAAACGAATCCATCTTAATAAATTTCATGGAGTTTGATGAGATAATATCCACAATACGAGCATACAAACAGCCTTTACTCAGCACTAGACTTCTGCTGGTTGATGATGATAACAATAATAATTTGGATTGTAGTTACTGTTTAGAGCAACATTCGTACTGTGCTTAAGATGACGACTCTTCTCTACTCCAGATCGGGATGAGGAGGGATTCGGAATAAAAATTGGAAAGTTAAAGATTGACAGGTGCGTCTTAATAAGTCCGGCGACAGCTGCTTAGAAAATACGAAATGAGAAAAGGTGCTGACTTTATTAGGAAATATATATTGCGTTTGTTGATTAATTTTGTTGCGATGAAGAAATACTGTAATTGGAAAAAAACTAGCTCGATACGGTATATCTGTTACTTATTTAATGTTAAGATAACTATGGTAATAATCTATCTGCTCCATGAAAGTTGAATTTCATAACGTTAAAGTTCAACGTTTCGCTTGTGGCGCGAAAATCAAATTTGATTGTGTTTATTGCTCATCACAGCTCATCAACACATTTTGAGATAGCGAAACATGTTTTTGGGAAAATATGCGTGTACACGCATATTTTGATTGAAAATGTCTCATAAATATAATTATTTTAGCTAAAAATGTCAATGAAAAAAATAAATCACTCGTGTTTCGTTTCGTATGAGGTAGTGCTGGCCTCTGGTGTCAGAGTTTGTCAAGCCGCCCGAGGGCCTCTGACATGGCTTATGTCACTGTAAAAATCATTGAGTGACATTCGTTGCTAAACCAGTAATATTTATGCTTAGAGCATTGCAGGCCTCCGTTCCGTGTTGCTCGATGTATTTATGCAATGAGACAGTATGAATCAAAACATGTGTGGTAGTTCTTCTAATTTTTGCAAAATCAGGTTTCGATATCTCAAGATGTGTTGAAAAGCGGTGAAGAGCAAAAAACTAAATAAAATTTTAATTTCGCGCCAATCGAAACGTTGCACAGTATAACATACCAATATTACTGAAGGCTCTATCTTACTGCAACATACATATAGATAACTTATTTTAGCTGTATGCCCAGTATGTGTACGTATAGAAACATCGTTTTAATCTTCATGCAGACAATGGAAGGTCCGGTCCGTCTGGGTATCTATTCGCCACTTATTCCGCTGGCCTAAGCAAACCGGCCCCTGTTGGTTTTTCCCCGGATTCCTATTTCTTCACTTCTGATTATGTTATTTCATACTTTGTGTAAACAATGGCTCGCAACCCTTTTGCACTATTGCTGGTTTGGTGTTAAAACGGGATATATGGAGACGGATTTTTGAGGGTTTATTTCCAACGACCATCCTTCAATCTGGTGGTCGTTGGGAAGCATTTTATAAAATCAGATATTTGTTCAGGGTGTTCTGGGTATTTTCTATGCATAATAAAAAATATCTATCTATGTAATATATTGTATTAAGTATATCAATTATCTAGTACCCATAACACAAGCTCTGCTTAGCTTGGGGCTAGATAATGTTGTGTGAACTTGTCCAGTATTATTTATTTATTATTATTATTTATGATTTGTTCTGTGACAGAACTAACTACCTAAGTCATTGAACTAATATAATAACAACTATAATAATAATAACTAATAATAATAACTAGCATAGTAATTACAACTCACCAACCTAAGTCAATTAAGTTTTCTTTAAATTTGATTTTAGTAGCTCTATCATTAAAACTTATCTGAAATGGGCCACGTGTGGATGCGTACTGCCATCGCTGGCCTACCTTTGATGTGCGGACGGAAAACTGACACCGTGGCCATCCCATCGCCATCCCGCCACCTAGCCGCGCCATAAGCCATCCAATACAACTGCGTGTAGAGGGGCCATTAATGTCGGAAAAATAGTAAAATTGTTATAACAATACATTTTGCGCTTTAATAAACAATGAAGCTTAGTTAAACAATTTCCATTATTTTCATACGCAATACTCCACTCTATTATCACAAGCTCTCTCCACACTTACCCAACCTTTTATAAATATTTTTCCGCCGCTCTAACCGCTGTAAAAGGTTTTTGTATACGTTGCTTTTTGGCTCCTTTTGACTGCTAATCTAATATTGACCACCCGGTAGGCTATTGACTTATGTTTATACTTCTCATAAAGTCCATTCGTGTTACAACGACACGGGACGAAGACTACTCAGTGAATAGCTGAACAAAATATTAGAAAAAGTTATTTGTGGTTTTTAGAAACTAGGTTTCATCACCTAGGTATTTCTTCCACGTGAGGCACTCATGCAAATCTTGTAGAAAACGCAGCATTTTTAAATCAAATTCATGTCTACAACTCTCATTAAAATATAGTCTAATAACACATTAGGTGTTAACAGAAATCTAGATAAAATCCCATTTCATCCTTTTTTACTTGAAAGATCTAATTTTAATTTATGTTACTGTACTGTGGCCGCAACTTTGTTCGCGAGGGACATTTATATCTACTGAACCGTGCAAGATAACGAAATGAAAATTACACGAAAAATTTAGATAAAATTCCTGGTTTAATTTCTACAATTTTCATTGACATCCTTCGAACCGTTTCGAAGCCTATTCATGATAAAAATACAGACGGACAAAAATTCAAAAAAAAAAAAAAAAAATATAGTTTTGGCACTTACTTTGAAACCACTTCAATTTTATTATATTGGTATAGTTAAATTTGACTCTGTTCCGTGCCGTGTCCGTCCCGTCTACTATTAAATTCATCCACTCATAATATTTCGTTGAGAATATTTTATTATTCAAAATATCAATTTGCTCGGCTGGCTTTCTTTGGGTAACGCCGCATTTATTTTATTAAGTTTGTTTTAGGCTAGATTAATTAATTAGTTGCAAACAAGAAACCTTTTGAGGTTATGTTTTGGGTTCAAAGTTCATAAAATATATACAAAACAACTGTACAAAAAAAACAAGATGGAAAAAAATAGACATATTTTGGTGAAAATGGAAAAGGTTCCATAAATTGAGTTGCCATTTTGCGGTCGTATAATTTCACATCACGCAACATGAGATTATTTTACTCATTTATTTCAATATCTAAAAGTGTGGGCTGAAAGGAACAGGATTCGGTCCCAACAAAGAGACCTGCGGTATCTAAATGTTAATCTTTGGTCAGTCGCACAAAAATTATGTTTTTCGGCCTCCGCCGAAAGTAACTGGGTCGGAAAGGAATATCATGCAAGCTTCATTTAATTTAATCGTGTTAAGGCTACATACACCTTTTAAATTATATTCGTATGTTTATTAGAGGCGTAAGATTTTTTTTAGTTATAGTACCTACCTAGGTTTATTTTTTAATTTTATTAGTGTACATAATAAATATACAGTATGCATAAAGCAGACTAATAAGTAATTTAACAATGACCTAGATGTATAACATAAATTATGCCTAAGAATGTGTCCATTGACACTTTTCTTACTGTCTCTATTTAAGGAGAGGACACTTTGTTCTTCTGTTCCTAGGTATTTGACCTAGGTATTTTTGACTGCAAAGTCTAACAGGAAACCCGCTCACCCTATATGGGATACACCCGTTAGCTTTTAAAAAGCAATGGGATATAACGGTAATTTTAACTGCCAGTTTCATTTTAAAACGACGACTGAAAAATCTCATTACCACCAACTTAATGCTAAAAACGCTTTCAAAGGATCCGTTTTATTTCGCGTCAATTTCCCCAAAGCAAAATGACTTCAATTTGAATATGTAATGGCAGCTTTAGATAATCGTCCCTGGCTTACACTAATAAAGGCGCCTGGTCTGTTTTGAACTGGATCCGTATCAAAAGAATCGAACTGTTCGATTCGTGGGGAGGGTAATTTATTCGAGTGCGGCTCGCCATTTTGCGGCGGGGGCGTTCGTATCGCCGGAAGACGCTTTAAGACATTGATGCTGATTCTTTTTTTATTATGCTCCCCTGGTTTCCTTAAAGACGCTAATATAAAGCAGGCATATATAAATAAGCTGCCTTTGTGAGCCGATTCCCAGACAGGAAGGAGACCCCCCGAAACAATCTAAATTACATTTTCACGCAACTTTAAATGTCTTATTAATTACGTACGACTTTTCAATGCTATAAATTTTCTTTTAACGCTTCCTCCCCGAAATCGGCTTATACACAACACTGGCTTTGCATACTGATCACTCAATTGTATTGTGAGATAATTTAAAGTTTCTTTTCTTTATTTCCTCCTTGGAGAATGTTAATAAATTAAATTGGGCTTTGTTCAAACTTCCTATATATTTTATGGTGTACTGTTTCATTAAGCACTACTGCTTATTAAAACAGTACCTACCTGTTATGTCTGGCATAAGAATATACCCTCCATATCCTCCTTTGGATGGCATAAAAGCTGACAAAGGGATTACACCAGAGGTTGAGCCAGCAGCATTGACCTGATTACTCAATACCACACAGGCACATGAGACTTTTCATCTATGTCTCAGGGTGGCGGGCGCAGTGCAATGCCGTGCAGTGCAACGCAGTGCAATTATCAATCAGACATCTGGTTACAACCATCTCTTTTTCGCTACATAAACAATTCAAGTTTTAAATTGCAGTTTTCCTCTCCACGTCCTAATACCTGGCAGGCAGAAGGTCATGATTTACAGGCTTCACACAAACGATACGGGTGTCATCACCTACGGAATGACCCCGCATCCCTCAAGCTTCCACAGATAATATAGGGGATAGTGTCGCTCTCCCCAAGGATTTGTCAGACAAATGCCTCACATTGTATCAGAAAAAATCGCCTTCTCACTAGCCGTTAACGCTATTTATTGGCGATTCACCCAGACTTTTTTATTAATAAAACGTACATTATGCGCGCAAGTGCGTTTTATGCGGGCCTTTTCTTTGAGGATATTATCGTCCATCTTCGGACATCTAATAAAAATCGATTTGGGAAATATATTACTTTCTATATGTCTTTTACGAATATTATTTTGGCTAAATGTGGAGCTGCTTGGCTGAAATATGGTTGTTTATCGCAAGAGACGCATCTCAGGTATCGATATGAGCGTGTTTACCCGAAACTGGGGGTACAGAGTAGTTATGCAAACACAGATATCGATACCGAACTTTGTGACAGACAAGAAAAACAAAAGTCGCATTTATACATATAAATACACGTCTGGTAAAAATATGTCAGAGATGTTCAACATTTTGTGCTACAAATTGCAAGGAGCTCAACATTTGGCTCATTTTATAACTTCGATCACATTATAACGAATAAAATTTTACACAGTTATAAACAATTTTGATTAAAATAAACATTCCCCGAATCTTATCCTGCAATCACGGGAATTGTCAGGAGTAAAATCATTAATTCCAAACTGAATAACGCATTAAAAGTAACAGCTTGTGCTCGGCTTACCACTTGGTTGTACCTACTCCGGGGGAGGGACGTAACGGAGTCTAATCAAAATCAGGGTTTATAACCCATTCATAACGCCAATTGAATAAATAAAGAGCCGTCTTTGAACACCACTGATTTACGTACAAAGAAATTATTATTAAAAATTACCGATGTAGAAAATTTTCCGTTATTTTTTAGGGTTCCGTACCCAAAGGTTCCGTACCCGTTCCGTAGAACAGGACCCTATTACTAAGACTCCGCTGGCCGTCCATCTGTCCGTCTGTCACCAGGCTGTATCTAATGAACCGTGATAGTTAGACAGTTGAAATTTTCACAGATGATGTATTTATCTTGCCGCTATAACAAAAAATTCACAAAAACAGAATAAAACAAATACTTAAGGGGCTCCCATACCAAAAACGTATTTATTTGTTGTTTTTATAGATAATGGTACGGAATTCTTCGTACGCGAGTCCGACTCGCTCTTGGCCGGTTTTTTAAATTTTATTAGTTACTTTTTTAATTTGTTTGTTGTTTATTTTTAAATATATTATTAAAGAAATAACTTGCAACATTAAAATATAATTGACTTTGTAACCAAACAAGACAGTGTCTGTAAGACCGTTTACCGGCTCGTTAAGTTTCTGCGAACGTGTCACGGCATTATCCGTACGTGCTAAATGTTGCCAGCTCCCAGAGTCTCCCAGACACTTTGTTATCCCGTACTTTTACATGTTTAATCGTTCCCGGGGGATGGATCGAATCGGGAGCACCGCAAGTGATCTTGAGACGTGCGCTCGTTTTGAGACGAAGGACTTAATTTCTTACAATGTTTGTAGCGATTGGTACATCTAAAATTAAATAAATGCCCCAATTATTATTCTCAATTATACGACCTCTGTGGCGCGGTGAGCGAAGGTTGGCCTGCGACACAGGAGGTTTCTGGTTCGATTCCAGATCAAAATATTTGTACGATCACAGATATATGTTCAGGGAGTTCTGGGTATTTTCTATGTATAATAAAAAATATCTATCTATGTAATATATTGTATATCAGTTATCTAGTACCCATAACACAAGCTCTGCTTAGCTTTGGGCCAGATAATGTTGTGTGAACTGTCCAGCATTATTCATTTTTTTATTTTAATTTAAGAGTTTGATTTTTAATACGTTTTTATAACAAGTTTTATTTAGTTTCACCTGCCCTGGTATCTATAATCAAATCTAACAAGTAAAATTTGACCCACTTTCCGATGTTCGATTGAGCTGAAATGTGGTAAGGTCCACCTGAACAGGTTCAACCTCCAGGTTCCTCCAGGTTCCAGGTTGAACCTGTCAAGGTCCGATGACAATACAATATTGTGGTGACAGCGAGCTGATGATGATGGAAACGGAAGTTGGACACCGGCACTCCTCAAAATTGTGATAAAAATATAAATAATGGACAAACTATTTACCACAATTTACCACAATTAAGAATAGGGGGGTTCCCACTACATTACCCAAAGTAATTAGCTAAAATCATGAATCGTAAACATTTTCACCGCGGTCTACAAATCTTAACCATCAGACCCTATGTTAGATTTATCTTTGTTTTCTTACGAAACTTTCCAATCCCTTGTGTTTGTTCAAGAGCTCAGTGAAATGCTTTTTATTCCGTGTGAGTGTTGTGGTTACGCGCACCAATACGTACAGACGCATAAGACCAGTCAAGTATGATTGGGCCTCGTGCGTCATAGGTTCCGTAATCATGTTACTTTATTGATATATCCAGCTCATTAATTTTAGTGTAGATAATTAGCTTTTAATCGCAAAATAGGTACCTTAAAATCTATGGACATTTTCATTTTCCTATGATTTATTTCTTTATTTTAAGAGTGCAGCCATCATTACCTGCACTTACAGTACTTACGGCACAGGGTACCGTTTACAGGGTATTTAAGACTCAGTTCGGTCTAGCGAGCCATATTAGGGATCACGCTAGGCAATAAATGAATGATAATATTAACAATTTAACTATTATAATATTATAAGTACACTATAATATAAAACATACATGTTTTTACAATAACACAAAACTAAATAAATACGTATAGCAAATCAGCTATAAATCTCTACTAATATTACAAAGAGGTAGGTACTAATATTACTTTGTTTGATTGATTGATTGTTTGTTATGGATAAACTCAAAAACTACTGAAACGATTTTAAAAATAACAAGTAATGCACTTAAGCGAACTTAATGCTAGATAGAATTACCTTCCAGGAACCTTTGTCTATTGTGGAAAATAATTTACAGGTAGTGCACAAACGTTTGATTCAAGGATAGAGTATGTAGCATTGAAGATAAACTAAATATAATATATTTACTACAATAGGTACAGAATTAATAAATAAACACATACATACATAATATTATGACAATCTCTGTGGCGAGGCGGGCGAAGCTTGTCCTGCGACGCAGTGGGTTGCGAGTTCGATTCCCACCTCGTAACAAATATTTGTGCGATCGCAGATATTTGTTCAGGGTGTTCTGGGTATTTTCTATGTACCTATAATAAAAAATATCTATCTATATAATATATTCTATTAAGTATATCAGTTATCTACAACCCATAACACAAGCTCTGCTTAGCTTGGGGCTAGATAATGTTGTGTGAATTGTCCAGCATTATTTACATATTATTTATTTTATTTATTTTTTAAAAGACATATATACACATATCATACACATATCAACATACTAATTCAAATAAAAAAATATAGTAGGTATACAAGGAATACCGCTGTCTTCAATCAAAGACTAAGCAGATACGAACACTGTAACAATGCATACAAAGTCTTCATTGTTCCACCCGACTGATTTGAGGCGGACAACGGACACATTGTAAAAACCGGTATTAATATTTCGCTGGCACACCAGCTCATCTGAATAGGGAGGTGTCCCCCGATCGCGTCTTATCCACTACGCAAACATTCTTTACAAGGGCTGTGCAGTCTATTCACTCTAGAGGTTATCTTTTATTATTTCTCTCCCGACATCCTCGTTTTATTGCCTCTCATATTGACTTTTTATACGGCTCGCGAATAAATACATTTTGATTTTTCATCACGTCGACAC
This sequence comes from Operophtera brumata, assembly GCA_932527175.1. Classification (NCBI taxonomy): domain Eukaryota; kingdom Metazoa; phylum Arthropoda; class Insecta; order Lepidoptera; family Geometridae; genus Operophtera; species Operophtera brumata. The sequence continues at coordinate 15,200,970 of OW052239.1, read as the reverse complement.
TCTTTTTATGCAGTTCGTCAGACAAAGCGAATTAGTACGCTTGAGGTGTCGTAAAATATTATTCAGAGTCTTAAACCGTCATTTTGATTTAGGGTTCCGTTGCAAGAAGCTACAAAAATAATAAAGTGCGTACAGACGCTGTTCTATTAATGTGGAAAACCTATGATTTTGGTGAAATTGAGGTTTATAATATATCTTAATAATAATTAAAGAAACAAAAGTATAAACATCCAAACTTTACTCAATCACTTTACAAACAAACACAGGCTGTTTGTCCACCACCGCCGTCACCGTCTCGTCACCGAGAACGAGATGACGGCGCCGAAGTAGCGATACATACATTTACTAGGTATAGCCGCGTGTCCACCGCACGCGCTCGGGTGACGGACGTGCGGACGCGGCTATATCTATATATATAGTAAATGTATGTATCGCTACTTCAGCGCCGTCGTCTCGTTCTCGGTGACGTGACGGTGACGGCGGTGGTGGACAAACGGCCTTATAGTCAAAACTAGTGTTAGAATATTTATTAGATTACCAACAAAATTGCATTCCACCGTTGCCAACACGGCCCACACTCAAGTAGCATGTAGTTTCGTCCACAAACTTACAGTAATTCTAAGATGTCTTTAAGTAACAAAATGTTGCGTATAAAATTATTTGTATTGATTTAGGTACTTCAAATGTGACGTGACTGATCATCCTCAAATTAAAAGCTGTGGTGTAAGCACGAATAATTAACGTAAGGCACTGGTCCCACCGCCGGCGAGTAAGCGATGAGCTATAGGCGATTGAAACGAACAAAAGATAATCGCTCCCGCGAAATAAAAGAGAGAGATTATATTTATACTTAATCGCTGAGCGATGAACTATCTCTCTCTTTTATTTACATGGGAGCGATTATCTTTTGTTCGTTTCAATCGCCGATAGCTCATCGCTTACTCGCCGGCGGTGGGCCCAGTACCTTATCGAGACGATAGTCAGCGTTAAATAATTGACCAATGACATCCGGGTGACTAATAAAAATCTTTATAATTTAATTGGCTAATAATAAAGAGCTTGTCCAGACTAGGCAATTTACACGCGATTCCAATCGCGCGTGTGAATTAATGTTGCGCAAAGATGACGCGTTTTTGGCGCGAGTTACGCGCGAGCGTTCTACACACTGCGTACATGTTGTGTGTACGCAGTGTGTAGAACGCGGCAATTATCGCGCGCGTACTGGACGGAGCAATGCAATGGGGTCCCTAGTATCTCGACTAGCGCGATATTGCACGCAATTTCCGCGCGAGCAGCAAAATGCGCGACTGCATGTGGATGGAACGTATGAAGCTCTGGTATCTCAAAATCGCGCGAGTCTAATTTCGCGTAAATCGCCTCGTCTGGACAAGCTCTTACATTTGCTATCGTCTCGCTAACGTCTCGCTAATGTTAATTAATCGTGCTTGGACCACTGAACGGCAATTTGTGACAACGACGCGTGGTTGGTGCCTAGGGGAAACCATTTTTTTGTGTTGCCACTTCGCCATTGGAAGTGCTGCTGTTGTCCACGGAAATGGACGTTAATCCGCAATGCCAGAACACTGTCTATTGCCCGCTAGTCAGGATGCAATTGTAGGGCATTTTTTAACCCCCACTAAAAAGAAGTTATAAATTTGAAGCCATAGTATATCTGTTAGTCTATCTGTCTGTTTGTCTGCGGCTTCGTAGTTCCCTCGTAGTTGTAAGTATATATATTAGAAATGTTTGCTCTATTCAAACAAATTGGATTGTCAATCAATCCATTCGATTAAACAGAGTTGTTTTATCACTTTACAGATGATTTATCATTAGATAACATTAAGTTTAGGACTTTTACTATTATATATTCTGTGGTTTAGGGTTCTTACCTAGCGTTCTATTCTGAGTCAATTCACTCAGAAACTATAAATTTAATGATTAATTTCAAAAGATACTCATACATCAACTTATCAAGTGACAGATTAAAACAAAGTACCGGTGTCGTGTGTGTCTTATTAGCCTTACTTTGCAAGGTTCATTTCTAATTCTGTCTCGTTCCAACATTAAGTCGTTACTGAACCCTTGAGCTTGTACGATTAGGGTGACACAGTTTCGTTCAAATTCAGGACAAATTAAGAAAAAAAACTGGTGATAAGATATACAAAATTGCTAGTCTTGAGATTATTACGGTAAAATAAATACTCAAAATGATTAACATGGCACAAGACAATACAAATTACGTTACATCTGATTTAATTTAATATACAAAACTCCTTGTTAGTAAACTTTATTATTGGACTGAAAAAGATACTGCAAAATAAATTATTTTTGATGTTTTTAATTGCAAGAAAATTGGTAAAGAGCGTATTGAAAATTCAGCATTTATGATTTTTTCAATATATAAATTTTAAAACACTTAAATTATGTGGTAAATCAATTAATTTAATCTTAACATTCATATACTTATTATATGTATAAGTATAATGTTCACATCATTTTATTTGCATTTGTTTATAAAACTAGTAAACTTTGTATTACACTGGAATAAAGAAAAAATTTACCAGAAATCGCACTAGTTCTGTAAAATAAACTTTCAAGCTATGTTTGCTGGCCTTGTTGTAAGTACACTTTTCTAGCAACTGTATTGAAAGATACTAACGCGTGTTCAACCTAGTCATGCTGTAACTTCATTTGTGTAAGACCCGTTTCATGAGTAGATTACAAGTAATTAATTTATAAGAATATGGCACCAAGCTACGCCTCTGGAATTAGTATCGTTGTTCGAAGGGTGAAATGGTCTGACCGTGCTTTTATAACCATCTGACATACCCTACCTACACCTTCTAACTACTTTGATTATTGTAGGGTTCTGTACCTGAACTGGAAAAATCAGGATGCTTATATGACTACTTTATTTTTCGTCTGTCTGTCTGTCTGATAAGATCCTTTTTCTGAAATGGTATCAACTTTAAATTTATACAAAGCACAAAGGTATGTGAGCTTAAAAAGCCGTAAAGCCTCTAATATTCTGCATTGAGCATTAAAAATATGTGGCAGTGAATATCTAATATTTGTATGGAAATTGCGAAAATGAATAACCTTAGGGTAGGTACCTGTAGTAACCTTCCAATTCTGAAATAGAAGTCTTTGTGAGACAAACAAAGGAAAAAGTGAAAAATTGAGCAATTTCGACTTTTTAAACCCTACAATGAATGGTGAAGTTTGCAATAAAAAGTAGCTGAGACTCAGAAGGGTTTTGTTGATTTCGAATATGGATTGAATATGGTTTAGATATTCAGTCTCACTCACTCTAGTCTATTTATATAGTTTCTAAAAAAAGCGGCCAAATGCGAGTCGGACTCGCCCATGAAGGGTTCCGTAGCAGCAAATAACATAATATAAAAGTTCTTGGATGGTTTAAGATTTATAAGTATTAAAAAAAAACTACTTACTAGATCTCGTTCAAACCAATTTTCAGTGTAAGTTTACATGGTAACGTACTTTTTCTTTTTTTTTAGTTTTATCATTCTCTTATTTTAGAAGTTACTACCCATAGATACGACACACGTATGGGTTTGACCAAAAAATTTTTTTTGAGTTGCAGTTCTAAGTTTGGGGAACCCCAAAAATTTATTGTTTTTTTTTAAAAAAAATTGTGAAAACCTTCAGAATACATCTACTTACCAAGTTTCAACAGCATAGCTCTTATAGTTTCGGAAAAAAGTGGCTGTGACATACACGGATAGACAGACAGACAGACATGACGAAGGGTTATAAGGCTATAAGGGTTCCGTATTTTGCCATTTGGCTACGGAACCCTAAAAAGTAGTATAGGATAAAAAAAAGTAGTATAGGTATAATATATCTGTTTTCAGAAATAGTTCTGCAAAATCTAGCTTTAGGTACTATAGACACGGCGACAGCAGCAGTCACGCGTAAAGTCACGATAAAAAAGCGTTGCAGCAGCGATACAGCGTTTTTTTTTGGTAGCTTTAAACGCTAAGCTAATGTCTGTGTGGCTTGAGCCTTAGGCGCACGTTTATGAAATACGCAGCTAAAAGTCGCCGTGTGTACACCGTGTCTTATCTTCCAGCGGGGCTAGTCTGCAAATTTGACAAGCAAGTTACACGGCCGTGTGATGTACACTACACGGATTTTAGTATGGAGAAATCGAAGAGCGCCCCTAGCGGGCACCTTGAGAACCTCAAATCCCGTACAAAAATCCGTGTAGTGTACACCACACGGCTGTGTAGTTTCTTTTCAAATTTGCAGACTCGAGGCTCAGTTCACTGAGGTGTTGGTACGTGGTGTGTCGAGAATAAGAAAAGACGCCTCCGTCTCCTCTCGTGGATATCGTAAAAGCCAACTAAGGGATTACACCAGAGGATAGGCAGCAGCTTCCACCTCAGTACCTACTCAACACCAATACTGTTGTGTTCGCCTGTAATTGGTGTAGGGGGTGTATGTATCGGTTTGAAACTAAGTGAATAATGTTGTATCTAAAGGTGTTTATATATATGCTGTTGACGTTCCTTTTGTTTTACGACCTCTATGGCGCGGCGGGCGAAGGTTGGCCTGCGACACAGGAGGTTGCGGGTTCGATTTCCGCCTCGGAACAAATATTTGTGTGATCGCAGATATTTGTTCAGGGTGTTCTGGGTATTTTCTATGTAAAATAAAAAATATCTATCTATTAAATGTATTGTAATAAGTATATCAGTTATCTATTACCCATAACACAAGCTCTGCTTAGCTTGGGGCTAGATAATGTTGTATGAACTGTGTCCGGCATTATTTATTTATTTATTTAGATGAATAAATAAATAATACTGCGCTCACCATTCCAAGCGTGTTGGTTATGGCAAATCAGTCATCAAAAAAGTGTTGATATTGTATTCTATTGTGGAGGCCTCTTCTGACAGTGAACATGATGAAGGTAAATATTTATTGTCCAATAAAAAAATGACAGCAATCCGTTTATCAAATAAAATTATTTCAAGATTCCCCAAAAATAACAAAAACTTACCGCAATTATATTACTTCTTTGTAATGAATTAACGACTTTTGTTTGCGAACTGCGATTATAATAATTAAAAGTGTCATTATAAGTGCCATCAATTCCTCCTCAAAGGAGACATTAGTGTTTTTACTGGCTCCACCCGTGGTATTAATGGCAAGTTTGCTATTTAAAACACTTGTAAAATGAAATTTTATGAGATTATCTCGATGTAGGGCTGTAAAGGCGCCTATTAAAATTTTACCGTAGGATCTTTGTCCTTCCCTTTCCTTTTACTTCTTGTAAAATTATTTATCTACCTACTCGATTGTTTGGCATCATATTAAGTTAATTGATATTATTTCATCATCATCATCATCATCATCATCATCATCAGCATCTTGAAGTCCACTGCTGGACGTAGGCTTCCACCAAAGAATGCCACTACGATCGGTCTTGAGCCGCTTCCGTCCACTGACTTCCTGACGTCGGTCCATCGACCTTTTTACACTGTGTATAGTCGCCACTCGAAAACTCGAAGTTTTTTTATTTACATTTATTTTTAAAAAAAGCATTCTGCTTAAGTAATCATATGTTTTATCATTGTGACAGGTAGATGTTCCCAAATCGCAAAACATCCGCATAAAATACAACTTCAACAGACATTAAAAACAAAAATAAACAATTATTTCAAACTCATTCCGCCATTACACGTCTATTACACAGCAGGCGCAATCAACATTTTCTTATCGTCCAAACAAAACGGCTCAGGCGTTTTCTTAAACTGTAATAGAGAAAGTTTAGATATGCGAGTTTTATCTGACTCGCCCTCGAGGATCAATTAAAAGTGGGAACGCTCATGGGCGTAGCCAGGAATAAAGCAGGGGGGCGGACGTAAAAAATAAATTGAAGGTTAGCAAAAAAACATCAGCGATATAAAATCGTTGCATGCCTGACTAACTAACTGACTGACTGACTATCAACGCACAGCCTAAACGTTAAGTCCTATAGAGACCTAAAATTTGGATGGTGCATTCCTTTTGTGGTCTAGGGGTGCAATATGCAAAGGATTTCCGAAATTCACCCCCTTAGGATGCAGCGGGGTGTTGAAGGTTGTATGGAAAAAATACATTCAACTAGTAATGTATGTTTGTGCTGAGTAAAGCTGGGTATACACGACTTTTTTGCGTGTATACCCAGAACTAAGAAACCGCAACAGGCTGCAAGAGAACGAAGCAAGCCGCAACAATTAGGATTTTTTAAATAGGACCATAATATTTTGACTAACGGCAAGCGTAGCAAGCCGCGAAAATTCACCGTTTCAATAGAAATAAGTTGTTTTGAATTTCGTATAATATTCTTTGGGCTAAATTACCGCAAGGGCATGGGCCAAGTGCCCCATCCTACCCCACCTTGACTACGCCCATGGAGCGTTTGACAATTTCTGTTGTAATAACCAACGTGGAAGAATTTCTAAATTTAAGCTTGGCTACGTTTTATAATGCAAGTTTGGAAGAAACTTTTATGTCTTTTGAATGTATTTTATGCTTACACACATTTTTATGTTTGATTCCTTGCCCGAGTTGTGCATAACTTACATATCCATTTTGTAACTTTTCGTGACAGATTTTACAAAGAAACCATTGAGCTAAATCACATAATAAATGCCACTGAAGTGGCAGTCATGTCTGCAGAAGAACCGATAACCGGTGGAGTAAACGAGTTCTTGAGTGGAGACCGCGTCTTGGCAAACGTAGTATAGGGCACCCTCTGGATAGGTGGAGCGACGACATGCGCGGGGTAGCAGGCAGAAACTGGATGAGGAGAGCTGAAAACCGGGCTCAGTGGCGTGGCATGGGAGAGACCTATGTCCAGCAGTGGACTGCAGTAGGTTGATGATGACATAATAAATAATAGTCTAGGTTATATTATACACTAACGTAGCATAATACCTGAAAACCTGTTAATTTGACTTTTATAATATCTGCACAAGAAGTACAGAGATTTGCAAATTTACACTCATGTCACACAATTCCAAATATAATTAAATGCCTTCAATGAGTAGCCTTGTTATGACAGCCAGCAGCACGAATTTGTTAACCCCTTGCGTGTTTAATGTCTGAAGATTGAACAAGAAATAAGCAACACGTTCTTCTATCTGTACCTAACTAGGACTTTAGTTATTTAGCTACCAAAAACACTGAATTTGTAGATTGTATTTCAGTGGAAACAAACAATATAAATAACTTACATCGAAGTTTTAGTTTAATTTTATAATCAAATTTCGCAAACGGGTTGGGGTGCGACGGATAACTTTTAAACGGCGAGAATTCTCGCTTTACGATAATGATCATAATAAAATATGGATGTTAGCTACATGTCTCCACTAAATGTTTTATTGTTAGAATCGGGTTATGGTTTCCAGAGCAACGGAGAGAACGAGGAAAACATTAGAAACTTCGATTAGGTATGTAAGATTACAGTGACATATGTATCCACCTTCAATACTGCGATCGCCAATCTGCCTGCCAAGCGGTAGGATTAGGCAAATCCCCATTGCATTATGTCATGTGCAACAGTGGATGTCTTATGGCTAATTATAATGAATTATTCCATCTAAAATTATGATTTGGATCTTCTTTTATTATACCACTCAAAAGACTTAACCATTTTACGTTACTAAGTCAGTTATTAGTAGGTATATTTTCTGAAGTAACCAATTGAGTTGCTCATGTAAGACGTGTTATTTACATAGTACATGTTATTTTAAGTTAATGTGTAGTTCTTTTTATCCTCTCTTCTCCACTTGGGGTGAAAACCGATCTTAAAGACTATTTGCCAATCTTTGCAACGATTTTGAAAATGCGCCAACACAGAAGTTCCCTTAATCACCTCTTTGGACGTAAACACATAAATTCTTGCAAAACTGCCTTTAATTGTCTTCCTTCGGATGCTGTACCTAGCAATTGATTGTTATTTATTTGTTTTCCGGAAACACCTACCTACTCTTTATCTCTACTAAATAGATATAGACTCGCAAGCATTGAAAACTGAAACAAATGGGATTTGAAAATGAAAATCGATGGATTTATAATTTAAACTCAGTCAGAACTGGGATTGGAAACCAATTAAAAGAATATTCTCGCTGAAATTGCTATGAGCGGAACCAATGCAGACTTGCAGACTAATGGGTTTCTATTGTTCTTGGAACCACTATCTGGCTCGCTTTTGTCACGCACCGGTCTCTAAAACTGGACCATTAATAAACCAGGCAGACGACAAACAGAGCCGAAAACGGCAGAAACGTAGCTAAAAAGCCTGCTTGAAAAGTCTAATTGAGTCGGAAAGGACCAGTTTTCCACGGTCTCGGATCATCGCCTTCCGTTCCGGAGATAGTGGACAAAACACAGCGGTGACCGCCGTTCGAAACGTGACAATGACAGCTTAAAGCAAGGAGCGTTTTACTCCTTTTGTATCCTCACGTCCACACCGTTTCTGACGACGTTATTTTTTAATCAAATATATCCGTGGAGCGGGTGACGGGCGATAGGGTCGCGCTGGCAATGAAAAACTAAAAGGAAAAAACCTCTTTTAAGCAAATACTGGCGAGACCAAGTTGATTGGTTTTGTTGGCCGCCCTTTTGATTGGCACGGGCGTAAACAATACGGTTGTTTAAGTTAGGTGCGACAATAGACTTCTTTTAAGCAAATAGAGACGAGACGAGTTGATTGATTTTGTTTTTGAACTAGTGAATTGGCCTGGAGTAGCAAAACGTTTGACATGGCCTGAATAGTTGAACACCCGTGAAAAAGAAGACAAACGTTTGAAGTTGGTGCGGAAATGTTTTTGTTAGTTGAACAACGTGATGTTAGCTTTATTCTGAATGGCCGATGATGCTCGGGCTTTTATGAATTTGTTTAGGGGTTACATAGGGCTAGTATTGAAACGAGCCTATTGTTTTTTTGAAGCCTGCCATTGACATTTCTATACCTGCGTCCTAAATTTCCGAGTGCTTGATCGTTGAGAATTTGCATCATTGAGTACCTCCTCCTTTTTTGGAAGTCGGTTAAAAAGTAATTAATGAGTGATCAGTGATATTTTTGCAATTTGCAGATGTTTGTTCAGGGTGTTCTGGGTATTTTCTACATATAATAAAAAATATCTATCTAGGGGATATTGTATTAAGTATATCAGTTGTCTAGTACCCATAACGCAAGCTCTGCTTAGCTTGGGGCTAGATAATGTTGTGTGAACTGTCCAGCATTATTTATTTATTTATCAGAACAAATTAAAACTTACTTAATAGTTTTATTACTTGAATTAATTATAACTTGACATTGGCTAAATTGTTGGGAATACTCGTATTCACCAGAAACCATTTAAAAAAGAAAAAAAACAACAACCTCAAAAAAATCCTTACATAAAATTACCTACTCAAGTCTCAGTAAAAAATATTATTATCTTCAGGGTTTAAGAGCCCACTGTTGAACAATGTATGCCATTGAGCCCGATTGTCGGTTAATCAACCAGCCACATTATCCCATCCCACTTATATCATAATATTTCAAAGTTACGATGTTTGGATGTTTGTGTATTAGTGTACGCCAAAACGGCTGAACCAATTTCGATGAAATTTGGTACCCAAATGACCTAGATTGAGCTAAAGGCTTCTTTTTATCCTGGTTAAACGTAAGTAACGCCTCGGGTGGATACTAGTAGAAAAAATAAAGGGCCCAAAATGCTCCGTACATGACTATAGATAACTCGAGTTACTGAAAAAATAAAGGTGCTACTATTTTAAGCGGTAACCTGTGAATTTCCAAAGTTCATAAATTGTCCGTTGTATTATTCACGGCGAGTAACCATGCCCCATAAATCAGCTGCTCTTATATCTGCCCTCGCCTCCATTAGTGACCGGAGTGAGAATCTCTTCTTATATTTTTGCATATTTTTAGGTTGTTTGTTCAAGAGTTCAAAACGTTATAAAAACTGTCGGAATCTAAATACTTGTACTAAAATTTCACAATCTTCTTCGTCGTGTCGATGGTAGATCATTATTTTTACTATTTTCATATCTTGTTTTGTCTTCTTCTTCTTTTATTTGTGGCTACTGTGGCTTTAGTTTCCACAATTTTGCCAATGTCAATGTCGACAGGATATAAAACGGTAAGACGATGGAGATCGGTGTACATGAATGTGGTCGGTATTTCAAAAAGGGAGACTCAACCACAAGTTATAACGAAGATGATTTATTTATTCTGAAAACATAGGGCCAACACAATTATATTACAAGACAACACAAATTTATATGATAAATAAATAAATATAAAATTATAAACATACATGATTATTACAATTTTATTTTATTTACACTAATAAATTTACATAAAAGCGCAATGAAGGGGGAAAAAACTAGGGATAGAAGGAATTTGGAAGAGAAAGGACGAGGGATTCTTGTTTTGTCAGAATTTTGCCACTTCTACGGCGTTGTCAGATGCAGTGTATTATGTGTCACTCAAGGTACAGAGGCCCAAGTCGGAGTTTTACAAACGTCCTCTTAACGGCAATTGTGCGTGTATTTCGCTATACCCTGGTTCAGAATTGGAGATATTTTTTGTAAACAAACAAATGTCACCGTCAAAGAGACAAGCCAGTGGTAAAAAAATTGTTTTGCGTGGATCATGTTTTACTAGTACTGACCCGCGTCTTTTCCTACGGTATTACATTTTTGTAATATCCGCCAGCGGGTTCGCCCGCGCGGTATGTATCTTCAATTTGCGGCAAATACACACAAACTTACTATCTACCTAAGTTTATCTGACGAGTCAATGTGTAAACGACAAAATGTTATATATAACTTTTACCTATTGATCAGTATGACCATTCCATTGTAAAACTGTGCGAAAAGCACATTTGTATTCGGCAAATGAGGAGAAACGAATGAAATTAACAAAATGGGGACCGGCTTTCAAAACAAAGCCCATTATTTAGAATCTCTGCAGTGTTCCAAGTAACATGAAATATTTTCTACTAACAAATATATTTTTGTTTGATAACTTTGTTAATACCAAATACTTGGTTCATGGCTATAAAACTACTACACTACACTAACTACTACTACAAACCGTCGATTATACCAGTCTCATTCTTTTATATGAATGTATTCATGTGTTGAGACAAGCATATATCTATCTGTTCTTATTTGTGTAACTTATACCAGGCCAAATGTCACACTTGGTACCTGCTAAACTTAGAAACTAACGTAATTGTGTAAAAGTAGTTCCGATTACAAAACTAGATGTCGCGGCTACATTAGCACTTTCCTAGAACGCGCTGACGAAAACCAACGCCTGTTTGGTGGGTCAGAATGCATTTTTAAGAACTGTGAACTGTTGAGCATACATACGTAGTACAATAAATCGAATATTATAGTACATACGGTGTTTCTTTTTGAATTAGCTATTTGAGTAGCTAAAGCTACTCGTCCTCGGCTCGGGTTCTAATGCTGAACCTGCGACCTAGCCTGTACGAGCGTAGTACATTTTGGTCCTTCGATAGCCGGATCGGTTCTAGTGACGTATTCGTTCATTACGACCGGTGAGTTTGTGGAATTGTGAAGTTGCGGGTTCGGACAGTGACGCACTCAAGTCACGGCAGCGATACAGGGGGAGCCAACTCAAGTGGGAGTTGAGTTCACGATCAGTGAGCATATCTACCAGCCCAGGAGGGGGCTAGTGATGTGCACAGCAGCAGCCGAGGAGCTCAGGAGGGAGCTGAGTACACTAGCCTGTGGAGGAGCGAGCAGGGCGAGGACAATCATCAGGGTGGTGCCGGTTCACGTGGGAACCAGGCAAGCAACGCGTGATCAGCCGAGAAGGGGCGGGTACACCAATCCATCAACAGTTTCGACGCGGACAGGAAGGATCAAGAACTTGGTGATATAAAACATTTCTATCATAGTGAACATTAACATAAAATCAGTTGGTAATTTTAACAACAACCTTGTAATAACTTTGACTTAAAATTTTGCGATAGGTAAACACTAACATTAGACTTAGAATAGTTTTAAGAAAAAGTTCAGACGGGGAACCTATGCCCGATTTTTGATTTTTTAAACATAACCCTGAGACTTAGAAAAAATTCGATAAAAAATTTGTGGACTTTTATCCTTTCTATAACTTTTATATCTTTGTATACTCAACTGTGTTTTCGTTACTAAATAATCAGAATGGAATCACTTATATTTCTCCAGGAGGATGTTAGTATGCGGATTGCTAAGGCAAAAAGTAACTTCAAAAAGTCACCGAGGGATCGTCTCAGTAAAGATTATGTTGAAACAAAGCTACAGTCATTGGAACAATTGGGCTCAATTTCTAGACAATCATAGGGAACTTTTAAAAACATGTAATCAGACACTACTCAGAGCTTCTTCTTACCTAGACAAAGATGTGTACAGTGAGACCGATGATGTCTATGTTGAGTGTAGGTGTTTGTTCAAAGCGGCATTGTCAATTTATGTCTCAGAGCCGGAACAGTTCTCCAAATGCAACTCCGGTAACAGCAAGAGTAATAATGCAAAACTTCCAAAAATAATAATTCCAATATTTTCGGGAAAATATAGCGAGTGGAGTGCATTTCGGGACCTGAACCTATCTTTAGTCCATAATACAGACATGGAATCAATTCAGAAAATGCAGTATCTTAAGGGCTTGTTGAGTGGGGAGGCCGAGCAACTGGTCAGACACATAAGCTTAGCAGACGGAAACTACATGCGGTGTTGGAACATGTTAGAGACACGGTATAACAATAAACGCTATTTGTGCAACACCATTCTTAAGAGACTACTTGCACAGCCAAATGCAAGCACCGAGTCTGCTAACTTTATAAGGGAGTTGCTCGATACTACCTCAGAATGTTTGGGAGCTTTGTCAAGTCTAGGGGTAGATGTAACTAACTGGGACATTATCATTGTTTATATAACAGCATTGAGGTTAGACCATGAGTCTCGGAAGCAGTGGGAGCTGCAAAGCGCAAACTCAACAGAACTTCCAACATGGAAAGCATTTGGAGAATTTTTAACAAATCGGTTTCGCGCTTTGGATTTCGTGGACTCAGGGTCTAATGTCACCCAATCGAAGCCTCATCATCCAAGGAAGTCATTCTATGTAGCAGATGAGTCAAATAGGAATATATCATGTAAATACTGTGAAGAGCCTCATAGGCTGGCTCACTGTAGGAACTTTTTAAGCGTAGAGGTACAAGCCCGTCGGGGTTTTGTTGAGAAAAACAATATATGCTTTAATTGCTTGGGCGACAACCATAGGGTACATCAGTGTCGTAGTTTAATGACCTGCCGCGTTTGCCAGCGTAGACATCATACTTACCTACATTCTACAAGCACGGATTCAAAAGCACACCGGACGGAAAGTGAGAGTTCGAACACGGAGAATGTACCAGGGGAAACAGCTACATCGGTAGTTTGTTTTGCATCGGGAGGAATGGTACCTAGCAGCCAGGTCTTATTAGCAACGGCTCTCGTAAGAGCACAATCTATCAACGGAGACACTCGTACCATAAGAGCGTTGCTTGACCAAGGGTCACAAGCATCTTTCATTACCGAGGAAACCGCTCAGTATTTGGGCCTAAAAAGGACACCAGTAAGAGGAGTGGTCTCTGGGTTGGGAGGAAGTGCAAATGTATCTTCAAATTATATGGTTAACATAACAATCAAATCAATTTACGATCATAATGTTACTCTAAATCTGAATGTCTATGTTTTGAAACCTATAACTACACTCCTTCCAAGCAAAGAGGTAGTTGCGACGGATTGGGTTTTAGGTAACATTCCACTGGCAGACCCGAAATACAATATACCAAACAAAATTGAAGTTTTGCTCGGTGCCGCCGTATACGCTCAGGTGGTTAGGGATGGAGTTAAGAAGAACGCAGAAGGGACACTTTTAGCACAGAATACCACACTGGGGTGGATTCTATCAGGGATAGTGTCAAATCAAGAAAATCAAGAAGCTGACTTGATATCAATGCATTCTTGCGTGGAAGATATGCAACTCAAGCAACTTGGAGAACTGGAAGCGGACCCTTTAACTAGCAGAAAAATACAACTCACCGACAAAGAAGCTCGCTCTGAGAATTTCATCGCTGAAATAACGGCAAGGGATCAAGAAGGACGGTACATAGCAAGACTACCGTATAAAACTGAAATACCTGATCCAAAGGTAGAAAATTCAAAGAGAATTGCAGAGAGTAGGTTAAACTTACTAGTAGAAAAGTTTGGTACATCAAATAAGATGAAAGCTAAATATGCAGAAGTCATTGAAGAGTACTTACAACTGGACCTTAAGGAAGCTATATCCGAGAATGAAGTGAAAAAACAAGTATAGAGAAAATGTCCGGTAAGCAACAGGAGGAATCTTTGGAAAGATTTTCAAGTCTGGGTAGGATGATCAGGGTTATAGCGAAGTGCAGGAGGATTATCAAGAAAGCAACATAACAAAACAAGTATACGGTATTTTTAACAACCTTAGAATTAACAGAAGCAATGGAAACTGGTAACAGGAGAAATCAAAGGGAATCGATGCCTTAACTCTGGACACTTCCTCGTGGGAGAATCTTTACTAACTGTGCCGGATTACAACTAACATAACACAACGTATGATGCAAACGTTTTGGCGGCGTTGGTAGCGGGAATATTCATCGACTCTGGTAAACTGTTACAAATGGTCACGTCAAAAACCAACACCAAATGTTGAGGCTTTAGTTCTAATCAAGGAGGAATATTTACCTCCAGCTCGTTGGCTGCTTGACCGTATGGTTGTCAAACATTCAGGGGTGGACAATTTAACGAGGGTTTTATCGCTGCGTACCAAAAACAACGAAATAAAGAGACCTAATATCTAAACTTTGTTTTCTGCCTATTAATTAACTGTTTAGAATGTGATAGTTAATCCAAGTGATCTGTTAAGTGATATGTGGAGAATGTTTTTCTTGGGAGGTCTTAATTTTGATTGTGTTGGTTGGCTAGTATTTTTATCTTTGATTCTTGTAACGTCACCGCGCTCATGGTGGGCGGTTAAACTTTATATAAGGACAAAGTTAACTTTGTCCTTGGTGGGCGGTATGTTAAACTTAGAAACTAACTTAATTGTGTAAAAGTAGTTCCGATTACAAAACTAGATGTCGCGGCTACATTAGCACTTTCCTAGAACGCGCTGACGAAAACCAACGCCTGTTTGGTGGGTCAGAATGCATTTTTAAGAACTGTGAACTGTTGAGCATACATACGTAGTACAATAAATCGAATATTATACTACATACGGTGTTTCTTTTTGAATTAGCTATTTGAGTAGCTAAAGCTACTAAATATAACTCGGGTTCTAATGCTGAACCTGCGACCTAGCCTGTACGTGCGTAGTACAGTACCAATTACTACTACATTCATGGTACCAATCTAGGAAGATTTAATTGCCTTATTCATGGTACCAATATTCAGGGTACGGAAAGGAAAAACGACTGTTTTGTGACAATATATTTGTTTCTCTCTAACATAGGATAGCAAGCTATCTTCTAGGATAGGAGTAAGAAAAAAAATAAAAAAAAAAAAATTGTGGCTATTTTAGCACTCAATCCATGTCCTACTACTACATTCATGGTATTACGTAGTAACTAGCCATTATTCTGTGACGTTTCTGGCACTTTTGGCATTTTAGAAAAATTACGACCTTATACCACGTCGGTACATTACTATTATACACACTTAATACTACACATACTACATACATACTTTATTATTCAATGATCACTCCTCAAAAATTACTAACAAAAAAACCTTCAACACTGGTTTAGGAAAGTCTCTCAATCTTTCACTCTTAACCCCCGCTTTTCTCTCAGCAGTAGATCACTGTAACGTATTTCCTCTAACCATGCAATAGGAAATTGCAGCAAGAAACGTTCCCATTTCCTGGGAGATCCTCACGCACTGAATGAAAAACTCAGCGTAACATCAGAGAATAGAGCGCTTGGTATGAACGCAATGAAAATGTTAGCGTGTGTGTAGATAGCCTCAACTAGTGAACAAGACCCATTGATGGGATGATGGGATAGACTACTTGGTCAACACAACTAGCAGTTCTGCGAAAAGTAGACCTCGCGGTCTTGACAACCTCTTGACATTATTATGCTCATATCCGAAATTCTACCTTGTACCTACCGAAAGTTATTGCCAAATATTATCAAAATCGGCTGTTAAATGGCACTGCAGCAAACAACCCGTCTTTTTGGGGGAAATACGTTTTCAATATACACGCCGATGAAAAAACAAACTATGGAATAGAACCTGTATACCAAGTTAAGTCAAGATTAATTGAAAAATACGACTTGCCTAGGCGAGTATCAACATATATCCCGACACTAGCCGAGCGAAGCCGCGGCGAGTTGCTAGTTTCAAATAAAAACGCGGGTTTAAATTCAGACTTGTACTGCCACTCCACCTACGTCAGCTATAACTCTGAGATGAAAAACGAATTGTTTAAGCCGAGAATTAAAATTTTCGGTTGAATTAATAGGGGTTTTAATACACGCAGATTATTTTTGTATCAGAATTATGCACACTTGAACGCGTGGTCCTTGAATAAATTTATAACCGGCCGAGAATTTTGGGACGCTCATTACCGGTATTTATGTGAGGAGATAAAAATATTAGGGACAGTTTTAATCGGCAACGAATGAACAGGGAATGCGGGGCCTTAACTTTTTCGGACAGTACAATAATATTAAAAAACAATCGCATTCGTTATAAAAACATTTCGGTTATTCATTTTTAAAAAATATTATAGGTAATGCGTGTTTTGGTTTCACTTAATTTTTTTCAGTTTAAGTGAAACACATATTAAGAGAAACACAAATTTATGTTCTGGGCGCGTTCAAATATTCGTTACTGATTGGTTATGAAACCATTATTAAAATTATAATGGTCAAACAAAGTGCCAAAAACCAGTACTTCAATTAATATTGTAGCTAAGTTGCATGGTACTGAAATGTGGGTATAAATCACCGAGTGAACAACAAGTGTTAATGTTGTACGAGTACCTAATTAGCGTAAAGCGGGTGTAGAAAAACATATACCGTGTTAATATAAAACTCGGGTTATCCTCAGAATAGCTACACAGTGTTTTGTCTCTTGCATTGAAAAGCAGTTTCAAATTCGATCGAAAGAGACAAAACACGCTGTTACTATTAAAATAATGTTTAGAGTTTTTAGTAGCACTGATATTGTACAACAAAATCAAAGGTAAATGAATAATAATGAAAGCTATATATATTCTCCTGTTGTTTCCTTCCTACCTTCTTTCTTCTAACTAACGACCACTGACATTTATCAAAACCAACAAAGTCAGCGGTTGTTCCGGACAGTTTTTAAACGCTTTAAATTAATTTCCCCTGATTTCCTCTAAGAAGTTGTAACTCTCCAAGTGGGGATAATGCGATGATATATAAAAAAAGGTCCCACAGAGCCTGAGCCCCTAATAAATTATACCCTCGATAACAATGGGATTTTTTGGCGCCCTTTGTTGCAACTTTTGATATCACCTGAACGTACGGACGAACTTTGAAACAAAAATGCGGACGCTTTTTTAGGTGTTTCGGTCGTTATGAGCCACTTATTACAATTAATTTTATTATTATACTGAAGGTAGTTTTTAGCTTTGATTGTCTATAAATAATCAAAGGTTTTTAGTAGACAAATCTTAATTATCAAAATGAGATTGTTTTCAACGTGCTTTTCTACCATTAATTCTGCGAACAGCAGACCTCGCAGTACAAACTTTATTTGCAACAGTTGTGTTCAGTGTATATATTTCATTATGTATATATTGAGATACTACACACTTACTGGAACTGGCGCGCCGCAGAAAACTTCCCCGCTTTTTGGGTGACATAACAAAAATCACCGAGGACAACAAAAAAAACTATGAAATTATAGAACCTGTATTGTTGGTACGCAAATACCAACATACATCTGGACAGATAAAAGCAAATGTCAGTTGTTGCAAAGATTTCGCTCGCTCGGTCAATAATACAGTCGTTTTCCTATTGTACTGAGCCAAGTAGCAGAAAAAGGACAAATATCAAGTAATAACAAGGTATTTACATATTAAAATTGAAATTGGGTATTGAATTGGATTAGGCTTACTGACCCACGAGTGAATATGACTCTCAATTTTCCCAACAAATGGACAATATAAAGTAGCCACTTCGTAAAAAATATCGTTTGAGCTCTTTTTGTCCCGAACTATAAAAAATAAAGCCCTAATATTGTTAAATGTTCCTTTAGGGAGTGACCGGCCAGACGCGGAAAATTCGAGAACTAGGGTTGGCAAAATAGCAAAACGTTTAAAATTGGTTAAATTTTCATCAAAGCTATCCTATTAAGAAAAAGGATCCAAGAATAATAATAAAGACACGGTACAGTTCGTATAATATTTAATATTTGTTTCTTATTTATATGTGACTGCTCAATAGGTATGTCTATCCGATCAGAGATCATATTACATGCTTCCTCATATATTTGGTGAACTCTATTATAAGCGTCCTTAATTCTTATCTATTTTCTGATTTAAATTAAAAACAAAATATGTTACCTTTAATTCCAATTATGCAATTAAAAGAAACTTAGGAATATAGAAAATAGTGAAATTTCACCCGGTGTAGGTATATAGTTATGTGCAAAATAGCAATTTTAATTACCTAATACAATACTAAATATATATTTATTATGAATAAAAATACACTGTTGGCAATTATATAAATAGTGAAACTAATTGATTTGTACGAGTCTTTTTCGCGTATTAACGTTATTTTATTTCAAAATTCTTTGTTCAGAAGAGAAAAAAAGAGGTTCAATCAAAGCCGAGCTGCATCCTCAAAACAGTTTTCTTCCAGCAAACCATTGAGGCTAAAAAGAGATAATGATTATGAAAAAAGTTGAAAAAATATGTGGTAAGTTTTGACAGCCCTAATCAATCGAATGGGCAACTGTGGACAATTTATATCGCAATAATCCACGCGGACATTACGGACGGGCGAAGTGGCCGAGCCGATATTATCGGCGACGCTAGTTTGAGGACAAAAAACGAGCTCTCATTTATATCGCCCAGTAAGCACTTCACACCCTCTAGTGGTCATGGTATATCTAAATTGATGTGGTTTTTCGACATTGGTCTATTTCACTAAGTCTTTGTCAGGGCACCCATACCTCAAGCTAGTCTCTGACATATCGTAGGGTGACAAAGACAGTACCTTGAAGAAGTAGTAGATGCACTTTTGTTACACAAAAATCTAAATATAAAACTGACGCGTTACTGACTGACTGACAAAAATAAAACACGTCTCAACCGTATCCCCTAAAGACCGTTCACCGTAAGTTGGCACCTGCCATGGAGTATTTACAGGTGCCATCTTACGGTGAGCGAGAAGGACCGTTCACCTTAATTTGGCACCTGCCATGGAGTACCTATTAACAGGTTCCATCTTACGGTGAACAAACTGTAAAGTAATGAGGGCTTTCATTTTAGATAAAAATTAAGCAGTTCCTGCTGGCTCGATAGATGACGCTAACTAAAAATCCACTATTAAACATTCTTAGCAGTTTATTTTTGTTGTTTGTCAACGTCATAATTTTACAACGTTAAAGTTTCTTCTGACAGTTTATCCACAGTGAAGCGCCATCTATTTTCAACACTAAAAACATATTTCGAGACGAACGTGAAAACCCCGTATTGAAAAACCGGTAGGATTTATTTATTCACTAGACAATCAGGTAAATTCAAAAACTGAAAAACGGGTCGCTGATTTCCACGACGATAAAAAATGCAGGAACTTAATCGCAACGCGATCAAACAACGTGAATTCAAATAGTAAACGATCTACAAAATAGTCGGCAATTTGCGCCTGATTGCGTAAACAAGTGCATAATTAAACTGCTACCTATTTACCTACCGAAAATTACTCGGCCTCGTAAACTATCTGCAAAGTAGTGGGGAGTTAAAGAAAAATGAATGGAAAGACTAACAATTCGTATTAAATTGGAGAGTTGTAAGTATACATAGTATATTTATATAAGGAATGTGTTACTTACTGGAAGAAAGTGTTAACCGAGTCAGTGATGGGAAGCAATGACGGCAATGAGCTCGCTACTTGTCACGTCTATATTCCCACGATGTTTCAACCCACGGTGAAAAGAAGCCTTTTGAGGCTCTGCCAACATTTTCGGGGAAAAAGGCGTGTATTGTATGTAGTTGTATAGTAGGTACCTACTAGTATAATATAATCGTATATTTATACACTTGCCGTGGTGCCTTTGGTCTAAGAACATACCCTCCATCTCCTCCCGTGGATGTCATAAAAGCCGACTAAGAGATTAGGTACACCAGGGGATGGCATCAACGTCCATCTGAGTACTCAACATGAATACTGCGATTACCAATCCGCTTATCGTTGCTAATCGGCAAATCCTCCATTGTATTATTGGGAAGGTCGTCAAAACTGTACACAGCTCAAACACTATAACATTATATATCTATATTATCTGTTTTACTTATTATGTTATTTAGTTATATATTTAAAACTATGCAATAGGTTAGACTATAGATTAGGAACCAAATTTCTGAACCAAACTTACCGAAATGGACCGTTGTCGATCAAAGTTGTAGGGAAGGATGAAAGAAGGACGCTCAAGACACATTCAATGTATTGCGTGGCAGATAGTAACTATAAATACATGAGAAATCAACAAGTTGCTTACAAAGTTGGACTAGCAAACTATAGTTTTACACATTTTTCTGAACTCAATTTAACTTCGTCGACGCGCGAGATTCATCCTTCCAAGAATGTACCTCGTTATTTTTGTTCATGGCATGCGGGCACATCTCCCGCAAGGGGGAGATCTAGCTGACTCATCAAAACAATAAACAAAGTATCCGGGGCCAATTCATTTTATTATTATGCACAGCGCTATGATTTACGCAGCTAACTTGCAGATCTAGTACCATAGAATAAATAATAGTACAAGTACTAGCACGAAATAATATCTTGGCCTAGGAGTGAAACTCACGGACCGAATAAGGAACTCGAGAATAGGCTCCCAAACACAGATAGCTGCTGACGTCACTCAAAAATCTGCTGGTCTGGACATGTGTGCCGTATATCAGAAGAACTATGGGCAAAGACCACGACATATTTGATCCCAAACAGACAACGGCCACGTGGAAGGCCCAGACAGAGATAGCGGGATGAGTCTGGACTCCTACTTGAAGGATTGGTCCCAAATAGCCAACAATAGAGACGAATCAGTGATGGAGGAAGGAAGGGTGGCCTTTGCACTGCAGTGGGACACCACAGGCTCATAATAAAAATATCTTGGCCACTACAGACCGTTCACAGTAAGTTGGCACCTGCCTTGGGGCACGCCATACAAGGCAGGTGCCACCTTACACTGAACGAGCTGTATAAATCCCACAAATATCATAAATGTCAAAGTTACGATGTTTGTGTGTTTGTTACTCAATCACACAGAAACGGCTAAATCGATTTCAATTAAGTTTGATACACAGATAGATTATGACCTGAATTAAGCTCTAGGTTACGTTTAATTTTGGTAAAATGCGTGAAAAGACGTGGGCGGGAACTAGTACAAAAAAAATTTAGGATCCACTATTTTTACATCACGAACAAATAGTTATACATATGTAAAATGAAATAATTTCTAACATTTTAGGAGTTCCAAGTCCAGAAGTTTCCTGTGTTGAAAACTTTTCTATAATAGACAAAAGCTGTGAATGTACTAAGGAATACAAAACCTGCGAGGTTTAACACGCACTTGGCCAGTTATTGTCATAATTCAGTAGACTTATTTAAGATTGTATGTTAAAACAAAATAGGATTAAACTTTTTACTTAAAAATCTTGATGTTTTTCCGCCCTAGACCTCAGGATTATCAATCAAGTAGCATTTCCCAGTACAAATTTATCATGAGGTGCTTATTGTGACGGCGGATAGCACAATATCCAGCGGATATCCGGAGGGGAACTCGACATCATATTTTTAACATCATTGTGTCAAGAAAATTTCAAGGAAATGTTGTGTAGATGAGGCTGTCTGGCGAAAACCGCGTATTTTTATAACCCCCGACGCAAAAAGAGGGGTGTTATACGTTTGACCGCTATGTGTGTGTCTGTCTGTGGCACCATAGCTCTTAAACGGGTGAACCGATTTAAATGCGTTTTCTTTTATACGAAAGCTGGTTTTCTAGCCATGGTTTTTAGACATGTTTAATCAAAATCGGTTCAGGTTGTGTCGGGGGTTTTATACATTTTTAAATTTCTTGTTACAAGCTTTTTAACTTGCTTTCCTGTCTGTGGGGAATAAATCTGGGCATCGAAACTGCGACCACTTCCCTATAATTGATTGAGCTGAAAGTTCCCACAACAATCACACTAATATTATAAAGGCGAAAGTTTGTGTGTGTGTTTGTTACTTCTTCACGCTGAAAC
The DNA here is from genome assembly GCA_932527175.1 of Operophtera brumata. NCBI lineage: Eukaryota > Metazoa > Arthropoda > Insecta > Lepidoptera > Geometridae > Operophtera > Operophtera brumata. The sequence goes on along the minus strand of OW052239.1, from coordinate 15,178,406 downwards.
GGCTGGACGGATTTGGATGAAATTTGGAAACGAGATAACTGAACTCCCGAAATAATACATATGCACATTTTTATCCCGATATTCCCACGGGATCGAGACTTACGTGGGTGAAACCGTGCTAGTACAATATAATGAAGATAGCGAGCTGATCTGATAATGGAAACGGAAGGTGGACAACTGAACTGTCTGTCTGTGGGAGGACAAATCTGACGATTGAATTTGCGACCACTTTCCAATATCCGATAGATCTGAAGATTTACTTAAATTACTAGTATAGTATTATTTTATCTGTGCTCAAATAAACAAATGGGACCAGTGTCTCCACGTTTTTTTCATTTTAAACATCATTTCCTTACATCTGTTGCATCAAAAATGGCCTGGCAAACGACCAGAAATCCAAGTCGGAGTTTTGCAAACGTGATCGCGCATCATTATAAACGTTACATGACGTTTGCAAAACTTCGGCTTGGGCCTCTGAAATTACATTTATATTACGTCAAAAATTTTAAATTAGGCACACATCATCACGGAAAAATCAGTATTAAGTAAATATACGTTTAACATAAAAAGATAGATTTATTTACAGAAAGAATAATACAAGATATATACAAAATACATAAGAAACAGTTGTGCTACCTGAAGACCGCTGCAAGCGATCTAAAGGTAGCTCAACTGATCCAAATCACTACCACTACATAAAAATACATAGCTGACAAAATGTATACCTATGTGCTTATTTATGCAGTGTGCGAGCAATTTAAAATTTCCTCTGCAATGGTGCTACAGTCCCATCCATACTATTGCCATCTAGTCATGTTTTGGATTCGCGGGTTTTTAACAGGAGGCCTATATTATTGGCTGATTAATGATAGCACAGACACATAGATTAAAACTGAAAAACAAGCATGTGAAATAGGTTCTTGTGATGTTTTTTCCCACACTCGTGCACGGTAAATGTGCAAAGCGTATCTTGATATATTTTGTGTTTTATTGATGTTTAATTTATGTGATTTTTTTAATTTTTGTGTAATATTCATAATTATTTATGATGATAACTAGGTATCTCAAATCAATATTAACCCAAAAACTTATAAGTAGTAGACTAGGCACATAAATTCAGTAAAGGCTGACAGAAGATTGGTTTTATTTGCTGAGCAAAGAACAATAAAAAAATCTGGCCAAGTGTGAGTCGGACTCACACACGAAGGGTTCCGTACCATCCTACAAGTTTTAGTGCTATAATATTTTTTTATTTCAAGTATCTGCCCATTACGGTTCGAAAGATACAGCCATTATTAAGATCGAGCAAAAACCCGTTCGTTTATTATGGGACCCATTCATTTTTATTTTATTTTTAATATTTGTTGTTATAGCAGTACTTCTCACATTATAGTCAGGCCATTTTAATAGGTAAAATTTGACGTCTGTCAGTTTTATCTTCATAGTGAGGTGACCTGCTTAAAAATCTCGTTCAAAATCTTGTAAAATTATTTTCTTTGTTTTCTCTACGACTTTTCTCCAGTTTTCTATAGTGACTTCTGCACACACAGTTTGTAGCAGAGTCATCATTTTAGCAGTACTGAAGGGTGTTTCAGTATTGTTCTGCGCTGCATGACCCTATATTTGTGCCCAAATAAGCTCGGCGTTATACTGGCAATGGTTGTGAGGTAATCGAATAACTTCGTGTCCATGCTCTAGGGCTAGTTCATAGATTACATAGCGGAGCTTGGACGGCTAAGTTGCTTTTACCAGATTTAACAACTCAACTTTTAATAAAGTTGGACTTACATGCACTCCATTTCTTAACAGCCACGAGACAATTTCTTGCTTTTTATTTGCTTGAGTTGGTGGTTTATCAACTTGTACAGTTCTTATTTTATGCCCGCCGTTACAAGGTTACGTTGTTGAATTTTGATGAATTGTCAAATGTTACCTATTAAAATGGCCCCACTATAGTACTTTTTGAAAATATAATCTGTCTACCTATTACGGTTCAAGAAATACAGCGATTGTTAAGGTTGAGCAAAAAATCTGACTTTGACGGCCTCTCATGACTTCGTTTTTCATTAACTACTTTTAAAATAAAAAAATATAGACTTTGAGCACAAAAACACGATAGCCCACATGCCCATTTTGCATTGCATGTCAAAAAAAAACACCCAGTTTACTTTAAATTAAAGGGTCCCCTTTATTTTTATTTTATTTTTATTTTTTGTTATTATTGTGGCAATAGAGATACAAACTGTGTAAATTTAAGCGTCTACCTTAATGGTAACCCATACTTGAACCATAATTGGTACATGAGATATAGCCCGCAGATGGACGGACGGACGGACGACAAGCAGAACCTTAGTAATAGGGTCCCGTTGGCACCCTTTGGGTACGGAACCCTAAAAACTACCTAAAATTGCAGAATAGATACTCTGTCCTTATTAAGATTATTCAGATGGCCGCTGGGTGCAGTGTTTCCTTTAAGTCTGGTAAACGAGAGCAACTAAAATAAGAAGTACTTCACAGCATTTTTTGCCCGCGTTACTACCAGTATTACTACCAGTAGTACAACGGTTAAAAAAAAATACCCGTAGAACTACCAAGGTATCCAGTAGTATCCCACGACTTCAATCCGCCATTTTTGAAAGAAACGTCTTTATTTTTATCTGTTTTCCCTTTATTGTATTTCTAAAGTTAAATTGTGTAATTTTGGTGAAATTTTACCAGATGTAACATATATAAAAAACACATGTGTGATGTAGATAAATAGAAGTGTGTCTTTTTGGAATTGTGGATTTTGCCCTCAAAACCTTGGTTTAGGTATCTGTCACAATTTTAACCTGGGTTATTACTTGAATTTATTATTACTTGACATTCGCCAAATTGTTGGGAGTATTCAACAGAAGATATAAAATAATAAAAACAAACAAAAGTGCTTCACACCTTTTGTTACAGAGACAAGGAATTAAATTGAAATATAACTTACATGTAGCTTGAGTGAAGATTTTGACCGATGCTTTAAGTACTTGCTATAACGTACAATTCATAACCTTATCCATCCAAGGCTCTGTTCAGACACCACATATTAAATCAATCGTCTAGAAAGTTGTTGCGATCGATATGCCAATCACGATTTTACTATAACTCCGCAACTTTAAAATGCCTTAAAATATTTAGTAGCCTTCCTTGTTATACGGGATTTTAAAATAGTCAGGGTTGTAAAGGAATTTCTCGATGGAAAGAGGTCGAGATATCTCAAGCTGTGGAGGTGGTAGGCGTGTGAAAACTGACCACGCCTTGGAGTAGGCGTGTCTAAAAGATATTAAAATTAATTCAGTGCTGAAACGTGAATGTATGATGATGTAAGTCTACTGTGGTATTAGTCTTAACTGCAAAATCATTAAATTAGATGCAAGAATTTATAGAAAGGCTCGCTATAAAAACGTATATATTAAAATATAGCTACAACAACATCCTATTTTTTTCCTGTTTCTTCTTCAGCAGCCTTTGGATGTCCACTGCTGCACGAGGCTTCCCCATAGAATACAATGGGTGTTTGCCATAATCACCAAACGTGGCAGGCGCGATTGGTGATCGCAGTATTGGGGTCGATGTACTCAAGTGGATGGTCCTGCCGATCCCAATCTCTAATCTGTAATCTCTTGGCTATACACCATCCACGAGAGGAGGTGGGAGGGTCTATTCTTAGGCTAGACATACCATGGACTATGTTTACATACAACATTGCTTAAAGATTAAATTTATCAGTATGAATCAACTCACCAACTCCTTAACTAATCACAATTGCATATTAAGATGTTCTTAAAAACCAACTTATAGTTTCAGTTCAACCAAAAGCAAAACAAAATGACCAATTAAAGTTACAAGACGAGTAAAATTACTGCTACGAACGTCTACGCTGAAACCGTAGACCGCTACGCAAGGCGGAGCTTTCAAATATACGTCACACGAAATTTTCCGATCAGCTACGAAAACCTACCAGCTACAGAAGACCTTTATCATTGCTTACATTCACCGTTTTTCAAGTAATCAACAGTTGGTAGAGAAGAGAGGGGAAGGTCAGGGTAAAACGGTCAGAAGATGGGGGTTGAAGGGATTCAGGATCTGTTACGTAACGTCAGTCAAGAATTGGAAGCCTCCCGGGAGGCACGTCCGCGTTACCAGGATAACATAAACAACAACAACAACGTGTTTGTCGTACACAACTCGCAAAACTTTTTGGAACTTTGCTGTGAACTGGTTTTGGAGGTAAGTTATTTGAATGGATTGATGTTGTTTTTTTTATGATTTTATGTATTGATATTATAAACTTGCTTTTGACCAATTCAGTATACATTTATTAATTTTATAAAATAACAAATCTATAAAATAAATAATGTTTGCATTAAATCATAGCTATTCATAGCAACGCAAATCACACTAATATCTTAAATCTCAAAGATGTTTGGATGTTTGTTACTCAATCACGTCGAAATGGCTAAACCGATTTTGACGAAATTTGTTAAACACATAGATTATGACCTCGATTGAGCTTTAGGCTACTTTTGATCCTGGTAAAACGTGAGCGAAGCCACGGGCGGATACTAGTAATTATATGAATTAAAAAACATTTATCAAAATCCAACAAATCTGCATACTTCTAAAATTTAAGTAAAACACAGCAATAAAATAATGTAGCGTTAAATATGTCTAGCCGCAGCTATTCACAATTCAATAACAATATAAATAATAATGACTTAGTCGAATCAATGATAAATTTTGCGTAAAAGTTTTTTTAAATGACTGATAGAGAAAAAAATAATGATTATAGTTGTAATCCTTTCATATTATGGAAACAACCGAATAGTTAACCTAATGCTTCATAAAAAAAGTAACTTATGCATGATCAATTTTTACACAAGTCAAATATTGCCAGTTTTTTATTGAAACCTGTCAATTTGACATGCGTCCCGTAAAATAAGTATTGGTCGGTAAAAATGCACAAGTTTCAAATTGCAAAAAAACTATGTTTCTAAATCATAAGGTTTATCTTAAATAATATTATATATATATATATTTGTTAAATATCCGCAAAAGTAAGTATTTATGTATTATTGATAAAATATACTTAATTAAAAATTCTAGTTTATGTTTTTCTATTTTTCATTAATTCTTATTTTGTTTTCCAAAATATACATTTCAGTCTCCTTTTTTTTAGAGTAAGAATGTCCATGTCCACACATTGCATGCTGCATTCAATAATAATAAAATTTACACCAAGAATGCCTGTCATAATTACAACATCTATAAACTAATTGTTATGTGTATAATTCGAGATGTAAACCAAATTAAAAAAAACATATTTGATTAAAAAAAAAAAAAAAACTGAAAAAATATACCGAACTTCTAATTAAAAAATACCTTTACATTCACCTACAAAATATTACGATTACAACCAAATTAAGTTGCAACATCCCTTGTTGTTTACGAGTGCGCCCTCTGTTTACCCTGTTTACGGATGCGCCACCCTCGCCGCGAGGGGGCGCGCCCTTGATCGTGCACCCTTGAAATGCATTACTTTAAGTTTTGCTAATACGCGATAAGTATTGTACTTTTTGGTTATCTTTAAGACGTACTGGTTTACTTTTTACCTTTTATAACTAGAAAATATATGAACAAAAGTGAGAGTTAGCGGACATAGGTACTAAGGCGATATGAATCCTAAAAACAGCTTACTTACTTCCTTTTTCTTCACTTGTTACAAACTTCTAAGGCTGCAGGTATTTCTTATTATAATGTTATTTCCTTGCAAATATTGTAACAAAATGTTGGCCTAACTACCAACCTGAAATTACTGACGTCAAAAATATTTTTGATGTGACACATCTACGCACCAGCGCCTTGGCTGTAAAACCGTAGCCGTAGTGCGACTTTTTGTTACAAGTTTTACCAAGACCGCGTTTTACGCGCAGTTTGTATGAAGAAATGTACAGAGCCCCTAGCGGCGAGTTAATGAATCATTTTGTGTAAGTGTTTTGCGAGTGTAAGTGACATTTTTGACAGTTCACGTAACGTATTGTTGTAAAGTATACTTGTTGTATACCTTAATTTTGTCGTTTACTCAACCAACGCGGTGAACGCGTAAACGCGTTTTAACTGGTATGCCCACACTAGCACAGAATAAATATTAGTACAAGTAACTAGGCCTACCGACTCGTATGACGTGACGAATGAACGTCGTGACGTGACGTCGTTTGATTAATGTCACGTCCGTCTACCGGGCGTCCTCGTGTCGGACAATTTTTTTTATATAAACATTCATTTTCAGAAAAACTAAAAATGAATTTCTTTTTTTATTACAGATCTTATTATTTCCGAAATCGTGTGTGTAACTCCTTACATTACTTTTTGATAACTCTTACGGTTTCAGATTCAGACTTTGCCTGAGTACCCCTGAAAAACAACTCACCTGCATATCTGGACCTCTAACCTGACCTCTTGACTGATACAAGGACTGTAGCCGTTCTATACGTACTATATTTAGTCTGTGATACCGTAGAGCCTCAAGACGAAAGTATAGACTTACGTCTTGAAGCTCTGCTGTATCACCTACCGTTTTTTTAATCTATTAATAAAACAGCATCATCTGTCTGTGTAGGCATCTGTCTGTTTGTATGATATTGTAGTTGAATATTGGCTATTTTTTGATCCCGGTACCACTTGAACGAAGCCACGGGCAGCTGGTAGTTAAATAACTCAATCTCCAAGCCGAAACAATGTCTTCCTCCGTCTGATTGAACAAATATTTATTTTGGAAATTAGCTGGAACCCACGGCCCAGACCCACACTTACAATAAATAATCTAAATTGAACCATCCCCTAGAGACGATATCTTGCTATTGTTTAATGTACCCCAATTATAAAGCTGTTTTGGTGAAGTTTCGTAAGAAATATTAGATTCTTACAGTAATAATGGAGAACTCAAAATATTGAGTCAGTTAAGGAAAGAATATACCAATGTTTTATTATTTTCTGATATGTGTGCCAGCTTAACAACTTCAAATCAAAACGAAAGAAAAGTAAAGATAAAAATAAAGATCATTTATTTGCTTAAACTAAACTGTAAAAACTAAATTGTAACTAACTTGTAAAAATAGATGGTAAAACAGGTGTATGACGCAATATGTTTGGCGTGCAAATGGACTGAATGATGATGGATGGAATTAGGATGGCATGCTAATTTAGTTATCATATTTATATCAAACATAGAAAATTTAAAAAGAAAACCAATTATTTACGAAATTATATCATTTAAATTCATTATTTTAAATACAATTATAAGTCAATGTTACATTAAATTAAAATTAAAGTTTTTTTTATTATTTTTATTATAAATTGACAAACAAGCAGGTAGCCCCGCCTGAAGTATAGCAGTCACCGCCGCCTATGGACATCTGCAACACCCACGGTATTGCAAACGCGCTGCCTACCATTAAGAGCCCTATTGATATTTCTCTTGAATTTACCCATATTGTAGCCCCGTGGGAAGACATCCAAGTTTGTCAAATTACCAAAATACATGAAAAACATTACATTAATTACATTAAAATAATATTAAAATTTGACTATCAGACTGTCTGTCTGTTTAGGCGAAAAACAGACCACAGACCTGTAATCACACGGTCTGTGGAGCAAACCTCTGGCGTTCCTCAGGGATCTATTTTGGGGCCTTTACTATTTTTAATATATGTTAATGATGTATCCGCAATATTTAAAGATATAGATGTAGTTATGTTCGCCGATGATACTAGTCTGATTATAAAAGATAGAAGTAATGAAATACTTAGTAGCAGAATTAAACAAAGTATTGATGATTTAAAAAATGGTTTTCTGCTAAAAATATGCTATTGGATGTCAATAAAACCAATATTATGCAATTCGCACTAGGATCTAGATATAATAAACAAATTCCAGTATGTATTGGCGACGTCTTGAATGAACTGGGTGTAGCACCAGTCACGTAAAATTTCTAGGTGTATGGCTAGATAGCAAGTTAACCTGGTCAACTCATTTAGACGAGTTAACAAAAAGGCTTTGCTCGGCAAATTACGCTATTAAAAAAATTAAAGAGTTAGGAGGGGAAAGGGCAGCCCGTGAAGTATATTTCGCGTACTTCCACTGTTTAATGACGTATGGTATAGTTTTCTGGGGTAATTCAGCGGGTTCAAATAGGGTGTTTGTCCTTCAGAAGCGATGTGTACGATATATTTTAGGCCTAAAGCAGTTGGATTCATGTAGAAATCGTTTTAGGTAACTGTCAATATTGACTATGACATGTGAATTTATATATCAAAATTTAATTTATATTAGAAAAAATATTAATAATTTGACGACTGTAAGAGAAACCCATAACTATAACACTAGATATAAGGATCGCTTAGTTATTCGTAAAACTCGGCTTACGAAAATTACTTACTACTATTGTACTTCAATTAAACTGTATAATAGGATACCCCTTGACATAAGAAATATGAACGATTGTAGCTTTAAATCATACATAAAGGATCATTTGTTAACAAAAAGTTATTATAAAATCAGTGAAGCTATGGCAGACGGAAAATTATTTAAGTCAGAAACCGACAAGAACTCTGTAATATGTTTTTTTTTTTCTTTTAAACGATGTCTGATCGGCTGAATCTTATGTGTAATTTCACTAGTCCTTTTTATTATTAGTATTATCACATAATATTTACAATTTTTAACGATGCTATTGCTGATTTTTCTTTAAATGTTGGTAACATTAATCATTTTACAGTCTGTTCTGTTTTGTTGTTGTTTGACTTGTTGGTTTGACTTTCGAGTAGATAATGTGTTCATTGAAATTTTAATTTTAATTTTTCTAGTTTATTAATTCACAATCTCTATTTGCTTTTTTCATTGACATTCCTGTATTTTAAATGTAAGTCTGTAAGTTAAACTGATTGAAGTGATAGGTAATTCAAGTATACCTACCGTGTTTTATATTGTCTGCATGTTTTCAGTACCTTTAGTCTAAAGAGAATTGTTTTTTGACATGTCTCAGTGCATATATTGTGCCTATAGATAAATAAATAAATGAAACAGACCACTGTTGATCAATTGTCTCGATTGTGGAGCAATATTCAAATTTGTTGGTGTATTTTGCTCATCAATCTCAAGCTCAAGCTCAATTTTTGCTCAAGCTCATCAACACTTCTTTAGACAGCGAAAGAAGATTTTGCGAAAATTAGGAGACTTAACACACATGTTGACGACCTCTTTAGCGCAGCGGGCGAGAAGCCGGCTGAGATATGGGAGGTTGCGGGTTCGATCCCCGCTGCAGGACTAATGATTTATGAGCTGCAAATATTTGTTCCGGGTCTGGGTGTTATTTTACCATGGTACTCGTAGTTTGTGATACTTACCCAATACACAGGGATTCCTAGTATGGGATTATATGTGACTGTTGGGTGTTATGTTATATTGTAATTGATAGTATCTTATTAGAATCACCTAAAAATTTGAATTTCGCGCCTCAAGCGAGAGCGTCCAACAATGGATCGTAGCGCCATCACCAGATCACTTATTTATATTTATATTTATTTGGCGGAAAACCAAAGGCTTAAAATTAATAAACACCAGAAAGCTTATTGACGGATATTATAAAACCTCCTAGATATAATCCATTTAAAAATAGGCTCGTACCTACATTCGAACACAAACGCGATTGATATGACAGACAGTAGTAACGAATACGGAAAGTTTTCACAAAGACCTCCCTTTTAGACAAAGCGCGACTTGAGAAATAACAAATTTACATATTTAATAACAGGTACGGTGGGTCGCGCACCGCGATTGCAAATCGCGTTATGTTGCTGTAAATCCGTGAGCTACGAAATCATGTCAATATATTCTACAAACATTAACTACTAATTATAGTTTATATTGTTGTGTGTTAAACAACACTTCGCGCACGGTGATTTAGCGTGCGGAGATTTTCAGACACGATCTTATATTTTGTAGAATTTTGAATTTTTTGATCTTTTTGTTAATGAAATTTGTACTTATTCCAAACTGAATGCAGATTAAAAGGAGCCCAAACACGGCCAAACTACTATAACATTATCCACCATCCTCAGATCAGCTCATTTTGCCATATTATCAAGGCTAGTGAATAGGTGCGCCTTCTAGACCATTGTGCTCCAACGTCGACCACATCGTCTATTACCAACAGGTCAAATCGTGGTCAACCAAAGGTTAAAAAAAACAAAACAATCTGAACTTCTCTATAGTGTACAAACTTTCACCTCAATCAGTTTACGGCGGATAAAATTTGATTACTAGATTTGTTAGTTCATAGTGAGGCAGTTAACCAGTGAAATTTAAAAATCGCCGTTATACTAAAATACATAGCAGATTCGAAGCAAGACAATATTCGGTTTCAAATCACAATTTCCCTTATTGCATATTCATTAGGTAAATCGCAGTCACAGAACAAACTGCCTTATTCCGCGACTGATTTTAAATCGCGTAGTGAACGCTCACCTAGTATCACGGATTCAATTGTAGCGGCTGTGAATTATTAATCTGTACGGTTAGCTTATTACCCTCTTTGACAATCAATTATTCAGATAAAGTTGTTTGATAAGTTACATGGAAATGTTTGTAGAGAAAGAGAATTAGCTAATTGGAATCTTAGATGATATGAAGGTGTCTGTTAAGATAATATTGAAGTTGTTAGAAGAAAATATGATGATTTATTTTGCTGTGAAGGGGGAAGATGATGGCTGGCGTACACAGTAGTAGTTTGTACAAAGCTAATAACCTCAATCTCTACTTTTAGATCTACCTATCATATTTTTTTATTATTATTTTGTATACTACTTGGAATAACGGAACAAGCAGATGGCTCACCTGATGATAAGCGGTACCCTCTGCCTATGAACAGTGCATTATCACATAGGTCACGTCCACCTTGGATACGAGGCGCCCAATGTGGCATTGCACTGCGCCCGCCACCCTGAGACATAAAGATGAAAAGTCTCATGTGCCAACCATACCCTTCAAACCGGAACACAGCAATGCGAGCACTACTGCTTTGCGGCAGAAATTATTATTATTATTCATTTATTCAGACAACATGATCCAATTTATACTATCATTAAAATTCTAATTAATTAATATTAAACAATACTTAAAACTAAATACCCACATACATATATTAATTATTATCATTATATTATTATTATTATATGACATACTATAGTATCATGTATTAATTATTTATATATTAACTAATTAATACAATATACCTGCCCAGAGTTGGGGTTTATAAGGGCTGACACCCAGTACCTGCCTGCCAGTGCCCCGAGTATACTGTTGGGGCAATAGAAATAGAAATAGGTATGGTGGTAGTACTTCCCCAGACGAACTCTTTCAGAAAAAACCTCTACTACTACTAACTAGCTACTAGTCATAGTTTGTTGTGCCAAAATAATTACACCAGCGTGTTCCCTTAGACGTCCATCTCCATAGCAGCATTGTTTTCAATAAATTAAGCGAAGGACAAGAGGCGAAGCCTCCGCAAACAGCCGCGAGGCTCCGTCAACACAATTATTATACTCGGACAGCCACCCTCGATAAACACCCTCTAAATAAATTAACTGGACTGCGAAAACATTTGTACGATTCACTGGTATTAATTGCTTTAGTTGGTAGCCGAAGATGGAAAGTTGAGGAAAACTGTATCAGAAATTTTGGAACACCCTGATTCAAAAAACCAATCATTATACACCTACCGGCCGTTATTCTGGCATATGGCAATTGAGGCAGAAGATCGACTTTGTTTGCGAAGTATACACAAAGTATTTTCATCATATTTCTTGTGCCAGATTTTGGCCGGGAGGCTAAATAATATTAATATGGCTCATGTACCCACACTCAGATAAATCATTCTCCAATTTTTTCTAATCTACCCTGTATGATATGATTGTGACAACTTAACTTAACTTAACTTCATCATCGTCATTATCAGCCGTAAGACGTCCTTTGCTGGATGAGGCCTCCCCCATAGACTGTAAGGAGAGGATTTGCCATAAGTACTCAGGTGGATGCTGCTGTCTATCTCCTGGTCTAATCCGTTAATCGGCTTTAACAACATAGAAGAAGTTGGGGTCTTTTCTTAGGCCGGACAGACCACGGCAGTTTTACGGTTATTTTGGCCCCGATATACAGAGATATCAACCCTCCTTAGCTACTCTATAAAATATTGTGGGTCGTCGTCGTCGTTTTTTATGAGGTAGTGCTGGCCTCTGGTGTCAGAGTTTGTCAAGCCGCCCGAGGGCCTCTGACATGGCTTATCGACTGCTATTAATCAATAACAGCCGGGACCAACAGCTTAACGTGCCCTCCGAAGCACAGAGCGATGGAAATCGGCCTACTATAATTCGACGAAAAACGAAGTTTCGATCGAAACTTCGCACGTTTCCTACCACGGTTCCTCTTCGTTCCGAAACTTCGTCAGCACGAAAGTCGTTTGACATTTAGATTTTCTAAACCTACTCTCATTCGTGAATGCTCCGCACGAACAATTGAATTTGACAGATGTTTGTTCGGAATTTTAACCTCAAATTGACGAAACCAAAAGTGCTACCTTTTGATTTTCGTAAGAAGGGATATTGTTAGAAATTTAACTGGAATGGCTGCAAGAATGCTTTTAGTAGAGGCTGCTTTGCGTGAAGAACGCTTAGAGCGTAGAAGGAACCGACGCCGCCTGCGGAATCAACTTGATGTGGGTCTAATTCCCGACCTAGACAGGCGGGTCGCAGGGCAATGTATTAATGTATATGTTAGAAAAGACTAGGATCATAAGATAAATTTTAACTAAAAAAGGTGTGTTCACCATGAGTTTTCATCAGTGCTTTATATGGGTGACTTTAGGTGATAATTTTGTTTTTCGTTACCGATTGACATTTTTCCAATAAGAATGTCAAACGTTTTAATTTGTGATTACAAGATTCCTATAGGAAATTTCATAAAGATTCTATTGGTAGTACCCAGTTTTATGATTGCTATAATTTAACTATTAACTGAAGAGACAACTAAGTGAACCAAATCGTTAGAATTATGCTCATAACAATGATAGTTTTAAGTAGTAATAAAACGTATTGTAAACCTTTGATAAAGTTATATTTAATTTTACTCCTATCAAGAAACAACGCACAAAAGAAAAGATAGATAGAACACACTTTATTGTACAGCACAGAAAGTAAACTATTCAAAAGATTCATGTATAAACTCAACACAGAAGTACAATGGACGGTCTTATCGCTATAAGTGATCACTGCCAGGCAATAATATTAATTTTATACAAAGACATTCTCTTTGATGGACTTAGCATTCCATACACTATCAACACCAATATTTAGCAACTTTGAAAATATTAATGATGACAAATGAGTTTGATACATTGCCGGTTCACACTCTAGTCAATAACTAAGCAGCAATTGACAAATAAAACTTGACAGAATTATCCCTCTTTATGCGTTTTGTCTCTCTTTTGGTTCGGACAACTTACAAGTTTTTGATATTAAAGAATCTTTTCTAATCGTAAGGAGATAACAAGGTCAATGTGAGTTTTAGAGATGTTAAGCCCAGTATATTGATTTATTATGTATCACCCAACAATCCATTGTAGTTGTTTTTTGTTTAATGAAAAAACAACCATGATGGACTGTTGGGTGATACATAATAAATCAATCAAAATTAAATAAACTAAATCTTACATAACACGGCCTAAATACTCTCTAATAAGCCCATACAGCTGTAACAGGGCAGCTCGGATGCCTGCGAGCTCGGTGTTCCTGACAATTTCTCTCTCTGCACGCTCTTCTTCAAATTGAAATAATCGGCTCCTGACTGTCTTCTTATGGGTATAGGTTGTGAGGCTGTAAAAACAACATTTCTAATTAAAAAATGTTTATGACACATAGGGGTTCAATAAAAATTGATATCTTAGTGGACACATTTTATATAAGTAAAAATATAAATACAAATACAAAATAGATTTAATCTACTAGCTTGTACAATCTGTATTATCTGTATTTTGTATTAATATGAATTCATTCAACTACGCTCACAAAATAAAGTTGTATTATGTTGTACCACGTCGTATTTTTTTAAAGAATTACTTTTAATAACAAACACTTACGGCATTGTACTACAACATACTCCATAACTCCCTATGCTCGTCCAAGAAATTGAGAAGTGTATCAACTTGTTCTGGGGTAGCGGAACCGGTATGTGGAGCCATTTGAAACTGAAAAGAAGTGGTAATGATGTTTATTAAGAAAAGGCGATATATATAGTCAAAAAACAAATCATTTAGTATTTATATGATGTTGACTTACCAAGTTTTAAAAGCCAAAACAAAGAATTTGTGGAGATCCAAAAATGCAGGCGACGACAGAACGACTGAATCTTTCTTACAGAATGTGTATCGCGGTTGCGAAGTATGTAAAAACGCACTTGGAAACATTATTTATAACACAACACTTGAGAATCAAACTTCTTATAACTTTTCGAAGAATTCCAACAAAAAATCTAATCTAATCTAAATAAAATCTTGCTTGCGTGTGAATGTGAATATGCGGTTATTTTTGGTTGTCATAACTTACTACCAATCATTTGCATAAAATAGGACTCTTCAAATTAGTCGCTTCACAGTTATGTTCATTCCGTTCGTTCACGAAAATTGTCTATGGATACGAACTTCTTGTGCCCATCCGAAAATAAAATAGAGTAGGGTCACTACCGAACCTTCGTTTGATTTTCGTTCGTTTGCGAAGTTTCGTTTCGTAGAAAGAGAGTAGACGGAGCCTAGGATCGAACCCGGTATCGTTGGATTCTGAGTTGCATCATTGAACCGTTAGGCTACCATCGCTACAATATTGTGGGTGACATTAGCGCTTTATACATACCTATTCTCATACAACATAAAAAAACAACATATATGGCTAAATTTCTGGAATATTTTATACTCAACAGAAACATTCTGTATTGTTCGCAGGTATCAACATGGCTCTACCATCAGTACCAGTCACACGAACGAAGAAACAGAACCACGCCAACATTCCCTGCCCCATCGAGAACTGTGCAAGGTTCACATATGGCAAGCTGCCTGACCATCTCACCAAGATCCATGGTCTGACTGGAGCAGAAAGAGATGCCTTGAACGAACAGCAACGCAAAAGATTCTTCAATGGTGAGCTGTGCCAAGTACGGTACTTGAAGGAATCAGCAATAAGAGATCTCTGGGGAAGTGATTATGAAGACCCTCATATCAGAGATAAAATTCACCAAAGCTATGCTCTAGTTAAGATAAGAATTATACCGCTAGCCGCCACGCAAAGGGCACGTCCACTGACTGAACAAGATGCCAACGTTCTGACTGCTTACAATGCTAGGACTGCCCCTCGACCAGCCAGGGTCCAAAGACCACGGAAGCGACCGCGACCTTATCCAGTACCTGTCGTCAAGCAGACACCGGAACAATCTTCAAGTGACTCCAGCGAGGAAGAACAGAATCCTCTACCTCCATCTCCTCCCCCATCATCACCTTCGTTGCCTCCGTCACCTTCTCCATACGAACTTCAACCAGTTGAACCACGACTAAGAGACATCTTTGACTCCAAAGGTGACGCTGGCTACAAAGCCGTCATCGACGATATGAAGAAATCCATGACCATGGGACGTACTCTCGGACCGAGGAAGCGAAAAGCTTATCGGACCTACAGGCGATACGCGAAACGCCTGATTGTCTACTTACATCGCCAGCATTCCCCATTAGCTTACGATGTAGATGTCTTGCTTTGCGGGGAGAGACAGGTCTGCTCGTTTTTCGATAGAGTCAGCAGTGAGCATAAGATGAAGACCTTGAGGAACTATATCGTTGCTGCGATAAAGTTGCTGGATTCCAGACTATTTGCAATTGAAACAGATCCTTCCTGCAAGGAGAAGGTGGGGTCTATGACAAGAGTGTATGATGTTCTTCATGGGAGGCTGAATGAATGCGATAGGCTCTTAGCGCAGAAAGCTAGACCGGCTACCGCTGAGAGCTTCGATAGTGTAACTATGGAACCAAGTTTCAATAGTTATGATGACTTGGTATAAAATAAGGATCTCAAGTTTCGTCATACTGTAATTTTGATCTCATAATTTAACAAGTAGTTTAAGACTGTTATATGATAACAAGCATTTAGGTAATTTTTCATGTAGTTTTTTATGGAATAAACGACAATGTATTTTTAAAGACTGACAAACAGTTGCTTCTCATCAATGGACATGCTGTCACATTATGTTTCATTAATTTAGACGATTGCACTGATGCACGAAACTGGCATGTAAATAGATAAATAACTACAGGTAACGGACATAGCCATTATTATTTGTTGTTAGCAAAGCCTAACATTGTCATATTGTCGGTTATCTGTTGATCATTGATGCAATAATTTAATTCACCTAGTCATTGTAGTGTTTAATTAGGTAGGGATAGGTGCATAATTAATGTAAGATCTCAATGTAAAATACAATATTATACGTGTTTCAAGCAATAAGCTTCATTTCATAGCATTTTTCGTAGCATAGGTTTAATGTTCCATTTTATTACCTGTGTATAATTATTTACTATCTACCCAAGTATTACATAAACAGCATCTTTGTTGAATTATTGTAAATAAATAAGTCCGTAAAATAAAAGTGTCTTTACTATTTCATAATATTAGAGGCTGCAAAAAAAACCTTGACAGAGGTGTACCTACCTGATATTTTATTATTATTCAGAACTACCGTCAGGTGCACCCACAGAACACTAATACTATGGTGCGCCCTTGCCTAGGAAGATGTATTTGGCCATTCATGGCCCATGGCCCTTGCCCGTTACAGCTGCGATATCTCTGGTCTATAGATTTTTGCCATTCTATTTGGTCCCACTATTTTCTACCATTGCAACACCTGTAAGGAATTAATTTTAAGAAGTCTGGCCATACGCCAAAAAAAAATGTTTGGTCTTGATGATTTACGTTATGTAGGTATGCGATCCCACGGACTGTGGTTTAAAAGCAGGTCACTTCCTACATATATAATTTGCTGTAAACTGATCATTTCAAAATATGTTTTAAATTCAGAAATGTATGTAGATACTTTTAAGATGACTACTAGCGTCATCTATATTATAATAGTTGAAGCTCAGTAGTAAGCAATGTAGGTAACCAAAGCACACAGTAGTTCCACTACTCTCCACTAGGTGACGCTATTATGAAGATAAAATACGAGTCTTATCTCTAAAAGAATTCTGTAAATAGCTCTTTTGCGTTGCTAGTCGCCTAGTACTTGGCGATCGCAACCGCCTGCTCCAGATTCTCCACCAGCCGGCCTTTGCGTTCCGAGCGTGCCATTCGAAACGAAACGAACGAAGCCGCTCGTTCTACAAACGAAATTAGGTACAATTCAATGAACAATAACAATATTTTTACAGATACTTCTAAGCTGTTTTTCAAGAGTGATCTTTATTTACAGAAAAAAAAATGCCCTGCTTGTTGGGAGACTACTGGTAGACATGGAATCATGAGCAACTTGTGCTTAGGGAAAGAATTAAGGGTTAACGGCGAATGAAATCAATGAGGCTGGAATTTCTACCGACGGCCCTGGCGAATCCGTGGTGGCAAACTGTTCAACCGCCCGGAACTGGCTGTATTGAGAGTCACAACACCTTGTCATCCAACCCTCGAGGCGGAAAAAAATATAATATAATAAGCTTAGAAATAAATAAATTACCATTCAGCGTGGCAATGCAGCCAGCATCTTAGGGACGCTTCCGTCTAGTAGTGATTTGGATCAGTTGAGCTACCTTTAGATCGATAGCAGCGGCTATTATTTTATCTGCGGCAGCGGTCTTCAGGTATCACATTTGTTTTTTTTGTACATTTCTACTTGTTGTAGTATACTTTCTGTAAATACCAAAAATTATGAGCTTAGAAATTGAATTCATCTTATAATTTTAAGATTTTAAATTAAAGTTTTTAAGATTTTTAAGAAACGGTCCACATTAGGTTTTGACTTTCACTAGAATCACCACATTTCCTAGATATTGGATCGTTTCAGAAAAAAACAGTGAACGGTATTCTTAATCTATTTAATATGAAAACATATTGTAGGGTGGGTAATGCCAGAAACTGTTGTTTTAAAAAAGATAACCTTATATCCTGTCGTCCAAAACATCTCGATTAAAAAAATAATCTTCATAAACCTGAGAAAATTCTGACTCAATTTCATTTCCAAATATAAATTGGCCCAACCTATTCTACATCTATAAAAGAACTTAACCTGACTGACTGACTGACTGATTCATCATCGCGGAGCCAAAACTGCTGGACGTAGAGACTTGAAACTTGCAGGGTGTACCTATTCTTTTTAGGGCGCAGGGACGCACTAAGAAAGGAATTTGTAAAATTCGCCCTCTAAAGGGTCAAATGTTGTGGTGTGTCCGGCCTAAGAATAGACCCCTCCATCTCCTCCCATGGATGTCGTAAAAGCCGACTAAGGGATTACCCGGACTTGTTAGTAAGATTTGTTGGTATAAGATTTGTCCTGGCTGCTAGCTTATTATGGAATGTATTATTACTGGAAGAAAGCGTTAGTTGAGTCAGTCGTGGGAAGCAATGGCGGCGATGAGCTCACCACTTGTCACGTCTATATTCCACGATGGTGCAACCCACTGTGAAAAGCGGCCCATTGAGGCTCTGCCTACCCCTTCGGGGAAAAAGGTATGTGTCTATGTATGTATGTAAACGGTCAAAAAAGGGGTTTTAAAGTAAAACAAAATATCTCTGTATCTCGGAAACCGTAAGTAGTAGACACTTGACATGTAGATTAATTTATTGTTTAATTTAACATGTAGATTCTTCTAATAAAAAAAACAAAATCAGTTTCAGCATTTCCTGAAATGTTCCTGAAAAAAGGCACAGGGATGTTTTGATTGGAACTAAAAGTAAAACAAAACAGCTATGTATTTCGGAAACCCTTGGTATTAGACACTTGAAATTTGACATGTAGATTCCTCGAATAAAGTAAAAAAAAACATGTTTCAGCATTTCCTGAAATTTTCCTGCAGTAAGACACAGGAATGTTTTGATTGTAATAAACTTCCGAGCCGAAACCGCTATTTATTGCCAACTCAGATATTTGAAATTTAAATGATGTATCCTTTTAAGGACGTAGCGGTGTACTAAGATATAAATTTTGAAAATGCGCCCTCTAAGTGTTCCAAAAAGGGCTTTACAAAAAACTAAATAGCTCTGTATTTCTGAAACCGTTAGACAATTGAAATTTGACATGTAGATTCTTCAAATAAAATAACCAAAACATATTTCAGTATTTTCAGAAATTTTCCTTAAAAAAGGCACAGAGATGTCTTGATTGGGTTTTTAAATTAAAACAAAATAGCTCTGTAACTCGGAAACCTTTGGTTGTAGACATTTGAAATTTGACGTGTAGATTCCTCAAATAAAACAAACAAAACAAGCATTTTGTGAAATGTGCCTGCAATAAGACGCAGGAATGATTTGATTTTAAGAAGCTATACTTACCCGAAACCTCTGGACCCACAGAGAGAGAGAGATGGAGAGAGAGAGAGATAGAGAGAGAGAGATGGAGAGAGAGAGATGGAGAGAGAGAGAGTCTTGATGCAAAGAGTTGCACTAAGAAAGGAATTTGAAAAATTCGTATCATTTCGTTCATGTGGTCTTTATCTAAGTTACACCTGTTAAAGTACCACCAAAATAAATAAATAAATAAATATTGCTGGGCAGTTCACACAACATTATCTAGCCCCAAGCTAAGCAGAGCTTGTGTTATGGATAACTGATATACTTAATGCAATATATTACATGGATAGATATTTTTTATTATACATAGAAAATACCCAGAACACCCTGAATAAATATCTTCTCTCGCACATATATTTGTTCCGAGGCAGGAATCGAACCCGCAACCTCCTGCGTCGCAGGCCAAGCTTCGCCCGCCGCGCCAGAGAGTTCGTCAATAAAACACGGTATAAAATGAAAAAATACATTAAAATTTGATTATATAAAAACTATACGCCTCTAAAACGCAGGCTTGTCTCTTCTCGGCGTAAAAATGACAGTTTGTTCAGGTTCCCATTTTTCGGGATGTACCTATAGATATATGAAATCATCTTGAGCTATTGGGTGTTTCACTTACGCTGTCTCTAAACTTCGGCTCATATATTGAGTCAAAAGCGAAAACAGCTGCTATGAAGTTGGGCATCCTGAATAAGGTAAAGCGTTACTTCTCACCGGGACAGCTGCTCAGTTTGTACAAAGCACAAGTCCGGTCTGGTATGGAGTACTGCTGCCATGTTTGGGATGGCTCATCCAAATACCAGCTTGCTGCTTTAGACTCGATCGAACGCTGATCTTTCAGGCTTATATGTGAGCAACATTATGGCGGAGACTAGGATCCAGAGTCTCCAGCACCGCCGTAAAGTTGCATGCCTTTCGATCTTCTATAGGTTACATTTCGGGGAATGCTCCCAGGAGCTACATGATCTGATCCCACCATCACCTTTTCATCATACGACAAGCAGGCGCACGGCTCAGTACCATCCTTATCTCATCAGTATACCCGCAATTCGCACTAAGCGTTTCGGTTCCACCTTTGTAATGCGAACAGCTAAGGAATGGAACAAGTTTTATACTACTTGAATGACGGAACAAGCAGATGGCCCACCTGATGTTAATTGGTAACCTCTGCCTATGAACGGTGCATTACCCCATGTGGCATTGCTCTGCGCCCGCCACCCTGAGACATAAAGATGGAAAGTCTCATGTGCCTGTAATTTGTGAGTTGCCGTCGTCTGTCTTTCCTGAAAACTATAATATAGATCTCTTTAAGGCAAGAGTGAATAGGTGCCTTCTAGACCTTCGTGCTCCAACGTCGGCCGCATCATCACTTACCAACAGGTGAGATTGCGGTAAAACGAGGGAACATAAAAGTAAAAAAAAAAAGACGATGTTTCTTTCAGAAATGGTGGATAGAGCATAGACGTAGAATTTTTTCGCTACGCTAAAACTAAATCTATGGGATAGAGTCCACAACCCACAAGTAAAGAACAAACAACTACTACTATTACCACAGTGTAAAAACATAATATAGTCTGTGCTATTACGCAGAGTTATGGATAAAATAACGGATTACAGCTACATTCTTAGCGTTACAATAAATTTTTATGGGTACAAATAAATAAACTGGATTGTCTATGAGGACCAAGCCTATCACAAAGATAACCCGGTCTATCCATATAGTTAATAATAATAATATTACGCGTACGAAGTCGCGGGTTTACAGCTAGTATTCTATAGTAAATAAAAAAGAATCATAAAAATGTAATAAGTGAAGAGTTATTTACAAAAAAAACGCGTCGGTCGACTTGAGAACCTCCTTATTTTTTTTCGGTTAAAAAACGAAGAAACAAAGAACAAAAAACAAAAGCAAATTTAAAAAAAACCTTTACCCCGATTCTGAATGTAATAAGTTATGGTAAGTTGTAATTTTAAATGATTTTTGGTTATACGCGTAATTCGTAGCGTTACCCCAGATATTTCGTATTTATATGAAACAATCATAAATTGAACATCGAGTCGATTACCTATACCTTTTTATTTATAATTCAAAAAATATAAAATATATATTCTTATTTTTTTAATATTTTATATATTCTAAACAAAAAGGAACCAGAGTTTTAAATAAGATATTCATAGACCTTTAAATACCATCATGACTGAGGTAAGTAGGTACTCTGGCAAACTTGCCGATAGATGAGCGAGCGGAGCGTTGAAACAAATCTGTAGGACGGTCTTATTTTAAATTGTGTACTCATGTTCTATTTCTGTACCAAAACGCTACCTTGAACCGCTGAAAGTCCGACCTATTTCAATTTTACTCACCAAAAACACGATTACGCAACATATTATGATAAAATAAAAACTGATAATTTGGACTCACGTGGAGAGGTTTCCGTTTAAAGTGGGCTATCATTGTACCCACTAGCTAGACTTATAAAATTGAACTTATTAGTCATGTTGAAATTAGCAACATTTTATAAACATTTGTGTAGACATTTCCTTTGAAAATTAAAAATATCGTTTTAATTTTTACTGTAAACTTTGAGTGAAGCCAATGTACTCACACACAGTATTCTCTATTCATACTTTTTTTTACAAAAATTAAGACTCATTATTTTTGAAGAATAAGGATTTATACGTTACATGGCACCGGACAAAACTCACAAAAGTTTTATTTTGCTATTCTTCTATTTTGTACCAAAAAATCGGAATTCCTTCATTTACGCTGCACGTGTGTAATTGTCACCTTAGTCTGTCCGTCTTGTTTAAATACCTGATTTTAAAATGTTTTATTCCATAAATTCGGACAAAATAGGCTGCGACATACAGCCATATGTATTATATAGTGATAGGGCAGGAGATCTGAGAGGTGTTGATGAATCCGAAATGCCCTGAGCTACGCTAGAGGAGCTACTATTTCAGGTTTCAATAACTTTGATAAAATGGAGAACCTACTCATAAGCAGCAAATCACATAAAACTCCAACGAACCATATTAATAAGATTAATTAATGTAGGGAACTCCAAGGTATTTTGAGAAATCTCTGACCAACGCTATCTTTGGTATTGCTATTTGCCTTCAATTACGAATCTACATAACATGTAATGTTTATGGTATTCTTACCATCTTCAACTGATGACAAGGATGTGGAAGGCATCTTATATAGTCTTAAGGTACCTTTTTTTAGTCGAAGTAGTTATAAAAAAATACTTTTAAGGCGAGAAAATGCAAATAATCTGTCGGTGTGCAAGCGAAAAGTGCAGCGGTTAACATAACAATGCATTATGAACTGGCGATGACGTCACTCATTCGGTGCAAAGTGCATGTATGCGGCTCAACCTCCTCGCATTTATGGCGTCCTAGTGTTTATTCCTTTTGTAAGCGACACCAAAGGGGCCCTATCCCCTTTGAAGCACCCTTCTCTGGGTCATCAACTTCTCCTCTTTAGGTCGTTCACCGGCGGTCGTCATCTGTTGATGATGCTTTTGATTGATACATTTTATAATGTTTTTTTTATTAAATTTTTTTTTACTCTTATCTCTTTTTTTATTATATTTCTAATTCTTCAGTGTTTTACTATTTTCAAGCGTCACGATATTGTTAGAAATAATTCAACAATGATGAAAAAGTCTTTAGTGCCCTTATGATTAGATCGAGACTATATTGAAAATCAGCAAGGCTCTAAAATAAATAAGCAATTAACAATTCCAACATTTTCAAAAAAGTCTCCTAGATTTTAGAATCTGCCTGTTGTCTGCCTTTTTATAACGTACAACGAAAGTTATTGACGATAAAATTTATTATTCCTTGCATAAAGCAAGTTGATGGAAACTTATCGTACCAGGAACTTGTTGTACAAGGACAGCATAATATTAAAGTGTTTAGATGCACGATCCTGCATAAAAAGGATATGCAATGCAACGATGATTGAAAACACGATCAATTGCATGCATAGTTCTCAAGGAGAGAGAAAAAGAGGTAGGTAATGGCAAAATTGTATGCAGGAACAAAAACATAACTATGGTAAACTTATGACGGTCCTTCGAATATTTGAGAACATTTAAAAAGACATCATTACATAGTCCTTGCTGTTGTTTGTCTTTCACATCATTGGTACTTTCTTGCCACCCTCACCCTGCTAGTGACCAAATTGAGGTATGATAGCCCTTAAAAGGGTCTTATGAAAAAGCAGTGAACTGAAAGGATTCAGTGCACCTGGTAGAAGCACCTTCCATGCACATATCACATGTCTTCAAATTTAAGATTTTAGGACATACTGGGTTTTCCTTCTCCGTTTCGGGTCGCGCGGTATTAAGCACAAATATTTTTTGAGTGGAAATATCCGCTGGTGTATGTATAACCGGGATCTGAGCCTTAGAATCGAAAGACGGAGTCACTAGCTACTACCCTACCAGTGCTCTATCTCCTTAATTGGACATGGCATAGTATGCACTTATTTTTATGGGTATTTAATTGAAAATGTACTTATTGAGACAACCGGGTCTTAGTTGCCATAACCTCTTGGCAAGTATGGAGATAAGGATAGTGCTTTAGCCGTTATGGAGATTTTCTAATAATAGCAGGAAAATTCATAACCAACTACCAAACGCGAAACACCTGAGGTAACCAATGTTATTTCTATATCTGCAGTGCAGTCATCATTCACTTTATTAGCAAACTTTCCAAGAGAAAAAATGCGATTGCACCATAAACTTGAAACATGTGTGTTTTTTATCAGCCTCGTGCTAGTTTAGTAAATCTGGAATGGCATCTATAAATAATCGAATTAAATTGATCCAGTCTTGCTGGCGTGATGTCTTTATACTTAACTAATTTACGATTGGCTTGTTTACGAATTCTTTAGCGGTTTTGATAAAATGTGTGTTGACCAAAATTAGGACTCCCACCAAAATTGTCACTCCCAGCCTATTAGTATAGCAATTATAAAAAATAATACTAATAATATACATCTCCAGTATATTGTAAATACGTAAATGTTTTTTTGACCTTTCCTTCACCTAATAAAACTATGAATAACTCAACTGTAACTAGTTTGTTTAGTACTAATAAAGTTTTCACAATCATTTTCCCCAAACGCGTAAGGGATACGAGTATTTCTGTCGATCGCTTCTGCGTCGTGTTCCTTCACACTGCTATTTACGCCGATAGCTTTGCCGATGTATAAAACACGTTATTATGAGGGAGTAGTGGTTATTTTGTTCTCAGCTTTGGTGAGAGAGCCATCTAGTGGCAGCCGCGCGAAGCGTTAACTCGTGTTTTGTGTTTGTGACATTTTTGGGAATTCTTTGCTAATTAAAATGCCTGGACGCCCTATTTGGCAGGTAAGGATTTTAATATTAAAAGGTATTTAAAAGAACTCATTTTAATAATACTTCAGTATTAATGGTTGATTATGTTTTAAATGTACTTTGCAACAAGTTGGTATGTACCTGGAAAGTAGCTTTAGAATAATTTAATCATGTTTGTTATCATAATTATTAGTATTACAAATCTTATTAATTTACAGAGCCTTATGATAAATAAACCTTAGGTATTACATTCTTTTGCATTCCTCTATCTATTTAAATCTTTGTAGACACACGACTGTGACTCACAAATTAGTAAGATATTCAGAAACATTATTATCGACTACGCCCAGGTGTCTTACAGTTACGTTTTTACAAAATTTTCCTTTGTTTTTTCTACCTAGACTTAATATAACCTTAGCCTACCTGAAAATAACAGGTGGGGTAAACAATTCCGCTTAGTCATCTTCATGTTTTGGCACAGTGCCAAAATTCTCTTCCACCAATCATTCTGGAGAGTCTGGATAAAGTTTCTGACATTCAATATAGGTTTATTCCCATAGGTATTAGTATTATATTATATTTAAAAAAAACTCTGCATATAGTTGTGCTAACCTACTTAGGTACCAATTTTTATAATTTCATTTAAAACTTTATTTACAGTTCACAAAGTATAAAATAATACAAAATCAGTCAGTTTATTTAAATTGGAATTTAAAACAGCTAAGGAATCTTGAATTACAAAATTCACATCTGTTTTGTTTTCATATGAACTTTCTTCTACCTTCCACGAACAAAGACTTTCTAGTTTTTAAAAATGTTAACTGCCCTTTTAATCTTATTTATTATCAGTGATCAGTGATCGGTATTACTTTTTTCTATATTATTTAATGAACTAATCAACGCTTACTTAAGTTAAACCTTATCTAAATTCGTAAAAACTAGTTAAACCTTCTTCGTTGTGTCTTGCTTTTTACTCTGTAACGGTTTAAGGTCTCCAATAAGAAAGTGTCCAGGTAGATTGTTGAACAGCTTCTGCATGAATCCAAGCAGAATATCTTCGATTGTTTTCGAGAGGATCGGCCGGAGAGATTCGGAAACCGGCCGCCAGTTGGCGTTTAGGTATGCATTGGTACTTTCCTCTGAAAAAAGAAAACAGTCATTATTGTTGCACAAATACCAGGTATGAATTTGATCATTCCAGTCTCGCATTTCCACGTAAATAAGCTATGGGTTGTATAGGTAAATTGTGCATGGTGCGATAACAAGTAGTACCTACCGTAAAGATATATCAAATCAATATTTAATAAAATCTCGACGGTATTTAGGTAACTACTCCTAACCTTAAAATTGTTGACTGACAGTCATGTGAATGTATATGCTCCAGTGGGAATTGGGATATTTTGCATTCATATTTTTAAACCCCAGATTTTTAAACCTATTTTTAAACCTATAAACTATGGCTTTCGTTTCGAGCACTTTCAAATAATGCAGATTTATTAGTAGCAGTAAATCAGACAACGAGAGTGCACTTAGCTTATGCGATAGAGGCAAATATTACGAGTACCAACATACCATTTGCATGATTGTATGTTTCATCACTGTTAGATATTCACTGATATCTAAATCACAGTGAGTGCAAAATATCCGAGAATCAGGCATAAAAGCTAAAAACTTCTGACTAATCAAAGACAAAACGAACGACGGAGTAGGAACAATAAATGTCTTTAACCATTTCAGTCCATGGACATATAGTAAGCTTCAAGCTTTCAGTATTTTACTGCTTCAATTCAAACGTAACCATTAGAAAAAAATATGTTTCAGAAATATTGTTCAAAATGTCACAATACCATGGTGGATGTCGCTGGTCATCCCCCATGTATGAAATTAATTGAACGATCAACTAAGGAATTGGTGCCTATTACTTAAAACCAAATTGAATGATATAGTCACATAACAGTGTGTGTAGATGATTCACAGGCTCATAGCATAGAATTAACATAAATAAATAAAGCGTTATCCTTAAAAAATATAATAACTGTGACGATAATGACGAAACGTGACGTGACGTCCATATCAAGGCGTGACGCAACGATAAGAAAATGCGAAAAAAAATCGCAACTATCAAACAATGGTGTGAAGCGGTTGTCAAACGTCAGACGACGTTCCTAACGTCTCAACGTTGCAATTTGTATCACGTTTGTACCAGGGCACCATAGGCAGGAAGGAGATCAATGCTGCGGTGGTGCTATCTGTGTTATTTTTAACGAACTTACACTGACTTGAATGTTGAGCCTTTGTGTGCTGTGGGTGGAGTATATTTCAATGTGTGTTTATCTCACACACGAAGGAGGCATTTACACACGATTATGGAGTGTAAACAAACACATACGCACAAGCGGGCATGCGTATGTGTGCTACAGTCTCTAGTCTTGCTACTTCTCAATAGATGGCACTGTCATTGGTAGTCTTGTACCTATCTAAAAATAGTCTTACCAAGCGATTCGATTCCGTCGAATAAATTGTTCATTCGCAATCGTAGGCCACCAATGTTGTATTTTACGTGCGCTGAAGTCACGTTGAAAAACGTTATATCGTCTTTACTGTATAGTTTCACCTCGCTTAAAATATCGATAGTCATGTTTCCTGAAAAATAAGGAAGTATGAAAAAAACTTAATCAAGAGTTTAACATTTTGCTTTTGCTTTTGCAAAAAAATATTAGAACGATACCAACTGGGCTCAAACCAGCAAACTCCACGGCCAACCAGAGGAATTAACAGAATCTTTCCTTTCAAATCATAGGTGCCTTCGATCCTAATTTTTGGGACGCGTACTTTTGTGTAAAAATCGTAAGTTTTTCCATCGACCCTGAAAAATAAAAAATAAACCTGCTCGTGTAATTGAATAAAACAGAAAACCTTTATTCACTGAAAGAATAATAGGTACTTACAACAAATAGATACCTACCTAAAAGTGGGTAGGTAGGTACCTAACAAATGCAACATTTGAGCGTAGACAGCTGCAAACGATCTAAAGCTAGCTCAGCTGATCCAAATAATTTCCAGACAAGCTTAGACTTAAATCAGACTAGTTTTGTGGATGTCGCCTTGATCAAAATCCGTGTCAATGTTCCCCGACTCAGTCGATCAAACAGTTGTCCGATGTACCAGGCAACCATAAGCTACTAGGAACGTAATCATGCTAACTTACTGGCTAACCAACACTTCTGTCCGGCCGAATCCCGTCACAGTTACGTCATCCAGCGCAGCATTGACGTTCACTGGTCCATCTCCTTGGAGAATTCTAATTTTGGGGATTTTAAGTGGATCCAACGGGGCCATATCGATCTCTGGAAGACCTGAAATTTAAAAACAATGCACTAAGGAATCTAGTATCATATTTGATACCTCATTTGGGTCGCATGAGTGTGGTGAAGAAATAGCGCTTTCGCTTTCCGCTAGTTATGTACAAAATGTTTCGTAATAAGGCTGTGACTAGCCCAGCCCAGCGACTTGTAGACCTACCAGTCTACTATCTTCAGTGTCGGTTTAACAGCAAGCATTTTATTAAGTTATTTGTGCCTTTCGTTTGATTCTTTCTCTCCCATCTTACATATATGATGAATTCATTACTGAGCCATTACTGAACCATTATTGAAGCCATTAATGAAATAAGTGGGATCATTGATAATATCGTTATCGTTGCGAAGTTGAGTGTCCTTCTGTCCAGTTGAAACACAAGTACCAGGGGCGCAGAATTGCTAAGTAGTGGACAAATACTAGCACAGTGGCCCGAACAGCTGAGGTAGTTGCACAACTAGGCGAACAGAAACTATGGTGTGCACTTTGTGGAACCCAGTTGCCGGTAATGACAATCTATCAGTCAATAACATTGAATAGAAAATAAACACCAATTGGGTTAGGCAAGTTTTGCTTCCCTGAAGAAAAGGTAGGTCTAACTAGAGTATGTTTGCAAAATGAACATTTTATTATGGAATCTTTAAGATTGTCAAAATTATTCTAGTACGAGCATATGCGATGAAAATTACCTGGTCCCAAAGCGTTGAATATATTCTGAACAGCTTCACGTGAGCAGTCATCAAATTCTGGGTCGCTTTTCGAGCATGTCTTCACGAAATCCGCTGAAAATCATACACAAAAAATCATCTACTTATCAAAATAAAATAATATTAAAGGGAACTAAGACTTAAACTTTCGAAATCAAATTTTCAAAAATATTATTCCCGGGCTTAGAAAAAACATAATTATAAAACTTGAAAATATTCGAAAAGTTTTTTCTCAATCCCTCGGTTTTTTTATTTTAATAGCCTCTGAGGACAAGGACGTTTATTTTCCCTATTTTTCCAGAGTGAGATTTCCCCCCACTGACCCGAATCAAAGTCATCCCCTCTTTAGGTGGAAGGATTGGCGTCTTCTTTTGTTTTATTCAACTGACGTTAGATTTAGATCCCACTTGTCAGCGGTGATGACCCGTGCTGGTATTATGCATCACCGTGGGACAATCAAAAGAGGGTAGTTACCCGACAGGTTACGCTTCCTTGTGCACTGTGTGAAAATTATCAATAGGTACTATCTATATATATCTATCTATCTATATACCTACGATATGATGTCAAACGTTACAACTTGTGGTTTAATATTCCTATAGGAAATTTCATCAAGATTCTATTGATAGTGCCAGTTTTGTGATTACTTTAGTAGTAAGTTCGAATTTTACTATTTATTGAAGAGACCACCCGCCATTTTTGCAAGCGCAAAAAACGCTGAGAAAAACAGGTTGCCAAAATATAGCGCTACGTACGCGCTGGTGTAAGAGGGTCTCAAGGAGACCGGTTAATGAACAATATTCGGGAGCCAGTGATTAGGGGCATTGAAAAATAATCAAGCAATGATCTAGCAAATAGACAATTTTCGTAGAGCTTTTTTGTGAAAGAGTTCGTCTGGGGAAGTACTACCTCCATACCTAATTCTGCCACTCAGCAGTAGTGCACGCATTGCTGTGTTCCGGTTTGAAGGGTTATGGGTGTCGGTGAAGTTACAGGCACATGAGACTTTATCTTTATGTCTCAGGGCGCAGTGCAATGCCACAAGGGTGCGTCCTAGTGGACGTGTCCTATGAGGTACCTAATGCATTGTTAAAGGCAGAGGTTACCGCCTAACATCAGGTATGGGCTATGTGCTTGTGCCGTAAACCAAACAGTTAAAAAAAACCTTAAACCTTAGGTAAAAGTTACCTACCCCTAAAATTAATATTCCCTCTGGAAAATAACGTGGGTTATATCGCGGGCGACTGATTTTGGTATACTTATACCGAGTTTCCAAGCATGTTGCACAAAATAACTCGATTATTATATCAAGGTAAACTTTGTATGAACAAAATGTTGCACAACATTACAAGTAGCCCATTGCAGTAGGAGTTCATTCAAGGTCTTTTGTTGACCTGACTGACTTGACATGATTCTAACCACACGCAGACAAAATTATAATAACATTGTTGCGGCCCCAATATAGAAAACTCTATAGTATTTTAACAGTCTTCTAGTATGTAAGTACCTAAATCAAACCAGACTTGTTAGGATTTTTTTGTTTGTAAGATTTGTACTGGCTTCTGGCTCATTTACAAATGTGTTAGGAGGAAGAAATGGTTATCAATAGCGGCAATGAGGTCGTCACTAGTCAAGTAAGTCCCACTGAGGCTCTGCATACTCCTTCGAGGAATAAGGTTTCTGTATATAATTTACTGATTTTGCAAGCTACTGAACTGAGTCAAGAAGTTGTTCTACGGATATGGCCCCGTGTTCAATAAGCCATTGTCTGAATAAGTGTATGGAGTACGTTTAGTTTAAAACGATCTACATCCACAAGTTTACCATCTACAGAATTTACAGTTTTAATTATTGCCCATTGCATTACCATTGTTTATGGGATTTATTGAGCTTGTCTCTTTTTTTATGCGACTTTAATAACTGAACAAGCAGATGGCCCACCTGATGTTAAGCGGTAACCTATGCCTATGAACAGTGCACTACCTCATAGGTCACGTCCACCTAGGACGCGCCCTATGTGGCATTGCACTGCGCCCGCCACCCTGAGACATAAAGATGAAAAGTCTCATGTGCCTGTAATTTCACCGGCACCCTTACCCTTCTAACCGGAACACAGCAATGCGAGCACTACTGCCTTGCGGCGGAAATAGGTCTGGTGGTAGTACTTCCCCGGACGAACTCTTTCACAAAAAAGCTCTACTACTACTACTACTGTCAAAATTACTGTTCCATAATGGACGAAATCAAGCCACACATAGCCAGCTCCCTGTCTCATTAGAGAAGGCTGTGTCTCATCATCATCTTCAGCGAACACTGCTGGATACAGGCCTCTCCCATAGAATGCCACGACGTTAGGTCTTGAGCTACCTCCATCCACCGCCTTCCTGCGACCTCTATAATGTATTTGGTCCATCGAGAGTGGGGGACCTTCCTATTTTACATCGTCCGGTTTGTGGTCACCACTCAAGAACCTTTATTCCCCAACGGTTATCAGTCCTGCGAGCTATATGGCCTGCCCATTGCCACTTCAACTTGCCAATTCTGAGAGATATGTCGGTGATCTCCTCATTCCGCATTCTATCACGTAGTGAAACTCCGGGCATTGCTCTCTCCATAGCCCGCTGCGCAACTTTGAGCTTGTCTATGCGGCCAATATAGTCTGTGTCTAATAATATTCAATTTCAGCAGAGGTAATAAGCTTGAGGTTTTTGCTTTAGTAACTGCAATTTTGAATATCTCGTTGCTCTACAAAACAGAAGCTAATATTTTGTAGAGAATAGACGGATAACGGAACGTATAAAGAACGGATATACCTCTATAATGTTTATCTCAGAACCGTCTGAAGATTTATGACTTTGACGCTAAAAATAAATTACGAATTTCATGAAAGACTGTTTTTTGTTTTCGTCTTTGACTAAAGCCGTTGAGTGAACGTTGGCGTTGGGACTCTATTTGCCAACGGTCATTAGTTCCAGTAGGAGTAGGAAGGGTGGTGTCACGATTATTGCTGTCATCAATACAAGACAATTTAATAAACATTTAAAAACTCCCAACTTATTTTAGTGTTTCATTACAATAGAAAAAACGGAACACTAACGGAAGCACATCGGTGTTTAGCACCCTTATTGTAGGGCCCTGAAGCTAACTACTCTTTTCACGACTAGATGTCGCATAGAAAAAAATTAAAAACAGAGTCTGCTGTAATTCTTCAAAAAAGTATTACGAGCTGATGATCCTGGAAACAGCTGCACCCGTTTCCACCAAACATATTTAAGAACAATCTTACAACCACTATCTATCATACAAAAAAAAAACGCATTGAAATCAGAGCACCTGTTCTGGAGCTATGTGCCAATAAAGAAACATACAAGACAGTCACAATATGGCATCAAACTTAAGACACCCCTCTTTTTAATCGGTTAAAACTTACTTAAATTAGAAGCGTTTTAACTTATGTACGTTTTGTTTGAAGTATTTTGTACATAATCACAGATTTCTTGAAATTGGTGGTTTTTGTTTGTTTTTACGTCTGTACGTCTGTACGGATCCGGTGGGCGCGATCCTTAATTACTTCATGATCCAGTATGCCTCTAATTTACTTACATACTATACGGATCGGTTAAAAATCAATATTGAAACAGTCATTACTCATTCGGTGTAAACAACACTGAAAGATTTGGATCATGAGCTATCGAACACCGATCTACCACGCTTTGAGTAAATTGCAGTAAAAAATGGACGATATAACGTCTGCAATCCATTTTATGCAACACCAATCAACAGCTAAGTACTCCGGTATTATGAAACTATCTCTCGCTAAATAGCCAGTCTACTTGGTTAAATATCTTAACAATATTACAATTTGGGTCAATTTGGTACATCCGAAAGTAGGTCATTAAAGCCGATCTGTTTAAAAATAACACTTACGTTTTGTCTTAAAATAATCCGCTGTTGCACAGTGTAGCACAAATGTCACTAATAAGAACTGCATTTTTAGTTTGTAATAGCTGCTAGTCAGGTTTGCCCTGATCAGGCTTGTGGTGGGCCGATACTAAGACCCCGCTTTGCCAGTCTCCAGTTGCCTCAAGACTGCTTAAGGGGGGGAGCAATACGCAATTGTAAACTATGTAAATAAAGCTTGAACTTTGGTTGCTTAAGCTATGGTAAACATTGATTTGTCAAAAAATTCGGATTATGTAAGTATACGCAATCCCTGGTCCTTAGACGGTCCTTTGACTGTACCAAGTATCCATAAACAGGGAGAAGCGTTACCCAAATAGTTAGCAAAGTACAAGGACAACAGGTACCAGATTTTGAGGAAAGTAAGCATACAAATTTCTTCGGTGATAATTAGGTGAAGTAGAACGATTCATTAGTTTTCATGTCTAATGACTGTTGATTATCTGTGGGCTTACATGCAATAACTGTTACATTCGTTCCGTAACATCAATTCCTTGTTCTTTAGCAAAGCATGTAGTAATCATGTAAACTGAGGTAAGTACTACTTGTTTTAATTATTTTGTAGAGTTTGATACATGTTGAGTAACCGTTACAATGTTGCAAAAATAGATCACGCCGTTTTCCTTCCAATGATGTTAACGACAATCAATAATGTAACATTTCTTAAAGCTGTTTCTTGTTACTATGTGAATAACTTGTTCTAGTGGTTTTTTATGATTATTTTCACGTTCGCAACGCCGACGAAGCCAATCTGAAATTCAGAGAATATTTTTGCTTATTGGTTTTAAACATTATTTCCAAATTACCCCTTTAAGATTATGGTGACATGTGTCGCTTCAAGAAAAATGTTCATAAGTTCCTGCAGGGTAGGCAGCGCATTGTCAATAACCCCGGTGTTGCCGGTGTCTATAAGCGACAGTGACCACTTTACATCAGGTGAGCCGTAAGCGTAAGCTAGTTCGACTATTAGTTTCAATAAAAAAAAATGGTCTGGCCTTATTTTATCCTGAGAAATAGTATTTTTCAAGTCATTGTTATTTCTGTGTATGTACAAAGACGACTATATCTCTATCCAGCAATCTAAAATGAGAAATAGAAATGCTTACTTTAATAATTGTATAGTAATTAACAATCAAATAATGATGATTATAAAATAAAAATTTCGGCAGCAAATACTATTAGCAAAACTATATTTAACGTGATTTAAAACCATTGCGTTAAGTGCTCTCAGAAACGTATAGCAAACATGTTTTCAAAATATTTCGATAAAGCTATAAAAAACGATAAATGATGATTCTTCAAAAATAACGTGGTTTTTGTGTTTTTTATCTTAAATGAAAACATGCAATGGCTTGTGGTTTCCCCACGCGCTCTCCTGCTGTTCACCAATTTTATCCTATTAACCAACTTTCCGATTCCGATCATTATAAAAATAGTTATGAAACATGGTATAATCATTCTCCTATAAAAGCATACAAAAACGCAGTTTATTTTCGAAGAACGGCTTTAGCTATTATAAATAGAGAAAAGGGAATCAATTAATAACTCCAGATCACAGACTCTTGTACACTTGGCTCTACGTAGATATCAGAACGGGTAAAAAAACTTGTATTTCAACACATGTGCGACTGCATTATTGCATCGCCTGATGAATTTTGACACAATATCGCGTGATGTAAGGCTACTGTGAAACATCAGATTTGTATCGCTATAACTCTTCAAAATCAAATCTTGGTTATTTTTTAAAAAATTTGCGATTTACAGAAATCATAATAAAGCTAAATTAAGATTACAACATTTAGAAACACAAATGAAATAGTTAAGCTACCTTAACACCGTTGCAAACTATCTAAGTCAGTATGAAATAGAGCAGAAAACTAGATGCCTGCTAGATATCTTCTTCTGTATATTGCATCATCTGATCTCAATACAAAGGATAGTTAAAATTATAGGTGCTTCTCTAAAGATTTAGATTTATTTATTTACAGAAAGATAGTACGCTAACAGTTTACACCAAAATGCTAACTACCTTAAATAATAGCTTAAAAATACTCTTAATGCGTTAAAAATACAACAAAGGCTGTCATTAAAAATATCAATATGTTGAAACTCGTGTAAGTTAGCGCCCGTAGTGTTGGCGCGTTTCTCGCGTGTTTAGTTCGCGGCGTGTGATAGGCGAACAGCCGGTGCTGACGTCAGCCGGTGCAAAGTAAAGCAGCTGTTTATCTAAGCAGCACCAGCACACATGTAAAAAGGAAAACCACACTTACAATGTATTTTTTAAACTTTGAAACTATTTTAGTGATCTTCTAAAGAAGCTAATGAGTATAGGTGTTTTCTAATATCTATATGCTAACGGTGTAAGTATAATTTCAGTGTAAATCAGTTTAGTTGTTATTTTTCCAAACGCCCCCAAAATACACAATGACACAAACGACACCGCTAGCATGTCCTTTCGCAGTACAGCTCATTGTTCGCAATCTTGCGACACAGTTCCTCTCATGATCGTAAGTTTATCGGATCATACTCTTAGAACTTACTCAATGCATTTGCTAAATCCATAGCTTATTGCCCATGGCTATATTACAGTAGGTAGGTATTTATTGTATTAGGCATCGACGTAAATTACTTTGGTCGAAGGTATTAGGTTGGGCGCAACTGTCTACTTATTGACTTTGTCTCGAATTTATTGCAAAAACTGTTGCCATGTGACGAAACAAACAAGGGTTTTATCTATCTTTACAACCCTAAGAAAAGACCCTTCGTCTCCTCCCGTGGATGTCGTAAAAGCCGACTAAGGGACCGTCGACCGTCTATATTCCCACGATGGTGTCAACCTACGGGGAAAAGAGACTCATTGAGGCTCTGCCCACCCTCTCGGAGAAAAAGGCGTGTGTCTACGTATGTATGTATGTATGTATTAGCCCGAAGAAAGTATTTGTATTATAATTATGTTAAGTATATGTAAGTAAGTACCTACTATGCCTCCTTACTAATATTACCTTTCTTCTGGATTACTACTAGAACTACTATTAGATTACTATTAGAACTGAAACTTGAATGCACTTTTCAAATACTAATAAACCGTACCTACTTTATTTTAGCATTTCTTTGATTATAATTCCCTCCTTCTCTTTATAATTCTATCACCTACTGTCTAAATGTCGGCCCAATCATTTCCCGGGTGTTTCACAATTTTTTTCCTAGTCTTTGGGAGCGTTCCGATTTCACAATTCCCAACAAAAAAAAACTCAGAACTTGATACTTGAACTTTGTTCTCAGAGTTGTGTTTAATTCATAGAGCAAGGCCGTCATGCTGTAATATCGGACTTTAGATTTGATATCACTGTTCAGGTACGGAGTACGTGGCTAGGTCAACCTACATTTGCGTAATGATCAAACCAGTCGAATAATTAGAACCATCGAGCAACGCAGGCCTCCGTTCGATGATTAGAACCTATAAACTAGGTCTCAATGTAGGTATGTGTTCAGTCCAAGGTTTCATTCAATTCAAATCATTTTAACCAATATAAGTCCTAACAGGCATTTATTATTTACTAGTGAATTATTATAGACATCAGATTTTAGAATTAATGAAACTATGTGTTCGGCCTAAGAATAGACCCCTCCGTCTCCTCCCGTGGATGTCGTAAAAGCCGACTAAGGGATTACCCGGACTTGTTGATAAGATTCGTTGGTATAAGATTTGTCCTGGCTGGTAGCTTATTATGGAATGTGTTATTACTGGAAGAAAGCGTTAGCTGAGTCAGTCGTGGGAAGCAATGGCGGCGATGAGCTCACCACTTGTCACGTCTATATTCCACGATGGTGCAACCCACTGTGAAAAGAGGCCTATTGTGGCTCTGCCTACCCCTTCGGGGAAAAAGGCGTGTGTCTATGTATGTATGTATGTATGGTAGAATACAAAAAAAAACATTGTAGGGACCTATACGCCGTGGTGTTTCCAGCCTAAGAATAGACCCCACGATCTCCTCCCGTGGATGTCGTAAAAGCCGACTAAGGGATACCTGGAGGTGTTGGCATGATTCGGCCCTCCGGCCCTCGTGGATGTCATAAAAGTGGACTAAGTGATAACACCAGGGGATGTCGGCTTCCACCTGAGTATCGCACCGGCACTGCCATAATCAATCCACCTGCCAAGTGTGGCTTATGGCAAATCCCTCCATTGCGTTCTACGGGCTACGGGGCAGGCTTCGTCCAAAAGTGGACGTCTTATGGCTGATGATTATGATTTTTCCACTAGAATGTATGTGCGCTATATTTTACACTTATGTTTACTTAAAATTTGTTATTAGTCTCTATTTTCTAACCAAGCCAAAGCTCTAAATCTGGAATTGTTTAAAATTATGTCTTGTAATAACTATTTACCTTGTATACGAGTAATTAGGTACCTTGTAATTACAAATAATTAGTGTACAAAATATATTGTATTGTCAAGGTCTTCTGTGAGGTTAGAGCATCATCCATCCCAACTTTTGGCTGGGTTTCAAAGTACACATTGTACAACACCCCACGTAGTAACTAGTATGATGGAATCACTCATTCTGGAACCAGTCGTAAAACATTCGATAGTGAACAGGCTAAAAATATGCCAACTAAAATCAGAAGACTAGAGATTGAATAAAAACAGCTATAAATTATTTTAATTATACTATCGCTATTATGCAAATTAATCAATTCAGTTTTAAAACATAGTGCGAATTTGACTTTTGTCTCGGAAGCCTGAATGGGCTTCAATAAATTAAATTAATCGAAGAAAGACCTGATACATATGAATGAGCTTTCATAGAGTCCATTCTTCCGTGAATCGAGATCATAGAATAATTGATTCAATCCCTAAGGCTTTTTATAAACTCAATAAAATCTACTTCGTTACAAAATTAGGCTTTTGTTTTAGAACTTACTCTTAGCTGTGGTAAAACTAAAACTAAGGATAAAAAACGTAGCCATTTTGTAGGTACCTACATACATTTTTGTTTACAAAGAAAAATACATAGGTACATACATAGACACACTCCTTTTCCCCCGAAAGGGTGGCAGATCCTCAATGACCTTCTTTTTACTATGTGCTGCACCATCGTGGGAGTATATTCGTGATAAGTGGTGAGCTCAAAGCCGCCATTGCTTCCCACGACAAAATGAATAGAGATAAAATAAATCTCCGAAATAGGAAAATGAAGCAACAAATTAGTTAGAGGGACCATTAAAACCAATGCCAAGAAACAACACAGTCACTTTGTACCACCATTTTGTAGTTCAAATTAGGTTAGTGCTTGACCTAGTAAGACAATCATTAAGACTGAACGTATCTAGATAGCATTTGCAATTATATGTATTCAAACACAAATTGCGTGTGTTTGTCTCATTTTCACTGTTCAACTCCTGAACTGGCAATAACTAGCATTATTACCTATTTTATCCTGAGAACGCGGTCACAAATATACTTTGAAAAACTCCATACATAAGTCAGATTTTCGGACACAATATATTCAACTTCTGAACCTGAGTCAGGTCAGTTCAGGTTTCCAAATATCAGAAAATTTTGCCTTTTCTGTGTATAACTTGAAATAATGGAACAAGCAGATGTCCCCATCTACCTATGAATAGTGCATTATCTCATAGGTCACTGCCACCTAGGATTGTCCCCCTATGCAGCATTGAACAGCGCCGGCCACCCTGAGGCAAAGATAAAAAAAACATGTGCCTGTAATTTCACCATACCCTTAAAACCGAAACACAGCAATGCGAGCGCTACTGCTTTGCGGCAGAAATAGGCCAGGCAACAATAGCCTCCCCATATAATAGGAATATATGTACTTATAAGATTTAATATTATAGGTAGGTAAGCCATATCACAATAGTTATTTAAACAATTGAAGATTTGCAATTGAAGTACAAAATGGCTCCAATTAGCTTCAATTGAAGCCACAAATAAAATCACAACTCAAACCACGCCATTGCATTCAATGCAGAAACTCTTCGGAACTAAAATTCGAATAATGTGATCCACTCTGCTATAATTTTAAGAATTAATAGGTTGAACGACCTCTGCGTGTCTTTGTAGAAATAGCCAAGACTCGGCTCACCCATAAATTATATTGCAATGTGACATTGCGAAATCAGCGGGTTTCATCCAACCAGCTAGCCACTTTTTGGATAGATTTAGCCATAATAAAGAAAGGAAAAGAACCTCTGTGAAAAAAAAACTGGCCATTTTGCAGTAAGCAGTTATATGATAATAAATAAGCTGTCTCAGTCCCAGGCCTGTTATTTAGGGCGGCTATTTACTCTGAACAAGCCACTTTTAGAGGTGAATCCAATATAGCTAATCACAGCTGGCAACACCATCACTCGCCTCGAAATAACTTTATTTATTACAAAAATCTGTGTCCACATGATTTGATTTATGAGATTATTTCTCTGCTGGTTTTGAAACATTTTGACACACCACATTTAAAATTAGTTTACAAATCACAATAACGTATAAAATTCTAGAAAGGACGTAGAAAGAGATATTTTTTTTTAGTAGGTATTACTATTTGTTTAACTAGTTTCGTACAAAAGATATCAACGCGTTCTCCGAAATTTAGCTTTCACAAAACTCAATAAAATAAATTTTACAATCAAAATTAAAAGCATACGAGTATAAATTAAACTTGTCCATTGGATTATTTTTCAACTAGCTACCTACGTCCATTGAGGTATTATATTATATGTACGTTAGTAAATAGCACCTTAATGCCTGCGTTAAGGCATGGTATGGTATTTGAGCCGAGTTATAATTTAACTGGCATTAATTCAGGTAGGGTTTATAATTATTTGAACTGTTGCTCACGCATTTCAATTTTAATGAGTAAAGTAAAAAGTAGCCAATGATAATAATCAATAATATCTTACGTCCAATGTTTACCCCCCCCCCCCCCCCCCCCCCCCCCGTTATTTGATAGCAGGCTTATAAATTGCACAAAGTGCTCAGCTAAATTCATAAATGTGCAGTGCATCTAAATTTATACCACACAGCTGTTCGTTTTCAATTCAGAATGTGGCAATATTTATTTTAAAGTAGACAGTTGAAAATACTTTCAAGAAATGTTAACAATGCGTTTTGCCACTAGTTCGTTGTTTAATCTACCTGCATCTTATTAATATTGTTTCAATAAAAATTACATAGATATTTGAGATTGCTGAGACTTGGCCTCTTATAATAGTTTTTTTTATTAAAACACTGCTAAATTTGCTCTGCAGTTAGTAGATTTTCCAAGATTTAAATATGCTAAATATGTATCTCTAAAAAAATATTTCTATGTATAATAAAAATAAAATATAGGTACTTAAAAACAAGTTTATTTAAATAAAATTAATATTTACAAGCTAGATAAAAATTATCCCATAAAAAAGACTTAACAAAAATAGTGTATGTTAGAATAATATTAAAGTTTGCAAAGATCAATCAATCACACGATTTGAAGAACTAAAAAGCATTAAAAGGTGTCATACCTTTTAATCCGTTATTGTTTTAATTTAAAAAGCACTGGAAAATTTTAAATTGAAAAGAAAAAAAGACAGCGAAAATTTTAACGATCATAAATTGATTAATAATGAGGTTTTTGATGCCTTACAGAAATAATAACCCTAAGAAAATACTGGCTGGTTCTGCATAACTCTCGAAAGAACATCTGATTGTTTTTTTACATATGGCGAGTGTTGCCAAATCCGCCATGGCCGGATTGTGAAGCTCCCTTGTTGAAGCCCATTTGAAGGTTCAGCTCGGAGTTGTGTGCCTTGAGCTGTTCCTCTGTGAATGTGCGCTCGTTCTTCTCCGCCATTTTGGGTCCTAGTTGCGGACCGGTCCATTCAGGGTGTTTTTGGGTCTGGAAAGTTCAATCAATTCATCAGTTTCACAAAACCAACGTTTAGGAACACAGATTTTCTCATAAAATTATAAGTCTTCCCCATACCTACAAACTATGGAATAAGCTTCCTTCTGATGTTTACCCGCTTGATTACGACATTGGTCGCTTCAAGTTTTTTTTTTCATAAATTACTTCAGGGTAGGCAGCGCACCGACAAAACCCCCGGTGTTGCCGGTGTCTATAAGCGAAGGTGACTACTTTACATCAGGTGGACCGTATGCTAGATTGCCTATTAGTTTCATTAAAAAAAGGAAATAATATCTACACCTCTATCTGTAACTAGTTGAACCAGCACATTACTTATATTATATTAGAAATGGATACGGCGCTTCACTTTGATCTTCCTTGACTTTAGTAGGTACTCGCATAACTTGGTCAGACTAAGAAGCTCATCTTAGAATCTAATCGATAGAGTAACACAAACGCACAGTTCATACTTACAATTCTTCCTAAAGAGTACAGGCAGAGTGTGACTTGAGGAATGTTGCGCCTTTCGAAAAGATCAGCAGTTTGGAAGATTTCTTCTTCTGGGACTCCATATTTCTTAATTGCTGCTTGGAACCTGAAACACAAGGACAAGGAAAGTTAGTTAAAATGTATTATAGTTTGACTTTTTCAATAGTTTGCTTGTTTTGGTCAAAGTTGTATTTTCTCACAACTTCTCAAAAAGATCAAATTTATTATTAGTATCTTCAGATTCGAAAGATAAAATACCTTTGGATGTTCTCCATAAGTTGGAAGTTGGTTCCTCTCTCCTGAATCTTCTTGACTGATCCAGGTGACAGCTTGTTGATCAGCTTGCATAGAACCACTCCATTCTTGAGGATATCTTCGTAGTCACCTCCTGGGAGAGGTTCGCCGGTCACCTCCGCGATCCAGTTCAGGACCTCCTGTTCTTGTTCCTTGTTTCTTGGCTAAATTAAAAGAACTATAATCAGTAACATAATAGATAAGGAACTTATAAGATTATAAATCCAAATACAGGTCTAGCAGCTAGACCGTATATTCGGACTTGTTTGTCGTACCTAGTTCAGATCAGCTAGAGTCTAGCTGATCTGAACTGGTTACTAGATTTCTGTGAACTCACATTAAGTACGTAAAATCCAAAAAAAGCATGATGGTCAAGTCAACCGAATTGCAGATATTCAACATCCTAAGCAAAATGTTTTTAAAGTTAACTTAGTTCTTCTAAGGGCGTCTTCAACTATCAGCAGATAAGTGGCAGGTCGATAAGCGGGTGTAATAATAAAGAAATAGTATGAAAACATCTGTAAAAAGCTTCGCAAAGTATACCAACCACTTAATCTGTTGTTGGTGGAAAGATAAAAATAGATAGACTGAGACCAGTCAAAATGCTCTCAGCGTCGAGCGAATGAACGCCTACAAAACATATGTTTACAGAAAGCCGTAATGTGTTTTGCCGTTGTGTATTTTACGATACATTAAATCGGAATTAGAAATCAAAAGAATACACATAAAATAAAACAACACAAACTAACTAGGTGAATACTAATACTAGTTGTTGGGCAAAGATTAGGAATTTATTAAAAGGATAAAATATTTGGGGATCTTTATGAAGTACCTACATTTTGCAGCCAGCATCTTAGGGAAGCTTCCGTCTGATAGTGATTTGGATATTTGGATATTTGGATATTTGGATATTGGATGAGGTATTCTTTTGATCGTTTGTCTTTAGATAAATCAACTGCTGCATTTATATTTGTGTATCTACTTCCTACTTGTATTCATTGTATTATTATTTCCGAAACTAAATATTGCAATTCTTATCTAAATAAGAATCTTTGTTTTTTACATTTGCTATTTTCTTTCCACAGTTAG
Source organism: Operophtera brumata (assembly GCA_932527175.1). Taxonomy (NCBI): domain Eukaryota; kingdom Metazoa; phylum Arthropoda; class Insecta; order Lepidoptera; family Geometridae; genus Operophtera; species Operophtera brumata. Next base: position 15,135,591 of record OW052239.1, on the reverse strand, counting down.
CAAAGATAACAAAGTTCATTGAACTTTTTAGACTTGTAGACATAGGTAGCCCTAAGGTGACAATCCTATGAATTTTAAATATCATCTGTCTGTAGTAAGACAGCTGACACATCTTGTTAATCAACGTGAAAGTCTTAAAAATATAGTAGCATGCAATTCTTGAACATGGGCCATAAAACAGTAACTCCAGTGCCAAGTCGTTATGAGCAGCTTCCAGCATCACCGAAAATAACGTGCTAACACACAGAGTATCATGGTAGTCAGGACACCGTCAGCGGTGTTGATGAGATGTGATATGATATACTATAGAGGACGGATTCAAACTGGATTGTAGCTTATTTTTAGTAGATCAGTCTTAAACTTATTGGTTAACTAGTGACCGCCCGTGGCTTCGCTCACGTTTTGATAGGATAAAAACTAGCCTATAATATGATCCAGGTCATAGTCTATCTATACACCAAATTTTATTGAAATCGCTTTAGCTTTTTGGACGTTATTGAGTAACATACAAACATCCAACCATTACTTGACATTACCATGCTACTAATAAACTCCTTCCTTAAGGATAAATACTAAATGCTTCGCGTAGTTACACCATGTTTTGTCTCTTTCGGTCGAATTTGATAATGCTTTTCAATGCAAACGACAAAACACTGAGCAACTATACCATAGATAATATACCATGTTACACAATTCGTGGGATTGTTTATAAGTTCGAAAATAGGCATCAATATGTAGTAAGCAGATAACCTTTGTTAGACAAAGCTTGGCTTGAAATGGCTTGTAAAACGTGTTTTTCCTGATAAAATTAAATTTTCACTTTTTCCAGCATCTTCGGGACGCTTCCGTCTGGTAGTGATTTGGATTAGTTGAGCTACCTTTAGATCGTTAGCAGCAGTCTTCAGGTAGCAGAGCTGTTTCATATTTATTTTTTAAATTTTGTGCATACCTACTATATTAGTTTCTTTCTGTAAATAAATCTATTTCTATACTTTTCACTAGATTTCCTGATATTTTGTCGAGGAGCTGTTTATTAATAACAAATGTATAATGTATGGAAGTTCTAGTTAATGAGATATTGGTTTGGAAACACCAAAATACGTGAAATCGGATACGATGAACGAGTGTTTGTTTAGATAGGTATATTTGATATGACAGTGGAAGTTTGACCTAAACCAATGGACAGTTAATATTGTTCTGATATCGACTATCTTGCGGTAGAAGGTACATATAAAACTCGATAGTGTTTATATGTAACAGCTGTGTACGATTCCTATGACTGAATCCAAATGCATTGACGTCATTTGCCAGACACCTTCGATCAGTTACGCGGTGTTTTGTCTTTTGCATTGACAAGCAGTTTCAAATTCGATCGAAAGAGACAGAACATGGAGAAACTATTTTATGGATATCCAGCGTTTAATAATTGCACGGTAAAAGATTAACGGTCGCACACTGCGGCCTCAATTTCCATAGTAAAAATACATAAAAATGTTTACCAAAGAACCATTCAATGACAATTTAAGTTAAATGTCGTGTCTGAGTATATACCTACATAGATTTGTTGTCGAAAGCCGACAAGTATTTTATATTTGTACCTACTATATTTTAATAGAGTCATTTCTTTAATCATTAAGACCAAATGACAGCTTCAGTTATTTTTTCTAGGCTCTAACAGTGCTACAAATAATCCCGGACTATATCCGGAAATAAAGATACACCGTGTTTTGTCTCTTTCGATCAAATTTGTAACTGCCTATCAATGCAAAAGACAAAACACTATGTAACTACTAGTATTCCAAGGACAATCTGAGCGTTTTAGTACCACGATAATTTTGCTGTTATGTATGATCAAATACTAATTTAAAGTTGTATTAGTGTTTTATATATGTACTGTGTTATTCTAATTATAGTGTGTTATATTTATGATCATACACATTGAGCTTTTATAAACCCTGAATGAACATAATTACAAGCATGATCCAAGCTCTTAGATGTATCTCAAGATGCATCATTACACCTAGCTAGTTCAGTAAGAACCTATATAATTATTGAACCCTGGCTATTCTTCTACAAATTAAAATGTTGTTTAGAATCACTGTAATTTGATCAATTAATTCAATGTAATTTCCTGCCACAACAATTAAATAAGTAATCATTATTCACATATGAATATAAATGAGATATTAGCGAGTATAATTCGTTTATAATGCACTTTGAAGCAGAGATCGTTAAATAAGCAATTAGTATTAAAATTATCCGTATCTTACAGCCATAATTTATCACAATATTTGACACTTGGTCCGGGCAGGTTATCACCGTGGTATCAACAAGTGAACTGAGGACTAGGATCCGCCCGCCCAAGACGAGGCTGCGCGGGGCGGGTGGCTACTTCTGTTGACTGTAACATAGCTAGATGTAAAGAGCAGGTTCACTGATACGAGTGTGACATTTTGTCTGACCATTCAGGTCTAGTGGGAGTGACCCTGACTTCCAATTCTGTGTTCCCGATGGGTCATGGTTTCAAACCCGGGATTTCAAACCCGGGATGAAATCACCTTTTTTCCACTCAAATTGATGTGCGCAACACATGCTCTTAAACGGTGAAGGAAAACATTGTGGGGAAACCGGCATGTTCTAGAACCAAATATTCGAAGTCATGTGCATAAAATAAATAAATAAATAATGTTGGACAGTTCACACAACATTATCTAGCCCCAAGCTAAGCAGAGCTTGTGTTATGGGTACTAGATAACTGATATACTTAATACAATATATTACATAGATAGATATTTTTTATTATACACAGAAAATACCCAGAACACCCTGAACAAATATCTGCGATCGCACAAATATTTATTCCGAGGCGGGAATCGAACCCGCAACCTCCTGCGTCGCAGGCCAAGCTTCGCCCGCCGTGCCACAGAGGTCGTCTAAAAATGAAAAAAGGAAGATAAAAGGAGTCTATAAGAGGCGCACTGATTTCACCACCCTGGTGTTTTCACCATTGGTCACTAAGCCCTTTCACGACCGCTATAGCTACCAGAAGCTGGTCACTGACTTAAGAGTAGGTGACTAAGAAGTTGTAGAAAAAAACTACCCAACATATTAAAACTTTTTAGCCACCATCTATCGCGTGATTTTAAATTTACTCCATACCATAGATCAATCATTAATGAAGCATTACTAATTATCTCCTAGCAAATAACAGCATGGTATGCATCAGAATAGACTAATGAATAATGGCTTCTGTAACCTAACCGAATGCAATAGTATGTGCTCTCATGAATACAAGATGAGCTTTGACGGACAAGTACCAGTTACGACCTAAAGTGCGTGCAAAAACTCTCAACCTTTTTGACGCGGCGGGCGAGTAGCCGACTGAGATGCGAAAGGTTGCTGGTTCGATTCCCGCTGCGGGACAAATCTTTGTATGATCTGCAAATATTTGTTTCGGGTCAAGGTGTTGTGGTACTACGGTACTCGTAGTTCCTGATACCCACGACACACCCCTGTGGTGTGTCCCCATCCTAGGGTGGGATCAGGACTATGTCTGTGACTGGTGCGTGTTATCTCCAAGATGTAGCAGTCAACATAGTTTCATCCAGTATGGAATAATCTCTAGCCAACAAAAAAAAATTTTGACTGGCTTTATATGAAGTTTTCCGAGTTTAAAACCCGTAGTTTCGAGATATTAATGTTACCAGCTAGGGTTCGGGTTAAAACAATCAACCTAAACACCTATTCGTATATTCGTCAACAGATGGCGCGACGAGGTTCTAAATGCGTTTATAGTTCCACCAACTTATCTGTTCAGTTGACAGAGTCGCTAGTGGAGCCATTTTGCTATGGTCATTAAGCAATTTCCCAAAAAAATGGGAGTTAAAATACAGGATCGAGTCGTGTAGAACTATAGAAAAGGTTAAAGTATAAAAGTATTAGTTTTTGTAGTGTAAGTTTTGTGTATAAATTCCTATCGGCTTTAGTTCCTTTTTTATCCACCTGAACAGATAAGTTTGGTTGCACTGTACGCGTCAGCCGGCGAAACATTAAAATATAGATGTCCAGACGGATTTATAGGAGGCTTATGTCCAGCAGTGGACTTATACAAGCCAATGATGATGATGATAGATAATGTAGTTTTTCATTTGTAATTTTTTCATTAACAAAAACCATTTAGGAACCTTTTTTGAACCCAATTGTTACTTTTAATTACCTACATTGCTTTTCCGGTTAAACTTGCGTTGATATTATTAGAGTTTGTGAACCAAGGTTTTGAGCATGTTTGAAGCGTGGAGGCCTTCCGTGTCGAACACACGCATGAATAACACTCATACATGACTAAGGAGACATGATAACATGATGGCATGACTAACATCTAAAGGAGGTGGGCAGCCGCTGACCTAGGTCAAAAATAAATGAACCAGGGGCCACTACTTCATGGAAGTAATTAGTAGGTACGGTTCTAAATATTGTTTTATGTCCAATTTATAAAAAACTTTTATATTTTTAGAAGTTGGGAAGCAAAAGTTGTATATCTAAATAATTCAATAAATCAACTCATTGCATTTGCAAAAAACAACACGCAAACAAGCTTCATTACCTTCACACATCTTCTACGCAAGAAATTAAATTAGCTTTTACATAAGGTATCTTAACATACCTATATTATCAATAACCAAAAGTATATCAACTGTACGATACATTAGTCAAAAAATTAGTTAAAAGTTAAAAGTTAGTTAAAAGTTAGTTGGGTCAAACGTTGTATGGGGAGTTGCCCATGTTCTTTCTCGAAACCTTGGGTTGTATACTCGAATAGTACCAACGTAAGATTAACCGGCAAATCAATTTATATAAGGAAGTTTTTTTATTAGAAAAATCCAGCCGTCCTCTTTCAGCTATGAAGGAAAACTGTAGTGTGCCTACGAATATAACGCGTCGTCATTTTTATTTACATCTTCCGCTAACGTCAATTTTCCACCGGAAATCAGCGGTAAATTCTTCTAATGAATGAATGTGTTTTCTTTTCATTCATTGTGACGTGAGTCGCTGTGTCAATAAGATGTGGGTGGCATTTCCTTCATTCACTGGAAGTCAGGATCTCTCGTGATCGTAGCATTGGTGCTAAATAATCAAGTGGTTGCTGATGCCATACCCTGGTGTATAATTCCTTAGTCGGCTTTTACCTACGATATCCACAGCAGGAAACGGATTGGTCTATTCTAATGCTGGACACACCACATTAAATACTAGATATAAATTCCGTCAGCCTACTCAGTCACTTCAGTTCGTAATAAACATTTCAGTTCTACTTTTACTTATAATGCGAACTGCTAGAGGAATATACTGCCGCCTTCCCTGAAAATTATAATCTGGGTCTCTTCAAGGATAGAGTGAATAGGTGCCTTGTAGACCTTTGTCCGTCATCTTCGGCCACATCGTCACTTACCAACAGGTGAGATAGTGGTCAAACAAAGGTATGTCAAAGTGAAAAAAAAAATAGCCTGCTAGATAAATAAATAAAATAAATAATGCTGGACAGTTCACACAATATTATCTAGCCCCAAGCTAAGCAGAGCTTGTGTTATGGGTACTACATAACTGATATACTTAATACAATATATTACATAGATAGATATTTTTTTTATCATACATAGAAAATACCAGAACACCCTGAACAAATATCTGCGATTGCACAAATATTTGTTCAGAGGCGGGAATCGAACCCGAAAGTGTTTATCAATCTATCTATCTTTATGTCTTAGGGTGGCGGGCGCAGTGCAATGCCACATAGGGTGCGTCCTAGGAGGACGTGACCTATGTGATAATGCACTGTTCATATAGGCAGAGAGTACCGCTTAACATCAGGTGGGCTATCTCCTTGATCTGTCATTACAAGATGTATAAAAAAAACTCTAGGCTCTCTTATATATTAGGTCAAAACTCATAGTTTCTGCTAGTTATGACCGCAGTATAAATTATATAACAAGTAATATGACACAATATTCTTGTGTAGGAATGTGGACTGAAGACTCGTGTACAATTGACTGCGAAGCTGTAGTAGACCCACCAACCCGGGTGGCGATCCCGTACCCACCAAATTTTCGCAAATTTTTGTTTATGGTTACTTATCACTAATGTGATTCAACTGTAAGGCAGAGTCCGAACGACCAAACAAATTCGACCTTTTGAGAAACTCTCTTATCTCTGTCCGATATACGGAGAAAAATACTTTATTTTACTCTTATTCTATAAGTACCTACATGAAGTATAAGGCTAATAATTCATAATTATAATAAAAATAATAATAATTTGGTATAATTTGCTTTGCTCTACGCAAACAGAATAAAGGTTTTATTTGAACGGGCTCGGATTATATTTTGCCATACCTAATTAGTTTTTTTTTTTTTTACATTCATAGGCCTTTGTTTGGCCACGATCTCACCTGTTGGTAAGTGACGATGTGACTGAAGATGGAGCACAACGGTCTAGAAGGCACCTATTCACTCTAGTCTTGAAGAGACCCAGATAATAGTTTTCAGGAAAAACAGACGTGTATTCCACTCCTTAGCAGTTCGCATTATAAAGCAAAATAAAGCAAAAAGCTAGGTATTTAGCAAAAATTCTGTCATCGTTTAGAGTAAATTTACTGAATTCCTTCACTAATACTAAAATAGAACCAATGAAGTAACACCGCTTTACAGTTTTACATAAACACTACAAATGTTTGTTTGGATTATTCGAATGAGCTTCGAGAAGGAAAAATGGCGGCCATGGCGTCAGTCTATCAGTCTATAAATAAAAGGATAATCTCCAGAACAGCTGCGGGATCTTATATAATGTTAATAGGTAATGGGTGCACTGGCTTCATTCTAACATTGGTTGGTTACCCAACAGATGAGAGAGCTATTTTGATACTGTGTAGTACTCGTAGCATCAACAGCCCTTGTAGTATCGAGTAGAAAAATAGTTTTTTTTTATAAAACACTGTAGTTCTTTGGCTGCAACCGATTTGATAAAAACGGGTACAGAACTATGCAGACTTATATGCCCGTTTACACTAAACATAAGGTTAGGCTTGTGTTAGATACACCTAAGCCTAAGAACAGCCTAGCTTAAGTGGACGAAGGAATGGCTTAGAGTTAGTGCAAGCAAATTTATCGTTAGGAGTAGTGTAAACAAGTTAGGAAATAACGTAGGCGATTCTTATAAAGGTGATTCTAGTAATAAGGTAGAACATAAGTGGACTTCACCTAGTTTAAACAATTTTCCTTCACCTTTATACAATGTTCTGACAAATAAAATTATCTTATCTTATGTTTAGTGCAAACGGGTGTAACTCTAACATGGATCGCCCCTACTAGGTTTTTTTTTTTTATACTACGCGAATGACGGAACATGCAGATGGCCCACCTGATGTTAAGCGGTAACCTCTGCCTATGAACAGTGCATTACCTCATAGGTCACGTCCACCTAGGACGCGCCCTATGTGGCATTGCACTGCACCCGCCACCCTGAGACACAAAAAAGCCACCGGTAGATTTTTTGTGAAAGTTTTCGTCCGGGGAAATACTACCACCATACCAATTTCTGCCGCAAAGCAGTAGTGCTCGCATTGCTGTGTTCCGGTTTGAAGGGTAAGGGTGCCGGTGAAATTACAGGCACATGAGACTTTTCATCTTTATGTCTCAGGGTGGCGGGTGCAGTGCAATGCCACATAGAGCGCGTCCTAGGTGGACGTCTACTACTAAAAAACTAGTACGTTTGAACGTCTTACTATACGTCATAATTATGTTAGTTTGTTTATAATGTATTCTTACTAACCATATATCTTAATAAATTTTATTTCAAGGGGATTCTGGTGAACTGATGAGTTCACTGGGATCCCTTGGTGGGTCGGGTTAGGGGATCCTGGTGGTCTTACTCGTGTGGATAGACAATATGTATGTTACTAAACCAATGATCCTTGTTGATTGAAGAAATAAATGAAATATATACAGCTAATACTACTGGAGTAGCGGACCAGAGTGGATCGTGGACTATCGTAGAATACTCGTCTCTTTTGTAGGTCCGATTAAAAAACTGACACTTTTTGTGACTACAGGGGGCAGAAGACGTTAGGATGGCGTTAGTTGACTACTGAATAATGCAGAGTTCGAAATAGCTCTTTGAATAACAATAGTATTGTTTTGGCAGACCACAGGACTATAATTTATCTTGTGTTAATAAATTAGTAATTTAGATTCAAGACGTGGTTTGGTTGATTCTAAAATAACAAATTTATTGCTGCAAATTGACTTTATTTATTACCTTCGAGTCCAAAAGGTTCAGTAATGCTTTAAAATAGTTTTACATTCACAATCTTTATAAGTTAGGTAATTTTTAATACGGAAAAATACAAGTTTTTAAAATGTAGGTACCATTTTGTAAGCGTAATTACCTACATTTGTTAACAAACATTAAAAATATTATAATTTTGAGATGTTAATGAGACTGCATGATATATTTGCAATTATAATAAAAAAGTAATTAACTTATAATTCTTACCTGAATGAAGCAGGTAAAATAAAATAAAATAATATCTCTAGGTATTTATAGAAGACGAAAACATATCAATAACACCTCCACAGTCACATACATATTCCTGATCCCACACTAGGATTCCCTCTATCCTGGGTATCAGGAACTAAGAGACAAATATTTATAGATCATACAAACATTTGTCCTGCAGCGGCACTCGAACCCGCAACCTCTCGCATCTCAACCGGCTACAGGCCTGCCGCACCACAGAGGTCGTCGAAAGCAACCTCCAACCTCCTATATCTCAAGTTCTAACATACATACATACATACATAGACACACGCCTTTTTCTTCGAAGGAGTAGGCATCAGAGCCTCAATGGGTCTCTTTTCACTGTGGGTTGCACTTGCACCATCGTGGAAAGTTCTAACAAACGGGTGAAAAGTGATTTTCAAAATAATGTAGGTAATTTATAACGACAGTTTGTAGCTTAAAATTATTTTTGCAAGTTCTTAGGTTCCAAGTGAAGTCACGGGAAGACGATGTTTTGTCAAAACAAAAAAACACATTTAACAAAATTTAAAAAATACTCCTCTTGACTCGCACAAAAACCATATCTACAAAAAAAGGATATAATCCATTTCCTTCAAGGAAATCCTCACCATGAAATCCATGTCATAACATCAGTCTATCTGTACACTTTGGTCGAAGATCTGTACTACATATAGGTATTTTACCCATTATATTAACAACTAGCAGCGCCCCGCGGTTTCACCCGCGTAAGTCTCGATCCCGTGGGAATATCAGGATAAAAATGTACCTGTGTGTTATTCCGGGAATCCAGTGATCTCCATTCCAAATTTTATGCAAATCCGTCCAGCCGTTACAGCGTGAAGAAGTAACAAACACACTCACACACACACAAACTTTCGCATTTATAATACAAGCAGCGCCCCGCGGTTTCACCCGCGTAAGTCTCGATCCCGTGGGAATATCAGGATAAAAATGTACCTGTGTGTTATTCCGGGAATCCAGTGATCTCCATTCCAAATTTTATGCAAATCCGTCCAGCCGTTACAGCGTGAAGAAGTAACAAACACACTCACACACACACAAACTTTCGCATTTATAATACAAGCAGTGCCCCGCGGTTTCACCCGCGTAAGTCTCGATCCCGTGGGAATATCGGGATAAAAATGTGCCTATGTGTTATTCCGGGAGTCCAGCTATCTCCATTCCAAATTTCATCCAAATCTATCCAGTAGTTTTTACGTGAAAGAGTAAGTAGGAAGTAGGATAGGTAAGGACAGGGCGGATGACGTGTAAAATGACTTCTAACTTTCGGTTTCAAAACCGCATGCTAGACACCAACGACAACCGTCTATGATTTAGTTCGCACGCGATCGGTTGAGTTGAGTTTGATGTTATGACAAAATGCAAAAATGTTGTTGTTGGACCGTATCTTGTCATTTAAATCTATTTATTTACCACCTGCCTAATCCTGAAAAAACAAAAAATAACTACTAACTATATCTCATCCGGGGGCACGGCAGTTCCCATGCTAAGACAAACAAACATTTGCTTATCAGTAAAATACACGGTATACGTAGGTACCTCTATTTTTGGGTGAAAGACTATTTAAATCACGAATATTCACGAAATATCTAAATTATTACTTACTTAGTTTAGCGTTTACTATTACAAATTAAACTATCATGGTTATGTCAATACACCAGAATCAAGACCACCTGCAGGGTCTTCTCAATCTGCTACCAGTGAGGAGTTGTTTTGGACATATAGCTCGAAGACAGCCAGATAACCTTAAAAACTGTAATGGGAAAAGTTGGATGGAAAAAGACCAAGAGAGAGAAAGGATTTGCAAATATTTGTTCCGGGTCTGCGTGTAATGGTACCATGGTACTCGTAGTTCCTGATACCCACGACACAGGGTATCCTAGTGTGAGATCAGGACTACGTATGTGACTGTTGGGTGTTATGTTATGTATATCTCTATACTTTTTGGTATTTGAGACACGAATTTGTACTTATATAAATCGGACTAGTGTGTGAAACACATTTCTATATTACCTTACCTGCTCCTTTCATAGGTGAGTGACCTATGGACCTGGATGGAAAAGGTAATGACGCAAAATAAAAATTCAACTCAAAAACCCAATTTATGATAGGATACTTTTTTTAATAAATCAAACACTTTACCGAGCTAGCGCTCTTTAAATCATCCAGCAACAAATTATCCAATAAATGTATCGTCAAATTCCTAAGTAGCTAAATTAGCTATCTGATATGGAAGCCCTTGCCTTAATCCCAAAATACAAAAAAGTAAAGTAGTATAACATGAACTTTTATTTGTTCTTACACTTCGGTAGCTTCCCATTGTAAGTATGAAACAGAAAATTAAAATAACAACAAAAAACTAGTTAATTTAAGATATTATTTAATGCCTCTTATATATTATTTTAGTATGCAGTTGGTACGTACAGCATTCATACATACATAGACGCACGCCTTTTTCCCCGAAGGTGTAGGCAGAACCTCAATGGGCCTCTTTTCACAGTGGGTTGCACCATCGTGGATATAGACGTGACAAGTGGTGAGCTCATCGCCGCCATTGCTTCCCATGACTGACTCGGCTAACGCTTTCTTCCATAGTATCCTAGCAGCCAGGACTAACTGACAGAACTCTTATTACCAACGAATCTTATCAATAATTCCGGGTTATCCCTTTAGTCGGCTTTCACGACATCCACGGGAGGAGACGGAGGGGTCTATTTTCAGGTCGTATTCATTCCGTATTTCGTATTCGAATTAGGGTCTATTCTTGTAGGTATATATATTTATATAGCGGTATACCGTATATTATTTTAGTATGTTAGTTGGTACCTAACGTACTGAATAAATAATTATTACAGATTATATCCTCCTTGATTTTTTTTAACAGATTCCATCCTCAGATCTACTGCTTCAGCCAGGAGATTCCAGCCTGATTTTTGACTCATCTTAAATTCTTCTTGACACTGGATATTTTCAGCATTATTTTTCACCGCGCACATAAAATGTTCCACCCACAGTGAGTCAATAAATTGTTTTCACATCATAGCACTATACTTATTTACTTCGATGGCATGATTCACTATGCAAGCGACATTGTATCTATAATTAAACAATAAAAAAAATAACAATGCCGGACTTGTATTCACAACTAAAGTATAAAATAGCGCGGAACACACAATTGTCGTGAAAATCATTTTCGAAATGCGCAGGACTTTTCAATGCGTCCGTTTTCATAACACGCTTGCGACAAATAAAAAAATAAGCGAGTGTTTTTAAATGGTAGAATGTGAAACAATGACTGATAAGGTCTGTACCTGGCTTGTCCTTTTGCTTGACATTGCAAAGACAATCACCCTCTGGTTCCTTCTTTAAGGTGCATGCATGCACTATTTTTATCGGGAGCTACTGTTTTGCTGTATGCCCCAGGATATGTATATTATGTATGTATGTAAAGGAACTGAGTCATTCTACACATCGAGAACAACTTGTGTTCTACGACTGTTGAATTCATTTTAGATTTAGATGGCTGATTTAGTTACCTTGAATTAAGAATTTGTACCTTTATATTTTGTCCAACTGCTGTGAATTTTTTCACATATCAAAAAACAACCGTTTAGCTATTAGCAGGGAGGGACCGATACAAAAATTTGCACTTTAAAAGCTGATTTCAGAGTGTTACAAAGCAAATACCTGCTTAGCATAGGTGGACGTGACATATGAGGTTAATGCGCTGTTAAAGGCAGAGGTTACTGGGCCATCTGCTTGTTCCATCATTCAAATAGCAAAAAAAAAACAGTTTGTAAATTAAAAAAATATCAAGTAAATCTACCAATCCAAGTATCAAGTAAATATCAAGTATCTTGGGACCTTCGACTTTGTACTAGGTACCTGGGATTTATAGGTGATAACGTACAGCTTGAACCAAACCACCACCAGCCAGCTTGCTTGTTTGTTTGTTGCGTGTCTTCATACCTACTTCATACAAAAATATTGACACGTCATGGTAAATACCGTAGAAAATGTAATCACTATAAACAAAATTACTGACAAAGCTGATGGCCCACCTGATGATTAAGCTGATACTTAAGCGGTAACCTCTGCCTATGAACAGTGCATTACCTAATAGGTCACGTCCACCTAGGACGCACCCTATGTGGAATTGCACCGCACCCGCCACCCTGAAACATAAAGATGAAAGTCTCATGTGCCTGTAATTTCACCGAGAACCTTACCCTTCAAACCGGAGCACAGCAAAATTTAAGCAAAAATTCAGCGAAAATTCAGTGGAATTTTGATCATAGTCTCTTATTACCTACGCATACCCATTCAGACTTACGATACCCAACGACTACCCTTAAAATGGCCGATGGGACTTAATTATAATTGTTATTTAAACACAGACTTTTCTTCTTAAATATACTCAAAAAAAACGACCCAGTCGTTGAATATAATGAAGTCGTGTCTAATAACCGCGTTACCATAAAAACTTGAATTATCCTTGGAATAGTGGCAGTGTTTTGTCTTTTGCATTGACAAGCAGTTTCAAATACGATCGGAAGAGACAAACAACGGTGTAACTATTTCAGAGATATTCAGCGGTTATTGGTATCATGATAAGAATGTATAAACATCTATTAGTTAGGCAATACTAGAGCAGAGAGAAGCACAAAGGCTTTTTGCAAAAGGAATATGTATCGGAGAAGCATTAATATATAGAAAAAGTCACAGGCTCAATATTATTGCAATGAATTAAGACCATGACCGTTTTGAAGGCTGCCTTGTTATTCACATACTTAGATATAATGTCAGCCCGACTATGTAGTAGTAGTAATGTTACTACTTTTAGGATAGAACCGTGGGACATCAATTGAAGATTTCAATAATTATTTATAAAGGAAACAATAACAAGTTATGACTAGTATCATCATACCGTAAAAAGTGAAATAGTCTTCAGTATTGGACATTCAACGACCGATAATGATGATTATTAACGGGTACAGTCTTCGATAAAATATATCGAAGGGTACAGTCGTTAAGTACATATATTTTTAATTAAAAATATTATCACGGTCTCACATTTATAAGGTGACCTCTAGGTACATAGACGTTACTTAACTAGTTACTACCAGGAATTAGTTAGCTAACTAACTCCTGGAAGTAACTAACAGGGTCTAAAGGTTGAACTGAAACGTTTAGTGCGAATAGAGGGTATACTGATGAGGTAAGGGGTGGTACCGAGCCGTGCGCCTGCTCGTCCTATGATGAAAAGGAGATGGTGGGATCAGATCATGAAGTGGGAGCATTCCCCGAAATGTAATATGATAAGATATGCAAGATAATGAATGACTACCATTACCTTTTATAACCAACAAACTCAAAGCCATTGGCTATAAAGTGTGCTTAACACCTACGTTAATTGTTAATCATTTTCTTGTAATTCTTATCCTAGTAGTTTTGTTTTTCTTCATTACCATTTTTTGCCAATAAGTACCTACTATTTTTTATATTGTATATTTTTTTTATTTTTGTTCAAACTACTGCTAAATTAATATATTTTTATTGTTAATTGTTATTGATTGTATCATTCATTGTATCATGATACACGTCTGCTATTTTTGATGTTTCTCTTGGTTAGAAAAAGGCTCTAACGGAAGACCAGCGCAGGTTGTTTACAACCTGCATATGCTGAGTTAGAGACCTTTTTGTAACAGCAAATCTAACTGTAATTTTATGTATTTTCATGTTATTTTTGTTTATATCTGTGTTCTTACAAATTAAAAATATTCTATTCTATTCTATTCTTATTTTATTGTTCTATTTACGACAACTGCCATCTTTTTAAATTTTCAGTGTGCTGGTAAACGTGAGCCTGAGAAGGAACTGGAAGCGAAGGCATGGATAGAAGCGGTCATCGGCGAGCGGTTTCCGTCCGACCTTCCGTTCGAGCTGGCTCTCCGCGACGGCATCATACTCTGCAAGCTGATGAACAGGCTGCAGCCTGGCATCATCACGAAGGTCAACATCTCTGGAGGCGATTATAAGTTCATGGATAATATTAATCAGTAAGTTTTTTATTTTGTTTATTGATGACTAGAAACTCGCCCTGGCTTCGCACGGGTAATGTCGGGATCCCCCCTCCCTCCCTATCCCCTTCCCAACCCCCCATCTAACCACACACCAGATACAAAAAATTTAGGTAACTTTTTTACGCCTTGTGTTACATATTTACATTATTGGAGTTTTAGTTAGGATTCCTATTTTTTTTAAATAGTGTATAGCCTATATCACCCGGGGATAGTGTAACTTCCCAACAGTGAAATAATTTTTCAAATGGATTCAGTAGTTTCGGAGCCATTCAATGCAAACAAACAATCAAATCTTTCCTCTTTATAATTAGTACTAAGATAAGATAAGATAAGATAGTCAACAGTTTGACTGCCATCTCACCTGATTGATGGTACCTACCTAAATCTCGATGCGGTCTAAGATGGAGATAGAGATTTAGGGTGGGATTTATATACAAAAGTAGGTATTTTCCCACTCAAAGCATATTGTGTAGATCAGAGCAACACGCGTAAAATTTTCTTTCGATAAATTGCTGCCTCTTCCTGTTGTATCCCCTGCTCCAGTGTTAGTTGCTGAGCAGAGAGAGACGTATAAATTTGTCTTGACGTGTAGTGGAGGGTCGTCCACGTTATCATAGAATAATTCTACCATAAGCTAGTAATAGCGATATCCTATCCCAGTCGTAGGACCGTATAACGGCGATCGGTAAAAACCTATACGAGAAGTAATAACTAGCCGTGCTACTAATAAACTCGGAATATCCTTGGAATAGTAACACCGTGTTTTCCGTGTTCTCGATCGAATTTGAAAATACCTGTCTCTTCAAAAGACAAAACCTTAGAGCATTGCAGGCCTCCGTAGACAAAACACTGCAACGATTCCAAGTTAGAGCAATGTTGCTCTATTGATTTCTAGTCTAATCTGAGTTTTATAGTAATACGCGTAATACGGTACAAATCCAGTGTAGTGAGTGAGCCATCCATTTTATTCATTGTGATTGAGAGAAGAAAAGAGCTTCAACACGTTCGAAGCAAGGAGACACTCACACTCAGGTCGTGCAAAAATAAAAGAGCTAGCTACATTAATAGCGAAATATAGCGTGCACGTGTGAAAGAGGAAACAAGCTACAAAAACGCCGACCCAGCTGTAAATGGCAAACGAAACCATTCATAGTACAATAAAAGCAGTATCTACCGAGCCACGCTTGCTATACCTTATTCAATATCTCACTTCGAGTTGTCATTGTAAATAGAATGAACGATTCCTTCCATTGATAGAGATCATTGATTGATTTGTATGCACAGAAGCGCGTGCGCACCATGTAGGTTTCCAAACATGGCTTACAAAGGATTTAAAATACAATTTAGGAGTAACACTAGGTACAACACCTACACCTACTGTACAACATACAGCTTGCAATGATTTGCGATA
The DNA here is from genome assembly GCA_932527175.1 of Operophtera brumata. Lineage (NCBI taxonomy): Eukaryota > Metazoa > Arthropoda > Insecta > Lepidoptera > Geometridae > Operophtera > Operophtera brumata. The sequence continues at coordinate 15,119,502 of OW052239.1, read as the reverse complement.
CCCAGGCATCTGTTTATTTTAAGTCGATCATGTATACGTACTTAAAGAATTTTGGAATGTATCGTTGATTGACGTAAATAGATCGTAAGTACATTTATAAGTATTTTTCCTACCATTACGTATGCAGCAGGAAGGAAAACCTTTATTTCTGAAAATATTATGTACCTACAGTAATACCACGAGGACTCATACATAATAATACATAATATTACTGATGGAAACAGCAGTTTAATTCTATAAGTTTGGGTAATCCACAAATCAGACGACGCAGTGTCGGGAAGCCCATAACCCTCGATGGACCATGGACATTATAAAGGTCGCAGGAAGTCGATGGATGGAGGTGGCTCAGGAATGTTTATCGTGGCATTCTATGGGACTGGCCTATGGGACAACCTCTGTAGTACGTCGGGCGAGTAGCCGCCTGAGATGCGAAAGGTTGCGGGTTCGATTTCCTCAGCGGGACAAATCTTTGTACGATCTGCAAATATTTGTTCTGGGTCTGGGTGTTATGGTACCATGGTACTCGTAGTTTTTGATAACCACGACACAGGGAATCGTAGTGTGGGATCAGGACTATGTCTGTGACTGTAAGGTTTTATGTTATGTTATGTGCAGCAGTGGACTTAGATAAAAAAATCTTTAATGATAACCACACGGAAATACAAAAAATAAACAATTTTAAACTTAAGGCAATACAATAGGCAGCCTTAACGCTTATAGTAAAATCAGGTCAAGTCAACTCGCCAAGGCGGACAAAAATCACCCCTTCAAAAAGACCGCTGTAACTGCACCACATACCTAATTATGTGCTCTCTACAACGTTTAAAATGCGATCAAAATTCACTAGAAACATGAAAAAGCACAAAAAAAAGACAAAGTAAATGATGGGGTTTCTTTTCAAAAATGGCGGATTGTCTCTCAGACCCGGCTGCTGCCTGGTGGTAAGTATATATTTTTCGTTTGTGATATTACATAAACCCGTTTGACTGAATACTGACAGACAAAATTATCATTTGTCTGTTTAGCAAAATAAACTTTAAAAAAAACAGATTTCAGTTGGTTTTGAGCAGGCAGTTATCTCTAGTTAGGTTTATTCTTATAAGAAAACTTAAGTTACCATCTAGAGGCGTTGAACCAGGGATTTCATGACTCGAATTGAAATTACTTTATGCACCCAAATACTTCAAAGTAAATGTAGATCTACCAACTTATCTGTAGAATGAAATGTATTTAGATGATAGAAAACTACATACATTTCATTCTACAGAATAGTTGGTGGATCTGTACTTCGGGTCCTCGCTCAAAAAGTGTCCGAACCAAAAGAGAGACAAAACGCATAAAGAGGGTTTTTGACAAGTTATAGGTATATCCGTCCATTGCTGCTTGATTATTGAACAGTAGAAGGACTAGAGTGTGAACCGGTAGTGTATCGAACTCATTTGTAATTCGTGTGAATTTTACGTTCATAGTGTATGGAATGCTAAGTCCATCGTAGTGTTATTAGAATGTCTTTAGTGTTAGTAGAAGACGACCTCTGTGGCGCGGCGGGCGAAGGTTCGCCTGCGACGCAGGAGGTTGCGGGTTCGATTTCCCGCCTCGGAACAAATATTTGTACGATCTGCAGATATTTGTTCAGGATGTTCTAGTTATTGTCTATGTACCTATAATCAAAAATATCTATCTAATGTAATGTATTGTATTAAGTATATCAGTTATGTAGTACCCATAACACAAGCTCTGCTTAGCTTGGAGCTAGATAATATTGTGTGAACTGTCCAGCATTATTTATTTTATCACCGGTTCTTCTTATTCAATTATTTTCTACGTTAGATCGGTGCCCAGCTTGACGTTTGGTGGCCCTGAAGAGGGCCCACTGACCAGTGACGTACGAACCAGTGTGGTGAAAGGTTCAGTGCGTCTCGTATGATTCCATATTGCCATGCGTCATATTCGTATGACACGAATAACAAGGGTATATGTCGGTCGGCCGTGTGAAGGGCGCTAGGGCGATGGTCGGTGAATACCTTTGTGAGTCTAATGATCTCTCCTTATTAAATAAGCAAGCATAAATGGGTTTATATATACAGGAAGGTACCTGATAACAAACGGACATGGAGGAAAAGTACGTAGGTACATAGTACATGAAAAGGAAACATTATTTTAACTTTAAAAATAATGTCACCCAAATTACTTCAAAGTAAATGGCCTTTGCTGCTTGATTATTGAACACAAGAAGGACAAATAAATTCACAGATTTTTGAAAAAGCTTGCCTGAACCGGCATTCGAACAACTACAAGAACAATAAAATTAAGTTGTGGACTTAATTTTTAAGTCGCAGTGAAACGCCTGAACCAATTTTAATAATACATGTCTAATAACCATTGCTAGAAAACCTGCTTTCAAATAAAAAGAACCGCATTCAAATCGGTTCACCCGTTTAAGAGAACAATGTGCCATACAAAATTACTATATATTCTTAAGGGATTATCCGGACTTGTTGATACTTATATAAGTTTTTTTTTTGTTTTTCTTTGGTATAAGATTTCTCCTGGCTGCTAGCTTATTATAAAATGTGTTTTTACTGGAAGAAAGTGTTAAGTCAGTCGTGGGAAGCAATGGCGGCGATGAGCCACTTGTCACGTGTATATTCGACGATGGTGCAACCCACGGTGAAAAGACCATTGAGACTTTGCCTACCCCTTCGGGAAAAACGGCGTGTGTATATGTATGTATATATGTATTAGGTAATGGTCGTTGCTTCGATGCGTGAAAGGGAAAACCAAATAACTTAATATGGGAAATTCCATTTAGCTAAGTAACCTGCCGGCAAGCACAGAATATACGCAAGTAGGTTATTCCTCTCACTTTGGACGTCCGGCTGGAAATCCGTTCATTAACTTGGGCCTTGCGAGGGCAACGAAACTAAATTTTAAAAGTACAAACATTTCTGATTCACCGGTTTGCAAAAAGATACGTAAATAAAAAAATAAAAATAAAATATGTGTTAGGTCATAGTGTTTCATTATGCCAACAGAAGTCCACGGCTGGACATATTTTGTAAAATATGTAAAATGCCAAAATGCTGTAAAATGCTACGACGAACGGTCTTGAACCGCCTCCATCCACCAACTTCCGGCTAATTTTATAATGTCTTTGGTACATAGAGAGCGGGCTTTCCGCTTTTGCTTCGGCCTTTATTCCCCAACGGTTATCAGTTGAGAGCTGTCGATAATATTGGTTCTTTTTTTACTTTATTTTTTAACATTGATAGACCTTTGTTTTACCAAGATCTCACCTGTTGTACTTGTACTATTATTTATTCTGTGCCTGTTGCTAAGTGAAGATGTGGCCGACGATGGAGCACAAAGGTCTAGAAGGCACCTATTCACTCTAGCCTTGAAGAGACCCAGATTATAGTTTTCAGGAAAGACAGACGACGGAAGTGTACCTATTTCACTTCTTAGCAGTTCGCATTATAAAGGTTCTTCTACGGATCTCCTCATTTCGGATTATTTAACGTAGAGAAACTCCGAGCACAGCTCTCTCCATAGCCTGCAGCGCAACTCTGAGCTTTTCTATGCAGCCAACAGTTAGCGGCCATTCGTCTACTCTATTCGTGGACTCTGTAGACTCTATCGTTACCTATAGGTAAACTAATATAGTAGGTATACTATTATTATCTATATCTAAGTATATTACCTATTCATAACTGCAGTTGCAGCCCACACGATATGAATTGAATCTCTATAGTATCTTTAAAGACTCATTCAGATTCAATTTCGTTGCGCGGGCGCTGGGCAGCTTGCGCGGGCGCAGGGCAGCTTGCCAACAACTCAATAACATTTTACGCGCAAATCTCTCCTATCTTTATTTTGTGAAGGGTTTTATTTTATTTTCGTTATAAACAGATTGATTTATGTTAAGGGAATGCTCGATATATCAACATGCGGTTTTTTTATCATCATTTCGTAGGTACTCGTATGAGCTAAATTCGCGTCAGCTTAGAAGTAGGTAGTACCTATCACTATAGGTACCTACAAAATTGCTCTCTCGACTATCTGTAACAGTAGCAAGCTAATTTTATATATTTTTTAAAACCCTGACTGTTTTTATTGTCCATTATCATTGGAAAAAGGAACACTAAGAAATAATGATCTTGGTTCTTCTACGGATATCCTCACTTCGGATTATTTCATGTAGTGAAACTCCGGTTATATTTGCATTATAGTGTGCATTATATTTGCACACTATATGTATTTTGCACAGCGGTGTCTAGCACGCATAATATAAGCCCGCGAAGATAATTACTCTATTCACGACTAGATGTCGCCACAGGAAAAAATAGAAAGCACTATCAGCTGTCATTCCTTGCATTTTTCTTCCAAGAGCATTTTAGCGAGCTGATGATCCTGGAATAGAATTAGCTGTACCAATTTGCAAGAAACATAGCTAACGACCATCTCGCAAACACCACCTTTCATATAAAGAAAACCGTATCTAAATCGGTCAAACCTTTATGGAGATAAATGGGAACATTCGTTTGCACACACAAACACACAACTTCTCAGCCTAGCGCATAATAAAAAAATATAATATAAAAATAATAAATAATAAATATAATATATGTCCCCAAAAAATCAGCTCCAGCGAGAATCGAACCCGCATCTTTACCTGACCAATTCAGCCATGGATCGATTTGACCCTATCGTTTCAAACTCCCGCATATTGTAACGGGCAACTGCGGGACCCTACAATGCTAGTGGCCCGACACGCACTTGGCTGCTTTTTAATGACAATGTTGTTTCGTTCCAGATTCCAGAAAGCCTGCGTGAAGTACGGGGTGCCTGACGTGGACTTGTTCCAGACCACCGACCTGTGGGACCAGAAAAACATCGCTCTCGTCACATCGACCATCTTCGCTATTGGCAGGACGGTTAGTACCTACCTACACTTCTATAAACTATGAGGGAAATGGAGACACCCTATAGGTATAGGTTCCTATATGTATGTCGACCAGCTATAGGTACTATAAGACGGCAGCACGTGACCAGTTAAACACTGACTTCAGTAATAGCTGTAAAATAGAAGCAGGAATGAAAAGCCAAACAATTATAGGTATAGGATGGAAGCTACCATCAACCCCACCGTGAAACCTCCTGGTTTCGCACTGACGAGGCTAATGCTGGACAGTTCACACAACATTATCTAGCCCCAAGCTAAGCAAAGCTTGTGTTATGGGTACTAGATAACTGATTTACTTAATACAATACACTACATAGATATTTTTTATTATGCATAGAAAATACCCAGAACACCCTGAACAAATATCTGCGATTGCACAAATATTTGTTTTAAGGCGGGAATCAAACCCGCAACCTCCTGCGTCGCAGGCCAACCTTCACCCGTCGCGCCACAGAGGTCGTAAACTTTGGTAAACATTCCACCAATTTGAAAAGTCACGCAATACACTTCCTTTTTATTTCACTACACTTGTGTTCTATAGACGAGCTACATTGGTTAAAATGCCACTAAAATTACATATAATTACATAAAAACACTAGGAAATTAAAAAAAATAAAGTATAGACCGTTCACCGTAAGATGGCACCTGTGTTATACTCTCAGTCTGTGCCTTGGGAATAGTGCCAACTTCCGTGTTATGGAAGCCTGCATGGCTCTAAGGTAACCATAGAAAATTATATACTCCATGGCGGATGCCATCTTACGGTGAACGGTAGGTATGTAGTTATACCTAGACGACGTGTCTGTTCGAAAATGGCGGTAAGAGACCCAGGCATCTATTATCAGGTAGATACATACAAACCCCTATTCTACTTGTTTCCAGGCACACAAGCACCCAGAATGGCGCGGCCCCTCCCTCGGGCCCAAGCCCGCTGAGGAGAACCGTCGCGAGTTCAGCGAGGATGTGCTCCGCGCTGGCGAGGGTGTGATCGGTCTTCAAGCCGGCACCAACAACTTCGCCACGCAGTCCGGCCAGAGCTTCGGGGCTAGCCGCAAGATTATCCTCGGAAAGTGAAGCGTACCTACCTAAGCCTAGAATGTATGAGATGAGACGCCCATGAGATGTTTCTTATACCATAGCTTCGCCACACACATACATACCTACTTCGAGGCCAACCGCAAAATACTGTTGGGAAAGTGAAGCGTATCTAGCCTACCTATTCACATATCCCTGTGAGAATAGGTAGGATATATTTTACAGCTGTGACTGCTAATTCTAGCTAGAAAGGTCTATCTTGTGGGCTACATACAACTAAAGTGTTAAGTTATAAGTGTCATCAATTTCTACTAAACATAAACACCACACAATAATTTCCTTTATTGCTGTTTTATTTACTTCCTTCATCCATCTTGATCCAACCGGTCTCTAATAGGTACTTATTTAGTAGGTACGTAGTAGATAGATAACACTTTATTACATACCACATCAAAATTAACACTTTAAAAAGTACGGAAGTACAATGGACGGTCTTATCGCTGACAGCGATTTCTTCCAGACAACCTAGTAGAGCCCTATAGCCAGTCTACCTCTACCTATATCATAAACTTCTTCGTAAGAATAGGTAGGTCAGTGCACACTAAAGGAATCCATATTGTACTATAAGGAAAACTTAGTGGGTTTATATGCTAGCATTTTGAGATAGGAAAGGAAACAGTAAAATAGTAGTATACCTATTTCTGCCTCAAAGCAGTAGTGCTCGCATTGCTGTGCTACAGTTTGATGGGAATGGGTGCCGGTGAAATTACAGGCACATGAGACTTTTCATCTTTATATCTCAGGGTGGCGGGCGCAGTGCAATGCCACATAGGGTGCGTCTTAGGTGGACTTAACCTATGAGGTAATGCATGAGGTTACCGCTTAACATCGGGCGGGCCATCTGCATGTTTCGTCATTTAAGTAGTAAACAACCAAAGTGAGTTTTAAATAAAAATCTATATAATTAATTAATTGTTTATTAAAAGGCTATTCCAAAAATAACTATGTGGGCAAATACATAACAAAAATGTAACATTGTAACACATTGATTCACTGAATTATTTGCAGCACCAACAACATTTAATTTCATAGAGTCTGTTCAAAAAGAGAAGCGTTGTGGCCAAATTGTAAAATAACGTTTTATTTAACTATTTCTTTATCCTAGGATTCAAACTGCCGGCATTTTAAATTTTATACTAAATAAAAAGTAACAGTTGTAAAATGATCAAAATAGAACAGACGCGCTATTGTATTTCCCTCTAAACAAACAATGTAAATAAGCACAGCTGCGCCCTCCAATCCCATGACTGATCTCTTTTTGAACAGACTCAATCTTCTTTGATATTTGCTTTATTTCAACGTAATATCTGTATTAGTAGCGCTTGCATACAATTTATCTGGCTTGAATAATAAACCGAGGGATCACCCATAAAAGGGGGAAAGTATGTTGCTTTATCTTGAACCCCCGTAGACCCGTAGGTACATTATAGAATAGTTCTTGAAAATCAACCATCATGCCTATTGTATGACTTGGTTCATTACGATGCTCAATTTTAGGTTTAATTCTATTTGTACTTCATTCATAGCAATATGAGTATTTTATATCTAGATATAACTTGATAGATGTTAACATAATTATAATACACTTCAGATCAAACTAAATTATAAATTCAAACGATTTCAAAATATTATAGGTTACCGGGTCATGTCAAATTAAATCACGTAACACACGGAGTATAGCATCTAGTTGGACATAACCCTTTATATTCAAACAAAGGTATATGTATATGTATATTATGGCACTCAAACATTAACAATAAATTTAAATATATTATGAAAAATATAACACTGGTATAAAAATTTATTTTCACACCACCTGCTTGACATGTCCAATTATATATCACGCAACCTCAACGTAAAGTAAAGCATTATCTCCTTAGGCATATAAAGTTGTATGAAACTCCCTAGGGAATAAAGTGATTTGAATTTGGAACGTCTAATTCGTGTGGAAACTCGTGGAAAACTGTAAGTAAAAAAATGCCCATATGGCATTGTAAAGAGGTTTGTTCGAAAATCGAACTGACCACCATAAGCAAAACTTACAAAACAAAAAAAGGTGCGTTTACAAAGAATGTGAAACAAAAGACAGTGTTTGGTGCTGTGATTTTCAGTGAATTTTCATTGTCTCGCAGAAGGTGTGAAAAGTAGAGTATCCTCCTTTGGAATGAACCCTGTCTTCGTCTTCCTACATAAATTACAGCAATCAATTACAGTCTTGGGCTGTTTGAACCCCTCGCTTCACTCAGGACTCTATATAACTCCCTCGCTACTCGTTACGCTCAGGGTTCAATATGCCGCCCGCGACGAAAGACACTGCTTTATTCCCTGAGAGCATGATCTACTATTATTACATTAAGGCCTCATTCGAATAACTTTGATAATTTTTGAAAAATTTGCTTCGGGCCAATTGGTTAGCTGTAGCCTAAGTTAATAACAAAATCAACGACAGCGAAGTAACTAACTGCACACTAAATTACCTGTGAGTGCTATGCTACGGTTAGCAAAACAAGGGTCGACGCAAACCCCACTTAAAGTAATCAATATCAACTTCACTGGATATTTAACCAACTATATACTACCTATATAAAGTGCTCGATAGCATTATTTAAAGTATTATTGCTCAATTTCCTTATTAAGACGCTATAGGTTCAACGAACATTTTTGTATGAGAAGGCGAGCGCACGCTCTGATGCCGTGTTTTTGTGTATAACAAAATAATATAAAAATACCCTTTAAAGGTTTGTTGATGAATTCACAAACTCTATTAAAAATTAATAAATTACCAAATGTTTCAAATATAAAACGTGTGTAAGTCATAAATTGGATTTTAATGAGGGGTTTCCACGGCCGTTTAACTTCTTGTTTATGGCCTTGAAAATAGATGGCGCCAGCTCTGTACAAGCTAAAGTAGCTGTGTCAAAATCTAGGAAGATGGACTAAAGGCATGGAACTAAGGCAAAAAACGAAACGGTATCGATTATACCAGTCTCATTCTTTTATATGAATGTATTTTATATGAATGTATTCATGTGTTGGAATGAGACAAGCATATATCTATCTGTTTTTATTTGTGTAACTCGTACCAGGCCAAATGTCAAATAACTACTACATTCATGGTAACAATCTAGGAAGATGTATATGCATGGTGCCAATATTCATGGTACGGAACGGAAAAACGACTGTCGTGTGACAATATATTTGTTTCTCTCTAACATAGGATAGCAAGCTATCTTCTAGAATAGGAGTAAGAAGGAACACTCTATGCTATTTTAGCACTCACTCCATACTATTATACCTCCATGGATACAACGCATTTGTTATTTTGACAAGTATATTTGAGTCAGCGCCATCTATCGAGCCAAATCGAACTATTATTTTTTAATTCGAATATGAAAAGCCCTCATTTTAATAAGGTGGTATCTTTTTTTTTCCGAGTGAAGATTCAAACAGTGTTGAATTTATGATTTCACTACATGAGAAGCTTCAGAATACCATAGTTTTTTTCTTCTACTATTAGCTAACTATTAGGAAACTATTAGCAACTATTATCAAAAACTAAAAATTCTAGAACTTATTATTGTCATTCGTGAACCTATAGCGCCTCCAATTAAACTCGTAAAAGCACTTCAAAGGCACTAAAAATACGATTACATTTAGCACCATTACTTGTGCGTATTGCCAAGAAACAACTTAAGATCTAAAGCCATATTTACACCAGGACATGTGCGATACTTTACCTAGTTATTTATAAACCTAGTTTATTCGGTTACGGCGATTGTCGAAGGCTCTTTTGCATTCCGCTAGCTTTCGGATAGGCACTTAATTTAGATGCCCTGGCTTTCGGATAGGCACTTAATTTAGATGCCCTGGCTTTCGGATAGGCACTTAATTTAGATGCCCTGGCTTTCGGATAGGCACTTAATTTAGATGCCCTGGCTTTCGGATAGGCACTTAATTTAGATGCCCTGATGGCTTTCGGATAGGCACTTAATTTAGATGACCTGGCTTTCGGATAGGCACTTAATTTAGATGCCCTGGCTTTCGGATAGGCACTTAATTTAGATGCCCTGGCTGTCGGTTAGGCACTTAATTTAGATGCCCTGGCTTTCGGATAGGCACTTAATTTAGATGCCCTGGCTTTCGGATAGGCACTTTATTTAGATGCCCTGGGAACACCCGAGGAAAAGCCCGGATGCTAACTAGCGAAATGCGTATGAACGCATTGTAAACGGTACCGTTTTCAAGTCACAGATTTCACAACGTAACGTATGGTGAAAAGAGCCCCATTGAGGCTGTGCCTACCCTTTCGAGAAAAAAGGCGTATGTATGTATATCAATATTGATTTATATTTGTACAAGTTAGTGACGAAAAAACCAAGCGATTGATTTTATGTTAAATAGTTTTGTTTACATTTTGCCTACTCGAGTTTAACTAGAGATGGCGCGCAGCGTTTATCGAACGCGTATTACACCTTCGCCATACGTTAGTGTGCGTTTGCGTTAAGCTATGTTTCACATAGACACATTGTCTACTCCTGGTGTAAACAGCTAAATTACAAAATATTATGCTTACAGTTATTTACAGGACTAGTTATATGTGTATAGCAATAAATACAGCGTGTTATGTACATGTTATATAGGATGATACACTCTTGGCCTCAAGCGGTAAAAACAGCAATGGTTTTATTAATTCGTGAATAGCGTATGTGATTTTGCGTAAAACACTCTAACTTTAAACCTTATTTTTACGACATTACATTTCTTTTTTGCTATAACAATGTGCTAATGAATGACACACAGGTATCTGGATATGATACTGGTTTTTTTTAATGGTAAAACTATATTATTTTTTGTTACATTGCAGTAAGAGTTAAAATCGTTATTGTAATCTGTGACTTATTCACAATTGATTTTAAAGATTAATTTTGATCCTTTCTGTCATAGCCGAAAGTTTGCAGTATGCACAGCTTTTCTTAGAATCGATTTAGAACCTTGTTTTATAAAGATTATCTTCACAAATAAACCTTAATTTTCTTAGCTTAATGGATAACAAATTAATGCTCGTTTAAAAGTAGCTAATCACAACTACTATGACCAAAAACGACCTACTATGGCTATCCCTGCGAGATGAAGTGCGAAATCAGGAGATTCGCAGGCGATCCAAAGTCACGGACATTGGGAAACGCATCTCACAGTTGAAGTGGCAATGGGCGGGACACCTCATGCGCTGCACGGATAACAGATGGAACCGCAGGATAACCGAGTGGAGACCTTGGGTAGGAGGCCGAAGACCAGGCAGGCCGAAGGCACGATGGACCGATGAAATTAAAAACGTAGCTGGCGGCCAGTGGAGTCGTGATACTGGGAACAGAGCCGACTGGAAGAAATTAGGGGAGGCATATATCCAATATTGGACGGAAAGATGCTGATAAATGATGATGATGATATTGACCAAAAAGTTTTTACAGTTCTTACTTTCAGGTTGAAAGAGGTTGGTATATAGGTCAGTTATGCTCATATATGTTTTTTTGATGTAATGGCTCGACAAACTGGCATACGGCCCGCTTGATGGTAAGCGGTTACCGTCGCCTATTGACATCTGAAACACCAGAGGCATTGTCAATGAGTTGACTGCCCTGAAGGCTTGTTTTTTTTGAAGCGGCTCTTTTTTTTGTTTAGCTGAAACACCACAGGAGGGACCTTATTCCACAACTTACGCAAAATAGCGTCAAATTTGAAGACATTTTTCGTCTGGCTCTGACTTATATGGACGAAACATCATATTCATTCATTAGCACTAAGGTTTTTAGGCCACAAAAATAATCGTCAAGCAATAAGCTACTATAAGGCGACATTACTTAAATCTACACTAAGGATAGATGTCACGAGCTGTGATAGGCTAATTTTTAGCGGGTAAGTTAAGGATCCATTAAGCTTATGTAAGGTTTATTTGTTTGGTTGTAGTTGAATCAAATCTCCTGTTTATCCTGTAAACCATATTGAACCCTGAGGCGCGAGCCAGATAGAAGAGACGTAAGGCGAGGATGCGTCGCGGACAGGGCGGAGACGAGACACGGACACGACTTTTTAAATTATATAGAAGAGAAGGGGCGCGCCCCATCCTCGCCCCCGCCGCGTCTGCGCCCCGTCTCTCCTGTGTGTTTTGAACAAAGGGCGCGGACTTAAAAGTGTCGCGCCCGCGCCCCTTCTATTCTGTATGTTTTGAGTCGCGACGCTTCTATACATTTTGTATGAAAGGGACGCGGAAGAGACAAATGTCCGCGATGCGTCCTCGCCTTACGACTCTTCTATCAGGCTCGGGCCTAACGCTTGACAGACACAGACCATTATTGCAGAGTGCACCATCCACGCAACTGTCAAAGGTTGACAACGCCGCTGTCTGGATAGTACTCGGCGACTGTTCCGTCTCCGTTAACTTGATCGCGGATTACTATTGTCGGATGGCTGGTACTGTTTGTCCTGAAATTATAAGGTTTTTTTAACCCCTGACGCAAAAACGACGGGGTGTTATAAGTTTGACGTGGCTGTGTGTGTGTGTGTGTGTGTGTGTTTGTGTGTGTGTGTTTGTGTGTGTGTTTGTGTGTGTGTGTGTTTGTGTGTGTGTGTGTGTGTGTGTGTGTGTGTGTGTGTGTGTGTGTCTGTCTGTCTGTCTGTCGCCTTGTAGCCCCCGAACGGATGAACAGATTTAGTTTTTTTTTGGTTTGAAAGGTGAATTTGTCTGGATTGTTCTTAGCTATGTTTGATCAAAATCTGTTCAGCCGTTTCATTGCATTTAAGGTTATTTTAATTTTTACAAAATTAATTACTTGTTTAACGATGTGAATGACTGAACAAGCCGATGGCCCACCTGATGTTGAGCGATAACCTCTGCCTTTATCACTGACCTCATAGGTCACGTCCACCTAGGACGCACCCTATGTGGCATTGCATTGCGCCCGCCACTTTGAGACATAGAGATGAAAAGTCTGATGTGACTGTAATTCCTGCTCTGTGGCGCAGCTGGCGATGGTTCGCCTGCGACGCAGGAGGTTGCGGGTTCCATTCCCGCCTTGGAACAAATATTTGTACGATCTGTAGATATTTGTTCAGGGTGTTCTAAGTATTTTATATGTATAATAAAAAATATCTATCTATGTAATGTATTAAGTATATCAGTTATATAATAGTACCCATAACACAAGCTCTGCTTAGCTTGGGGCTAGATAATGTTGTGTGAACTGTCCAGCATTCATCATCATCATCAGCCCACACTAGACCACTGCTGGACATAGGCCTCTCTCAATACGCGCCACTGAGCCCGGTGTTCGTCTCTTCTCATCCACTTTCTGCCCGCCGCCTGTCGTAGGTCATCGCTCCACCTAGCCAGAGGGCGCCCCACGCTACGTTTGCCAAGATGTTGTCTCCACTCAAGAACTCGCTTACCCCAACGGTCCAGCATTATTTATTTATTATTTATTTAACTGAATTGTCGCTACATAACTTAAAAAAAAAAAAAACGCTTCTCGTGGCGGGCATCATACTACTCGGGCGGTTCTCCCGCCGCGGGAATCCGCTTCTGAACCGCACTAGACACAATTTAATATAGAAGTTGTATGCTGCATTACACTGCGCGGTTTCCCATCGCGGTTCACAGACGGGAGAAATACGACCGCCGCATGCAGCGTCAAACCGCCGCAGATAACCAGCGCAAACTACACGGGCGGTTTCCCGCAATTGGTTTTGGTGGCGCAATAGCGTCCACTCAAACATTGCGCTTTACTTTATTTTTTAATTATTCTATTAATAACAGACCTGCAAGCGCAGTTATCACTGGCGGAAATTAAATGAACAAAAGACAGCGATAAACCGCGTTCCGTGTAGTTTGATGGTCTGAGGCAGCTTTGTCGAGCGGATTCCCGCGGCGGGAGAATCGCCAGTATGGTGTATATATGTATAGTACCGTCGAGTGGTCTTGCAGGTCTGACACTCGACTACGACGATGGAGTTGTTGTCGATGTCGGTGTCGACGCTGCTGGTGCGGCGGAGCTGTGCCGTGCTCACGCGGTGCTCGTGGATGGCGCGCCATAGGCGCACCTCGACCCCGCCTCTGTACAAACAAGACAGTTAACACTGCAACACCGCCAGGCAGAAATATTCATACAAAAAAAACGCCACGCACCACTCGAAAAAGCGGTTTTTTATCAAATCTGTACCATATTGACAAACAATCGAATCTAGCCAAAAGTTAGAGGTAAGTTTGTGTTTTTTTTTGTATCGAGAAAGTTTTGTCCTATCGTGTTTCTATCTGGGTGATCCCTCGGTATTATAATGTAGTATCCATGCATATTTTAATTTGTATATTGTACTTGATTTAGTCAGTTAAAAATCTAATCTAAGATTGGTAATTTTTCATTATACCCAACCTTAAGATTTTTAACGATACATTGTCCACATTGACCTAACTCCAGGGCTGCATCATCGCCGCCATTCAGTGATAAATTTGTTAGATCTTTGACCACGACCTCACCTGTAGGTAAGTGACGATGTGACTTGTGGTATGAGAACCTCAACTTTTGGGAAGCAAAGTGAAACCCTAAAATGTTTGTGATATTTCAGTTTGTGCTTGAGAGGAGCATCTACGAAGCGCACTGAAGTTCTATTACACAGAACCACAGATCATACATCAAGATAGACACCGCAAACACGTAAATTAGTATGAAACCTAGCGGGCCGTTTTATTTTGCATCTACTTTGCTACGAAATATCTCCAATCTCACGGCTAGCTGATGACTTAGAAGAATTTTAACAGTTCACTATGGCGCATACTACTAGGCATTTTTCTATTAAAATCCGACGTGCTGTCGCAAAGACAGCCGAGAGCAACTAATTTGAGGTTTACTAATATATTAAGTACATTGCGCAAACTTTCAGACAGGCAAAGTGACACGCGAAGTAGGTGCAAATGCGGTGTCTATCTTGATAATGGTCTTCGGACAGAATGGTTTTTTTAATCTGTTCTTTCTTACTAGTAGAAATTAACGAATATTTTCTCCGTTTAGTCCTACTAGTAGAATTTAACAGTAGACCTACACCGACTAATTTAAGCCTTTCACCTTACACGCTCTTTCGCAGTCACAAGCCTCTTTTCTGAAACACCATGCCTGAAACTTGTGTCTGCGTGTAATGCTCAGAGAGGAGAGCGCGCGCGGCGCTGGGCTGGATACCGCGCGCCTCCGTCCTGTCGCGGATCAGGGACTCTTGTTATTGTTGTGTAACTTACTTGAGATTGAGCCTCGTGATATCCTCTCTCTGTGCAAGATGCAGCAAGTCGTCTAGCGTGTAATGCTCAGAGAGGAGAGCGCACGCGGCGCTGGGCGGGATACCGCGCGCCTCCGTCCAGTCACGGATCAGGGACTCTTGTTCTGGGTCGGGTGGCTCCTCCTTTGTGACTGGACTACTGCTCCTGTGAAGAATCAACGTTCAATACACCTACTAAGAAAATGCATGGGATATTGGGAAGGGGGAGACCACGGCGACCGTATTCAGACTAAATCAGAGACGTTCTAGCAAAAGACCAGTTCAAGAGTACCCCTAACCGACGAGCATGTATGAAGAATGTGATGAGAGAATAAAGGAAAATAAGCTGAAGAAGTATGAAGTTGTTTCTAGTTGTAGGTATACTAACA
Source organism: Operophtera brumata (assembly GCA_932527175.1). Lineage (NCBI taxonomy): Eukaryota > Metazoa > Arthropoda > Insecta > Lepidoptera > Geometridae > Operophtera > Operophtera brumata. The sequence goes on along the minus strand of OW052239.1, from coordinate 15,103,758 downwards.
ATATTTTAATAAGTTTTTTTTTTATTAGTAAATTAGTAACAAATTACTATCCAAAATATGGACGTGTCTGTGGGTCTTTTTTGTTTCTTTTTTTTTACAACTTGGTGTGACAGGTCAAGCAGATTGCCCACATGTTGTTAAGCGGTACCCTCTGCCTATGAACAGTACATTATCACATAGGTCACGTCCACCTAGGACGCACCTTATGTGGCATTGCACTGCGCCCGCCATTCTGAGACTCTATTCAAAGTCTCACGTGCCTGTAATTTCACTGGCACCCAATATGCATGGGACATTGGGAAGGGGGAGACCTCGGCGACCGTATTCAGACTAAATCGAATCAAATATCTTTATTTACTAACGTATGGTAAAGTTATGGGTAGGTAGTACAAAATTCAGTGTGCTCATACTATTGCTTAAAAAAAGTGGCAAATATTCCTTTACGGTTGTTAACATTATTATCAGATATTTATGACAAAGGAAAATGAAAATGAAAATTAAAAAATATGTCAAATTAAGAATTAAGTAACTAGGATCAGAGACGTTCTGGCAAAAGGCCCAGTCAAAAGTACCCTTAACCGACGAGCAAGTATTAAGAATGTGATGAGAGTATTAAGCAAAAGAGGTATGTCAGGATCGTAGCATGTGGAAATCCGTGATATCTGCCTACCCCTCCGGGAAACAGGCGTGAGTTTATGTATGTATGTACTAAGAATATAAACATGATAGTCGTATAGCTTTTTTATGAAAGAGTTCGTCCGGAGAAGTACTATTCTGCCGCAAAGCAGTAGTGCTCGCATTGCTGTGTTCCGGGTTACAGGGTATGCTGCTAAGTGCTGGTGAATTTACAGGCACATGAGACTTTTATCTTTATGTCTCAGGGTGGCGGGCGCAGCGTACTCTCATATTCTCCCGCCTCTTGATGGACCAAAGACATTATAAAGGTAGCAGGAAGTCTGTCGATGGAGGCGATTCAAGACCGTACGTAGTGACATTCTATAAGGAGAAGGTCCAGCAATGGACTTCTATAATTAAATAAAAATAAATAAATAATGCTGGACAGTTCACACAACATTATCTAGCCCCAAGCTAAGCAGAGCTTGTGTTATGGGTACTAGATAACTGATATACGTAACACAATACATTACTTTTTAGAAAAATTACACTACGTAGTTTACTATTCTCCTGCTGACGTTTCGTTGACCATTTAGAGGTCCTTCTTCATGAGCACCGACCGCGACCACGCTCGAAGGCCGTGAAGAAGGACCTCTAAATGGTCAACGAAACGTCAGCAGGAGAATGTACGTATGTATGTAAAGTACGTGGTGTATAGTCGTATTTTTTCTAAAATTATACCAAGCCACGGTATTTTCAATTCTACAATTCATTACATAGATGGATATTTTTTATTATGCTTAGTAAAACCCAGAATACCCTGAACAAATATCTGCAGATCGTGCAAATACTTGTGCTGAGGCGGTAATCGAACCCGCAGCCTCCTGCGTTGTGAATCTGCGACCACAGCGACACAGAGGTCGTCGCAATTACACCTTCCTGATTTTCAATTAAAAACGTTTTAATCAGTATTAAAAAAAAACTCACCGGGGCCTCTTTTCGACGAAATCCCTAATAATTTGAGTTTGCGTTCTTTGTTCCTCCAACATCGTCCTCAGCAGCGCTTGGTATTGCTGATAGCTCTCCAACAGTTCTTGATGCAGTCTAAAAACATTTAAGAAGCAGTTGTGGTAAATACAAACGACAAATGTCTCAAATAATTAATCTCAACAACTGACTTCAAGCAAAAACAATTAATAACAAGGACAGCTAATGCATGTGGAAGCGGTGCTGGGCGCATAAATCAATTATGAACCTCTGTGACGACCTCTGGAACGAATTGACGACCTCTGTGGCGCGGCGGACGAAGGTTCGCCTGCGGCCCATGAGGTTGCGGGTTCTTTATAAACACATGCGTGATCCCGGTGTTGACATCTCTGAACGCCCGAACTTTACTTACTGTGTCTGGATTGGTTTGGCAGGGGCAACAAACTTGACAAATCCAGATGCAGTAAAGTTCGAATTAGTGCGATTGGGGCCCTGGCACAAAGGCTCATATCTAAATGCTAGATGTTTGCCAAAGAGCCATGGAAAGTAGTATGATTAGCAGAAGGAGAATTAGAAACAAAACTCGAAGAAAAAGGAATAAAATAAAAGATGTTACTGTTACGGTGAAATAACTCAAATGGAGAAGGACAGGACTACAATACAAGGTAAAGAGAAATGAAGCAAAGCAATATAGGTAATGGGTTAGTATCCGAAATACAAGAAAATAATTAGAGGTAGGCAATTCAGAAGACGGGAGGATGAAGTGAAAACTACAGCAGGGAAAACATGGACCAGAAACAGCACGAAAGGAAAAGAGGTGGAGGAAGGAGGAGAAGGGAGGTGTGGAAGAAGTTGGGAGAGGCCTTTGCATATAAAAGGCAAACAGACATAGTTGTCGATGTTGACTCAAACAAGGTAGAGATACATACTTTACAAAAAAAAGAGGTATTAGTGTGTCTGAATAAAGGCAATCTTAATTTTAATTAAATTAAGACAGCTTGTATCTTTGTTTTTTCGTACACGCAATTGACACGGACTGGTGTTGTGTAACTCGGTTTTTTGTAAGGAGACACTGATGAACGCCAATAGCGGACACTTTGAGAACTTCAGTTGCCATACTAAAATCCGCATTTAAACCGTACGTCTAAAACATCAATTGGTGTTAGGTACTCAGGTGGATGGTGCTGCTGATCCCCTGGTGTAATCCTTTATAAATAAATATGCTGGCCAGTTCACACAGCAAGCTAACAAGCTATGCAGAGCTTGTATTATGGGTACTAGATAACTGATATACGTAATAAAATACATTATGTAGATAGATATTAGTTTATTATTTTTCAAGTGTGAACCACACTTTACGGATAACATTAAATTTAAAAAAAAAAATTGTCGTTTGTCATTTTCGTGTCCCGCTGGAACGAAATTTTTGGGTTACATTTAAATTTAATTTAGATAGATATTTTTTATTATACATGGAAAATACCCAGAACACCCTGAAAAAATATCTGCAGACCGTACAAATATTTGTTCCGCGGCGGGAAACGAACCCGCAACCTCTTGCGTCGCATGCGAACCTTCGCCCGCCGCGCCACACACGTCATCTTTAGTCGGCATTTATGACATTTATTACATCCACAGGAGGAGATGGAGGGGTCTAGGCCGGGCACACCACGTCGCCAATGCTTATGCAATATGTTTGTTTGTTTGCTCTAGAACAGCTTACTTGTGGTTGTCTTGTCTGAGCTGATGCAGCTGGTGGTCTCGCGTAGACGTGGCAGTGGACAAGGCGGACGGCGTGGCGACCTCGCCGCCGCACGCACCGTTGCCGCCACCGCCGCGACGGGAGTCTTGACCCGCCAGGTTTGCGCCAAGTTCTGAAAAGGCAACAACACACAGTTTATTATATAAGCTTTTATTTAATTGCACTGTCCCGGTGTCTATAATCAAATCTTAAGGCTGCGTCCCCAGTAGGCAAACTGTTCGCCGCAGACTGAGTTAGCGGCGTATCGGTTTAGTACGCCCTTCCATATATTAGAAATGAAGTGTTCACAGTTTGCTGTTTTGCGCTCACTGCGTAGATTGGCTCAGTTTGCCCACTGCGGACGCAGCCTTAAGAGGAAACACAAGGGCCGTTTTCCCATACAAACGTAGTCCCCTGTTTCCTCCCTGGATAATGCCAGTAGAGCAATACTTTTTTTTCCAAAAAAAATATGGCCATCATGGCATGTCCCTATGTTTTGCTTTTTTTATAAATTAATTATTAAAAGAGATATGAACATTCTAAAACCTAAAAAAATGGTCTGATTTTCCGCTGTGTTCAAACATCCTGAAAACAAAATTGACTAGATTATATATTAAAAAAAAAACATAGGAACACGGCTCAAACTTTCTTTTATTTTTAATAAAAAAAATAGTTTAATTGGTTAAGTTTTGGAGAAGGAATCAGGGGACTACGAATTGTTGATTTTATGTACTTTTAATAGGTATTTTAGATCTAAGCTGCAGTTGTCTCTATCACGCTTTGCGGGGGGAGGTTTGAGGTCTGCGCGACAGCAATAGATTTTACAAATACCTATTTTTTAATTTTCTAGCCCTTGGTGTTTCCTCTTAAAGTTAAATTTGACACACTTCCCGGTGTTCAATTGAGCTGAAGTTTGGCATGCCTGTCAAGTTCCGAAGACAATATTATATTATGGTGACTGCGAGCTGATCTGATGATGGAAACGGAAGGTGGACAGCGGCACAACTCGATGGATAATAGTAGAATGGCAGTGTTTGGCCTCATTTTGGGCAGCACACCATTCCGATTACTAATTTAATAAATGATTGTTTTGAAAAAAAAAAACATGTCCTACAGAAGTCACATCACCTAGAACACGCCCTACGTGGCATTACATACACTGCGCCCGCCACCCTGAGACATAAAGATGAAAAGTCTCATGTGCCTGTAATTTCACCGGCACCCATATCCTTCAAACTGGAACACAGTAATGCGAGCACAGCTTTTCGGCAGAAATAGGGATGGAGGTAGTACTATCCCGGACGAACGCTTTCACAAAAAATCCTCTACTACTACTACTACAGAAACTGATGATGATGATGACGATGATGATGATGATGATGATGATGAACTAACCTGGAGATAGCACAGTGATGGCCGCTTGCACCGCGTTCCGCACCAGGCAAAAGAGGAATGCCCCCCTCTCGATGGACCAAAGACACTATAGAGGTCGTAGAAAGGCGGTGGATTGAGACGGCTCATGACTGGTCATCGTGGCATTCTATGGGGAGGCCTATGTCCAGCAGTGGCCTTCTGATGATGAACTAACCTGGAGATAGCACAGTAATGGCCGCTTGTACGGCGTTCCGCACCAGATTGTCCAGCGCGAACATCCAATGCGGCTTGATGCTGTGCATTCTCAGCACCACATTCACCGCCTCTTGGAACATGTATATCGCCGAGTGCAGCTCGTTTATAGCGTTGGAGTCGAAATCCAGCTCTTCTTTCAGTGCGGTGATGCATTGCTCTATGACGCTACGGTTCTGGTCCATTATGTAGCTTTTGAGCGCGCGACGCAGCGTTTCCAGGTGGTTCTGTGTAAATATTATTAATTTATGTTATCTATACTATGTATAAAGAGGTAAAGTTAGGGGGTAATGTCCGGAACTACTGATCCGATTACGAAGATTGTTTCACTAACACACATTATTGCTGAGTGCTATGTTATGCACTATTATGCATTGCTATGCGGGACTATGTTTTATTAGCTTCTGCCCGCGGCTACGCTTGCGTTATGTGTAGTTCCAATCAATCCCGAGCAATGATTGATCAAAAGCTTGGTGCGAATATATTATCGTACCATACGTTTTCACTGACGACCTCTGTGGCGCGGCTGGCAATGGTTCGCCTGCGACGCAGGTGGTTGCGGGTTCGATTCCCGCCTCGGAACAAATATTTGTGCCATCGCAGATTTTGTTCAGGGTGTTCTGGGTATTTTCAATGCATAATAAAAAATATCTATCTATGTTATATGTTGTACTAGCAGCGCCCCGCGGTTTCACCCGCTTAAGTCTCGATCCCCTGGGAATATCGGGTTAAAAATGAGCCTATGTGTTATTCCGGGAGTCCAGCTATCTCGATTCCAACTTTCATGCAAATCCGTCCAGCCGTTCCAGCGTGAAGAAGTAACAAACACACACACACAAACTTTCACATTTTTAATATTAGTAGGATTAAGTATATCAGTTATCTAGTACCCATAACACAAGCTCTGCTTAGCTTGGGCTAGATAATGTTGTGTTAACTGTCCAGCATTATTTATTATTTATAAATTTATTGCACTGTGTAAGAGTAATCATTCATCATAGTCTTGCCATTTATTTGGGGTCGGCGCAGTACGTATTTTCTTCCACTCTCCCCTCTCAGCCGTCACTTCATCATTCACTCCCTTCTCATTCATATCATCTCTCACGCAAATCACGCATCCATCCATCTTTTCTTAGGTCTTCCTCTTCCCTTCCATCCACTAACATTCATATTCATGACTTTCTTAGTTACATGCGTTTCATCCCTCCTCATAACATGCCCATACCAAGCTAAACGTTTTCCTTTCAACTTTTCAGTCACTGGTGCAAATTTTAAAACTTACATTCCTCATTCCTTATTTTATCCATTCTTGTTACTCCACACATCCATCTCAACATTCTCAACTCTGCTGCATGCAATCTTCTTTCATCCTTCTTCTTCATAGCTCAGCATTCCGATTTCCGATCCATACATAACAACTTAATACGAATTTGTAAATTTTACCCTTCAACTTGAGTGGCATCCGTGGGTCACATGTTGCTGCTGTGACCTGTCGCCTTGCGCAATATAATTCATCGTATTCGTACACGGCGTACTTCAATCTTATTGCGTCATAAAAATATTGTGCACTTGGTTTTTACGTATAGGTTCCGCCTAATACAAACCATTTTCAAGACGGTGTTTCCAAAGTCCTGTTGCACGCTGAGCATCCATTTTGAGCAGATCTTCTCGCTGTCCTGCTCCAACACTCGCGAGAGAGTGAGACGACGCTGTGAGTCTTTCTTCAGTAAGTAAAATCCATCGGACTCTATGTCTATGGAAGATCGAGGCACGCTTGTCATGTCCACCTGAAAATTACAAATACATAGGGTTCAAAATATTATGTCCTCTGCAATACATATTTAACCTGTGAGGTCTGCCGTTTTCCACCTTCCATCTGTATCATCAGATCAGCTCGCTGTCACCATATTATTGTATTGTCATCGGAACTTGACAGGTATGCCAAATTTGAGTTAATCGGAAAAGATCTACGTCCAAATATTCCCTCATGATTAGAACCATATAAACATAAAGACAAGGTAATTAAAGCTTAAGGTAAGTAGGGCTTTTTTGTGAAGGAGTTCGTTCGAGGGAAGTACCTATTTATGCCGCAAAGCAGTAATCCTCGCATGGCTGTGTTCCGGTTTCAAGGGCGGTCGGTAAAATTACAGGCAAATGAGACTTTTCATCTTTATGTCTCAGAGTGGCGAGCGCAGTGTTATGCCACGTAGGGCGCGTCTTAGGTGCAAGTGACCTATGAGGTCTGCATTGTAATAGAGCGGAAAAAACTTGTACTAACCTCAGGCGAAAGGAGACCGCCCGACGAACTCCGTCTATTCAACAACGTATCGTTGCTGTCCATCTCATCAGTGGACGGTGTATTTGGCATTGTACTAAAACATTATTATAAATTAAACAATAGAAATAGCATTGAGAACACAGATAAAGCGTTAGACAGAAGTTAGACAGCGTTATAAACTTGAGCGATACACGAAATGTTACACTTCGAAATGTTCAAATTTTGATGGAACGTATACAATGAGGAATAAATAAACGCACAAAAAATTAATGAGATATAATGAATAAGATGTGAATCTAAAAGCAGGTGCATTGTGCATGACATGCCAGCAATGTGCAAAGTGTCTTTTATTGTGTTCATAGAATGCTATATTTTTGTCGTCAAGTTATGGGTCGCAACACAAATGATAATGCAAGAAAAGGAAACATGACTGATTTGAAAGTCGTTCGTTGCTCTTTTTGTGCTGACCAAGTTAATTATTTATTCAGTTGTGTGACTGTGCTTTTTTAGCACGGTGTAGCTACATATAAAGGACAGCACACTTCCTATTAGAATAAGATCTGACCTATGAGATCTGTACTCATCTGAATTTTATTAAGACGTGGCTGATAAGAAAGCTAGAAGTATTGTCTAGAAGATAAAATTGGGATACCAGCTACAAAGCTGCCACTACCTGTCAGCCTGAAAACCCTAGCTGCAGGTCATCTGGATTTTAATCAGATATTTTTTATGAAGGAAATAGTTCATAACACATTGCTTAATGCCTGTGGCTGTCCTCTAAACCACGCCTATCAAGTTCCCTGTTTGTAACGGTAAAATGAAAACCAACCAAACACGCAACCAATTTTTTTAAAGTGATACATTCGTTGCTGGGAATTACGGAAATTTGAAGCTGGCAACCCAATATTACCGCGGTGTGTCCGGCCAAAGAATAGACCCTTCTATCTCCTCTCATTCATGTTATAAAAGCCGACTAAGGGATTATCCCAAGGGATGTACAGAAGCGTCAACACCAACTGCGATCATCAACCCGCCTGGCAAAGCGTGGTGACTTTAGCAAATCCCTCAATTGTATTTTATGGAAGAGGCCTCGTCCCGCAATGGACGTCTAAAGGCTGTTGATGATGATGACCTAATATTTTATCGCGTAGACACAAAGACTTTCTAATAACTATCAATCAACGTCAAAATAAGGCACCTTTTAAAATTAGATGACAAATGAGTTCGATACATTGCCGATTCACATTCTAGTCCTTCAAATGTGTTCTATAATCAAGCAGCAATGGACGGATACAACTTGTCAAAACTGTTTCTTTTTATGCGTTTTGTTTCTCTTTTGGTTTGGACACTTCTTGAGCGCTGGCCCAAAGACCATTTACTTTGAGGTCAGTTTGTAGACAATAATACTTCTAGCATTATTTTTAGCCATACCTTATCAAAGTCCAGATGAGGCAGTCATCTCATACAATCTCTTTATATTTATTAACACTATTTTAATGAATACCGTCTGCATTTTGTCGCTTCTGTGAAGCTAACAGCATAGTATTGTTCAATAAGCCCCTCAAAATTTTGACTAATATGGTATTCTATGAATCCCTCAACAAAATACTGCATACAACAACTATTTACCTGCTGTTCGAATAGTCCGGTGGGTATATCAGAATCGGTGATAGCATCGAGGACGCGGTCCGAGTGATGGTCGGGTTAGACCGCACTGTCTTCACCCTTGACGGAAAAACAACGCTTAGGTGCAAAGCAATCGACATTGTTATTACAACTGTTATGTGTGTGTGTGTGTGTGTAGTGTGGTTGTAGTGAAATTGCGATCCAGTGCTAATAGGCTTATTCATTTGACTAGTGTTGGTCCGTGGTTACGGCCGCAAACAGAAGTACTTAGGCGGATGTTCTAGACACTAAAACCTTCGGCGATTAAACCTGCAGTTCTAAAAGTCAAGACGCCACATCGGTTTAACAAAAAAAACCCGCGAATTGTGACAGATCCGCCCACCTATCCAAATAGTAATCTCACGGAACGAGGTTCGGTCAGCGGAAATGTCTTCCATAATTCTTTTTTTTTGTTTATTTTGATAGACCTTTGTTTGACCTAGATCTCACCTCCTGTTGGGAAGTGACGATATGGCCGACGATGTCGCACAAAGGTCTAGAAGGCACCTATTAACTCTAGCCTTGAAGAGACCCAGATAATAGTTTCTATGAATATGCAATTGCAATATGTACGCGTCATTCTTGGTATACGAGCTTATGAGCGCGTATACGCTCGTACGAGATGCGCATGCGACAATGTCATAACGCGTCCAAAAACGAGCTTTTATGCGCAAGAAAAACGCTAATCTGAAACCGATTTAACTGTGGTGTTTTTTCCTCAGACGTTTCCGTCATAAATATCGATCTAACTCCCTGACTAAATCAACGTGGATGTATTTTATTATACTAAACCCATACTCGATATTCACGCACAATGGACCACCCATAGAGATCGAATGCGGAAAAGGGAATTATTTAACCATACTCGATATATTACGTGTTTTACGTGTACATTCAGTCAGGCATACAAATATATTATAGCCTTTTATACATATAGAAACCATTATGTTAATGCTATTCATCGTAAACTATTTCTTGCCAAAGCGATACCAAGGCACTATTCAAACACAACATCAACTAACGATTACCATGCTAACAACTACTTTGAAAGTTTATTTTTATTTATTACCTACTGTAATTTTATTAAACTATCGCCATGCATTTAAAAGTGTATGCTCTAATAGGTAACAGAATAAAAGGTCTAGAGAGCGCTAACTGCGGTTACTGAAGCCGATTTCACTACAAAAACACTTAAATTAACTACACAGAGATCTCTAATGTCCACATTAACAATGACAGTTTGAAACTAATCGCACCTGCTTCGGTGATCAATGGTTGTAAAGACTAATGAGTTATGCCAATCCATTTCATGTAAAACTCAAACCACAATGTTATTTTGGTAGTTTTTGTCCAGAATTAAAAACAAACGAACTGCAACGCATTACTTCTATTTCGCTCTACTTCCAGAACCAACCATGGTTTAAATAAAATACTGCAACTGGGACCTATTTCTCAAAGCTTACAAGCTACGAGTGTAATGCTGAACGTTGTTATTTACTTATAGGAAAAAACACGCGCAAGCATGGCTGCTCACTCGTAACTTGTAAATTGTAACTTTCGAGAAATAGACATCAGGTGACATTACGGTGACAGCTAAGTCACGTGACTGGACCAAGTCTACGTCACGAACAACAAGACAGCCATTTCACAATTAGACCAATAAGATAGGATATAGGTTCTAAAATGGCGACTATGTCCTATAACCGGACAACGAAGTCTTAACCGATGGATGACATTGTAAAAGTAGCCACAAGTCGGTGGATGGAAGCGGCTTAATTCCATCCTAGTTCCAGTAATATTACTGCTGTGGTGTGTCCAGCTTCAGAATAGACTTCTACGTCTCCTCCCTTATTAGGGATTAAACCAGAAAATGGGCAGCAGCATCAACTGGAGTAATCAACACCAATACTGCGATCACCAATCCGCCTGCCAAGGGTGATGACTATGGCAAATCCCCCCATTACATTATATGTCCTCGTCCAGCAGTGGACGACTAAAGGCCACTGATGACGATGATGAGTGGTGTTCTAGTGGGAAGGCATTTGTCCAGCACAGGTGATGATGAATAGGATCTTCTAACCGTGACGTAGTCTTGGGCCCATAAAAGATAACACTGTTTTAGACCCGTAATAGCAACTAAAATTAACAGTTTAAACCATTTCTGTCGATGGGCGGAAATGGTTTAAACTGACAATTTCAGATTAAACTGCTGCGGGCCATAATATCATTAGCATTTTAACCCATGATTCTAAGTTTAAACTATTTCTGTCAATGGAGGGAAATGGTTTAAAATGACAAACTGATCTGGACAACTGTCTGGTTTAATCTAAAAATGACGGTTTAATGAAACCATGATTTAAACTGCTATTGATATTACGGGCCTAAGAGCCGTAATATCAATAGCAGAGCAGTTTAATCTTAACTTGTCAGTTTAAACCATTTCCGTCCATAGACAGAAATAGTTTAAACTTAGAATCATGGGTTAATTATTGATATTACGGGCCTAAGACCCGCAATATCACTAGCAGAGCAGTTTAATCTAAAATTGTCAGTTTAGTTTAAAACTATAGATTAAACTGCTATTGATATTACGGACCTTAGTAAACCAAGGAATGAACGAATATAGAAAGTTCGTTTACAGTAATTTGTTTTGTCAGTTCTAGTACCAGTAAGCTCCCTTCCCCGAATAATGTCATGGTATGTATGATCAAAAACATCACACAACGCAAAACTTCGCAACTTCAAAATTTCATGCATTTATTCATAGATAATCTATATTACGAATACAGTGTGTATGGTATACAGTAAGAAAATAAAAGGAAATTATATTAACTGTTTTAGTTCATGCTTTCAACTAGGAAAAGCAATTCTATTGTCATTTTGTTATCGTGAAGGGGTTCTTTGATTCAGACAATACCTTAGTAACAACAGCATTGACTTTCTGCGAAAGAAAGGCAATAAGAATCTGTTTTAGAAGCAGAAGGCGCTATAGCATCGTGTAGCCTAAAATGAAGTTAGCAGTGATATACCGTATTCTATAATATTCTCCTAATATTCGAAAATATATATTCTCCTACCTTGTTAAGATTTTGTTACGTTTTGCTAGTGGCGCAAAAAAAAATGTAACAATTCTTGAGTTTCGTTAACAGATTTTGCGAAAACTAGGGAGACCTAGAACACTCATGTTTCATAAATATCATGTTTCGATACCTACGACTGTCAATTAATAAAAAACAACGGCCTTTAGGTCCGTAATATTAGTTTAATTTAAAACTATAAGTTTAAACTATTTCTGTCAATTGGCATAATTAGTTTAAACTAATTATGTACATTGACAGAAGTAGTTTAAACTTAGAATTTTAGATGAAACTGCTAATTGGTATTACGGGTCTCAGAAAAACGGTGTTATTGCCATACTGGTACATTCGAAATATTTTGAACCTAAAAGCTCCTATCGTGGCATGTTTAGAGCAATAACATTCCACGTATCAAGGCATCGTCTCAATCAAAGAACCCACACAATGGAGCAAATCCTGATGCACCATACCCAAAACTAAATTTGACAAAACTAAAAAAGTACACGTCCATTTAAATGGATGCCGCTATTTAGTGCTGTCAAATTGAGTTTAGTTTAGACACAGATAAACTATATTAAGATTATGTGCAGCATTCTTTAGTGTTCCACCGCTCTAAAATTATCGCAAACCCTTTCATTTTTTAGTCTAGAAAGCCGCGTTGACACAGTCGTTTCTCTTCGACAAATTAATTTTAGCAAAGTAGCGAAGTGTTCTATGAGTTTTTAATATGAGCAAGTAAATACGTTTTGAAAGAAACATTGTTCTTAACGTTGGTCTAGAGACCAATTCAGTTCGAACATCAGTGTGGTTGCGATAAAGGTACAACGTATGATTTCAAATTTTTATTGGTTTTAAAAACTCTTCCTTGTAACAAAACTTTAAATATGGGCCCCAAGATTCACTCCCTAGTAGGCGCTATTTGAGTGTTTTTAAATATTGAAAAAAACAATATTAATAAAATATTAAGTCGAAAAAATAGCTGTATTTAAGATATGATTCGATCGACCGAAATGATATGTATCGTTTTAAAAGATAAACGGCTAATTACCGATATTTTTCGTCACTTTGCTGACGTTTCGAGACTGAGTTCAGAAGCCTTATCATCATGAGCACCGCCCGCGATCACGTTCGACGGTGGACCAGCGAATACTCGCATTGCGACGATTTTATTGCGGTTCAACTATTTAGAGGATGTTGCATAGAATCTCCAGTGACATAGTCTATGTGTGTTTTAGAGAATGGTGCATCAGAATCGCCACCACTAGTGAACTTACTCGATCTCAGGCGAGCTGGGCAGCGCGCCCGGCATGCCCGGCTCCGATATCTTCTTGTGTGCGACCGGGCGCGCCTTGTCGGCCGGCACCGATATACTGCGGCTGTAGTCCATACTGCTGCCTAGACGGCTGGTGGGCTTCTTCTTCCTGTTATTCATTCATTCGTAACACTGATTAGTATTTGGTCACCGTGTGTTTCACTGATCAGCCCCCTTATTGCCGATCAAACTTGTAATCTTTCGGTTACCAGTTTGCAGTACACTGCGCCCCAATGTACTGCCAGTAATTGCCAGTTGGGCCATCTGATTGTTCCGTCATTCACGCAGTTAAACATGCACACACATACATACAAAAGCCTACTCCTCGAGTTACTTCACTCAGTTTACAGTCACTGGACTTCGCTTCGCTTGGTCAATTAGTAGGATTAAATACGTACTCGCATAAAAACGGATCCTCCAGCAGCTCGGCGGCGGTGGCTCGTTTCTCTGGGTCCGGGATGAAACAGCGGAGGTTGAAACTCTTCGCTTTCGGTGTCAGTTCGCTCGGGATCTCCGGGTGTATTTTGTAGTATCCAACCTAAAACAGAAGTCGTTCATATCACTAGTTATTTACTGGTCACTCTTTCAAATGCACGGACGCTGCATATAATCGCATTGATAACCAGTGTTATTATATGAACATGAGCTTGTACATTGTTTTTTTTTTACAATGATAGACCTTTGTTTGACCATGGTCTCACCTGTTGGTAAGATACGATGTGGCCAAAAATGGACCACAAAGGTCTAGAAGGCACCTATTGTCTCTAGCCTTGCAGACACCCAGATTATAGGTTTCAGGAAAGACAGACGACGGTAGTGTGTTCTACTCCTTAGCAGTTCGCATTATAAAGGTAGAACCGTGAGGAGGTACCGAGCCGTGCATAAACACATGACACATGCTTTCTTCCCCGAAAGGGTATAGGCATAGCCATGAAGAGCCTCTTTTTACTGTGAGTTACACCATCGTATTAAAATATACGTGACAAGTGGTAAGCTCATGTCCGCCATTGCTTCCCACGGCTGACTCGGCTAACGCTTTCTTCCAGTAATAACACATTTCTTAACAAGCAAGCCAGGACAAATGGTATATCAACTTATCTTACTAACATACATACATAAATACATAGACACGCGCCTTTTTCCCCGAAAGGGTAGGCAGAGCGTCAATGGGCCTCTTTTCACAGTGGGTTGCACCATCGTGGAATATAGACGTGACGAGTGGTGAGCTCATCGCCGCCATTGCTTCTCACAACTGACTCAGCTAACGCTTTCTTCCAGTAAGCACATTACATAAATAAGCTAGCAGCCAGGACAAATCTTATACCAACGAATCTTACTAACAAGTCTAGGTAATCCCTTAAGTCGGCTTTTACGAAATCCACGGGAGAAAACGGTGGGGTCCATTCTTAGGCTGGACACACCACGCAATATTAGTAATAGCTATAATATGTATACTGATTATAATATTCTATGCTTTAGCAAGTGACCAGCTTGAGGTATGGTGGCTCTAAGGTCCTAGTGACCGATGGTAAAAGAACCGGCGTGGTGAATGAATCGAGTGCACCTCACAGAGGCTCTTTTTATGCACATTTCAATCATATTCGAATTGTTGGTTCTAGGCTTGCCGGTTCACGATGTTTTCCTACACCGCTTGATAGTCATACTCATATAGTACTGCGCAGAGACAAATCCATGGTATTGGAAAGCAAACATTAGACACAAATAAATAAAGTGTAGATTACCTTGAAGACGGCAGCTTGCGGCGAACCCAGTTCTATGAAAGGTGGATTTCCTGTAGCCATTTCTACGACCGTACACCCCAATGACCAAATGTCAGCCTAAAAAAAGAAAGACAATAGTTGAATAAGAATATTGTAAGACGTCAGTCAGGTAACGATTTTATATATACTGATACTAGTGCTGCACGCAGATTCGCTCGCATTTTATCGGGTTAAAAAATAGCATATAGCTCAATCCAGGCCATAATCTATCTGTATACTAAATTTCAAGAAAATTGGTTCTGCTGTTACGGCGTGATTGGGTAACAAACATCTAATCAACCAAACATCGTAACTTTTTTTTTTAACTATTTGAATAACAGAACAAGGCGATAGCCCTCCTAATTTTGACCTCTGCCTTTAACAGTGCATTACCTCATAGGTCACATCCACCTAGTACGCACCCTTTGTGGCTTTTCACTGCGCCCGCCACCCTGAGACATTAAGATGAAGTCTCAGTGCCTGTAATTTCACCGGCAACCATACCCTTCAAACCGGAACACAGTAATGCGAGCACTACCGCTTTGCGGCAGAAATAGGTATGCTGGTAGTACTTTCCCGGACGAACTCATTCACAAAAAAGCTCTACTACTACTAAAACTACTAGACTGCTCTAGACTACTAGACTAAACTTAGCTAAACTTTATTCTAATAAGGTAAACTCACTGGAGCTCCATAGCCCCTCTGGCCTTTATCAATGACCTCCGGGGCCATGTATTGAAGAGTCCCCGCAAAGGTCTCAGTAGAGGGACAGAGCCCGGCCAGGCGCTTAGACGTGCCGAAGTCAGATATCTTCACGACGCCGCTGTACGTGTTCACGAGCACGTTGTCGCCTTTTATATCGCGGTGGACTATCTTCTGATCGTGGAGGTATTTGAGTCCTGAAAGAAAAGCCAATTCAAGATATAATAATAAATAAGTAATGCCGGACACAGTTCACACAACATTATCTAGCCCCAAGCTAAGCAGAGCTTGTGTTATGGGTACTAGACAACTGATATACTTAATACAATATATTACATAGATAGATATTTTATTAGACATAGAAAATACCCAGAACACCCTGAAAAAAAATCTGCAAATCACACAAATATTTGTTCCGAGGCGGGAATCGAACCCGCAACCTCCTGGGTCGCAGGCGAACCTTCACCCGCCGCGCCACAGAGGTCGTCAGAGGTATATTTTAGTTATACAAAAACGTTAGTTATGCGCATCGAAATAGTCCTTCTGTTTTAGTATCTTATCTGTCCGCAACTTAGCAGGTAATTGCTAAGCATTGTCTCTCCCTCTCTAGCACGCGTCATTTGACATGTGTTTCACACACATGTCAAAAGACGTGAATGTGTGTGAAAGTGACAGGGATAATGCTAAGCATTAGAACCATAGACGTAGAATTTTCGCTCTAGATCTATGATTAGAGCTTGCACATTATAAACATTATCTATTTATCTCGTCTTAGCACTAGAAAGCTGTAATTTTCGTATACATGTTTATTAATCACGCGGACAAAGTGTTCGCAAAAAATCTTGTTCTTTTTTATCTTCTATCCTATGGTGTGGGGTGCCGTTGGATGGGTCGGTCGAATTGGGTATGTGAAACCTATTTTTTGACTACGGGATCCGTTTGCGAAATATTACGCTTTAAATTGGTAATTTTTGTTAGTCAAGTGTCGTCGTCGTCGTCGTCCCCGCAAAATTCCCTCTTATTGTGTAACGAACCGATAATGTAAATTTTACTGTTCATTGCACTTTATGTTGTGATTATTTTATGGTCATGACCAGAAGCTAAAACATAGAGCGCAATGTACAGGTATTATCATCGAATTACCTTCTAATATCTGTTTAGTGTAGTAAGCGATAGTCGCTTCGTTTTCCTTGAGCGGTCCCCACTTGGATCGCAGCAGCGCCGACAGCGACCCGCCCGGCACTTGCTCCATGAAGATCTTGAAGTAATTGTCCTCTGATATCGAACCGAGGTACTGAAAAATTTGTAACAATTGTTGATAACGATAGGGCTGCTATTGTACCTATATCAAGCTCATTCTGTTTTATTGTACAAAAACTCACTCGCGCACTTCGCACTTTAGCTATGAAGCTACAAGTACCCGGCCGGCTCGACTTGTCGAGTCAATTCAGTGAGTCAGACAAGATAAGAGTTACGCGATAGAGAGGTAACTTCTAGGTGAGTTTAGCTGTAGGTAATTAGCGCTGTGCGACCTGAATTGCATTTTATTGTGTATTGCAAGAGTCGCTATTTATTTAAATGATTTTGCGGAGACAACCTTCTGAACCTGGTCTATTATGTATTCTGTGACTTCACTTACGTGTGGTATGTGATTCCCTGTGTATTTCATATTTTGACTTCGATTTTTGCAAGTTATCACGGTACATAACGCAATAACTAGACCGCGAATGAAAGATTGTGTACAATTTGCTCAAACGCTGGCGACGCGCGTCACACATCCTTATAATTTTTTTAATGTTATGGCTCGACAAACTTGCACACGGCCCACCTGATGGTAAGCGGTTACCGTCGCCTATTGACATCTGCAACACCAGAGGCATTGCCAATGCGTTGCCTGCCCTGAAGGACTCTTACGATTCTCCGGTTACCGTCGCCTATCGACATCTGCAACACCAGAGGCATTGCCAATGCGTTGCCTGCCCTGAAGGACTCTTACCAATTCTCCTTACTTCAGATTCCTACCTCAGTAGCAATACTAACCTGTACAATATTCCTATGCCTCAGCTGTGAATGCAGTAATATCTCTTCGTGCAACGGCTGCACATCGCCTAGGTTTCGCTCCGGTATTTCCTTGACGGCGATCCTCACTTGTGTGTTCAGATCCCGCGCCGCGTACACCACGCCGTATGTACCCTTCCCGAGTATAACGCGCTTGTTGCAGTCATCTAGCTCGTATTCGAACTGAAACAGGAAATTTATATTAATCAATAGTTTGCCTGCCTATTTACCCGCGACGGAACGGACCGGTATGCGTTTGGGATATGTTGTTTCCTAGTGTTTGTTAACATTAATT
Source organism: Operophtera brumata (assembly GCA_932527175.1). Lineage (NCBI taxonomy): Eukaryota > Metazoa > Arthropoda > Insecta > Lepidoptera > Geometridae > Operophtera > Operophtera brumata. The sequence continues at coordinate 15,085,642 of OW052239.1, read as the reverse complement.
TCCAAAACGGCATAACCGATTAATCACTTCTTCAGATAGCGAAATCTATGTTGCCGGTAATTATATGACCTATGCAACATAGTTTTCGCTATCTGAAGAAGTGTTGATGAGATGTGATGAGCAAAAAACACGAAAGAAAAATGAATTTCGCGCCTCAAGCAAAAGCAACCACCTTAAGATGCTGCTTTTGGAGTTGTAAGTATCCTTCAAGGAAGGATATTTAGGCTCTGTGTACATAGTACAAAAACCCAGTGAAGATTCTGAAAATTAAATAGGAGTAGACAAGGCCGATTATCTTATATGATATTAGCTACAACAACCACCCACGGACCACCTATATAGTATACCTATATAAGTGCATCATGCTCTTGGCGCTTACTAAGTTGGAACTGCGACGCCTTCTGACACTACATAGGTGATGATGTGGTTTGGTCCTGCAGACTGGTCTCACATGAGTACTCGGATTATAAGCCTCTTATGACTGGGCGGCAAGAGTTGCTCCTGCCTGACTTCGGTCCGATAAATTCGATTAAAACGATTTATCTCAACTTTTACAGTTATTTATTATTATGTTACGCCTCTTTACAGCGGACATTTTATGATTATGTTTGAAGATTTTTCTTGATGGATATGTACCTACTGTACGTACTGCATAGCGTACTGTATCATTTTTCATTAGGGCTCTTTAAATACCTAGTCAAGTAAAATTTAGAAATCTATTAAAATAAGAATTTCACATAGGGAAAATGATGAAATGTTTGTAAATGACGAGAGACAGATGTCGCACAATTAATTAAGTTTAATTACAGTTAATGTGTTCTTTTTTTTCAATAATAGTAGATTAGTAGCGAAGGGCTGTAAGGCATCAATTGCAGCCCGAGATATTTAGGCGCACGAGCGCAGCGAGGGCGCCTGTAGTTCGAGGGTGCCATTGATGCTTACACCCGAGCTAACTACTCTGCTTTACATCTCGATTGTGAGGTAAGTAAGTCCTTATTACCCCCAAATGGGGCTTGTAGGTGACCAATTAGCGCTCTAGGGTAATAATGTAGCTAGAAAAGCCCTAGGGCGGTAAGTTATTAAAAAAAAACTTCACTCTTTAAAAAAGTTCGCGTACATCTAACCATCATACTGGCAATAGACATCATGCATTCAGTTTTTTAATTACTTACCACCCTAGGGCTTTTCTAGCTACATTATTGCCCTAGAGCGCTAATTGGTCACCTACAAGCCCCATTTGGGGGTAATAAGGACCTACTTACCGAATATGAGAGATGTAAATAATATTATATTCTTTTTACTCTATTCTTAAAGTGCGCTTCCGCGTATAACCGCAAGGTCAGTCGGGCAGCCACTTTAAACACGTAAATGCTGATGTGGGTTTGGTCCTGCATACTAAATAAATAAATAAATAATGCTGGACAAGTTTACACAACATTATCTAGCCCCAAGCTAAGCCAGAGCTTGTGTTATGGGTACTAGTTAACTGATATACTTAATACAATTCATTACATAAATAGATATTTTTTATTATACATAGAAATCACCCAGAACACCCTGAACAAATATGTGCAGATCGCACAATATTTGTTCAAAGGCGGGAATCGAACCCGCAACCTCCTGCGTCGCAGGCGAACCATCGCCAGCCGCGCCACAGAGGTCGTACTAGTACTGCAACTGCGATGCCTACTGATACTATCTTCAGATCCGTAAAGAAATCTGGCGCATAGTTTACTAACCTTTAACTGGTCTTGCATGCCGCTGGTGTCCAGGTCCGTGACCTTCTCATGGTCGGCCGTCAGCTCGCCCAGCAGGTCGTGGAGCCGCTGCCGGCACGCTTGCGACGGCAGGAATATTTGGAAGTCGTCGGAGTTCTCGCTCACGTAGAGGAACAGACAACGCTCGTCGCGTTTGTATAAACTGAAAAGGTGTATTTGTTGAGAATAAGCTGATGCTGGTTGAGGTAGTCTCGGCCTGAGAATCCATCAACACCTCTCGTGGATGTCGTAAAAGGCGACTACGGGTTTACGCCAGAGGATGGGCAGCGGCATCCATCTGAGTAGATACTTTACACCAATACTGCGATGACCAATCGGCCTGCCAAGCGTGGTGATTATGGCACATCCCCCCTCCCCTCTATTCTATGAGGGTAGCTTCCACCAGCACTGGATGTCTACCGGCTGATGAAGAATGAGCTATATAGCTCGCAGAACCAAAAACCGTTGGGGAATAAAGGTTCTTGAGTAGCGATCAAGAACCGGACAAGGCAGTGTAGGAAGACTACCCAACAGCTTTAAAGGCATCATTACTAACTCAATCATATCAGAGGTAAACAACCATCGGTGCACTTGCCGGCATTTGCCTATCATAGCCTTCAGGAAAAGGCTGAGGACATACTATACTAGCGACTTCTGTTCTGTTAATCTTATTAATTAGGCATACAGTATTGTATATCGGCAAAAATCTTTTTTAAGGTGTTTTACCTGTAACTCCTAATCATGTCCGAGGTGAACAACCATCGGTGAACCTGCCGGCACTTGCCCATCATAGCCTCCAGGCAAAGGTTGAGGATCTCTAGCGACTTCTGTTCTGCTCCCACGTTCACGTTCACATAGGACGGCATGTACACTTTTGCAGCCTCTAAAATAATCACCTGAAAAATGCAATTGATTGTTATAGCTCGCAGTACAGCAAAAAACGGCCAAATGCGAGTCGCGAATAGAATCTATTTATTTTATTTGTATTGTTTGTTGTTATAGTGGCTATAGAAATACAGACTCAGTGAAATTTTCAACCGTCTACGAAACTGTAAAATACAAAATAAAAACACGTTAAAATATGGGACATTGTTTTTTTTTTATTTTAATATTTCATCTTAATACCTATGTTTCACAATAAATGATATTTGATTTAATTTGATTTGACGGTATTAAAAACTGTTAAAGCTGGCAAAAAGCTTATTTTTAAGAATATGCGTCTTGGTGATTTTTTCATAGATTCACACAAGACTCGTCCAAAAAAACGTTATAGAAATAGTAAGCTTCAATTGGTGTTCAAAAATAATTAGGGCGGGGTTGCCGTCACTACGAATAATCACTTTTCACACCAAATTCACACTCAGCATGGTCAGGCAGAAACGTACATAGAGACAGACAGACACTTGCTAGATTTAATAAATAGCAAAAAGATATAGACTTACAGGGAACCTAATAATATTGTCACAGCTGCTCTTGGTTGCCTCTACGAAATACTCCATCCAGAATGAAAACACTTGCTGTTCCGGAGACGTATCTTCACTCTTTCTAAATCTATAAAACAGAAAAACATACAATAAAACCTTCAAACCTTAAACATATTTTTTTTCATAATCAACTTTATTTCTAGCAAGCCAAGGCTTCTCACAATCATCAGCAACCTTTCACGCAACGTCAACTTCCACTGCTGAGGTGGCCACCCCCCTAGAACGCAGAGGGGGAATAAAGGTTCTAGAGTGGCGACCACGAATCGAGCGAATTGAGTGTAGACGTTCCCCTCTCGTTGTACCGAGGACATTCTAAAGGCCTTGACTCACGTTTCGATGGGAATTCAAGCCGGGAATACACGCCTGTAGCTTGCACAATGGCATGTCTTTAGCTTGCAGATACCAGCTACCGGAACGTGTATACCAAAAGGCATGCCTATTACAGACGTGCAATTGAATTGCATATAGTTTGTTGTGGGAGGCACGCGGTTTGAAAAAGGCACGTCTGACTGAACGCGTGTAAGGCGTCAATTCAATATCCTAATTCAAGTATCCTGCAAGTCTCCGAAACTTGCAGGATACTAGTCGCCACCAAGTATCTCGCATACATTTGAATGCAGGCTAGCAAGTATCCTGCAAGTCTCCGAAACTTGCAGGATACTAGTCGCCGCCAAGTATCTCACATACATTTGAATGCAGGCTAGCACTAGCCTGCATTCAAATGTATGTGAGATACTTGGCGGCGACTAGTCTCCGATACTTGCAGGATACTTGAATCGCCTATGCGTATCGTAATGGGAGAATTGACTAAGAGCTACAAACATGCTATTTCGTAAGCCAGTAGGCAGTCTCAGCGGAACATGCCTTGTAGTAAACTGAAGACAGTTTTTTATGCGCGTGTGCCTGACACACAGATAGCACAAAAACACTCATACTAACACATTGCCAAAGACTAACGATTGATGAGCATAGTTTTGATGCATTGTCTATATGAGTGCGTCTATTTACTTGTACTAAACAAGTGCAGCCGAAAACTAGCTATTACCTTACCTAATTAATAACGAATTATTCTGTGTTATTGAGCATAGTTTTCGGCTCCACTTGTATTGAACGCCGAGCTCACAACTAGTATGGCATATGCCTGTAGCTGGCTCAAAGGAGATACGTTTGCAAGTGAAATGGCATATTTTAAATTGCATACTGCTTATCACTTAGCTAGAGAGCATGTTCCGACCGTTTTAACTTTATTTGTAAGAGACTGTCTCAAACAAAATAAAGAATGTTAAGACGTTAACATTCAGTTTGCTAGAGAGCATGTTCCGTCATATACAGAATAATAACGAACGAATAAAGAATGTGAAGACTATTAACATTCTTTGTTTGTTTGAGGCAGTCTCAGACAAATAAAGTTAAGACGAAACATGCTCTCTAGAAAACAGATAAACAGAATGCATTTTTTTTGTTATTTCATAAATAAGGGAACAAGCAGATGACCCACCTGATGCTAACAGTAACCTCATAGGTCACGTCCACCTAGGACGCACTCTATGCGGCAATGCACTGCGCCCGCCACACTGAGACATAAAGATGAAAATCTCATGTGCCTGTAATTTCACCGGCACCCATACCCTTTAAACCAGAACACAGTAATGCGAGCACTACTGCTTTGCGGCAGAAATAGGTATGGAGGTAGTAAATTAAAAAACATGCTATTTCGCTTGCAAACGTATCTCCTTTATGCCAGCTACAAGCTTATGCCATGTTTTGCCATTTTACGCTCATGTGTACTCGCCGCTTCAGTGAAATAAAGCGGATAAAACTAGTAATAGAGAAATATGGTTCACCTTCTAACATACCTATCAATAAGCTCGATATTCCCGATAGTGGATTTCAGGTACCAGTTCGGTGGTTTTAGTTTGAACATGCATTCAGCCGCTTGTATGGCTTTCACGTAGTCCTGCGCGAGCACCGAGATTTCAAAGAACGTTGCCACGTCCCAGTAGTCTTTTAATGATGAGAGACTACCTTTCTTCCCTATGAGATGATTCAAGACCATTCCTGAAACATAAAAAAAACACGAATCATTATTTGTTATTAGCGATCGGCCGCAGTTTCATCCTTAGTTAGTCCAGGCTTAGTCTTCCGTTACTGAATTTTGGGATATAAAGTACCCTATGTTTTAGTCCAGGTTTTGATCTACCCAGTGTACATTTTGCGAAGTGGTAATTTTGAGAAAACGTACAGTGTACGTTTCGCGAAAAAATCGAGTGTACATTTTGCGAAGTGGTCATATTGAGAAAAAGTGCGGTGTAGATTTATTAGATCTCCTTAAAATTAAATAAAAATAAATAATGCTGGACAGTTCACACAACATTACCTAGTAGATCTCCTTGTTAAAGAGTTCGCCAGGGAAGTACTACCATCACACCTATTTCGGCCGCAAAGCGGTAGTGCTCGCATTGCTGTGTTCCGGTTTGAAGGGTGCCGGTGATATTACAGGCACATGAGACTTTTATTTTTATGTCAGTGTCGGGCTCAGTTGCAATGCCAAATAGGGCGTGTCCTAGGCGGATGTAACCTTGCGGTTTTTCATCACTCAACTGTTAGAAGTTCACTGCTGGACATAGGCTTCCATAGAATGCCACGAAGAACAGCCTTGAGCCGTCTCCATCCACCGACTTCCTGCAACCGCTCTTATGTCATCTATCCATCCAAGCGTCCAACAATGAGCCGTGGTCGCCACTCGAATACCTTAATTTCTCAAGTTACTTTTCACAAAATACGACGGGCGAGTAGCCGGATAAGACAACGGAGGCACGGGACGGGTTCGATTCCTGCTACGGAACAAATGTGCATGTTTTACAAATATTCGTTCCAGGTTTGGTTGTTATGGTATAATGATAATCGTAGTTCCTGATACCCACGACATAGTGAATCCTAGTGTAGGATCTAAAGGCCAATTCTCGTAATTATTTTAAGGTGGATGCTCACGAATGCGGCGCGAAATTCAAATTTTTTGGTGTTTTTTGCCCATTACAGCTCATCATCAGTTTAGCTACGATCCCCCTAAACACAATTTTACAGTGTTTTTTTTTGTTTAGGAGGTTCGTAGCTAATCGGATGATATTTATGAGATACTACCAATTAAAACATGTGTGTTAAGTCTACTAGTTTTCGCGAAATCAACTTTTGCTATCTGAAGAAGTGTTCAAGACCTGAAATTTAGTAGTAATGTAATTTAGTAGTTTAGTAATAGTAGAGCTTTTTTGTGAAAGAGTTCGTCCGGGGAAGTACTGCTACGATACCTATTTCTGCCGCAAAGCAGTAGTGTTCGCATTGCTGTGTTCCGGTTTGAAGGGTAAGGGTGCCGGTGAAATTACAGGCACATGAGACTTTTCATCTTTATGTCTCAGGGTGGCGGGCGCAGTGCAATGCCATATAGGGCGCGTCCTAGGTGGACGTGACCTATGAGGTAATGCACTGTTCATAGGCAGAGGTTACCGCTTAACATCAGGTGGGCCATATGCTTGTTCCGTCGTTCACGTAGTATAAACAAAATGAGAAAAACCAAAAAAAACAAAAAAATTGCCACCAGCGTGAGCATCCATCTTAAAGCCCCACTGAAAGTTGACTGAATCGAGACTGGATTGTGTGGTTGAGTGGCGTTGTTCAATCAAAGGGCAAGCCGTGCAATTAAACGGCTATTTCAACCAATTGACTGCGAGATATGCATGATTGGCAGGACTCTTGAATACATACCGATGTGTTGCAGTTCCTGTGAGTTTTTGAAATCATTCCCAGCTATGACTAGAAGGGTAGCGAGGTTGATGCCTGCATATTCGTTAGGTTGCACTTCGAAACCCTGTCGGTACCTACAACATACACGGGAGTGAGCAAGTATTCCATTTTACACAACTGCCTTAAAAAAAAGGATTGTTTTGTTTTCAGGGTTCATGTAGGTATATAATGTATGATTGTTTCTTTATTCAACCATATCTTCTAAATGCTTTAACCAATTTAGATGATCGATGATTGTTTTTAGTAGTAGTAGTAAAGCTTTTTTGTGAAAGAGTTCGTCCGGCGAAGTAGAATAGAATAGGAAATGATTCATTGTACACCCTAATAAATAAAAATACAAAAAAAATAAACAAAACTTAACTACATAATTAAAAGTACAAAGGGCGGCAATAGGTATAGTAATACCACTATACCTATTTCTGCCGCAAAGCAGTAGTGCTCGCATTGCTGTGTTCCAGTTTGAAGGGTGTGGGTGCTGGTGTAATTACAGGCACATGAGACTTTTCATCTTTTTCTCAGGGTGGCGGGCGCAGTGCAATGCCACATAGGGCGTGTCCTAAGTGGACGTGACCTATGTGATAATCTTTCTCTCAGGGTGGCGGGCGCAGTGCAATGCCACATAGGGCGTGTCCTAAGTGGACGTGACCTATGTGACAATGCATTGTTAAAGGCAGAGGTTACCGCTTAACATCAGGTGGGCCATCTGCTTATTCCGTCATTCACATAGTTAAATAAACATTAGAATCTGCACGTTATCCCAATACGCACCGAGTATATAAACTTGTTATAAAGTAACTATGGTAATCATACAGTAGATCTACCATGAGTTTACACAATCTATACTCGCTAGCGACTGTAGTCACAAATTTGTTTGAAAACTTCTACAGCACCTCTAGCGGATACTTGGGGTACTAAAATGCTTAGTATGAGTCGGTCACGTGTTGTAAACTGCACTGCAACGACTATAGTTTGCCCTTCACATTTCCATAGAATGTGGAACTTGAGTTACAAATTTGACAGATGTCATAGTAACGTACTATTACTACAGTAGTAGAGTACAGTTTTACCCAAAATATAAGTCCGATCAACTGTTTTCGTTTGCGCAGAAAAACGCAGACTGATATCCGACAGTAGTTTAACGTATAGTATAGCTCTGTCCCGCTCACACCTAGGAGTCAACCGGCCGCGATTTTGCCGCGAAATCGATTAACCAATAACAGCGCATAATTTTTGCGCGCGATTGCTATTGGTAGATAGGAGGTTCCCGCGCTATTGGTCTACGGCGCAGGTTATCATCGGGGCGACTTATATTTTGGGTAAAACTGTAATTAACTATGACAGCTCATGGTAGACCTACAGTACGGCAAGCACAGGCTGACTATCGGAATCGTTTCATTTGCGTAATTTTTACGTAGCGAGTTGATTTCGATACTATTCCGCAAGCTCGCGGCAGCACAGGGTTTTGTTGTATGCGAATCGACCGCGGAGTGAGTCACGAGAGTGTGCGGGCAACATGCGACTAGAAGAATGAAAATGTGTCCAAGGTGTGTTCCGTAACCTAACACATCGTAATAAATCATATGAATCGTAAAGTTCCGAAAAATAATAAAATAAAATATTTAGAACTTTACTCGGTACATTATAGAGTAAAATAGTACATAAACTATAGTTTAGTATTTTTAGTTACTTAGAAGCTATTAGAGTTAATAATTTTACGTAATAAAGTTCGATTTTCTGAGCCCGAATTGTCCTTTGACACAACTTTCTGTATATTCCGAACGTCGCAGGTACAACAATCATTCAAGCTGTCATTACCAAAGACATACTATACAAGTAGACATGTTACACTCATTCAAACTCCACTGAGAAAGTGGTGTTTTATGTAGGTACTACCTATAGCTACTTACTTTGTTTTTATATTGACGAAACAGACCATAAAATCACAGCGCTATACGGAAACCCTGTTGTGAGAAAGAAAAAAACGCAATATGTCTATGCAGTACCTAGCGTCCATCTGGGTACTCGACACTAATACTGCAATCACCAATCCGCCTGTTAAGCATGGTGATTAGCAAATCCCCTCCATTGCATTTTAGGGGAGGCATCGACAAAATACATTGATAAAATTATTTTGAGTCAGTGTAGTATGTACATATTATAATATTACATATTCTACCTACATATTATACAATTAAACCGAATAATTTTAAATAATTAAGATTTCCAATAAGAACAGTGTTATTAAACAAAATTGTTGATATGAATCTTGGCTGTCCTAACCACACCATTCTATCCTAATATCGCAGTCGGCCGCGTGTGATCGTGTCTCTTTGTCGTACCTCGGCGAATTGTATATTACCCATCACGTTCGTGTAGGTAACAGGTGCTCTGACAGCAGCAACGCCGCAAATAAATGGTTTTAATTAAATAAATTGTCAAATAAACAAATTTAAATAGTATTTTGTAATACTTACAAATTTAATGAAATAAATTTCTCCCCTTTTGTGGTTGCCGTATAATTTTTGTATCGGGATGGCTTTTTGTATTGGGTTTATCTATTAGTAGTGGCATGCGTCGTTCACAGAGCGACTAGTGAACTTGCGATAATTACCTCACTTTCTTGTTACCATTCTGAGTGCGGAATAGCGTATCTAATGTATAATATATCATTGGTCATTGCAAATAAAACCACAGAATAAATTATAGTACAACCAGAGACAGGTTTGTATGCTAATTTATAGATGGCGTACGTTTCAATTACGAGAATTTTACGAAGTTCGTAGGTATATAATTTATTAGTTTCTTTGTCTGTCTGTCTGTACAAAATATCAGGAAAAACTGGTCCGACTATTTTGATGAAATAGCATAGAGTAGGACAGGCAGTTTAGAAGCCGAGAAAACTATCTTAGTCCCACAGCTGGGACAAAAAAAAAAAACCCTGAGCAAAGTCCTTTGTTCTATCTATACCGTCTAAAATGGGGTTGTATGGATTTGTGAAGGTTTTGTTAAAGTTGTTGACTATGCTATTTGTTGCTCTATGTCTATTTGCGGAAACGATTCAACTAGGAAGGTGTTGGACCTCCGATGGTGAGATTAGCCGACTCAGAATCCAACTCAGATGGGCAGCTTTCAGGAAACTACGCTATATCTTCATATCACAGACAGAGCCTCAACATGATCAAAGTCAAAGTCTCAAAGTCTGTTATCGGTGCACGTTGCCATGGATGACTTACGGGACTGAGACATGATCGCATACTATTGGCCTCATACACAAGCTAAAAATCGCACGGCGGGCTGTGAAAAGAGCTATTCCAAGAGATTCCGTACCTGAATCCGAAAAGAAGATACCTATCCATAGAAGAACCGGGATCACTGACTAGCTCTAAAACTTATCAAGTTGAAGTGGCAATGGGCAAGGTCATCGTTGCATGGAGGCGACTCAGGACGTTAATTGTGGCATTCTATGGGGGAATCCTTATGTCCAGCAGTGGACTTCTACCTACAGACTGATGTTTGTACCGTCATCTATTTAGAATGCGTAGAACGAGGAGGTACGTACTACCTAACCTACGCGCGGATGAAGTCGCGAACGTCAGCTAGTCAGTAGCCGCTAATAGTTTGCTGTGGAACTTCTAGCCGCTAATAGTTTGCTGTGGAACTTCTTGCAGCGAAAAGCATCGTTCTCGTCATATTGAGAACGAATAAACATTAAAATATTTCTACACAAATTATTTTTACGACGATGTCACTGTAAAAATGGCCGTGAGAATCAATTCGAAAGCCAGCTATCGAATTCAAGGATTCGATACATCAAAATGCAACTTGTGCTATCATTTTCTATACAATTTCCGTTCGTTCATTCACAAAACTACACGAAACTTAGACGTCATCGATTCCGAGTCGAAACCCAGCTCTGTCAAAAAGTCGTGCTTCGAACTATCGAGAATTTCACTATCGAAGGGGGCGTTGCTTAAATCTAGCTAATTTGATTGGTCAAAACATGATACAATAGTTTCAAACGCTAGCTGCAAACTACTCGATACCAACCTGTGCTAGGCCTACAGATCATTATTTATCAGAACGGTTTACAGTTTGGTTAATGTCTTACCAATGTATAGCATTATTCAAACTTTCCTTATCCAAGTGCTGAGATTCAACAAATTTGTCCTTATAAATACGTCCGCACAAACAAAGCATGTCTGGAAATCGGTTTTCCTTCTTTTCCAACGCTTTTACACATACTTTAAGTGCGTTCTCTCTATCGCCTTCTTTGTTTCTCCTGTAAACAAACAATACAGTAGCTTATTAATTTACAAAAGGAGAGATACATAACTCTGGATTTTTCACGTTATTTTGCATCAAAAACTTTCGACAACTAAATTATTAATTTTATAAGAACGGTAATTTTTCACGTATATCAGTGTAAGCGAATTAAGACCGCTTGTGCGGCGGGAGACCAGTCCTATGGACGTAAACCGGCTTATCATGAAAGAAAACATACCTATTCATAGCGAACGCGTGCATAAACCTTATAATCGGCATATTAACATAGTTCTTCCTGTTCATAATCGTCTTCAGATCGTCGACGACTTGCACTATCGCGTCGTAATCCTGTATCTCTCTGTACGATATCAACATGTTGAGGATAGTATCGCCGGACAACACCGCCGGGTCGTCCAATCGGCGACGCATCGCGTGCAACACGTTCGCCAGTTCTTGGCCGCTGTAAGTTTCGCGGGCTTTGCGAAGGTCCGAGAGGAATTTCTCTTGGAGATGTGCTCTGAAATTAATAACAATTTTCTTTTTAAAAGCTTTTATTTACTTCCACCTTACCGGGTGTCTGTAATTAAATCTTACAAGTTTTTGACCTAATTCTCGGGGTTCTATTGAGCTGAAATTTGCCATACTTGTTATGTTCCGAAGACATTACAATATTATAGTCATTTCATTTCATTCATTTCATTTCACTCCTGGATTAATAGTAGACTGGCCGTGTTTGGGCCCATTTTGGGACACACGTTCAATTCACTAATTTCAGAAAAGCTACTACTGTGAAGATTACCCAAGAACCGTCTAAACGGCCCCACACTCGGTAGACCCATGACATCGGTCGCAGGAAGTCGGTGGATAGAAGCGGCATAAGACCGTTAGTTTTCGTCGTGGCTTGGCATTCTATGGGGGAAACTCGTAATCGATGAAGATGTCCAAAACCTAATAGTAACTTCTATTTATCTTGGCCGTCTCAGAGAGCCCAGTGGCTCGAGCTGACAGCCCTGAAGGCCTTGTCTCAGTTTTCCATTCGTTATACAAACTCTCGAATTGAGAGTCGAAATGTCGTTTTTGTACAATGAAAATGATAAGCCTAGCGGACTTGTTGATAAACTCAGTAAAAAAAAGCCAACATCGAATCGCAATTCAATCAATTCAATTCGAACAAATAGCAAACCTAGACAAGGCCCTAAGGACAAAATGTCTTGGCAGCAGAAGACGCGATCTCCAATTATGAGAACAGGGATGGACAAAGAAGTACATACTTAGTCTGAACTTCCACATCCTGCAGTATATTCTTCAGTCGCAAAGTGAGGTGCTGCCTGGGGTCCGCCGCGCCATCCCCTTTGAACTTCGAAGCTGCAGGGTTGGTGGTGACACATGTACCCATATCGGTCAACTTATATGACACGAATAGGAAGTTCGGGAGGGATATCTGAAAGCAACAATAGGGCATTTTCACAAAAATGTTTACCCATTTTGAAAAATTATACCTTTAATGTTTTTACATTCTATTTAAAAAAAATATAAATTAAGAACCTTAATTTTATATTTTTGCATGTAAAAAAATACTTGCAACTTGAAAGTAATGTCACTCGTTCCGGACGCAGAAACATAATCGCTCTGTGCAATCGAATTACTTGCTATACTTTTACGCAGATACAATTATGCTTCATATTTCTAAGACTATTTGGACCAATTTTCTGTGCACGTATTTTTCCACATCCAGGTATTATTTGTTCAAACGCGATCTTGTTCTTTTTTATATCAATGCAGGGGTCAATTTCCTATGTAGAAAAAATCTTTGAACGTATTTTAACCCTGGTTTTTGGCTCTGGTATCTTAAGGTAGACGTACTTGATACTCGACACATCACTAGTCCGCATAATTAAAGAAAAATCACAAACGAGTAAATCCGAGGCAGAACCTAGATGTCAATGACCCTTGGAATGTAATATAAAAAAAAGGTTAAAATTAACATAGTCAGTATATAACATAAGGCAATTTACAGGTGTTTCTATTCAAAGTTGAGTGTAAGGTAAAAGGTATACTTTGCAACTATAACTAAAGTATAAAAAAATAAAGTTGATGTGGCAGTATAGCTTGTAGAACCGAAAATCGCTGGGGAATAAAAGTTCTCGAGTGGCGACCACGAACACTAGTGCACTATGCAAAGGAATTTTAAAAATTCATCCCCTAACAGCGGTTTTTATAGAAAAAAACTCCACGCTATCGAAGTTGCAGTTAGTCTACTAGTTCACAATAAGTAGGTATCGACTAACTCCAAAAACATAAACAACATGATAAGAGCTGAAACAATAGGTACCTACGGGAAAACCACATTATAATGTCAATGACAACAATAGCTTGAATGAAGAGTGTAGGTATCTAAAACGACTGTATGAATGAGCAACCTAACTACATGTTTGCATTACGCTATTCCTAGAATTATCATTCAATACATTTCCATCAACAATACACCTACCTACTTTGTTTTTAGGGTTCCGTACCCAAATGGTAATACGGGACCCTATTACTAAGACTCCGTTGTCCTTCCGTCCGTCTGTCTGTCTGTCTGTCTGTCTGTCACCAGGCTGTATCTCATGAACCGTGATAGTTAGACAGTTGAAATTTTCACAGATGATGTATTTCTGTTGCCACTATAACAACAAATACTAAAAAACAGAATAAAATAAATATTTAAGGGGGCTCCTACAACACACGTGTTTTTTTGCTCGTTTTTGCTCGATATTCATAACTGCAACAGATAGACGCTTGAAATATTCACAGAATATTTAGTTATATATTCACTTTAGAAATAAATAATTGAATTAAAATAAAACAAATATTTAAGGGGGGCTCCCATACAACAAACAAGTGTTTTTGCTGTATTTATACATAATGGTACGGACTTGAATGACTTAATGAATTAATGAATGGTAATGACTCGCACTTGGCCGGTTTTTTGTTACGAAAAGCATAAGACCCTCAGGCACTCATGTTTATAGGAATTACGTACTACACAGTACACAGATAGCGAATTATTGGTAACCAGTCTTTAGCCACGCGTGGTATCGGGAAAAAAACATTCCCCCTACCCAACAACATCCATCCACACTCCAAATGCCATCAAACTCCGTTACAAAGGTCAGTAGAACTACACATAACGCGAGCGTGGCCACGGGCGCAAGCTAACAAAACGTGTGAGCGTAGTCACGGGCGGAAGCTAATAAAACGTAGCCTAATGCAAGCGATAATGTAGCTTCCTGTAAGTATCAGATCGGTAGTTCCGGAGATTACAAACAACACCGCCTATTATTGAGTCACCATTATAGAAAAAAGCTACAAACCCAATTCCTTAAGCATTAACTTTTCCATGAACGTTCAAATTGACAAATAAGTGCATAGTTATGATTCAATTAGACAATAATACAGGCAATTGATATGTCATCCAGGCATGATGGAGCATGGAAGGACAATTTCACAAATTGAGAGTAATGGCTATTGTGCGCGCCTTGTGATAAGGTCAAGAGACGCATTCAATAGAGGACGTCCAGGCAGGCCTGTGCCGGTATCACTGAACTGTTGGCCTTCCTGGAGGACACCGGGTGGCTGGACTAGCAGCAGCCCCCAACAAAAAGGGCCCACCGGCGGCCTATATAGTTGCGCAAGAGTCTTCTCTACACGTACAAGTGGAGGCATTTTTAATGGGATTTACAAATGAAGTCCGTGGTGTGCACAGCCTAAGAATAGACCCCTCCGTCTCCTCCCGTGGATGACGTAAAAGCCGACTAAGGGATTACCCGGACTTGTTGATACAAGATTTGTCCTGGTTACTAGCTTATTATGAAATGTGTTATTACTGGAAGAAAGCGTTAGCAGTCAGTCGTGGGAAGCAATGGCGGCGATGAGCTCACCACTTGTGACGTTTATATTCCACGACGGTGCAACCCACTGTGAAAAGAGGCCCATTCAGGCTCTGTCTACCCCTTCGGGGATAAAGGCGTGTGTCTATGTATGTATGTATGTCAAATATCACAAGTCTCCCCATAGAATGCAAGGACGTAACGCTCTTGAGCTGCCTCCATCCACCTACTTCTAACCTACAATGACATAAGGTCATTCAGTGAATAGTGTCTGATAAAGCATCTTTTGGTTTGTGATCTCTGCACGAGAATCATTATTTCCCAGTCATTTGTTTCAGCTAGCTGTATGGCCTGCCCACTGCCATTTCAACTTGCTAAACCTGCAAGCAATGGAGATCTTGTTTACCTTCTACCTTTCCTCTTATAACTTAACTACTGGATGCATTTTGATACAAGTGTCACTCTGTGCAGGGTAAATTATTCAGAGAACTTGTATTTACAATATCTGGTTACTCAGTTTCCACGTAGACAGAGTTGTTGGCAAATGTCTTAAATGGATCAAAGAGACAAACTTGTAGATAATGCAGTACATTATTATTATTTCTTCTTACTTACTGCTTCTAAAACCAAACTTTTGATATTGTAGCCCTCTATAGTCCCTGTATAAAGTTTAAAACTTTAAATAAAAGATGCTTAACTAATACGTAGTAACGTTAAAATCAGTGGAACACACTCACCCTCCACTGCTTTTACTTGGCACTAGACACAACCTTGATGTTTGAAAATTATCCTTGTGTTTACGGCATAAGGAATATTATATTTTGACATAGTGAAATAGTGGAGCGTGCAGTTTTAGATTGGTATTGGTATACCTTTAAGTACCAGCTTATTTTCTTTTTCATCTGTTCTCAGTTCCTTTTGCAATTATCTTCTTTATAGATAACTAGCGACTCGCCCCGGATTCGCACGGGTAGACCCCGTTAAAAAACAGCCCCCCCCTCCTTATATTTTATTACTTATTCTGCTATTCGGAGCGGAGAAGAATCCACCAAAAAAGAGATAACTAACATTGGTCCAGACGATCTTGAGTTATAACTTAGTGGTGTAACTAACACGACTTTGTTTTGTATATAGATTTGCTTTTATGAATCTATTTTGTTATTTGCAGATAAATAAATTTACAAAAAAATGCCCAGTTTTATTGCTGAGTAGGTGAGTAGCCATCCCTACCAGACAACCTACCTTAAGCCTTAGTGTAGAATCTGGGTCTACATCATTGTATAGCAGGACATTCTCTTTCATATCAAAGCTCTCTCGAACTCCGAGGTGGTACAGCAATGAGCTCTGTTGTAGTTGCACACTGAGGTCTACTAGAGCAACATCAGCATTGTAGAACGTGTCCAGCACATTTGTCTCGCCAAAGTCTAGCTTTTCAAACTGCAACCAATAGAAAATAAGACATGATTCAGTAGCACTACTGCTTAATCATAATCATAGCTAAATCATTTACTGTTTGTGAATCCAGGTAAATTACATTAGTTGGTAGATTAGGTATGGTGAAGATCGCTGGACTCTGCATTTCAGCATACAAACATTTGGTATATTATATAATACAGATCACCTGCTTCTTGTGAAAGAGTTTGTTCCAGGAAGTTCTACTACCACCATACAGTACTACTAAGAAAGTAATGCGCCACAGCAGTCTTTGCTTTTCAACAGATATAACTTGCATAGATATAACAGTAAGAGTAGTAGTAGAGCTTTTTTGTGAAGGAATTCGTCCGGGGAATTACTACCACCATACCTATTTCTGCCGCAAAGCAGTAGTGCTCACATTGCTGTGTTCCGGTTTGAAGGGTAAGGATGCCGGTTAAATTACAGGCACATGAGACTTATCATCTTTGTGTCTCAGGATGGTAGGCGCAGTGCAATGCCACATAGGGTGCGTCCTAGGTGGACGTGACCTATGAGGTAATGCACTGTTCATAGGCAGAGATTACCGCTTAACATCAGGTGGGCCATCTGCTTGTTCCGTCATTCCAGTAGTATAAAAAAAAAAAGTTACATTTGCAACTGCAGCTGTGTGCAGCTGTGCAATAGTCATTCACAAACGAAGATTGCCCTGATGCATTACTTTCGTAGTAAAACTGTACCCATTTCTGGCGCTAAACAGCAATGCAAGCATTACGTTATTTTGAGTTTGAGGGGAGATGCATTACTTTTGTAGTAATACTGTATCTATTTCTACCGCTAAGCAGTAATGCTTTCAAAGATGTTTCCAGTTTTAAGGGCAATGGGTGCCAGTAATATTAGAGTTACATGGGACTTTTCCTACTCTCAAGATAGCAAGCACAGTGCGATGCCACATAGAGTACATCCTGGGAGGGCAAGACAGGAATTAGTGGTAATGGGTGTTCAAGTTGTTTATTTATCAAGTCACTGTTTTGTCTGGGTCATGATACTGTTATGACAGGTCATTGAGTTGGTGTTAATATTGAGTGTGGTGGCCCTATAATGAGCCTTGTAACAGATGGTGAAAGAAACAATGTGGTGCCAGGATCAGTAAGCATCTAACTTTTTTGTAACTGTGTCAATTACAGAACAAGCAGATGCCCTCCTGATGTTAAGCGGTGACCTCTGCCTTTAACAATGCTATAGGCTGTTTTTATAGGCATAATGCAATTGCACCTCATAGGTCACGTCCACCTAGCATGCACCCAATGTGGCATTGCACTGCGCCCGCCACCCTGAGACATAAACATGAAAGTCTCATGTGCCTGTAATTTATCGGCACCCATACCCTTCAAACCGGAACACAGCAATGCGAGCACTACTACTTTGCAGCAGAAATAGATATGGTGAATGTACTTCCCCAGACAAACTCTTTAACAAAAAAAATAGACCAGAATTGATAGACCTTCTATTGACTGCGTTCTCACCTGTTGGCAACAGGCGACGATGGAGCATAAAGGTCTTGAAGGCATCTAATCACTATTGCCTTGAAGAGACGCAGATTACAGCTTTCAGGAAAGACAGACGACGGTGTGTGTTCCACTCTTTACCAGTTCACATTACAAAAGTGGAACCTAATCGTTTAGTGTGAAAAGAAGATATACTGAGGCAAGGATGGCAATGAGCCAATATGCCTGCTTGTCCTATAGTGAAAGGGAAATATAGCTGTAAGAATATGCCTATCTTTTAAATGTGTTCTCAACCTAAATTCTATGGCATTTGTTATTCATAAACCCGTATAAACTGTGGTCAACAACGAATAAGCAACCAACTCGATACTGACTTGATAACATTAGACAATGGTAATTTGAATAAAACCAATTCATACACAATTCAGTCGAACTTAGGAATCCAAGAAATTTTGCATACTTTAGCTATTCCCAAACTATACCAAACTTAATTGATAATTTGATACTGCATAGATTAATAAAGTTTGAAAGAATCTAAGCTTGACTGAGTTAATCGTTAAAAGTTTTGGAATACGGACCTCAGATTCAAACAAAAACATCAACAATGTAGGTAGTACATGTGGCAACTCCTCTACTTACCCCTTTTTGGGATGTCTCAAAAGATGTAAACTTACATGAATGTGATGCACATTAGCGTTAACCAGCTCAGAAGCTAGCCGTACTTCTTCCAATGCTCGTTTCCTATGAGCCATGTTTGATGATTGCGAGACATCCAACACACAAGCGATGTCCATGCGAGGACGCTGGTTTGAGCCCCCCGGCTGCACCGTAGCATTGGACCCATCGCTACAAACACTCTCACAAATACTTCTCACGTCTCCAGCTAAAAATAACAATAATCATTTAGGAATTCGCAAACCACAACATGAAAACAAAGTCCACCCGTCCATCGTCCCACCTGTGTCTTCCAGCGGCGCAGATGTGTTAGCATTGCCGAATGTTATCATTTTCTCACGTTTATTAACATTTGGAAAGTATAATATAAACACGCATTTCTTTAACAAATAACACACACAGGTTCAGCAGTAACAAATTCCTAGTGCACAACAGGTATATCCATAGACGTAGAATTTTTTCGCTACGCTAAATAGACAAACGAAGCGTGGGAGAGAGAAGTCATTTTTAAATGTACCCCGTGCAAGAAGAAAAGTGACAGCAACAATGTATTGAATGTGACATGTTTTGCTTGAGTACATGCGCATACCGGACGGTCTCTTGTGCAGTTTAACTAATTTTGTAATTATTTTAGTAATCTTACTATTAAATAACAAATATTACTTTGTATGACAATGGTGTCGTGTTCAGTTTGTGACTGTGAAGATACAAGACGTAATTATCCGGGAAAATACACGTTTCACAGGTAAATAAGAGATTATTGGTAGTTCGATTGTATTGCTTATTTTATCAATTCTGCTTTAGTAAATGGCCTAAAAACCAGTTTCATTCGTAGATTAGGAGTTTCCCTTATATTTTTTAATAATATTTCGTTGCTGCACCTAGAAATAAACAATATTTTATGTAAAATATAAAAATGTTTGATTACGATAGGGCTTGACCAAGTGATGACGTCAGAAATATCGATAGTCCTGTTGCAGTCTATATCGTTGTATAATGCGCATCATGTAAAAAGAACGCTGGCGGTCAAGCTTCTTCAGGCGTTCCAGCGTTCTTTTTAAGAGATAACTTACTTTTCTACTTATTTGAGAGATGTATATAACTATGCATTGAATGAGTGCCTATCTAGTTTACTACAAATAATGTACAATTATAGTACGCGTCATGTAAAAAGAACGCTGGAACGCCTGTAGAAGCTTGACCACCAGCGTTCTTTTTACATGACGCGCACTATACCTACCTATAAATTAAATTTTTGTCCATCCTAGAATGGAGGTTTACTTTGTTTGGAGTAAATTTGTGTGCTCTGTTAACATTTTACCGATTTTTTTAAATCTATAATAACCAGGTGGACATTGAGGTGTGTGTTTTTGTATTGACTATTGAAAAGGTAACTTTAAAGCACCACGGGTGTTTTTATTGCAGTTTGTGTAGTAGATATTTTGGAGTAAATATTTACGTTGTTGATTATTACACACGCCTTTTTCCCCGAAAGGGTATATTTATTTTTTATTTTTTATAAATAAATATTGTTTATTTCTGCTTAATAAAATAATAGGTAACAAATTAAATTTAAATATACCCCAAAAATTCCGTTCCAGCGGGACTCGAACCTGCACCCTCGCCTGTGATCAGCGATGCCTTTACTTTCGAACTTTGAATAGAAGGTTTCCAATGAAACACCTGTAGATACAGCACTATCAACTTGGCGCTATAGCCGAGTTGATAGTGCCCACAAATTTCGTCTCCAGCGTCATAGCTCGATCTATGGCTAAATTGTTTAAGGCATCGCCGATGACAGGCGAGGGTGCGGGTTCGAGTCCCGCTAGAACGGAATTTTTGGGTTACATTTAAATTTAATGTTATCCATAAAGCGTGGTTTACACTTGAAAAATAATAAACTTTGGGGTAACAAATTGTCTATAGATAAAGTAACAGAGTGAAAAATTATATGGGCGTAGCACGGCTTATATAAAATGTTTTTGTGCTTTCAGATTTCCAAGTAATTCTTTGCTACGAGAAAAATGGTTATCGGTTATAAGAAGAGTGGGATGGACTCAAATAAGAACTCCACTAGGTATATGCAGCAAACATTTTAAGTTTAAATTTAAAAGGGAAACTCTAAGATCCCACCTATAAATAAACCCGTAATATTTAGGGGTCAATAAATAATAAAGGTTTATTTATTAACTGTATTCAAAATTGGAATAAGAACCTTATTCTCTTTATGACGTCAAATCTGCCAAACTGTGTTCTTCATGAAAGACTTAATCTGCATTAAGATGTATTTATCTACCATACACATCACGGACGGATGATGAATTCTATCGACAATGTAAAAGTGTTGGTCGAGGACAACACTAATTTTACTCAGCCATAGACTTTCACCAACACGTGTACATATTTTTTTTGGTTCCATCTTCGATCTCTGATTGTAGATCTAGTACATATACTAAATCTATGGGTATATCAGTCGCTACTCGCTCGCTGTCTGTTTGTCAGAGTTTGTCTGTCTGTGAAGTACAAGGAATGATTTAAAGTGTTGTCTGTATTTTTTTCCATAGATGGAATACATTTGTACGCGATAAAAACATTAGAATGAAAAAAAAAGTCGACAAAAAATGCACCAAAAATGCGAATCTGCCAAAAAAATATGTGTAACGAGAGAAAAAAAAACGATTTAGCGGATAATAGATAGACGACGACAAAAACAAAATGTTGTTAACTTTCGCATAGTATTATTTTATCTGTGCTTTGGCGATCGTACATCCCTAGTCCTGACCTTGAAATACAAGGCCGGCATGCAGCGCCATCTTAAAACATCAGGTAGAAGGTTTCGAAAAGTTTCATGGAAATGCTTTAAGGTGGCGCTACTAATGATTTCAGATAAATCAAATTGCACTTTTGGAGTAACACTTCCGAGTTTAGTTTATACCTATTTATTTTTTAATCAGCTTATTTTCTGAATCGTAGGTACAATAAAGTGTTTTCTATCTATCTAAATATCTATCAATTAATTGTTTTTTTATGATAAGAAAGAACTATCAATCGTCATATTTACCTACTAGGCATAATTAAGTAGGTACCTATTTAGTTATTTACCTATGGTAGCTATCAGGAAATCATCCTAGGTAGGTACCTACTTAGGTAAATAGGTAGGTAGGTACAATAGTTACTGGTTACTGGTAGGTAGGGTAGGTTCTTACCTACTTAGAGCTTTGCCAGTTTTACGAGCTACGGGTAGGTAGGTATAAAATCTTACGGCACTCACAACAGTAGGTAGGTAGGTAGGTATATACCATACCTAGCTTGGTCTTAATTTCCTAAATATACCATGCTTACTAAGTAGGTAAGTACCTAAGTATAGGTAGGTACCTACATGCCTGCTAACATTTTTATTTGCAAAGTTTTCGCTAACACTGGGGTGGATATTACTCAATTACAAAGCCTCTAATTATATTCTCCAGCCAGACATCGGATTTGAATTTCAATGCTATTGCCCTAAACTCGCCCAGAGACGGAAAAGAACAGTCCTGTCACTCCACGCAAACGGTAGCGCTCGGAACCGCGCAAGATTAATATAAAGCCAGTCATACACCTAGCGATATGCTTGCGCAAGTTTAGACTTGTACAAGTATACTGTAACGTGTATGGGAAGATACTTGCGCAAATTTCTGACTTGTACAAGTTTGAAAAATAGTTGCTATTTTCAATTCCAAAACTTGTGCAAATTCGTACTTTCATAAGTTTACTTGAAAGTGTGTGGTTCGAAGTTTCAGTAGTAGTTTAGGCGGCTGTTTGCACGCACGCACGTTCTGTGTTCTGTTTCGCGCCAAAATGACGAGTGAGAGAAACGAGAGACAGGGAGTTCGCGAAATTTTGGAGAAAATTATTAATATTTACAGAAATGAACCATGTGTTTGGCAAATCCCACTAATATTATAAATGCGAAAGTTTGTGTGTGTTTGTTACTTCTTCACGTTTAAAAGTCAGGACGGATTTGCTAAAATTTGGAATAGAGATAACTGGGACTCCCGGAATAACACATAGGCACATTTTTATCCCGATATTCCTATGGAATCGAGACTTACGCGGGTGAAACCGCGGGGCGCTGCTAGTTAAAAATAAAGACTATCATAATACGGATGAAAAAGAAGCTGCTTATAATAAATTAATCGAACAATATACAAAAATAGAACCAAACGCTAACCGTGATATGATTGTGTCTTTGGGTGTCATTTCAATTCAGTTAATAAATTAATGTGCGAATATTGCTCTCTTTTTCTTAACTAGTCTTTACACCATATGGTTCGGTTTCTTTTAAGTCTCTTCAATTTTTTTGTAGAAAATATTAAGCCATCTATTGAAGCGTCATCCATCGCACAACACACTTGGACGCTCACTTTTTAGGGTTCCGTAGTCAAAGACAAGGAACCCTTATAGATTCATCATGTCTGTCTGTCTGTCTGTCTGTCTGTCCGTGTATGTCACAGCCTTTTTTTCCGAAACTATAAGAGCTATACTGTTGAAACTTGGTAGGTAGATGTATTCTATGAACCGCATTAAGATTTTTACGCAAAAATTGAAAAAAAAACAATTATTTTTGGGGTTCCCCATACTTAGAACTGTAACTCATTTTTTTTTTTTTTTTTTCATTAAACCTATACTTGTGGTGTATCTATGGATAGGTCTTCAAAAATGATGTTGAGGTTTCTAATATCATTTTTTTCTAAACTTAATAGTTTGCGCGAGACACACTTCCAAAGTGGTACAAAAAGTGTGTCCCCCCCCCCGTAACTTCTAAAATAAGAGAATGATAAAACTAAATAAAATATATGATGTACATTACCATGTAAACTTTCACTCAAAATTGGTTTGAACGAGATCTAGTAAGTAGTTTTTTTTTTAATACGTCATTAATCGTAATCCATCCAAGAACTTTTATATTATGTTACTTGCTGCTAAGGAACCCTTCATGGGCGAGTCCGACTCGCACTTGGCCGCTTTTTTAAAATGGTTATTGTTCAAGCATACTTGTACCGTCTGTGGTCATCTGGAAATTATGTTTATTTGCACAAGTCTAAGCTTGCGCAAGCATATCGCTAGGTGTATGGCTGGCTTAAGTAATACCATATTTTGCTAAAGTACTATTCTGTGGCTAAAGAGGAAACAGCAACTAAAAGTGTGAGTAGGACTCGCCGCCCTTAGGCTTCCGTACCGTTGGTTTGGCCTTTGAGGTAATATGTACTACCTAATATTTATTCTGTGGTACTACCTACGTACATATTACCTCAATGGGTTTGGCTTACTTTGGCACAGCTTCTTTTATACATACATACCTACTTACATAGACACACTCCTTTTTCCCCGAAGGGGTAGGCAGAGCCTTCAATGGGCCTCTTTTCACAGTGGGTTGCACCATCGTGGAATATAGAAGTGATGAGTGGTGAGCTCATCGCTGCCATTGCTTCCCACAGCTGACTCAGCTAACGCTTTCTTCCAGTATTATCACATTCCATAAATAAGCTAGCAGCCAGGACAAATCTTATACCAACAAATCTTACAAACAAGTCCGGGTAATCCCTAAGTCGGCTTTTACGACATCCACGGGAGGAGATGGAGGGGTCTTTTCTTGGGCCGGACACACCACACCTTGTCTTATGATGCCGAATTATAGCAACAAACTTCACCATTCCATTCTAGGCGTCAAAATTCCCTATTTTTCTCTCTAATACCTAGTACCTACTTGTAGGTACTATTATTAGGTATTGGTGTCGATTCTGAACGTCTGCGGAGCCTACGGAAGTCTTCTGACAATCAAGGCTACACATAACATACCTTCCTACGTTTCAAGTAGGTATCTATCTAGTGCAATTTGAAAGCGGGATATTGTAGCCTGAATGCATCTCATGGCAATTTCAATAAGCCCAAACACGCCTAGGATACATTGTTTTATGACGGAGTTCCGTTTCATCATGACATGGTAGCATTTTAATCATGAACATTTGCTGCATCATTTTTAATCGAGATATCTCATCACAATCCGTGAAATACTTCCAGTTTGTAGTCACCACTCAACTCTCAACAAGAACGTTTATTCCAAATGGTTATCGATTATAATGGCCTGCCCATTGCCACTTCAACTTCCCAAGTCTGCTTTGTCGCTGATCTTGGCTATCGGATATTATCACGTTAGCTAACGTTGCTCGACGCACATTCATTTAATATCTAGGTACCTACTTACCTAATTTGTTGAGTGTAGTAAGCCAGCCATTTCTACCTTTATACTGTGTCTTGTGTCTGGCGGAAGAAAGCTGAATCGTTAATTTCATTAGTTCTGCCCGCGGCGATGTAAATCTAGCAGTATTTCAGTACCTATAGTTTTCGGGTGACAGACAATGCCACGGAGGCTGTGCCCAAAGAGAATAGGAGCAGGAGATGTGGGCGTCATCATCACCATCAACATCATCAGACTGCAGTATAAATCCACTTCTGGACCTTAGGCCTCGCCAATTCACCACAACATATGACAATACCTAGGTACCTACACTAAGTAAGTCACATATACTAGTAAGATCCCCTATGTCGTGGGTATCAGGAACTACGAGTACCTACCGAACACCCAGACCCAGACAAACATTTGCAGAACATACAAACATTTGTCCCGCGGCGAGAATCGAAGCCGCAATCCCGCGTATCTCAGCCGGCTACTCACCCGCCGCGCCACAGAGGTCGTCAATGCCACGCACGATGAACGGTCTTGAGCCGCCTCCATCCACCAACTTCCTGCAACCTTTATAATAGTCATTGGTCTATCAAGAGGGGGGACTTCCTACACTGCCCCAGGTAGCAATTTTACGTCAGATCGACGTCCACTTACCGTCATTTTCGACGTATATGACGTCATTCTACTACGTCGGGCCCACCCACAGATGACGTCAATTTGTCACAGCCCTAAGACGTTATTGACGTCAGTGACGGCCTGAGGATGTCATTAATGACGACTTTTGGACCGATCCACCGACCTAGAATAACGTACTTGTAGGTCAATAGAGACTAATTTGAGACTTAACAAATGATCCTATTATGACGTCCGTAAAACGTACGTTATTGCGTCCTAAGGATGTCATTAATGACGAATTTTGGACCGATCCACCGACCTTAGAAAGACGTACATAGTAGGTCAATAGAGACTAATTTGAGACTTAACAAATGACCATATAATGACGTCCGTAAAACGTACGTTATTGCGTCCTAAGGATGTCATTAATGACGATTTTTGGACCGATCCACCGACCTTAGAAAGACGTACATAGTAGGTCAATAGAGACTAATTTGAGACTTAACTAATGACCATATAATGACGTCCGTAATACGTACGTTATTGCGTCCTAAGAATGTCATTAATGACGAATTTTGTACCGATCCACTGACCTTGGAATGACGTACATAGTTGGTCTATAGAGACTTATTTGAGACCTAACTAATGACCCTACAATGACGTCCATAAAACGTACTTTACTGGGTGATTTACACCCTCAATAGGGGGTAGTTTAATAAAAAAAAAATAGAAATACGTACAAAAATGTGGTTTATTACTTAAAACTTTAAATATTTTATCATCATACAATCACCTTAAATAAATTTGACAAACCGTAACAAGTAGGTAGATACATTTGAATAATGTTATCTTAAAGGTACCTTAGGTATAATTAATTATGGAGTAATGGAATACTTACACTATAGCCCTCGTCAGGAATAACCACGCATTTAGTAGTTATTTCATTGATAGGGATTAGTTTAAAATTTGAAAGTGTTTTTACTTCCATTTTATCAATAGTCACAGAATTAAATGGATATTCAAAAAATGACTGGTAGCTTAAAAACTCACGTCCATAGACAAATAAACAATCGTTTTTAAGGATATTAAATATCTTAAACACTTTCTTATTCTTAATGAGACAATAACAATTAGCTTTACGAGATGATGCAACATAAAATGTGAATCCATTGTATATTAATCTCTTAAAACATTCAAAAACATGCTCCTCAGGAACAGGTCCAGAATCATAACGATCATAAACAGATGTTTTTGTTACACAAGCGTATGCTTTTGGGGATTCCATTTCCTTCAATCTTTTAACAATCTGCTGCAAGGGCTTATTAGGTGATCGTACTAATTTCTTCAAGGTATTTAAAAAGTTTTAAAATGGAAATGCTGAATATTCATCTAGTGTTCCAAAGATACGTGCATTATCTCCTACATGACACAACATGTGAACATTGTACACTAAAAATTGTAAACCATTTACAGATTTGGAATGATTTATAAACATGAGTAATAGTTCTTGAGCAACATCTATACCAATTTTATTTATATGTCTTTTTGAACAAAGCACAGTGATAGCTGAATGAAATAATAAGAAGTTTTCATAAAGAGAACGAGGTAAGATTTGTTACAAAACAATCGGACCAACATACAGTAAGAACATTCTATATTCAGTTGCTTTCCATCGAGCCAGTTCAGCTAAACTTCGAGGTTTTATATTGAATTCAATTGGTATAAATGTTGAGCAATAAATCAGTTTTTCTGAAATGGTATGAACTGAACGACTTCGTAAACGAACACTTAAATCTCCACTGATCGAAACATTTAAAAGTTTACGCATTACTCCCAGACAAACATTATGCATATATTCAATGGGAAATAACGTTATCATGTCGATGGGGAGAGCTAAGAGTGGTGACTCTCCAACATGGTGGTCTTCATCTAATTTTGAACGAAATGATTCATCAGTTCTTTTGGGTGCTTTCACACTTTCATAAATAACTCTGCCCTGGTATTCACCTTGCTCGATACATTTGTCGCAGGCTGAATAACCACCATGTTGTTTTGTACACTTAAGGTGAATGCTCACGTTTGCGGCGCGAGATTCAAATTTGATACCCCTAAACACATTTTTACAGTGTTTTTGTTTGTTTAGGGGTATCGTAGCTAAACTGATGATATTTATGAGATACCATCAATTAAAACATGTGTGTTAGGTCTCCTAGTTGTCGCGAACTCAACTTTCGTCATCTGAAGAAGTGTTGATGACCTGTAAAGGGCAAAAAACACCAAAAAATTTGAATTTCGTGCCGCAAGCGTGCGCATCCACCTTAATGAAAGCTCGCACCGGCGCGTCACAAATGAAACTATGGACTTTAACATTGTAATGAAAATCCTCAAAACTAAATCAATCTTTAAGTAAGATGGCTAATTCGTCTATGAATTGCATTAAGTAATCACCTAATGGTACAGGTTTGCTTTTCCCTCAAAAAAAAGCAACAGCAAATGGTTGAGCATTAGGAAATTTTTTAATCAGGGCTAATATTGGCCACAATTGAGTGTTAGAACTTTTAAAAAGTGGCAGTCCGTCAATGTTAAAACTCAAATTAATTACTCTATTCTCAGCGTTAGAACGAAATAATTTAATCTGCCCAGTGTCTAAATGTGTGATTTCTATGTTGATTGGGGTTTTTAATAACGTCTTACTATTTTTAGGCAAATCAGGGTGAAAAGGTTTCAAAATTGTAAGTAGATTATCTACAGCATTATGCGGTATTTGATGCTGAAAAGTTGCCCAACGTATCAACTTTGATTTCAAATCATTATCCCTCCTTGCTACATTGGAATCTGATACAGACATTACCATTACATTATTTTCAAAATAAATATTGGGATCTATATGAGAATTGGAATAATCCCTTACATGTTGTGCTGAAGTTTGGGGAATTACATTATAAAAAGATGTTGATGGCAAACTACTTAATGATGAGTACGGATGTGTACTAGCTGTACTTCCTTGTATACCTGAAATTAGACTCAACTCTGCTTTCTTTGCTCTTCTCAACATTTGACGTTTGCCAACTACATCCTTTGGTGTATATTTTATTTTCTCTGTCATAGTATCAATATCTATTTATTCATTTTCTTCACTCTTTCTGGGGCATGCTTAAGCCAGATTTTAATGCTATCTTCAACTTCTTTTTCTGAACATCGAGATGTCGAGGTCACAACGCCTTCTATAATTAAAAAAAAATTATGTATAATTTGTTTGTAGTTACTTCTAGTAGTATTCAAATCAGATCTAGTCTAACCATAAATAAAAAAACCGGGCAAGTGCGAGTCGGACTCACGCACGAAGGGTTCCCTACCGTTATCTATAAAAACGGCAAAAAAAAAAACACGTTTGGAGCCCCCCTTAAATTTTTATTTTATTCTGTTTTTTAGTTAGGTACTTGTTATAGCGGCAACAGAAATACATCATCTGTGAAAATTTCAACTGTCTAACTATCACGGTACATGACATACAGTCTGGTGACAGGCAGGCAGGAAGGCAGGCAGGCAGGCAGGCAGGCAGGCAGGCAGGAAGGCAGGCAGACAGCCAAGCCTTAGTAATAGGGTCCCGTTTTATCCTTTGGGTACGGAACCCTAAAAACTCCTAAGGTCTCCTCCCATGGATGCCGTAAAATCAGACTAAGGGATTGCACCAGGGTGGGCAGCAGCATCCACCTGTACCTACTCAACACCAATACTGCAATCACCATCAGCCTGCCAGAGTGGTGATTATGGCATTCCCCCCATGTATGATTATTATTATTATTTATTTATTATTTATTTATTTATTATGTTATCTTCCCCCCGGTTTGAAGGGTAAGGGTGCCGGTGAAATTACAGGCACATGATACTTTTTATCTTTATGTCTTAGGGTGGCGGGCGCAGTGCAATGCCACATAGGGCGCATCCTAGGTGGACGTGACCTATGAGGTAATGTACTGTTCATAGGCAGAGGTTACCGCTTAACATCAGGTAGGCGATCAGCTTGTTCCGTCATTCAAGTAGTACAAAAAAAAAATGGGTAAAAGTTTAGAATCGTTTGGCAGGAGGAGGAGGGGGAGATGGGGGGTGGTGGAGGGGGAGGGGTACCCCCTCACCCCTGGTACCAATCCCATAACAAGGTAACTTATAGTTATCGAGAAAAAAAATAAAGAAAATTTTGAGGTTAAGTATGATTTTGGTAAAACTTTACAATCGTTTGGCAGGAGGAGGATGGGAGAGGGGGGGGGAGTGGGGGATTTGTACCCCCTCGCCCCTGGTACCACTCCTATGCAAAGGTAACTTACAGTTTTCGAGAAAAAAATAAAGTTTTTTTTTTGTTAAGTATGGATATTTTAAAAGTCGGACTCCGGTATGTGCTCCCGCCAGTACTCTCGCGAGGTCGCCCTTGAGTGTCGCTTCACCCACTCGACCTTTGCTACGCTACGGAGGTCACCGGCTCGCTTCGCTCGCCAGCTCCCCCCTTCACTCCGCTCGGCCTCGCGGGCTTGCTCCACTCAAGATCTCCCACGCGAGCTACTGGCTCCGCGTTTTTATATACACTCTAGGGGCGTGACGCACAGTACCACGTGGAGTCGTGGTGCTCCGTATCGGGTCTGCCACTCTTTTCGGACCTAACCAACTATTGTCGGGGTGCTCTGTGTCGAGTCACACAGTCAGTCAACAATAAAAAATCCATAATTTATAACATTCATTAATTCCTCAAAAGGATCTCTCTTATTTCTTTCAACATCCCTTCTCTACAGATAGAGGTCATACTCATAAATTAAATCATTAATATTATTATTTTACGTTCCGATTTTGTAAAATTTTCTTTATTATTTTTCTTTAAAAGCACAAGTTTCCTGGACAAGGGGGCCGAGGCTGGAATTTCCTGCACCCTCCCTGCAAGTTGGCGATGACTCCCGTAACATCTGACACTTCCAATTCAAAAATTTCATACTTAACCTCAAAAATTTCTTTATTTTTTTTCTCGAAAACTATAAGTTACCTTGTTATGGGACTGGTACCAGGGGCAAAGGGGTACCCCTCCCCTTCCTCTCCCCCTACTCCCACCCTCCTCCTCCTGCCAAACGATTCTAAACCCAACCCAAAAAATGTATTACATGGGGGCGGCCTAGTATAGCAGTGGACGTCATATGAATCATTTTGTTTGTGGTGTGCAAGATTAGTTGCATGTAATATGAATGACTCGAGATTATAAAATTAGAATTACTTACCAACAACACAGTCACGGAGGCGCAGTTGGCAAAAAGGCTTTTTGTTTGATCGTTTCCCGTAGAAATTATACTATTCAGCTATCTGATCAGTCAGTGCCCATTTCATAATGCGATATACTTTAGTTGATACATCTCTGCCACCAAGAATTTTGATATATGACACCTGTAACACAGATGAAATAATAACTATACCCTGTAATAAACAAAATAGGTACCTACTTAATATATTAAAATTATAGGTAATAAAAGTAATAACTTGTTTGTAACATAATAAGGAATGTGTACTGGAAAAATGCGTTAGCCAAGGCAATGGTGGCTATGAGTTCACCACTTGTCACGCTTATATTCCCACGATGGTGCAACCCACGGTGAAAAGAGGCCATTTGAGGCTATGTCTACCCTTTCGGGTAGTATTTATGTATGTGTGTGTGTAATTACACATTGTATTGTCTTTTACATTGATAAACAGTTTTGTTAGTAGTAGAGCTTTATAGAGTTTGTCCGTAGTAGCACTACTACTATATCTATTTCTGCCGCGAAGCAGTAGTGCTCGCATTCACCACTTGTAAATGCGCGAATGGTGAACTCACAGTGAAGAGGCCCATTGAGGCTCTGCCTACCCTTTTGGGAAAAAGGAGTTTGTCTAAGTATGTATAGCAACAGATTATATACTAGTTACTATAACACCCAATGGTCACATACATCCCACACTAGGATCCAGAGATTCTACATGACCCAGGGGTCATGGATATCAGGAACTTCGAGTACCATGTTATATACCACACACACAGATCCAGGACAAATATTTTCAGATCATGCAAATTGAGCCCTCGAATGCCTCTCACATTCAGCCGGCTACTTGCCCGCCGCGCCACATAGGTCGTGATATTATGTAATATAATTATGTATTATATTGGACGACCTCTGTGGTGCAGCGGGCAAACTTTGAGACTACCAAGATTCATCTGCCGTTGTTAGCACCATCTTCAGACCCAATAAGTAACAACAAATTTGGCCAAAACTAACTTTTAGATTTAGAAATAGGTAGTTAGTTGTTCTGTGGGTTAGACTATCGTTACCTATACCTACCTAGCTATGTAGGTAGGTAGGTACCAGACATACACAGCACATGAAAGCACGTTAAGACGAGACAAACGTTTAAGAGAAAAAGGAAAATACGTACCAGTCTCGTAAAAAACCTTTCGAACCCCGCAGAGTTTCCATTTCTCATCGGGCGATGCCTGCAGACTAAGATATCGATCAAATTCTTTTGAGCCTTTAGCTGGTGGCCAATATACCTCATATCGCCTAGGAGTTAGCCAGTGCCTGTTGACGACCGACACAGAGCCTCCGTGATTGTCCGTGAATTGAATCACTGCAAACATCGTAGGTACCTAACCTAAGAAAAATCCACAGATAAAGCTACGTATTAGACGATGCGCGTAAATAACACTCACAAACAAAATACCTAGGTACCTACTTACACATAAAAACACTCCTGATCAGCAACCACACAAAGTAGAAACAAATTTCGATTAGGACGACACAAATCTTTAGTAGCACACGCACGACCGACGCACTGACTGACTGAACGAGGAAGGAAACAAACCAGAGGAGATTAGTGAACTTAGTGATACCAACAACAATTTTGAAATGTCGTTGCATTTGTTATTTGATGGTGTCAAAAACCAAACCAGTAAAAATATTTTCTTCCGTCATAAAAGGCGTTAAATTTTGAATTTTGAACACGCCTTGTTCGAAAAATCAAAGCACTAACAGTTTGAATGCGTTCGAATTTCGTTATCTAAGCCGCCACTTTGAAGCATAGTGCAAATAACTAATCTTGGTACTTGAACCTTAGGTAACATTATTTCATTCAATTATCTGGCAAAATGTATGCAATAGTATTTGAATAATATATGCAAATATATATGCAACAGTTCGAACATTAAATTTCTGTCGTTGTCACGAGTGGAGGACTATGGCACTGCCTCCCAACTTTCCCCAGTGGGCCAGATTGGTGGGGGGCGCTGGCAATAAATGGTTTCGGAGCTATGAGGCCACCGAAAAACACACTATGGCCTCAACCTTTTAATACTTCTTTGACTTAGTCCGGGGTTTTTTTTAATGCTGGACAGTTCACACAACATTTTCTCGTCTCAAGCTAAGCAGAGCTTGTGTTATGGGTACTAGATAACTGATATACTTAATACAATATATTACATAGATATTTTTTTTTTATTATACATAGAAAATACCCAGAACACCCTGAACAAATATCTGCGATCGCACAAATATTGTTTCCGTTCCAGCCGTTTTTGGGTTACATTTAAATTTAATGTTATCCATAAAGTGTGGTTTACACTTGAAAAATAATAAACTATAATTAATGAGATGTTGTGAAATTTTGCCAATTTTCAAATCGAAAAAAGAGACTGCGGGCAACACTGGATCCGGATGACTTGTATAGGGCGATCGTGTGATAGGATGAGGTATATTGCCTGGTAAAACTATTATCCCCGCTTTCAGGGTAATTTCGGAGATTTTCCCCAAAAACATGAAAGTAGAAATAATGACATCTTGAATCAAATTTTGACAAGTCTGGTATAGAAGCTCCATGCTAAGAACATTTAACCATTTTGGTTGCTCTTAGCTGGCAACACTGGGAGCAGGTGAGGTTTGTGTTTTTCGGGTCAGATTCCACATTTGGCAAGTAACCAAATTCAACCAAAGTTGCTGAACAAAAATTTAGAGTATGCCAAAATGTTGCCAGTGAACATGCTCTAAATCATAGGATCTTCGATTTTTTTATTTAAAGATGGCGGATGGTGTTGCGGCCGTTTTGTAAAATCATGATATTTTTCCAATTTTAAATTGAAAAAGAGACTGCGAGCAACACCGGAGCAGGATAACTTGTATTTGGCGGTCTTGTGATAAGACGAGTTGTATTATTTATTATATCAATTATTTCGGTTTTTGCACCATATTATGTTAGTAAATAATTGTTAGTATTATCACATAGTATTATTAGTTTAAAGTATTGCCTGGTGAAAGAATTTTCCCCGTTTTAGGGTAATTTATCCTTTGAATACGTACAAATTTATCTTATAACAATTTGTTTTAGTTTACATACGAGTACAATAAAACTTAATTAAAATTATTCATTATGCTTAATTTTTACATATATAAGAAATTTATTAATTAGCCCATTTATTAATTTTGTTTTTTATAAAAGGTCAATAAGATTAATTATGGCACTCTACCCCCACAACCATTATTATTGTTTTATTTTATTTTCATACACAATATATTTTACACAGTTAATTGTTATTGTACCTTAAATTATGAAAGATACGACTGGAAAAAAACTAAAAAAAAACGTTAAAATGTTCGCCTGCTGGTAGAATAAATTTAAATTGACCAAAACTTTTTTTTTTACTCCCATGAAACCCGTCAGATCTGACGGGAATCTTTTAAGATGGCACTCATGAACACTCACAGGACGCGCGCGCGCTTTTAGCGCTGCACGTAACGCAAATGGAGGGAAACTAAGTACCTACCTATATTGTCTACTAATTCTTGTTGTTTGAGTAACTTTGAATAATTTAACATTACCTGTTAGGTAACATTGTAAACCTAATAAACTTGTTTTTTGTTTTAATAAACCTACTGTGAATATCGTTCGAATGGAGTTTGTTCCAGAGTAATGCAACCGTCATACCCAATTTCTACTGCCAAGCAGTCAAATACTTCTATTACAAGTCTTTGCATTTGCTGAGTTTCGGTCGGTTTGAAGGATTATGGTGTCCGGTGAACGTACATTGAGTTGACCCTAAATTAACGTGACTAGGACGTCTTATTCATGACCAACACAAAGCTTCACAGAATTGACTTTCAATGATCGTCGCCAGGACGTATTTTCCATTACCTACACAGAGCGTCACAGTTTTGGACCTAAAACGACGTTAGTATGACGTACATTTTCGATAAAGAAAGGACGGATCGTAAAATCACCTTTGCATATTTTTTTCGTCTTGGTTGAATGTTGCTACCCTAATTATTCAATCGCGTCGCAAACCCTACCTATCTAGTCTATCTACGTTAAGTAATTGTTAGAAAAAAAGTTATGCATTGGTTTGATTGGTGCAAATAACGACGATACCTACCAATGACGTATGACCAACGGACGAACAGACAGAGGTCGCCAAAGCGACGACACAACTACGAGATGTAGGACTGAGGTACCTACGCTAAATTGACGTCATTGTGATATACTTGATCGACGATTATAGTAACCTACCTACTAACGTTGCTAGGACGTCTTATTCGTGACCTTCGTGACCTGGGCGTCACTGAATTGTAACTAAATTGACGTTACTAGGTACCTTCGTCTTATTCATGATCAACAAAGGGCGTCACGCAATTTACCCTAAGTTCACCAGGACGTATTTATCAGGATCTACACGGACTTCACAGAATTGGATCTAGATTGACGTTGCTAGGACGTCTTATTCATGACCTACACAGGCGTCACAGAGTTGGACCTAAACTGACGTTGCTAGGTACGTCTTATTCATGATCAACAAAGGTCGTCACAAAATTGTACCTAAATTGACGTTGCTAGGACGTCTTATTCATAATCAATAGAGGGTGTCACATAATTGACCCTAAGTTGATGTCGCCAGGACGTATTTAGCATGATCTACACGGACGTCACAGAATTGGATCTAGATTGACGTTGCTAGGACGTCTTATTCATGACCTACACAGGCGTCACAGAGTTGGACCTGAACTGACGTTGCTAGGTACGTCTTATTCATGATCAACAAAGGTCGTCACAAAATTGTACCTAAATTGACGTTGCTAGGACGTCTTATTCATAATCAATAGAGGGTGTCACATAATTGACCCTAAGTTGATGTCACCAGGACGTATTTAGCATGATCTACACGGACGTCACAGAATTGGATCTAGATTGACGTTGCTAGGACGTCTTATTCATGACCTACACAGGCGTCACAGAGTTGGACTTAAACTGACGTTGCTAGGGCGTCTTGTTCATGATCAACACAGGGCGTCACAGAATTGAACCATGATAAACACAGGGCTTCACAAAATTGTACCTAAAGTGACGTTGCTAGGACGTCTTATTCATGATCAACAGATGGTGTCACAAAATTAACCCAAAGTGGACGTCGCCAGGACGTATTTTTCATGATCTACACGGGCGTCAAAAAACTGGATCTAAATTGACGTTGTTAGGACGTATTATTTATGATCAACACGGGGCGTCACAAAATTGTACCTAAAGTGACGTTGCTAGGACGTCTTATTCATGATCAACAGATGGCGTCACAGAATTAACCCAAAGTGGACGTCGCCAGGACGTATTTTTCATGATCTACACGGGCGTCACAGAACTGGATCTAAATTGACGTTGCTAGGACGTCTTATTTATGATCAACACGGGGCGTCACAAAATTTCACCTAAAGTGACGTTGCTAGGACGTCTTATTTATGATCCACACGGGGCGTCACAAAATTGTACCTAAAGTGACGTTGCTAGGACGTCTTATTCATGATCAACAGATGG
The DNA here is from genome assembly GCA_932527175.1 of Operophtera brumata. NCBI lineage: Eukaryota > Metazoa > Arthropoda > Insecta > Lepidoptera > Geometridae > Operophtera > Operophtera brumata. The sequence goes on along the minus strand of OW052239.1, from coordinate 15,049,180 downwards.
CGTCACAGAATTAACCCAAAGTGGACGTCGCCAGGACGTATTTTTCATGATCTACACGGGCGTCACCGAACTGGATCTAAATTGACGTTGCTAGGACGTCTTATTTATGATCAACACGGGGCGTCACAAAATTGCACCAAAAGTGACGTTGCTAGGACGTCTTATTTATGGTCACTTGAGAGCGTCACAGAATTGACCCTAAATGGACGTCGCCCGGACGTATTTTTCATAACCTACACAGGGCGTCACAGAATCGACCCTAAATGGACGTCACCAGGTCGTACCGTCGAGTACCAGACCTAAAACGACGTGAGTATGACGTACATTTTTGACGAATAAAGGACGGACCCTAAAATTACCTAAGGATGACGTCTTTTTTCCGTCTAGGTCGGATTTTGCTACCTGGGGCGTCGTCTGTTTTGTGGTTGCCACTCGAGAATCTTTTTTTTTCCCCATTTATTGTCAGTTCTGCGAGCTATAAGACCTGCCAATTCCTATTCTGAGAGCTAAGCTATCTGAGGCTTCTTCAGAACATTTTATAAAACCACTTTCGGTTTATTACCCTTCTATTATTCCTAGGTGCATTCTATCACAAGCCTTGAGCAATTTGCAAGAAGTGCGTCGTATCTAGGTAACTCAATTTTACGTAGGTACCTGGTCTACCTACCTATGCAAAATTCAGAATTTCAATGAATAGACAAATACTTTTTAATTTATCGATATGTTTCAAGATGCCTCAACTTTACACGTACAGCATCGATATCACCTTTTTATAAAGTTTATTCAAGCTTTTTGCGGCATCTACTTTGCTGAAGCGAACACTTTTCTCTTTACCCAAGAGAGACGAGAATCGTAGATCGGTTCGACAGACGTTTCACCACGTGTAGAAAGGTCTTAGATAATATAATATAGAAGCTTTCAAGAGAATAGCGCTTCATGGCGTGTCTGAAGTATCAATTCAGCTTGTAAGACTACCTCTCGGATGCTCCAGACCTTGATGGCTGTATTGGAAAATTGCTCCGTCCCGTACCGAGGGAAATCTTTAGCGACTTGTTTTATTAAAAATGTTTAAAGAGGTACTTGATCAAACGCATACTGGCAATTTCGCGTTATCGTTGTTGTTATCGTGAGTGTTTATGCAAAGTTTTCTTTTAAGTTTATATGAAACAAGGTATCGTACACAAAATATGTTTTCCGAGCCACTGGCTCTCGGGAATCGAAAGAATGCGCGCCGACTGCCTTGTGATATTATTTTACGAATGTAACTAAAGATTCCTTTGTTTGAAGGCGGATAGACAAACTCGCTTTTAGTTTACGTACCTACCTACCCGAGCAAATTCAAAGAATATCTACGGTTTACGGAGCGTTTGAGGCTACGGAGGGTAAGATGGTTTAGTAACCATAGCTGAAATGCTTTCTGTGTTTCAATTTAGCTAATAAAGATATTTGTATAGGATAAAGTGTAGGGTTAGCTTCAGATTTGCATATTGGCTTCCCAAGCTGTCTTAATTTTGGCGTAATGTGTGGGGGAGGGCTGTCGGTTCGGGCAAGGGTATGTCGCCCACATGTTGCTATTACAATGCAATTTACCGTTCCAATCTGTGTACAGTCTCAAATGAGAATGATATGAATATACAAAGCGTACAATATGTGTAAATAAATTTGCATGTGTTTTAATAAGGAACATGACGTAATTCCTTTGTCTAGGCAAGTAAGCTTATCATGTAGGTAGCGATAGAGAGCTGTTTATTCACATACGAACTGTCCCCAGCAATATAATGGAATACCTATGTTATCTAACTTACCTGTTATAGCTGAAATAAGTTTTTTGCTAGAAATTATGAATGAATAACAATAGTAATGCTAGTTTATTGCTAAAAACAAGTAGAGTAGGTACCAAGGTAGATGTAATCTAATCGGGTTAGGTAATCTATGTGTACATTGAGAACCCAAACTTTTGCACATAAATTATTTGAGTAGGTGTACTAGAACTAGGAACATTGGAACTAGGTACCTTGTAGTTTAATATTCACACACAATTTAACAATTTATAACTTGGAACTAGGTACTTAGAAGTAGAAACACTTATTTATACCTATTATGTGTTTGATGGAAACATGAAGCATTTGGCTTTATTATTGTTTTTTTCAATGGAATTCTCTATAAAATTTATTTAGTCATGTTTGTTATATAGATCCATCCAACAAAATATTTTATTTTTCAGGATTCCAAGTTCAAGCACAAATCTCACTTGGAAGAAAACAGCTAAAAAACTTCAGTTTCGGAAAATTGATAAGTAAGGAAATAAAAATGATAGGTACCTATATCTACCAAATAGCGATAAGAGTTTTGGAAAGATTTTATAAAGAAATACCTAGGTACACTGTTTATTGTAAAAACCTGTTTAAAACATCTTGTCACCTCAGAGCTGATATAATATTATGTAAGTACCTAAATATCGTTCATCATTTTATTAAAGATTTTTCGTTCGAGATTTTTCATTCGACATTTTTCGTTCGACATTTTCATTCGAGATTTTTCACTAAATATTTTTCATTAAAGATTTTTCAATCGAGATATTTCACTCGAGATTTTTCAATCGAGAGTTTTCATTCTTGAATTTTTAAAAGCGAATTTTCATCAAAATAATTTAATCAAAATTTTTATTGGCCTACGTATACCTACATATATATTATTATTTTTATGCCGACTGTATTTCACTAACAAAATCGACAAGGGATCCAACAGGAATATGAAAGTTGCCTAAAAATGTTAATGGATCGAACAGGACGATCAAAGTCCAATGGATCAATCTCAATGGATCAAACAGGAACTACTTACTCCATTTTAAAGCAAAGAGGGCTAAAATTGAATTTTACAAGCTTTGATTAATAGATTATCTAAGTTTACAAGCCTTTCAATGGAAATAGCTGTAAACAAAGAATGTGAAAAAGCCGTAAGATAATAGGTAAGTAGTTTCAGTAAAAACTATTCTCCAGCATGTTTTAATAGTAATTAAATGGTTTCTTTACACTTGCCCATACTGTATCTTTAACCCTTTATAACAACTGAATTGATTTATTGACTTACTTTATTGTAGGAAACTGGTAAAGAGCTGAGTAACTCAAAGTACTTTTTACTTTGGTCGAAGGTAAAGAGAGAGTATTCTAAAAATACAAGCAAACAGATCCGCGTCCTAGACATAAATATTTAAGGTGATTATAGCCTCGAACGACCTTGGGCATCTGGGCGGAGCCTAGGAAATGTTGCATCCAGAGCCCGCACCACAAGCCACGCATAAACATTGGCACAATATTCAGAAACAATGAAGAATCGCAGCGAGCGGCGCGCGCGGACGCGGGCGCGCCGGCCGCGGCGTGGAGCGCGGTGCGCTAGTCATGAGACCGCGGCGCGCGGCGTGCGGCAGCCGCGGTCTGGTACGAGGTGCTAGTAATGCAGTCATATCTGTTTTCTAGTTTGTTGTGTTTGAGAACACGCGCACTTTTGATTTTGAGCATCGGAAATTATGCGCTATTGCTATAGTATACCTATGCCTGCCGGCATTGTTGATTTTTCTTAGCTTTGTTTGTTAGACCTGTCTACTTGACCTAGTATGGTAGATAATGAAATAGATGACACACGCCTTTTTCCCCGAAAGTGTAGACAGAGCCCATAAATATAAATACAAATAATAGGACCTATTTCTTACATACCTAGTTGTTTTATTGGTTCGTTACGGTTTATTTCTAAAAACCCAACCAGGAAAACACCAATGGATAGACCAATGACAAAAATCGAATGAAAAATCTCGAATGATGAATCTCGAATGAAAAATCTCGAACATTAATTCTCGAATGAAAAATCTCGGATAAACAATCTCGAATAAAAATCACGAAATAAAAATCTCGAATGAAAAATCTCGACTGAAAAATCTCGAATGAAAAATGTCGACTGAAAAACCTCGAATGAAAAATATCGAACATTAAGTCTATAAGCTATAATGACAGCTTTATGGTAAACCTAGGGTTGGGCGGGTTTACAATGAGATGGTCGAGTCGAGAAGAGTTTTTAAGTCTAAGTTGAAATGGTGTCAAAACAATCAGCAGCAACTCAAAATGGACATTATTTCGCAGCAACATTCCAATAAGGACTTTAAACTCTTTTGGAAATCGACAAATAGACTCAGTCCGAAGTCGAGCCTTCCCGTGAGCGTCGCGGGGGTGCAAGATCCTGTGGGGATAGCTGAGGCCTTTCAGGCACATTTTAGAGTTGACTCGCCACTCGGACCGTCGTCGTCGGCTGCGGTGTTTGATGTTAAGTATCGTACCGATAACATGACTGTCAGGTTTACTGCGAAGGATGTTGAGAGCGTGATTAAGAAGATGGTGCGTGGGAAGTCTCCAGGTTATGACTATCTTAGCATCGAACACCTGCAGTGCGCAGGCGTTCATCTTCCCAGAGTTCTATCTTTATTGTTTAATCTGTGTCTGAACCATTCATACCTACCGGATAACCTGATGCATGCTACGGTGGTGCCCATTGTGAAGAATAGGACGGGTGATGTTTCGGACCTGTCCAACTACAGGCCTATATCACTGGCTACAATTGTGGCTAGAGTGCTGGATGGTTTGCTTGACCGACAATTACGCATGCATATTAAATTGAACGATGCGCAATTCGGGTTTCGGTCAGGTTTATCGACTGAAAGTGCTATCTTGTCTCTGAAGCAAACTGTTCAATATTACACAGTTAGAAAAACACCTGTGTACGCCTGTTTTTTGGACCTGTCCAAGGCATTTGACCTGGTGTCTTATGATTTACTTTGGGAGAAGCTGGCGCTTGATTCGGACTTGCCCAGCGAGGTAGCGTCCCTATTTCGTTATTGGTACAGGCATCAAACAAACATTGTGAAGTGGGCAGACTCATACTCGAGCATGTACAGGTTGGAATGCGGGGTGAGGCAGGGGGGGGTCTCTTCTCCTAGTCTTTTCAATCTGTACATGAATCGTTTGATTGAGGAGCTCAGTGGCACCAAGGTCGGCTGTCACATAGATGGGGTCTGTGTCAATAACTTTAGCTACGCCGACGATATGGTGTTACTGAGCCCTTCGATTGGAGCCCTGCGCAAGCTGCTGAAATTATGTGAGTCCTATGCGGGGGCCCATGGGCTCAGATATAACGCAAAAAAGAGTGAGTTCATGGTGTTTAAGGCTGGCTCTAAGAGTTATCAGAGTGTACCACCCATAGTCCTTGACGGATCTCCTCTTAATCGCGTCTCAAAATTTAAGTATCTGGGCCACTGGGTCACTGAGGATCTACAGGACAATGAGGACATAGAGAGAGAGCGCAGGGCGTTGGCCGTCCGATGTAACATGGTGGCTCGCAGGTTTGCTCGCAGTTCTAGAGAGGTGAAAGTGACGCTTTTTAAAGCATACTGTCAAACACTTTACACCAGCAGCCTGTGGGTTGCCTATACGCAGAGGGCGTACAACGTGCTGCGCGTTCAGTATAATAATGGGTTTAGAGTGCTGATGGGGTTGCCACGTTTCTGCAGTGCGTCAGGTATGTTCAGTGAGGCGCACACTGATGGCTTTCACGCCATCATAAGAAAGCGCTGTGCGTCTCTCATGGAACGCCTGCGTGGCAGCCCCAACACCATTCTAATCACCTTAGCGGATAGGTGGGACTCTCCGATTTTGGGGCACTGGATAAGCCTGCATACAACACTTTTTAAGGGGCGGTGCCCCGGTATCTGAGGGTAGATCCGGTGTCTGTGTAGGTAGGTACTTATTTGTTGTGTTGTTTGTGCCTAGTTGTTGTAATTATACTTAAATAATAATTTGTAATTTGTGTGTATTGAAAATGTATTAATGTGTCTTTGTTATGTCTGTGTGTAATTATGCGCTACCAGCCTGAAATAAATGAATTTGAATAAGTACAATTGTTGCTATAAGATTTTTCCTGGCTGCTAGCTTATTAAGGAATGTGTTATTACTGGAAGAAAGCGTTAGTTGAGTCAGTCGTGGGAAGCAATGGCGGCGATGAGCTCACCACTTGTGACGTCTATATTCCACGATGGTGTGACCAACTGTGAAAAGCGGCCCATTGAGGATCTGCCTACCCCTTCGGGGAAAAAGGCGTGTGTCTATGTATGTATGTATGTAAATCTCGAATAAAAAATCTCGAACGGAAAATCTTGAATGAAAAATCTCGAGTGTAAAACCTCGAATTAAAAATCTTGACTGATAATCTCGAATAAAAATGTCGAATATTAAATCTCGAACGAAAAATCTCGAATGAAAAATCTCGAATAAAAAACATGAATGAAAAATCTTGACTAAAAAAAAGTTAAACGAAAAATCTATGCGACACAAATAAAAGGTAGTTATATGAAATCACAATTACACTTCATAAAAGGTAACTTAAGTACCTAGTTAGGTATCGAAACACAATCTTGACGACCTCTGTGGCGCGGTGGTCGAACGTTCGCCTGCGACGCTGGAGGTTGAGGGTTCGATTCCCGCCTTGTAATTTCATTGTAATGGTTATGTCACTTTTATTTTGTCATAAATGTTTGTATGCCCTATTTTTGAAAATAAATAATATGAATATGAATATGAATATGAACAAATATTTGTGCGATCTGCAGATATTTGATCAGGGTGTTTTTTTTTTTTTTTTTTTTTTAACTTTGGTAGACCTTTGTTTGACCACGATCTCACCTGTTGGTAAGTGACGATGTGTCCGAAGATGGAGCACAAAGGTTTAGAAGGCACCTATTCACTCTAGACTTGAAGAGACCCAGATAATAGTTTTCAGGAAAGACAGACGATGGCAGTGTATTCCACTCCTTAGCAGTTCGCATTATAAAGGTAGAACCGAAACGTTTTGTGCGAATAGAAAGTATACCAATGAGGTAAGGATGGTACTGAGCCGTACGCCTGCTCGTCCTATGATGAAAAGGAGATGGTGGGATCAGATCGTGCAGTTCCTGGGAACATTTCCCGAAATGTAACCTATAGAAGATTGAAAGGCATGCAACCTTACGGCGGTGCTCGAGACTCTGGATCTTAGTCTCCGCCATATGTTGCTCACCTATAAGCCAGAAAGCTCTAAGTTCGATCGAGTCCAAGGCAGCAAGCTGGTATTTGGCCGAACCATCCCAAACATGGCAGCAGTACTCCATACCAGCCCGGACTTGTGCTTTATATAAACTGAGAAGCTGTCCTGGTGTGAAGTAACGCTTTACCTTATTCAGGATGCCTAGCTTCATGGCAGTGTTTTTACCTTAGACTCGATGTAAGAGCCAAAGTTGAGAGTTCTGGATATTTTCTATGTATAATAAAAATAAAAATCTATTTTATATATTGTATTAAGTATATTAGTTATCTAATACCCATAACACAAGGTCTGCTTAGCTTGAGGCTAGATAATGTTGTGTAAACTGTCCAGCATTATTAATTATTATTATTTATTATTTATTTATTTAATCACCAAAGTAATTATTTCACACATACTTCATAGTTTTTTCGCCCGCAGTAACTCATTCATCTGTGGTAGCAATATCACTTTAGCCAAAACCGCTGGACTTAGAGACTTGAAACTTGCAGGATGTGTTATTTTTAGGGCGATTTTTTTCATTCGAGATTTTGCATTCGAGGTTTTTCATTCGAGATTTTGAATTCGAGATTTTACATTCGAGATTTTTCATTCAAGATTTTTCAGTAGAGATTTTTCATTCGAGATTTTTCATCCGAGATTTTTCATCCGAGATTTTTCATCCAAGATTTTTCATCCGAGATTTTTCATTCGAGATTTTTCATTCGAGAGTTTTCATTCGAGATTTTTAGTTCAAGATTTTTCATTCAAGATTTTTCATTCGAGATTTTTCATTCGAGATTTTTCATCCGAGATTTTTCATCCGAGATTTTTCATCCAAGATTTTTCATCCGAGATTTTTCATTCGAGATTTTTCATTCGAGATTTTACATTCGAGATTTTACATTCGAGATTTTTAATTCGTGATTTTTCATATACGTACTTATTCTTATAGTAGATAACATAACATAGCACCCAACAATCACATACATAGTCCTGATCCCACACAAGACATCCCTTTGTTGTGGGTATCAGAAACTACGAGTACCATGGTACCATAACACCCAGACCCGGAACAAATATCTGCAGATCATACGAACATTTGTCCCGCAGCGGGAATCAAATCCGCAACCTTTCGCATCTTAGCCGGCTACTCGCCCGACGCGCTACAGCTACAGAGGTCGTCAAAGATAAGAAACCAACAAGCGTCCTCGCGCAAACTAAATATCTAAACGAAAACGATCAATATTTACAATGTTTTGTTCAAGGAACACAAAACACAACTAAAAAACTACGATGAGTACACTAACTGCCATCGTGTCTTATTGTGCCCGAACCAGTCGGTGGCACTCACAGGAGCGGAGCAAAAAAGTGACGCGGGTACCCCGTGCGAACGCTTGGGCCGGACTGAGGTCCGCGGCCGAACCGCCCCGTGGCAGCTCGTTTCACAGTTTTTGTTTTATTGTTTCAAAATTATAATTATTTTTGAAAATGTAAACATATCATATGTAAAGTCTGTAAATTGTCTATAATATTGTGAAAGAATCATTAAAATAGCTGCAGGCGTTTGGAAGGAGTAGGAATTCTTGCGTAAAATATAGGGAACAATGTTTTATTTTTTCCTATCAAAAGCAACACCAATCCAAAAAATCTAAACATATAGTTCTATTCTTGACAATATTATACTTATTAACTGATTTTTTTAAAATTATTTGGGCCATTATTGTAGGAGGAGTAGGCTTTCGAAATAGGTCTATTTTGAGTTTCGGCAAAACTAATCGCCTTAAGGGAAAAATAACTGAATTTCGCGGTTTCCTATACCATCTTTACATAACCTGTCTCGGGGTTTACGCAGGAGCTATGTGGAAAATTCTACCAGCAGCCTTAAATTCCGAACATAATCCAATGAAAACTGGATTCATTGGTTACAAAGAAATGTTTTCAAGTATGTACCTACAAAAAGGGTATACGTACCTATAGGGCAAAACATATTAGGCTTTTATGTTTGATTTCTACTCAGTAGCTAATTAGATTTCTATGAAATGATTTGTTTGAATCTCCCTGTTCCTATTTCTTTTGCACAATTGTTTCTATATGTAGTCATATATTTTGGAGTAAGTATAAATAAACTACTGGTTCGCCCCGGACTGACACCTCGCGATGACACACGATGTAGGTAGGTCACCTACTTTTAAACCTTAAAAATAAATTTAAAATATATTTTTTTACGTGACCACCTCGAGATAATTTTCTACACATTATCGAAAGAACATAATCAAATTTCATGTTTTATCCTCGGGCAAACATACATACATACAAACGCCGATTCTACCAAGTTGACTCAGAGAACTCGCTTCGTTCAATAAGTCCTATGCGATGTAGTTTTATTTAAGTATCTTTTGTTTACCTACCTCATAGAAATAAAGTTTAATGTTAAAAATAAAGGTAAAGCTGCAAGCTCAAGTTAATCCAAGATGAGAACGTGAATCCAATTTCAACTCAAGTTCTTGCAACAGGTAGAGGGGAGGCGTTAAGTACCTATGTGAGTGGATTGTGACTTTGTGACGTCTACGATATTTTAAACTTGCGCATTATTATGCATGCTTGCGAACAATCGTATTCATCAAGTAGGTATAGTATATTGAATCTCATAGCTTGTGAAGAAAAAGTATAAATAAATAAAATAAACAAATAAATAATGCTGGACAGTTCACACAACATTGTGTAGCCCCAAGCTAAGCAGAGCTTGTGTTATGGGTACTAGACAACTGATATCTATATATATAAAACAAAGTCGTGTTAGTTACCTACACCACTTATAAAACTCAAGATCGGCTGGACCGTTGTTAGTTAGGTACCTATCTCTTTTTTGGTGTTTTTTGGTGGATTCTTCTCCGCTCCGAATAGCAGAATAAGTAATAAGGAGGGAGGGGGGTTCACCGGGGGCTACCCGTGCGAAGCCGGGGTGAGTCGCTAGTACTTAATACAATATATTACACAGGTAGATATTTTTTATTATTATAGAAAATACCCAGAACACCCTGAACAAATATCTGCAGATCACACAAATATTTGTTCCGAGGCGGGAATCGAACTCGCAACCTCCTGCGTCGCAGGCGAACGCTCGACCGCCGCGTCACAGAGGTCACAGAGTAGGTACCTACTACACTCGCGTTATAAAAATAAAGACTACCTATAATTACTCTGTAAATAAAGATTATATTAGATACCTATTACAGTGCTATTGTTAATTGAAAGGCCAATCCGCCTGCCAACCTGTTTACCATAGAAACCGCATTAGTAATACAGAGCTCATAGCATCGGCTTTGTTTATGTTGGTACAATGCTGTTTCAGTTAGTTCCTTATCATAATGAGGTCTCTATATGCACGTAGGTACAACCCTGTAGCGTGTCGGGCGAGTAGCCGGCTGAGTTGCGAAAGATAGCGGGTTCAATTCCCGCTGCGGGATAAATGTTTGTATGATCTGCAAGAATTTGTTCCTGGTCTGGGTGTAATAGTACCATGGTACTCGCAGTTTCTGATACCCACTACACAGGGAATTCTAGTGTGGTATCTGGACTATTTATGTGACTGTTGGGTGTTATGTTATGTTATATTGTTATTTGTTACCTATGTTATAATATACTCACCTACAAATGATTGTATACCTACTAGTTATGTTACTATTATATTACAATAAATGCCGAGCTGATCTGAAGATTGAGATGAAAGGTGGACAACAGAGCTCCTCGATGGATTATACCTATTAGACTGGCCGTGTTTAGGTTCATTTGACCAGCACACGGTTCTGATCACTAATTTTGTAGCGAGCTGATCAGATGATGGAGACGGCGGCGCCGGCATCATTTATGTGATGTTTACGCGGGGGATTCCCGTTGCATCTAATGCTGGCACTTCACTTGGCGTATTTACGCTAATGTCTGTGTTTTATGTCTTAGGCAAAATCAACCATGATTTCTACGGGATATGGTGCTATTTGGCTTGGCAAAATAACGAAAACATTTGCGCAAATACGCCAGGTGAAGATACTCATACGTTGGATGAAGGACAGGGGGCGCCACTATTAAGTTTCCTTCCCGTACCGGAAAAATCTTAAATCTGGGGATGTTAAGTAGCTGGGATGATATAGGTATAATATATCACCTAAATAAAGTGATACCTATATCCAAAGTCATTCATCTCTGTATCGCACGGCTGTTATGCATTTTTCCTAATCGACTCTGTCCTCCAGTTAAGTAGCTAGCACGTCTCTTTCACACACGCGGCGAAAGAAAGAGACCAAAAAATAATATCAGAGATTAATGGTGAGTTCACCCTTAAAAATTACATCGAAGGGTTGTGTCGTATCGAAGTGTCGTTAGTGTCGTCCCACCATCAGTCATGCGTGCAAATGCATTCTGAATTGGCATGATATACACAGCTCAATTTTGGTACCTAGCGATTGATCCGTCCGTTTTTAGGGTTCCGTACCCAAAGGGTAAAACGGGACCCTATTACTAAGGCTCCGCTGTTCGTCTGTCCGCCTGTCACCAGGCTGTATCTCATTAACCATGATAGTTAGACAGTTGCAATTTTCACAGATGATGTTTTTCAGTTGCCGCTATAACAATAAATAGGTAGGTACTACTAAAAAACAAAATAAAATAAATATTTACGGAGGCTCCCAAACAACAAACGTGTTTTTTTGCCGTTTTTATAGATAATGGTACGGAACCCTTCGTGCGCGAGTCCGACTCGCACTTGGCCAGTTTTTTATACACGTGTCAAAACCCCAACGATTTTCAGTGTTCAGCAGAACATAATATAATATGATGATCCAAATCATTGAAATTATCAACCTTTATATTATATTATGTATATTATAACATACCTATAGCATACAAAAAAAAACCGGCCAAGTGCGAGTCAGACTCGTGCACGAAGGATTCCGTACCATTAACTATAAAAAGGCAAAAAAAAAAAATTGTTAATAAATAAAAATAAAAATTGCGCACAAAGTACCCTCCAAACACGGACCCAGATCATTGCTTAACCTACATTTGGAAAAATCACGTTTGTTGTGTGGGAAGGGAACCCCTTTAAATATTTATTTTGTTCTATTTTTTAGTATATGTACCTATTATGTTTTTTATTTTTTTAGTATTTAGCGGTAACAGAAATACACCATCTGTGAAAATTTCAACTGTCTAACTATCACGGTTCATGAGATACAGCCTGATCTATAAAAAGGACATAAAAAAGCAGAGCTTTAGTAGTAGTAGAGCTTTTTTGTGAAAGAGTTCGTCCGGGGAAGTAGGTACTACCACCATACCTATTTCTGCCGCAAAGCAGTAGTGCTCGCATTGTTGTGTTCCGGATTGAAGGGTTATTTGTATTGTGTTATGTTATTTGTTTTATTAATTTTTATTTTTTTCACTTACTTATGGCATTTATCTTTTGATTGGATTGTGTTATTGTTTAATTGTTGTTTTTGATGATTTTTTTCTCCATGTAAATCTTCAATGTATCATGTATTCTCTTAAAATAAGTGTGTATAAGTTAGAAATTAATTAGTAACTGGCCCAGGCCGTACAAGAAGGTATAAATAAAAAATAAAAAAAATGGTTGCCAGTGAAATTACAGGCACATGAGACTTTTAATTTTTTTCGCAGGGTGCCGGGCGCGGTGCAATGCCCATGCCACATAGGGTGCGTCCTAGGTGGACGTGACCTATGTGATAATGCACTGTTCATAGGCAGAGGGCACCGCTTAACACCAGGTGGGGCCATCTGCTTGATCCGTCATTCTAAGTTGTATAAAAAAAACTCTCTCAACAGCCCGCTGCACGACTTTTATTTAGCTTGTATATAGGCCGATAGCACAGTTTTACAGTCCGTAACTGTAAAACGTCTCGTTCCGTAAGACATCACTGGCAACACGCAATGGTACTGTAAGTATATATTCTGTGGCACTGGTTTGACTTTCATCTTGAGGCTCTACGCTATATACCTTGTATATACAAATCCTTATTACTATGTAGTTATACTGTTGGTACGCATACCATATGTAACTAGTTTTGTTTCTAGATATCTACGTGATTACTAAGAATTGCATAACTTCTATGTGTCTTATCATGTTTCAACTTCAAACAAAGGCCACGCTAACAGCTGTTAGGTACATTGTATCACCAAATTACAGTCTTACTTGCACAAAAGCGGAACAATCTCAATCCGAACAGCTAATTTAAAGTTGTCTAAACATTAAATAGCATTAGGGTATTACACATGCATGGCTGCGTCAGAATTGGAGCGCACTCGCGCCCGGTAGCGTTGCCTCGTGATACGGGGCTTATTATAAAACAATATTAATTTTCAATTGACGCTCCGATGAGCCCTTTGTTGGTCTGTGCTGAGTACGCGAGCTTGCTGTTTAATAAATAGGAGAGCACGTAGCGATTACACGAACGCAAATGTCTTTCTAGACTTAGTTATAAAGCTTTAGGTCGTATGATTATGATATTTACTTATGATTTTTACCAAGGACTATGAGAGAATGATTTAGGCACCCCTGATGCCGTAGACAAAGTAACATTCTAATAGCATTGTCGCTTGTATAAAAGCCAACAATGTATGAGATTGACGTAAGCTATCGAAATATCACGTGGTCACGTATTGTATTACGTCTGTAGAAATGGAAACGCTTCGAAGCGAATGCCACTTGGCTAGGCCGGTGAGTTACCTACCATAATACGGCCATGATCTGGGTCAGTGCTGGGCGATTTTCTAATAAGCAACACGTCTGTGCGGAAGCCCTGGGGTAAAAATAAGAAATTTTTTGAAATTATAAAACCGCAAGCAATTATGTCAGATAATGGTTCACAATTTGCAAGTAAAGTGAGTCGTTTACCGACGAGGCAATATGTTCCTGTTGTCAAAACTCGCCCTTGACTCTACTCTGACTCTATTCATACTATGCTAACTTAACCTCCAACTATGACGAATGAAATCCACAAGTACCTTGAAGTACCCGGTGGACCAGGAATTTAAACCCAGAGAAAACTGGTACCTACTTGGACCGTCTAAAAAGAAACTCTAACTGCTCTAACCACAGAATATATACAGCTCTAACCAAGCTCTAACCCGCTGGCAAGAGCGTTATTTGAAACTCAAGTGACACAAAACGGTTGAAAAGAAGCCATATCCTGGACAACCTGCTATAAATAGAGATGAAGGACTAATGAGTGTGGATACTAAATACCAAGAAACCATCCACTGATCCGCTTATAGTAAACATATTTTTTTTTGTTCTTTGTACAATCTGCGAATATGACAAGAACAAAAAAAACTTAACCTCCAAATTACTCAGGAACCTGATACTTCAAGGTAGTATAAATAATAATTATTCGAATATGGGTCGTATCCATTTTTAACCCCCGACGAAAAACGAAGGGGTGTTATAAGTTTGACGTGTCTGTGTGTTTGTGTCAGCTTTTCATCCGTTCGGGAGCTACGATGGGACAGACAGACAGACACACACACAGACACGTCAAACTTATAACACCCCTTTGTTTTTCGTCGGGGGTTAATGATCGAACACTATTCTCACAACGGCGAAGCACGACCTAATGAAGGTTTGCTCCAATGTATAGAACCTAATATTTACCGAAAAATATAATCCTGTTTAGGTTGAAATTGGTTTGCATCTGTGAATTTAATTTACAAATAATCTGTGAACAAAAAAGTCAATTTGTTTCCCCTTGAATTGTCGGGAGGCGGGCGAATCAGTTTGTTAATAAATTCAAATTTATTCGTTGATCGACGCGTCTCGCTGCTAACGTATTTAAAAAGTGATTAGAAGTTAAATTGACACAATATGAACTTTTTGTGCACGGCACGAGGCTTAATCAGAAACGAGATTATTCAATTTTCATTCAAATATTCAACGTCGATTACGAGCCGGAGTTTGAACGCTCTGTAAATAGGTTAGCAACACGATTTCCAATTATCTTTTCGGAGCTTTCTCAGCTTTTCAATCTCAAAGAACAAAATAAAAACTACCCTACTAATCTACTTAATAAAAGACTTGTAGGTCTATATACTCGTAAGACAGATTTATCTGTTTTCATGAGTGCTTGCATAAACTTTAGGTGTACGTACACACCTACCTAGCGTCTAGTCTGTTTTGTTATGGCATTCATGAAAGCAAATGTTTGGTCCCACGGGACGCAAGCGAGTACCTACCTACGGAGCCATATACGCTAACTTATGGTAATTACATTTGGAATAATCCGCCTGAAGCAAGTGTACGGAAGTAATCTACATACCTTGAAGAGTGAATATTGTTAAGAATGCTTTACTAATCAATTTACAGAAACGTAAGCAAACGATAACAAAACATTTGTTTAGAAACATTGTTGCTTCGAGTAAGAATTATAAGTTTACTCTTAGAACCACCAACGATCAACTTACCTGCACATAATTACTAAGCCTAACTCCATATAATTTGTAAATACCTACCTAATATATATATATGTCTGTCTATGACTAACTCACAAGCATTTTTTTCTACTTGTCTTCAACAATATAAAAAAGGCCCAGATGCATTGTTGCTTTCAGTCATTTCTTTTTGTCTTCGTCTTGAACAGAAACTTTAGCAGATTTTTTAAACTTTCTTAGAGTTCTGGAGGGTTCAAAGCTTGTGTACAGTGCTTTGCTCAATATATCACATTCCTTGAGAGTCCTCTGAGCTAGGTATGCGCGCTGCATCGTATTGATATCTTTGGCAAACATTTGTCTGGTCGCCAAATTCACTATCTTCGGATCTAAGCTATCCATTTTTGAACTAAGTTCCATATAATGCATTTCTAGGCCATGCATCAGTGTTCTAACACTATCTTTAGGGTCCTCGGGACCACCAAACACTTTCGTATTTACGTACTGTACGCAAGTAAATAGCTTAATGTTCTCCGGCGATGCATATAGCCTCTGAAACTCTGAAAACAGCAGTTTTTCGAACACTCTTTTATACTCCAACTCCTTTTGTTCAGTGAACTTGATTTTACTTTCGTACATAACTATGAATTCTTCCATTTCATCGATCTCCGCTTTAACTTGAGCATTCAAGACGTCATGGGATTTATGAACAGTATTCACGATGTTTGCGGCGAATAAGTTTATTTTCATGTAGTTCAAGCACTGTCTGCTCATGTTGTCATATACACCCATTAGTTGTTTGGGTTCTTCGAAGTAGAGATGAGGTACGATGGTAGCTATACTGGGTTTGTATTCATCTAGGGAGGCTGCAGATATAACTGCCACATCACTTTGACTAGTAGTTGAAATCTGCGGCAAGTTCAAATGATCGAACTCGGCCCGCCACCAGTCAGGGCTCAAAGAATTCAGAAACTTTCCGTACATACTTAGAGTATCAATTGAAAATAAAAAACTAGACAATTGATTCCTTAATTGAACGTATCTGGAACTAAACACCTGTAATTGTTCATTTATTTTGGCTACTTCGAGAACTTTATCTTCAGCAGTTTTCTGTATTGCTTTTGCTTCTTGATAACTATGTTTTACGAAATTTACGAAATTCATCTTTGTTTTTTCGAAGAGTTTGTTGATTTTATTGTACTGTTCCATTTCGAACGTGTGCTTCATCTCAAATTGTAGGATTTGGTCATTTAGGTAAGCTGCGTTGGCTTTAGAGAGGGTGATATCCCTGATATTCCTCACATAGACTTTTATATCTGTGAATTGCCTCAATGGCCTCCCTTCGATTACTTTGTAGAAAGTATCATCGACATCACAGATCGTGTGTGGCTCACTCATTATAAAAGGTTCGGGTTTTACTTTCCTTTGGCCCTTCCTCTGACTAAATATTCTCTGGTGATTTGATATGTCAAAGGGATTAGGAAAGTTGCCGTCTGTGATATCCCTATCGTGTATTTTATAGGTATTATTTTTGATGTTAATGAGTTGGGGGTTTACGTTTTCCTTATTAGAAATTTTCCCTTCATTGTTAGGTATTTTCATTAATTTGCTTCTGGTTATTCGCCTTTTGCTTAACTCCTTCGGAGTAACTTTGGGTGTTCTGAAAATAAATAGGTTAGATTTTGTTTCCAGTCAGTCTTTTCACTGGTCATTACTATATATTTATATTTCACGTGACCTGAAATAGTTTACTCACTTATTCATAATCTCGCTTTCTGCTATTGTTTTAATCACAAAACAACTTCAATATTTCCCGGATCCACGATATCATTACCTTACTTGATATTCTGTATATATAAAAAAATCCTCTATGTATTCTGTCTACATTACTATAACTTTCTATATATAACAAATTTCTCTATGACTATAACAAATTTCTCTATGACTATTATGATTACTAACTATCAAACTATGAAATAAAATCTTTAGGCTAATCTATCTATATATATAAAAATCAACCCCTATTTTTTCTGGTCCCGCTATAACTCGAGAATGGCCGGACCGATTTGGCTAATTTTGGTTTTGAAATATTTGTGCAAGTTCAGGGAAGGTTTTAAAGGTGAGAAAATGTGGTAAAATTGCGAGGAAAATACTTAAAACGACAATTTAATATATTTATTTTATTCCATAGTTACGACATTTTGACATGTAAACAACTCCATAGTTACGCCATTTTGACATGCGGAAATGTCAAGCGTTCATTTTTCACGTACTTCTTCTTCTCTTCTTATAATAATGGCTTCTGAGGAGCGATCCAAACAATTCCATCAATGTACCGTTCTTCTTCCTCTTCTTATTCAAAATGTAAATGATGATTAATAATTCTTCCTGATGTAAATGGTGGCAGAGAAACCGAGACTTAATCCACCTTATCGAAAATACACGCAATACTCTTCTTCTTCATTTTTTATGATGGCTTCTGAGTGTCTTAATTGCCAATACAAACTGTTCCATAGTTATTTATATTTATACCGATTTGGCTAATTTTGGTTTTGAAATATTTGTGCAAGTTCAGGGAAGGTTTTAAAGGTGAGAAAATGTGGAAAAATTGCGAGGAAAATACTTAAAACGACAATTTAATATATTTATTTTATTCCATAGTTACGACATTTTGACATGTAAACAACTCCATAGTTACGCCATTTTGACATGCGAAAATGTCAAGCGTTAATTTTTCACGTACTTCTTCTTCTCTTCTTATAATAATGGCTTCTGAGGAGCGATCCAAACAATTCCATCAATGTACCGTTCTTCTTCCTCTTCGTATTCAAAATGTAAATGATGATTAATAATTCTTCCTGATGTAAATGGTGGCAGAGAAACCGAGTTTTAATCCACCTTATCGAAAATACACGCGATACTCTTCTTCTTCTTTTTTTATGATGGCTTCTGAGTGTCTTAATTGCCAATACAAACTGTTCCATAGTTATTTTGACATGCAAACATCACAATATAATTCAAAAAAAAAAATATAGATAACTTTTTTTTATATTATGAGGTGACAAACAAGCAGACGGCCCTCCTGATGTAAAGCAGTCACCCCCGCCTATGGACATCTGCAACACCCACGGTATTGCAAACGCGCTGCCTACCATTAAGAGCCCTATTGATATTTCTCTTGAATTTATCCATATTGTAGCCCTGTGGGAAGCCATCCAACGGAGCTCATTCCACGCCTTGCAGGTGCGCGGGTAAAACGAGCGCGTGAAACGCACGGTGCACGACCTCCACGCATACAAAATGTGCGGGTGAGCTCGCTGACGATGGCGGGATGTGTGGTTATAAAAGTGCGAAGCTGGGATTAGTTCAAATAGCTCCTCAGAGCATCCCTGTTAAAAATATTATAAACGACGCTAAGCGAGCCAATATCTCGGTGCACGCACAACGGCTCTAGATCCCTGGTAACTTTGGGTGTGTCGACAATCCTAACTTACTTTAGGTACTTACTTGACTTTATTTAGTAAGTAACAAGAGTTCTGAAAATTTTGATCTGTTGGTGATATATTGATAAAGAAGGATGGCGAAGGCAAACCAGGCGTGCTGTTAGTAGGACTTGCATACTTTATATCGAAATTAGAATTTTATTTTATAAGATTTTTTAATTTTAAACGAAGTTTTTTGAAAAATTTCAATGCGATTTCGTTTCAATTTCAATGTTCGATCAACGTTTGTACTTATATAATTTATTTATTACTTTGTCTGTCTGTCTGTACAAATTATCTCGAAATACTGGTCTTACAATTTTGACGAAATAGGATAGGGTAGGATAGGGAGTTTTGCGGCCGATAAAACCGTTCAAACTTAGTCAAACACTAGGAATAAAAAAGTCCTGTGTTCTATAACGTCTAAAATGGGGTCGTGTGGGTTTGTGAAGGTTTCTAGGGTTTGTAGGAGTTGGTAAAAAAAAAGGAGTTTCACAAGGAGTTTTAAGGCAGAGAAAACGCTCTATCTTGGTTCCTGCCCCATCTGGTAAAAAAACCGACTCCCAAAGAAGACTCCTCAGCAAGGTCCGTCGTAATGGGGTTGTATGGGTTTGTACGAGGTTTTAAGGGTTTCTCAGTGTTTAAGACATTGTATGTTATCTAAGGAGTTAGGGTAGGGTACCCTGTGTTACCCTGTGTTTTTATGACTTTGAATGGCTGTTTAGAGGTTTGTAAGGCTTCTTAGGTTGTGAGCGTTTTGAGGGGGAATAGTTCGTTTATTTTTGAGGATCTGTATTTACTGGCTGTTTTTGGAGGTTTGTTAGTATCTTGCCATTGTTCATTTGGGATTCTGCTATGATGCTTTACACCACTATGTCTACTTGGGAAAACGATTCAACTAGGAAGGTGTTGGACCTTCTATGATGAGGTTAGCCAAAGAATCACAGTCACTGGAGAGCCTCAAGATGAAAGTCTGTTATCGGTGCATGTTGCCAGAGATGACTTACGGTAGTGAGATGTGATTATCAACTATAAGCATGATAAAAGTTCAAAATCGTGTAGCGGGCTATGGAGGGAGCTGTGCTCGGAGATTCCGTACATGTACCTGAATCGAAAACGAAGAGATGCGTAGAAGAATCGGGACCACTGGCAGGCTCTCAAAATTAGCAAGTTGAAGTGGCAATGGGCAGATCATATAGCTCGCAGAACATTATTTATTCTGTGGCAGAACCAACAACCCTTGAGGAATAATTGCTCTCGAGTGGCAACCTTGAACCAGATGAGTAGAAAGCCTACTCGATGGGCCGACGACATTTTAAAAGTCGCAGGAAATCGTTGCATGGAGGCGGCTCAGGACGTTCATTGTGGCATTCTATAGGGGTGGCTTATGGACAGCAGTGTACTTATACCTACAGGCAGATATTTGTACCAGCAACTATTTACATAATGCATAGTACGTGTAAGTAGGTACTACCTAATCTACGCGCGAACGAAGTCGCGAGCGGGTCAGCTAGTATATAAATAAAAAATACTACGTAGGCTCATATCAGAGTTTTTTTGTTGTTGCTATCACCAACTTAGGTATCTGTAGAATGAAATGTATGTAGTTTTCTATCATCTACATACATTTCATTCTACAGATAAGTTGGTGGATATCATGAATGTCGTGGATATGTACTGTTTATCTGAAATTATGTCACAGAATAAATATTAGTATAATATTACAAAAAATGCTTCTGTGTAAAAATGTACACATGACCACAGACAAATAACTTTTAAAAATTTTAAAAAAATTCAAAGCAAAGAATATGGAATAGCAATACTTCAAATATGTTTTAAAGGGTGAATATTATATTCTTTGGGGTGTTTGGGGTGTACTTTGGGGTCAATAACTAAAGAAACCAATGGACTTTGCACCATGAAGTTATAGGATTTACCTATAACTTCATGGATTTACCTATAACTTCATGATTTATACTAGTTACATCTTCCGACGTGGTTACCAAGCCTCTTGGAACAATTCTATGCCAAGCCGTACAAGAGAACATGCAGAGAACTTTTCTATAAAGGAAAAATATTTTTTTTCAACAAAAAGTCCAAGGAACAAACATAATCTACAGCTCTTTCACCGTAAGATGGCACCTGTAAATACTCCATGGCAGGTGTCAACTTACGGTGAACGGTCTGGCTCGTTCACCGTAAGATGCCACCTGTAAATACTCCATGGCAGGTGTCAACTTACGGTGAACGGACTGGCTCGTTCACCGTAAGATGGCACCTGTAAATACTCCATGGCAGGTGCCAACTTACGGTGAACGGTCTGGCTCGTTCACCGTAAGATGGCACCTGTAAATACTCCATGGCAGGTGCCAATTTACGGTGAACGGTCTGATTCGTTCACCGTAAGATGCCACCTGTAAATACTCCATGGCAGGTGCCAACTTACGGTGAACGGTCTGGCTCGTTCACCGTAAGATGGCACCTGTAAATACTCCATGGCAGGTGCCAATTTACGGTGAACGGTCTGATTCGTTCACCGTAAGATGCCACCTGTAAATACTCCATGGCAGGTGTCAACTTACGGTGAACGGTCTGACTCGTTCACCGTAAGATGGCACCTGTAAATACTCCATGGCAGGTGCCAACTTACGGTGAACGGTCTGACTCGTTCACCGTAAGATGCCACCTGTAAATACTCCATGGCAGGTGCCAACTTACGGTGAACGGTCTGACTCGTTCACCGTAAGATGCCACTTGTAAATACTCCATGGCAGGTGCCAACTTACGGTGAACGGATTGCATCCTCATTGAAAGAAAAGAAAGTATCTCTCATTAGCATCTCTCATCAGCATCCTTTAGACTTCCACTAGTGGACGAGGCCTAATCCTAGGGAATTTTCCTTAGGCTCCACTCTTGGAAAGCGGATTAGTGATCGCAGTATTGGTGATGGGTACCTACTCAGGTGGATGCTGCTGCCCATCTCCTAGTGCAATCCCTAAGTTGGCTTTTACGACATCCACAGTTGGAGACGGAGGGGTCTATTCTTAGGCCGAACGCACCACGGCCACAGTAGAAGTAGGTACCTATTGGTAACGCATTGTAAATGCCCCTGGTATTGCAGATGTCAATAGGCGACGGTAACCGCTTACCATCAGGTGGGCCGTACGTACCTATCGAGTAAGTTTGTCGTTACATTACCATTTGTACTGTTATTTATTCTGTGACATTACATTAAAAAAAACTATCTTCCATCATACATAATTTTTATCAAGAGTACGATTTCACCAGTCGTTTTAGAATATCTTTTTACAAGCTTTTATTTAACTTGCATGCAACGTAACGTATGTATGTTTGTCTGGGTGGAATCCAAGTGGAATCTTGCAAGCAGATATCCTCAACCGATTGATCTGAAATATGGCATACCTACCTGTCAAGTTCCAATGACAATACAATAATATGATGATGACAGCGAGCTGATCTGATGGTGGACAACGGAACTCCTAGAGTTTGTATTTAAAAATATAGCTTTCACAAAAAACTTATTCATAAGGAAAGTGTTATTCATATTATTATTTTTCTTCATTGGGTACCTCAAGAACTCGCTTATACCCAACGGTTGTCGGTTCTTCGGCAATATGACCAGCCCATTGCGACTTCAGCTTGCTAATCCGGTGGGCTATGTCAATGACTTTAACAACCCGAGCCGAACACCGGGCTCAGTGGCGCGTATTGGGAGAGGCTTATGTCCAGCAGTGGACTAGTGTGGGCTGATGATGATGATTAGGTACCTACTTAGGAATATTCAAGTTTGATATCAGGGGTACAAGATTGCGTGGCGTTGTGGGGCTGCCACTCAATTTGTAAACGCCTTGCCCGAGTGACCACGTCTCGCCCCCGGCGATTCCACCGTGACCGCTAGCGGAAGTGTTACCCCTGACGCCTTGGAATGTGGCGCAATTCACTAGAGCAGATACAGCTTCCCTTTCTTTGATGTAGTCAGAAAAATAATACCTTAAAGATCTCTGTGTTTGTGGCGTTTGTATGTACTTAATTCCCGTGGCACCCCCAGGGGAATCGATGTATGGATTTGAGGACTGGGGGTGCCACGGGTCTAAATCTTAGTTCCCGTGGCACCCCCAGGGGTGTCATGGGTCCGGAATGTACTTATGTATGTTTATAAGTGTTTTTTTATTTTTTTATATAATGAAAGTACCTCTAAATAAGACAGAGTTAGAAAGTTGAGAAGTTTAGTGTATCCAAAAATTAGAACTACCTACATCGTCATTCACAGAAAGAAGAAAGAAATGGGAGGTAAACAATGGATGTTATTTTGGTTATGTTTTATAGGGTACAAGTTTCTAATTTCTTCAATTTGACTTTTCTCTGTAGTTATTTGTGTCGCAAAAGCTACAAGCTTAACTTTCAGTGGGATAGCTGGAAGTACCCTAGAGGTTTAGTTTTTTTATAATATCAATTTTTCTTAGGTATTTTAAAATAGAAAAACAAAACTCTTCTGGTCTTTAAAACAGAATTAAATATAGTTTTCAAATATCCAAGCAAAGAGCTTTCATATGACACCCCACTTTATCTGTCTGTCTGACTTTTTTTTACCCCCTCTTGGACCCCGACATCTCGACAAACCCCCGACCGATATAGGTACCTCATAGGTAACCTTACCTACAAATTGTACCAATACTATCTACCAAATTTTATGGAAGTTATCCTCGGACAAACGTACTTATGTAGGTACATACGTGAACATGCACACATATACAAACGCCGATTCTTGCACTAGTAGGTATAGTAACTATAATTACTGATACTGGACGGCTTCCCCTAACTTGAGGCACAGCTCGGACAAATCTTATCAGCAGGCTGGACCGACACCGGCGTAACCAACGAAACCTTGTACCTACCTACACCAAGACGAAGGGTCAACCGCGTTTAATTAAGTGACCCTTATTGATACCGTTGGCGAAAATTCATATTTAGTAGGAAGCTTGTAGGGCTTTTCTTGTGAAAATGGTTTAGGAAATAAATAAATAATGCTGGACAGTTCACACACAATTGTCTAGCCCCAAGCTAAGCAAAGCTTGTGTTATGAGTACTAGACAACTGATATACTTAATACAATATATTACATAGATAGATATTTTTTATTATAATATAGAAAGTACCCAGAACACCCTGAACAAATATCTGCAGAACGCACAAATATTTGTTCCGAGGCGGGAATCGAACCCGCAACCGAATTGCCCGCCGCGTCACAGAGGAAATAGGGAAATACAAACGCAGTACAAACATTTGTGCTTCGGACTTGTTGGTAAGATTCGTTTATGATCTGTCCTGTCAGCTAATAGGTCATCAGTCAGTCCCTGAGGTATGGGAGCGGTACGGGAGGGGTGTTTTCGTTACGTTAAGATGAAGCGTGACTTCATGTCATCTGATAATTTGAGAGACGAAAACATCTTGTACCGCTCCCATACCTCTGAGAAAGACTCAGTAAAGCGCTAGACCTGTAACCTGTAGCTTAGGGAATGTGTTTTTACTGGAAGAAAGTGTTAGCCAAAGTAATTCGGGATACACGGTACCTACGCGGCCCATTGACAGCTCGTCCAATTTTTCATATTTTCTTTGACGACCTGGCCCACGACAATGGGCCAGGATATTAATAGCCAAAATATGTAGTTTTTAGTTGACTACGTGGCTCATTCCATTTTATGGGATCAAACGTGCATTGTAAGTACAGTCAGAGCAAAAACTTAATGCATTTCTAATTAATTGAATATATTGCTTCTACAAAATGTGTAGAACTACTAGTTTTTATTTATTTTCTGTGATCATAAGGACAAACCTCTGCGGATATCGTTGAAATTCTATTTTGTTTTTTTTAATTTTGGACTTTTTAAAGATTAACGAATTGAAATTACCGTGGCTTGGTATCATTTTAGAAAAAATCAGCGGCAGAAAAGTAAAGTAAGTGGTTTATAGACGTAATTTTACAAAAATATTAAAGATTATTAAGATTTCGTTTTGTTTTTAAATTTTAGGTATTTTTGAGATTTGTAGATTTTAAGGTTTTGGGGATTTTCGTGGGAAGCAATGGCAGCGATGAGCACCACTCACCACTTGTCGCCTATTTACACGATGCCTAATCATAAATTACCGTTTTTAGGGTTCCGTAGTCAAAGACAAGGAACCTTATGGATTCGTCATGTCTGTCTGTCTGTCTGTCTGTCTGTCTGTCCGTGTATGTCACAGCCTTTTTTTCCCGAAACTATAAGAGCTTATACTGTTGAAACTTGGTAGGTAGACGTATTCTGTGAAACGCATTAAGATTTTTGCACCGAAATTGAAAAAAAAAAAAAAATTTTTAGTGTTCCCCATACTAAGAACTCAAAAAAAAAAATCATCAAACCTATACGTGTGTTTGATGAAACTATACCTATCTATGGATAGGTCTTCAAAAATGATGTTGAGGTTTTTAATATCATTTTTTTCTAAACTGAATAGTTTGCGCGAGAGACACTTCCAAAGTGGTAAAAAGTGTGTGTCCCCCCCCCCATAACTTCTAAAATAAGAGAATAATAAAACTAAAAAAAAAATATGATGTACATTACTATGTAAACTTCCAACCAAAATTGGTTTGAACGAGATCTAGTAAGTAGTTTTTTTTGAATACGTCATAAATCGTAATCCATCTAAGAACTTTTATATTATGTTACTTGCTGCTACGGAACCCTTCATGGGCGAGTCCGACTCGCACTTGGCCGCTTTTTAGGGTTCCGTAGTCAAAGACAAGGAACCCTTATAGATTCACCATGTCTGTCTGTCTGTCTGTCTGTCTGTCCGTGTATGTCACAGCCTTTCTTTTCCGAAACTATAAGAGCTATACTGTTGAAACTTGGTAGGTAGACGTATTCTGTGAACCGCATTAAGATATTTACACCAAAATTTTAAAAAAACCAATTATTTTTGGGGTTTCCCATACTTAGAACTGAAACTCAAAATTTTTTATTTCATCAAACCTTTACGTGTGGGGTATCTATGGATAGGTCTTCAAAAA
Organism: Operophtera brumata; assembly: GCA_932527175.1. Classification (NCBI taxonomy): domain Eukaryota; kingdom Metazoa; phylum Arthropoda; class Insecta; order Lepidoptera; family Geometridae; genus Operophtera; species Operophtera brumata. Next base: position 15,023,101 of record OW052239.1, on the reverse strand, counting down.
TGATGTTGAGGTTTTTAGTATAATTTTTTTCTAAACTGAATAGTTTGCGCGAGAGACACTTCCAAAGTGGTAAAAAGTGTGTCGTCCCCCCCCCCCCCCCCCCCCCCATAACTTCTAAAATAAGAGAATTATAAAACTAAAAAAAAAATATGATGTACATTACTATGTAAACTTCCAACCAAAATTGGTTTGAACGAGATCTAGTAAGCAGTTTTTTTTTAATACGTCATAAATCGTAATCCATCCAAGAACTTTTATATTATGTTACTTGCTGCTACGGAACCCTTCATGGGCGAGTCCGACTCGCAGTTGGCCGCTTTTTTAGAATTGTTGTCTGTCTGAAACTTTGTCTCAAATAGAAAAATGTTCCATTTCGATATATTGCCAATATTGCAGGGTTCAGAAGATATGAATGTAGGTACCAAGCGAACGAAGCCGCAGGCACAGCTAGTTATACTTAATATAAACCTTCCGGAATAATTTTTCTTAATATGGTGAAAACCGCATCAAAATCAGTCGCGTGGAAAACAAACTAAGCAGAAAAACAAACCAATAGACGCGGATAGCGACTTTGTTACATAAATCGGGCAAATCAATGGTGCAAACGTGTCCGGGGGAATGCATTGATAGTAAGTATGTATCCAACCTCTGTGGCGCGGCGGGCAAAGGTTCGCCTGCAACGCAGGAGGTTGCGGGTTCGATTCTGGGTTATGGGTATGGAAAATTATTATTTACAATTTAAAAAAAAGGCAAGCCCGTATTTTTTTGTCATAGTTTTAGAGGTTTTAAAATGTTTGAAGTTCTTTTTAAATCTATACGTTACAGGTATGCGTAAGATACCTTACCTATTTATAAACCTATATGCACCTGCCAATATCCAGGGAGTAAGGAAATAGGGGAATAATTATGATAATGAAAAACGTATGGAGAATAAATAAATAACCACATTGTAGGTACGATTTTTAAGATCATGGTAAAGTCTAAAGTAGGTACCTACCTTACAAAAATAATAGTTCTTCGAATACTTATGTAACACAGACAGTTCAAATTAGGCACCTAATTTAAAAGTATAAATTCTTTAAATTATAAAAAATAAAGGTACTTATTAAAACTTCCTCATGGGGATGGTTATTATGACTGAAAAGTTCTACAAGTGAGTTTGAGTTACGCGTCTGGGAACCAGAGCAACTTGTTACAAGTTTTGCTTCGTTGAGTTGCTAGATAGATATTAAGGCACAGATTAAATATTAGTTACTCCTAGGGATGCTAACGCATGTGGGTTTCGAAAAGTCTATTGAAAGTAAAGTCTGCCTGAGACAGTTTGCCTGTGGCAAGAAATAGGCACGCATTATTAGCTAAAAATCTAAAAGCTCCAAACAATTCCGCCAATGTTATATTAATTGTTATAAATTCGGAGGGGGAGAGGGGAAAGGGTGGAGAGGAGGAAAGGGGGAGTGGAGGGGGAGTGGCAGTGTGGAGAGCACTGCGTGCACGAAAGTAGGTGCAGCATTGTTTGTGGTGAGACTACGCAAATAAAACTACCTACCTGTTATATTTTTTTAGCTTTAGTTTCTTGCTGCTGTGGTGAAAAGATTTAAATCCTTCGCTTACTCGGCTCGGGATTCAAACCAACACTCGAAGCAAATACCAACTTTGGTCTCTTGTTGCACAAATAACCTTGTCTAATGTACCTTCTTCAAAATGATCGTTAGCTACAAAAATACGTCGTGCTACGTCGTCAAAAATACCTACTCTACTTAACTACCTACACATTTTGCCAAATTTCTAAGTATTATAGGTACCTATGGTTTGTATCATGGCTGCTGGTATATCATAGCGCAATCATAGCCCAAAAGATTAAAGCTAATATCATTATAATTTCTAGACATCATTGAAATAAATTTACAAGCTTCAAAATCATGCGTAAAAGTAAACTTGTATACCTAATAGTCGTAGGTATCTGTAGATGCTGAAAAAGCACCTATCTAATAATACAAAATCTTAGGATCTTCTGCAATAGTGTCCTAAAGCCTTGCATTTCTGACACAGCTCCTGTGGGTGGTGTTTTTTTGGGTCACTCTTGTCTAGACCGTCAGGCTTGTCAAACGGAGTCTGTAATCAAAATAAAATAAATCGAAAATGCGTAAAATAAACATAGTACATAGGAAAAGTTTATTCCTATGTTTTACGTAGTACTTATTAGGTACTTCCATGCTATTCAAAGATCAAATCAATAAGGTGGAGGTGGTACCTAACTTCGACCAAAGTAAAATAAATGGACTGGCCTTACCAATACAAAACGTTCGTGAAAAATAAGACAATTCGGATTTAGGGTACGGTCAACAAATAAACTATCTATCTATCTATCTATCTATCCAGCCACTGCTGAGTAAAGGCCTCTTTATAGCGCCACTCCTGGCGGTCTTGTAAATAAACTAGGTGAAATTAAATTATTGAACTTCTTAAAAACTGTATTTTTTTAATACTTAATACTTTAACAGATGCAATGTGTTTTCTAAAGTTATTTCAGTAGGTTTATAGTACAAAAAATCGCCGAAAAAAATGCAATTATTGAATGAAACTTTTACAAAAATACATGGTTCCCTTCTGTTTTATGTAGTTACGTATCTATTTTTCAGCTTTCAAACATACACAATAAAAATCAATAGAAAAGCAAGTCCACCTAAGGTCTTCAGCTTAATCAATTTGTGAAAAATATATTTTTCATCACTCAATAAACTAAGAAAATATCATAAAAATCGTACGGAAACATAAATGTATAAAAATTCCAGTATTTAAGAAACTGCAGAGTGCAGTTTTAAGAATTTTGCACAATGAGTTTTTTTATACTACTTGGAATGACAGATCAAGAAGATGGCCCACCTGATGTTAAGTGGTACCCTCTGCCTATGAACAGTGCATTACCTCAGGTCACGTCCACCTAGGACGCGCCCTATGTGGCATTCCACTGCGCCCGCCACCCTGAAACATAAAGATGAAAAGTCCCATGTGGCCGTAATTTCATCGGCACCCTTACCCTTCAAACCGGAACACAGCAATGCGAGCACTACTGCTTTGCGGCAGAAACAGGTATGGTGGTAGTACTTCCCCGAACGAACTCTTTCACAAAAAAGCTCTACTACTACTAACCGTTTTTTGGCGTATAGAATTAATTGTGTAGAAAATTATCAGAGCAAATACGGGAAAATGTATTCCACTTCCAAAAGTCGTCTGTTCTTGCTCGTCTTATGACTTCTATCCATTTTTGTTTACCTTATATTTTTTTTGGAAAGCTATAAGGTTAATTAACATGCCATTACATATTATATGCAATTACCTAAAGCGACGTGCTTAGCAATGTTTTGACGTAAATAATGCGAATTACAATTCTAAATCAATACGATACCCCTTAGGCATCAGATTTTTTTTGCAGTCTGTACCGGACCATCCGTCATGCGTGAAGTCTTGTCAAATATTTCGTCGCTGTAGTTGGAAAACTAAATAAGTAATAACAACAACAAAACCAACATCGCGAGAAAAACGCGATTTACTGTTTTATTGCGTCAAAAATGGCAATATTTTTTTTATCGTAACTAATTTTTCAGTCCGTGTTTTGATATGTTATAGATTGGTACTGTATCTATTTTCGAATTTAATGATAATACATTTTAGTTCTTTTGATTAAGAGAAAAAAATAAAAAAACGACTATGTATTTTTCCCTCGCCAAAGTTTTGAATAATTGAAATGATCTATTATTTACTTATTTGAATATGACAATCCTATCCATGGGTATAGATTTATATAATATTAAAATACATTTTAAAATAAAACCAACTTATAATCATTTCTTTTTATCAAGACTGAATATTAGAAAACTACTGAAACACCTACATTATTTTAGCAGACTTATAAATTCAAAGTAAGTGACATAACAAACTTATCATACGACTAATGCTTATAAAATCAACAAAATGAAAAAAAATTGTGGAACACAATAATTCTAAGTATCAAAAAGAAAAAGGTATTTCGACTAAAATTAAAACTATCTACGAGTATAAACTTGTGTCTGTTAACTTTCATTCAGAGTGGGGAACATTGAGATAATGTCCTGGGGCGTAGTCCTCCTTGTCGCTCGTCCTCTAGAGCAAGACGTGTCCATCGACATGTATGGGCCATCATAACCATGCAATAAAGTCGATTTCGCAAAATGTGTTACTTATGTAGTTTTCCTACCACACGACGATTTATAAGTTTTTTATCAATTGATGAAAATTATATTACAAAACCTTTACTTACGAATTAAATGCGATGCCTGAAGCTTTATTTGTATTTCTTGTGTTGTTTGCACTTGCAGAAAAGCACAGGAAGGCATTGTATTACCAAGGTATCTAATTTTGGTATTTTTCAGCATAGCTGTCACTCGTTGCCGTGACAAAGACTGACTGAAGCGAAGTATACTAGCTAGGTCTGTTTAGAAGCTTCAAAACTATCGTTCCCTAAGGCCCGTCCATTCATTTTATTTACGTCGATGGTACCTAATAACAATGTATTTATTGGCACGAATCTAAGCGTTTCTTTTTTTGGGTTCCGTAGACAAAGACAAGGAACCCTTATGGATTCGTCATGTCTGTCTGTCTGTCTGTCCGTGTATGTCACAGCCTTTTTTTTCCGAAAGTATAAGAGCTATACTGTTGAAACTTGGTAGGTAGGTAGATGTATTCTGTGAACCGCATTAAGATTTTTACACAAAAATTTAATTGAATTGAATTGTTTTTTTTTAAATGTGGTTTAACATTTAAAATAACTATATTCTATTGCTATTTTTTTCTATATTTCGTCCAACCGTAGAGGCTGTAATCATAGACATACAAGGGTACCTAATTAATAACTATTTATTTATACTTGTACTATTTTTTATTCTGTGTTTATACTACCTACATTGTTTGTGATCTGTGTTACTGCAAAGGCAGTTTTTCTACAAGTTGTTAATTTAGGCACAGATTAGATAATTAGGAACTACGTTTGAGGGAATTATGTTTCGTAGGAATACACGTAGGTATATAGGTATACGTTACAGTCGAATTCAAAGAAGGATCCATATTGAGTTTTAGTAGGTAACGTCAACGGTGCAAATAATAGCACGATTCGCGATAGGTAGTTTTTTTTATATTATCAGCTAAACTAAACAGAAACCAAAATTATAAACGTAACGGTAGATTCGACCGTTTGAAACATTTCAAGATAGCGAGATTGGGTCCCTAACGACGTCTTTTTAGGGTTCCGTAGCCAAATAGCAAAAAACGTAACCCTTATGGATTCGTCATATCTGTATGTCTGTCTGTCTGTCCGTGTATGTCACAGCCACTTTTTTCCGAAACTATATGAGCTATGCTATTGAAACTTGGTAAGTAGATGTATTCTGTAAACCGCATTAAGTTTTTCATACAAAAATAGAAAAAAAACGTTTCTTTTCTTTTTTAATACCACTTAGAACCGAAACTAAAAAAAAAACAGACCCATACTTATGTAAACCCATATGGATAGGTCTTCAAAAATGATATTGAGGTTTCTAATAACATTTTTTTCTAAACTGAATAGTTTGCGCGAAAGACACTTCCAAAGTGGTAAAATGTGTCCCCCCCTGTAACTTCTAAAATAAGAGAATGATAAAACTAAAAAAAAAATATGATGTACATTACCATGTAAACTTCCACCAAAAGTTGGTTTGAACGAGTTCTAGTAAGTAGTTTTTTTTAATACGTCATAAATTGTAAACCATCCAAGAACTTTTATATTATGTTACTTGCTGCTACGGAACCCTTCATGGGCGAGTCCGACTCGCACTTGGCCGCCTTTTTTTTTCTCGAATGGTTTCTAATGCAGTTGACCTCCTGGGGTCATGGCTGCGTTACCGGGCTTTTGGTGAACGCAGATGGCGCTCAACCTGCATAGTTAGGATAGGGCAACGAGCAAAAGTTCACCACTTAGGTACGGACCTTGGCTTGGGCTGTTGCCGGTTGGGGAGGAACGGCCAAAACTCCCCGGAACATGCTTGTACCGGTTTAGGCGTAAGGTACAGAAGGTACTTAGAAAGTTCGTCGACCTCGCCGGCGAGGTCGGTGCAAAGGTGGAGTGTTGACTCTGTCTTGACTGAATGACGTCACTACCGTATTAGCGGTAGTGCAGTGGCGTAACTATAACATGTAAGGGGCCTTAGCAAATTCGAAAATTTAAAAAAAAATAGTTGTGGGCCCGTGGCAAAATCGAAAATTTAAAAAAAAATAGTAGTGGGCCCGCGGCCAATTCGAAAATTGAAAAAAAAATTGTTGTCTCACTTTGGATTTTAAGCAGAACTTATAAAAATATACTTTTCAAATAAAACAAAATAAACAGGTACAATGTAAAAAAATATTTTTGAGCTGCGGCCTCTTGGGCCGAGGCCCTCTTGGGTCGGGGGCCCGTGGCATTTTGCCAGCCCTGCCACCCTATTGTTACGCCACTGCGGTAGTGATAGGGCAGGATCATCGGGATCACCAAGAACATGTCTTGGTCTACGGAGGGAGGTCCCTAACGACGACTCTATCTGCTGTTACTTATGTAGGTAAGTACCTGTCTGTACACTGCTGCCCAGGAGTTTCCACTCATCCATGTGCGATTGCATTTTGGACATTTATATTCACCGTAACAACGGCTATCCTTTTTATTAGTATGTTGCTGCTGAGGTTTAGTGTCTGCCTACAAAAAAACAAAAATAATAAGGTACGAGTCTGTAGGTATAAATACTCACTATCGGTGTTCAGGAATAATCAGGAATAATCAGGAATAATCAATTTATTAGTAAATACAAATTTACAGGTCAGATAATTTTAAAACAAATAAAATAAAATAAAATTTCTTACGAAAAATTATGATAAAAAAATCATTCTAAACAATAAAAATTCAAATTGTAAACATAAACTAATTAATTATAATTCATTGCAGATGTCATGTTAAAACTAAATAGTTATACTAATTAGCAATTACGTAAGATTTAATTTATTCAAATCTTATTTTAAATTAATTAATTTTACACACAAAATCTTCGACATTATAGAACGCCCTCTCGACGAGCCATAATTTTAATGTAGTTTTGAATGATATAAGGCTAGATGATTGTAATACATTATTCACTAACAACAACACACCTACTGAATGAAAGAACCGTTAGAACAATAACACAGGACAAATAATAGTACAAAAGTACGTACCAACCTAACTACCTAATCCACAAAACCACGCGCGCCGCCCTTTTACGCAAAAAAAAAAAAAAAAAAAAAAAGGTTAGGTTAGGTTGAAAGTTTATAAATTTCCTAGGAAATTTATAAATTTACTAGGTTAGGTTAGGTTGAAAGTTTATAAATTTCCTAGGAAATTTATAAACTTGCGGATCGTGTTATATTCCGGTGACATATACATACATAAACTCACGCCTGTTTCCCGGAAGGGTAGGCAGAGACCGCGGTTTTCCACTTGCTACTAACCCTGACACACCTCATTTGCTTCATTCACTCTCATCACAATCTTCATACCTAGATGCTCGTTGGTTAAGGGTACCTACTCTTGACCTGGCCTTTTTCCAGAACGTCTGCTGGTCTGAATACGTTCGCCGAGGTCTTCCCCTTCCCACTGTTCCATTTGTTGAGGAATCTGTGGATTTATTAATTAAAATCCCATTGTAATTAACTGTCTTTTATTTATTATCCCATTATAATCACTTCACAATTTATAGCAACGCCATCAGCTTATCATTTTTACAGAGAGTCCAACTTAGTGCCACCACAGACTACATTATACTAGAGATGTGCTTTACTTGTAGGGATGTGCATTGTACATTCAACACTCTCCCTCAATGCACATGCCTAACTCACTAACTAATTTCACAAATTGGTTCCTTGGTAAAGGCTTAGTTAACAGATCAGCTAATTGAAACTTTGTATTAATATATTCAACATTAATCAAACCTTCCTCTACTTTTTGTTTCACAAAATTATATTTAATATCCATATGTTTAAGTCTCCGTTGATCAGGATTTTTTACAGTTTTCATCGTGCTTTGGTTGTCTTCATAAATTAATACATTTTGAAATTCTATATTTAAGTCAGCCAATATTTTAACAATCCAGCATGCCTCCACTACAGATTCACATTAAGATACTAATTCCGCTTCTGTGGTACTTAGTGCTACTGTTGTTTGCTTTTTAGACCTCCATACAATAGTATTACCAAACAGTTTGAATAAATAACCACTTGTGGATTTTCTGTCATTATCTCTAGCCCAGTCGGCATCAGCATAACCTATAAGAGGTGTTACAGTACTACAATTACTTTTAGAATATATCAGCGAATAGTTTACTGTCTGTTTTACATATCTTAATACTCTTTTTAAAGCTCTCCATAAGTTTTCGCTTGGTTTAGATTGAAATCTACTCAAATAACATACAGCTGTAGCTAAATCAGATCTTGAACCTACGGTTGCATACATCAGTGACCCTATCAGAGATCTACACTGCAGCTCATAGGTCATATTGATAACAGAATTTTCGTCATATTTATAGTTCAGGTCCATTGGTGTGTCATTACCTTTACAATTTTCCATGTTATACTTTATACGGATGTTTTCTAAATATTTTGATTGATTTACATTTATCTGTCCTGTGGATGTTACTTTAATTTCTATGCCTAAATAGTTTAGATTGTTCGAGCCCATGTCTTTCATTCTAAATTTTATGTCAAGAAAACCTTTTAATTTCTCTATTTTAATCTCATTACTTCCCATAATTAACAGATCGTCAACGTACAGAGTTATATTAATATCGTCCATACTATACAAGCAATAGGCATACACTAAATCAAATCATAGAAAAATACTCTGAATTTAACAAACCTCTTTACTTAGCCTTTGTGGACTACGCAAAGGCATTTGATAGCATAAAACATTCTGCAATATTTCAAGCTTTAGAAAATCAACAAATAGAAAAAACCTACATAGATTGAATCAAACTAGTTTATAGCCATAGCACCGCAAATATTAAACTTAACTCCAATGGCCCATCATTCACAATTCAAAAGGGTGTGAAACAAGGCGATCCGCTCTCCCCTTTACTATTTACAAGCGCCTTGGAGGAAGTCTTCAAAACACTGGCTGATTCATGGGCTACAAAAGGCATTGTCGTAGGAGGTAAACGACTGACAAACTTGCGATTTGCGGACGACATTGTACTTTTTGCCCCAACACCACAGGAACTACAACAGATGCTCCAAGAACTGAGCTTGGCGAGTCTTGAGGTTGGGCTTCACATGAACCGGTCGAAGACGCAAATTATGACCAACAGCACGAAGCGTAGGGTCGAGGTAGATGGGCAGGATCTACACTATGTCGATGAATACATATACTTGGGCCAGTTAGCATCCTTCGAAAACAGGCAGGACAAGGAAATTGATCGCCGCATAGATAATGCCTGGAAGAGCTACTGGTCCATGAAAGAGCACATGAAGGGTGACCTTCCACTTACACTAAAGCGCCAACTCATCCACATGTCTATCCTGCCTGGGTAAAAGTTTAGAATCGTTTGGCAGGAGGAGGAGGGGGAGATGGGGGGTGGTGGAGGGGGAGGGGTACCCCCTCACCCCTGGTACCAATCCCATAACAAGGTAACTTATAGTTTTCGAGAAAAAAAATAAAGAAAATTTTGAGGTTAAGTATGAGATTTTGGTAAAACTTTACAATCGTTTGGTAGGAGGAGGATGGGAGAGGGGGGGGGGGGAGTGGGGGATTTGTACCCCCTCGCCCCTGGTACCACTCCTATGCAAAGGTAACTTACAGTTTTCGAGAAAAAAATAAAGTTTTTTTTTTTGTTAAGTGTGGATATTTTAAATGTCGGACTCCGGTATGTGCTCCCGCCAGTACTCTCGCGAGGTCGCCCTTGAGTGTCGCTTCACCCACTCGACCTTTGCTACGCTACGGAGGTCACCGGCTCGCTTCGCTCGCCAGCTCCCCCCTTCACTCCGCTCGGCCTCGCGGGCTTGCTCCACTCAAGATCTCCCACGCGAGCTACTGGCTCCGCGTTTTTATATACACTCTAGGGGCGTGACGCACAGTACCACGTGGAGTCGGGGTGCTCCGTATCGGGTCTGCCACTCTTTTCGGACCTAACCAACTATTGTCGGGGTGCTCTGTGTCGAGTCACACAGTCAGTCAACAATAAAAAATCCATAATTTATAACATTCATTAATTCCTCAAAATGATCTCTCTTATTTCTTTCAACATCCCTTCTCTACAGATAGAGGTACCTACTCATAAATTAAATCATTAATATTATTATTTTACGTTCCGATTTTGTAAAATTTTCTTTATTATTTTTCTTTAAAAGCACAAGTTTCCTGGACAAGGGGGCCGAGGCTGGAATTTCCTGCACCCTCCCTGCAAGTTGGCGATGACTCCCGTAACATCTGACACTTCCAATTCAAAAATTTCATACTTAACCTCAAAAATTTCATTATTTTTTTTCTCTAAAACTATAAGTTACCTTGTTATGGGACTGGTACCAGGGGCAAAGGGGTACCCCTCCCCTTCCTCTCCCCCTACTCCCACCCTCCTCCTCCTGCCAAACGATTCTAAACCCAACCCCCTGCCTGTCCTAACCTACGGTGCGCAGACATGGTCGCTGACCGAGTTACAGAAGTCCAGGCTCAAGATTTGCCAGAGAGCAATGGAACGCAGCATTCTCGGTCTTAAACGCATCGACCGAGTGCGGAACACCATGCTGCGTTCGATAACTGGCATTGCCGATGTGGGGAGCAGAACAGCAAAGCTCAAGTGGGAATGAGCTGGACACGTCAGTCGGATGCACCCCGAGAAGTGGGCGAACGTAGTGCCTTGGGTGCCTGAAGACGGAAGGCGACGACGGGGCCGACCGAGAAGGCGTTGGCGGGACGATCTCGAAACTCACGAGAAGGAGTGGTGGCTGAAAATGATGCCTGGAAAATTTTGGGGGAGACCTTTGCCCAGCAGTGGGATACAATAGGTTAAGGAAAAAAAAAAAAAAAAACAATTTCCATTTCGACATTATACAAGCTGCCTTCTCCATTTCCTATTAAAATCATACAGGTTTTATTGTACACTCTAACTTTACCCTTGTAAAATGACACTTCTAAACCACTAGACTCCATTTTGGACACAGACAATAGGTTCTTTCGCAATTCTGGTACATAGTATACATTTTTTATGGTAGTCAAAATTTATCTTTTTCCAACAAAGCATTTTGTTTCTATATTACCTATCCCTACAGCTTCTATCATAACACCATTTTTAGCAGCAGCAATATTTTTGGGCACTTTTAGTTCAATATAGTCTGAAATAGTCCCTACTTTTCACCAAATGATCAGAACACCCCGAGTCCACACACCAAGATATAAATTTGCCATTACAGTTATTCACTTCACTATTTGCACTTGCACACTGTAACGCAACGTCACTTACTTGATTCTCTGATCCAAAAGCCTGGTGATCTCTCCAGTCAGGATAACCTCGTCCTTGACCTGGATTAAAGCCTCTCCCTGAATTATAAACTGTTCCTTGTCCTGAGTTGTAACCTTGTCTTCCTGAATTATAGCCTAGTCCTCGTCCAGCATTGTAGCCTAGTCCTCGTCCTATATTGTTGCTTTGTTCTCGTCCTATATTGTACCCTCGACCTTGTCCTTGATGATTAATGGTCCTGTTTTGGACATAAGTACCTACTATGGCCCTGGCTGTGGCCCCGCCCCTGAGTATGGCCCTGTACCTGACTGTACTGATATTTTTTATGTCCTGCTTTTCCACAGTTAAAACATAGGAAAGAGTTACTATATGTCTGATTTTTGAATTGCTTATGTTTATTTTTCTTCTCTTCTTCTCCGAGCAATCTATTCTTTACAAAATCAACTTTGAGATCAGACATTGTTTCAAGAGCGGTTATAATTCCTTCATAGGACTCTGGCATTGACAATAATATATAGTTTACCTTTTCTTTTTCGCATAATTCTGTTTCGGCCTCTTGTAATTCGGAAAACATTTGCTCCATCTTGACAAAATGTTGTGACAGTGATTCAGCCTCGAAATATTTTGACTCTGACAATTTTCTTCTAATAAACAACTTACTTCTTGTTCCCTTCATTTGGAAATTTTCTTTTAGATTTTCAAAAATTAAATAAGTTGTCTGCTTTCTGATGTATTCAATATGGCTATCTGCCACACCGGCTATTAAAATGGCCTGTGCTTTCGCCTCTTTCTGGGCACTATCCGCTTTGCTATTATACTCGGCATCTTCGACTGCGGCCAAAACTCCGTTTTCCTTTAATATGCTTTTTATCCTGAATGACCAGGTACTGAAATTTTCACCGGCGAACTGCGTTACCGGGAAACGATCTTTGGAAGACGCCGACATCTTTCCACACGGCGAACTCTCACAAAAGTCACAAAACCACGGAATAACGGTCTGCTACCACTGTTGAGGAATCCGTGGATTTATTAATTAAAATCCCATTGTAATTAACTGTCTTTTATTTATTATCCCATTATAATCACTTCACAATTTATAGCAACGCCATCAGCTTATCATTTTTACACAGAGTCCAACTTAGTGCCACCACAGACTACATTATACTAGAGATGTGCTTTACTTGTAGGGATGTGCATTGTACATTCAACACCATTCACGCTCGTCTTGCTGTTTCACTAATCTACTACCTATCGTCCAAGAAGCTGTTTCGTTTATCTATTATCGTTCATACTTTCTAACTAAATGGCCAAACCATCTAGAAGCATACATACCTTTCTCAATCCTAGAATAAAGAATAAAATACTCACATTCCCCATCTTTTAAGTTCCGTCTCGAAATATCTGACCCGGTGCTGTGTGACCAAAATGAACACGTTTGCAAAAATACAAACGAATGATGAAACTCCGCTCAGTACTGCAGCAGTAGGTGTGCTGTGCATGACTAAATAATAAACCATGCACCTATTTATACAAGAGCACTGCATTAGGTAGGTACAGTTCGAAAACAATGCGGGAACTCCCCGAAATGCGTTTCTAGAACAGTCGATAGGTAGGTACTTTTTAGGGTTCCGTAGTCAAAGACAAGGAACCCATATGGATTCGTCATGTCTGTCTGTCTGTCCGTGTATGTCACAGCCTTTTTTTTCCGAAACTATAAGAGCTATACTTTTGAAACTTGGTAGGTAGATATATTCTGTGAACCGGATTAAGATTTTTACACAAAAAATAAAAAAAAACAAGAATTTTTGGGGTTCCCCATACTTAGAACTGAAACTCAAATTTTTTTTTCATCAAACCTATACGTGTGGGGTATCTATGGATAGGTCTTCAAAAATGATGTTGAGGTTTCTGAGATCATTTTTTTCTAAACTGAATAGTTTGCGCGAGAGACACTTCCAAAGTGGTAAAAATAGTAAGTATAGTCGTATAGTGTATAGTGTAGTAAGTCTTATATAGTTAAGTTTGTTTCTTTTTGTTTGTATTATTAGCTATTAAGGTGTACAATAAAGTATTTTCTATCTTTCTATCTATCTAAAAAGTGTGTCCCCGTAACTTCTAAAATAAGAGAATGATAAAACTAAAAAAAATATACGATGTACATTAGCATATAAACTTTCACTCAAAATTGGTTTGAACGAGATCTAGTAAGTAGTTTTTTATTTTTGGGGTTCCCGAGACTTAGAACAGAAACTCAAAAAATTTTTTTTCATCAAACCTATACGTGTGTGGTATCTGTGGATAGGTCTTCAAAAATGATATTGAAGTTTCTAATATCATTTTTTTCTAAACTGAATAGTTTGCGCGAGAGACACTTGCAAAGTGGTAAAAAGTGTGCCCCCCTCACAACTTCTAAAATAAGAAAATGATAAAACTAAAAAAAATATATAATGTACATTACCATGTAAACTTTCACTCAAAATTGGTTTGAACGAGATCTAGTAAGTAGTTATTTTTTATACGTCATTAATCGTAATCCATTCAAGAACTTTTATATTATGTTACTTGCTGCTACGGAACCTTTCATGGGCGAGTCCGACTCGCACTTGGCCGCTTTTTTAGATTTCAGTCAGTATCAAGTTCGGAAAAACGGAAGCACTGGGGGAGTGGGGATCGATTGTTGAATGTCATCGAATGACTAACAGTCAGTGATTTCCAAAAGATCGTATTTTTGAAACACACACGCCTCCTCCCCTAAAGGGTAGGCAGAGCCTATAATGGGCTTCTTTTCACTGTGGGTCCATCAGAGACAAATAGGCTAATAGGACCTACGCAATAAAAAAAAAAAACTAACTATGTAAAATAAAATAAATAAATAATACCTGGACAGTTCACACAACATTATCTAGCCCCAAGCTAAGCAGAGCTGGTGTTATGGGTACTAAAAAACTGATATACTTAATATAATAACATTACATAGATAGATAATTTTTATTATACTTTGAAAATACCCAGAACACCCTGAACAAATATCTGCAGATCGAACAAATATTTGTTCCAAGGCGGGAATCGAACCCGCAACCTCCTGCGTCGCAGGCGAACTTTCGCCCGCCGCGCCACAGAGGTTGTCAATGCAAACTGTGAAATATGTAGGTAAGTACCTACTCAAAAATGCTACTTTATATAAAAAATGATTTCAAAGTAATTGGTGTTGTTTTTGTCATCAGTGATTTCTAGTCACTCGCTGACATAAAAAAAATCGATGCCCAGAAGAGCTTATTATTACCTATATTAACTGTGCTTTAGGCGTCACTCTGGTGTGTGTTTCTGTCTTTCTGTAGTTACCTGTGTCATACACACAGTTTCCCAGTCCCGGAGCTAAACGGTTTGGAGAGTGGAGACAAGAGGGCAAGAGAGCTTTAAGAAGTAAGTCTAAAAGTATCTGCAGATAAGAGTTTGTTATGACCTAATTCCAGGTTTTATGGGATTCATAAATAATTCAGCACTTCAGCAATTATGTGGAATCAAACAGGTCATGAAAAACCTGCAAACTCATGGAGTGAGGTGTCAAGCCTGCAAGGTGAGCTGGGATAGGATGTAACTACTTAAAACCTATACCTAGTGGTTTTATAGTGTTCTGTACGAGTCCGTACGTAATAATAGTATGGACGCGGAACATAATTCCACGACCACGTCCAACGCGCGCTTGACCGCTTATTCGAATCATTGACACCTTCGACCAAAGTACTTTGGTCGAAGATTGATACAGATAAAGCTGAACAATACAGAGAGTTGCCAGGATGAAAAATATATTATGGAAGATAAAGCTAGAAATATATTGCAAAAACTTTACGTCACGCACGTCACCTGACGACAAACGCTCCGACGACGTGTTCGCGCTTTCTGAGGGCTCAGTCGCAATCGCAAAACGTCCACTTCTCATAATGTTCACCGCCCTTCTTCTCAATATAACCACTTCGCAAAACGTCCACTTCGCAAAATGTACAATCGATTTTTTCGCATAACGTACACCGTGCGTTTTCTCAAAATGAGCATTCGCAAAATGTACACTGAATTTTTTCTCAAAATGTACACTACAGCAGAGCCTCGATAATCCGAACTACCAAAAACCATCCCCTGTTCGGACTCACGGAGCGTTCGGATTATAGTATGTTAAAAAAATGCAATTATATTTTGACAGATTTTTTTTATTGAAGTACTAAGATAACTAACCAAATCATAAAATCCGTTACTTATTCATAAAGTCATCAATTTTAGTTAGCCGCGTTATATTTATTGATCAAAAAAAGGCTTTGTCCCTCAAATTACGTAGCATCATCTTTTCGGATAAACACTCGGAGTAATTTTCATCACCGCAATCCAATCAAGTATTCAGTGCTGATACATCTTGTGAATGAGGAATTTTCTTGATGTTTAAAGCGGAAGTAGGTATTGTCATCAAAAGACTTCATTTCCAGACTCGTCAGTCTCTTGCGTAAGTTGGGGTTGCCGGCAGTTCGGATTACAGCGACGTTCGGATTAGCCAGAGTACGGATTATCGAGGCTCTACTGACTCTACTGTTTATTTAGTAGCAAAATGAACACACAAATTTTCATAAAATGTTTTTTTTTACTTTTCTTACTCTGTTTTTGTACTTCTTTTCTTTACTTCTTACTGTTTTACTTTTATTTTTTTTTACATTTTCACTGGCCGTAGATGATTTTTGTGTCGTAGTCTGAGTTTTATCTGAGTTTATTTTTCAGGCTGAATGTAGAATATATCAAAAACCAAAAATGTAATGAACAAACCTCTCTCACTATATCAGAAAATGTAACCCAATTACGCCGAAACGGCAGCACCTATTTCGGTGAAATTTTATATGAAGATAGATTATGACGTGGATTGAGCTATATTCTACTTTTTATCCCGGTAAAACGCGTACTAACCTAGCAATATTGTCCTAACACGCAAACGACAACCGACATCTTGTTTTTCAAATTTACGTCGACGCTCATATCAGAGTTGCCATGTAAAAAGTTTGCTAATCATTCCAGTGCCAAACCAGACTCAACTACCTAATACCTACCTATATACATTCACAGTAGGTACCGTCGCTTTTATAATTTGATATACTGTTGACTGTTGCTATATAGGCTTATTGCGTTAGAGAGTAAGTATAAGTAGGTATGTATGTTCCTTGAAACTTATATCCGAACATCATTGGCAAATAACGAATTAAGAAGCAAAATGCCAGGGAACTTGCCAGTTTACTTACTGATAATTCAATTATTACAACAAGAGCCAGGATAGTATCGCTTTATAAAAGCTATACAAAAGCTTTTTTAGGTAGGTAGTTTTAAGGAGATGAAAATTGACAAACAAGCTTATCGCTAATTTCATTTTGTTAAGGTGGGGTATAACGCAAAATTACCAATCTTAGATTAGATTTTTAACTGACTAAATTAAGTACAATATTCAAATTAAAAATATACATGGATACTTCGACCAAAGCTTTGGGTACCAAGGGACCATTCAGACAGAAACAAGATAGGACAAAAAAAAACGATAAAAAAAACACAAAGTTACCTCTAACTTTTGGCTAGATTCGATTGTTTGTCAATATGGTACAGATTATTGGGTCTTAAATTAGATAAATAAGATCAGTACCATAAAACGGAGGTTTCACCCCTTGGGGTTTTTTAATATTATCTATATTTCACGAGATATTCATTAAAAACCGCTTTTTCGAGCGGCGCGTGGCGTTCTTTTTTAACTTCTTGTTCTTTGTTAACTATAGCAGTCTTACTAACTATAGGTATTCTGACCAAAGTTCACCAACACCTAGGCGGATGGTTAACTGCTGTTATAGACATTACAACAAGTAACTTGGTAGGTACAGCTCATTTATTTCAGTAAATAGCCCCCTTATTTGCCATGACCAAACGTGACATAACGTGGCTCGTTACGATATCTTCGTGGT
This sequence comes from Operophtera brumata, assembly GCA_932527175.1. NCBI lineage: Eukaryota > Metazoa > Arthropoda > Insecta > Lepidoptera > Geometridae > Operophtera > Operophtera brumata. Next base: position 15,005,607 of record OW052239.1, on the reverse strand, counting down.
ATCATCGTTTAAAATACGTTATGACATTACACGTTATTGGCAAGGAATCTCCTATGACATAGCGAATAAGGGCCCTGTAGCGTAATCTAAATAAAACAAAAGTAAATAAAATATCAATAAGTTTTATTTATTTGAATGCAAAACAAAGTACAATCCTCCTAAATATTATATATAAAACAATTAGTAAATACACCGGTTTCATAAATATAATGAAACACCCTCATCTCAAGCCGCGGTCAAGATACCCTTCTTGGACCCCGAGTGCTCTAACCTACCCTCAAGACTCGCTTCAACTACCCGCCCGCGTTACGTCTGCGGTCAGCGAAGATACTAATTAGACTCCCTGGCTAGGGCTTCCTAAACAAAAATGTATATTTACAAAAAGTTTTTAGCTCGCAATATCCCCTAATAGCATAAATGTCAAAGTTACGGTGTTTGTATGTTTGTTACTCAGTCACGCTAAAACGCCTGAGCCGACTTCATGTTACTCAGTCACGCTAAAACGGCTGAGCCGATTTCGATAAAATATGGTATACAGATAGATCAATACCTAGATTGAGCTATCTGTATACCATATTTTATCGAAATCGGCTCAGCCGTTTTAGCGTGACTATGATATGCTTCTATTGCTGGTAAAACTCGAGCTAAGCTGCGGGCGGACACTAGTAACATACTATTCAGAAATCCTTAATGTTATCTTTTTTAAATGAAGCAAAAGAGGTATGCCAAGACCGTAGTAAGTGGAAATCCGTGGTCTCTGAGTGGTTCCGGGAAACATACTTACATAGATACACGCCTTCCTCCCGAAGGGATAGACAGAGCCCAATGGCCTCAATTACCTCCAGGAAACAGGCGTGAGTTTAGGTATGAAATAATGTTTCTGCTTCCTTCTTAGAATTATCTAAATGTAAGCATTTTATTATTAAACGAAAAAATAAAAGCGTAAAGAGGGGTAGTTGTAGTAAGTAGGGGTAGGGCTGCATAACTTTTGACATATTATAAAAGTGTATTTATATTTTAATGAACTAAAATTACATTTAGGTATTACTAAATTAAATTGAAGATACCTCTATCTATGCAACTAATATAAAATCTGTATGTGCTCGCTCTATACAAATGAAATTTGTTCCTGATTTGAATATGAATTACTAAAAGTCAGTGAATTTTGGTAGGAATAATCAAGAAATATATCTAGGCCTGTAATTTATCAGTTTTCTATTAAATCATACAGTTTCAAAAACACGTGAGATCATAATGTGGAAGGGAATCGTTCAGTCAGTGTTATTTGAATTGGAAACCGACAAACCTGAGCCTGAGCCTAGAGCTCTATAGTTGAAAACATTAACTTGTATTCATTAATAAATTAGGAACAAAATGGTGGATGCTCACTCTTGCGGCGCGAAATTAATTTTTTGGTGTTTTTTTGCCCATTTACAGCTCAGCAACACTTCTTCAGATAACGAATGTTGAGTTCGCGAGAACTAGGAGTCTTAACACATGTTTTAATTGAAAGTATCTCCTATATATCATCAGTTTAGCTATGATACCCACAAACAAAAAAAAACACTGTAAAAATGTGTTAGGGGTATCATAACTAAACTGATGATATTTATGAGATACTATCAATTAAAACATATGTGTTAAGTCTTCTAGTTCTCGCGAACTCAACTTTCGCTATCTGAAGAAGTGTTGATGAGTAGTAAAGGACAAAAAACACAAAAAAAAAGAATTTGGCGCCGCAAGCGTGCGCATCCACCTTTAGATATAATATGACTACTACTGGTTATCTAATTAATGGTCTTACATTTCTTACTTCTCATCTATGTAAACATTGGAAAACATTTATAGAAATCAGTTTAACTCAAAAGTAAAACTTTTAACAAAAAAGTAATTTCTGTAACGTTTTCCAATAAAAATTTAGATCATTAGGCAAATGACAAAAAATAATATGATCCTAAGAGGAATCTACTCGATAGGGCGCTTGCGCACTTCTGCACACGAACGAAGTTTGATTCTATTTTAGATATTTGGTATGAAACTCTATGAAATGTTGAACTAGGTCTAGCGCTTAAGGCTCTCGCATGATGCGCGAAATTTAAATAATTTGGTGTTTTTTACCCATTACAGCTCATGAACACTTCTTCAGATAGCGAAAGTTGATTTCGCGAGAACTAGGAGACTTAGCACACATGTTATCTCATAAATATCATCAGTTTAGCTAAGATACCCCTCCCCTAAACACATTTTTACAGTGTTTTTTTTTTGTCTTGGGGTATCGTAGCTAAACTGATGATATTTATGAGATACTATCAATTAAAACATGTGTGTTAAGTCTCCTAGTTCTCGCGAAATCAACTTTGGCTATCTGAAGAAGTGTTCTTGAGCAGAGGGGCAAGTCCGAGTTTACACACACCATCGTAACGTTGATCGTAACGGCGAGTGTACGTGTATTGCGTAGTAACTAGCCATTAATCTGTGACGTTTTTGGCACAGATTAATAGCTAGTTATTATGTTATAAATAAGAGTCGTGTTACGTTCACCGTTACGATGGTGTTTGCAAAACTCAGACTCACCCCTCAGATGAGCAAAAAACACCAAAAAAATGAATTTCCCGTCTCACTCTCAAGCGAGAGCATCCACCTTAACTGAGTTAAACCCTGACGTATGGGAGCGTTACGGTTGGGGTGTTTTCGTAAAATGAAGCCACGCTTCATTTTGATGTAACGAAAATAACCCTCCCGTACCGCTGTGGTACCGCTCCCATACCGGGACAAACTCAGTTAAGCGTTAGACCTGTAAAGTAATATCTAGACCGGTGGTGCGTCAGTTCTATAAACTTGTTTTTTATTATTTGGTAAGCATATAGTTTTAATTAGAAACTAACACACTACTGGTTTAGATATTAGTGTACTGATAATGTGTAGGTACAAAATTTAATGGAGTTTGGTGAGATAATATCCAAAATAGAAGCAAACTTCGTTCGCGTTAAAAAGGGCGTAAGCGCCCTCCTCTTATGTCTGACGTGTTGTTTGCTAAATTCAATAATTTCGTAAAATTTGACAAATTATTTAAGCGTTTACAGCCTGCTTAACGACGTTATCGGTTCACCCGTTTAGTAGTTACGAGGGAACATAGGGACACACATAAATACGTTCCCACACTTGACCCTCCTGTTTTGGGTTCGCCGCAGTCGGGGAAAGATAAACAAGGAATATTTTAGTAATATTTAGGTAAGTACAGTGCTTTGTCTCTTGATCGAATTTGAACAGCCTGTCTGTATTAGCACTTGTAACATTATTACCAAGAATATTCAGCGTTAATTGAAGGTGAGATGAATCCTTAGTAACGATAAATATTGCTTCCGCAGAAGTGACCCAATGACTGGCACTTCTGACACAGCTCTTGCGGGTGGCTTTTATTGGGGTCACTCTTGTTCAGGCCGTCTGGTTTCTCCAACGGTGTCTGTTAAATAAATAAAAAAATGTAATTAATTTTGTAAAAATTTTAAAACCCTCAACGCAATGAAACGGCTGAACCGATTTTTATGAAACATAGCTAAGAACACTTCTGACTAATTCACCTTTCAAACAAACAAAAAAACGGTTCATCCGTTCGGGAGCTACGATACCACAGAACGACACACACACAGACACACAGACACGTTATACATATAACACCCCGTCGTTTTTGCGTCGGAGGTTAAAAATAAAATAAATTGATAATGCTGGACAGTTCACACAACATTATCTAACCCCAAGCTAAGCAGAGCTTGTGTTATGGGTACTAGATAACTGATATAACATAACATAACACACAACAGTCACATACATAGGTAGTCCTGATCCCACACTAGGATTCCCTGTGTCGTGGGTATCAGAAACTACATCATGGTACCATAACACTCAGATCCGGAACAAATATTTACAGATCATACAAACATTTGTCCCACAGCGGGAGTCGAACCCGCAACCGTTGGCATCTCAGGCGGTTACTCGCCCGACGCGCTACAGAGGTCGTCAACTTAATACACAATACATTAGGTTATTATACAGTATCCATTAAACAAACCAACCAATCCAATCAAATATCCATATCAAATACCACATAGGTCACGTCCACTTAGGAAGTTAGGACGATGCACCCTATGTGCACTATTTGCACTGCGCCCGCCACCCTGACTGAAACATAAAGATGAAAAGTCTCATGTGCCTGTAATTTCCCTGACACCGCACCCATACACTTCAAACCGGAACACAGCAATGCCAGCACTACTGCTTTGCGGTAGAAATAGTTATGGAGGTTACTTCACTGGACGAACTCTTTCACAAAAAAGCTGTACTACTCCTACTAATCTAGGTGAGTACCTACCTGTCTGTGAGGGAAGACGTTGATTTTACAGGTAGTACACTGCTGCCCGTAGCCCGCCCAGGAGTTCCCACTCATCCATAAGCGATGGCATTTCGGGCATTTGTACTCTCCGAAACAACGGCGGCTTTTGTCGAGCTGTTTGACAAATCAAATAACTTTTAAAGCTACAGCACTACATACATTGTATTACGCCTTTTCCCCCGAAGGGTAGTCAAAGCTTCACACAAAGCCACAGAATCATCACATCACATCACATCACATCACACTTAATATTATAAAGGCGAAAGTTTGTATGTGTGTGTGTAGTGTGTTTGTTACTTCTTCACGCTGAAACGGCTGGACGGATTTGTATGAAATTTGGAATGGAGATAACTGAAATCCCGGAATAACACATAGGCACATTTTTCCACGGGATCGAGACTTACGCGGGTGAAACCGCGGGGCGCTGCTAGTATATAATAGTACAAGGCCTTCAGGGAGCAGGGGATAATGCACAATACACGGTTCACTCCACACGGGACTTCCAAGAATTTATTTTAGGTTATGATATGACTCAGAACCTACAAAATCTAATCTGTGCCACATAATAAGGTGGGCAAGACACATGGCAAGACGAGGTGACGATAGGTGGAGTAAGGCGCTAACTGAATGGCGTCCAAGAACTGGGTACAGAAACGTTGGTCGTCCAGCAGCTAGATGGGCAGACGATATCGCATGCGTCGCGGGCCGAACCTGGATGAGACTGGCATGGGACCGTAAGGAATGGCACAGGCAAAGAGAGGCCTATACTCAGCAGTGGGTGAAGTCAGGCTGTGGATGATGATGATGATGATGATGCCACATAATAAATAATAGTACCTGCAATCTGTGCTACAAGACGTAATAACTCATAACTAATCTGTGTACGAGCAACGACTGGATAGATAGGTACATTATATAAATAAATAAATAATGCTGGACACACAACATTATCTAGCCCCAAGCTAAGCAGAGCTTGTGTTATGGGTACTAGACAACTGAATATTTAACATTACAGTTTTTTTATTTTTATTATAGGTACATAGAAAATACCCAGAACACCCTGAACAAATATTTGTTCCAAGGCGGGAATCGAACACGCAACTTCCTGCGTCGCAGGCGAACCTTCGCCCGCCGCGCCACAGGGGTCGTCAAAGTTACGATGTTTGTATGTTTCTTACTCAATCACGTTGAAACAGCTGAACCGATTTCGATTAAATTTAGTCAGATAGGTTATTATGACCTCGATTGAGGTAGGTATAGGTTACTTTTTATCCCGGAAATACGCGATAATTAAAAACACTAGTGATAATTTAAAATGAAAGTTGGAATAACCCGCATCTCCGCCTTTGATCGGCAATGCCTTGATTGGCCAATTCGGCTACGGATTGAGCGGACGCTGCGGTAAAATTTGGGTGAACTACTATTATAGTATTATATTTTATCTGTGGTGTGAACCGTATTATTTTATCTGTGCTGTGAACCAAGTGTGAACTATCATTTTTTTTTATATTACTTGAATGACGGATTGACGGAACAAGCAGATGGCCCACCTGATGTTAAGCGGTAACCTCTGCCTATGAACAGTGCATTACCTCATAGGTTACGTCCACCTAGGACGCACCCTATGTGGCATTGCACTGCGCCAGCCACCCTGAGACATAAAGATGAAAAGTCTCATGTGCCTAAAATTTCACCGGCACCCTTACCCTTCAAACCGGAACACAGCAATGCGAGCACTACTGCTTTGCGGCAGAAATAGGTATGGTCACAGTATGGTGGTAATTGTTAAATTGTTCCTTCTCTCGTGGTTGCGGGGCGACCACGAACCGGATGTCGCAGTGTAAGTAGGCTCCAGGAAGGCCCCTTCTTTCGATGGGCCGACGACATTATAGAGGTCGCAGGAAGGGGTGGATGGAGGCCTGCTCAAGACCGTTAGTCGTGGCATTCTATGCGGAGTATTGCGAAGGCCTATGCCCATAGGCTGATGATTATGATCAATTCGGGCCAGCGCTGATAAATAAATAAATAAATAATATATAATGCTGGACACTTCACACAACATTATCAAGCCCCAAGCTAAACAGAGCTTGTGTTATGGGTACTACAATACACTGATACTGATACTGATATACTTAATACAATAGGTACATTAAACATAGATATTTTTTAATATACATAGAAAATACCCAGAACACCCTGAACAAATATCTGCGATCGTACAAATATTTGTTCCGAGGCGGGAATCGAACCCGCAACCTCCTGCGTCGCAGGCCAACCTTGGCCCGCCGCACCACAGAGGTCGTGCTGATGAATTATATCTAGAGACATTTATTTATAGGCCATTTAAATGATTATTTCCGATACAGTTGTTCGAAAAGTTTACTTTGAAACCCCAGTAAACTTATATTTAAAGTTATTTTTACCGCCCTCGTGCGATTTAGTGCGGTAACCAGTCCAATTAAAAAGTTTACTAGCAAGAATTTTTAAGGATTCCGTACCCAAAGAGTAAAACGGGACCCTATTACTAAGACTCCGCTGTCCGGTTGTCTGTCTGTCCGCCTGTCACCAGGCTGTATCTCATGAACCGTGATAGGTTAGACAGTTGAAATTTTCACAGATGATGAGGTATTTCTGTTGCTCTTGTCTCAACAAATACTAATCAACAGAGTAAAAATAAATATGGGAGCTCACATACATACAACAAAGATGTTTTTTTTGCCTTTTTATAGATAATGGTACGGAACCCTTCATATGCGAGTCCAACTCGCACTTGGCCGGTTTTTTTTATGAGAATTAAAATGAGTGGACGTGTCTCTTTCTGAATAGACTTACAATAACAATGCAGCGGCGGACTTGAAGCAGAAAATCCTAAAAATAGTAGGTACTTATTAGTCATGGATATGTAGGTATTAAAACTGGGTCACTACTTATATTATCAACAAGCAGCGCCCCGCGGTTTCACCCGCGTTAGTCTCGATCCCGTGAGAATATCGGGATAAAAATGTACCTAATGTGTTATTCCAGGAGTCTAGTTATCTCCATTCCAAATTTCATGCAAATCCGTCCAGCCGTTTCAGCGTGAAGAAGTAACAAACACACACACACACACACACAAACTTTCGCATTTATAATATTATTAGTAGGAGTAGGTAGGTAGGTACCTACCTAGGATACGAATGACTCTTATTTTATTTGAGCACATGTCATGCGAAAGTAAGTACCTAAGTAAACCGAGCCAGGGCCAGGTGAGATAGCTTCAAAGTAGTAAGTGTCCTTGTCTCGCATGCTGCTAATCTAGATAATCAAAATATATAAAATCGTTGCGTGTCTGACTGACTCACTGACTGACTGACTGACTGACAATCAACGCACAGCCTAAACCGTAAGTCCTAGAGATCTGAAATTTGGAGGGTACGTTCCTTTTGTGGTCTAGGGGTGCACTAAGAAAGGAATTTCCGATACTCCCGCTCTAAGGGGTCCAAAATGGGCTTTTAATATACAACAAAAAAGCTCTGTATTTCAGAAACCGTTAGCAGTAGAACCTTGAAATTTTACATGTAGATTCCTCAAATAAAATAAATAAACACGTGTTTCAGCGATTCCTGAAATTTTCCTGAAAAATGGAAAGGGATCGTTTTCTATGTAAAAAAATAAAAAAACTTTAGTTTTTACAACGCACAGCCTAAACCGCTGATCGTAGAGAAATGAAATTTGGACAGTGTATTCCTTTTAGGGTGTAAAGGTGTACTTAGAAAGCAATTTGGAAAATTCACCCTCTTAGGGGTTCAAAAAGGGCTTTTAACGTATACACTTTGCGTTTTGCAACGCACATTGTAAACCGCTGGACCTAGGCACATGAAATTTGGAGGATGTATTCTTTTTTGGGTGTAGGGGTGTACTTAGAAAGGGTTTTTGAAAAATCACCTTGGAAGGGGTCCAAAATGGCTTTTAATGTAAAACTAAAATGGTTCGTAATTCGGAAACCGTTGGTAGTAGATACATGAAAATTCAGAGGTAAATTCCTAAAATAAAAATAGCCAACATAAGTTTCAGCAGTAGCTGAAATTTAGCTGAAAAAAGGAATGGGAACATTTTCTTTGTAAATAAATACACTTTAGGTTTTAGCGAGATTTCAGCGTATTTCGGCAATTTCAAAGTTTGTTTCACGGTGAAGTCATTAAGATCAAAATATTTTCAGCACCTAAAGGTTAAAATATGACCCCTAAATTGAAAAATTTGAGTATGGTGTTGTTTAGAAGGTCGTTTGACGGTGTCGTTGTTGAGATTATATATTTTCAGGATCTCAAGGTAAAAATGGGACCCCTAAATTGAAAAACTTGAGTATGGTGTCGTTTCAAAGGGCGTGTCACGGTGTCGTTGTTGAGATTAAAACATTATCAGGACCTCAAGATTAAAATGGGACACCCAAATTGAAAAAACTTGACTATGGTGTCGTTTCAAAGGTCGTGTCACGTGTTGTTGTTGAGATTAAAATATTTTCAGAACCTCAACGTTATAATGTGACCCCTAAATTGAAAAAAATAAGTATGGTGTCGTTTCAAATGTCGTTTGACGGAGTCGTTGTTGAGATATATTTTACGGACCTCAAGGTTAAAATGGGACCCCTAAATTGAAAACCTTGAGTATGGTGTCGTTTCAAAGGTCGTGTCACGGTGTCGTTGTTGAGATTAAAATATTCCAGGACCTCAAGGTTAAAATGGGACCCCTTAATTTAATAAAATAATAATAATGTGGTATCCTACCTGTAAATCCCACTGGCGACGAGATACACCGCGAAAAAATACCACCACTTGCTTATTTATTGTGTCTTTGTGACTCGGAGTAAAATGCCGATCGGTAAAACCGAACAATTCGATATTTCGAGTAAAAAGTGATATTACGGCGCGTGGAACAGTTCATGGCGCTCACTACAATTAAATCAGAGTTACAAGTCACAAAGACACCTGATTTGGGGGGGTGAAGGGGGGAGGGGGGGCTGGACGAGGCGCAGCGCACGCGGGCTGCGTAGGGGTCGGCAGCGGCGCCAGCGCAGCGGGAGCACGCGCCCGCGGGCGATGTGCAGTGCGTGGAGCAGCCTTGCTGGTGGTGCGGAAAGGGGCACCGGACCATCGGATGCTGGTTTAGAAATTATTCTTGTGACGGTTGCGGGCAATGTGCATACGTTCGGGGGAGGCGCGCTAACTTACAATTAGCATAGGTAGGATACCACAAGTGGAAAAGCAAACATTCTACTACTACAACAACTAGAACATACTATTACCACAGTGTAAAACATAATTAGTCTGTGCTATTACGCAGAGTTATGGATAAAACAATATTACGCGTACGAAGTCGCGGGTTACAGCTAGTACAGATATAATACTAGAAAGAGATAAGTACACTACGACTTTAGAGCCTCTCGCTTGGCTCCTTTTTATTGATAAACTGCGATATCTAGTTTAGATATAGGTTTGTGGTACATTAATATAAATATAAATATTGCTGGACAGCTCACACATTATCTAGCCCCAAGCTAAGCAGAGCTTGTGTTATGGGTACTAGGCAACTGATATACTTAATACAATATATTACATAGATAGATATTTTTTATAATATAGGTATAAGAAAATACCCAGAACACCCTGAACAAATATCTGCGGATCGCACAAATATTTGTTCCGAGGCGGGAATCGAACCCGCAACCTCCTGCGTCACAGGCGAACGTTTGCCCGCCGCGCCACAGAGGTCGTCAACCGCCGTATACTAGTAGGTAATAGGTAGTATACGGTCTGTTGATGTAATAATTATTTTTTTAAACAATCATGATTACGATGACCGATTACCTATGAACATAGTTTTCACTAAAACGGGATACCTACCAATTTATTTACCATAGTTTTTTTTATTTGGTATTTCCTACATCGGCACGCCATGATCACGGGAGAACGAACGGGAAAATCATGGTAGGTACGTACATAACTATCCCGTCTATAGTGAAAATTATAATAATTAATTATTGATAAATACATATAAAACTCTGCTCTAGAAACAAAGGTGGAAAATTCACACGGGAATACGCGACGGTTTGGTGGATCACAGCCCGCAAACTATTGCTGGTCTTAGTGAAGATAAAATTAAAATACTCACTTGATACATCCTTATAGTTGTCGTTGCTGAGCACAATAAAACACTTCAAACGTTAATAATTTTGCTACTGCAAAATATGGATGATGAAACGCTAAGATCGTTGATGAAACGATTGGGTGCATAGAGAAATTTGTTATATAAAGAAATAGAGATATCAAAAGAGGGGAGGAGCTCATGCGCGCCTTCTATATTCGACTAAATGAACTTTTCTGCCGTCCGATCACTAGAAGGTCGTTAAGTGATAAAACGAAATATGCGGGTATGAGCCAAAACGTGGGAAATGCTGTCCCTGGAAATTGGGATGACATACAGATTTCTTTGTTGGACCAAATTATTCATCAACCTTTAAGCTGCTTCTTTATTCATTATTTTGTTTTAGAAGTTGAAAGTTTTTTTTATTTAAGTTTTTGTGTTCTAGTTGTGCTTACCTGCTTACAAATGTGAACATCTAAAATGCAAAAAAACGGCTTGCTGAAATGCAACCGTCTTTAAGAGTTGTAACAAACTGTAACTGCGTGAGTATTTTATAATGAGTAACAGTTACATACATATTCGACGGTAAATAACGGCTAAGTTACTTAGCCGTGTTCTTGAGTAGTAAGTGAATTTAAATTTAATTAACCCCAACTCTGAAAATGGCGTTATCGCACTTTAGTTGCTTAAATTATTATTCTGAAAAACTAAAATTAAAGTGTTTCCTAAACAAAAACATAGTTGTTGGATAAGCAATCCATGTTAACTGTTTTTTAGTGCTGGAATACTGGTCTGAATATATTAATATAAATACAAATAAACAGCCTTGTCTGAATTTTACTAAAATGAATAAGCTTGTTAAAGAAGGAAATAAGGGTCAATTAAAATAAAATAGTAAGTTTTAACACTTTAATTAAAATTGCCTTCTTACAGTTTACCTGTAATCAATTTAAAAAGAGAAAAGTACAACTATTCTAAAATAAATCTTTAAGATTACCTTAGTAAGAAAAGAGATCTGCGTATTAATGTTACCACAAAAAATCAACAAAGTTACATAAACATTAAAGACGTAGTTTACATGACAAGAAATATTTATACCTTTAATAACCATTCTTATGACATGATGTCATTATCAATTAAAATATTCTTCCTATTAAAACAATTAAACATGCATTACGATTATGGCACAGGTAGTTATAAAATCAGTCTCAATAATTATTATTTTAACATGCTTTATTCTAAAAACAGCCTCAATCACATTAATATAAGTTTAAAACTAGAATTGTTTAATCTAGCTAGACTCTATCTACCCTCCTAAAAACCAATTATCATAATTATAATAAGATCAGTCTTAATCAACATTACTAGCAGCTATCATGCCTTGATTTTTAGTTACATTCAGGCATCTCATGCCAGAATTGCATTTTGTGCGGTGCGCTTATATCTTTTAACGCATTGATAATAGCAAATTTTCTTGTTTTCTCTATACCTTTTGGTGAACTTTTGAATTCAGGTTTTAAAACATCTGTATTTTTCAAATATCTGTCAGTCAAGAATCGAAGAACTTTATAATCATCCATATCTACTTCGGTTTTAAGAACATGTCGTGGTTATTTCTTTGGAAACAGACTTGTATTATGTCTTTCAGGTACACTCTTGGTGTTGAAGATTGTATACGTCTATCTGACACAAAGTTTTGAAAAGTGAAAAAATCTTTTGGGGCCATAGTTTTTACATCCACCCTAGCTAGATTAGCAGAAGCGACGCACTCGGTGAAATCTTGAAAGTCGTACAGTTTGCCTTTCCTTTTCATGGCCAGCTCAACCTGATGATGAAATTGGTCGCAGCTCATGAAGCTGTGACCAGGCTCAAAATACTGGAGAGTTATTGTTTCGGTTGCTATCAAGTCACTGTTAATCAAATATATCATTAGAGAAAACAATAGCCAGTTCTTATTTTGGGCACTACAGTTATCCATCCAAATAGTTATATTCTTCACCTCGCGGAATTGAATAATGAAATGATAATAGCAACTCATTATGTCTTCTTGCTTACGTCCTGAAATGCCGTCATGCCATATACATGCCAGAGTCTTATGCTGGTTTGTAATTTTACCTACAGGTGCGAATGTAAGGTTAAACGTTGTTAATCTAGGACAAAATATAATGCTTTTAAAACCATCTAGTCTAGGTAGCATTATAACCTTTTGGAGGTCAACACTGTAATGTATGTTCTCAAGTGTTTGTCCTATTTTTTTGTGGGCTTCGTACAGATCGCGTGCTTTTTTGTATTTTTCTCTATGGCACACATATGCGGTGCAAATTTCACAGTTTTCAGGAACAACGTTCTTTGCATCGTGATGTGTATTTTTGGCATGTAACTCATACGCTTCACAAAGTTCGCATTCCTCGTTACCAAGCTTGGCAAAGATATATTCATGCTTTTGACATGCTTCCTGTAAAATTCATAAGATACCTTCTGCCATGGGTACTTCTCGCAAAAATCTTTGTGCATCAAAGTTACTGTTACATCGCATGATATATACCGCCTTAGTGGTGCGTGTTCTCGCCGATAATGGGGTTCAAGGGGGTGAAATGATTCCACATGGTCAATGAGCAACTTTCTGTCATAAGGAGCGGTCTTGGTGTGCAATCCCCGCTTGTCAACTAGATTTTTATTAAGTGAATTGTAGAATACTGTATCATTATTTTTATGGAAACCTAGCGTGGTTAAAAAAAAGGTTTTGCAGACTTCTTCATTTGCCCCATTATCATTTTTTAAATAAAATGTACTTCTTGGCGCTCTTTTGGGTACAGACGTTGTTTTACGTTTAGGTATTGCCACTGCGGTACTATTTTGCACAAACAATCTTCTTTCTTTCCAAGTTAAGGCCCAGTACTCTTTGTTGATTGCTGTAGGCCGATTTGATGGTAACTTAGACGAACATTTTTTTAAACATTTTTCATCATCACAACCAACCTTTACATTGTAACTCAGCAACTTTTCTTCAAATTTCTTTCTCGCGCGCTGATTCGGTTTTCATTGGTAGAATTGTTTACACTAGCAGACAAAAACGAGCCAGCTTCCGCCAGTAAGGAAGAGTTTTCTTGGAGAGGCTCTAAGTTCAAAGATCTTTCTTGGAGAGGCTCTAAGTTCAACGAGTTTTCTTGGAGAGGCTCTCAATTCAAAATTCAAAATTCAAACTTCATTTATTCAATAGGATTTTTTTTTAAATCTCTTTGACACGTCACTTTTTATAAAATAACTAGTAAAATAATTATAGATTGCAATCTTATTATTAGATATACATTTGTTTTGGCTGTGTTGGAGCAAGTTCAGTCCCAAGCTTTATTATCATCTAAATAATCTGAGATTTTATAGTACGCTTTTTTAGAAAGTTTATTTTTAATTAAGTTTTTAAATTTGTTTATCGACAACTTTAGCACGTCGCTTGGGATCTTGTTATAGAAGCGTACACATTGTCCTTTAAACGATTTACTAACTTTATGAAGCCTGATAGTGGGAACAGCGAGTTTATCTTTGTTCCTAGTGTTTACATTATGATTGTCGCTTTTTTTACTAAAAAAGTTTATATTTTTGCGAACATACATCAGGTTTTCATAAATATATTGACATGGAAATGTCAAGATGTTTATTTCTTTAAATTTTTCTCGAAGTGATTCTCTGGGGCCCATATTATAAATTGCACGAACAGCCCTCTTCTGCAACACAAATATGGTGTTTATATCTGCAGCACTCCCCTACAACAATATGCCGTAAGACATAATGCTGTGAAAGTAGCTGAAGTAAACCAGTCTAGCTGTATCTACGTCTGTAAAGAAACGGATCTTTTTAACTGCGTATGCCGCAGAACTAAGTCTCTTCGACAACTTATCTATGTCTGGGCCCCATTGAAGCTTATTATCTAAGGTTATGCCTAAAAAGGTTAGACCTTTTTCTAGCGTTGCATTGTCACTAAACTGTTTTCTAGTTTTGTTATTATTCACATTAATGTAATAGTTTCACAGCTAAAAAACGGTCACCGTCTTTTAGTACTGTAAATGTTTCAATCTTACATTGGTTTTCCAATGACTACCCAGCTAAGTATATTTAGCGCTTTTATAGAGTAGGGCTTGTTAAAAAACTGTGATTTAGACATCGTAAGTACAAGTTTGACATGCAGTACTAAAATGTACTAAAACACATGTAAAGTCAGCTAACGATTTATTTTTATTGTCATTACAAGTAACCGTTGTATAAGCTTGCATAAAACGTAAAAATTTAGACTTAAATACTTTGCTAAGCTGGTTTAACCGTATTTAAGTGTTTTAAAGTGAGGTAACCGTATTCTAGTAATGGAAAAACCCAAAACTGATGTAGATAGTGGTGTAGGTGGTCTCTGTATCTCAGCACTGACAAAAGATAGTTTTTTTTTAACCAGATTGGACGATAGAGCAAAAGCTGCGTTATAGTGTGGTACTCAATAGTCGAATTTGACGAAATGTCACTTAACGGCCTTTTAGTGATCGGACGGCAGTTTTGCCACAGTAACTATTATTTATTCTGCATCTATTTGCATTTTTCATACTACATAAATAGCTAGCTACCTACCTATCGCTATATATGTATGCCTCTATAGCAAATAAGCATACATATATAGCGATAGATAGGTGCCTGGCTATTGTTAGTAAAACAACGTTTTCAAACACAATATGCACCTTTTTATTTTTAAACATACAATAGTCATTATTCATTAGATCTACCTATACACATTGCCGTGGTGTTTCCGGCCTAAGAATAGACCCCTCCATCTCCTCCCATGGATGTCGTAAAAGCCGACTAAGGGATTACCCGGACTTGTTAGTATGATTTGTTGGTATAAGATTTGTCCTGGCTGCTAGCTTATTATGGAATGTGTTAATACTGGAAGAAAGCGTTAGTTGAGTCAGTCGTGGGAAGCAATGGCGGCGATGAGCTCACCACTTGTCACGTCTATATTCCACGATGGTGCCAACCCACTGTGAAAAGCGGCCCATTGAGGCTCTGCCTACCCCTTCAGGAAAAAGGCGTGTGTCTATGTATGTATGTATGTATATTAGTTATCTAGCACCCATAACACAAGCTCTGCTTAGCTAGGGGCTAGATAATGTTGTGTGAACTATCCATCATTATTTATTTTATTTAACTACCTATGTATGTACACAACATACGTATATAATATGTAAACAGATACTCTCAATGTCGCCTCATCTTATTTTATTTATTTGCAGAATAAAATAACTGATGATCAGAAGGAAATGGACTGTACATATCACTGCAAATACGCTTCCAGGATACCCATCCTTGAGATGGATCCTTCGGTAGCTGTGGTATGTATTACCTTCAGCATAATTACTAAATTAGTAACTCCTCAATTAATCTACCTACACTTATAATATTATAGTTCGTAAGTTTGTATGTAGGAGGTAAACACCGACTACATATCCGATTTAAAAAAAAAAACTTTCTTGAATATTTAGAAAGTACTTTGAGGGTGGACATAGGCTCTATTTTATTAGCTTTCGCCCGCAGCTACGCTCGCGTTATATGTGTAGTTCCAATTCAACTCCGTAAAGGTTGAGCGGATTTTGATTAATCAAATCAAAATCCGAAAGATTAGATTATTTATTTATTTGCAAAAATGTGGAAACACTGAGTTGTTCTTGTGTAGGTAAATGGTCAACACGTTACTGATTTTTTTAACTATATTAATGGCGGAAAAAGCAGACGGCCCACAGAGAGATGATGTTAAGCGGCATCCTCTGCCTTTATCAATACAATAACAAGCACATAGGTCACGTCCACCTACGACCCGCCCTATGAGGCATTGCACTGCGCCCACCACCCTGAGACAAAAATGAAAAGTCTCGTGCCAGTAATTTCACTGGCACCTACCCTTCAAACCGGAACACAACAATGCGAGCACTTCCTCTGAACGAACTCTCACAAAAAAGCTCTACCTACTAAAAAGTATCTAGCATGCAAATGATGATAAAGTTTTTTTATTTATTGATTTTTGGTGTGTGGATGAACGCTTGCGAAGGGCGGTGGGAGGGGGGGGGGGGGCTGCTTTTTATCCCAACAACATGCTTGCGAAGCCGCGGGCAAAAGGCTAGTTGTTAACAAATGTAATTCATTGATTACAGTGTTTCCTGTGCCGGACAAGAAGTGATTTCGACGAACTATGCAGCACGATCGCAACAAACTTGACTCGCGAGACTCAATCGCTCTTCGACATATGCGAGAAGAGACCGTCGCATTGGGGCCCCCTCAATAATGACATTGACTTACAGAATACTAACATATTTACAGGTAACTTGCTGTGCCCGACCTGAGAATAGACCGCTCCCGTGGATGTCGTAACAGCCGACTGCGAGTATAAATTAGGGAATAGGCAACAGCATCCACCTGAGTACTTAACACCAATAAAATAAATAAATACATAATGCTAGTTCACACAATGTTATCTAGCCCCAATATAAGCAGAGCCTGTGTTATAGGTACTAGATAACTGATATACTTAATACAATTTTTTTGTATACAATAGTATACAAAAAAAAAGTACATAAGCATGGTGGAAAAACTGCAAAATAAGTTTACTAGGTATACTTAAAGGTATTTTTTTAACTGTAAACATAAAAAAGGTTTGTTTACGGTCAAATTAGCAAAACTGATGATATTTATGAGATACTATCAATTAAAACATGTGTGTTATATCTCTTAGCGCTCGCGAATTCAACTTTCTCTATCTGAAGAAGTGTTGATAAACTGTAATGAGCAAAAAACACCAAAAAAAAATAATTTCGCCCCTCAAGCGAGACGAAATAAGTCATTATAATGTATTTACATACATACATAGACACACGCCTTTTTCCTGAAGGGGTAGGCAGAGCCTCAATGGGCCGCTTTTCACAGTGGGTTGCACCATCGTGGAATATAGACGTGACAAGTGGTGAGCTCATCGCCGCCATTGCTTCCCACGACTGACTCAACTAACGCTTTCTTCCAGTATTAACACATTTCATAATAAGCTAGCAGCCAGGACAAATCTTATACCAACAAATCATACTAACAAGTCCGGGTAATCCCTTAGTCGGCTTTTACGACATCCATGGGAGAAAATGGAGGGGTCTATTCTTAGGCCGGACACACCACGGCAATGTCTATAGGTAGATCTAATGAATAATGACTATTGTATGTTTAAAAATAAAAAGGTGCATATTGTGTTTGAAAACGTTGTTTTACTAACAATAGCCAGGCACCTATCTATCGCTATATAAGTATGCCTATTTGCTATAGAGGCATACATATATAGCGATAGGTAGGTAGCTAGCTATTTATGTAGTATGAAAAATGCAAATAGAGCTAAAGCACAGAATAAATTATAGTTACTATGGCAAAACTTCATTTAGTCGAATATAGAAGGCGCGCATGAGCTTCTCCCTTCTTTTGGCGGGAAATATATCTCTATTTCTATATATAAAAAAAAACTATGATTACTATTATGATTACTAACTATGAAATAAAATCTTTAGGCTAATATATAAATAAAAAATACTACGTAGGCTCATATCATAGAGTTTTTTTGTTGTTGCTATCACCAACTTAGGTAGGTATCTGTAGAATGAAATGTATGTAGTTTCATTTCATTCTACAGATACCTACCTAAGTTGGTGATAGCAACAACAAAAAAAACTCTATGATATGAGCCAGGTGCCAACTTACGGTGAACGGTCTGACACGTTCACCGTAAGATGCCACCTGTAAATACTCCATGGCAGGTGCCAACTTACGGTGCTCTTCCATCATACATAATTTTTATCAAGAGTACGATTTCACCAGTCGTTTTAGAATATCTTTTTACAAGCTTTTATTGCATTGCATGCAACGTATGTATGTTTGTCTGGGTGGAATCCAGGTGGAATCTTGCAAGCAGCTATCCTCAGCCGATTGAGCTGAAATATGGCATACCTGCCTACCTGTCATGTTCCGATGACAATACAATAATATGATGATAGAAGCCATTACCTAAGATAAGAATAACATGATGATGACAGCGAGCTGATCTGATGGTGGACAACGGAACTCCTAGTATTAAAGAATATTAAAAATCCGGGTATTTAAAAATATAGCTTTCACAAAAAACTTATTCATAAGGAAAGTGTTATTCATATTATTATTTTTCTTCATTGGGTACCTCAAGAACTCGCTTATACCCAACGGTTGTCGGTTCTTCGGCATATATGACCAGCCCATTGCCACTTCAGCTTGCTAATCCGGTGGGCTATGCCAATGACTTTAACAACCCGAGCCGAACAGCGGGCTCAGTGGCGCGTATTGGGAGAGGCTTATGTCCAGCAGTGTACTAGTGTGGGCTGATGATGATGATTAAGTACCTACTTAGGAATATTCAAGTTTGATCTCAGGGGTACAAGATTGCGTGGCGTTATGGGGCTGCCACTCAATTTGTAAACGCCTTACCCGAGTGACCACGTCTCGCCCCTGGCGATTCCACCGTGACCGCTAGCGGAAGTGTTACCCCTGACGCCTTGGAATGTGGCGCAAGTCACTAGAGCAGATACAGCTTCCCTTTCTTTGATATCGTCAGAAATATAATACCTTAAAGATCTCTGTGTTTGTGGCGTTTGTATGTACTTATTCCCGTGGCACCCCCAGGGGAATCGTTGTATGGATTGACTGACTGGATTTTTGTTGACTGGGGGAGCCACGGGTCTAAATCTTAGTTCCCGTGGCCTTCCCAGGGGTATCTTTCAGGGGTGTCATGGGTCCGGAATGTACTTATTTAGTATGTATGTATCACAGATGTATGTATGTATTTAGTAGTATGTTTATGTATGTTTATAAGTGTTTTTTTATTTTTTTATATAATTATAGAACCTCTTACAAGAACCTCTCTAAGACAGACTTAGAAAGTTGAGAAGTTTAGTGTATCCAAAAATTAGAACTACCTACATCGTCATTCAAATTCTAAGATATGGGAGGTAAACAATGGATTTTATTTTGGTTATGTTTTATGGGGTACAAGTTTCCAATTTCTTCAATTTGACTTTTCTCTGTAGTTATTTGTGTTAAAAAAGCTACAAAAAAAAGTTTGTTTTGTTACAAAATCTACAAGCTTACCTTTCAGTGGGATAGCTGGAAGTACCCTAGAGGTTTAGTTTTTTATAATATAAATTTTTCTTATTTTAAAACAGAACAACAAAACTCTTCTGTTCTTTAAAACAGAATTAAATATAGTTTTCAAATATCCAAGCAAAGAGCTTTCATATGACACCCCACTTCATCTGTCTGTCTGATTTTTTTTTACCCCCTTTTGACCCCGACGACATCTCGACAAACCCCCGACCGACATAGGTACCTCATAGGTAACCTTACCTACAAATTGTACCAATACTATCTACCAAATTTTATGGAAGTTATCCTCGGACAAACGTACATAAGTAGGTACATACGTGAACATGCACACATATACAAACGCCGATTCTTGCACTAGTAGGTATAGTAACTATAATTACTGATACTGGACGGCTTCCCCTAACTTGAGGCACAGCTCGGACAAATCTTATCAGCAGGCTGGACCGACACCGGCGTAACCAACGAAACCTTGTACCTACCTACACCAAGACGAAGGGTCAACCGCGTTTAATTACGTGACTCTTATTGATACCGTTGGCGAAAATTCATATTTAGTAGGAAGCTTGTAGGGCTTTTCTTGTGAAAATGGTTTAGGAAATAAATAAATAATGAAGAACAGTTCACACACAATTGTCTAGCCCCAAGCTAAGCAAAGCTTGTGTTATGGGTATACAACTGATATACTTAATACAATATATTACATAGATAGATATTTTTTATTATAATATAGAAAATACCCAGAACACCCTGAAAAAATATCTGCAAAACGCACAAATATTTGTTCCGAGGCGGGAATCGAACCCGCAACCTCCTGCGTCGCAGGCGAATGTTTGCCCGCCGCGTCACAGAGGAAATAGGGAAATACAAACGCAGTACAAACATTTGTGCCTCGGACTTGTTGGTAAGATTCGTTTATGATCTGTCCTGGCAGCTAATAGGTCATCAGTCAGTCCCTGAGGTATGGGAGCGGTACGGGAGGGGTGTTTTCGTTACGTTAAGATGAAGCGTGACTTCATGTCATCTGATAATTTGAGAGACGAAAACATCTTGTACCGCTCCCATACCTCTGATACAGACTCAGTTAAGCAATAGACCTGTAACCTGTAGCTTAGGGAATGTGTTATTACTGGAAGAAAGTGTTAGCCAAAGTAATTTGGGATATTAATAGCCTGGCCCACGGTACCTACGCGGCCCATTGACAGCTCGTCCAATTTTTCATATTTTCTTTGACGACCTGGCCCACGACAATGGGCCAGGATATTAATAGCCAAAATATGTAGTTTTTAGTTGACTACGTGGCTCATTCCATTTTATGGGATCAAACGTGCATTGTAAGTACAGTCAGAGCAAAAACTTAATGCATTTCTAATTAATTGAATATATTGCTTCTACAAAATGTGTAGAACTACTAGTTTTTATTTATTTTCTGTGATCATAAGGACAAACCTCTGTGGATATCGTTGAAATTCTATTTTGTTTTTTTTAATTTTGGACTTTTTAAAGATTAACGAATTGAAATTACCGTGGCTTGGTATCATTTTAGAAAAAATCAGCGGCAGAAAAGTAAAGTAAGTGGTTTATAGACGTAATTTTACAAAAATATTAAAGATTATTAAGATTTCGTTTTGTTTTTAAATTTTAGGTATTTTTGAGATTTGTAGATTTTAAGGTTTTGGGGATTTTCGTGGGAAGCAATGGCAGCGATGAGCTCACCACTTGTCGCCTATTTACACGATGCCTAATCATAAATTACCGTTTTTAGGGTTCCGTAGTCAAAGACAAGGAACCTTATGGATTCGTCATGTCTGTCTGTCTGTCTGTCTGTCTGTCCGTGTATGTCACAGCCTTTTTTTCCCGAAACTATAAGAGCTTATACTGTTGAAACTTGGTAGGTAGACGTATTCTGTGAAACGTAATAAGATTTTTGCACCGAAATTGAAAACAAAAAAAAATATTTTTAGGGTTCCCCATACTAAGAACTCAAAAAAAAAAAAACATCAAACCTATACGTGTGTTTGATGAAACTATACCTATCTATGGATAGGTCTTCAAAAATGATGTTGAGGTTTTTAATATCATTTTTTTCTAAACTGAATAGTTTGCGCGAGAGACACTTCCAAAGTGGTAAAAAGTGTGTGTCCCCCCCCCCATAACTTCTAAAATAAGAGAATTATAAAACAAAAAAAAATATATGATGTACATTACTATGTAAACTTCCAACCAAAATTGGTTTGAACGAGATCTAGTAAGTAGTTTTTTTTTAATACGTCATAAATCGTAATCCATCTAAGAACTTTTATATTATGTTACTTGCTGCTACGGAACCCTTCATGGGCGAGTCCGACTCGCACTTGGCCGCTTTTTAGGGTTCCGTAGTCAAAGACAAGGAACCCTTATAGATTAACCATGTCTGTCTGTCTGTCTGTCTGTCTGTCTGTCTGTCCGTGTATGTCACAGCCTTTCTTTTCCGAAACTATAAGAGCTATACTGTTGAAACTTGGTAGGTAGACGTATTCTGTGAACCGCATTAAGATATTTACACCAAAATTGAAAAAAAAACAATTATTTTTGGGGTTCCCCATACTTAGAACTGAAACTCAAAATTTTTTTTTTCATCAAACCTTTACGTGTGGGGTATCTATGGATAGGTCTTCAAAAATGATGTTGAGGTTTTTAGTATCATTTTTTTCTAAACTGAATAGTTTGCGCGAGAGACACTTCCAAAGTGGTAAAAAGTGTGTGTGTCCCCCCCCCCCCATAACTTCTAAAATAAGAGAATTATAAAACTAAAAAAAAAATATGATGTACATTACTATGTAAACTTCCAACCAAAATTGGTTTGAACGAGATCTAGTAAGCAGTTTTTTTTTAATACGTCATAAATCGTAATCCATCCAAGAACTTTTATATTATGTTACTTGCTGCTACGGAACCCTTCATGGGCGAGTCCGACTCGCACTTGGCCGCTTTTTTTGAATTGTTGTCTGTCTGAAACTTTGTCTCAAATAGAAAAATGTTCCATTTCGATATATTGCCAATATTGCAGGGTTCAGAAGATATGAATGTAGGTACCAAGCGAACGAAGCCGCAGGCACAGCTAGTTATACTTAATATAAACCTTCCGGAATATTTTTTCTTAATATGGTGAAAACCGCATCAAAATCAGTCGCGTGTAAAACAAACTAAGCAGAAAAACAAACCAATAGACGTGGATAGCGACTTTGTTACATAAATCGGGCAAATCAATGGTGCAAACGTAACCGGGGGAATGCATTGATAGTAAGTATGTATCCAACCTCTGTGGCGCGGCGGGCAAAGGTTCGCCTGCAACGCAGGAGGTTGCGGGTTCGATTCTGGGTTATGGGTATGGAAAATTATTATTTACAATTAAAAAAAAGGCAAGCCCGTATTTTTTTGTCATAGTTTTAGAGGTTTTAAAATGTTTGAAGTTCTTTTTAAATCTATACGTTACAGGTATGCGTAAGATACCTTACCTATTTATAAACCTATATGCACCTGCCAATATCCAGGGAGTAAGGAAATAGGGGAATAATTATGATAATGAAAAACGTATGGAGAATAAATAAATAACCACATTGTAGGTACGATTTTTAAGATCATGGTAAAGTCTAAAGTAGGTACCTACCTTACAAAAATAATAGTTCTTCGAATACTTATGTAACACAGACAGTTCAAATTAGGCACCTAATTTAAAAGTATAAATTCTTTAAATTATAAAAAATAAAGGTACTTATTAAAACTTCCTCATGGGGATGGTTATTATGACTGAAAAGTTCTACAAGTGAGTTTGAGTTACGCGTCTGGGAACTAGAGCAACTTGTTACAAGTTTTGCTTCGTTGAGTTGCTAGATAGATATTAAGGCACAGATTAAATATTAGTTACTCCTAGGGATGCTAACGCATGTGGGTTTCGAAAAGTCTATTGAAAGTAAAGTCTGCCTGAGACAGTTTGCCTGTGGCAAGAAATAGGCACGCATTATTAGCTAAAAATCTAAAAGCTCCAAACAATTCCGCCTATGTTATATTAATTGTTATAAATTCGGAGGGGGAGAGGGGAAAGGGTGGAGAGGAGGAAAGGGGGAGTGGAGGGGGAGTGGCAGTGTGGAGAGCACTGCGTGCACGAAAGTAGGTGCAGCATTGTTTGTGGTGAGACTACGCAAATAAAACTACCTACCTGTTATATTTTTTTAGCTTTAGTTTCTTGCTGCTGTGGTGAAAAGATTTAAATCCTTCGCTTACTCGGCTCGGGATTCAAACCAACACTCGAAGCAAATACCAACTTTGGTCTCTTGTTGCACAAATAACCTTGTCTAATGTACCTTCTTCAAAATGATCGTTAGCTACAAAAATACGTCGTGCTACGTCGTCAAAAATACCTACTCTACTTAACTACCTACACATTTTGCCAAATTTCTAAGTATTATAGGTACCTATGGTTTGTATCATGGCTGCTGGTATATCATAGCGCAATCATAGCCCAAAAGATTAAAGCTAATATCATTATAATTTCTAGACATCATTGAAATAAATTTACAAGCTTCAAAATCATGCGTAAAAGTAAACTTGTATACCTAATAGTCGTAGGTATCTGTAGATGCTGAAAAAGCATCTATCTAATAATACAAAATCTTAGGATCTTCTGCAATAGTGTCCTAAAGCCTTGCATTTCTGACACAGCTCCTGTGGGTGGTGTTTTTTTGGGTCACTCTTGTCTAGACCGTCAGGCTTGTCAAACGGAGTCTGTAATCAAAATAAAATAAATCGAAAATGCGTAAAATAAACATAGTACATAGGAAAAGTTTATTCCTATGTTTTACGTAGTACTTATTAGGTACTTCCATGCTATTCAAAGATCAAATCAATAAGGTGGAGGTGGTACCTAATAACAATGTATTTGTTGGCACGAATCTAAGCGTTTCTTTTTTTGGGTTCCGTAGACAAAGACAAGGAACCCTTATGGATTCGTCATGTCTCTCTGTCTGTCTGTCCGTGTATGTCACAGCCTTTTTTTTCCGAAAGTATAAGAGCTATACTGTTGAAACTTGGTAGGTAGGTAGATGTATTCTGTGAACCGCATTAAGATTTTTACACAAAAATTGAATTGAATTGAATTGTTTTTTTTTAATGTGGTATAACATATAAAATAACTATATTCTATTGCTATTTTTTTCTATATTTCGTCCAACCGTAGAGGCTGTAATCATAGACATACAAGGGTACCTAATTAATAACTATTTATTTATACTTGTACTATTTTTTATTCTGTGTTTATACTACCTACATTGTTTGTGATCTGTGTTACTGCAAAGGCAGTTTTTCTACAAGTTGTTAATTTAGGCACAGATTAGATAATTAGGAACTACGTTTGAGGGAATTATGTTTCGTAGGAATACACGTAGGTATATAGGTATACGTTACAGTCGAATTCAAAGAAGGATCCATATTGAGTTTTAGTAGGTAACGTCAACGGTGCAAATAATAGCACGATTCGCGATAGGTAGTTTTTTTTATATTATCAGCTAAACTAAACAGAAACCAAAATTATAAACGTAACGGTAGATTCGACCGTTTGAAACATTTCAAGATAGCGAGATTGGGTCCCTAACGACGTCTTTTTAGGGTTCCGTATCCAAATAGCAAAAAACGTAACCCTTATGGATTCGTCATGTCTGTATGTCTGTCTGTCTGTCCGTGTATGTCACAGCCACTTTTTTCCGAAACTATATGAGCAATGAACTATATGTTTCTATTGAAACTTGGTAAGTAGATGTATTCTGTGAACCGCGTTAAGTTTTTCACACAAAAATAGAAAAAAACTTTTTTTTTCTTTTTTAATAATTAGAACTGAAACTAAAAAAAAAAAACCACACCTATCTATGTAAAGGTCTTCAAAAATGATATTGAGGTTTCTAATAACATTTTTTTCTAAACTGAATAGTGTGCGCGAAAGACACTTCCAAAGTGGTAAAATGTGTCCCCCCCCCCTGTAACTTCTAAATTAAGAGAATGATAAAATAAAAAATAAATAAATATTGCTGGACAGTTCACACAACATTATCTAGCCCCAAGCTAAGCAGAGCTTGTGTTATGGGTACTAGATAACTGATATACTTAATATAATACATTAAATAGATAGATATTTTTATTATACATAGAAAATACCCAGAACACCCTGAACAAATATCTGCGATCGCACAAATATTTGTTCCGAGGCGGGAATCGAACCCGCAACCTCCTGCGTCGCAGGCGAACCATTCGCCCGCCGCGCCACAGAGGTCGTCAAAACATGATAAAACATATGATGTACATTACCATGTAATCTTCCACCAAAAATTGGTTTGAACGAGTTATAGTAAGAAGTTTTTTTTAATACGTGATAAATCGAAAACCATCCAAGAACTTTTATATTATGTTACTTGCTGCTACGGAACCCTTCATGGGCGAGTCCGACTAGCACTTGGCTGCCTTTTTTTTTCTAGAATGGATTCTAATGCAGTTGATCTCCTGGGGTCATAACTGCGTTACCGGGCTTTTGGTGAGCGCAGATGGCGCTCAACCTGCAAAGTTAGGATAGGGCAACGAGCAAAAGTTCACCACTTAGGACCTTGGCTTGGGCTGTTGCCGGTTGGGGAGGAACGGTCAAAACGCCCCGGAACATGCTTGTACTGGTTTAGGCGTAAGGTACAGAAGGTACTAAGAAAGTTCGTCGACCTCGCCGGGGGATGTTGACAGCCTGGCCCACGTTACGCGGCCCAACGACAGCGCGTCCCATTTTTCTTTATTTTTGTTGACGACCTGCCCATGAAGTTGGGCCAGGATATTAATAGCCAAAATATGTAGTTTTTCGTTGACTACATGGCCCATTCCATTTTGTGGGAACAAACGTACATTGTAAGTACAGTCAGAGCAAAAACTTAATGCATTTATAATGCAATTAAATATATGCAGTCAAAGAAAATCATCAGGTTAAATCTGTGTAAAATTAAACTGTGAATGCATGTATGTAAGAATAATAATTGTATGAAAGTGTAAACGTTGATTTATAATTATGTTATTTGTGGTAATAGTCTAGTCGATTTTGCATGTTAAGCCCTTATTTAAGCACATATTTATCGTTGTATGAGCGTTAGAAATATTACTGTACCTGGTTTTTTAATGTTGATTTTTGATTAGCTGATTTTTGTTTTCTATTGTTGATTTTGTTTTCATTCATACCCGGTGTCCCTCACCTGATAACCGATTTATTTTCTGTGATCATAAGGACAAATCCCTGCAGATAACGTAAAAATTCTATTTTTTTTAGATTTTGTACATTTTAAACATTATAGAATTTAAATTACTGTGCCTTGGTATCATTTTAGAAAAATTCAGCAGGATAATAGTAAAGTACGTGGTGTATAGTCGTAACTTTATGAAAATTTTAAAGATTTTGTTTTTAGGTATTTTAGATTTTTACATTTTAGGTATTTTTGAGATTTGTAGATTTTGAGCTTTTGGGGCTTTTCGTTTGGGTTTGGGTTTGGTCGACTCGGGATTATTGAGTTTTTTTTCTTGATATTTTGAGTTTTTTTTTAATTTTGGGGATTATTTTAGTTCTGGTGATTTTTGAGATTTGGAGATTTTTTGATTATGGGTATTTTTGAGGTTTGGGGAATTTAGTTTTTTTAATATTTGATCTCGCTGAAAGACAGATAGTTGGGGTTTTGTTTGTGGGGTAGGGACACTGATAATGAAAGTTCTGGTCTTATATATCATTATATTATATAATGTGCTATGTATACTTTATGATGTGTGTTGATTAATAATAAAACATATATTTGTGATAAGAAATTATTTTACTGACTGTACCTTCAACAGTTTACCATAATCATTATTACTTAATCTGTGTCTACGATAAGTTTGGGCCGGGTTGACAGTAGGTTTTACATGTGGGCCACGCTGTCGCATCAAGAATGTGGGACAAGAATTCATGAGCCAGGGTGTCAACATCCCCTCGCCGGCGAGGTCGGTGCAAAGGTGGAGTGTTGTCTCTGTCTTGACTGGATGACGTCACTACCGTATTAGCGGTAGTGCAGCGGCGTAACTATACCATCTAAGGGCCCTTGGCAAATTCGAAAATGTAAAAAAATTTAGTTGTCTCACTTTGGATTTTAAGCAGAACTTATAAAAATATACTTTTCAAATAAAACAAAATACTCAGGTACAATGTAAAAAAATATTTTTGAGCTCACGGCCTCTTGGGCCGAGGCCCTCTTGGGTCGGGGGCCCGTGGCATTTTGCCAGCCCTGCCACCCTATTGTTACGCCACTGCGGTAGTGATAGGGCAGGATCATCGGGATCACCAAGAACATGTCTTGGTCTACGGAGGGAGGTCCCTAACGACGACTCTATCTGCTGTTACTTATGTAGGTAAGTAAGTACCTGTCTGCGTGGAAGCACGTTGATTTTGCAGGAAGTACACTGCTGCCCGTAGCCCGCCCAGGAGTTTCCACTCATCCATGTGCGATTGCATTTTGGACATTTATATTCACCGTAACAACGGCTGTCCTTTTTATTAGTTTGTTGCTGCTGAGGTTTAGTGTCTGCCTACAAAAAAACAAAAATAATAAGGTACAAGTGTGTAGGTATAAATACTCACTATCGGTGTTCAGGAATAATCATGAATAATCAGGAATAATCAATTTATTAGTAAATACAAATTTACAGGTCAGATAATTTTAAAACAAATAAAATAAAATTAAATTTCTTACGAAAAATTATGATAAAAAAAACATTCTAAACAATAAAAATTCAAATTGTAAACATAAACTAATTAATTATAATTCATTGCAGATGTCATGTTAAAACTAAATAGTTATACTAAGTAGCAATTACGTAAGATTTAATTTATTCAAATCTAATTTTAAATTATTTAATTTTACCAACGATATATTAAATTTGTCTCTGAATTTTACACACAAAATCTTCGACATTATAGAACGCCCTCTCGACGAGCCATAGTTTTAATGTAGTTTTGAATGATATAAGGCTAGATGATTGTAATACATTATTGACTAACAACAACTCACCTACTGAATGAAAGAACCGTTAGAACAATAACACAGAATAAATAATAGTACAAAAGTAGGAAGGTACCTACCTAACTACCTAATCCACAAAACCACGCACGCCGCCCTTTTATAATATATACATACATAAACTCACGCCTGTTTCCCGGAAGGGTAGGTAGAGACCGCGGTTTTCCACTTGCTACTACCCTGACACACCTCATTTGCTTCATTCACTCTCATCACAATCTTCATACATACATGCTCGTTGGTTAAGGGTACCTACTCTTGACCTGGCCTTTTTCCAGAACGTCTGCTGGTTTGAATACGTTCGCCGAGGTCTTCCCCTTCCCACTGTTCCATTCACGCTCGTCTTGCTGTGTCACTTATCTACTACCTATTGTCCAAGAAGCTGTTTCGTTTTCTATTATCGTTCATACTTTCTAACTAAATGTCCAAACCATCTATAAGCATACATACCTTTCTCAATCCCAGAATAAAAAATAAAATACTCACATTTTAAGTTCCGTCTCGAAATATCTGACCCGGTGCTGTGTGACCAAAACGAACAAGTTTGCAAAAATACAAACGAATGATGAAACTCCGCTCAGTACTGCAGCAGTAGGTGTGCTGTGCATGACTAAATAATAAACCATGCACCTATTTATACAAGAGCACTGCATTAGGTAGGTACAGTTCGAAAACAATGCGGGAACTCCCCGAAATGCGTTTCTAGAACAGTCGATAGGTAGGTACTTTTTAGGGTTCCGTAGTCAAAGACAAGGAACCCTTATGGATTCGTCATGTCTGTCTGTCTGTCTGTCTGTCTGTCTGTCTGTCTGTCTGTCCGTGTATGTCACAGCCTTTTTTTTCCGAAACTATAAGAGCTATACTGTTGAAACTTGGTAGGTAGATGTATTCTGTGAACTGCATTAAGATTTTTACACAAAAATTTAAAAAAAAAACAATTATTTTTGGGGTTCCCCATACTTAGAACTGAAACCCAAAATTTTTTTTTTCATCAAGCCTATACCTGTGGGATTTCTATGGATAGGTCTTCGAAAATGATGTGGAGCTTTCTGATATAATTTTTTTCTAAACTGAATAAAATATATGATGTACATTACCATATAAACTTTCACTCAAAATTGGTTTGAACGAGATCTAGTAAGTAGTTTTTTATTTTAGGGGTTCCCCATACTTAGAACTGAAACTCAAAATTTTTTTTTTCATCAAACCTTTACGTCTGGGGTGTCTATGGATAGGTCTTCAAAAATTATATTGAGATTTCTAATATTATTTTTTTCTAAACTGAATAGTTTGCGCGAGAGACACTTGCAAAATGGTAAAAAGTGTGCCCCCCTCATAACTTCTAAAATAAGAGATGATAAAACTAAAAAAAAATACATAATGTACATTACCATGTAAACTTTCACTAAAAAATGGTTTGAACGCGATCTAGTAAGTAGTTTTTTTTTAATACGTCATTAATCGTAATCCATCCAAGAACTTTTATATTATGTTACTTGCTGCTACGGAACCCTTCATGGGCGAGTCCGACACGCACTTGGCCGCTTTTTTAGATTTCAGTCAGTGTGAAACACACACGCCTTTCTCCCCGAAAGGGTAGGCAGAGCCTATAATGGGCTTCTTTTCACTGTGGGTCCATCAGAGACAAATAGGATAATAGGACCTACGCAAAAAAAAAAAAGAAACTACCTATGTAAAATAGAATAAATAAATAATACCTGGACAGTTCACACAACATTATCTAGCCCCAAGCTAAGCAGAGCTGGTGTTATGGGTACTAGAAAACTGATATACTTAATATAATAACATTACATAGATAGATAATTTTTATTATACTTTGAAAATACCCAGAACACCCTGAACAAATATCTGCAGATCGAACAAATATTTGTTCCGAGGCGGGAATCGAACCCGCAACCTCCTGCGTCGCAGGCGAACTTTCGCCCGCCGCGCCACATAGGTTGTCAAAGCAAACAACTGTGAAATATGTAGGTAAGTAGGTACCTACTCAAAAATGCTACTTTATATAAAAAGTGATTTCAAAGTAATTGGTGATCTTTTTGACATTAGTGATTTCTAGTCACTCGCTGACATAAAAAAAATCGATGCCCAGAAGAGCTTATTATTACCTATATTGTTGTGTGAATTGTCCAGCATTATTTATTATTATTATTATTATTATATTAACTGTGCTTTAGGCGTCACTCTGTTGTGTGTTTCTGTCTGTCTGTAGTTCTACCTGTGTGTCATAGGTACACACAGCTTCCCAGTCCCGGAGCTTAACGGTCTGGAGAGTGGAGACAAGAGGGCAAGAGAGCTTTAAGAAGTAAGTCTAAAAGTATCTGCCTAGATAAGAGTTTGTTATGACCTAATTCCAGGTTTTATGGGATTCATATATAATTCAGTACTTCAGCAATTATGTGGAATCAAACAGGTCATGAAAAACCTACAAACTCGTGGAGTGAGGTGTCAAGCCCGCAAGGTGAGCTGGGATGTGACTACTTAAAACCTATACCTAGTGGTTTTATAGTGTTCTGTACGAGTCCGTACGTAATAATAGTATGGACGCGGAACATTAATTCCACGACCACGTCCAACGCGCGCTTGACCGCTTTTTCGAATGACATCATTGACACCTTCGACCAAAGTACTTTGGTCGAAGATTGATACAGATAAAGCTGAACAATAAAGAGAGTTGCCAGGATAAAAAAAAATATGGAACATAAAGCTAGAAATATATTGCAAAAACGTCACGTCACGCACGTCACCGACGACAAACGCTCCGACGACGACGTGTTCGCGCTTTCTGAGGGCTCAGACGCAATCGCAAAACGTCCACTTCTCATAATGTACACCGCCCTTTTTCTCAATATAACCACTTCGCAAAACGTCCACTTCGCAAAATGTACAATCGATTTTTTCGCATAACGTACACCGTGCGTTTTCTCAAAATGAGCACTTCGCAAAATGTAAACTGGATTTTTTCTCAAAATGTATACTACAGCAGAGCCTCGATAATCCGAACTACCAAAAAACATCCCCTGTTCGGACTCACGGAGCGTTCGGATTATAGTATGTTAAAAAAATGCAATTATATTTTGACAGAATATATTTATTGAAGTACTATAAGATACCTAACTAAATCATAAAATACGTTACTTATTCATAAAGTCATCAATTTTAGTTTGGCGCGTTCTATTTATTGATCAAAAAAGGCTTATCCCTCAAATAACGTAGCATCATCTTTTCGGATAAACACTCGAAGTAATTTTCATCACCGCAATCCAATCAAGTATTCAGTGCTGATAAATCTTGTGAATGAGGAATTTTCTTGATGTTTAAAGCGGAAGTAGGTATTGGCATCAAAAGACTCTTCATTCCCAGACTCGTCAGTCTCTTGCGTAAGTTGGGGTTGCCGGCAGTTCGGATTACAGCGACGTTCGGATTAGCCAGAGTACGGATTATCGAGGCTCTACTGACTCTACTGTTTATTTAGTAGCAAAATGAACACATGAATTTTCATAAAATGATTTTTTTAACTTTTCTTACTCTGTTTTTGTACTTCTTTTCTTTACTTCTTACTGTTTTACTTTTACTTTTTTTTACATTTTCACTGGCCGTAGATGATTTCTGTGCCGTAGTCTGAGTTTTATCTGAGTTTATTTTTCAGGCTGAATGTAGAATATATCAAAAACCAAAAATGTAATGAACAAACCTCTTTAACTATATCAGAAAATGTAACCCAATTACGCCGAAACGGCAGCACCTATTTCGGTGAAATTTTATATGAAGATAGATTATGACGTGGATTGAGCTATATTCTACTTTTTATCCCGGTAAAACGCGTACTAACCTAGCAATATTGTCCTAACACGCAAACAACAACCGCCATCTTGTTTTTAAATTTACGTCGACGCTCATATCAGAGTTGCCATGTAAAAAGTTTGCTAATCATTCCAGTGCCAAACCAGACTCAAGTACCTAATACCTACCTATATACAAAAAAATGGTCAGACGTGTTTATGGTTAGGTATTCACAGTAGGTACTGTCGCTTTTATAATTTGATATACTGTTGACTGTTGCTATATAGGCTTATTGCGTTAGAGAGTAATGCCCGTCTGCACTAAACTTTGACAGCTCCTAAGTTCATGCTTATCTCTTTTCACGTTCTTAATGATGTAAAATGCGTTGCACCAAACTAAGTTTCCTAAATGCGTTAAGACATGTCCTAAAGTTACGGCCCCTATTTTGCGATCTTAGCACTAAGCAAGCGCTTAGAAGTGTCAAACAAGACTGACAGTCACATTGATAAAGTAACGTCAGTCAGTCATGTCAATTCATTGACTTTTTTAGATGGAAGTGCCGTCGAGAGAGTATCTACCTAATCGGTTTCTTGTGCCGTACGTATTGTTTGTGATTAAAATTGGATCAGTAGTTTAAATAATGAGTGAACTCGACGATTTTATGGGATTTCTTGAGTACGTTGACGACCTCGATAATCATATTAAGTAATTTTACTTAATATGACTTTGCCTTTTTCTTGTAACAGGCGTACAAATCGTAATTTGTACGGAGAAATTCGTTGACCTTTTCCTCTTTTCTATCTGCTTCTGCATTATAGTTTAAATTGTTTTTGTTTATTTCGAAAAACACCACAACTTCGAAAGAAAAGCGCACGAATGGTCTTCTTCTTAGCTTAGTTAATGGCTTCTGTGCATTATTTGCAACAATTTAGCCAATGTCAAGTGATATATTTATTATAGTTTTATTCCGCACGAATGGTCGCTCAGGTCGCTGTTGCTGGTGCTGTCAGCTGTCAGTCAAGTGTCAAAACAACAACTATCATAGACAAATATAAAAATGTTCACTCTTTCATTCACTTACTTACGAAACGTCAGTTTTAGGAGTCGCTTACGTAAACTTGTTGGCGCAGACGAAGTTGATGCTTAGGGATGCTTATGTCAAACATAGCTTAGGTGTTGTCTTACTAAGTTTTGTCTTTGTTGACTTTAGTGCAGACGGGCATTAGTATAAGTAGGTATGTATGTTCCTTGAAACTTATATCCGAACATCATTGGCAAATAACGAATTAAGAAGCATAATGCCAGGGAACTTGCCAGTTTACTTACTGATAATTCAATTATTACAACAAGAGCCAGGATAGTATCGCTTTATAAAAGCAATACAAAAGCTTTTTTAGGTAGTTTTAAGGAGATGAAAATTGACAAACAAGCTTATCGCTAATTTCATTTTGTTAAGGTGGGGTATAACGCAAAATTACCAATCTTAGATTAGATTTTTAACTGACTAAATCAAGTACAATATTCAAATTAAAAATATACATGGATACTTCGACCAAAGCTTTGGGTACCGAGGGACCATTCAGACAGAAACAAGATAGGACAAAAAAAAACGATAAAAAAACACAAAGTTACCTCTAACTTTTGGCTAGATTCGATTGTTTGTCAATATGGTACAGATTATTGGGTCTTAAATTAGATAAATAAGATCAGTACCATAAAACGGAGGTTCCACCCCTTGGGGTTTTTTAATATTATCTATATTTCACGAGATATTCAATAAAAACCGCTTTTTCGAGCGGCCCGTGGCGTTCTTTTTGTATGAAAATTTCTGCCTTTCAGGCAGAAATTTTAACTATAGCAGTCTTACTAACTATAGGTATTCTGACCAAAGTTCACCAACACCTAGGCGGATGGTTAACTGCTGTTATAGACATTACAACAAGTAACTTGGTAGGTACAGCTCATTTATTTCAGTAAATAGCCCCCTTATTTGCCATGACCAAACGTGACATAACGTGGCTCGTTACGATATCTTCGTGGTATCATCGTTTAAAATACGTTATGACGTTACACGTTATTGGCAAGGAATCTCCTATGACATAGCGAATAAGGGCCCTGTAGCGTAATCTAAATAAAACAAAAGTAAATAAAATATCAATAAGTTTTATTTATTTAAATGCAAAACAAAGTACAATCCTCCTAAATATTATATATAAAACAATTAGTAAATACACCGGTTTCATAAATATAATGAAACACCCTCATCTCAAGCCGCGGTCAAGATACCCTTCTTGGACCCCGAGTGCTCTAACCTACCCTCAAGACTCGCTTCAACTACCCGCCCGCGTTACGTCTGCGGTCAGCGAAGATACTAATTAGACTCCCTGGCTAGACCTTCCTAAACAAAAATGTATATTTACAAAAAGTTTTTAGCTCGCAATATTCCCTAATAGCATAAATTACAAAGTTACGGTGTTTGTATGTTTGTTACTCAGTCACGCTAAAACGCCTGAGCCGACTTCATGTTACTCAGTCACGCTAAAACGGCTGAGCCGATTTCGATAAAATATGGTATACAGATAGATCAATACCTAGATTGAGCTATATGCTTCTATTTTGCTGGTAAAACTCGAGCTAAGCTGCGGGCGGACACTAGTAACATACTATTCAGAAATCCTTAATGTTATCTTTTTTAAATGAAGCAAAAGAGGTATGCCAAGACCGTAAGTGGAAATCCGTGGTCTCTGAGTGGTTCCGGGAAACATACCTACATAGATACACGCCTTCCTCCCGAAGGGATAGACAGAGCCCAATGGCCTCAATGACCTCCAGGAAACAGGCGTGAGTTTAGGTATGAAATAATGTTTCTGCTTCCTTCTCAGGATTATCTAAATGTAAGCATTTTATTATTAAACGAAAAAATAAAAGCGTAAAGACGGGTAGTTGTAGTAAGTAGGGGTAGGGCTGCATAACTTTTGACATATTATAAAAGTGTATTTATATTTTAATGAACTAAAATTACATTTAGGTATTACTAAATTAAATTGAAGATACCTCTATCTATGTAACTAATATAAAATCTGTATGTGCTCGCTCTATACAAATGAAATTTGTTCCTGATTTGAATATGAATTACTTAAAGTCAGTGAATTTTGGTAGGAATAATCAAGAAATATATCTAGGCCTGTAATTTATCAGTTTTCTATTAAATCATACAGTTTCAAAAACACGCGAGATCATAATGTGGAAGGGAATCGTTCAGTCAGTGTTATTTGAATTGGAAACCGACAAACCTGAGGCTAGATATTAGTCTCTATAGTTCGATGCTAAGAAAACATTAACTTGTATTCATTAATAAATTAGGAACGAAATGGTGGATGCTCACTCTTGCGGCGCGAAATTAATTTTTTTGGTGTTTTTTTGCCCATTTACAGCTTAGCAACACTTCTTCAGATAACGAATGTTGAGTTCGCGAGAACTAGGAGTCTTAACACATGTTTTAATTGAAAGTATCTCTTAAATATCATCAGTTTAGCTATGATACCCACAAACAAAAAAAAACACTGTAAAAATGTGTTAGGGGTATCATAACTAAACTGATGATATTTATGAGATACTATCAATTAAAACATATGTGTTAAGTCTTCTAGTTCTCGCGAACTCAACTTTCGCTATCTGAAGAAGTGTTGATGAGTAGTAAAGGACAAAAAACACAAAAAAAAAGAATTTGGCGCCGCAAGCGTGCGCATCCACCTTTAGATACCTATAATATGACTACTACTGGTTATCTAATTAATGGTCTTACATTTCTTACTTCTCATCTATGTAAACATTGGAAAACATTTATAGAAATCAGTTTAACTCAAAAGTAAAACTTTTAACAAAAAACTAATTTCTGTAACGTTTTCCAATAAAAATTTAGATCACTAGGCAAATGACAAAAAATATGATCCTAAGAGGAATCTACTCGATAGGGCGCTTGCGCACTTCTGCACACGAACGAAGTTTGATTCTATTTTAGATATTTGGTATGAAACTCTATGAAATGTTGAACTAGGTCTAGCGCTTAAGGCTCTCGCATGATGCGCGAAATTTAAATAATTTGTTTTTTTTTACCCATTGCAGCTCATGAACACTTCTTCAGATAGCGTAAGTTGATTTCGCGAGAACTAGGAGACTTAGCACACATGTTATCTCATAAATATCATCAGTTTAGCTAAGATACCCCTCCCCTAAACACATTTTTACAGTGTTTTTTTTTGTCTTGGGGTATCGTAGCTAAACTGATGATATTTATGAGATACTATCAATTAAAACATGTGTGTTAAGGCCAGGATTCTCGAAAACAACCTCTTTTTGATTGAACTTTAAACCATCAAATATGATTTGTTTTAATCGGATAAAAATATATGTTGTAGTCTGAAAACCATTCTAGATTATTCTACGGTTCAAAACACGATACGTACAATTTCACTCGATCAAAAAAAAATAAGAAAACACTTAAATCTTAATCGTTTTTTGAGTTGTACTCAAAGAATATCAGGCTCATACTCACAAAAAATCGTCAAAAAATAGGAAATGAGGTTATCTAGATTATTCTACGGTTAGTTTTTCTCAAAAGGTTTTTATTTTTTGTAATTAGCTATTATATAACAATGCGGCCCGCGCGCCTCGACTCAGTAGCCCGCCGGGCGTCTCCGAGGTAGGACCTGTGTCGTTTTTTGCTGGCTCGCTACCTTCCCCCGCTAATCGATCGGAACACCTATCCGTTAGATTACCAATTGTTTTCATGTTTTGTTTTTAGGTAGTGCTTTGTGTAATAGGGAAAAAATGGGGAATAAAAACAGAAAAAATACAAAAAAACCCATAAAAGAACTCCGGAAGATTTTAAAAGAAAGAAGGGGAGTTCCATTTTACCTTTTTGTAATTAGTTAGTTACAAATATCATTTAGTTAGTAATCTTCATTTATCAATTGGTAGGTAATTACACCTATCTGCTTGAAATCTATAGTACCTACCTATATACTGTGACGAAAGCAAGTTGGCATAATACTGGTCTGTCGTATCGTCGTGTCGTATGTAACTACGACGGTAGAACGATCGTACCTACTTGCACGTCATAGGTATCGGTAATATTAGTACTGCACATTGATTCCTAGGGTAGCTACATTTAGTAGTTAGGTACTTACCAACTACCAACTGCTTTCGCACAGGTAGCTAGGTGCATTAGCTGTAGTCAGGAACAGTACCTAGGTTACAGAAGCTAGTAGGTAAGTACCATCTACCTACCTACTACTTTTGCGTAGACAGCTAGGTGCATTAGCTGTAGTCGGGAACAGTACATAGGTAACAGAAGCTAGTAGGTAAGTACCATCTACCTACCTACTACTTTTGCGTAGACAGCTAGGTGCATTAGCTGTAGTCGAGAACAGTACATAGGTAACAGAAGCTAGTAGGTAAGTACCATCTACCTACCTACTACTTTTGCGTAGACAGCTAGGTGCATTAGCTGTAGTCGGGAACAGTACATAGGTAACAGAAGCTAGTAGGTAAGTACAATCTACCTACCTACTACTTTTGCGTAAACAGCTAGGTGCATTAGCTGTAGTCAGGAACAGTACATAAGTAACAGAAGCTAGTAGGTAAGTACCATCTACCTACCTACTACTTTTGCGTAGACAGCTAGGTGCAAGCTATAGTTGGGAACAGTACATTTAAACATAGCTGCAACTACTGGCATAATTGCTTCTGGCATTGGATTGGCACAATTTGAAGAACTGTGCTCTTCCATGGATGTTCCGGTATTTTCTCCAAACTACAACAGCAAATTACAAAATGAAGTCTATGAAAAATGGGAACAAACTGCAAGTATATCTATGGAGACCGCTGCTAAAAAAGAAAGAGATATGGCTATCACAGAAGGCCTAATCAAAGATGGTTACCCTGTAATTGATGTTTCCGTAGATGGCTCGTGGTGTGCGAGATCGTACGGCACTAATTACAAAGCTCCTTCCGGTACTGTGGCAATAATTGGAAGGAAAACTAAAGAGGTACTTTATATTGGAGTCAAAAATAAATATTGTTTGGTTTGTGCCAGAGCATAAAATAAAAATATTGCTCCAAACGAACATTCTTGTTTCAAAAACTTTTAGGGCTCTTCGAGTTCAATGGAAACCGAGATTATATTAGAAGGGTTCAAATCTTCAGTTTCAACGTACGGTCTCATATACAACAGAATGAAAGGGGATGGTGATGCGTCGACATATGCAAAAATCCTCAATGCAAAACCATATGAAGCTCAAAATGTGACCGTAGAGAAAATTGAGTGTCGCAACCATATATTGCGTAATTTCTGTAAAAAATTGCGTGGAATGACATCAGAAACCAAATATTTGCTGCAATATCTGATAGATATTGAGCGAAAGACAAGCAGTCCAGGATAATAAGATTTATTGTTGTTTTAGTACACGAGTCTTACATTACAAGAGGGCGCCATGAGAGAGAGAGAGAGAGCGAACGTGCGAGACAACTCTACGCACATCACTTTGATAGCTGTAAACTACTGACTGATGACAGTGACATAATACATTACTATCGCGATTACTCTATTCTTCAACAATATCGAAAAACGCTTACTAAAGTGAAAATGTTGACAATGAGGAAAGCTATTGTGAAATGCATAAAACATCACAAAGCTTCTGAGAACCCTAGAAATGTTGCCATATCGGTTCTACACAATGACATTATAAACTCAATGCCACACGCTTACGGCGATCACAAAATGTGCCAGAGCTACTACTGTGATAAAAAATACAATAACCAAGAGGAACTAAAAATGATACAAAACTCAACATTTGCATTTCGAATCAATGCAATTGTTTCAAGTGTAGCAGCGAAATCACGAAGTTTAATTGAAGATGTGGATACCAATACTGTGGAATGTTTTAATAGCGTTATAGCTAAATTTATTGGAGGGAAAAGGACAAATTTTGCACAAAAACGAGGCTACCAAAGTAGGTGCTCAGCAGCAGTAGTCTCGTTCAACACAAAATCTGCTATTTCAACCATCCAAAACGAAATCACAGGCAAAAATCCAGGTGGAAAAATTGAAGAAATGGAAAAAAAAAGAGCAGTAAAACGGAAGTATTTTGTAGAACACCAAGTGAAGAAAAAAAGAGCATTGAAAGAGACAAACAAAAAACAACACGACTATGGCACTGCCAGTTCTGCCCCAGATATGACACACGAAGAACTACAAATGGCGCAAGAAGAGTTTATAAAAAAATTAAAAACACTTACCGCAGACAAAAAGGCAATAGAGCGAGCAACTATATTACAAAGGGAAAGTAGTGAGTGGTTGGAGATACGACAAAAACTAATAACAGCATCAAACTTGTTCCTGACTACAGCTAATGCACCTAGCTGTCTACGCAAAAGTAGTAGGTAGGTAGATTATACTTACCTACTAGCTTCTGTTACCTATGTACTGTTCCCGACTACAGCTAATGCACCTAGCTGTCTACGCAAAAGTAGTAGGTGTGTAGATGGTACTTACCTACTAGCTTCTATAACCTAGGTACTGTTCCCAACTGCAGCTAATGCACCTAGCTGTCTACGCAAAAGTAGTAGGTAGATAGATGGTACTTACCTACTAGCTTCTGTTACCTATGTACTGTTCCTGACTACAGCTAATGCACGTAGCTGTTTATGCAAAAGTATTAGGTAGGTAGATGGTACTTACCTACTAGCTTCTGTAACCTAGGTACTGTTCCCGACTACAGCTAATGCACCTAGCTGTCTACGCAAAAGTAGTAGGTAGATAGATGGTACTTACCTACTAGCTTCTGTTACCTATGTACTGTTCCTGACTACAGCTAATGCACCTAGCTGTTTACGCAAAAGTATTAGGTAGGTAGATGGTACTTACCTACTAGCTTCTGTAACCTAGGTACTGTTCCCGACTACAGCTAATGCACCTAGCTGTCTACGCAAAAGTAGTAGGTAGATAGATGGTACTTACCTACTAGCTTCTGTTACCTATGTACTGTTCCTGACTACAGCTAATGCACCTAGCTGTTTACGCAAAAGTATTAGGTAGGTAGATGGTACTTACCTACTAGCTTCTGTAACCTAGGTACTGTTCCAGACTACAGCTAATGCACCTAGCTGTCTACGCAAAAGTAGTAGGTAGGTAGATGGTACTTACCTACTAGCTTCTGTAACCTATGTACTGTTCCAGACTACAGCTAATGCACCTAGCTGTTTACGCTAAAGTAGTAGGTAGGTAGATGGTACTTACCTGCTCGCTTCTGTAACCTATGTACTGTTCCAGACTACAGCTAATGCAAGCTGTCTACGCAAAAGTAGTAGGTAGGTAGATGGTACTTACCTAATAGCTTCTGTTAGGTACCTATGTACTGTTGCAGACTACAGCTAATGCACCTACCTACCTGCGCGAAAGCAATAGGAAGGTAGATGGTACTTACCTACTAGCTTCTGTTACCTATGTACCATTCCCGACTACAACTAATGCACCTACCTGTCTACGCAAAAGTGTAGGTAGTTACCTACCACACCTGGCTACTGTTCTTTACTACACCTAGTTACAACATTCGCTCCTCGTATCATCGACGATATCGTCGTAGTCTTTATCGTCCAATGTGAAAGCGCCCATTCAAAGTAGTAGGTAGGTAATTATCTTCGAAATCGCAACACTAATATTACCGATACACAAAAATAAATAACGAATTTTGTACAACAAACTAAATTATAGCGTTACTACTGTTGCAATATATACTGTGACGCACAAAATATGCACAATAGGGTCAGAGAGTTCATTTGAACTGCGAGTCCGCGCGACTCGCCTCGCGGGGAGGGAGGTAGCACTAAATGCCTACTGCGCCCGGATAAGAAAGCCTTAAGTCTCCTAGTTCTCGCGAAATCAACTTTGGCTATCTGAAGAAGTGTTCTTGAGCAGATTAGCAAAAAACACCAAAAAAATTAATTTCCCGTCTCACTCACAAGCGAGAGCATCCACCTTAACTGAGTTAAACCCTGACGTATGGGAGCGTTACGAGAGGGGTGTTTTCGTAAAATGAAGCCACGCTTCATTTTGATGTAACGAAAACAACCCTCCCGTACCGCTGTGGTACCGCTCCCATACCGGGACAACACACTTGACCCTCCTGTTTTGGGTTGGCCGCAGTCGGGGAAAGATAAACAAGGAATATTTTAGTAATATTTAGGTAAGTACAGTGCTTTGTCTCTTGATCGAATTTGAACAGCCTGTCTGTATTAGCTCTTGTAACATTATTACCAAGAATATTCAGCGTTAATTGTAGGTGAGATGAGAATCCTTAGTAACGATAAATATTGCTTCCGCAGAAGTGACCCAATGACTGGCACTTCTGACACAGCTCTTGCGGGTGGCTTTTATTGGGGTCACTCTTGTTCAGGCCGTCTGGTTTCTCCAACGGTGTCTGATAAATAAATAAAAAAATGTAATTAATTTTGTAAAAATTTGAAAACCCTCAACGCAATGAAACGGCTGAACCGATTTTTATGAAACATAGCTAAGAACACTTCTGACTAATTCACCTTTCAAACAAACAAAAAAACGGTTCATCCGTTCGGGAGCTACGATACCACAGACCGACACACACACAGACACACACACACGTTATACATATAACACCCCGTCGTTTTTGCGTCGGAGGTTAAAAATAAAATAAATTTATAATGCTGGACAGTTCACACAACATTATCTAACCCCAAGCTAAGCAGAGCTTGTGTTATGGGTACTAGATAACTGATATAACATAACATAACACACAACAGTCACATACATAGGTAGTCCTGATCCCACACTAGGTATCAGAAACTACATCATGGTACCATAACACTCAGATCCGGAACAAATATTTACAGATCATACAAACATTTGTCCCACAGCGGGAGTCGAACCCGCAACCGTTGGCATCTCAGGCGGCTACTCGCCCGACGCGCTACAGAGGTCGTCAACTTAATACACAATACATTAGGTTATTATACAGTATCCATTAAACAAACCAACCAATCCAATCAAATATCCATATCAAATACCACATAGGTCACGTCCACTTAGGAAGTTAGGACGATGCACCCTATGTGCACTATTTGCACTGCGCCCGCCACCCTGACTGAGACATAAAGATGAAAAGTCTCATGTGCCTGTAATTTCCCTGACACCGCACCCATACACTTCAAACCGGAACACAGCAATGCCAGCACTACTGAGGGGTGAGTCTGAGTTTTGCAAACACCATCGTAACGGTGAACGTAACACGATCGTACGTGTATAACATAATAACTAGCTATTAATCTGTGCCAAAAACGTCACAGATTAATGGCTAGTTACTACGCAATACACGTACACTCGCCATTACGATCATCGTTACGATGGTGTGTGTTAACTCGGACTTGCCCCTCTGCTTTGCGGCAGAAATATGTATGGAGGTAGTACTGCTCTGGACGAACTCTTTCACAAAAAAGCTCTACTACTACAAAACTAGGTAAGTACCTGTCTGTGAGGGAGGACGTTGATTTTACAGGTAGTACACTGCTGCCCGTAGCCCGCCCAGGAGTTCCCACTCATCCATGAGCGATGGCATTTCGGGCACTTGTACTCTCCGAAACAACGGCGGCTTGTGTCGAACTGTTTGACAAAACAAATAACTTTTAAAGCTACATCACTACATACCTACTTACTCAACACACGCCTTTTTCCCCGAAGGGTAGGCAAAGCTTCACACAAAGCCTACAGGGGGACAAAGCAGTAGTGCTCGCATTGCTGTGTTCCGGTTTGAAGGGTAAGGGTGCCGGTGAAATTACAGGCACATG
Source organism: Operophtera brumata (assembly GCA_932527175.1). Classification (NCBI taxonomy): domain Eukaryota; kingdom Metazoa; phylum Arthropoda; class Insecta; order Lepidoptera; family Geometridae; genus Operophtera; species Operophtera brumata. Next base: position 14,962,122 of record OW052239.1, on the reverse strand, counting down.
ACACTTTTCATCTTTATGTCTCAGGATGGCGGGCGCAGTGCAATGCCACATAGGGCGCGTCCTAGGTGGACGTGACCTATGAGGTAATGCACTGTTCATAGGCAGAGGTTACCGCATAACATCAGGTGGGCCATCTGCTTGTTCAGTCATTCAAGTAGTATTGAAAAAAAATGCGCAATACTCGGTTCACTCCACACGGGACTTCCCCGAATTTATTTTAGGTTATGACAAAAACAACACAAATTCAACAACAAAAAAACACAAATGTAATCTGTGCCACAGAATAAATAATAGTAGGTACCTGCAATCTGTGCTACAAGACGTAATAACTCTTATCTAATCTGTGTACGAGCAACGACTAGATAGATAGGTACCATAAATAAATAAATAAATAAATAAATAATAATAATAAATAATCTTGCCTGAGCAGGCCTTTGTGTTCTCCTTTTAACTTTGAGGATGTTACTGAGAGTGAGGTTTTGAAATTTCTTAAATCAATTTCCACCAAAGCTGTTGGTACGGATGGCATTACAGTGCAAATGTTACAGCTCCTATCCTCTGAGCTTGTTTCTGCTATTACCCACATCATCAACTACTCTCTTGAAACAAGCTGTTATCCTTCTGACTGGAAAAAAGCTTTTGTCATTCCTCTGCCTAAAACTTCCAATCCTACTATTGTATCCCATTTTAGACCTATCTCCATTTTGCCAGTCCTATCCAAAATTTTAGAACACGTTGTTAATAAGCAACTCTCTCTCTTCCTTTCGTATAACAGCCTACTGAGTCCATACCAGTCCGGGTTTCGTCCTGGTCACAGCACCGTGAGCGCTCTAACTAAAGTTTCAGATGACATTCGCTGGGCCATGGATAATAAACTCCTCACAGTTTTGGTGTTATTGGACTTCAGTAGTGCCTTCAATTCTGTCGATTATGACATCTTGCTTTCCATCCTTTCCTCTCTCAATATTTCTCTCTCAGTAACTTCTTGGTTCGATTCATATCTTTCAGGTCGCTCGCAGTGTGTACGCTCGGGTGAAGCTTGCTCCGACTGGTGTGACATTACTGCTGGCGTACCTCAAGGTGGTGTTCTCTCTCCTCTCCTTTTTTCGGTCTTCATTAATGCCATTACTCTTGTTCTTTCTTCTAACTACCATCTTTATGCTGATGATCTGCAAATTTATCGCCATTTTAAAGTTGCTGAGATCTCTGATGGTATCGACCTGATTAACTCTGATCTCAAAGATATCAATTCGTGGGCAAAGGCCTATGGCCTTCTGGTTAATCCCTCGAAGTCGCAGGCTTTAATAATTGGTAGTTCATATATGTTGAATCTTGTAGGACAGTCTACGCCGCCACCGGTTCTGTACGCCGATGAACCAATATCTTTTTCTGTCTGTGCCAAGAACCTGGGTGTCCTTTTTGACAATAAACTATCCTGGGTGAGTCACGTTAATGATATTAGCAAACGGGTTAACTTCTCGTTTCAATCTCTCAAGCGCCTCCAAAGGTTCTTACCTTTTGAAACTAAAATCACTCTTGCCCAAGCCCTCTTGTTACCTCTCCTTGACTATGCTGACGTCTGTTTCCTAGATGCCACGGAGGAGCTATTAAACAAACTGGAGCGTCTTCAGAACTTGTGCATCCGTTTCATTTTTGGCCTGCGCAAGTTTGACCACGTGTCTCAGTTCCGATCCCAACTAAAATGGCTCCCCATTCGTCGTCGGCGTGATCTCCATGTGCTGTCGTTTCTTTTCAATGTTCTTTACAATCCTCTTTCTCCTACTTACCTTCGTGAGCGCTTCGAATTTCTATATCCGTGTGGTAAGCCTTGCAGAACGGCTACGTCCTCCCTCTTGAAAACTCCTTGTCACTCCACAAGCCGCTACGGTGGGTCCTTTTCTGTCCACGCGGTCAGGCTGTGGAATTCCCTTCCCCACTCTATCCGCGCCAGTTCATCGCTCGGCATTTTTAAGCGAAAAGTTAAAGAGCACTATCTCTCCTTGTAATTTACATATATATATATATATATATATATATATAAATATATATATTTATAGTATGTATTATTGTTTTTTTTTTTTTTTTTTATATGTATTTTAGTGTTGTAGATGTTTGTAGTATATTATATATATTTACGGATTTAGTTTAGGTATATTTATGTATCATTTGTATTTTAATTTAAATGTAGGTTAGTTTATTACTTTCTATATTTGTAGGTTTCTTGTCGATTTTAAGTATTTACGTATATTTTTATAATTTCTGCACACGTACCCACCACTATTAATCAGTTCTCCCTATCATCAAAGGTTTGCTGGAAGAAAACTCTTTTAGGGTTAAGCTCGCCTTTGTACATGTCCTATATGTAAGTTGTTTTTCTTCTCTGTTTGTGTGTGTACAATAAAGAATAAAGAATAAAGAAATAAATAATGCTGGACACACAACATTATCTAGCCCCAAGCTAAGCAGAGCTTGTGTTATGAGTACTAGACAACTGATATACTTAATATAATACATTACATACCTAGATTAGATATTTTTTATTATACATAGAAAATACCCAGAACAACCTGAACCAATATTTGTTCCAAGGCGGGAATCGAACCCACAACCTCCTGCGTCGCAAGCGAACCTTCGCCCGCCGCGCGAGGTCGTCAAAGTTACGATGTTTGTATGTTTCTTACTCAATCACGTCGAAACAGCTGAACCGATTTCTATTAAATTTAGTAAACAGATAGGTTATGACCTCGATTGGAGGGTTACTTTTTATCCCGGTAAAACGCGATAATTAAAACACTAGTGATAATTTAAAATGAAAGTTGGATAGGAACCCGCAACTTCGCCTTGGATCGACGATGCCTAGATTGCAACGATTTCAATACCGTAGATATGCCCTTACCGTTGAGTGACCGCGCCGAAATGTTTCCACGTGAAATAAGATAGCTCGCTCATTTGGACTCAGTGTACATCTAGACACAGTGCCAGCTGGTCGTGTTGTAATGTTGACGATTTTCTATGAGATGTGTCACAAAATGCCATCGTGTGCATTTCGCAAGTGCAACAACAACTCCAAAAACACAAATAAAGCCAAAGGTGTAACATTTCACTTCTAAGTATTGTGATTTAATTAAATAACTATTTTTTCTTTCCGGTGTGTAAATTATTCAAGTTTATATGGCGATTGCACGCAAATTGCATGAAAGAGACAGTAGTATGAACAACCACTTCAGGAGAAAAAGATACGATACTATTTTCTCGGTGCATTCTAAAACAGACACAGTGCGATATAAAACCAATATATACAGACACGCGGGTGTACTGAGGCTGCGCTTTATAAGGGATCATCTACCAATGGATATAGAGATATGCTCGGTAGCGTCAGCCGATTCAAGAGCGTAGTCACCGCCTGCGCCGCGTCCGCGTCCGCGTCATTGAGTTTTAATTTATTGCATGCAATATTGGTAGTGGTAACCACTAAATAAATGCGTAATACATTTGAAAAAAAATATTTCTCATATTTTAGAAGATAAATAATTTAAATATTTTATACATTTGTTTTAATTTAATATTTTAGATTTCCGCTTGATAATTTTACTAAAGGCGGCGTGTCTTTTTTTTTTTTTTTTTTTCGAATGGATTTAAATTCAGTTGACCTCCTGGGGTCATGACTGAGTTACCGGGCTTTTGGTGAGCGCAGAAGGAGCTTGAGCAAATTTTTTTTTTTGCTATCTTTGCAGGTACCTACATAGTTAGTATAGGGCAACTAGCACAAAGACACCACTTAGGCACGGAGGTAGCGTGTCTTACTGATATTCTCTCATTTATATATTTTTCTTTGAGCGCAAAAAGTTTAACCTCTTAGAGATTGGAACTAGGGGCCCAAGATCGACATACAATTATTTATTTTTTAATGTAGGTAGGTATTTGCGCGCCGTCAACAGTATTTTTAAGCACAACAAAAATATTGTTATCTGTTAATTTGATGCACTTTTTCACTGATATAAAGTGTATGTATATTTACCACACTATTTACTACGTTCACTGTCTTTTGTGTTGAGAAGACTGTAATCAAATAACTTTTTCATTGTTCAACATCACTTTGTTGTCTTTATCTGTACAAAATCTTTGTTTATCAGTAAAGTTAGTATAAGATAACGTTTGTACACTCGATACACGTTACTATTTCTCGATTATAATGAGTTTAATGGTAAAAAAGGAATTTTTTATATTTATTTGTAACGAAAATAACGGAGCTCAATGTTTACACGTATGGCTGCGCCATCTCTCTGCCAATTAATAGGCATTATTTGTAAATAACGTGTTTTAATTTATTTACCACTCCACAACTTTTAACAGTTTAATTACTATTATTTTGCTTGTCATCTGATGAGTTTGCTGACCGTACATAGATTGCACACTTTCTAGACAACAACACATATTTTAAATTTCAGGACTTGAGGACTTTTATTTGTTCTCAAAAGTGTGTGCAATATGATTGCACATTAAATGGTAATATCAACAGTTAAGTTAATAGACAAAATCACGATTTTTAAGTATGTGTGCGTCTACTAGTGCATCAGCACTTTGTTAACGCACACATTCAAATACAATGCAACAGTTTTCGGGGTCTGGGCATATCTACGATATTGAAATCTTTGCTAGATTGGCCATTTCGGCTACGGATTGAGCGGACGCTGCGGTACACTAGTATAGTATTATTTTATCTGTGGTGTGAACCAAGTGTGAACTATCAACTTTGCAAAAAAAAAATACTACTTGAATGACGTTACAAGCAGATGGCCCACCTGATGTTAAGCGGTAACCTCCAAAGATTTCAATATCGTAGATATGCCCAGACACCGAAAACTGTTGCATTGTATTTGAATGTGTGCGTTAACAAAGTGCTGACGCACACACACGTAGTGGATAGTTAAAAATCGTGATTTTGTCTATAAACTTAACTGTTGATATTACCATTTCATGCATCGACGTAAATAAAATGAATGGACGGGCCTTAGGGAACGATAGTTTTGAAGCTTCTAAACAGACCTAGCTAGTATACTTCGCTTCAGTCAGTCTTTGTCACGGCAACGAGTGACAGCTATGCTGAAAAATACCAAAATTAGATACCTTGGTAATACAATGCCTTCCTGTGCTTTTCTGCAAGTGCAAACAACACAAGAAATACAAATAAAGCTTCAGGCATCGCATTTAATTCGTAAGTAAAGGTTTTGTAATATAATTTTCATCAATTGATAAAAAACTTATAAATCGTAGTGTGGTAGGAAAACTACATAACTAACACATTTTGCGAAATCGACTTTATTGCATGGTTATGATGGCCCATACATGTCGATGGACACGTCTTGCTCTAGAGGACGAGCGACAAGGAGGACTACGCCCCAGGACATTATCTCAATGTTCCCCACTCTGAATGAAAGTTAACAGACACAAGTTTATACTCGTAGATAGTTTTAATTTTACTCGACATACCTTTTTCTTTTTGATACTTAGAATTATTGTGTTCCACAATTTTTTTTCATTTTGTTGATTTTATAAGCATTAGTCGTATGATAAGTTTGTTATGTCACTTACTTTGAATTTATAAGTCTGCTAAAATAATGTAGGTGTTTCAGTAGTTTTCTAATATTCAGTCTTGATAAAAAGAAATGATTATAAGTTGGTTTTATTTTAAAATGTATTTTAATATTATATAAATCTATACCCATGGATAGGATTGTCATATTCAAATAAGTAAATAATAGATCATTTCAATTATTCAAAACTTTGGCGAGGGAAAAATACATAGTCGTTTTTTTATTTTTTTATTTAATCAAAAGTACTAAAATGTATTATCATTAAATTCGAAAATAGATACAGTACCAATCTATAACATATCAAAACACGGACTGAAAAATTAGTTACGATAAAAAAGTTATTGCCATTTTTGACGCAATAAAACAGTAAATCGCGTTTTTCTCGGGATGTTGGTTTTGTTGTTGTTATTACTTATTTAGTTTTCCAACTACAGCGACGAAATATTTGACAAGACTTCACGCATGACGGATGGTCCGGTACAGACTGCAAAAAAATCTGATGCCTAAGGGGTATCGTATTGATTTAGAATTGTAATTTGCATTATTTACGTCAAAACATTGCTAAGCACGTCGCTTTAGGTAATTGCATATAATATGTAATGGCATGTTAATTAACCTTATAGCTTTCCAAAAAAATCTAAGGTAAACAAAACTGGATAGAAGTCATAAGACGAGCAAGAACAGACGACTTTTGGAAGTGGAATACATTTTCCCGTATTTGCTCTGATCATTTTCTACACAATGAATTCTATACGCCAAAAAACGGTTAGTAGTAGTAGAGCTTTTTTGTGAAAGAGTTCGTCCGGGAAGTACTACCACCATACCTGTTTCTGCCGCAAAGCCGTAGTGCTCGCATTGCTGTGTTCCGGTTTGAAGGGTAAGGGTGCCGATTAAATTACGGCCACATGGGACTTTTCATCTTTATGTTTCAGGGTGGCGGGCGCAGTGGAATGCCACATAGGGCGCCTCCTAGGTGGACGTGACCTGAGGTAATGCACTGTTCATAGGCAGAGGGTACCACTTAACATCAGGTGGGCCATCTTATTGATCTGTCATTCCAAGTAGTATAAAAAAACTCATTGTGCAAAATTCTTAAAACTGCACTCTGCAGTTTCTTAAATACTGGAATTTTTATACATTTATGTTTCCGTACGATTTTTATGATATTTTCTTAGTTTATTGAGTGATGAAAAATATATTTTTCACAAATTGATTGAGCTGAAGACCTTAGGTGGACTTGCTTTTCTATTGATTTATATTGTGTATGTTTGAGAGCTGAAAAATAGATACGTAAACTACATAAAACAGAAGGGAACCATGTATTTTTGTAAAAGTTTCATTCAATAACTGCATTTGTTTCGGCGATTGTTTTGTTCTATAAACCTACTGAAATAACTTTAGAAAACACATGCAATAAAAATACAGTTTTTAAGAAGTTCAATTATTTAATTTCAGCTAGTTTATTTACAAGACCGCCAGGAGTGGCGCTATAGAGAAGAGGCCTTTACTCAGCAGTGGCTGGATAGATAGATAGATAGATAGATATTTTATTTGTTGACCGTACCCTAAATCCGAAATGTCTTATTTTTCACGGACGTTTTGTATGGGTAAGGCCAGTCCATTTATTTTACTTTGGTCGAAGATTTCATGTGCAATCATATTGCACGCACTTTTGTGAAAAAATAAACGTCCTCTAAGCCCTGAAATTTAAAATATGTGTTATTGTCTAAAAAGTGTGCAATCTATGTACGGTCAGCAAACTCATCAGATAGCAAGCAAAGTAATAATAATTAAACTGTAAAATGTTGTGGAGTGGGTAAGTAAATTAAAACACGTTATTTACAAAGAATGTCTATTAATTGGCAGAGAGATGGCGCTGCCATACGTGTAAACATTGAACTCAGTTACTTTCGTTAAAAAAAATGGAAAATGTGTATTTTTTTCCCTAAAACTCATTATAATCATTATTTGACGACCTCTGTAGCGCGACGGGCGTAGGTTCGCCTGCGACGCAGGAGGTTACGGGTTTGATTCCCGCCTCGGAACAAATATTTGTGCGATCGCAGATATTTGTTCAGGGTGTTCTGGGTATTTTCTATGTATAATAAAAAATATCTATCTATGTATTATATTGTATTAACCGGTCGAGTCGCGCGATTTCTCTTGTATACTATCCCTTGAGTCGCGGGCAGATCACGGCAAAAATTATGGATGGGCGGACTCATCACTAAATCGTTAATTGTGGCCTAATGAATGGACGGATAATAAAACTAACACCACTACAAGAATCCTCTTGAAATTTCTTATTGGTTTCTTTATAAGCAACTATTTTATAAAAACTAACCGTTTTGTTGAAAAAAAATTAAAATAAACATTTCCTCACTGTGGCTAAATTGTCAGCGCAACTGGCCACTAACTTTGAGATCACAATAACATCTACACAAAGCACTTTCTAGTTTATTGGCACATTGTTGTTGTTTTTTTTGTTTACACATGGACTATATCCTAAAAAACATTATTATTGCAGTCATTTAACACTCAAATAACCAGAAAACACACAATTTTCTTTGTTTTATTTTAAAATGGCGGCCGATTTCGATCGAATATTAATTGTTTACTAACTTAACTTTAATCGTAAAAAGTGGTTATTGCCTCTTTGTCAGTCTACCATCATGCCTCTATGGAATAGTGTTGCAATATCTAGCATCCGGTTCCTTAAAGCATGATTAATAACAATATAATAAACCCTCTATGGACTGTGTCGGCCGACACACGTAGGATTCGAAGGTATGCGGAAAATATTGTGTCGGCCGACACATGTGCAAGCCAAGCGGTTAAGTAGGTATATCAGTTATCTAGTACCCATAACACAAACTCTGCTTAGCTTGGGGCTAGATAATGTTGTGTGAACTGTCCAGCATAACCAATTTATTAAATAAAATAAAAAAACTAGAAATAGTAACGTGTTTCGAGTGTACAAACGTAAACAAAGATTTTGTACAGATAAAAAAGTGACAACAAAGTGATGTTGAACAGTGACAAAGTTATTTGATTACAGTCTACTTAACACAAAAGAAGTAAACTTAGTCAATAGTATGCTAAATTTAACTAAACTTTATATCAGTGAAAAAGTGCATCAAATTAATAGATAACAATATTTTTGTTGTTCTTAAAAATACTGTTGACAGCGCCGTATTACCTACCTATATTAAAAAATAAATAATTGTACTTTGGACTTAATGATTAAGAACAAATTTTTGAACTAAACAACAATCTATCAGTGTATCACTAATTTCGTCTATGCATTCTAAACGCTGGCCAGGAGGTATTAGGACTTCGGCTGCCGATAGATAGATAGATAGAAAACACTTTATTGCACAACACAGAAAATAAGCTAATTAAGAATTAATATTAAACTAAACACGGAAGTACAATGGGCGGTCTTATCGCTATAAGCGATCTCTGCCAGACAACCTTGGGATGCTTACCTGCCGATCTTGAGCCCCTAGTTCCAATCTCTAAGAGGTTCAACTTTTTGCGCACAAAGAAAAAAAAAAGTGAAAATAACAGTAAAACATGCCTAAAGTGATACCGTACCTAAGTGTTGCCCTTGTGCTAGTTGCCCCATCCTAACTTTACAGGTTGAGCGCCATCTGCGCTCAACAAAAGCCCGGTAACGCAGTCATGACCCCAGGAGGTCAACTGCATTTAAATCCATGCGAAAAAAAAAAGACTCGCCACCTTTAGTAAAATTATCTAGCTGAAATCTAAAATATTAAGTTAAAACAAATGTATAAAATATTTAAATTATTAATCTTCTAAAATATGAGAAATATAATAAATTTTTAAAATTAAATACGAATTTATTCATTGGTATGCATACTACCAATATTGCATGCAATAAATTAAAACTCAATGACGCGGACGCGGCGCGGCGCGGGCGGTGACTACGCTCTTGAATCGGCTGACGCTACCGAGCATATTTCAATATCCATTGGTAGATGATCCCTTATAAAGCGCAGCCTCAGTACACCCGCGTGTCTTTATATATTGGTTTTAAATCGCACCGAGTCGGTTTTAAAATGTAACGAGAAAATAGTGTCATTTCTTTTTCTCCTGAAGTGATTGTACACACTACTGTCTCTTTCGTGCAATTTGCGTGCAATCGCCATTTTAACTAGAATATTTTGCACAACGGAAATAAAAAATAGTTATTTAATTAAATCACAATACTTAGGAGTGAAATGTTACAGCTTTGGCTTTATTTGTGTTTTTGGAGTTGTTGTTGCACTTGCGAAATGCACACGATGGCATTTTGTGACACTTCTCATAGAAAATCGACAACATTACAATACGACCAGCTGGTACTGTGTCTAGACGTGCACTGAGACCAAATGAGCGAGCTATCTTATTTCACGTGGAAACATTACGGCGCGATCACTCAATGGTGAGGGCATATCTACGATATTGAAATCTTTGGTAACCTCTGCCTATGAACAGTGCATTACCTCATAGGTCACGTCTACCTAGGACGCACCCTATGTGGCATTGCACTGCGCCCGCCACCCTGAGACATAAAGATGAAAAGTCTCATGTGCCTGAAATTTCACCGGCACCCTTACCCTTCAAACCGGAACACAGCAATGCGAGCACTACTGCTTTGCGGCAGAAATAGGTATGGTCACAGTATGGTGGTAATTGTTAAATTGTTCCTTCTCTCGTGGTTGCGGCGACCACGAACCGGATGTCGCAGTGTAAGTAGGCTCCAGGAAGGCCCCTTCTTTCGATGGGCCGACGACATTATAGAGGTCGCAGGAAGGGGTGGATGGAGGCCTGCTCAAGACCGTTCGTCGTGGCATTCTATGCGGAGTATTGCGAAGGCCTATGCCCATAGGCTGATGATTATGATCAATTCGGGCCAGCGCTGATAAATAAATAAATAAATAATATATAATGCTGGACACTTCACACAAATTTATCTAGCCCCAAGCTAAGCAGAGCTTGTGTTATGGGTACTAGATAACTGATATACTTAATACAACACATTAAATAGATAGATATTTTTTATTATACATAGAAAATACCCAGAACACCCTGAACAAATATCTGCGATCGTACAAATATTTGTTCCGAAGCGGGAATCGAACCCGCAACCTCCTGAGTCGCAGGCCAACCTTGTCCCGCCGCACCACAGAGGTCGTGCTTATGAATTATATCTAGAGACATTTATTTATAGGCCATTTAAATTATTATTTCCGATACAGTTGTTCGAAAAGTTAACTTTCAAACCCCAGTAAACTTATATTTAAAGTTATTTTTACCGCCCTCGTGCGATTTAGTGTGGTAACCAGTCCAATTAAAAAGTTTACTAACACGAACTTTTTAGGATTCCGTACCCAAAGTGTAAAACGGGACCCTATTACTAAGACTCCGCTGTCCGTTCGTCTGTCTGTCCACCAGGCTGTATCTCATGAACCGTGATAGGTTAGACAGTTGAAATTTTCACAGATGATGAGGTATTTCTGTTGCCGCTTTATCAACAAATACTAAACAACAGAGTAAAAATAAATATGGGAGCTCACATACATACAACAAACGTGTTTTTTTTGCCTTTTTATAGATAATGGTACGGAACCCTTCATGTGCGAGTCCGACTCGCACTTGGCCGGTTTTTTTATGAGAATTAAAATGAATGGGACGTGTGTCTCTTTCTGAATAGACTTACAATAACAATGCAGCGGCGGACTTGAAGCAGAAAATACCTATCTATTAAAAATAGTAGGTAGGTAGGTATTAGTCATGGATATGTATTACAACTGGGTTGCGCACTTCAATATATTATCAACAAGCAGCGCCCCGCGGTTTCACCCGCGTAAGTCTCGATCCCGTGGGAATATCGGGATAAAAATGTACCTATGTGTTATTCCAGGAGTCCAGTTATCTCCATTCCAAATTTCATGCAAATCCGTCCAGCTGTTTCAACGTGAAGAAGTAACAAACACACTCACAAACTTTCGCATTTATAATATTAGTAGAAGTAGTATATTAGTAGTAGAGTAGGTACCTAGGATACAAATGACTCTTATTTTATTTGAACACCTGCGAAAGTAAGAACCTAAGTAAACCGAGCCAGGGCCAGGTGAGATAGCTTCAAAGTAGAAGCACAGAATAAATATTAGTACAAGGTAGAAGTAGTAACTGTCCTTGTCTCGCATGCAGCCAATCTAGATAATACAGATATGATACTAGGTATAAAGAAAGAGATAAGTACACTACGACTTTAGAGCCTCTCGCTTGGCTCCTTTTTATTGATAAACTGCGATGTCTAGTTTAGATATAGGTTCGTGGTACATAAATATAAATATTGCTGGACTGCTCACACAATAACTAGCCCCAAGCTAAGCAGAGCTTGTGTTATGGGTACTAGGCAACTGATATACTTAATACAATATATTACATAGATAGATAATTTTTAATATATAGGTATGAGAAAATACCCAGAACACCCTGAACAAATATCTGCGGATCGCACAAATATTTGCTCCGAGGCGGGAATCGAACCTGCAACCTCCTGCGTCAAAGGCGAACGTTCGCCCGCCGCGCCACAGAGGTCGTCAACCGCCGTATACTACCTATTACCTAGTAGGTAATAGTATACGGTCTATTGATGTAATAATTATTTTTTGAAACAATCATGATTACGATGACCTATGAACATAGTTTTCACTAAAACGGGATACCTACCAATTTATTTACCATAGTTTTTTTATTTGGTATTTCCTATATCGGCACGCCATGATCACGGGAGAACGAACGGGAAAATCATGGTAGGTACGTACATAACTATCCCGTCTATAGTGAAAATTATATTAATTAATTATTGATAAATACATATTAAACTCTGCTCTAGAAACAAGGGTGGAAAATTCACACGGGAATACGCGACGGTTTGGTGGATCACAGCCCGCAAACTATTGCTGGTCTTAGTGAAGATAAAATTAAAATACTCACTTGATACATCCTTATAGTTGTCGTTGCTGAGCACAATAAAACACTTCAAACGTTAATAATTTTGCTACTGCAAAATATGGATGATGAAACGCTAAGATCGTTGATGAAACGATTGGGTGCACCAAGCTAGTCCTAGCAGTTCAGTTGGTACCATAGAGAAATTTGTTATATATAGGTTGGTACTGAAGACAATCTGGCTTCTGGCTTCTGGCTCGATCCACGCACGCGCTAGACTGTCTTACTTACTAAAACCACTCGTATATAAATAGCACCAAGCAAAACTGCTGCCTCGCACACAATACGGTAATTCCCCGAATTACCCGAACTCAGCTTCCACAACTTACTAAAGATTTTATCCAGTGTTGCCACGTATTAGCACTTTTTGAGCTAAATTCAGGGCTCAGTTTCCAATACCGATCACGAGCTAAGTTCATATTTTTATTACATGTAGATTTACAGAAGCCTAAATATGAAATTACCGCGGGAAGCAATAGATTCGGATATTTTAAATTTTAAGAATTCCATGAAATCACTGCTCGAACGAAATTTTTCATAAAATACTAATCAACAGTCCGTTGTTGTGAGGTACCTAGGTATCCCGCATAGGTAATAATATTGTATGGTCGATTTGCTTATCATCGAAATTCCTATCATTATAAACGTTATCAACAAATTACGTACGTAAGGTAACCTATTGTTGTGTAATGACACTTTATGCTTGTATCTTTTATAAGTATCTTCGATTTGTGTAAGGAAATTGAACATTACACTGTCATTGGCTGAATCCAAGCGAATCCTTAGCCATTAAATCTGACAGTGTCTTTATGGACGGGATATCACCGGTTTCAATCGGGTCTCAATTGGTAGCTTCGAGACGATATCTACTGTTATTGTTTTCAATGAATGTTTATGTACAGATATACTATAAATAAAGAGGTAAAATTTGTTTCTGAGTTTGTTTGGGTAATCGCTGGAACTAGGTACTGGTTCGATTCCAAAAATTATTTTACTATAGGAAATAATTGAATAACACAAAGCTACATTATACATACGTCACATACGTGAGTGCTTTAGGCTATGTTGTTGTTATTGATGTGTAACATCTTTCCTTCCACTTTACTGCAATCTGTGGGAGTGATTTCGTGCAAAGGGACGGAAATGTTTTAGGAACCACGCATTTTTCCGAGAGGTTGGAATGAGCCATGTTGCTTATTACTAAGTAGGTAAGATGTAGTTTTAGTAGTAGTAGAGATTTTTTGTGAAAGAGTTCGTCCGGGGAAGTACTACCTACCACCATACTTATTTCTGCCGCAAAGCAGTACCTAGTGCTCCTAGTATTTAGCTTGAGGAGAGTGCAGTTATAATATGCGCAGCCTTTTAAATATTTAGGTACTTTGCATTTCATTTATTTCTTGCTATCATCAGTGATTTTTTTGTCACGATTTGCCGCCCCTTATATCTGGCCGCCCTAGGCCTGGGCCTACTGGGCCTTAGGGCAAATCCACCACTGCATTCAGTCTATTATAAAGATTTGACCAGCGAGTAAAGCGAGCCGCGTCATTTCACCATGTCAGTAGGCTATGTATAAAACTGTGGTGAAAAGCAAGGAAAGGTGTACCTACTAAGTGAGCAACTAACATTCAATGATCCTCATAAATGAAAAACCACACTAAGATTTAATTTAAATAGGACCACCTTCGAGAGCCTATCTAATAAAAAATAATCATAAAATCTGACTACTCTGTAAGGTTATGCATGCATACATAAAATAGGTGCGCTCCTTAGAGCGTTATAAATGCTCTAAGATCAGTTACAACGCGCGACTGGAGTTTACTCCAGTCCTGTTCAGTATAAGATCCTCGGCTACGGACTTTTTACTCCCCATCTATGAGCGTGTTGACTGGGGAACCTCCTCCTTGATTTCGTTGATAGAAAAAGACATTATCAAAACGTTCAGTGCCTAAAACTATAGTAAAGCGAGCTATGGATATAGCGAGGATTTTGTCCCAGATGCAGATTTCAGGGAGTGGGAACGAACCGTAATAATTTAGTGGTTGATAGGGACTCATAAAATTACTCGAAGAAGTGTTGGCAAACTTCCATTGTATGCGAAGTAGATGTAAAAATAACAGTGGGCATGCTTTTCAGTGTTTATGACGACACCAAATCTTAAAAGTTATTCCGCCCTCGGAACGAAAACAGGACCATTTTTTTAATCTGAGAAAAGGCGTACCTAATCTTTCCCAGATGTCAATCTCAACTACGTCCAGGAGTTTGTTGGAAGACTTCTTAAGAAACGCCAGTTTCTCTTTGATTTATTCTGGTCTTAGAGCATTGCAGGCCTCCGTACCGTCGATGATTCTGGTACCTAGGTACCTAAACAATGTTTATTAAGCCAGACGGTACCTACACATGTGTCAAATCGCATTGCAATAAGTACTACGCTGCCGCATGCCGCGCCGTGTAGCCAAATAAATGGGTGCCAATTTCAGTAAAACAGTAAACCGCACCGCAGCCAAGTGAAGTCACATGGCAACCCGCCAGCCGACTAAATGGGTAATCCCTGCAATCTGCCTTCGAGCCTGTGCTGCCATTTTAGCGCTTTCGGTGCTAGATCCAGCGCTTGACAAAAATTTTAGTGCCTAGCGGATAATTTAGCGCTCATTGATTTCTGAGGTGGCAACTCATATATTTAGTGTGTTTTACTCATGGTCTTAGTATAGTTTTACTGACATTATCTATTATCATTGTTGAGGGAATTCCCCATGACATAGGTATTCAAAAATATAAGAGTCTTTATTTTCTGACATGGCTACACAGCATAAGTGGCTTTTATTTATTGGCTGCACAGTAGGTATAATGCGTTTTACTTATGCAGCGGGAATTACCTTTAGTTCTCAGGTTTTTTTTCGAGTAGTTCCTTCTGTTCTGTTTCAGATTCTTTTTTTGACGATTTCCTAATATAATATCATGTGGATTATGACTAACCAATGAGCGCGAAATTTAGCGATTTTTTGATAAGCTGATTTTATAAAATCTATCGCGTTTTGAATCCCTGTTAGCGATGATTTAATCTGGCAGCATAGCTTCGTGCCCAGACACTGTAGATAGGTAGGTAGGTATATAAAGATATGGATGGGTTTAGGTACTTACTTCGCCGTAGTTACTTGGGGCAGGCCTCTTTCACTGCCCCAAGGCGGCGCGCGCGGTGTTTCCCGCGCGGCCCAGAGCAGGTATTTGTAAAGGTTAATCTTTACAACGAAAGAGAGGGGGTCCAGATAGACCAACGCTGCCGGGGTCGCGGAAGATTATTACTGTTCCCGTAACCCCAGCAAAAAGCGTGTGAGGAAACACCGGTGTGGTTTTTAGTTGGTTAATGTCCAACATATCCCCCACAAGCCCCCCCCGCTAGTGAGGGAATCCATGAGGATTTTCAAAACAAAAAAAAAGGCCTCTTTCAGTCCATGTACCTACTTGCGCGCGATAATTACCTACCGGGCGCCGGGCAGCTTGCTTCCCGTTTCTCAGTTGGTTGCCGACAGCCGCGTGGAGTGTCCGTTCGGTCGCGTTCGTCCATCACAGCTGTTTTTTTAATTTTATATTCAGGTAACTGTTTTTTTCTGTTAGTAGTTTTTTTTTTGTATTCTATTGAGTTGTTTCTGTTTGTCCCTTAACTATTTTCCATGCATTTTATATGCCAAATCGTTTTTTTTTTCAAAAGAAAAAAAAACTCCAAATAATCGTCAGATTATGGGTCAGTACGTCCAGGAGGCCAATTCTCGGATTGTAGAGATTATCTCTAAATTAGAGATAATGTCGAATCATGAATGTCTACAAAAAATGTCACGAAAATGTCACAATAACCATCAAATCGAATTCGATTTGAATGATTTTGGTCGACTTATGTCTTTTTGTGACATCACGAGAATAGCAAATTAAGATTTTATTCGACATTCGCCATCTTTTTTCGACATATGTCGATTTCGACTTAATCTCTAAAGCACGGGAATTGCCCTCCTGGAGATCAAGCTGAATCATCTGTATAATCATCTGACGCGCTCGAGTATTTCAAAATGGCGATTTCTTTTTTGCATTTCATGTTTCGATAGTTCGATAAAATTTGCTATACCTACATAAGTATAGCAAATTTTAACTGGTTCAAAGGTTAGCTGGTAGATAATGTTTCTTAGCATTAAGTTCGCCTATGTACCTACATTGTTTGTTTTGTGCAATAAATAGGTAATATCCTATTCTATTAGGTACCTACTTATATTCTATTATTTAAAGAATAGAATAGAATATTATTTATTGCACAAAACAAACAATGCACATAGGCGAACTTAATGCTAAGAAGCATTCTCTACCAGCTAACCTTTGTGTATTGTGGATACATTTAGTATGTGGGTTTTTGGGGGTGAAAAAACGAACTAGCTAGGTTTCATCTCTGGAAAACATTGTTTTCCGAGGAAAAGCGTTTTCCAAATTCTGTGAGGTCAGTTTTTGAATTTGACCACTTATTGTATGTAATTTTTTTATATCGATAAACCGAGCTAAGCTCGGTCCCTCCAGATTATTTAGGTATTATTTATCTAGATGGGTACACATTAGTAAATAGCTAATTGTGTTTGAACAAACCTGGGTCCTTTGTTAAGTAGGTGAACATGACCATTAGTTATATCTTGAACAAAATGTGCGTGCGTAGAGCATACATTGGATATTATCTTATCGAAGAAGCAATAATCGAGCCTGTCGGGGTCGAGACTCTGGGTACCTACGTGGGTACCGGGGCCCTCAGAATTATTTTCTCCTCGAAGCGACGGATGTCCCGAGAGCTGGCTCTTATCTGGCTCAACGCATTAGTATTGCCATTCAGCGTGGCAATGCAGCCAGCATCATAAGGACGCTTCCGTCTGGTAGTGATTTGGAGTCAGCTACCTTTAGATCATTGGCAACGGTCTTCAGATAGATCAACTGTTTCATTTGTATTTTTTTAAATTGTAAAGGTATGTACATACCTACTTGTATTAGTTGCATTATTCCTTCTGTAAATAAATGTATTATTTCCTAATCCCACTAAATATCAATATCAAAGTTACGATGTTTGGATACATAAATAAATAAATAATTCTGGAAAGTTCACACATCATTATCTAGTCCCAAGCTAAGCAGAGCTTGTGTTATGGGTACTAGATAACTGATATACTTAATACAATATTATACATAGATAGATATTTTTTATTATACATAGAAACTACCCAGAACAAATATCTGCGATCGCACAAATATTTTATCCGAGGCGGGAATCGAACCCGCAACCTCCTGCGTCGAAGGCCAAGCTTCGGCCGTCGCGCCACAGGGGTCGTCAAATACCTAATGTAGGGTACTCGTAATATCTCAGAGACATATAAATCGGACCTATTATAATACAAGTAATTAATAACAAAAAAAATTTAAAAAAACCTCAACGCTATGAAACAGCTGAACCGATTTTGATCAAACATAGCTAAGTGAAATCCCGACAAATTCAGCTTTCAAACAAAAAATAAATAAATCGGTTCATCCGTTCGGGAGCTACGATGCGACCATAGACACGTAGAATTTTCGCTACGCTTAGATCTATGGATGCGACAGACAGCCACACACACACAGACACGTCAAAATTATAACACCCCGTCGTTTTTGCGTGGTTAAAAAGACCACAACAACAATACCTATTCATTATTTCGTGAAGTCGACTATTGGATCATAATACTCCAACTCCGAGTGCTAATGTCGTATGGCATGTTGTCATTAAAGGGGCCAGTGGCAATCATGTCCTCGGTATTAGCGTTATAAATAAGGATGTTAGCGTTCTGTCCACTCAAATAACTATAAACCCCCTGTAGTGCCCATTCGCAACACTCGCGATGACCACTTCCAACTTATGCTCGCCTGGTGTGCACATTGTCTCCTTCATATCATCCTCAATGTGTTCTATGGGATTATGAAGAAAGGGATTGTGGAAGTAAATCGTATGAAAGTGTCTTTTTAGAGTTCCGTACCTACCTTAGCAGGTACCCATAGAACCATTCAAGGATCACATAATTTGTCTGTCTGTCTGTCTGTCTACCTGTCTATCTGCCTTTCTATATGTCTGCTTGCCTATCTGTATGTCTGCCTGTCTGTCTGTCTGCCTGTATATCTATCAAGAGCAAGACCCTTTTTCACGGAACGGCTGAATGTAGCGATTTTATGTATACCATAAAGGTTAGCTTAGATAATGCCTTAATAATATCAAGTTTCTAACTCAATGATTCAAAAAGATAATGGCCATAATTCTCGTCTCTACGAGGAAACTTTTTCATAGTTAGACTGAGAAGTGTCGATTCTCTTCAGCGTTTCCTAATTTTGCTAAAGCTATCCCGTGCTAAAATTTTCACTTTTATTTAGTTTATAAACGCAAAATATTTTGTGCTCATAAAAAGGGCTCGCGATAACTTAAGGCGTCGATTGACGTCAAATTCCGTCACTATATAACTCATTAAAGTTCAGGTACGAGTAAAAGTGACAGAATAGCACTAGCGAAACGAAAAGTAAGCGAAAATCAGGTTTTTTTATATATAAAAATCATTTGGAAAATAATTTTCAAAAATAAAAAAAAGGTTCTCTCGACATTGTGTTATTTAATACTAGCAGCGCCTTCGGTTTCGCCCGCGTAAGTGAAACCGACCCATGGGAATATCGGCCTATGTGTTATTCCGGGAGTCCAGTTATCTCCATTCCAAATTTCATGCAAATCCGTCCAGCCGTTTCAGCGTGAAGAAGTAACAAACACACACATAAACTTTCGAATTTATAATATTAGTGTGATACAATAAATAAAATAAAAACATTATAGGATTGATAGTTTAGGAGAAAAATGGTTGTAACTACGAAAACAGACGCTACTTTGCAAAATTTATTTCTTACATTTTCAATTACTTTTTCATATTTCTTAAAACAAGAGGACATGCGTTTTATCGTGTTGATTAACATAGTATATAATTTTTCTAGATTTTGCGAATCGCAAATTGCGATGGAGATCATAAAGAAAAAAGGTTTGAATGCACCACATTTCACGAATATCCACGAGTAGGGGCAGGAATTCGTGGCCAGGGGGCAGGGTGTCAACATCTTTTTAGAACTTTCGGTTTAGGCTTATGGTACATATTCAGTCAGTCACTGAGCCATGCAACGATTCAATAAATATATTGTAGTAATTGAAGTTAAATAAAAATAAGCTCCTTGATGATTAGGTAGATAAACACTCCCCAAAATACCCAGGAATGTCTTGCCAGGGGGTAAATAAAGGCATTACATTAAACACTCAAAGAAAGTATCACAGCGTCACCCAATTAATTAGTCCTGCAATTGACAAGCTTCTCAAACAGCGTTAATTCATAATAAGGCAAAATTTCCAAAGCACACTAAAGGGATTGCTTCTAATTTAAAGCGAGAAACGAAAGAAAATTCACTGTGTAAATATTTATTTCAATTAAAGATTCCCCTTTCGTGAGAGTCGTAATAACAAGCTGTAGTACGCGACGATGAAGGTACGAACCGTAAGCACGGTTATGAACACCCGACGGAAATCACATTTGCGTCTCTAGCAAGGTAACAGACACTGTAGGTATTGGGTACACAAAATCTTGTAGGTATTGGGGATAAATTTCTAGCATTGAAGTCGGATTTTTTTCTAAAGATTTATCTTCGGTATTTTTCATTACCTACCTATAAACTACACTACACTATTTACAATATAACACCTACCTCAAATTTAAGCTCAAATTTGAACTTGCTAATTGTATTCGTGTTACCAACATACCTGTAAAATTTCATCGCAAATGTATTAACCGGTTCATAGCATAACATAACACCCAACAGTCACATACATAGTCATGATCCCACACTAGGATTCCCAGTGTCGTGGGTACTAACAACTAAGAGACCATGGTACCACAACACCCCGACCCGGATCAATTTTTTGTAGACCATACAAACATTTGTCATGCAGCAGGAATCGAACCCGCAACCTCTCGCATCTTAGGCGGCTACCTGCCCGCCGTGCCACGCAGGTCGTCTAAGGTTTGAAAGTTATTGTCGTACATACTAGCATCAAACGTAATATCCACCACTCTCCTAAACATACGAAAGCCAAACTTGCTTTGCTCGATCAATTATGTAGCTAGAGACATAAACAGTACTGTAAACATTGCGCTAGACATTATGGCTGAGATTAATAGACGTAACTTAGCACTAACTAACGCTTAGCATTGTCTCTCTCCCTCTCTAGCTCGCGTGATTTGACATGTGTGTAAAAGTGACAGGGATAATGCTAAGCGTTAGTACGTGCTAAGTAAGATCCTTGCTCTGAGTCTCCCGTTAGCCGTCCATAGCCTGCTCGTTACGTCTCAGAACCCCCTTCAGTGTGGAAATGACACGAAAGAAACTTGACATCGGAGACGAAAAAGGGTTCGTTCTTCACAGGAAACGGAATTTGATTGAGAGGATACTTAGAGCCCTGTTTAGCCTTTTAAAGCCGCTTATTAACACGAAACGATGCTAATTGAGTGTTTAATTGAAGAGTTTTGAAAGATGAAGCCAAAAATATTAGAGATTGATCTCAGAAAACGACATGAATTGCAGAATAATTCTACTTCAGAAACATACTTTTTTTTTATACAACTTGGTATGACGGATCCAGCTGTTGCCCCACCTGATGTTAAGCGGTACCCTCTGCCTATGAACAGTGCATTACCTCATAGGTCACGTCCACCTAGGACACATCCTATGTGGCATTGCACTGCGCACACACAATGCGAGCACTAACTGCTTTGCGGCAGAAATAGGTATGTTGGTAGTACTTCCCCAGACGAACTCTTTCACAAAAAAGCTCTACTACTAACAAAATGACAATAAATAATAATGTACCTAGGTACATTATGCGTTGTTCTACAGGAGTCCCATGTTTGGTTCATTTCACTTATAGGTCTGAATTAAATATTTAAACCAATCTAAACATGGTTTATAGGTATCTAAAGTCATTGATGGAAAAATATGTCGTAAAATTGTGTTATCGAATGAAAAATAGGGAGAAAACGCAATAAAAGATATCCCTAATACGTTTTCTTTGTAAATTTTACGACTGACCGCACATGGAATATTTAGAAGGCTTCGAAACGGTGGAATTGAAAAGTCATCCATGTGTATACGCGTTTGTATTTGCATATTTAGATAGGTAAGGTATAGGTATCTAAGCGGCCAATACACAAGAGTAGGTACTTGGGCACTTAGTTGGGCGGTGAACCGTGGAAATAAAACTGCTTGGTGAAAAGTCAAAATCTTGAAACCCTTTATAACGTGAGACAGGTTTTGGAGTTTTTTTTACTGCGTGAATGTCGAGACAAGCAGATGGCCCATGAAATTACAGGCACATAGTTTTTTCATCTCTAAGTCTCAAGGTGGTCGGCGCAGTGCAATGCCACATAGGACCCGTCAGGTGGACGTGACCTATGTGGTAAAGCATTTTTAAAGGCAGAGTTTACAGCTTAGCATCAGGTGAGATCGTGGTCAATCAAAGGACTAAAAAAGGTCATTGTTAAAAAAAAAGCGGCCAAGTGCGAGTCGGACTCGCCCATGAAGGGTTCCGTAGCAGCAAGTAACATTATATAAAAGTTCTTGGATGGTTTACGATTTATGACGTATTAAAAAAAAACAACGCAAGGGAGCTAGCTCATCCACACATCATCAACACGTGGGTATCTCGTACAGCTCGCTTTACGAGATCTTTTCTCTCCCATACGTGCAAATTGTGGAATGGGCTCCCTCCTGAGGTGATTCCGCTAAACTACAACATGAGCCGCTTCAAAAAAAATGAAAAAAGAGTCCTTCAGGGCAGGGAACGCATTGGCAATTCCTCTGGTGTTGCAGATGTCAATTGGCGACGGTAACCGCTTACCATCAGGCGGGCCGTAAGCAAGTTAACTTACTGGATTTCGTTCAAACCAATTTTCGGTGGAAGTTTACATGGAAGTAAAACATATTGAAGTGATGAAAAGAAGTGTACATCATATATTTTTTTGTTTTATCATTCTCTCATTTTATAAGTTACAGGGGGGGGAGGTACACACACACACACATTTTACCAATTTGGAAGTGCCTCTCGCGGAAACTATTAAGTTTTAAAAAAAAAAATTAGAATCCTCAATATAATTTTTGAATTCCTATCCATAGACATCCAACAAGTAAGGGATTGATGAAAAAAAAAATGAGTTTCAGTTCTAAGTGTGGGGAACCCCAAAAATGTATTTGTTTTTTTCTATTTTTGTGTGAAAATCTTAATGCGGTTCACAGAATACATCTACTTACCAGGTATAGTTTCGGAAAAAAATGGCTGTGACATACGGACGGACAGACATACAGCCATGACGAATCCATAAGGGTTCTGTTTTTTGCCATTTGGCTACGGAACCCTAAAAACGCAGATTTTTAGTATTTTTACATTTTATTTATTGTAATTTGTAACGCCTGAATGTTCAAGACTCTATTTGCCAATTTTCATATACTTAAAACCTCCTTCATTTATCTTTTACCATCGAGCAGGAGGCCATAATTCTGTCTTAGTAACTACCAAAATGTTTTATAAAATGAGAATAAAATGATGTAGACT
Organism: Operophtera brumata; assembly: GCA_932527175.1. Classification (NCBI taxonomy): domain Eukaryota; kingdom Metazoa; phylum Arthropoda; class Insecta; order Lepidoptera; family Geometridae; genus Operophtera; species Operophtera brumata. Next base: position 14,938,830 of record OW052239.1, on the reverse strand, counting down.
TCATTTGAAGAAAAATTCACCTCGAGATAAATGTATTTGGCGGGATATTATTTACCTCTTTCCTCGCAGTGTGTTGAAAAACGTATAAAACGTGTGAGCGGTGTGATTACAGCTCTCGGCTCCATTGCGTCCTGGCCTACCAGTTCGGGCTGCAACCCCCCTCGACTGTTATGACCAACTTAGCTCACTAGTATCATAATGTACCCACTATTATGTTAGCTTTATGAAGGTTTTTTTCAAAGGACCTCTAACTGGTCAACCAAACGTCAGCAGAAAAATAAATAATAAATAAATAAAATAATGCTGGACATTCCACACAACATTATCTAGCCCCAAGCTAAGCAGAGCTTGTGTTATGGGTACTAGATAACTGATATACTTAATATAATACATTTAAATAGATAGATATTTTTTATTATTATATAGAAAATACCCAGAACACCCGGAACAAATATCTGCAGATCGCACAAATATTTGTTCCGAGGCGGGAATAGTACCCGCAACCTCCTGCGTCGCAGGTAGGGATTGCAATCAAGTATTCGAATTATTCGAATATCAGTTTGAAATTAATATTAGAATAGTAAATTTTAAATATTCGAATATTAGCATAACTATTAATAAATATTAAATAAACCAATCAACAGCCTACATTCCTATGCTGACTGCCACTCGAAGGTGCTTGCCGCCATTTTGAGTATATTTCACTCACAAGCACAACACAAGACCCAATTTCTTACAACAGAGCGGTGCATTTTATAAATTTGTGAAGAGATTTTGGGCTGGTGGTTATACGAACATAAAACGTTTAATTTGGTTGTCAATTTGATAGTTTTTAAAAATATGTTTTTTTTTTTACATTTGAATTTTATGGTTATTTTCGAAGTTCATATTACTTCCAATTTTATTACGAATTCGTGACGGAGCGAGTGAAGCGTCTCTGCTTTAAGTTCAATTTTGCTTTCCTCTGTAAGTTTCAGTTTGTTTATACTCCTCTAGTCGTATTTTGCAAACGTTCAAGATATAACTTGGTATAAGGGATCTTACATTTTATAGTGTTTTTTACTAGCGGGGATTTTTGATTGGAGGGGTATTTCCCCCAAAAAGGGGGCAGTTTGCTGCGGTGCCATTTACTGGCCGATTTTGGATAATATTTGTCAGAAAAATGGAATGAAAAAATGAAATGTTTTCTTGAAAAAGTTTCTGATGTCTATAGTTTAAGTGACATCATGTTGGAACTACTTATTTATTATTAATATAATTTTTTTTTTCGAAATTATTAAGTAAATATTATTAATTCAATGACATTTAATTTTGTGTCATGTTATGTTGTTTTTTTTGTGTTCATTCGTTGGTATTTGCAGTAAATTGTGCTTGTTGTGTTTTCTAAAGAGATAAGTAGGTACATAAAATTGTTATTTGGTGTAATTTAGTACTAAGTTATATTGCACATAGGGCGCGTCCTAGGTGTACGTGACCTATGAGGTAATGCACTGTTCATAGGTAGAGGTTACCGCTAAACATCAGTTGGGCCATCTGCTAATTCCGTCATTCAAGTAGTATAAAAAAAATATTGCATGCTGTGAAGCGGATTATGGTGGATCTTTATTTTAATTTGACAGCTACCCTTGTACCCATTTTTGCAATAAATAAATGAAATGAACAAAGTCGGTCAAGATCAAGAGGTTGTCTAGATATGCAGGATGAGCCACTCAGGCGAAGTCTGAAACCGTGAGTGAGACAGTGAGAGTTACTGAAAAGTGATATTAGGAGTTACAGGATAGGTTTTTAAAACAATAAGTTCTGCATTCAAAAAAGTGGAAATTCGTTTTTAGTTTATCTGAAAAAGAAAATTTTTATAAAAAAAATGCCTTTTTGGGATCTTTGTTTGATTATTATCGATTGGCATAATGCATAGTTTCATACAAGTTTGTCTTCACGTGGTGTACTGTTCGCAGAATTTCTATTAATTTTATTAGATTAAGAGTTTAAAGTTAACATATTGGTTGTGATTGGGATGTTTAGGCCTCTACTTACATCAAAATATGTTACTATTTTATAATGCAGTAAAAATGTGTCAAATTAGGTACATATTTGATTTTTCTGAAATAATCGAATATTATTCGAATAATCGTATAGGGTTGCAAAAATATTCGAATATTCGAATACCAAAAATTATCAAATATTTGCAATCCCTAGTCGCAGGCGAACCTTCGCCCGACGCACCAAGGCATAAGGTCGTCTATAAAGAAATAAAATAGAAAGTATGTGGTATTTTGTCGTAATTTTTCTAAAATGGTACCAACTAAGCCATGGTAATTTCAAATAAATTCAATTCTGATATTCATAGAAGGTACCTACTTACTTTATTAAATAACTCACATAATGTATGTATGACACACGCGTCTTTCCCCGAAGGGGTAGGCAGAGCCAATGGCGGCGATGAGCTCACAACTTGTCATGTATATATTCCACGATGGTGCAACCCACTGTGAAAAGAGGCCCATTTTATAACTTTAACGATAGATGTATTTAACTACATATTTAGATTTATCTTATGTAATGTTACATTATATTTTCTAATAATTCATAAATAATTAAATAACCACGCATTAGTTCTTAGACAATATCGCAAAACATACATACCTATACCTACTTAGTCAAGATTTTTACAGTATCTCGGGTTCTATTCCAATCCGATTTGTTTGATCTGCAATATTTTTATATATATATTTTTTTAAACTTCGTGAATGACGGAACCTACAGATAGATAGCCCCTCTGCCTTTATCAGTACATTACCTACCTCATAGGCCACGTCCACCTAGGACGCACCCTATGTGGCATTGCACTGCGCCCGCCACCCTGAGATATAAAGATGAAGAGTCTCGTGTGCCTGTAATTTCACTGGCACCCATACTCTACCGGATCACAGCAATGCGAGCACTACTGCTTTGCGGCAGAAATAGGTATGTATAATACCTAGGTATTTGTTCCCTTTGTTGTTAGGTGTGTTGATGTAGGTATTTGGTGGTTTGTTTGGTATTTGGGTAAATAGGTATTAGGTATTATTTCCGGGTCTGGGTGTTGTGGTTGTAATAATATTTATTTTGTGGTTGTGGTAGCATGGTGCTCGTAGTTCCTGATATCCACGATACAGAGATCGTAATGTGGGATCAGAGACGAAGTAACTATTAAGTAATCTGTGATCAGGGCTACGTATGTGACTGTAAGGTGGTTTTTTTTGTTTTTTTTTTCATTTTGATTGAGATCGTTGTTACACAATCGTATTAGAAACAAAAGAAAACATTATATTTGGTTTTAATCTAACATTTGTATTGTACAGTCAATTATCCTCAGAAATTCAATTACAATATTGACAATCTATATTTAGAACAAAGAAACCATTAGAGAGATAACTGATTGTGTGTGGCTAATGAGTTATCAAACACAAATTCTTTTATCGGAAGGAGACGCTTTTGTCCTCATAGATAAAATTTGATGAAGAGAAAAAATCTTCGTTCGAATCTTGCTTAATTTATTAGGACCTAGACTCCGTCCGCGGCTTCGCAATTTGCCGGGATAAAAAGTAGCGCATATATAGCTCAATCCAGGGCATAAATTCATAAACTATCTGTGTACCAAATTTCATCGAAATCGATTCAGCTATTTCGGCGTGATTCAGTACCTTACAAACATACAAACATCCAAACATCGTAACTTTGACATATAACTATGATTTATGGGATGAATGTTGAACAAATGCTGCATTATCACATTATTAGTCATGAATTTTAGTTGTAAACACGAAAGAGTAATAAAAGTAAATAGGCAATTTGTTCAATTATAAGTGGGGGAAGGGGGTGGGGGTGCGAGGGGATCGATCTACGACTATCTTAATCAAGGACTTCTAGGGTTTAGGTACTTTATTGTTGTATTCTGAAGCTGAATTCGGGAAATTCCCGTATTGTGTGCGAGGCTGCAGTTTTTTGGTGGTGCTATAAATACGAGTGGTTCTATTTAGTCAGTGTCAGTCGTTCAATCAAAACCGATCGAGCCAGAAGCCAGACTAACTTCATTAGTAAACTGTACTAGTTTAGTCATCTCTTATCTCTATTTTTGCGGTTATTAACCCTTGAAGTACCTATTTTATTGTGGTCTTGTGGTCAGCGGCGATAACTGTAAGGATGTGGAAAGTGAGTAATAAACATTATCTTCATAATGAACAACAGCAATGGTTTGTGGATCCACCAAACTATCGCGCAGCCGTTGTTTTGTCTTACTTGAATGACGGAACAAGCAGATGGCCCACCTGATGTTAAGCGGTAACCTCTGCCTATGAACAGTGCATTACCTCATAGGTCACGTCCACCTAGGACGCGCCCTGTGTGGCATTGCACTGCGCCCGCCACCCTGAGACATAAAGATGAAAAGTCTCTTGTGCCTGTCATTTCACCGGCACCCTTACCCTTCAAACCGGAACACAGCAATGCGAGCACTACTGCTTTGCGGCAGAAATAGGTATGGTGGTAATACATCCCCGGACGAACTCTTTCACAAAAAAGCTCTACTACTACTTGTTATGTACCTTACTTACTTCTTGTCTGTTTTACCATAGACTTAGGATTTTTGTTACGCTGAAATTTTTACACAACTGTGGTCCGCAGTGTGTTTTGTCCATCGAATTTTCAAACTAATGACTTTCTTTAACCCCCGACGCAACAAGAGGGGTGTTATAAGTTTGAACGCTATGTGTGTGTGTCTTCTTATCTGTCTGTGGCACCGTAGCCCTTAAACGGGTAAACCGATTTGATTACGGTTTGTCGGGGTGGAATCCGGGTGGAATCTTGCTACTGAACTGATTGAGCTGACATTTGGCATACTTGTCAAGTTCCAATGACAATACAATATGATGGTGACAGCGACCTGAACTGATGATGGAGACGGAAGGTGGACAACGGAACTCCTCGATGGATAAAAGTAGACTGGCCGTGTTTAGGCTCATTTTGATCAGCACAGTGTTACGATCACTAATTTTATAAAAGCTTGTATTTAAAAATATATTTTTCTTTGAAAGCAGGTTTTCTAGCGCGTACACCTACTTAGACATGTTTTATTCAAATCGGTTCAGCCGTTTCATTGCATTGGGGTTTTGGTCAGAGTGGACATAAGGGGGCGCTGTTTTTCTAAGTCTTTTTTCCTCAGCGCCCCCTTATGTACACTCCAACCGGGGTTTTTTCAAATATTTAAATTTCTTCTGGTTATATTAAATAAAATAAATAAATAAATAATGCTGTACAGTCCACACAACATTTTTTTTTTTTATACTATACTGGAATGACGGAACAAGCAGATGGCCCACAAGCGGTAACCTCTGCCTATGAACAGTGCATTACCTCATAGGTCACGTCCACCTAGGACGCGCCCTATGTGGCATTGCACTGCGCCCGCCACCCTGAGACATAAAGATGAAAAGTCTCATTATCAAGCACCAAGCTAAACAGAGCTTGTGTTATGGGTACTAGATAACTGATATACTTAATACAATACATTACATACATCGATATTTTTTATTATACATAGAAGATACCCAGAACACCCTGAACAAATATCTGCAGATCGCATAAATATTTGTTCCGAGACGGGAATCGAACTCACGACCTCCTGCGTCGCAGGCGACCCTTCGCCCAACGCAACACAGAGGTCATCAAATTGAAATAACGTCGTTAACTTTAATAGTACCTACGTTATGTTACAAATGTGTAATGTTGGTGATTACCGCTGAGGCGCCATTGAGACCCTAGCCGATAGGTGATGGTCTTAAGAGAGCCGAGGACGGTAATCATCAATACACACGTGTACCTATCATACGACGTTTTTCAACACACTTGTGAAGAAAATAATAATAAAAGAGAAATAGGTACACACTCTGTGTAAATGTTCAACTGTCTCTTGTGAATAATAGCAATGAAAAATTAAGTTTGATTACAGGTGTCATTATGTGCCTAAAAGCGGTGAAATTAGAGCCACTTTATGAGCAAGTGTTTTGAAAAGATATTTATTTTGTCCTAACAGCTCGACAAAAACGAATGTTGTTTCGGCGAGTACAAATGCCCTAAATGCAGCCGCATATGGATGAGCTGCAACTCCTGGGTAGGCTTCGGGCAGCAGTGTACTTCGTGCAAAATCGACGTGCTCCCTTACAAACAGGTAGGTACTTACCTACTTCGACCAAAGCTTACCTAAACTAACCTACCTGTGTAGAATTGTAGAGTCTACTTTTTTATACATTTTTCCAAAGCAATTTGGTTGTTTTTACAGCAATGCGAGCACTACTGCTTGGTAGTAGAAATATGTATGGTGGTAATACTTCCCCGGATGAACTATTTCACAAAAAAAGCTCTACTACTACTTTTGCTCTTCTGATAAGATCTACCATCATACCTATATTCTGCCGCCAAGCAGTGATGTGACGTCACTCACCTCAAAGTAACTATTAGAAAGTCTGTGTAACTCAAACTAAAAAATATTCATAATATCATAGACATAACGTTTAAAGTTTTACAGTTTTTTTTTAAATGTAACACGTGGGTATTTAATGTACGTAGTTCTCAAGAAAAAAACTTCGAAATAACTAGTGGTCTTGTTTTTTTTTAAATATTTTTAATGAATTCGCTTCTTCCTTTATTTGTTTTTTATTTGTTGCTCATTTGTTTTGTTTGTTTCACAAAGTCTCCTATAGCATAAAAAGTTTCAGAAATGTGAGTCTATTTTTAAATTTTTGCGTGTTCCGTAAAACAAATTGCCATTATTAGTTTTTGCTAGAAGCTTGATTTTTGTACTGCACATTTGGTATAAATTTCAAGTTGATACCCTTAGCCGTTTCTGTGTTTTTTCTTTCATATTGGTCCTATAAGATAGGCGGACCACGAGCACTCTAACGTGATCTGGCCACTTAGTCCCCTTAGTTCACTTAGTCATCGGTCGGACGACGAAAGGGTCTTGACAGACATACAGATAAAGTGATCCTAGTGGTAGTAGTAGTAGAAAAGTGGTCCTTTTTTTTCCTTTTGAGGTGCGAAACCCTAAAAAGCAACGTTGAATTCGCTCAAGACAAGCCGCCGAAAACTGAACGCACTTTCACATCACTATTTATTGAATAATCTTATTTTGTATCCAGGTACCATTGGATAAAGCTGGTCGCAGGAACAAGGTTGACACCACTAAAGACCACCGACAGGATCTGTGTCAGAAGTGCAAGGCTTTGGGTCGCTCCTGCGAGAAAAATTAACGGTTAAGGATTATTACCATTAGAGTGTAAGTCGAAATAGAAAACACAGTACCTAACTTCCAAAATCGAATTTCTAGAAAACACGGTAAAAGATGCCTGCCTTATTTGTTTGCCTTATTAGTTATTTAGAGACTTGCCTTATTAGTTACATAGATAGAGCAGTCTTCAATTAAGTTTAGTAATAAAAGTTAATTATTCCATGATAAAGGTATAAGTTTAGTTCACATAGAAATGTACCTACTCGTTTTAATACAGTTTGTCAAAATTATGTAGCGACCAACGATTTATTGTGTCTCTGGCTCTGGCGCTAACTACCTCTTTATTTCTTACGTAACATAGCTTTATTAAATAAGTTTTCGTTTAGTAGAAATAAGTGCTTACATTAAGTTAATCCAAAGAATGTAATAAGTAAGTGTTGTATGTAAGTGTTTTTTTAAGAAGCATAAGAATAATTTCATATAAAAAATAGGTGGCCGAAAGACCGCTAGGTGTAGGTTCAACGAAATTTGTTGTATGTGCACTATTATTTATTCTGTGGTATGAGTCGAAGATGGTGAGTACAAGATCTGATAACGTGTTTTTGTATTTAAAAAATTGTTTAAAAATGCCCTTTAAAGTTTTGTTAATGAGTAACAGAATGTTTCAATAATCAAAACGTAAAAGTAAAGTAGAACTAAGTCTAAAATTAGATTTCAATTATAAAGAAGTAGTTTTTTTATAATTTAAACAGCGTATTGAATTTAAGATTTCACTAGATAAAAATCTTAAGAATACTTTATATTTTTTCATCTTGGTATCAATAAGAACTTTTCAAAAACTTCAAAATTCTAGGTCTCTTTATACACATTTCGAGAACCTATTTAGAGCACTCGGGGTCCAAGAAGGTATCTTGATCGCGGCTTGAGATGAGGGTGTTTCATTATATTTGTGAAATCGGTCTATTTACCTACTAATTGTTATAGATATATTATTTGGAGAGGTAGGATAGTACTTACTTTGTTTTGGATTAAAAGAAATAAAACTTATTGATATTTCATTTACTTTTGTGTTTTATTTTTATTTAGAATAGTCTACTACAGTTTACTAAAATAAACGAGTATTACCTACTTGTAATGTCTATGAAAAAGTATCTGCCAAACAGAATTGGTTAGGCTAAACAACCCTTAACCACCTTAGATGTTGGTGAAATTTGGTCAGCCCTTGGTTATTAAAAAACGAGACGAATTAGCCATAAGCAAATGTGTAGAAATGGCGGCCTTTGGCGAAACTTGTTTGTCAATATCAATTTCCATCTATAACTATCTAAAAGCGCTCTTGTGTAGCTTTTCTAATTGAATTAGAGAAGAGAGTCGGTAGGTAAACTGGCAAATTCCCTGGCATTATGCTTTTTCTAAATTCGTCAGTTGCCAATGATTTTGTTCGTAGTAGAGCTTTGTGAAAGAGTTCGTCCGGGGAAGAATAAATAAATAAATAAATAAATAAATAATACTGGACAATTCACACAACATTATCTAGCCCCAAGCTAAGCAGAGCTTGTGTTATGGGTACTAGATAACTGATATACTTAATACAATATATTACATAGATAGATATTTTTTATTATACATAGAAAATACCCAGAACACCCTGAACAAATATCTGCGATCGCACAAATATTTGTTCCGAGGCGGGAATCGAACCCGCAACCTCCTGCGTCGCAGGCCAAGCTTCGCCCGCCGCGCCACAGAGGTCGTCAAAAGTACCACCATAACTATTTCTGCCGCAAAGCATTAGTGCTCGCATTACTGTTTTCCGGTTTGAAGGGCATGGGTGCCGGTGAAATTACAGGCACATGAGACTTTCCATCTTTATGTCTCAGGATGACGGGCGCAGTGCAGTGCCACATAGAGCGCGTCCTAGGTGGACGTGACCTATGAGATAATGCTCTGTTCATAGGCCTCTGCCTAGCAGATGGCCCATCTGCTTGAATCATCTTCTAAAGTAGGTACCTAGAATAAAAAAAACAAAAAAACTTGATATCTAATTAAATTAGACTCAACATCTGTACTACTATGTAATGTGACATATTAATATTATTGTATTTACATGCGTGCAACAGGATATCGCTGCTATCGCTCTATAAGGCGCTGTCTCCACGAGCGAGAGAATCGCGACTAGTCCGCGCTCGCCCATACAAATTATCGCCGCGATAACATCGCCGTGTGGAGACCCGTTCATAGAAATACATGGCGATTCTCTCGCTCGTGGAGACAGCGCCTAAAAGTGACATTAAAAAACAACCAGAAACATACATACAAACTTACATAAACACGTCTTTTAGAAAGTTTAGGCAGAGCCTCTTCAGAAAATACGCCTGTTTTTTTTTCTGTGGTAGGCAAGTAGATACCTTCTAGTTTATATGGAGGCGTGCATATCAAACATGCGACAACACGTCAGACAACGCAAGCCTCTCGAGATTTGCTCTTGAGTAAAAATTCTCACCAACTCCTGGATTTTATGGATAGGCAATCAATATACACACATTATAATGTACGACGCTAGGTCAACCCTCATCTAACTAGTACCTACTTCAAGCTGGTCATAGTCATATTAATAGTCATAGTAATTTACGGTATCAAGTCAAAAAACATACATAAATCCATAAGTACATTACAAAATGTACATCACAATACGTCATACGGTTTCTGACCTAACCGCAGAGTGTCCAAGAAAGAACCGGTGACAGGAACAATTAGGTACCTAGATCAATTTGCGACGCGGTGTTCTACGCCAAGGGAACCAATCGTAGGAACGTACTATGTGCTTGATGTAAAATTCGTTTTTTTGTACAGAGAATTCATCCATTTTGTTTTGTGTTGAAACTATAGACCACAGCTTGTTTCTTTTTTTATTGTCATGTATTTTCTTTGAACAAAATGCAGACAATCTCTTACCTAACGTCTTCAAAGAGCGTATTTTCACAAACACTGGTCGAGGGAAGGAAATCTATTGGGATTTAGAATGTAGGTAGGTACAGTTGTAAAGAGCTGAAGCTGTTTCTGATGTTTTATATGTACATTATTTAATACGTTTAAGAGGATTGTAACGCGTAGGGTGCTTATGCCCTTATACAAACGAGTTTTGCTGCTATTTCGGATATGATTGATCAATGTACAACATTTGAGAGATTCAGACTCGCGCAAAGGGCGATGGAGAGAGCTATGCTCGGAGTAACTTTTCGGAACCGCATACGGAATTAATGGATATGGCGAACAACTAAGGTGACAGACGTGGTTACCGTTATTGCTGAGCGAAAGTGGAGTTGGTTGGGTCAAATCGCTATTAGGCTTGCCAGAAGTCGCTGGACGAGACGGATCCTTGAATGACCGCCGGTAAACAGGAGACCCAGAGGTCATCCACTGAAACGATGGGTGGACGATATAAAAGGATACGCAGCCTACGCAGCCGACTGGATGGCGAAGACAACTGATCGAGCGTGGAAGGAAATAGGAGAGTAAGAGACTACGTCCAAAAATGGCTCATGATGATGATGATGGTTAGGATATAAGATTTGATATGTACCAAAAAGTAAGTACCTTTAGAGAAAACAAAACGGTTAGGCACCATTCTAAATATATCCTAAAATGTATTACTTACCTAATGTTCGATATATATTACAAGATACAAAAGAAAATTACACATACATACAAATATACATAGATACACGCCTTTTTCCCCGAAGGGGTAGGCAGAGCCACAAGGGGCCTCTTTTCACAATGGGTTGCACCATCGTGAAATATAGATGTGATAAGTGGTGAGCTCATCGCCGCTATTGCTTCCCACGACTGACTCGGCTAACGCTTTCTTCCAAACACATTCCATAATAAGCTAGCATTCAGGACAAATATTATACCAACGAATCTTATCAACAAGTCCGGGTAATCCCTTAGTTGGCTTTTACGATATCCACGAGAGAAAGCGGAGGAGTCTATTCTTAGGCCGGACACTCTTTAGTCTCATTATTGTAGGTAATTATCATCATCATCAGCCTACAGAAGCCCACTGCTGAACATAGGCCTCCGAAGAATGCCACGACGAACTGTCTTGAGCCACCTCCATCCACTGCCTTCCTGTGACAAAGGGGGCATTCCTCGTTTGCGTCGTTGGTTTGTGTTAGAAGGTACCTATTGTTATGAACTGAAAAAGTTCTCGAAGGTCTTTCAAAGATTTCAAGTAGGTATTTGTACTAAGGACTTGCAATGTAACAAACAGCATGAGATTGCTCCTCGTGTCGTATTTTCTAAGAAACCTTTTTAAAGCATGTTTATGTATTTCAACGAAGTTCTTTGTTAACATGAAAATATTTACATTGACTTCTGTTTGTAGCAACTGAGCAAAATATTCTATTAACTGTAACAGAGAAAAGGAAATACCTACGTGTGGACTTTTATCATGTAGACTGCAACACTGTATTCTAAACGGTTTTGGACCATCCACCTTTATAGATGGAATATACCCACAATGGTCTACGAATACAAACTTTTTTTTAATTATAATCAGCAACGTTTTGCCTGAGGTGCGAAATTCAAATTTTATTGTGTTTATTTGTGGTTTTTTTGTGGTTTTTTGCTCATCACAGCTCATAAACACAACTTTAGATAGCGAAACCTAATTTTGCGGAATTTAAGAGAACTAACACACATGTTTTGATTGATAGTGTCTCATAAATATGTGTAGCAAGCAGCGCCCCGCGGTTTCACCCGCGTAAGTCGCGATCCCGTGGGAATATCGGGATAAAAATGTGCCTATGTGTTATTCCGGGAGTCCAGTTATCTCCATTCCAAATTTCATCCAAATCCATTAAGTAGTTTTTACGTGAAAGAGTAACAAAGATACATCCATCCATACAAACTTTCGCGTTTATAATATTAGTAGGATAAGTTGAGCTACGAATGTCATTCAATGATTTTTACAGTGATTTTTTTGTTCATTCATATTCTTAGCTAAAATGATATTCATGAGACACTTTCAATCAAAACATGCGTCTTACGCCTCATAGTTTCCGCAAAATCAGGTTTCGTTATCTCAAGATGTGTTTATGAGCTGTGATTAGCAAAAAAAACAATAAAATTTGAATTTCGCGCCACAAGCGAAACGTTTACTTAATTCACACTAAGCGTTTCGGTTTTACCTTTGTAATGCGAACAGCTAAGACATGGAAAAAGTTGCCGTCGTCTGTCTTTCCTGAAAACTATAATATGGGTCTCTTATTCCTATTCACCTGCTGACGTATCTAAAATGATACCTACCAAGCCATGGTAATTTCAATTCTACTTAGATATATCGTACCTACATGTTGCAGAATTTTACATGTTTTGTAAAATTCTGCTTTTATTTTCTGATAATTATCGTGCTCCATTTACATACTTAATTCAAGTTATGGTTTCGTGACCACCGAATGCAACTAATTTTTAAGTGCATAAAATATTTCATTCGAACGTTAGCCATAATTTGTACGTCCAGACTTTCTCAGAATCATGTATTTTTCAGGCTAACATTCAAAATAAGACGGAATGGTCGAGTAGACTTTAATCGGTGTTCATTTGAAAGTTTAAGGCATACGACTTTTAATATTTTACAGTTTTGTGGAGATATAAATCAAATTAATGTTTTTTCAAAGAGTTTTTCGTATATATTTTTTACCTTCTGCTCCGAATCAAAGCTATTACCTACCTATATAGCTAACTAGTAAACATATTTTCCTAACAAGCGAAGGTAATATAAAAAATGCCATAAAACACTATTTTTGAGTTCCTAATCAGGATTTTAGGATATAATGACCAATAGAAAGAAATCCTATAAAATAAAATTAAAATAAAAACAACCATCTTTAGAGGTACTTAAACATTATTTAAGTTTTTTTATTTTTTAACTCAGGGGCCACCATTTTATATTACCGTATAAAATTTCAACCTACGTCTAAAAGACAGACAGATGTACAGACATACAGACAGACAGACGGACATGGCTAAGCTATAAAAGTTCCTTGACGGACTTTGAAACTCTAAAAATGCCTATTTCACACTTCCCTTCACCAAACCAGCGGATACTTCTTTCCAGCCTTTTTTTCAACCATATTTTTAAGATGTTAAGCTTTAATAGAGGTTATTACCGCTGATGTTTCACGAAATTATGCGCCGGCTTGATGAAGAGCCCTCAGACGGAACTCAGCCGACTGCTTTACGGGAATTGGCATCGTTACTACCTTCAGACCCTGTACCTACCCGTTGAGCTTGTACACATAAGAGATTGTGTGAATTTAGAGATTTTGTTAAACGGTTAGTATTTTTGACCGAGCGAAGTGAGATCGCAGGATGTGGCGTTTGTAAGTATGTAAGTAAGTATGTATATTTTGACGACCTCTGTGCCGCGGTGGGCGAAGGTTCGCCTTCGAAGTAGGAGATTGCGGGTTCGATTCCCGCCTCATAACAAATATTTGTAAGATCTGCAGATGGGTGTTCTGGGTATTTTCTATGTAGAATAAAAAATATCTCAATGTATTGTATAAGTATATCAGTTAGCTAGTGCCCATAACACAAGGCCTGCTTAGCTTGGGGCTAGATAATGTTGTGTGAACTGTCCAGCATTTATTTTTTATTTTTTTATTCTTTATATAAACATGTTTGTAAGTATATGTGTTATTGCCTGACCAGACACCGCGACGACGACGTAGGACGTGTTAGTCAAAAAATGGTCTTTTGATGAAATTTTTGGAATGCTACCAAGGAAACCTGTATTTGGAACCCGAAGGACTTATTCCACAAGAGGTTTATGTTTGCGTCAAATAGCAAACATGTGATAATGACGTTTATTTACAGAGGCTTGCGACAAACGGCAAACATGTGAAGGCACTATAGATATACCATCATAAACCCCGTATTTCAATCTCAAATATGTACGAACCCTTACTCTGTTAATGAAGTGCGATTTTAAAGAGTAATTCCTCTTTGATGTGAGCAACGTTCACGTGACAAGAAACCCTAATCGACTCGTTTTTAAGGACTTGGAATTACGAGAAGGTATTACGTGTTATACGCTACGCTTTTCTAACGACTTGTATGAAAAGGTTTCTTATCTATACACTTATATACTTACATCAAAATTGGTGCAGGTGTATATGACATGGATAAACTCCAACACCGTTTGACCAATCACAATGTGGTTTTTCATTGAGAAGGATTATATGCTATCAAATTTAATCAAATACCTATCAAATTAAAGAGGAGAAAATTTGGTAAAAATTTCCATTGCTTTATGGGACGGGGAGGGGGGGGCTACCATCAGCCGTACCTACAACATATGATTTTGGATAAAGAGAACGTATCGAGTTCGAAACACCACAACTGGCATTTTTTAGCTGCTTTCTTTACGAAATACGGACGCTAGTCACTAGCGACTCGTCCCGGCTTCGCACGGGTGGTTTCAAGATGAAAAACAGCCCCCCCCCCTCCTATCGCCCCTCCCTGGTTGCCTATATCACTCAGGATGAATGTGAACAAGCGAAGGTCATATAAAAAATGCCATAAAACACTATTTTTGAGTTCTTAATCAGGATTTTAGGATATAATGACCAATAGAAAGAAATCCTATAAAATAAAATAATAATAAAAACAACCATCTTTACAGTGTACGGGATAAACATTTTTTTTTTTTACTCTGGGACCACCATTATGTATTACCGTACAAAATTTCAACATGATAGCACCTACGTCTAAAAGACAGACAAATGTACAGACATACAGACAGACAAACGGACATGGCTAAGCTATAAAGGTTCCTTGACGGACTTTGAAACTCTAAAAATGCCTATTTCACGCTTCCCGAATTGGCATCGTTACTACTTTCAGACCCTGTACCTACCCGTTGAGCTTGTACACATAAGAGATTGTGTGAATTTAGAGATTTTCTTAAAATATTGTTGTTCCAATAGTGAAATAATTTTTGAAATCGGCACAGTAGTTTTTGAGTTTGTTAGCGCCACTTGTATGTGCATTCCTTTATTTATCTACCCGCCTTATTTTCACATTTCTTGCATCTATCTCTGTCTTGCTTCGAACGGCCGCATTGGCATCGTATGTCTGTCTGCGATCACGCCTTGTCGATTCAGGACGTTTCGCGCTCTTTTGTTTCCAATTTTGGGAAAACACCATTATCTTCAACGAATACTACGTTACAATCACGCGGTAAGCTTCCTGCCGCGCCGCGTCCGTACCGCATCCGCGCCGCGTCTACCGCTATCGAAGGCCGCAACTAACTCCTCAACGAGAAGACTAAAGAAAGAACAGCCGTGAAGAAGCGCTACCAGGCTTGGTCACCTACTTGGACGGCCTACCAAAGGCAGAAGAACGTACCCCGGACTGGATACCACTGAGCTGTATCGAGGTGGTCGTAGCTTGCATATAGTGCAGTGCTTTCAAGCAGCAGACGAAGGTCAGTCTTGTTAATTCCTTACTCCCGCGAGTGGAGTCGCGTGTGACTATACAGTTTAGTTACCGCGCCGACACATTATTTGGTCCTTAGAGCCTGGATCCCTATCGCCTAGGAATTTACCAGGTTTCATACAGAACTATCTGTTCATAGCTTCCCTTATTTCATACTGAAACCCGCTAAGTAATTAGTTATTTTCATTCTCACAAAAGTATAGCGTAATTTCAACATTATTCCGCCATTTATATTTCACTTCCCAAGTCGTAACTTCGTCGTACCTTACGTTCGTTGTAATTGTAAGTGATTCAGTTTAGAGTAACAAATTCTTCGCTTAATTATTATCTACCTACGTATAGATAGATATTTATTATTTCATTCAAGTGTCAGTAGGTAGTTTGTTCCTTGTTCTGCGAACGATTGTCAATTGGGTACCTACCTACCTACTTATAGTAGCATAGGTTCATGCGTTTTCGCTCAGGCTTGCATTTGGTTTCGCTTACGTCAAAATAACAAATTACATACCTGCCATTGTTGCAAGCGCAGAAATTCGTGCGTAGATGTTCACATTTTATGTTGCAGGAACTATTATAATTCATTTATTTCCAGAACTGTCTAAGTTCACAAATAAATAATTTAAAATGACAAGTCATGGTAAGGGCAAGGTGGAATCTGCGGATGTCATAGCGCTTATCCCCGCAGAAATAACACGTCTTACATTAATCGGTAGACGTGATGTTATGTTTTCACGTTTGCAGGAGGTATACAATCAATCCTTAAGAGCCTTCACTGATGATGCCTGTAAGGATTTGTTTTTGTGTGGCATGATTTCGTTGGAACGGTTACGCTCGGAATTTAATGATCTCGTTGATAAACTTAATATCACAGAACTGTCACTAGATCCTGCCTACAAGGTAAATTACCAATCTATAAGTGCATTTGATGATATGTATTGCCGAAGTAAGTTTGTATTCGATAAGCTTAACGTAGCTGGTCATTCAGGGAAATTGTCGGTTTCTGAAGTTATACCGCAACGCAAGTCTGTTAAATTACCTAAGCTCGAGTTAATGGAATTTAGTGGTGAACCAATTAAATGGCCAATTTTTTACGAGTCATTTAGACGAACTATTCACGAAAATCCTGAGCTGTCTGATTATGAGCGCGTGCAATATTTGATCAACAAGCTTTCGGGCCGTGCGCTTTCTGCATGCTCCGGAATAGTACCGAACGCTGATAATTACCGTACTATATGGAGCACACTTGTTGACATGTATGAGGACAAGCGCAACCTCGCCGCGGCTTATCTAGATCAGATGCTCGACTGTAAGTTAGCGAACAGTGCAACTTCCAAGAATTTGGCTTCATTTCTCGATAAGTTCTGTACCGCTGTGTCTAGTTTGAAATCACTCAAACTTGATAACTTATCTGATTTCATGCTCTTACATATCGCTTTGAAAAAAATTGACTCCAGCACCGCTCGCTCATTTGAAATGCACCACCGAGACACGTCTATGCCAACCTACGATAATTTGGTTAAATATATTCGCGAGCAGAGTAAAATTCTAGATCGTATTGCGACTTCTTACGATCGTAGTACTAATGATAATACTACACATGCCTTAACCGCTACTAGCCCCGTGTGCCCGCGTTGTAAACAAAACGATCATTATACTTTGTACAAATGCCCAGAATTCATTGGTTGTTCAATAGATGAGCGGTTCAACTTTATTAAGGATCAAGGTGGTTGTTCCAACTGCTTAAGCGTGACCCATAGTAATTCCGCTTGTAACTCGAAGTTTACCTGCCGGTTTTGTACATGTAAACACCACTCTATGTTGTGTCGGAAAAATACACTTTCGCATAATGACTTGCCCCGCTCGCATACTGACGTAGAACAACGTGCGCCCGCGCCGCAGTACCGCGCCCCTGCGCGCCCCGCTCCCGCACGCGACGCTGCCCCAGAGTACGCTATTTCTGAATCCGACCCTATCAATCAGCCGACGGAGCCATGCGCTCGTACGATGCAACAAAACGTATCGCTTTGCAATACGCGACCGATTTCATCTTCGAATAGCACCTGTTTATTAGGGACGGTGCAAGTTTACGCGACTGATTTAAATGGTCATAGACATGTAGTGCGAGCTTTAATTGACACAGGCTCACAAAATAACTTTATTACTTCAACATGTTGCAGAAAATTAAACTCAAAATTTATAAACATGACCAACATGTTCGTTAAGGGCATTGGCTCGGCTTCTAATCCAGTTAAGGGGGTGACATCCTTGGTTTTAAATTCTAGATTAAATAAACATTTTATTTCACTAGATGCTTATGTAATCGAACATATTACCGATAATATGCCTACCGCTGATATAGACCTATCGCTGCTGTCATATTTAAACCGCTTACCGCTAGCAGATGATAGTTTCTCTTCGCCGTCGGAGATTGATGTTCTTATTGGTGCACCGCTTTTTTCTCAAATTTTATTATCCGGTCGCGCCGCTGGCCCTCCTGGTGTACCTACCGCTCTCGAAACCATTTTTGGTTTCATTGTAATTGGAAACACTCCCATTACAACCGCTCACGCCACCACTGCTATAGTTACCCGCTTTCCGCTCGCTTCTTCCGTAAGTAAGCGGAATACGTCTATGGATAGCGTGAGCTGTTCAGTGCTGGCTGTAGCTGAAAGCTTGGAACTCGGAGATGATTTCCGCGAGTTGCTCAAGGCCGGGGGCTTTGAGCTCGTAAAATTGCCTGAGATCACTGAATCTTTTCCGGTCTCTGATCGAAAACCAACCTTCCCGCTTATCGATGATATCCCTGCCTGCAAAGTGAATGAGGCAAAGGCATTCACTCACACCCCAGTGGACTTCGCCACCGGCGCCGGTCCCATTTCTATTATTCCGTTCAGAAAGCGCGGAGTCCGCTTGATCAAAGCTTATCTTTGTATTTTACTGTGTATGGTGGTACGTGCAGTTCACGTTGAACTAGCTACGGATATTAGCACTAACTGTTTTCTATCTGCCTTTATATGCTTTTTGCCACGTCGTGGTACAATATCTGTTATGTATTCCGATAACGGCAGGAACGTTATTGGATCAAAATATGCTTTATCAGACGTGTATAAGCTGCGGAACTCCGATGAGTTTAACGAGTCATTATCGTGTGAGCTTTCCGCCAATCGAATCGAACATGTCCTACTTAAAAGCCCACATTTCGGTTGTAATTACGATATCCATATGAAAGAATTCAAAGCGCATCTTTATCGAGTACTACAGCTACTAACTTACGGAAAAATGCTAACAGTCCTTACGCAAATAAAAAGTGTAATAAATTCGCGTCCGCTGACTTTATTGAGTGAGGATCGTTCCAAAAACCCGCACGCTTTGACACCCGCAATCTTCCTTATGTCTACACCGCTTAACCACATGCCCACCTGTAAGGTGAGTGATCAACCGCCACATCTACTGCTAAAACCCTACGTTTTGTTGGACCAAATGGTTCAGTCGTTCGCAAAACGCTGTAACAGGAACAATCTACACTTGCTCCGATGTAGATGGAAGTGGTATACACCCTCAACTCCCATAACGCTAGATTCCGTAGTTCTCACCATTATCTACGCAATAGGTACCCTTTTTTGCACCCTGCTCTTTATCTCCGCTTATTTATAACAACGATTTATTTATCCACATATTACTACCGCTTATTCTTCCGCATATACTGCCGCTATCTTCCTCATATTCTTACCGCATATTCTCCCACATATACTGCCGCTATCTTCCTCATACTCTTAACGCATATTCTCTCGCATATACTGCCGCTATCTTCCTCATACTCTTAACGCATATTCTCTCGCATATACTGCCGCTATCTTCCTCATACTCTTAACGCATATTCTCCCGCATATACTGCCGCTATCTTCCTCATATTCTTACCGCATATTCTCCCACATATACTGCCGCTATCTTCCTCATACTCTTAACGCATATTCTCTCGCATATACTGCCGCTATCTTCCTCATACTCTTAACGCATATTCTCTCGCATATACTGCCGCTATCTTCCTCATACTCTTAACGCATATTCTCTCGCATATACTGCCGCTATCTTCCTCATACTCTTAACGCATATTCTCTCGCATATACTGCCGCTATCTTCCTCATACTCTTAACGCATATTCTCTCGCATATACTGCCGCTATCTTCCTCATACTCTTAACGCATATTCTCTCGCATATACTGCCGCTATCTTCCTCATACTCTTAACGCATATTCTCTCGCATATACTGCCGCTATCTTCCTCATATTCTTACCGCATATTCTCCCACATATACTGCCGCTATCTTCCTCATACTCTTAACGCATATTCTCTCGCATATACTGCCGCTATCTTCCTCATACTCTTAACGCATATTCTCTCGCATATACTGCCGCTATCTCCCTCATACTCTTAACGCATATTCTCTCGCATATACTGCCGCTATCTCCCTCATACTCTTAACGCATATTCTCTCGCATATACTGCCGCTATCTCCCTCATACTCTTAACGCATATTCTCTCGCATATACTGCCGCTATCTTCCTCATACTCTTAACGCATATTCTCTCGCATATACTGCCGCTATCTTCCTCATATTCTTACCGCATATTCTCCCACATATACTGCCGCTATCTTCCTCATACTCTTAACGCATATTCTCTCGCATATACTGCCGCTATCTTCCTCATACTCTTAACGCATATTCTCTCGCATATACTGCCGCTATCTCCCTCATACTCTTAACGCATATTCTCTCGCATATACTGCCGCTATCTCCCTCATACTCTTAACGCATATTCTCTCGCATATACTGCCGCTATCTCCCTCATACTCTTAACGCATATTCTCTCGCATATACTGCCGCTATCTCCCTCATACTCTTAACGCATATTCTCTCGCATATACTGCCGCTATCTCCCTCATACTCTTAACGCATATTCTCTCGCATATACTGCCGCTATCTCCCTCATACTCTTAACGCATATTCTCTCGCATATACTGCCGCTATCTTCCTCATACTCTTAACGCATATTCTCTCGCATATACTGCCGCTATCTTCCTCATACTCTTACCGCATATTCTCCCGCATATACTGCCGCTATCTTCCTCATATTCTTACCGCATATTCCCCCGCATGCATTCTTCCTTATACTCTTACAGCATATTCTCTCGCATGTTATTACTACCGCATTATTATTTTCCACTACTTCTCTTTAAAAACCAATGGTTTTTAGGCCGGGGGCAATGTTAGCGCCACTTGTATGTGCATTCCTTTATTTATCTACCCGCCTTATTTTCACATTTCTTGCATCTATCTCTGTCTTGCTTCGAACGGCCGCATTGGCATCGTATGTCTGTCTGCGATCACGCCTTGTCGATTCAGGACGTTTCGCGCTCTTTTGTTTCCAATTTTGGGAAAACACCATTATCTTCAACGAATACTACGTTACAATCACGCGGTAAGCTTCCTGCCGCGCCGCGTCCGTACCGCATCCGCGCCGCGTCTACCGCTATCGAAGGCCGCAACTAACTCCTCAACGAGAAGACTAAAGAAAGAACAGCCGTGAAGAAGCGCTACCAGGCTTGGTCACCTACTTGGACGGCCTACCAAAGGCAGAAGAACGTACCCCGGACTGGATACCACTGAGCTGTATCGAGGTGGTCGTAGCTTGCATATAGTGCAGTGCTTTCAAGCAGCAGACGAAGGTCAGTCTTGTTAATTCCTTACTCCCGCGAGTGTAGTCGCGTGTGACTATACAGTTTAGTTACCGCGCCGACACAGAGTTTATACACAAAAATACAAATCTTTCCTCTTTATAATATTAGTGTAGATGTAGATGTAGATTGATAGAGACATTTAACTCAGAAACTGTAAACCTACAAAGGGCTTTGAATAAAAAATGGCGTTTATTTTTACGTCGCGATTAATGCGTATCGATCGTTCGCTCAGACTCACTAAGAACTTTTTATTTATTCATAAACTTTGGAAACTGAACTCCCTACGCAAACGGTTCTTTAGGAGTTATCTTCAGTTTGTTTTCAAAGTTATAGCTTAAAATCTTTTACACAAACTAACATGAAGGCGTTGGGAACTCGTGTTTGCTTCATCGAAGAAATACATTTATAAGTAGGTAGCTATCTCGGTTGTCGAAACAGAAATCGCAATGTGGCTTCGAGGGCTACTTAATGAATTTCGCGTATAATTGGTATCTTGTATCGAGTACCACCTCTGTGCCGCGTCGAGTAGCCGGCTGAGATGCGAGAGGTTACGGGTTCGATTCCCTCTGCTTAACAAATGTTTGTAGGATTTGAAAATTTATGACCTAGGTCTGGGTGTAGTGGTGCCATGTTACCTACTCGTAGCACAGAATAAATATAAGTACAACTCAGCAGAGACACAGGGGATCCTAGTGTGGTATCAGGACTATGTATGTGACTATTTTGTGCTAGGTTATGTTACGTATGACCGTGCTGAACATTGCTATGCCTCATATACCTATACCATTGCCTTACTTAGTAAGCGCGCGGGCAAACAACGCTCAACGCTCAATCTAATTAATATGTTAGATAATTCAATTTGTAGGGTTTCGTACCCAAAGGATGCTAAAAGGAACCCTATTACTAAGCTCACGTCATCCGTGAGTCTGATTGACCGTTCGTCCGTCCGTCTGCATGCTGCAGTTACAGCTCGTTCACCGGAAGATTGCATCTGCCTTGGTTGGCTTGGCAACCAAGGAAGATGCCATCTTACGGTGAACGAGCTGTATATACCACGCCAGCGTAAGAGGAAAGTTGAAATTAAAGTTGTAATTATCACAGATTATGTGTTGCTTACAGACCGTTCACCATAAGATGATGTGATGATGATGATGATGATGGTTGCCATGGAGTACCTATTTATTTTTTCTATGGTTGGCACTATTCCCAAGGCACACACAGACTAAGAGTGTAACGCAGGGGACACTTTACGGTGAACGGCCTGTAGACAAGATCGTGGTGCAAATAGTACCAAACAAACTAAGATAAGTTCTCCAACTAAGAACGATATGATAGAGATAGCGCGTTCTAGTTTTTACAGTCGCGACATCTAGTGACTAGTGAAAACTTGTGAACCCTATTTTTTTAATACATTATTTTATGTTAGGTTTTATGAAGTCTAGATTTTATCAGGCCGTTACATGGACAAGCCACCATCTAAGAAAAGCCCAGCTGTCCTGTGGCGGCCACAAGGTTTTTGATGTGTTATGAGGATGAAAAATTCGTCCCTGAGGCTCTACCATCCTCCGAGGTAATAGAACCAATGTATGTATGTATGTAAAGACACACACCTTTTTCCCCGAGAGGGTAGGCAGAGCCTCAAAATCATTTATTAATAAAATACTGGATACATTTCACAGAACACATACAAAAACATGCCAAGGTAACTAAAACTTGAAGGTCTTTTCAATCGGAACGCAAACATGTGAGGATCTTTTCACCGAATTCGCTTTCCAATACTCCGTATATTTAGCTAATGGCATTGAACCTGCAGACGGGAAGGCTTCGTAGATACTCGTAGCTCTGGCATCTCGAATTTACGTATAAAGCAGGTTGCCGCCGTCTCTCTACCTGGGGATTGCTGGTAACTTTTAATTTTTACGTCTCAGGGTAGCGGGCGTAGTGCAATACAATGTGGGGCACGTCTTAAGTGGACGTGACCTTTAAGGTTGTCCATTGTTATATGAAGAGGATGGTCCGATAATAATTAAAATAGTCACTATGGGAATAAAGCAGTGTCTGCGTCGCGGGCGGCATATTGAACCCTGAGCGTAACGAGGGACTTGTATAGAGTCCTGAGTGTAGCAAGGGGATAAAGTGCGCAAGACGAAGACAGGCTTTATTCCCAAGGAGCATACTCTATTTTTCACACCTTCTGTGAGACAATAAAAAATCACTGAAAATCACAGCATCAAACACCGTCTTTTGTTTCACATTCTTAGTAAATGTATATTTTTTTTTGACTTTTGCTTATTTTGGCCGTTTTGATTTTCGAACAAACCTTTTTACAATGTAATATAGGCATTTTTTTACTTAGAATTTTCCACGAGTTTCCACATGAATTTAACGTTCCAAATTCAAATCACTTTACTCCCTAGGGAGTTTCATACAACTTAAGAGATAATGCTTTACTTTACGTTGAGGTTGCATGATATGTAATTGGACATTGTTGTTGTGGATTGGTAAGCTTTATGTGCCTGTAGTAATTCGCCGGCAACATGCTTTGTATGTACATGCGCCTTTAGGTCGGGTAATGGCCCGACACCTTTAGCCCAAACACGTTCAAATGTCAACTCCTTTCTGTGCCCGATTCGGGTCCAGACACACCTATAGACTCGCAGACTGGGGGGACTGACTGGGGCACTGATAGGGAATGAAATTTCCGACGTGAACGTTTGAAATTGTGCCTTTGAAGTTAGTTTTTGAATTTTATGAATTTCATACGAATAAAAAAGCCACTTGGTATCATAACGACCTCTGTAGCGCGGCGGGCGTAGGTTCGCCTGCGACGCAGGAGATTGCGGGTTCGATTCCCGCCTCGGAATAAATATTTCTACGATCTGCAGATGTTTGTTCAGGGTGTTCTGGGTATTTTCTATGTATAATAAAAAATATCTATCTATGTAATGTTTGTATTAAGTATATCACTTATCTAATACCCATAACACAAGCTCTGCTTGATCGCTTGCAGCGGTCTTCAGGTAGCACAACTGTTTCATATGTATTTTGTACATACCTTGTATTATTCTTTCTGTAAATAAATGTATTTTTTTAGCTCTGCTTAGCTTGGGGCTAGTTAATGTTGTGTGAACTGTCTATTTTTTTTTTTAAATGTATAACAGATTTGAACATAAAGTCAAATAAATAGTCATCATCATCATAATCAGCCTACAGAAGTCCACTGCTGGCCTTCCCCATAGAACGCCACGACGAACTGTCTTCATGCATGTTTACCGTATTGAGAGAGGTTGCCATAAGCACCACGCTTGACAGGCGGATAGGTGATCGCAGTATTGCTGTTAGGTAAACAGGTTGATGCTGCTGCCCATCTCCTGGCGTAGTCCCTCAGTCGGCTTTTACGACATCCACGGGAGGAGAGGGCGGGGTCTATATTAGGCCGAACCCTCCACGACATAAAAGTGTTTAAAATGTGATGTTAAATGTATCCTGAAATATGATTCACATCGTAGTATCTATTTGGAAAGCTCATGTCATGCAGTGCTATTATCAATCAATCAATCAATACTTTCAAAAATGTACTAAACCTCAACAATAAGCCCATAGCAATAAATACCTTAAAACTAAAATACATATATAAAATACTTTATTTTAGTGCACACATTTAGACGGCGACGTATGACGCAACTCCGCGGTGTCTCGTTTCAAGCGTCCGAAGAACCTCCTGAACTTGACACCGTTCGGCCAGAACTCTCCATTAATTATGTCATGTCTTTTTTTATTTTGAAATTTCTTGCAGTGGCCTTGTTTTAGCATGTTATTACCGTAAATAGCATCATTAACCTTACCTCAGGGACCGGAAAAATTCACGGGTATAAAGCCGGGATAGTTTACAAAAAACGCCACCAGAAATTAGCCGCACGAAATATTCACAGTGTGCGGGTACAAAGAGTGAAAGTAGAAAGTGTCACGAATAGCATTTGGTATTCAGCCACCGGGCACAATGCAAATGCCAGGCAGAAGGGACACTCTGGTGATAAATTCCAGCCCTACCCTGTGTGGCCCTGTGGTTATCCGCATTATCCTGGCATTATCGCAGAAAAATGAGGGCGGTCTTCACTCTGTCAAAAAAAACCTCCAATACATTTTCCAATACATACATTAGGTTAATCTGATGATGGAGATAGAAGGCGATACCGGATTTCCTCTATAGTTTGTTGTCCTGCCAGTGTTTGGGCTCATTTTGATCAGATCACAGTCCGATCAATAATTTCATCAAATCTTGTTTTAAAAACGTTTTTTTCAACAAAACAGTTATTTTATGTATTTTAAATTGCCAAACGATTCATTATAAGCATGAATTCATTCATTATAAGTCTGGCTCGATTTAGTGCTCAACCGACAGTATCGTGTACATACAGCCTTCGACCAAAAATAAAACCTACAGCCCTGATTGTACGCACACAGCTCGGTCAGCGTCGCTCTAAACGTGCGTAGGTATATATTATATCGCAATAGCGTGTCTGTAAACTAAATAAAATAATCATTTTAAAGTGATTACTTGGAGACGTGATCGAATAGGAACAAAATTATAGTATAATGGATCAAACTCAAGGGATCGAATTGGAACTACTCGAACAAAGGTTCTCGTCTGCGCGCGCGTAGCCTACGCACGTAGCAATTCATCAGCATTACATCTAACTATTATCTAATCTGTGACTGCACTGTAGTTGTTCTTATGATTTAAAACAGCTAAAGGGCTACAAGGATAATTTGGCACACTTTGTGGCCGCCGTTGTGGCGCTGTTTGATATTAAATTACAAGATGGCGGTGTTAGTTCTGATTTCGGCCACGTGCCAAACGATCCTTGTAGCACTTGGACGACGTTAGCGCTCACCGTGTCGGTCGAACACTATAGCTCGTTCACCGCTTAGATAGCCTATAAATAATCAAAGGTTCACCGTAAGATGGCACCTGCCTTGGTTGGCGTGCCAACCTAGGCAGTTAGTTGCCTTTGATTACAGTTGCCATCTTACGGTGAACGAGCTGTAAACAGGTTATAAGTGTCAATACTGCTTGTGTTATTAAATGTGAACATGGTGTGTATTGATGCGGCAGACGGGAGCTACTTACTTATTCATAAACGTTCAAAAACTTGTCAGTGCTCTGTGAAGGGGGATGCAATGCACTACCCATCATGCATTTTAGTGTGCTACTGTTTATTTTATTCTCCAAACATTTTCGTACGCCGTATTTGGTCTGGGCTTTCAGCGCATAGATACAGGCACGAATAGGATAGCAAATGGGATGAGAGAAACCGCGTATTAGGCGTGATTTAACGTAAGTAATCTACAAAGTAATATGCAATTTATTGCGTATTTTCTCAAAATTTAAAAACAAAAATTGTCTCTGCTTCCATTATACCGCTCGGGCGCTCAGGCCCTCTGCATAATAACGAAGTTACGATAATATCCAAAATAGGAGCACTATTTTGGATATTATCACATAAAACTTCTTGAAATGTTGTACACACGCAAACACACACACACACTCACACTAATATCTAGATCTGTGGTTTTTCAGTTTCTTATAAAATTTAATGATTTACAAATCACACGAAACTAAAGATTTGTATTTAGCATATAACAACATGCTAGTTTGACTCTATACAAATTAAAAATGAGATACTGAAAAAGCAGATCAAGTTATCATTATCATCATTATCAGTCTGTATTAGTCCACTGTTGGTCATAGATCTCTACAAATGCTCACTTTATCGGTTCAAAACAGACCAATTATATCGATAACAGCACATTGATCTGCTTGATCCGTCATTACAAGTTGCATAAAAAAAACTTACAAAAATGATTGCGTAAACACGTAAAAAAAAAATGAGTTTGTATTTATTTATTGAAAGACGAGCAGCTTTAGCTGATATGTCTACATCAAAAGAAGAAGAAGTTACTGAAGAAGTGATGTGCAACAAGTGCGTTGGCAGAATCTCGAGCCAGTTTAAATTGGTGGCCACGAGATGATCTTTATTTCGTCACAAGGATATCAGGCATGGTGACTTATACAATCCGTGGAGTGAGAGCACCTGGTGACCTGTAATACAGGTTTCACAAACCTATCTCAGGCACCGTCTCTCACAAAACAGGTCTATAGTTTATGTACCGAGTTGTAATCAATTGTTTAAAAGACCTTTTTTGTTAGAAATAAATAAATGTTTATTTTATTTATTTTTATTTATGTTGGTCTGGCAGGTTGTATTAGTATGTCAGGATTTTATAAGTTTCTATGAGGCTACAGTGAAGGCGTCTTTCCTCAAGGGTAGTGAGGCGTAAGGCATGCAATCTCTCTTCATAAAATTTGCGACGTATGTACAGCCAGTGGTACTCATATTTGGTTAAATTATATTCAAATAAATGTTAGGTAGGTATCATAGGTCGTACAATACAATCTATTCACTATTTTAGGTTTACGTTTCAATATCGACCGCTTGCTAAATGATTAATGGGGGATATCGCGGCAAAAATTGGTTTTTGAAGGAGGGTGTATCATGTAATCCTGTCGCGTCCATCCGATTACTTGGAAAAATCTCCAGTTGAGCACCATACTTACGCTTTGACGGCTCGTATCTTTAACTTACAAGCTTTGTTATGATACCTATATACGGATACAGAATGAATAATAATACAAAAGGATAAATTAGGATAATTAGTACCGTTGTGGGTTCTAGAGTGACGACCACAAACTGGACGACGCAGTGTGGGAAGGCCCAACCTCTCGATTGACCAAAAACACTATAATGGTAGCAGAAAGTCAGTGGATGGAGGCGGCTCAACTTCTTGGATTTATATCGAGAGCTTCTCAGTTTATATAAAGCACAAGTCCGGGCTGATATGGAGTACTGCTGCCATGTTTGGGATGGCTCGGCCAAACACCAGCTTGCTGCCATGGACTCGATCGAACGTAGAGCTTTCAGGCTTATAGGTGAGCAACATATGAGCAACTAAGATCCAGAGTCTCGAGCACCGCCGTAAGGTTGCATGCCTTTCGATCTTCTATAGCTTACATTTCGGGGAATGCTCCCAGGAACTGCACGATCTGATCACACCATCTCCTTTTCATCATAGGACGAGCCTTACCTCATTAGTATACCTTATATTCGCATAAAACGTTTCAGTTCTACCTTTATAATGCGAACTGCTAAGGAGTGGAATACACTACCGTCGTCTGAAAACTATAATCTGGGTCTCTTCAAGGCTAGAGTGAATAGGTGCCTTCTAGATCTTTGTGCTCCATCTTCGGCCACATCGTCACTTACCAACAGGTGAGATCGTGGTCAAACAAAGGTATATCGACGTTAAAGACCAAAAAAGGGATAGGCCTACGTCTAGCAGTGACCTGAATCAGAGTAAAAACTGATTTCCTGAACATTTTCATTAAAAAATTCTTCGAAGTGTGAAGCCGCGATATCTTCATAATTTAGCCACAGCAGTAGCAGTTTTGTCCTAGGCTTCGACCAAAGTAAAATAATTTTATTTTATTTACGTCGATGGTCCTAGGTACAAAATGGTGAAACTTGCTCATAAAAATATTTCAGGCTAAGCTGTGCGTAATGGGAAAATGTGCCAAAATATAACGGAGTGCCTGGGGGCAGTCTTGCCACGGCGTTCTGTTGATATTTACATACATAGACACACGCCTTTTTCCCCGAAGGGGTAGGCCGAGCCACAATATATAGGCCTCTTTTCACAGTGGGTTGCACCATCGTGGAATATAGACGTGACAAGTGGTGAGCTCATCGCCGTCATTGCTTCCCACGACTGACTCAGCTAACGCTTTCTTCCAGTAATAACACATTCCATAAGATATCGGGTTTACTGGACGGGATAGGGGACTCGCTGGAATGATACTCTTAGTCTACCATAAGTTAAGGTTTATTTGCTTACTGAATACTATACAATGCAATCTCCTTTGATATCCTAGGGAGTAATGTCACACTCTTACATGCTACTTAATCTACGGCTTATTCGGTACCGCAGACTTGGGTGCGCGGGCGATCCAGAGACCAACGGTCTGTGACGGGGAAGGTAAGTTACTCCCAACCTGTGTTTGAGGTTGGACGTAACCCCCTTCCGGTTAGTAAACTAGCTACCTAGAAGGCCCGCGACCTCTTGGTTTAGCCAATCGGTGCGGGAAGCTGCAATGGGACTGTGTGAGCTACTGGGGAGAACACTCTCCACGATCAGGTCCAAACCATGGGACCGCGGAGAATGAACTCGGACGAACGACCCCACGAGTAGGAACACGGTGATCCCACCCGCCGGATCGTCCAAACTATCAGCCGGGGAAGCACGACCAGGGTAACCATGAGGCCACGTCTCCCCTTGCCCTAATACACTAACCAGATATTTAGCGACCCGGTAAACCAGGCCGCTTGAATACCCGGGATGGAGATACCCAAGATTCTCCGCACGACCAGGGTAACGCCGCGCCAGAGAACCTCTCAGCTTCGGAGCTAGCCCGCGAGTGCCCCGAGCTACTGACTGCAATGCCAACAAACGCGCGTAGCTGGACTATGACGCGCGTAGCAGCACTACGACGCGCGTAGCAGCACTACGACTCGCGTAGCGTAACCACCTATTAGAAACAAACCACCTGAGGAAGCTTTAGGTGTGCCCTGAAACTTTTAAGGACTTCTTTAGTTATTTTGATATTTTGATAGATAAAGGATTGCAAGCAAAAACACTGACTTACGGTATGGTAATTTTCACTTAAAACGGGATATTTACCATGATTTTTGAATTTATTAGATCCCAAAATTATGCCACAGTTGCATGCGCCATGATCACGGGAGAATTGAAGTCTTTGCGATTATATGATACGGGTAGCCATATCGATCTATCCTCTTTCTGACTCTTTTATTACGAAACACTACCAAAAATAAAAATGTTATAAAAAAACACTACATTCAGCTATCAGAATGTTTTGATTGGCAGCAAACAAAACATCCCAGGTGCTAACCTATCCAAATACCCGCTGAATTGAGCAGTTTGTTGCTGTGATTGAGTATTTTTGAAATAGTTCAGTTCTGACTTGCTGACATATCCTATTAAAATAAAATCTTTACTGGACTACCATTGGACCTCCCAATATAGCCGCAAAATTCAAAATCAAAGATTTGATTTTTAACTGACTAAATACAAAAAATATTCTGAGAATTTTTTTGCATGGATAACTGCATTTATTCCAAGGGATAACTGTGTACAAAACACATGATTGAATCTTTCTTGATAGATAAAATAACTCAAGGTTACCTCTAATTTTTGTTTAGATTCGATTGTTTCTCAATATAGGTGCATATTGTATCAACAATTACATAAATAAATTCAATACAATAAAGCCGAGGTTTAACTGTATAGGGGTTTTATAAAATTATCTATATTTTACGAGATATTTAATCGAAGAAATGGCGGCGATGAGCTCACCACTTGTCACGTCTATATTCCACGATGGTGCAACCCACTGTGAAAACAGGCCTATTGTGGCTCTGCCTACCCCTTCAGGGAAAAAGGCGTGTGTCTATGTATGTATGTATGTATTTAATTAAAACGGCTTTATCGAGCAGCGCGGGGCGTAAGATTTCTACCAGGGGTTGGCGCAGCCAGCATATTGGTATAAATACATATGGACGATTTGATAACCTCCACCATGATTATGTTGGTTAAATAAAATCGTAACTTCTTATAGAAAGTTGTAAAAATGTTGTTCCAACAGACTGACTCACAAAACATCGTAGATTAATGAGCCCTCCGTGACCGAGCTCAGTTTTCGCAGCAACGGAAAGTTTTATGAGCCCGCGGTCTCATAGCCCATCATACCACTATAGCATCATTACAGCTTACCTGTGCAGGAATAGATAGTTCACTTTGTTTCAGTTTCACCGCCCCGAACATTGAAAGTTGACACAATAGTTACATAACTCTAAAACAGTGGTGCTTGCATTGCTGTTTTCTTGTTTGAAGAGTGTCGGAGAAATTACACGCACCTGAGACTTTTCATCTTTGTGTCTCAGACTGGCGAGCACAGTGCAATGCCGCATAGGGCGCGTCCTAGGTGGACGTGACCTCTGTAGTGTAGTGTAGTGCACTGTTTATAGGCAGAGGGTACCCACGTAATATCAGGTGGGCCATCTGCTTGTACCGTCATTTCCAATTGTATAAAAAAATGTTGGTAAATGTGGGTAATACGGTCACAGCGAACGATTGATTTGATTGGTTAAGAATAAGTTAAAGATGGATGGCCGATTCAAAATTTGAACTGTTGCATCAGTTTACTCGTACTTAATTTCTTTAGATACATAGATAACTCGAAATTCGAACATTTGTACCACTGTATCTTTTTTCTGTAAACGGTGTCTATACGTAGAGTATTTTCATTAAAAGATTAAAATTGTAGGTCTCTAGGACTTACGGTGTAAGGCTGTGAAAGTCAGTCAGTCAGCGAGTCATTTAGCCTGTCAGTCAGGCAGTCATATTCAGCCTGATCGAAGTCCAAAAGCAAACAATTGATAATTTTAACGTTTGGAACAGACCCAATCATTAATCAAGATAGTGAGGTTTTTTTCAGAAACCTTTCTTGTGTGGTATCAAATGAAAGGCCTGCATGAGCCGGTTCTAAAAATATACTACACCATTATCTTTCGGCCACCTGTTTTCTAAATTTCCAAGAAATATAAAAGATACCAAGTTTAGGCTGAGACGGCTGAAGTCTCAATAATTTTGTAGGTTTTTGTGAAGTGATCTAGCTGTTTCATAACTTGCTAAATCACTATTAACTACACTGAACTGGTAATCTGCCGAATGTTTTTTCCTTTGATGTGATTTGTTAGCGTGCTGTAAACTTGATTGAAATAGATGGATTACTTTTATAGTGGTCAGGACTTTAATAGAAAAGGGGCACGGGAAAACATAAAGAAAATTGGAAAAGTTCATAAAATTACACCCGGAATAAGCTAGTAATCATGCACATACTCACTGATTTCATCGTATGAGCTTTACAAATTACTTGGTTATGTAATTTCACCGTATGAGCTTTACAAATTACAGCACAAATTACTTGGTTATGTAATTTCACCGTATGAGCTTTACAAATTACAGCACAAATTACTTGGTTATGTAATTTCACCGTATGAGCTTTACAAATTACAGCTCAAATTACTTGGTTATGTAATTTCACCGTATGAGCTTTACAAATTACAGCACAAATTACTTGGTTATGTAATTTCACCGTATGAGCTTTACAAATTACAGCACAAATTACTAGGTTATGTAATTTCACCGTATGAGCTTTACAAATTACAGCACAAATTACTTGGTTATGTAATTTCACCGTATGAGCTTTACAAATTACAGCACAAATTACTTGGTTATGTAATTTCACCGTATGAGCTTTACAAATTACAGCACAAATTACTTGGTTATGTAATTTCACCGTATGAGCTTTACAAATTACAGCACAAATTACTTGGTTATGTAATTTCACCGTATGAGCTTTACAAATTACAGCACAAATTACTTGGTTACGTAATTTCACCGTATGAGCTTTACAAATTACAGCACAAATTACTTGGTTATGTAATTTCACCGTATGAGCTTTACAAATTACAGCACAAATTACTAGGTTATGTAATTTCACCGTATGAGCTTTAAAAATTACAGCACAAATTACTTGGTTATGTAATTTCACCGTATGAGCTTTACAAATTACAGCACAAATTACTTGGTTATGTAATTTCACCGTATGAGCTTTACAAATTACAGCACAAATTACTTGGTTATGTAATTTCACCGTATGAGCTTTACAAATTACAGCACAAATTACTTGGTTATGTAATTTCACCGTATGAGCTTTACAAATTACAGCACAAATTACTTGGTTATGTAATTTTACCGTATGAGCTTTACAAATTACAGCACAAATTACTTGGTTATGTAATTTCACCGTATGAGCTTTACAAATTACAGCACAAATTACTTGGTTATGTAATTTCACCGTATGAGCTTTACAAATTACAGCACAAATTACTTGGTTATGTAATTTCACCGTATGAGCTTTACAAATTACAGCACAAATTACTTGGTTATGTAATTTTTTACTTATTAACGTTTACTTTAACAAAACAAATACAAGCAGAATAATCAAAACCATTTATTCAACTACTTACAACTTTATGAATGAATTTACAAACTTTCAAAGTCAACAAACCAACAATCAAGAACTTCAAGAACGAACATAAATTGATTTAAATGTACAACTTTAAAATTGAAACTACGTTATCAAAACTGAGATCTGAAACCCAATTCTCGTAATAATAATAGTTAAAATATGTTCCGATCTAGTGTCGACGTCATAAAAGTCACAAATTGTATGTAAATATCGAAATCGATCGAAATGTGTCCATAACTTGAACAAAGCGAGGTCAGCATAAGATATTTTTTTTTAAATTGGTCGTTTTTTTTAGAAACGCTTCTGTGTCCACTTTTTCCAATGGCTATATGTAACCTATGCTAATACTCTAATCCACTGTGATCATGAATTCAGCGTCAAAATTGACTTAATAAGTTGATCGAAGGTAGACTAAATTGTTATTACAAGGGAGCAGAATACCAATTTTCAGTCAATTCATGATTCAATCACGATTAGGTCAACTTTCATATAGTGTACTAAATATTACGAGAACTGTCCGAATTGTCGTTCTGAGATCTCAAGCAAACTGTGAAAGACTATGAAGTAATCCATGAAAGTAGTGATACATGAACCGTGAACATTTTCTATTCCAAATATTTTTCTAGCTAGTCTATAAAAGTCTCTAACTTCTATAAAATAGTCCCTGAGTACGCCGTCAACATCTCATCAAAATCAAATAACAGGCAGTGCAGAGGCTCTCGTCATCCCTTGTCTAGACAAAACTGTGCGATTCGTGACTTTTTCACGATTCACAATCCCACGACAATTCTGTACCTTATCCTAGGACAATAGAGTGACTGGACTCCTATTTAAAAGTAACAGTAAGAATTAAACATTACCTCTGGACCTCCGGGGCGCGGCGGGCGAAAGTTCGCCTTCGACGCAGGAGGTTGCGGGTTCGATTCCCGCCTCGGAACACATATTTGTACGATCTGCAGATATTTGTTCAGGGTGTTCTGGGTATTTTCTACGTATTATAAAAAAAAAACTATCTATGTATTAAGTATGTACAATGTAATAAGTATTAAGTATATCAGTTATCTAGTACCCATAACACAAGCTATGCTTAGCTTGGGGCTAGATAATGTTGTGTGAAATGTCCAGCATTATTTACTTTTATATATTTTGTATTTACCTTTACCTGCGATGAGCAAAAAACACGATCAAAATTTAATAACGCGCCTCTAGCGAATCGGTTCACTTTAATTGAAATTCTTGGATATAAAATACCTTAGTTACAAATATAATCAGTCCACTGCTGGAGATAGGCCTCTCCCATAGAATGTCGCGACGAACAATCTTAAATTGGTCCGTTGAATTACTACCTTTAAAATGTAATTGGTCCAAAAGGCACCCGCCTATATTGCGTCATCAGATTCGTGGTCGCCACACAATAACCTTTATTCTCTAACGGTTGACAATTCTGCGAGAATCTGTGAGCTATATGGCCTGCTCATTGCCACTTGGGTTTGTTAATTCTGAGAGCAATATCGGTGGTCTACAAATTGATTTGATATAAACAGAGTTATTTCGAATTATTTAATTCGTTGTCTTCTGAGTTATTTTCGCGTCCAGGTTGTAACAGTCTCTGGCCTCGCCCCACCTCGGCTCGTCGGTTATAATATTAATGCCTCGAGATCTGAGACGCATCTATATTGCTGTGTCATCGAAATTACAATTTTATAGTCTGATATAAAACGCTGTAGAAATTGATAGGAACAGCTATATTTAGAATATAAATATGATTTTTTATAAACATGATAAATGCTTTGTAGTTTTTCTCACTACCCGAGAACTACATGAATAAAAAATTAAACATGTATTTGAACCTTTTTATTAATAAACGTATCTATCTATCTATCTATCTACATAGTTCATAGATCATATATTAATAACAATAATTAGTTACAGCTACTCGGTATAGTATTGTTTTTACTAACAAGTTTTAAAGTTTATTTGTTTTAAATGAATTGGTAAAATGTGAATGAAATATTGAAAGGTTTTTACAGTAAATAATGTACCTAATAACTGCATAAGAACGCGGTTATGTGACCATTCTAAATTCGCTCGTTTTTTTGACTTTTCATTCAATGATTTTGTTGGAGTTCGAAGAGATTCGATTAAGGAGTAACCTTAATCGAATCTCTTAAGAATATATTTTCACATAAGGCATGCAAACAGATGAGGAGTAAAAATCTAAAAATCGAGCGTTTACAAAAACCTAACCTAACAAATTTTTATTTCCCAACGTACGCCCCTTAGTTTCGTTACATTGCCTTCAGTGTGAAAAGTATTCCTATTCACGTCATTTAAACGGTTTCGAGTCTGTCTCTACTTCACGTCCTAGCTTTCGGTTGATATTTTAAAAGAGTTGAAAAACCAGTTGTATACTGAAATTAATTTTGTAGAATATTTATTTTTCTGGCTAGTCTGTCTGTGACTAGGCTTCGTGTACATAGTAAACCTAAAGCCGAGTATCGCAACACCAATAAAAAAAACATTCCAGCACTACTAATGTTATGTTCTGGTGTAATACTATAGTCGGCTTTTTTTTTTCTTTTCTTCGCCTCGCTTGTGCTTACTTCATTCACGGGAGGAGACGAATGGTTATATTCTGAGGTCCGACTGACCACAGCGCGCCATAGACAAGTAATTAATTTTGTAAAAATTTAAAAAACTCTAAACGCAATGAAACTGCTGAACCGATTTTGATCAAAAGGTTGCCTGGAAGAAATCGCTTTCAGTGATAAGGCCGCCCGTTGTACTATAATTTGATTTAGTTAATCCTTTTGTTATTATTATTTTTGGTGTACAATAAAGTGTTAATCTATCTAATCTATCTATCAAACATAGCTAAGAACACTCCCGGCAAATTCAACATTCAAACAAAACAAAAAAAAATGGTGTATCCGTTCGGGAGCTACGATGCCACAGACAGACACACACACAAACACACACAGACACGACAAACTTATAACACACCGTCGTTTTTGCGTCGGGGGTTAAAAATAGATGCAACGAATGATTACTACTACATACATATTTCTATTGGTTAGGCCTCGCGATTCAAAGGATTAGTCAGAAAAAGTGTAGTGCAACTGAAATTGGTAATAGGTTAGTAACTAATGTATTTTTTTTAGGATCTAGTAACCAATTAAAATCAATCTATGTTACGACTTTTTTAGAAAAACTATAAATTTGATACACTGTAACTGCTAGACTAGTTGTAATGTATGTACCCTAGGGCCTGTTACACGTATACGGACAAACCAGTCAATTTCCGCATCGAAAACCAGGGGTGGCTATTTAAAAACCATTCGAAATAACTATGAAAACTCGTGTATGCTGCAACAGTCAGAAGATTATAGTTTGCAATGCAGTCACAGCATCAAGAGGCCGATCATGACTGCTTCAAGCTGCCATCATCAAAATTGGAGTTTGGCCCACCTGATGTTAAGCGGTAACCTCTGCCTATGAACAGTGCATTACATCATAGGACACGTCCACCTAGGACGCGCCCTATGTGTCATTGCACTGCACCCGCCACCCTGAGACATAAAGATGAAAAGTCTCATGTGCCTGTAATTTCACCGGCACCCTTACCCTTCAAACCGGAACACAGCAATGCGAGCACTACTGCTTTCCGGCAGAAATAGGTATGGTGGTAGTACTTCCCCGGACGAACTCTTTCACAAAAAAGCTCACAGCTAACGTCGTAATAGAGCTTTTTGTTGGAGTTAACGGGAAGGCAGCGAACTCAACGCCAAATTGAGGAGGGACATACATAATGAATGGTAATTATACTAAAAATATTAAGGCCTATCCTGGAAACTTACTTGACTTTTACTCAAGCATTGAACATTTTTTGCTAAGGTAAGTAGACTATCAATTCTTAGTGCGTCTCTGGCATACAATTCCACGTATGTACAAACACATCCTGGATACTGCATAACAACAAACGCGTTGATAAACTGTGCTCTTACACACATAAACATAACATAACCTAAACTGTGCACGACCAAAACAACAGACAACCCGCTAGAATGAGAAAAGAAACTCCCGTATTGAATCCCAAACTGCGGGGGTGGGCTGTTGGCACACAGTTTGCGCGGGGAGCACAGTGAATATTATGTCAGTACTATCATAATATTCAGTAGTTATTACTCTAATATGGCTGGGCCATGGTATGGTATCATACGGCTTGACAGTAATTACGACAAGTAATACTCAACTTAAAAGTAAAGGATCCTTTGTAGGTACGATTCGTAATAAAATATCGAATACTTTGATAATACCTCCCTAGCCGGGGTAGTGATGTGACAACCCGATACGTGGCGCATGCCGGAACTGTCCCGGTAACAATGACGTCACCAAAACTGATACGAGTAGTGACTGAGTACCAAATATATTATGTGCTGAGTAGGTATACGGTACCCAACACTAGTATAAGTTACTACTTATACTACAAAATAGTCTTATGGGTACTAGAAAACTGATATACTTAATACAATATAATTACATAGATAGATATTTTTTATTATAGATAGAAAATACCCAGAATACCCTGAACAAATATCTGCAGATCGCACAAATATTTGTTCCGAGGCGGGAATCGAACCCGCAACCTTCTGCGTCGCAGGCGAACGATCGCCCGCCGCGCCACAGCACTATGTACTGACAATAGCGAATACAACAAAAAAATAAAATAAATTTGATGCAGTCGTTCGGAAGCTCGTACATACATGTAGGCAATGATTTTTTATACATAGGTACCGAAGGTAAGAAGAAGATTTTGTATAAGTACCACTTTGTTATAATTTGATTGGAATGACAAGCAACTAGTATTTTAAAAACCTACACTTTTACTTTTTGTCATGATTTTGTCGTCTACCTCTCTTTTTGGACGATATTTTATTCATTGGTTTATCTTGGGCCTTAAATGCCACTATTTTAAAAAAAGTCTAATTATACGTGTTTCTAAACTTTTTAAATTAGTCTTTTTAAATTAGTAATTAGTAATTATCTTAGTAATTAGTTTAAGTTAGTTAATAAATACATTTTAGAATTCACCAACGGAAGTGAGATGCGTTAATCTAAAAGCATTTTTCAACCCTTCCGCCGGATCCGCCGCAGGTGAAACTGACAGCTGTCAGGACAAAATGGCTTTTTATAATTATTTTTTAGTTTTGTACACGTCGGAAAAAGGTGTTCGAGGATTTTTATCTAACTACGTGAAAATTATGCCCGTTTCGAGTGTGGAAAATAATGCTGTACAGTTTACACAACATTACCTAGCCCCAAGCTAAGCAGAGCTTGTGTTATGGGTGTTACTAGATAACTGATATCTTATATATATAAAACAAAGTCGTGTTAGTTACACCACTTATAACTCAAGATCGGCTGCACCGATGTTATAGTTATCTCTTTTTTGGTAGATTCTTCTCCGCTCCGAATAGCAGAATAAGTAATAAAATTTCAGGGGGGGGGGGCGGTTTTTCACCGGGGGCTACCCGTGCGAAGCCGGGGCGAGACGCTAGTACTTAATAGAATACATTACATAGATAGATGTTTTTGTTACACATAGAAAATACCCAGAACACCCTGAACAAGTATCTGCAGATAGTAGGTACAAATATTGGTTACGAGGCGGGAATCGAACGCGCAACCTCCTTGTCGCAGGCAAACCCTCGCCCGCCGCGCCACAGTGGTCGTTCAAAACGATACTAATGTCTACTGAATGCGTCTTCATTGTCCCGTAGCGACTTTGGCGCGTCAATTAGGGCACTCATAAAGAGATTAGTA
Organism: Operophtera brumata; assembly: GCA_932527175.1. NCBI lineage: Eukaryota > Metazoa > Arthropoda > Insecta > Lepidoptera > Geometridae > Operophtera > Operophtera brumata. The sequence goes on along the minus strand of OW052239.1, from coordinate 14,899,270 downwards.
TGTTTGATCGCTAGTTCGTACGACTCGCGTCGCATAATCGCATTCTACATTAGGACGGGCGATATACATACATAGGTTCAACTAAATTTTTTGTATGAGGCGAAGAAGTTGAATGCACGCTCTGATACAGTGTTTTTGTGTATTAAAAAAAACCAGCCAAGTGCGAGTCGGACTCGCGCATGAAGGGTTCCGTACCATTATCTATAAAAACGGGAAAAATACACGCATACATTTTTTTGTTATAGCGGCAACAGAAATACGTCATCTATGAAAATTTCAACTGTCTAACTATCACGGTTCATGAGATACAGCCTGGTGACATACGGACAGATGGACAGGCGAGCCTTAGTAATATCACAGAATATATTAGGGTCCCAATCTAAGTTTGAGTATGGAACCCAAAAAATAAATTTTGATCAGACAATAAGCGTTTTAGGTCTACTTTAATGTTTTACATTTTAGATGACCCGCTCATGAGGGGATTTAAATTTTAAAAAGGTGGTATATTTTTTTACCTGGGTACTCAATATCAACACTGCGATCACCAATCCGCCAAGCGTTTTGATTATGGCAAGGTCCATCATCCCCATTGCATTCTATTCTCGTCCAGCAAAGGACTTCTAGGCCTGCTGAGGATGATGATGATGATTTGAAACATATTTGTGCGATCGCAGATATTTGTTCAGGGTGTTCCGAGTATTTTGTATGTATAATAAAAAATATCTATCTATGTAATAATATTGTATTAAATATATCAGTTACCTAGTACCCATAACACAAGCTTTGCTTGGCTGGGGCTAGATAATGTTGTGTGAACATTATTTATTATTTATTAATTTTATTTTATTTATACCTGGTAATCACAATCAAGGCTAGAAGAACCAGGCATCAAAAACAGATTAGCTAAATTTTTCAATCAAATTATATCCACTAACATATACACACGGCTCTTTCCCCGATGGGGTAGGCAGAGCCTCAACGGGCCTCTTTTCACAGTGGGTTGCATCATCGTGGAATATAAAAGTGACGAGTGGTGAGCTCAAAGCCGCCATGCTTCCCACGACTGACTCCGCTAACGCTTTCTTGCAGTAATAACACATTCTATATTAAGCTAGCAACCAGGACAAACCTTATACCAACGAATCTTACCAACAAGTCCGAGTATCCCTTAGTCGGCTTTTACGACATCCACGGGAGGAGACGGAGGGGTATATTCTTAGGCCGGACACATGTTGTAAAACTTTGATTATGGATTTATGGACCAATTTACTAGACTCTGTGAGCAGTCGTAGATCCTACTTAAACATGACCATATCTACGTTGCTTGATACTTCTTGGTGATTGTTGTGTCCAATTTTAGACTACATAAATAACTACCTAATGGAGTCTGTAAAATTCATAAACGTAATTTGCAAACTTCAGAGTTGTTGATATAATATTGCGGGAGCATTTTGTCATACAATAGTCTAGCCCAATATACTACAAGCTTTAGAGGTATGGTTTTAGGCAGGGTTGGACTCAGTATATGTATGCCAGTATATATGCCATAAGCTGAATTAAGAGGCTGTCAAGAGTCAAATAGGCTTCTCATTTAAACGTATTTTTAGCAAAATCTACACAGCTATTACAACAAAAACAAAAAGTTTAATCTTCATCATATTTATAACGCCAAAACACGATTTTTATAAAATATCTCCATAAAAATAAACTTAAACTCTCTAGGGTTAAGCTCGCCTTTGTACATATATTTTGTTTTTATTTTTTTGTAATGTTTTTTCTGTGTACAATAAAGAATTATAAGAATAAATAAATAAATAAATAAATAAATAAATAAATAAATAAATAAATAAATAAATAAATAAATAAATAAATAAATAAATAAATAAATAAATAAATAAATAAATAAATAAATAAAATAAATAATGCTGGACAAGTTCACACAACATTATCTAGCCCCAAGCTAAGCCAGAGCTTGTGTTGTGGGTACTAGGTAACTGATATACATAATACAATACATTACATAAATAGATATTTTTTATTATACATAGAAAACACCCCGAACACCCGGAACAAATATCTGCAGATCGCACAAATTATTTGTTCCGAGGCGGGAATCGAACCCGCAACCTCCTGCGACGCAGGCAAACCATCGCCAGCCGCGCCACAGAGGTCGTCAGATAAACTAAGAATAAAATAAGAAAGATAAAATAAGAATAAACTAACCTCTACAATGCGCTTAATTTAAGCTAAATTAAGTAACGTTGGTTTCATCCCAGCTTGGTTGAATTTTAGCAAACTGGAACTGACATACTTCCTCATATAGTTTAATTTTATTCTCCGAAAACTAAAGAACAAATCTGTATCCTCCTTTGAATATAACCGTCTAGCTAACTTAAGTTACTTTAGTTCCATCTCAAATTGGTTGAACTTTAGCAAACCAGGCACTTAACTACTTTTCGTTTAAGATTACTTTCCGAAAACTAAAGAACATAGCTGTTTCCTCCTTTGAATTATAACCCACTAGCTAACTTAAGTAACTTTAGTTCCATTCCGGATTGGTTGAACTTTAGCAAACCGGATAATAACCTGTTCCTCATTCAACTGTGTCCCTGTAAACTACCTGAATCCATCCCTGGCTTAGCTTAAGTGATATTAGTGGGTACTCGGTGAGCCGGACAATGCGCGAGCGAGACGGACGGACAGAGCAAACACAATATCCGATGTATGTCGGCAGATTACGGCTAGTCTGAAACCTATGAGGGGTGGAATGCAGACATTGCTTTATGATAGGAATTTAGTCGCAACCAGATTTCAGTTAGCCAACTGAATTTCGGAGATTACGTTGTGCTGTAGGTAAATTAAAGAGAATGGATTTCAAAAATTAAATCGTTAATTTTTCGTGTTACCTTTATAGTCTCCTAGACAGAGACCAGAAGCCCAACTCACGTAATAAATTATAGTCAAAATAATGTTGGAATCATGTTACCATCTAGTGTGATGTCACAAATATCACATGGTAGGTATTTTCCTCGACTGACAATATAAAACACGGAAATGTGATTAAATGGAAACTTGAATGCCTAAACGAATAGGCACGATGATAGTAATAAAAACCAGACAAATTATTAATTAAAAAAATAAAATAGGTAAAAATAATTCCGAAATGTTTCATACATTTCATCATCATCATCATTAGTGTATATAAAATCGTTGCGTGACTGACTGACTGAAACAAAACTCCTAGAGACCTGAAGTTTTGAGGATATGTTCCTTTCCTGGAATAAGGGTGCACTAAAGAAAGGAATTTCCGAAATTCTCCTGTTGATATCTGGAACTACGAGTATCAAAACACCCAGACCTGGAACAAATATTTGCAGATCACGCTAACTTTTGTACCGCAGCAGGAATCGAATCCGCACCTCTAGCTTTTCTAGACCGCAGTGCCGCAGTGTCACTTACCAGTAGATGCATCTCGTGGATATTACCAATTTTCTAATACGCCCTCGAGATTACACACGTTCTCAGCAAATCCTTGTAAGTCTGATATGAACACCGATAACAACAGCATCACGTGCCAAATTACCTCTCGACTCGCTTCAAATTATTACTTCAGTTTCTTTATCGTACGGGGATAGAGAATTTTCAAACAAGAGAGAAGCTATATGATAAACTTTTAGTGAATTCAATCGTCAGTTAATACAGGTACAGATACAGATCTTATAATGTAAACTTTTGTTACAGGTCATGTACAATAAGGTAAAAAAAAAAATGAAATTCATTAACATTATAAAAGGCGTGTCCTAATAGCCCCTTTTATTAAAAATTATAAAAAAATACTTTGCCCTAACCGGGTTTATGTGTAGGGATGTATCTACCTAAAGGTATAAATAAGGCCAATACTAATATGAATGTACTACTAAAAAAAAAAAGAGCAGTAAATAAATGACGTATAATTGACCAATTATCAATATATTGTTTATATCTGTTTATATCTAAATCAATATGAATATGAATAATAGAATACTAGGTACTACTTTCTTGTGTGACGAGTTGAGAAACGACTCTTAAACAAGAAGGTAGGTAATGTAATTATTATATTATTATTTCTATTATATTACTTCATTTGTATTCAGTTTAATTTTGTAGTATATTCCTACTTGTATTAGTTGTATTATTCTTTCTGTAAATAAATGTATTTCAGTAGGTATTAGTACAAAATTTAACATAGAGACTCAAGACGAAAATCTTTAATCAGTGCGTGTTGCCAGTATGGCAGTAAAACGTGGTCGCTTACTATTAATTGTGATCTCTACGGATGCTGGTTGCATTACCACGCTGGATGAAAGCGTTGAGCTAGATATGAGCGGTGAAATTACAGGCACATGAGACTTTTCACATTTATGTCTCAGGTGGCGGGCGCAGTGCAATGCCACATAGGGCGCGTCCTAGGTGGACGTGACGTATGGGGTAATGCATTGTTAAAGGCTGAGTTTACCGCTTAACACCAGGTGGGCCAACTATTTTTTTTAATGATTCAATTCGATTCAATTTAATTCAATACTTTTTATTTCAGACTATACACAAATAATACAAAACATATGAGGAATAGTCCATATTTTGGTTATATAAATATGATTACTACACTAACTTAACTCACCGTATGTCACAAGTAGGGCTTGCATTATCCGTAAACTTTTACTATCCGGATAATATGGATGGTAGTGAACTTTAGTATTCGGATATCCGGATAATACGGATAATTAAGGAAAAGCTTAAACAATTTCAATATAAAAGAAAACTACGGTTATAGATAGCTTTATTCATGTTTAAATTAAACCAACATTCACCCAGCATTAAAATATGAATCACTTTAACCAGTTCGCTAGCTCTATATGGTAAAATTATAACTACTATCATATGATATGAAGTGATCGTAAAATATCAAAAAACATCATGAACAAATTAGAAATGACAAACTTTTTCTTATATTCAAGGTAACACTTATCTTCTCGAAATAACTACCTATTTTTTTTAAATAAAGCTAATCTTGCATTTAAAATCTTGCTAGCTAGGTCTCATCTCTGGTAAAACGCGATTTTCCGAGTTTTCACGCATTTTGCAAACACCTAGGTAAGCTAGGTCCCCCAGGTACTTTATGTAAATGTGACAAACATGTAAAATAAAGGATCAGTATATTAAATTTAGGTTCTTATCATAATTTTTTGATGAATTTCACTATCCGAATTATCAGCATTATCCGGATTTAGCAGACGTCATTATCCGGATTTGAAAATTGGCGGAAATCCGGATAATTTGGATATCTGGATATCCGGATTGCAAGCTCTAGTCAAAAGAGACACTAAAGGGCTAATAAAGCATCACATGCTTTCTTGTCCAGCGCATCATGATCATCATGTTGTATCATTGAAAGACCTTTGTTTGACCACGATCTCACCTTTTGGTAAGTGACGATGTGGCCGAAGATGGCGCACAAAGGTCTAGAAGGCACCTATTCACTCTAGCCTTGAAGAGACCCAGATTATACTTGTTTTCAGGAAAGACAGACGACGGTAGTGTAGTTTGTTCCGTTATTCACATAGTTAAATAAAACTATATAAACAGTTTAGTCGCTTCTCTGCCCTAAGCCCTATTCGTTCCAAGTTTCCTATCGCTAGAAAATTTTCAAACTCATAAAGGGAAAGGCTCTTCAACTTGTCGAACAAATACGAGTAATTGGATTTGTAATGTGAGATTAAAACTCCGTGTGGGATACGTGATCGTACTTTACTTATCTTATTTAGGAAGTTTTAAAAGGTATTTAGGATGATAAATTACAGTTTAATGACTTAAAATTTGAGTTTTACCCGAGACTAATAAGTAATTATTAAGATGTATAACCTAAATAAACTTTTTAAACTTTTAAGTCTAGAAGAAGGAAATGATAAGTCTAAAAGACTACACACATCAGTGCCGTGTCCGGGCCAGGAAAGGTCTGTACTGTGAATTTCACCCAAATATGTATGAAGAGCTGAATATCAACATTCATCAAAAACCGGACAAGTGCCAGTTGGACTCTCACACGAAGGGTTCAGTACCATCGTACATTATCATAACTTCAAGTTTCTACACGTTTTTTTTTCAGTTATGCTAACGTGTTTAATGTGTTGGCTCCATTTTAACCTCGCAGAACGGTAACTTTTATCGGTTTTCGGGTTACTCGAACTGTATTTTTTTTTAAGTGTACCTATATCGGTTCATGAGATACAGCCCGCTGACAGATGGACGGACGGACGGACAAACAGCGGAGGCTTAGTTGAGGGTTCCGTTTGCATAGCACCCTTTGGGTACGGAACCATAAAAGTCACTGCATAGGGTCTGGCGGGACAGTGACTTGTAATAACGTCAATGACAACATAGCTCTATCATTACAGAAATTAGGTTTAAATTCACAACACAGATCTTTATCGACCCAAGACGCCACTGTTTGGTAATTAATCCAAAAAAAAAAAACCAGCCAAGTGCGAGTCGGACTCGCGCATGAAGGGTTCCGTACCATTATCTATAAAAACGGCAAATATATTTTGCCCCCATAAATATTTGTTTTATTTTAATTTAATTATTTACTTTTAAAGTGAATATATATTATAATTAAACATTCTGTGAATATTTCAAGCGTCTACCTGTTGGCGTTATGAATATCGAGCAAAAACGAGCAAAAATATCACTTTTGTTGTATGGGAGCCCCTCTATATATTTATTTTATTCTGTTTTTTTAGAATCTGTTGTTATAGCGGCAACAGAAATACATCACCTGTGAAAATTTAAACTGTCTAACTATTACGGTTCATGAGATACAGCCTGGTGAAAGACGGACAGACAGACAGACAGACAGAGCGGAGTCTTAGTAATAGGGTCCCGTTTTACCCTTTGGGTAAGGAACCCTAACAAAAGAAGAAATCCTGCTTCAGATAATTTACGTTACCTACAAAAACACTCAACCTAATGTTCCTTACAAAATATCCCCAAGAAAATCGAGATAAAGGTATCAAATTAATTTTTAACAAACCTCCACAAATATAGTCGAGTTTTTCTTTTGTAGCACATTACAATGAAGATTCGTTTTGAAATTCGACTATAGGGCCGCACTTTCATAGAAAACAGGTAACCAACGCCTATACAGGGACAATTAGGGCTGCACCAACCAAAAAGAACGCATCGCGCAGCTCGGTACAGCTATTTTTAGGGTTCTGTAACCAAATTACGGAATTATAGATTCGCCATGTTTGTCTGTCTGTCTGTCCGTGTATGTCACAGCCACTTTTTTCCGAAACTATAAGAGGTTGCTGTTGAAACTTGGTAAGTAGATGTATTCTGTGAACCGCATTAAGATTTTCACACAAAAATAGAAAAAAAAACAATAAACTTTTGGGGTATTTTGGGGGGTTTTAGTAGTAGTAGAGCTTTTTTGTGAAAGAGTTCGTCCGGGGAAGTACTACCACCATACCTATTTCTGCCGCAAAGCAGTAGTGCTCGCATTGCTGTGTTCCGGTTTGAAGAGTAAGGGTGCCGGTGAAATTACAGGCACATGAGACTTTTCATCCTTATGTCTCAGGGTGGCGGGCGCAGTGCAATGCCACATAGGGCGCGTCCTAGGTGGACGTGACCTATGAGGTAATGCACTGTTCATAGGCAGAGGTTACTGCTTAACATCAGGTGGGCCATATGCTTGTTCAGTCATTCAGTAGTATATGAAAAAAAAAAAAAAAAAAGAACAGAAACTCAAAATTTTTTTTTTCATCATTCCCATACTTTGGATATAGTTCTTCAAAAATGATATTAAGTAAGGTTTTTAATTAAAAAAAAAGAGACACTTCCAAAGTGGTGAAATGTGTCCCCCCCCGTAACTTCTAAAATAAGAGAATGATAAAACTAAAAAAAATATAATTGATGTACATGTAAACTTCCAATTGGTTTGAACGAGACCTAGGAAGTAGTTTTTTTTAATACGTTATAAATCGTAATCCATCCAAGAACTTTTATATTAAGCTACTTGCTGCTACGGAACCCTTCATGGGCGACTCCGACTCGCACTTGGCCGATTTTTTTTGTTAAATTTCTCGTAAATTAGAGATAATTTTACAAAACGCCTACAGTAAGCTCTCGGCTTTGTTGTATTGATTTTATTTATCTCTTTTGACCCAAAAATCTGCACCATACTGAGAAACATGCAAATCTATAGTAGCCAATAGTTTGAGGTAGGTAACTCTGTGTTTTTTTCTATCGAGAAAATATTGTCCTATCTTGTTTTTGGTACAGTGATCCCTCGAAACTATAATGTAGTATCCATCCATATTTTTTATTTGAAATTGTACTTGATTTATTCAGATAAAAAGCAAATCAACTATTTGGAATTTTGCGGAAATTATCAAGGTGGTTTTGGTTCAAATTCGTATCATTTCTACTTTTGTTCTGTGATATAAAAATTTGTGATTCTATATTTTTCTGATAATTTTGAGGTGATAACATTATAATAACTGAAACCAGCTGTTTCTTGAACTTTGATTCCATCGACCATAGGTAAGTACTTTTTCTTTAACAGGAGTTACCAATTGTTTTAAAGCTTAATAAGACGAAAAAAACACAGGATGCGACCTCAATATTTTCAGAAAAAAGTAAGGAACCCGTACCTGAAAATCTTAGAACAAAAGTTATTTATTTAATGACCAATCCGGGCCAGGACGTGGGTTCCTATATTAGGGGCTTTTTATAGTGGAGGTACTCAACAGGGTGCAAGGTATAACAAACCCCCTATTTTTTTATCTGACGCGCTCGAGCCCCTCTCTGGCTATACTATAGAGCAGATTGCGCATTTTCAACTGATACTGTCCACCGACATGAATTATTATGGGCGAATGTGACAACGATTACAAAAGGTTTGTATCCGGGTGCTTTTTTCGAGTACAAAGCTTGTTTCTGTAGAGCCTGTTTTCGTCGTGAATGTAGTCTATATCGCTCTAAGCCACACGCAGGGAAAGAATAATGATTTATTTATGTCAATGGGCTATATTCAAGCGTTGTTTTTCCTCGCAAATTGGTTATTGTGCGAATAAAGTTCTTTTATTACAAGATTGTTAGTAAAACGAGAAGGTACTCTTTTCAATTACCCCTGCTTTAGATAATAAAGGAATTATGGGCTAATTTGGGAGATTTTATGAGACATTCTTGTCAAATTCCGGGAGTTTTTTTATTTGAAAGCTTTGTTTGTGAAAGAATGGGAAGCTGATAATAAAGACGAGTCAAATTACGAAATAACAATGGCTCTAAGCTAAATTGGATTCAAGTTTTCCATTACGTAAAATAAGATGGTTTGACTTGAGCACATTAGTTATCAATTGTTTGGTAAATAGTTATTTGAGAAACATGAGCCTGTAATAAACATTGGTAGCTCCTGACGCAGAACATAAATAAATAGATAATGCTGGACAGTTCACACAACATTATCTATTCCCATGCTAAGCAGAGCTTGTGTTATGGGTAGATACTAGATAACTGGTATACCATAATACAATACATTACATATATGTATAGATATTTTTTACTATACATAGAAACTACCCAGGATACCCTGAACAAATATCTGCAGATCGTACAAATATTTGTTCTGAGGCTGGAATCGAACCCGCAACCTCCTGCGTCGCAGGCGAACTTTCACCTGCCGCGCCACAGAGGTCGTCAAAGAGTCGTTAGGTAAATAGGATAGTGGACCAAATCACAACTATAACACCTTAAATTTTGAGAACATGAAAATTGAGAGTAAAAAGGCCACCTAGATGCCTCTAAGATAAAGTGGTAATTTCGTTTGTTACTACACACTAAAAATAATAACTAAATTTCGATTCATAAAAACCTCATCAGGTTTTTTACGGCGCTCGAGCACCGGCATTTTCTTAATACAAAGACATTTCCAGCGTCTAGACTTTGCCATGTGTGAAATAACCTGGCGAATTGTACACCCACTAATAAACCTTAAACGTAGGACATAAAACGAATAGTACCGTCACTTTGTCGTAAACTGTGTTATTAACGGAGAAAGAGGCTGTGGGTTCATAACACTCAACAGTCACATACATAGTCCCAGATCCCACACTAGGGTCCCCTGTATCGTGGGTATCAGGAACTACAAGTACCATAGCACCACAACACCCAGAATAGGAAAAAAAAATAACAAATGAAAAAAACTGTCGCGGGAATTGGACCCGTAACCTCTCACTTCTCAGCCAGCTACTCGCCTGCAGTGCCACAGACATTTTGTAACTAACTATATTTATTTTGATTCATCAGCCGCGTCCTAGGTGGAAGTTACCTGTAAGGTATTGCATTGTCAAGGCAAAGGGTACAGCTTATCATCAGGTAGGGCCTTATGCTTATTACAAATAACATTTTAAAAAAATATCATTCATTCAAACAAATAATTAGCATATCGCCGCTCAGATAACATTCATCATTTATTCTCCGTTACGACACATGGAACACTTGGCACAGAATAAATATAACTACTATTACACTTGTTTTTGTTATTACCTACATAATACACTTTAACCTTGTAATAGGCCTTGTTAATTTATTAGTATTATCACAATTTTACAAAACTATCAGAAAACCGAACAAAATAAATAAATAAATAAATAATGCTGGACAGTTCTGACAACATTATCTCTCCCCAAGCTAAGCAGAGCTTGTGTTATGGGTACTAGATAACACTTATTTATGCAAATAAATATCTTGTATCTTGTATCTTGTATATGATATACTTAATACAATACATTACATAGATAGATATTTTTTGTATTATAATTACATAGTAAATACCCAGATCACCCTGCACAAATGTCTGCAGATCGTACAAATATTTGTTCCGAGGCGGGAATCGACCCCGCAACCTCCTGCGTCGCAGGCGGACCTTCACTCGCTGCGCCACACAGGGCGAAAAAAACACTATATTGCCAAAAAAACACACTGAAACAGTCCAAACAAAATTAAGTTGAATACTTTGTTAGTCTTTTAACTTTGTCGTTTTTTTTTTGAGTGGTTTAATAGTTAAATGGTGACTTTCTGCAATGTAATGTGTTTCTGTGCAAATGTGCTTTGTGATATGTAATTTTTAATTAATTGTAAAATCCAAAGACTCACCTTGTAAATCCTCTGTAAAATGCTGATTCTTTTATTATTTTTATTTATTGATTTATAGACGAGCAGCTTTCGCTGATATGTCTATATTAAGAGCTGAACTATACGTAACGACTTCTTAAAAAAGCTTGAGTCAATGGAAACAGTGAATTCAGTGGTTTTTTCACGAGACGAGGGACCACCGATGTATCCCTAGGCCCTAAAACGCAACTCTACGTCTAATTATTCGACTTTAACTTTTACTTACTCGACTCGTAAGTCTGTTGGTGCTTAAGCTTGAAGTTAATATTAGTACTAAAGTTGTTTGAAACTACAAGTCAAATACCGTGAATTTAAGTACCTACATACAACGATCATGTTCTGTAAACCCTAACTAAGCCTTAACTAACGGTATGCTTAAATATTGTACTAAACTAGTTAGTAATGTAGGTGCGATCTCAAATAAACGCACGTTATAAGGTGTATGAGGGTGGATGGACCAAATCGTTTACCACACAGATTTCCCTCAGAGGCCATTATAGAAAACTTTATAAAAGGATTCATGAATCCATGCATCAACCAAATAAAAAAATATATGGAAGGGCCTTACCCATACCACAGATAAAACAATACTATACTAGTACCCATACAAAATCTCCGTGAAAAGTAAGACAACACACGATACGTTACGTATCGTTGCCATTACAAAGATCGACTAAAGCGAAGTGAGTGAGCTCACTCACTTTATAAGCTTCAAAACTATCGTTCCCAAAGGCCTGTCCATTTTTTATTTTTTATTTTGGTCGATGGATACTTTGTAGCTCGCGTGCGTCTATGTGAACTATGCTATATTAGTTTTTAAAGGCGCGCGCGATAAAATCAGCAGGTCAGCCTGAAATCAAATCTCAAATCGTTTTGGATGGATATATTCCCAAGTTCATAGGTGATTTTAGAAAATAGATAAGATGCGCAACTTTCGCCTGTAATAATAACTCCAACTCAAGTCTAAGAACGAGCTTAAGTTTGCACCAATTTCAAAAAGGCTCGTATTAACCGCAGTAGAACCGTATAAGGTGGGCGGTGAGCTTTTAGACTCGTGTTAGGCTCCTGCCTATTCTATCCTGCATCTCTAAGAATAAGTGTGTTCCAATTTCAAAAATCCCATATAAAAATTAAATTTTAGGTGGAATCAGGAATTTTCTCAGAGTTCGATGTTTCTCAAAGTAAGTTAATAAAATAACAACTTCTTTACCTAAGACTTTACACACCGTGTGATTCACTAATTGTGATCCAACTTGTGACGTCACTGCGTGGATGGCACTGAGAACTCAATAATTATAGTTAAGTTAGATATACTTGTTTTTGCCTTGTGTATTACCTATTATGTTATAGCTTTTTTATTTTTATTTTTCGTTTGTAATTTTCTCTATCCATGTGTGCCGTGTTCCAAATAAAGAATTTGTCTTTATTTCTTCTTCTCTCTTTTAATGTTGTTCGTTGTATAATCTTCATACTTCGTTGTTCAATAGGTAGGTATTAAAAGTTGGTTCCGTCACGTTGGTGCCATCAATATCTCGCTAAGGCCATAAAACTAGTAAGTCGATGTTATTGCACGGATTCATGAAGGGAGGGATAAAATTTTCTTTCATAACAATGTGCTCACTTAGTTGTTATGGTTTGGTCGACGATATTTTTAACCCTCGACGCAAAAACGACGGGGTGTTATAAGTTTAACGTGTCTGTGTGTGTGTGTGTGTGTGTGTGTGTGTGTCTGTCTGTGGCATCGTAGCTCCCGAACGGATTAAACGTTTTTTTTTTTTGGAAGTTGAATTTGTCTGTGTTTGATGTTTGATCAAAATCGGTTCAGCCGTTTCAATTCGTTGAGGTTTTTTTTAATTTTTACAAATTTAATTACTTGTTCTTGTGTATATTGTGACTTCAGGATCGGAACAAGCAGGTGGCGCCACCTGATGTTAAGCGGTAACCTCTGCCTATAACAATGCTTATCCTAACAGGTTACAGGCACATGGGACTTTTATCTTTATGTCTAAGGGTGGCCGACGCAGTGCAATGCCATATAGGGCGCGTCCTAGGTGGACGTGACCCTTTTAAGTACTTTTTACCTGAATACGGCAAAGCCACAATGAAGGGTTATGATTTTTGCAGTCTATTTGTGTTTTTATGTTCCACCCTAGGACTAAAGGCATGGAACTTAGGCTAAAAACGAAACGGTATCGATTATACCAGTCTCATTCTTTTATATGAATGTATTCATGTGTTGGAATGAGACAAGCATAAATCTATCTGTTCTTATTTGTGTAAGTCGTACCAGGCCAAATGTCAAATTACTAGTACATTCATGGTAACAATCTAGGAAGATGTATATGCATGGTGCCAATATTCAGGGTACGGAACGGAAAAACGACTGTCGTGTGACAATATATTTGTTTCTCTCTAACATAGGATAGCAAGCTATCTTCTAGGGTAGGAGTAAGAAGGAACACTCTATGCTATTTTAGCACTCAATCCATGTATCTACATTCATGGTTCCACCGTAACGCATAAACTTTACTCATTCAATTTTGACGAATGAAGTGTCAATCGATTCGTTATTATGGACATAGGCTACATTTTATACGAACCATTAGGCGCAAGCCAGATAGAAGAGACGTAAGGCGATTACGCGTCGCGGACAGGGCGGAGACGAGACTCGACTTTTGTAATTATAATAGAAGAGACGGGGCGCGGACGCGACGGTACAAGTTGTCTGTGCGAGCAAGCGAGACCCGCCCGGCAGACATGCCACCCCGCACCCCCTCCTCGCCCACGCCGCGTCCGCGCCCCGTCTCTCCTGTGTGTTTTGAACAAAAGGCGCGGACGTAAAAGCGTTGCGCCCGCGCCCCATCTATTTTGTATGTTTTGCGTCGCGACGCTTCTATACATTTTGTATGACAAATGTCCGCGCCCCGTCTGCGTTTTACGTCTTTTTAGTCTGGCCCGCACCTTACGTACAAAATCAATATGACAGATGTTATTTAAAGAGAGGTGTTATGATATAGGTTTGACCGCCGTGTGTCCGTCTGTGGTACCGTAACTCGATTAGAATGCGTTTTTTTTATTTGAATACAGGTTTTCAAGCGATGTTTCCTAGATATGTTTTATCAAAATCGGTTCAGTCGTTTCATTGAAATGGGGGCATTGAAATTTTTAAATTTGCTATTTGAGATTTCTTATTTGGTGAGATTTCATATGAAACAGGAGGAAATTCTGAGTGAGATTTTAATTTACAATTTGCATTGATTACTTTATACTACTTACTTTTTTGTTACTTTATATAATATTGTACTAAAATATGTACCTAAAGTTGTTAGTCGGGCTCTAGTTTTTATAACTTATTACTTGTTATTTTCTATTCTATTTTTTATTCAAGAACTAGTTAAACTTGCGCTTTTTATTATGAAAACTATCAATAATGGTGCTATAAATATATCTAACAACTAGTACCAAGATTGTTTAGTACCATACATTCTATCTGAATCACCCATTATCTTCTAAGTACCTCTTCTATGTACTTTTTATTTGCTCAAAGCATAAGTTGTGCAGATGGCGTCGGCAGCTAGAGCTAATGATACCAGTGCTGCCAGTAAATAATTTTTATGGCCGCCGAGACAAGCACCGAGATTGTTGCCACTATTTATAAAAATAATGCTTATGTTGTTACGAGTATTTTATTTAGTCTGCTCCTTTAAGTGGGAAATGTTGTAATGGTTTCACATTAATGTTGAAATATACAATTCTAAAGTAGGTACCTATTTACTTTTTGAAAGATTCTCTACAATAAAATAAACTTTGTAAGGTTATCATGTTTTATTTGGCCATAATATATCTAACATACTACGTAGGTACTCGCAGGTAATACTTCAATATTTTTAATCCGCAGCTTAGACCAAAGAAAAAATCCACAGCATAAAATAATATACAACATACATACACACGCGTTTTCCCAGGGGTAGACAGATCCCCGAGGGTCTCTTTTCACTGTGTGTTGCACCGTCCGTCGTGGTAATATAGAATTGAAAAATGGTGAGCCCATCGCCGCCTTTGCTTCTCACGACCGACTTGGCGCGATTACAGCCAGGACAAATCTTAAACTATCGAATCATACTAACAACTCCAGGTATAAAATAAATAATATGTATAGTGATCATCATTCTCATCATCATCCGCCTGTTGACGTCTTCTGGACACGGGTCTCCTCTATAAAATGCTACGAAGAAGCATTTTTTTTACTTTTTGAATGACGGAACAAGCATATGGACCTGATGGTAACCTCTGCCTTTAACAATGCGTAACCACATAATGTGGCATTACATTGCACCCGCTACCGTGAGACTTAAAAAAGAATAGTCTCATGTGCCTGTGTTTACCTTATTGGATGTGTTTTCCATAATCACACGCTTGGCAGGCGGTTTTGAGATCGAAGTTAAGTAGTTCTAATTAGGTACTTATAATTTATTAGGCTAGGTATGTAGGAATCTAAAATTCTACGCAAGTAGGTACTTAAATCTTTAAATCCTTGTAACGAAATAATTTCGAGATACTCAAACAAACTACACTATTCAACTATTTCTTCCAACAGATTAACAATTACGCCTTTACCAGTATATTATTATTACTCGTAGAATACATCAACAAATTAAAACCAAATCACTCACAAAGTCTACGTAGTACGCACAGTTTCATTTCAAATACGTGGGTCAATCTTTACACGTGGAATATTCACGGGGCCAGATCTCAGAGTAACAACAAGATATTCAACACGTTTATGACGGATGAGAACCGGTCTACAGCTTAGATTACTACACAGGCCATAGCTGAAAACCTCAGATACTACCGAAATCTCTGCAATAACAACCTATAACATGCTAATTAGCATTAAGTTCGCCTATGTACTGCTTTTTGTCTTGTGCAATAAAGAATTTTCTATGTATCTATCAATAACAGCGCAAGATTTTAGCGCGCGATTGCAGTTACTATGGTAGAAAGAAGGTTCCCGCGCTATAGAAATTGGTCTACGGCGCAGCATCGGGGCAACTTATATTTTGGGTAAAACTGTATAATTATTATTATTATATCATTTATTTCGGTTTCACACCATATTATGTTAGTAAAGAGTTGTTAGTAGACATTATCACATAGTATTTCCAAAACTAAAAATTATAATTATTAAATTAAATCAAAATTAAATTATTAAAATTAAAAATTAATTAAATAATAATAATACATCAATAAAAATAAATAAATAAATAATGCTGGACAGTTCACACAACATTATATAGCCCCAAGCTAAGCAGAGCTTGTGTTATGGGTACTAGATAACTGATATATATAGGTACTTAATACAATATATTACATAGATAGATATTTTTTATTATACATAGAAAATACCAAGAACACCCTGAACAAATATCTGCGACCGCACAAATATTTAATCCGATGCGGGAATCGAACCCGCAACCTCCTGCATCGCAGGCGAACCTTCACCCACCGCGCCACAGAGGTCGTCAATAATGAATGTTGTACTGTAATGTAACTCATGCATGGATAGTTTGTAGTAAACTAAAGTACCTAACTTACTCTAACGTTGTTTGTTTGTGATCACAATCCTGTTATCGTTTGACAGGATTATGGTAACAGCACGTAAGGCTCCGCTCGCGTAAGCCCCTATAGCCTCTATTACTCTGAGGGTCATATCATGGTAATTTTAATTATCATTAAACTTTATCACTTGTGGGCTAGACATACTTAGGACACAGCTGCTCTTAACTTAATAAGTCATTTTACGGCTTTTCTGTCGTCTGGTTATTAGTTTTATGCTTTATACACAGCTTAGAGCCTTAATACACCTGAGATGAGATATAACCAATTTATTTGAAAGGATATACTGATATAACACTTTTTCGGTAGATGTGAAACTTCAGATACATATTCTAAATCTTGTGTAAATTATTAATTATTTTAGTACTTAGTATAAGAGCTTTTTTTTTAAAGAGTTCGTCCTTGGAAGTTCTACCACCATATCTACTTATGCCGCAAAGCAGCAGTGCTCGCATTGCTGTGTTCCGGTTTGAAGGGCATGGGTGCCGGTGAAATTACAGGCACATGAGACTTTTCATCTTTAAGTCTCAGGGTGGCGGGCGCAGTGCAGTGCCACGTAGGGCGTGACCTATGAGGTAATGCACTGTTCATAGGTAGAGGGTACCAGTTAACATCAGGTGGGCCATCGGCTTGACCCGTCATTCCAAGTAGAGTAAAAAAAAAATGGAAATAGAAAAAATATTTATTTGAATTTTTTTAATGCAAGAACTGGTATATTTTATTATAACATACCTGCTATACAGTAGTATCCAACCTCTACATAAGCTCTAGACAGCCTAAAACTAAAACATCACTTTTCCTTTTCCATTGAGTTGGCACTATACAAGATGGAGGGTATCAAAAACTCCATGTCAGAAATGTATACCTACTTACGAATATAAGTACACATATCCAGCCAGCTAGCTCCCAAAAAGGACGGAAAACAATACAATCAAAAACTTAACCATTCTAACTTTTATACAACAATAAAAATGTAATTAAAACAATAACGCCGTGTCTCGGAGCTGCCATAAGAGCGTGTACAATGAATGCAATAAGACGACCGCTATTTCCACGCGGCTCCGAAAGAAGCTAAAGACGACAAACGATAGTAACTTAATAAAAAATAAGTTGATCGCGATTTTCGTAGTTCCCAGCACAGATAATTATTTAAGTCTTGAGGCGAATTACATAGCTTCTAATTATGTCATACGTTTTAGATATAAGGTCAACATTCTTGGTTGCCGCCTATACCAAATTTATTAGAGAGCGAAAGTCGGACCACCTTTGAGCGTGCCAACACAGAGATAACACAGGTTATAATCAACAGGGATAGGGATAAATAAATAACCCGCGAGCTTTACAGCAGTCGCATATGATGTGTAACATCTGACATCTCACCTCCTTGGTAGTAAGCAATCAATCAATCAATCATTTATTTCGCGATTTGGGTACATAAGATGATAATAAAGATAAAAAGGTACAGGCCATGATCAGCTTTACAGCATGCGAAATTAAAAAAATAAGTACATTGGTACAAGTTAAAAGATAAGTCACAGATTCACAATAATTCTAATGTCATAAAAAATAACAATAATATAATATACTCAAACTCTAGAGCAGTTAATAAATTAATAATCAATAAAATTGAGTTTCAAAAATCATTAAACAACAACATGGCTGATAGTTAAATAATTATTTTGTACTTTATTCTTTATTTTTATTTTTATTCTTTATTTCTACTTTATTCCTATTATGTAACTATGTTCCGACACAATTTTACATTGTTTGCGAAATAAATGAAATGAAATGAATAGTACCAACCTCTCGGAAAAATGCGCGCTTACTGTTGCTCACTTCCGTCCCATTTCACGAAATCACTCCTACACGGAAAGCGAGAGGAAAGATGTTACACATGATGTTACAACAGGAAGCGCGCATTTTTCCGAGAGGTTGATACTATCAGCCATGTTGCTTATTACCAATGAGGTGAGATGTCAGATGTTACACAACATTTGCG
This sequence comes from Operophtera brumata, assembly GCA_932527175.1. Lineage (NCBI taxonomy): Eukaryota > Metazoa > Arthropoda > Insecta > Lepidoptera > Geometridae > Operophtera > Operophtera brumata. Next base: position 14,880,447 of record OW052239.1, on the reverse strand, counting down.
ACTACTATAAGGCTCACTCGTTTTTTAGGGTTCCGTAACCAAAAATTACGGAACCCTTATAGATTCGTCATGTCTGTCTGTCTGTCTGTCTGTCTGTCCGTGTATGTCACAGCCACTTTTTTTCGAAACTATAAGAGCTAGTCTGTTGAAACTTGTTTGAACTAAGTTTTTGGGGGCCCCATACCTAGAACTGAAACTAAAAAAAAAAACATCGAACCAATTTTTTTTTTTTTTTTTTTGTAATACTACTTGAATGACGGAACAAGCAGATGGCCCTCCTGATGTTAAGCGGTAACCTCTGCCTATGAACAGTGCATTACCTCATAGGTCACGTCCACCTAGGACGCACCCTATGTGGCATTGCACTGCGCCCGCCACCCTGAGACATAAAGATGACAAGTCTCATGTGCCTGTAATTTCACCGGCACCCTTACCCTTCAAACCGGAACACAGCAATGCGAGCACTACTGCTTTGCGGCAGAAATAGGTATGGTGGTAGTACTTCCCCGGACGAACTCTTTCACAAAAAAGCTCTACTACTACTAAACGTGCGGGGTATCTATGGATAGGTCTTCAAAAATGATATTGAGTTACTTGCTGCTACGGAACCCTTCATGGGCGAGTCCGACTCGCACTTGGCCGCTTTTTTTATTTAATTAGATGACGAATTAAAAATTCTAACGGTGGTGCCGACTTTGGCGTTGTTAAACCATACCTGCTTGATTCTGGATGATGAAAAAGCTGCTAACCTGATTAGAGTATGTGCTGCTAGGGTTTAGTGGCCTTGGGAACCGCCTTTTTGGTTTCATGGCCCAACAGTTATAGTCGCAGTTGCAGTAATAGTCGCTATAACAACAATTCCTACAATGTAATTACTGAATGAGAGCCTTACTCAAGTTTTAGAATGCAATTAAGGCGGGTAAATGAGCGCTGAAGATTTTGATTATCGAAAATTGTAGTAGTTTAGGTAGTCTGGAGAGGACGATGGATGAGGTTACATACGTATAATGATGAACAATGTACAGCTAGGACACACAGAGCTCATTCTTTTAAAAATAAAACTGGGTAATTCATTGCCATCAGTATATTCATTGTTATTAGATTTTACATTAAAAAAACACTAGTCATGAAATTATGTTATAAAATTATGGTACGAAACAGTTTTGGACCATCCACCCTCAACTGGGGTGTACTATTATTTATTCTGTAGCCCAGGTAAACCTGGCCGCCAGAGATGTACACACCTGTTTTTAAACCCCGACGAAAAACGAAGGGGTGTTATAAGTTTGACGTGTCTGTGTGTGTGTGTGTGTGTGTGTGTCTGTCTCATCGTAGCCCCGAACGGATGAACCGATTTCGTTTTTTTTTGTTTGAAAGGTGTATTTGTCGGGAGTGTTCTTAGCTTTGTTTCATCAAAATCGGTTCAGTCGTTCAGCGTTGGGTTTTTTTTTTAATTTTTACAAAATTAATTACTTGTCTAAGGAATTCATTCATAATTATGGTTGTAGCGTAGAATACCATTATAATTTGCTTACCTACATAAAAAAAATCGCAAGTTTTTCTACTGATTTTTCTTTTTCCGCTGATTTTTTCCCGTACACCTCGTCGAAATAATCGGCAGAACACTCAAAAAAAACTGGTGGTAACTAGACGTCGACGAACCTTGATAAGTTTAATCCGATTGTATCTACAAAATGTTATGAAATCTGCCCTGGTTTTTATTTTATAAATTTTGGCCTGAACTAAAAAACCTAATTTCTACAAGAAAGAGCTTCATAACATTTTGTAGATATAATCGCATAAGTCTTGCCTAAAATTGACTTTTTCTAGATTTTTAAACCCATCAAGTTTTCAACCGATAACGACGTGTTATAAGTGAAAGTCAAAAGTCAAAAGCTACTTATTGAAATACTTACAAACCTAGTAGAACCAGGCGACAAACACGGCTAGCCTTTATTTTTGATGATGTACGTCAGAACTATAATCAGAAATGATTATGCATTCTTTAACTAACCTTTTACCTCGCTCACTCGCTTAATAACTGAAAGTTTTGTTCCTATAATTGCCATAAAACAATGTGAGGCGAATCCTACAATAATATAGTTTGTATCGAAGATCTATGGTAGTTTTCGACAAGAAAATGAACCGGCTTAATATAGAACCACTTCCTGGAGTTACAGTGATTAATATTGTACCATAGAATGACAGATAGGTGTGAAGTGTAATTACAACTCGAATTTGATTTGAAATTGAAGGTCGAATGGTGTTGTATTAACATACAGATTTAATTATTTTAATTAGGGCCGTATTCATCAAACTAAAATTAACTAGTAGGTAGTTCGCCCCAAACCGAAAACTCAACGATTCCTTTAACGATTAGGTTCATATACGAGCTTGCCTATTGCATTGGTATCACCAACTTGGATTATTGATATCACCAACATATATTATTGATACCACAAACTTGTATTATTGGTATCAACAACTTGGATTATTGGTATCACCAACTTGGATCAAAGGATAGAAAGTTATTGTTTAACAAACTACCATCAAACATAGATTAATAAGCTGAGTCAAATATATGTATGGCCCACATTCTTTATTCCGTTTTCAATGGTCAATGTCAAAATGGTAAATTATATCCTGAGTGCGCATTATATATGTATTAATACGTTGTCTTGTTTGTTTAGATGTTTGTCGATCTTCCATGCCAATAGGGCATCTAATTTTACTGAAATTTAGCACATACATGGATTACAACCTAAATTAAAATATATAATACTTTTTAACCTGAAATTTAGTTTACTCGAGAGAATATCGCAGGTGAAACCACAGCCGAACGTTAGTAAACCATAAATCACCTAGTTGCCCTTGAACCCATCACTCGAACAGTACATAACCGTCGGCAAGCAAGCTATAATTAACGTAAATTTTACGATACCGTGATTAGCACCTTCGTTGGACCAATTATTATTATTTTTATGGTAATATTCAAATTATAATACACATTTTAGGGTTCAGTCCCAAAGGGTGCCAACGGGACCCGTTTAGTGCTGGACAGACATCAGCGCTCACCTTACGCGCCGGGAGGGAGCACGCGGACTCATGCTGATTGGACGCCTACTACAGGCAGCGACAGGCGTTTGCAGGCGCGGTGTTACCACGGCGTGTCGCCTGTTATTTTGCGTTTGTGCTTGTGAGAAATCAGGCCGTCAGACCGAACCTTATGAGGTAGTCAGTTGAAATTTTCTCAGAGTATGTGTTGCTATGGCATAAATTAATAAAGATATCCTGTGATTATCAGTTTTAGACTAGCGTATGAAAACTGTGACTTGATAGCGGAACCCTACACTATGCGTATTCTCTTATACGCATTTGAGCGGTTTATTTATTTGACTTGAGTTTTTTCGAGTGCTTATTAGCTACACTTACAAACATCACGATGTTATTAAAGCTATGCCTAAATGTTTTATTGTTCCAATTTTAACTAACAAGCGTAGATTATACGAGAGATATTTTTATTACAAGCTAATAAAATAAGTGGCTGTGGTGTGTCCGGCCTAAGAATATACCCTTCCGTCTCCTCCCGTAGATGTCGTTAAAGCCGACAAAGGGATTACCCGGACTTGTTGATAAGATTCGTTGGTATGAGATTTGTCCTGGCTGCTATAGCTTATTATGGAATGTGTTATTACTGGAAGAAAGCGTTAGCCGAGTCAGTCGTGGGAAGCAATGTCGGCGATGAGCTCACCACTTGTCACGTCTATATTCCACGATGGTGCAACCCACTTTGCATGTCAAGACAATTCCAATAAGCCCAAATACGGCTTGGATACATAGTTTTATGAAGGAGTTCCGCTTCCTACCTTCATCATCAGATCAATTCAAAATTACCATCATCAGAACCATTATAATTAAATCTGCTTCGTCATAGTCGTCGAGATATCTTACCGCCACCCGTGAAACAGTATTCCGGTGGCTATCTGTGGTGTTTATCATCAGTTCCACTTCACCAAATGATACTTTCTGAATTATTTTCTTCTTTTCTGCTTTGTTCCTGAACATACCCAAATCGCTATATGTTTGCCTACAACATTTTGACGAGTTCCCCAATACCTCATGGATCCCATCATCAGAACTCGATTTTGATACAAATGAGACCAAACTGGAAAAATCCATTAAAATAAAAATAAAACATTCATATCTATACTAATATTATAAAGAGGAAAGATTTGTACCTATTTTTGTATGTTTGTATGTTTGTAATGAATAGGCTCAAAAAGTACTGGGCCGATTTAAAAAATTCTTTCACCTTTGGAAAGCTACGTTCACCCTGAGTGACATAGGCTACCAGGGGGGGGGGGATACGAGGGGGGGGGGGGGGGCTGTTTTTCATCTGAAACTACCCGTGCGAAGCCGGGACGAGTCGCTAGTCTTATATATAAAACAAAGTCGTGTTAGTTACACCACTTTTAACTCAAGAACGGGTGAACCGATTTGGCTAAAAATTGGTGGGGAGGTAGCTTAGAACCAGAAGATTGACATAGGGGAGAGGTAGGAGGAGGGGGGTTCACCGGGGGCTACCCGTGCGAAGCCGGGGCGAGTCGCTAGTCAGTTTATAAATTAAGCATTTATGAGGTACCAAAAATTCAAAAAAGATTTGAGAGCCCTCTGTTTTTGAAGCCCTCTTTTTTTGAAACCTACCCGAGAAAATAATTAAAGTTACATTCAATATCAGCTGCCTAGACCGCATTAAAACCGATGCATCTATATAAGTTATAAATTACGGTCTATAATGAACACCTCTAAGCGTCTACAAAGTTTTTATCGCTCCATCAAAACGTGAGGATGGAACATTATTAGTAAACTACATAAAGCATATAGTTATACTAGTTGTTAGTTTTTTTGTGTTCTGGGTATATTCTATATATAATAAAAAATATCTATCTATGACGACCTCTGTGGCGGGGCGGGCGAGCTTTCGCCTGCGACGCCGTAGGTTGCGGGTTCGATTTCCGCCTCGGAACAATTATCGTATTTTTGCAATCTGCAGATATTTGTTCAGGGTGTTCTGGGTATATATAATGTATAATAAATAAAATAAATATTAAATAAATATTGCTGGACAGTTCACAAAACATTATCTATTACATAAATAATAATGGTTATAATAAATAATGCTGGACAGTTCAAACAACATTATATAGCCCCAAACTAAGCAGAGCTTGTGTTATGGGTACTAGACAACAGATATAATTAATACCAAAAAAAAAAACTATCTATGTTATATATTGTATTAGTTGAGCTACCTTTAGATCGCTTGCAGCGGTCTTCAGGTAGCACAACTGTTTCATATGTATTTTGTACATACCTTGTATTATTATTTCTGTAAATAAATGTATTTATTGTATTAAGTATATCATTTATCTAGTACCCATAACACAAGCTCTGCTTAGTTTGGGGCTAGATAATGTTGTTTGAACTGTCCAGCATTATTTATTATATCCATTATTATTTATGTAATATATTTTATTAAGTATATCAGTTGACTAGTCCCCATAACACAAGCTCTGCTTAGCTTGGGGCTAGATAATATTGTATGAATTGTCCAGCATTTATTTTATTTATTAAAGTAGTAGGTATATCTAGGTATCTATACCACGCAAGGTGGCTATAGCTGGGACTATGTATCTACAAAACACCCCTATGCAGAAAGGACGCCAGGACACATATTATTTCCTTACAATTAAAATTAGCATGGAAGAAAAACTAAACGTGTTATGTTGCTTTTTATTTTTCTGTTGATCTATTTTATTAACTTAAGTTTAGTTTAAGACTGCGCCAACACCAGGCAGAAATCTTCATACAAAAAAACGCCACTCGCCGTTTGAAAAAGTGGTTTTTATTGAATATCTCGTGAAATATAGATAATTTAAAAAAAAAACCCGTGGTTGATCCCTCCCTTTTATGGTATTGATCTTATTTATTAAATTTTTGACTCAATATATGTTGTACCCTATTGACAAACAATCGAATCTAGCCAAAATAGAGGTAACTTAATGATTTTTTTTATCAAGAAAACTTTGTCCTATTTATTTCTGTCTGGGTGATCCCTCGGTGTTATAATGTAGTATCCATGCATATTTTCAATTTGAATATTATACAATGTCAAAGTCAAAGTATATTTATTCCTGAATTACATGTCAAAAAGAAATTATAGATAAAATGTTGGATTCAATGTAATCTACCCTTTAAGGGTACTTAAACTTGATTACTTTATTTAGTCAGTTAAAAATCTAATCTAAGATTGATAATTTTCTGTTATACCCCACCTTAATACTGTGTCCGGTGGCGTAGTGTGTCTGGTGACGTAGTGTGTCTGGTGGCGTAGTGTGTCGGGTGGCGTAGTGTGCCTGGTGGCGTAGTGTGTCTGGTGGCGTAGTGTGTCCGGTGGCGTAGTATAATTAGTATAGTAGAATTCCCCCACTCTCTTCCCATGGATATATAAGCTAACTATGGGAATACGTCAGGGGATAGGCAGCAGCACAGAATATATACAGTGCAGCAGTAAACACCCGAGTAACACCAATACTGGGATCACTATCCGCCGGCCAAGTTTGGGAGTCCTATGTCCAGCAGTGAACTTCTTTAGGCTGTTTTTCTGTGTTGCAAGGTTTAAAACAAATGTATTTTCGTTGAACCACTCGTTGACAATTAAAACTTAATAACAATTACAAATTAATCACCATTCAATTCATGGTCTGCAGACCCGTTAATGAATTATATGTTAATGTTAAATAATAACACAAGTAATAACAAGTTTGCGACTCAACACGATGTATGTGGATTTTGAATGATAATTTCTTTTATATTTCTTTTTTCTTTTTTTTTTCTTCTGGATGTTTGACGACCTCTGTAGCGCGTCGGGCGAGTAGCCGGTTGAGATGCGAGAGGTTGTGCGTTCGAATTTTTGTATGATCTGCAAATGATACACATAGTCCCTGATACCCAAGACACAGGTATCCTAGTAGTGTGGGATCAGGACTATGTGGACTGTTGGGTGTTTGTTATGTTATGTTGTGTATGTTATGCTACTACTAAACTACTGAAACTAACACAGAGTTTGAGTACACGCAACCCAGCTAGATTTGTCATGTTGTTTAGTGGGTATAACTTTCAGCTTAACTTAGCTCAAACTCAATCATTGAGAGTACCATGTTACAAGGAGATTTAAGAGTCTATTTCATTTTATCAGAAATAAATTTTAAGGGTCTCGTCTTTTTCTTACAAATATAAAAGAACTCTAAAGGCGCTCTATACGAGTTTATTTCTAAACTACAAAAAGGGGATATCTTTTGAAGAATCGGTCGTAAAACTGTGATACCTATCTAGTATTAGGTAATGTAGACACGTCTGTCTGGACGTTTTCAATTCAATGATGGAGGTTGTTTGAAAAGAACTAATTCAAACTGCAAAAGTAGCCATTAGAATGATTGCTGGCCCATCGCATCGTAGTTTGTTTGATTCAAACAGAAGCCAGACGGCCTCTTAGGCGATTGAATTTTACTCGTGTAAGGTGTCATGTCAATCTTAACTAGCTAGCTAGAGGGCCAAGACAAGAAAGTTTATGATTTGTTAACAATAAACGCTCAAAGGTTTCAGCAGGTCAAAACCTATAGAAGAACCAAAGTGTAGAATAACCAAAGTGTTAGCTCTCAGAATTATCAAGTTGAAGGTTTTTTTTTAATACTACTTGTTATGACGTTTCAAGCATAATGGCCCACCTGATGATAAGCGTTGATGAACTCTTCCTATGAACAGTGCATTATCACATAGGTCACATCCACCTAGGTATGTGGCATTTCACCGCGCCCGCCACCCTGATAAATAATTGATGAAAAATCTCATGAGCCTGTAATTTCACCGGCCACCATACCCTTCAAACCAGAACACAGCAATGCGAGCACTACTGCTTTGCGGCTGAAATAGGTATGGTGGTAGTACTTCCCCGGACGAACTGTTTCACAATAAATCTCTACTACTACTACGTGAAATAAATAAAATAAATAAATAAATAATGCTGGACAGTTTACACAACATTATCTAGCCCCAAGCTAAGCAGAGCTTGTGTTATGGGTACTAGATAACTGATATACATAATACAATATATAACATAGATATTTTTTTTATTATAAATAGAAAGTAACTAGAACACCCTGAACATATATCTGCATGACGCACAAATATTTGTTCCTAGGCAGGAATCGAACCCGCAACCTCCGGCGTCGCAGGCGAACGTTCGCCCGCCCCGCCACAGAGGTCGTCATGGCAATGGGCAGGCCATATAGCTCGCAGAACCGTAGTTGGGGAATGAGGTTCTCGAGTAGCAACCGGACGACGCAGAAAAGGAAGGCCCCCTCTCGATAGAACAATGATAGATTGAGCAAATAATGAGACTTTTCAGATTGACAGATTTTTGTAGGTGTCTCTGAAAGACCTTAAATTGAGCATTATAAAAAATCATTAATTAAATTGAGTATTATGAATATAATACCTCTGTGACGACCTCTGTGGCGCGGCGGGCAAAGATTCGTCTGCGTGCGACGCAGGAGGTTGCGGGTTCGATTCCCGCGTCTGCACAAATATTTATACGATCTGCAGATATTTGTTCAGGGTGTTCTGGGTATTTTCTATATGTAATAAAAATATCTATCTATGTAATGTATTGTATTAAGTATATCAGTTATCTAGTACTATTACTAATATTACCCTGCAAACAGAATGTGAAAACATCATTTGATATTCTTTTTAAGTTTGAAATCTAAATCTTATCGGAAATTGTATTCAACAAAGTCCTACTTGCCAGTCATATTCACAATTGCATACCGCCTGCACTCGAAGAGAGCAGTCGCCAACATTTGGTCCCCGAACACCCCGCAAAGGAGGTGTTTACATGCATTTTATACCGAGCGCCAGTGTGACCGTTTTCAAAAACCGCTAATCTACTAAACGTAACTTATTTTTCTACTGAAATCTACTAACGTTTTGGAAAAAACCTACTGAAATTCTACCGTACTAGTAAAGGGCCTAAATTGATAATTTTTGGTAAGAAATGAAAGACAAGTTTAATATTAAGTGGTTTTATTTATACTATTAGGTACATACTTACTTAATTAGATTCATCATTGACATATTTTGTTTTTTTTATTAGTTTGACCGTATTGTTGTCAGGTTGGAAATTCGTGCAATTACTGCCGTTATCAATTAAACCTTCTTTTACATGTAAAAGCGATGATATGTGAGTGTTTGGAAACCTATTGCCCTGCTCTGTTTTCACCAAATTTAATTGTGAAAATATACGCTCACAAGAGGCGTTTGATACCGGCAAACACATCATCGCTTTTGCAAATTTACATAGATTATCATATTTTATTTTATTGTTAATGTCTGTCAATTTATGTACATTTGACCAAAATTTGTCCGTGTCAACCGAAACTGTTGATTGACTGGATGACGCTAATAAATTTTGAACGCTACTATCAAATTTTAACCGACGATACTCCTCATCAATTAATTGTTGACCATTATCATTGGTAATCAAATTAGGAAAACTTTCTGTCAAAGAAATCTACTGAAATCCGCTACTTTTTCAAAAAATACTGAAAATCTACTGCACTACCCAATTTACATCGAAAATCTACTGTCACAGTAGTCAATCTACCGTAAACGGTCACACTGCCGAGCGCGCCCTTATCAAGTCACTACATTTGCGCCTCAGGCGTCGTCAACCTTCGGTGCATATTTACTCTGCTCACTTTACGCGGCTATAAATGCAGGTGAAAATTGAAAAAGTTTATGTTACGACGTTTTTAGAAGCCCTAAAAGGAACGTTGGACTCTAATTGACGTAGTCACGACGCGACGGGGACGGGCCGGCGTATTTTGGCGAAAATATATTTTGTGTACCTACCTAAAGAAACCTTCGGGTTCTTTTTACTTTGTTAGATATTAAATAGCTCTAACATTGTTGTCTGGCTAGGTACGCTCGAAATATATATAGGTACTTGATTTTATGTTTAGTATTTTTGGGTTTTAGGGTTCCGTACCCAAAGGGTAAAACTAATAGGGATAAGTTATAGGGACCCTATTACTGAGGCTCGGCTGTCTGCCTGTCTGTCCGTCTGTCACCAGGCTGTATCTCATTAATCAAAGTCAAAGTCAAAGTCAAAGTCAAAAGTATTTTATTCATTGAAATCACAAGGATCATTTTGAGTCGTCTTAAAAAATAAATTTACAGTTACTCCTGTTCCAACGCAACCAGACCTAGAAGAATCAGGCAACAAACACGGTCTGTTTTTCTTTTGATGATCCTTCTTACTACTAGGTGGAGAGCGCCTGTGTGGTGCCTCGAGAACAAGTTGAAGCTGATTCAAGGAAAAAAGGAAAACCAAATTAAAAGCCTTACTTAGGTAGGCAGTCAAAAGTAAGATGATAGAAAGAATCAGCAAAAGTTCATAAGGCAGCACACACTACGCTTGATATACACATAAATAACACATCAGTAATAAATTATATGCAGGTAAAGACATTGCAAATTGACAAATTAGGTGTCGAGGGGCAGAGCGACATCAGGCCACGCGGCTTTATCATTAACATAGTCATGTAGTGTGTAATACGCTTTCTTAATTAAATTATTCTTTATGTAAGATTTAAATCTTCGAATCGAAAGTTTAGAAGCACTTTCTGGAAGTTTATTATAGAACCGAACAGAATTCCCCATAAAAGACCCACTTACTTTTTTTAATCTAAATTTGGGAATACTCAGTTTATTTTTATTTCTCGTGTTAAAACAATGCACGTCACTTTTTTTCATAAATCTATCTAAGTGTTTATGTGTATATAATAAGGTTTCGTAGATGTATTGCGATATTACGGTGAGAATGTTAATTTCCTTAAAACGCTCCCTCAAGGAGTCACGTGGCTTCATTTTATAAATGGCACGTATTGCCCGTTTTTGTAAAACAAATATTGCTTGGATGTCTGCTGCTTTCCCCCACAGAATGATGCCATATGACATAACACTATGGAAGTAGCCAAAATAAACTAGCCTAGCTGTAGCTTCATCAGTAAGCTGCCTTATCGTACGAACTGCATATGCAGCGGAACTAAGTCTACCCGCAAGTGCCTCAATTTGTGGTCCCCACTGCAAACTTGCATCAATATTAAGTCCTAAGAAAACAGTAGAGTTTACAAGATTGAGTGTTTCGCCATTTACTTTAATATTAGTTGGGTAATGTTTTACATTTGGCAAAGTGAATTTAATGCATTTAGTTTTTTTAGCATTAAGCAACAGATTATTTACTGTGAACCAATCAAGAACTCGCGATAGTGATTTATTTAGATCATCGTAATTAGCTTTTGACCTATCAACTTTGAAAATTAAAGACGTATCGTCAGCAAATAAAACTATATCACATATGTCTTTTACATAAAAAGGGAGATCGTTAATGTATACTAAAAATAGAAATGGGCCTAGTATTGAACCCTGGGGCACTCCCATAACAATAGACGATCCTGAAGACCTTTCACCACCAACGTCAACTTTTTGTACTCTATTGGATAAGTAAGAATTTACAAGGTTAATTGCCTGATTTTGGATGCCATAATGTTTTAACTTCAAAATTAGAGTAGCATGACTCACGCAGTCGAATGCTTTGGATAGGTCGCAGAATACTCCGATCGCGTCTTGCGAGTTTTCCCATGCTTGAAATATGTGTTCCAAAAGCATGGTACCAGCATCAGCTGTTGATCGACCCTTGGTAAATCCAAATTGATGACTATGAAGTAGTCTGTGGAAGTTAAAGTGTGACAATAATTGAGTAAGAATAAGTTTTTCAAAGATTTTACTTAACGCGGGCAATATAGAAATCGGCCTATAATTAGCTGGATCTTTTGCATTTCCAGACTTGAACAAAGGAATTAATTTACTATGTTTCATAAGATCTGGAAAGATTCCGTCGTCAACACATCTATTAAAAATGTAGGCTAAGCATGGAGCAATATCAATAATTATAATACCTAACACCTTTGTGGATATTCCCCAAAGATCTTCAGTATTTTTAATATTAAGTGACTTAAATGTCTTAACAATACTATCGGCATTTACGTATCTAAAGCTAAACGCGATCTCACATTTAGCAACACTTAGTTCCAATAAAGTAGATGCTCCAGAGGCAGATGATTGTAATGACTGGGTTACAATAACTGGTATATTAGAGAAAAAATTGTCAAAGGCATTCGCGACATCAATCTTTTTTGTCAATATTGTATTGTTTATGTTTAATTTGATCTGCTTATTGCGTGGCTTAGATTTACCTGTTTCATTATTAATTAATTTCCAAGTTGCCTTAATTTTATTCGATGATTTTTCTATTTTTTTTCTCAAATGTAATGATTTAGCTGCACGACAAACTTTTTTAAAAGTATATGAATAGTTCTTTATATACAAAATAAACTTTGGGTCATGCAACATTGATTCCCTAGCCGCATAGAGATCATATAATTTATTCCTACTTCTATAGATACCGGGTGTCGCCCAATCAGCTATCCCGACATTAGATTTAGCTATACATGTTTTTAACTGAAATATCTCAGTATGTTGCTCATTTATCAAATTAAACAAGGAGGTAAAAAGGTCATTTGGATCATCTACGCATGGTAAAAGGGGTATTTTAAGTTCAATACTGCTCTGAAACTTCATAATTCGACTTCCTGTGATAGGCCGCGATAAGTGAATTCCTTAGGTTCATCTACCAAATTACAAGTAAATATAGCACTGTGACCTGATCCGAGGTGAAATGTTTAATTACTGCTTTATCAATTGGAACACTACTGCAATATATATTATCCAAACAGGTGGCTGATGTAAGTGTCACCCTTGTAGGTTCTTCGAAAAGGTGACGTAAATTGAAACATTTAAATAAGTTAAGAATTCTCTCAGATAGAGGATTCACAGGAATATCTATATTGAAATCGTGATAGTTAGTAGTTGAATTTTTTACAGATGATGTATTTCTGTTGCCGCTATAACAAAAAATAGAATAAAATAAATATTTAGAAGGGCACCCATACAACAGACGTGATTTTTCCAAATGTAGGTTAAGAGCAGTCAATTCCAGTACTTTCGATAAAAACGCTGGTGCTCAGCTCGTACGTGATTATGAAGTTGTAACAATTTTTTCGTCAGATGTTTTGTACAAATATGTATCTTGAAGAATATATCTACGTACGTGATCTTTTTTTGTTTTTTTTTGTTTACCTCTGAATTCTGTATAAGCCTTCAAAAATCAGCTTATTTGCACAATTTTACCTGAACTTTGTATGTTCATAATGTTCTTACAACCTGTAAAAGTAAAAAAAAAAAAAGATCAGGTATCTAGCCCATGTTGTGTAGAATCAAAATTACAAACATTTTTTTCACAAACTTGAAAGACTTTTTCAAAAAAACGTACGTGCTGGAACAAGTTTTAGAATATTTTGCGCGTTTATTGCCGTTTCGCAAGTAAGTAGCGGAATTTTCCGAATTCCAACCACAGGATCTGGCACTAGCTCTTATTTTACACAGTGCCTCTCTTTCAAAAATTGAATTGTACGAACCTACAAGATTTTAGTTCAAATCGAATTGGGGCCCCTTAAGCCGTGCTCTGCAAGGTCGGTTTTTGGATGGGTATGACCACTTTTTGCGTGCAATTTTTATTTTTTTACAAACTTTAATGATTATAGTTGATGGTATGGAACCCTTCATGTGCGAATCCGGCCGGTTTTTTTAGTACCACAAAGGTTCGACTCCTGATTCAATTTGTAATAATCACCACGTTTGGCAGGCAGATTGGTGATCGTAGTAATACGTGTTGAGTGGTGCTCAGGTGGATGCTGCTGCCCATCCCCTGGTGTAATCTCTTACTCGGCTTTTACGAAATCCATGGGAGGAGATGGAGGTGTCTATTCTTAGGCGTTTTCAAAGCTCCATTAAATATAAATACATAAGGTAGAATATATCGTAACTTTTCGAGGTGATGCCTATTGAAAAAAATAATAAATACACCATAACGTACATTGCTTACCTTATTAACTGTCATTAACACAAGGCCAATTTGCACAAAAAATCTTAGAACAAGGCTAGGTAATAGGTATTAGAGAAGAAAGTCCGCTGATTTCCCCGTTTATTCTAGCTTTATGAGCGTTTACCACGAAAGTTGGTAAAAGATAATATGGCCATTACAGCGATTTCCTAGGCGGAGACACAGACGCACAGACGGTCGTAAAAGTGAAATATTATTACCGCGTTCACTGAATTTAAAAAATTGTCTCGCTTCGTACCTAATATGTGCTTTAAATCATGCAGGAGATGGTTTCTTATATGAATTGTCTTAAATTGAACCTAGCCAATATTTTCTCAGCATATTATTACCTATCTCGTTTGATCTTTAATTCAATGTTTTGAGTGCAACTTATAATAACTCTCGTATAGCAAAATAAAGTTCGGATTATGTTCCAATCTAGTGTCGATTAAATAAATATCACAAATAATAATATTCTCCTCAACTGAAGATAGAACACGGATACCTTTATGATTATGCGAAAATTACTTATACGAAAATGCGACCTAAAATTCAACGCATAAAAATAATTAACAATCCTTTCAAAGTTTAAACTAAAATATTAGCGTATTAGACAAATGATTTATAGCACCATCTTACGGGACTTTTTCATGACATTCATGACGGGACAAGCAGATGGCATTTAACTTACATAGTACCTTATCTGAAACATTATTAATTATCAATTAAAATTTATCAAGTTATTTTGTTTTATTTTGTTTTATTTATTGAACAAAATCCACAGCCCTTATTAATATGAAAACAGTAACTTTTAGTAGTAGCTGAGCTTTTTTGTGAAATAGTTCGTCCGGGGAAGTACTATTTCTGCCGTAAAGCAGTAGTGCTCGAGGTTAAGCGGTACTCACTAGAGGTTACCGCTTAACATCAGGTGGGCCATCTGCTTGTTCCGTAATTCAGTAAGTACTAAGCCATTAACGGATTTACATTTTATACAATATAAATTTTGAATATAAGTAATCGCAAGTAATTTTTATTGAGTTTATATTATTTCCAATTAAGCTCGTACAACCAAATCAAATTGATCGTAGAATTACCAGCCTCGCTTTCCTTTCTAATTCCAACGTTTGCTCTAAATCTTTTCACATTTTAGGTGTCGGCTTCAAAGCAAGTCAAGCCCTTGCGAGAAACAAAAGAGGAAGGTGTGAAGGGCGCATTTAAGAGTGCTTGCTTTAAGCAAACTTCAGGTATCTGAGCACTCATCTTGCACTTGAACTTTGCTGCAACTTCCTAAAGTGCTTTAATTACGATCTTGTTTTGGTACAGCAATTAGAGCTTTAAGAAACAGCTTGACAGGTTCGTTGTTTCAGAAAGTAACTTGTTGTTTTTTTCGTAATTCGTTATATCGCGTAATTTTCGTGGTATTTTTATTCTCAAAAGAAATTACATTTCACTGAGTTGAGAAATTACCAAGTTAGATATAACATAGGTTTTGGATTGCAGATAGGATTGCAGTTTTGGGTCTATTATCGCTTTAAGCACCTTACCGAAACGCTCCAAAAAATAAAACTTTACATTGGCAAAATTGAGGAGACTCCTCTGAGACATTTATTAAAAGAAGAAAGAAGAAGAAAGTTACTTGTGGACGCCGTACTGATACTATTTAGTCCAAGAATGTATAAAATATATATAGATGGAGACTTACGTAAGCGTGTGCTCGAAAATTAGTAGGAAAGAACACTGTGTAGGTATCTAAAGAAAAATATCCGTATTGAAAGACGGTCCGTAAATCCATTGTCTCCACCTTTCGTTGTAAATTAATCAACAGAATTGCTTGATGACTAAAATAAACGTAATTAAAACTTTTGGAATTAACTTTCGCCTGATTTCTTTTTTAATTTGGGCCTGACTCGCCTAATTCCGTCAGCACTGCGGGGGTTGGTCTGACACACCCTCTATTTATCTGACCCTTTGTCATAAGAAAAGGTTTTTTAAAAGATTTGGGTAGGCAAATTTGGGCTTGGCAAGAATTAATTCTGTTTTGAATACCTGGGCGGAGATTAGGAGGGTTTATAAGAGCAAAGTAGATATCCAACATTTTACATCTTTATGCCTAGGTACATGAAAATATATTTTACTAAAGCCTCTTTACTTCTTTTGTACAAGCTTTTAATGTAAACATTTATTTACAGAAATAATAATACAATACAAGAGGGTTTGCAGAAAATTTCAAACAGGTAATTAGATAGATAAGACAAGATCATTTTAAGCGTTCCTTCAAAAATATAGTACAGTTTAGTATCATCAAGTAATAACTTAAACAATATAATGTACGCGAGGAGCGCTGTTCCCTGCACTAGGCCTCAAAGAGCCTGTGTTGCAAGGTCACAGTGACTCACCCCGGACTCTCCATCCATCGTTAGTCTTAGATAGTAGGTACTTGTAACCATAAAATTAAAGTTAAAGTTGTACAAATTAGTATGAATGTAAAATATTGTAAAATTAAAAAAAACCCTCTACGCAATGAAACGGCTGAACCGATTTTGATCAAACATAGCTTAAAACAAACCGACAAATTCGCCTTTCAAACAAAAAAAAAATCGAAATCGGTTCATCCGTTCGGGAGCTACGATGCCACAGACAGACACACACACACACACGCACACACACACACAGTCACACACAGACACACACGCAGACACGTTAAACTTATAACACCCAGTCGTTTTTGTGTCGGGGGTTAAAAATACAACTAAAGGTATGTACAAAATTTTAAAATACAAATGTGTTGATACAATACAATACAATGTTGAGCTGTCTGAAGACCATTGTAAACGATCTAAAGATAGCTCAACTGATCCAAATCACCAGCAGCTAGAAACGTTTCTAAGATGCTGGCTTTATTGCCACACTGAATAGCAATACCAATGCGTTGAGCCAGATAAGAGCCAGCTCTCGGGTAAAAAGTAATTTTCTCCAAAACTCACTGATCGTAAACGACAGTGATGCTTCATGGATCCGAAGCTACCTGCCTACCTATTACTTGAGTCTTACACCAGTCTCTTTACGACTCATTACTTTCGCTGACCGCGGCGGACGTGACGATCAACGTGATTGTAGTGAGGGGAAAAACCATTTGTACCGGTGAAAAACTAAACTTATTTCGATGCGTAACTGCGTCAACTTTTTTATTAAATTTTTCTCTAACTTTCACTAATTTTATTGCCATAATAAGTATCATAGTTTTACTGTTGCGATTCTCCTAGCCCATTTCTTATTAGCAATATATTGTACAGTTTTTTAAATGTATTGTAGGTAGCTTTGGGTAGGTAAAGCAAGGGCAAGACTTCGGCGAACGTATTCAAGGCGTTCTGAAAAAAGGACAGAGTAAGTAGTACCCTTAACGGACGAGCATGTATGAAAAATGTGATGAGAGTGAATGAAGCAAAAGAGGTGTATCAGGATCGTAGCAAGTGGAAATCCGTGTTCTCTGCCTACCCTTCCGGGAAACAGGCGTGTGTTTATGTATGTATGAATGTATTGGGTATGTGGTATTGTACTATATTGCCTTCAGCGTGGCAATGCAGCCAGCGCCTTATTACTTCCGCCTGTAGTGATTTGGATCTTTTGTGTTTTTTAAATATTATAAAGGCTTCTTTTATTGTTATTTTTTCTGTAAATATCGTTTTTTTTCAATATGTTTTGCAGGTATCTAAACCTGAAATTGTTATTCTGTTAAGTACTCTTCCAATTGGTGCTCTTCGTGAAATGCGTCGAAAAATATACTGGACGATGATCGGAGGTTGATGGTATCTATTGGTACCACAAGCCACTACCACTTGCGGAGGGCAGGCCGCCCAGGAAAATAAATGTATACAATTTTTACTTATGAACTAATGCTTTTACTTGAACTTTGCCTTTTTATAATTTGTATGTGCTTGAAATGAAAATAAATTACTATTCTATTCTATACTGGGTGTCAAGAAGTGCTACGCAAGAATTTCGTAGCACTTTCGTAGAGGTGCATTTGATCGTTCCTAAATGACCATTGTAAGATAGAACAGTAAAGTTGTTAGTAGTAGAGCTTTTTTGTGAAAGAGTTTGTCCGGGGAAGTATTACCACCACACTTATTACTGCCACAAATCAGTAGTGCTCGCATTGCTGTACCTATGCCGGTTTGAAGGGTACACATAAAACTTTTCATGTTTATGTATCAAGGTGGCGGGCACAGTTAATGCTGCATAGGGCGCGTCCTAGGTGTAAGTAACCTATGAGGTTATGTATTATTATAGACTGAAAACAGAATTCCATCTTATGATTGCTTGTACAAGCAGTACTATCGGAACGAGAACTCGTTTACAACACTACCGCATCGAAAATTTCGCATAATATTTTTTATTGGCGGAATATAGTTGCGGGTGTAACGTGTTCATCAAGACAAGGCGAAAGGGAGATTGGAAAAAGATGGGTGTCCCCAAGACCCCAATTTTATTGCTTGTTACGCGTCATAAACACGGACGGTTGCGGTTTACAGATAATGGTGCCTGGAATTTATTTTTTTGATGTCGAGTATAAAAGTTGTTTAATGGGAGATAGTGGATAATAAAGTGGTGTCTCTTGAACTGTGACTTGATATTTTTTATGCGAATTTAGGTAAGGTTCCTAGCATTGGTGTGTCCGGCCTAAGACAACAAACCTCCGTCTCCTTCCGTGTGTTTTTTCGAGTTAACGAAATATCGTGTAATTTTATCTGGTGTAACTTGGATAAATAGCACATGTGTGGTGTAGTTAAATTTAAGTGTATTGCGTGTCTTTTTGAAATAATGGTATTTTTCGTGCAGGTCCAACTTCGAGAAACAGATCAGCCGATGTATCCAATTTGGATGGACAGCGTTCAGGAAACTACGACATATCTTCTCGTCACTGACTGAAACGCCTCAAGACGAAAGTCTATAATCTGTGCATGTTGCCATTGATGACTTACGGCACTTTGTCGTAGCCGCATAGGAAAGCTCAGTTGCACAGCGGGCTATGGACATAGATTGCTCGGAGTATCACTACGTGATATAATCCCGAATGAGGAGATACGTAGAAGAACCAAGATCACCGATATAGCTCTTATAATTAGCAAGTTGAAGTGGCAATGGGCAGGCTATATATCTCTCGGAACTGTGGTAACCGATGGAGAAGAAAGGTTCATGTTCACAAACCGGACAACGCAAAAGAGGAATGGCCCCATCTCGATGGACCAAACACATTATACATAGGTCGTGTAATAGGCCATTCGTAGTGGCATTCTATG
Source organism: Operophtera brumata (assembly GCA_932527175.1). Lineage (NCBI taxonomy): Eukaryota > Metazoa > Arthropoda > Insecta > Lepidoptera > Geometridae > Operophtera > Operophtera brumata. Next base: position 14,861,028 of record OW052239.1, on the reverse strand, counting down.
GGGAAGCATATGTCCAGCAGTGGACTTCTGTAAGCTGATGCTGATGATGTTGATGATGATGATGAAGTTCAATGTGTCGTGGTTAGCCCAGCCTAAGAACAGACCCTGCCTTCTTCGGTGGATGGCGTAAAAGACGACTAAAGGATGGCAATACTTATTTTTGTTGAAGATAGACATTATACATAGACAGGTGGCAATTTTTCGAAAGGGAAGCCTCACAGGGCCTTTTTTACACCGAGGTCCGCACAATCGCAGGAATATAGACGCGACAAGTGGTGAGCTCATCGTACCTACTGCCTGGCAGCCAGGAAGACCTATGGTATGTTTGCTGAGAAGAGCGACAGCTTTCAGTGGGTAATCTAATTCCATCGTGTAGATAGTAGAGAATAGGTATCTACTTCTAGTACTTGTACTATTATTTATTCTGTGCTTCTAGCTTTCATTGAATACCTATATCTAATCAAAATCTAGATGACTGAAGACCTAAGACCTGTCTGGGATGGATCCTAGACAATTTAACTACCTAGTCTAGATCGCTTAAAATAACAATGGTTTAAGTAAATAGAAAAAGCACGATTTCAATCAAGTTAGTAAACAATACGGCGAAGTGGATCACGGTACCTATACCTACCAGTAAAATTGGGTACGGGATGTTTGCCAAACATCGATCAAGAAAACCTTATTTCATGAACTAACCTATTTATAAACCTATTTCATTTACCCTATCATAACGATACCTATTCCAAAGGTAAATTACAATGACAGACATGTAGTTTACATTTGAATAAAAGTGGCCAACTGCATGTCGGGCCACGCGCATTGTAGGGTTCGTAGTTGCCCGTCACAGTACGCGGACGTGGGGTTTTTGTGTTTTACACAACTAACAACTTTATTTAAGTAATTTTAAATGGAATTTGTACGAAATTTTCCTGTTTACTTCTCCAAAAACAATTTACTTGGTAGATAACTTGAAAAGTTGAAAAGCCTACTTAGCTGTGATAGTTTTCCTTTAAACTTCGTTACCGTGTTTTTTCACATTTCCAATAACTCTAGCTAAAAATAGCACTGATTCCTGAATCGATAAATGGTTTTCACAATACTTTTCTACGACCTATCCTACGAAACTACACACCATAGGACAGACGAGAGAAAAAAAACATCCCTACTTATGTGACGGGGAGGTAGAAGTAAACAAATTGTTTCTGGTTTTTATTTTACCACTTTCTAGGGGTGATTAATATGTATGTATAGGTAGGTACCTACCCATGACGAATTACAGCTTTCTAGTAGGTACTAAGAGTCTCCGAGGTACGCAGCGGACAGACATACATACAGATAGACAGACGAACAGACATACAGACATAGATAGACGGAGAGACATGACGAAACTTTAATGGTTTCTTGTTGACTACGGAACCCTAAAAAGGTTAAAAAATAGATTATAAAAACAACCCTAATAGGTATATTCATCATTACGATCTATAAATTGTTGAACACACATGTGATGGTTCCAGGTCATCTACCATACTTCAATGAAACACCCTGAAGGTATAAATGTATCCACGGACACGAAAACGATAAAAATGTTTATGTTCTTTTCGAACACCCTGGAGGTCGCCAGTGCCCAGTTTATCACCAGGCTCTTTATGATTCTTAAATTTCTATCAACTTTTTATTTGGCAGGGTTATAAAACACCCTTTGCGTAGGTATCTAAGCTGCTCATACTATGTAGGTACCTACTCGTATGATCAACATACCTTTTTTTATACTACTTGAACAACTTGACGGAACAAGCAGATGGCCCAGCGGTAACCTCTGCCTATGAACAGTGCATTATCACATAGTTCACGTCCACCTAGGACGCGCCCGATGTGGCATTACACTGCGCCCGCCACCCTGATACATAAAGATGAAAATTCTCATGTGTCTGTAATTTCACCGGCACCCTTACCCTTCAAACCGAAACAGCAATGCGAGCACTACTGCTTTGCGGCAGAAATAGGTATGGTGGTAGTACTTCCCCAGAAGAACTCTTTCACAAAAAAGCTCTACTACTGCTTAAATACCTATGTGTATGTTTTATAATTTCATTCATATACCTAAATACGTACCTACTCAGGTAGGTACTAGGTACTTAATTTTAGCTATCTATGTGACTTGTAGCATAGATCTGCCATCCTTGTAAATCAGTTTTGTTTACTCAGTCCGGACATGAAAAAAAATTAGCAAAGATTATTTGCCGAAAAATATTTACAAACACTTAAAACACAGTCACTCGCACTAGGCAAGCCTGTGTCGCGAACACCAAAGAGCGTATTTACAATACGGGTTAGTTAGCATTTAGCATTAACCTCGGCCGACGGTTAAAGTTAAAATTAAAGATATTACGTACCTACCTATAAATTTAATTAAAATACAGATGGCTTAAATTATATTTATAATACAAAAATTCTAGCTTGAGTGGCGGCCTTCCCACTCGGCTAAAGAGCCGAGTGGGAAGGCCGCCACTCAAGCTAGAATTTTTGTTGAATTTTTGTTACATGTCATTCGGTATGTTCTCGCAGGCTGCCTAAAGAGGCAGCCTGCGAGAACATACCGAATGACATGTTCTCGCATACTTAGTGTCAAAGAATTGTGATGGACTTGATAGGGTCTTATGACCATCGCGTGGGAAGGCGACCAAGTGGTATCTTACACTCCGAGCTGCCTCGCACTACAAGACGCTCCTTTGGGGTCTCAATTTTCGTGTGTAGATGTCATGTCCAAGAAACTGTTAGCTCCTGGAGAATTTGGCTCTATATCCAGCATATAAAGTTATTTTTGTCGAATTGATTGCAACTGTCATGTGAAATGGATATTTTTATGCGGAGGCAACACTGACAATGGCGGTTCAGCGACATCGGATTGTTTATTAAATTTCTGTAAAAATCATTGTGTGTAAGAGTTATTGTGTCAAAGAAAGGAGTTTCAGCAGTAAAGTGCCGTTAAAACAGAGTGAGTTGTTAATAAAACTAAGTAAGATACCTCCCTACCTCTATCTATTCGTACCTACCTATTTTAACAAAGTTGACGATAATCTTTCTTTTATTTTTAGTCGTAGTACCTACCTACCTAGTGCTTTTTTGTGAATGAGTTCATCGGGGGAATTAGGCACAACCTCCATACCTATTTCTGCCGCAAAGCAGTAGTGCTCGCATTGCTGTGTTACGGTTTGAAGGGTACCTACGGGTGCCGGTGAAATTACAGGCACATGAGACTTTTCATCTTTATGTTTCAGGCTTTGATAAGTCTCAGGGTGGCGGACGCAATGCAATGC